>OX465585.1:17409777-18811559 GCA_950022655.1 Alentia gelatinosa | reverse complement strand
CACTGGGTTTGTTTAGGAGCTCAGAACATTTTGAAAGTGGGGGGGGGGGGGGGGGGCGGGGGGGGGGGGATCTGAAAAATTGCTGACTTTTATCTTGGTATGGAGTCAGACTTTGAGTTTGACCTGCCCCATTGGATTTATCATAGATCTTCAAAAAATCTGGGAAAAGTCAGGTCGTTACCTTCATTACACACAAAAAAAGTCAGACTTTGACACTTTCCCACGGTGAAAAGTCAGGGCTTAGCCATTATTGCATGCTAAAGGGTCAGATTTTGATATCTTACAGCAAGGAAAAGTCAGGGCTTAGCCATCATTGCACGCTAGAGTGTCAGACTTTGATATTTTTCCACGGTGATAAGTCAGGGCTTATCCATCATTGCATGGTAAAAGGTCAGATATTGACACTTTTCCACGGTGAAAAGTCAGGGCTTATAGCCATCATTGCACAGTAAAAGGTCAGACTTTTGACATATTTCCATGGTGAATATTTCCATGGTGAAAAGTCAGGGCTTAGTCATCAAGGCAGGCTGAAAAGTCAGACTTTGATATTTTCCACTGTGAAAAGTCAGGCCTTAGCCATAATTGCACCCTAAAGAGTCAGACTTTGATATTTTACCACAGT
Source organism: Alentia gelatinosa (assembly GCA_950022655.1). Classification (NCBI taxonomy): domain Eukaryota; kingdom Metazoa; phylum Annelida; class Polychaeta; order Phyllodocida; family Polynoidae; genus Alentia; species Alentia gelatinosa. Next base: position 18,810,937 of record OX465585.1, on the reverse strand, counting down.
GAAAAGTCAGGGTCTAGCCATCATTGCATGCTAAAGAGTCAGACTTGGACACTTTTTCATGTTGAAAAGTCAGTGATTAGCCATCATTGCATGCTAAAAAGTCAGACTTTGACATTTTTCTGTGTTGGAAAGCCAAGGCCAAGGCATTGATACATGCTAAAAAGTCAGACTTTGACACTTTTCTACAGTGAAAAGCCAAGGCTTAGTCATAGTTGCATGCTGAAAAGTTAGATTTAGACATTTTTCGATGTTGAAAAATCAAGACGGTTTTTACACTTGATTGAGTTTAAAAATTTGAAGGTGCTGACTTTTTTGGGCTGGCAAAAAGGGAGGGGGAGCGGACGCCCCCCCCCCCCCCCCCCCCCCTATTCGGACGCCACTGTTGTTTTAAGGTATAGAAGGAAAGCCTTACAGGAAAAAAGGCCACATCAGTTTAGCCTACCCTGTGCATTTAGGCCTACTCTGTTGGGGGTGGGGGACTTTTTTTTGGCATTTCAAGCAGGTCAAGGAGGCCAAAATTTTGTTGGTTATCCCCCCCCCCCCCCTCGGCCATAATTAATTAACGCTCTAAAGCGACTATTCCACCCAAAATGCTCTCCGTAGGCGGATTTTTACCCTCCAGCCGACGTTTGCTGCCGGCCGCCCCATATCCTCTAAATTCTCCGAGCTGTTCCACCAAATCAACCCCCGACGACCAACAGGCCCACACAAGGCGCCCCGCCCCGTGGGCGCCCCGAGAGCGGCTCCTCCAACTTCCAAGCGCCGCGGCCGGCCGACCTCGGTGGCCAAACAAATCCAAACTCCGAGAAGCACTGCATAGACGTAACATCATGGCATAGTAGAGTTAAATATACTGTAGAATTTAAAAAAAATTGAGATGTCTAGATGCCGACTGATGCACTTATGAAGGGATATCCCCTGGGATATCCCAATGTTTGGCACCAGAAGATAGGGAAACCCCAGTCAAATGACATCACACTACACTAAAGAGTCGAGAGATATTTTACTGTGTGGACCCGCAGCAGCAAAAGCTGCCATCTCGTGGACATTCGCCGCACTAACATAACAGTACACTGGCCACCAGAGCAGACGTTTGTTACGCACCGCTTGAAGTGCGGTGCACAAGGCTGAGAAAACGCCGTCTGGTGAAAGTTGGCCATACTACAGGCTAGGAACAGGAAGTGCCCCATTTCTCGCTGGTAAACACATCTGCGTTTCTTGTACACTACTCGTTCCACCAGGTACCAGTAGTACAGTTTCCGGGTCGACAAACTTTAACATGTGTCAATAGTCACAGAATGCTTTCCCTTCGTCATATATAACCAAGCTAAAGGTGAGTAGGACACCACTCATATTTAAAGCACCGCATGTTATGCATTTGTTTGTATAAGAACTCAAATACAGCATGGCTACTTACACTTACTGTCTTCTTTGATCGCTGTGAAAGTTTGGCGTGCGTCGAAAAGATAGGCGTGGCATAACGGTATCTGGACATTGCGCTTCGGTTTTCGGGGAGTGACCGGCGGACAGCACGCTTTGTCATGCCACTTCTTTATTTTATATCAGAACTTTCCGAGTATGGTCACGGTGTATACAGTGATCTTTTGTGAACTAGAATCCTAGTTACTAAGTAATGTGATGATAATAGACGAAGAACGATGTTGAGTTTGACCATTTAAAGTTTGAGGTAGAGCCCAAATCCAACCAATACCCCGGTACTACAATAGTTGTAGTCCGAGAAAACTAACCTGCCTGGCGGACCGCTAGACAGTCCTAACATCTCGGAGTGTTGTAGTGTAGCATCAACTTGATCCCTTTCTGTTATTTTCGTTTTACGTTAGATTTGTTTCATGTAGCATTGTAGGCCTACGGTACGGTACTGTAGTTTGAATATCCGGTAAAGGTAGGCCTACACTATAGAGGGTCCACTATAGGTCAGGAAGGCATTTAAGGGACTAAGGTCGGGTCCGGATTCAAACAGTGTTTCCCTAAAAATTCTTATAGATTGACTTGTGTTGCATATCTAATTAGTTTAAGGAAGCAATTGTTTGTAAATAATAACAAGTTGGAAAACATTGTCTGAAATTATAATGTAAAAATATTGCATCATTTCCAACCAAGCCTTACTTCTCCATTTTCTGCCTACCACCACAATGCTTTAACATATGGCGCATACCACTAAAAGGGGCTTTTTGCTACTTTTCTATTTTGATAACAAAACAGTCCATTTTGACTTCTACTATGAGTACAATAAAAGTTAAGGTATCAAAATGATCCTCAAAGAAATCTCTACTTGATTAAACTGGGCTTTGATTTTGCTTCCATATGGAATTCTATGGAATCTTCACTCATATTCTAGAAGTCCAACATTTTGCCTAACTTTTAGCATGATTCCAGAGAAAATATGACAAAAATGAAAACAGATAAATCACCGCAATAAATTCAAAATATATATGACAATAAAGCCCACAATCAATGGTTTAATATGGTATCCTTTGTAAATCTGTATCTTTTTTTATAGTCGAAGTTATGAGAATTTTTGTATTTCAAGTAAAAAATAACTAGTTTTCAGTCCCCAATATGGTTGCACGACCTATAGTCTATTATAGTCGACCTTGCTCACTATTTGAAGACAATGCACTTTACAGAGGCAAATTATATTCGATTTGGTAAAACAGCATACATATATCCGTGGCCTCTACTCTATACAGTAAAACCCCTCTTATGGGGCAACCCTCCGTTCCGGGCCAAGTGGCCCCTTAAGCTCCGCCTCGTGATATCACTACGCCAAATGCCAGTCGTGGCATACGGGAGCTAAGATTAAAACTCATCCGGTTTTACGATAATATGACTATAAACCAGTAAAAGTGATCTTCTCAAAGTTTATACACATAGAACTTAGTAGAAGCTCAAGGCGGGGTAGTCTCAAGGCGTCCACAAAAAAGGTTCAAAGCGTCCAGGGCTCAAATCTTCCCGGGCTTAAGGCGTCCATAAACCGCCGCCGAAAGGCCGTGCTGGCGGCTGGTCTGCCCGGCGCCGGTCTGGAAGTCAAAGCTATTCCAGGGTCCCGGCACTACCGGGGACATTTCCCACGTTGTTCGACCAGGCAGGTCATCGCTGGCAACACGCCTGGTCTGCCGGTGACTCCCACAGGGGCCCCGCGCGACCGCGACTAGCGCCTGTTTTTTTTTGGTTTTTAAGGTTTTTATTTATACTGGAGTAAAAACAGCTTGGCATTGCAATGCCTATCCTCCTTGGGGGAACACGCGCTTTACTTCTCTGATTTGTAATTAGTCACGATACAGTAGCCTGGTTTATTAGAGCGTGTTTGTACGCACTAAATACGTTGTCTAAAAGTTAGAGGGGTAACATGGACTCCCACCTTGCTGCAAAAAAACGCTATCCCTTCACTGTGATATTGTGAAGGGAGCAGAGGGCCAGTGTCTCGGGTTTTGAGAGGTGAGCCCTGATGACCAAGACCAATCACTCAAGACTTAAATACCTCATTGTGCTACTGCTGCTTGATATGTTTGAATCCTAGACTAAAGTGGCTGCTCCACCAAGCCGGCACCTGCACTGGCCGATAGCACTGTGGTTATCCCCGATCCTTGCCAGCCCATTTTTTCAGCAGCGACTATAATTTGCTTTGTGGGACAGCTCATAACATCTGCCTGGCTGGCCCCTCACCATATGTCCAAAAATCCTTCGTCAACTGGCCTGTTTAGGGCAACCGACTGCTGGCCTAGTCTACAGAAGCCCTACAGCCCATTTTGCCACTGTTCTACCAACTTGTGACTAAGGTGATAGGCTGGGCAGCTGGCTGTTATGTGCACTAAATTATACAAAGCCACTTTAAAAGCATCACTAGCCAAAACCTATTTCAATAGATATTTAGCTGTGGCTGGCTGATGACGCTGTGACCTTTTTCTGGTATTCTCATTGACTGCTCCCAGCCTATACCCTAGTGGATTACTAGTCTCTTTCACAGACACTTGGAGGCGCGCAAGGCAGCCTGACAAGGGTCTGTTGGAGTCTAGCGGCTGAGGTAGGGAATTCCATACCCGGAACCAGTATGGCGGCAGTAATGACGTCACATGTTTATATACAATCGGAAGACAGTGTAAAAATTACCTCAGCAGTTTGGAATGGAATCGTAATTTTTTCAAAGGTTTTAAGTTTTCCAATGAATAATACATGCAGAAATGTATCAGTAGACCACAGATTATCAAATCGGTTTCGATGATTAGAGAAGTTCATTCATCTGACATCTCACACGTTGAGGTTTGTTTGGTGTTCCCTGGGTTTGAATCTGTGCTATTTTTAGCATGTCCAACGAGAAAATTCCCAGCCCAGCCAATGAGCGCCCAGCCCTGGTAGACTCCTAGTGACCCTTGCCAGCGTGCCCTTAGACTGGTTCCCTGCCCATATGAATAAGGGGCAGGTAACGGGTTCCACAGGCATGACCTTCAACCTTGGCTGGTGCCCGCCTGTGACTAGGGGATACCCCAGGAACCAGCCTAGTGGTTTGGCTGGTATCCGCTTGTCATACACCTAGTTCCGCCGAGCCCTCTAGCGGACTACCGGGGAACCAGGAAGCGTTACCAATAATGCACTATAAAAATGGAACCCGTTACCTGGCCTATAGTCTAACTAGGCCAGGCTTCCAGGCTAGCGTGCCCTGTGCGCCTCAAGCGGTCCTAAAAGAGACTAGTGGATTACATCAACATGGACGGGTGATACCTGCGAGGCACTATCCCATGAGCACAGACCAAAAGTTCGGACAATTGCGGTAGTTTTGTGAGAAGGTGAGAATTTTAGCACAAGATTCAACTATACCCATTCATAACATCAAGGCTTACGTTATTTACCTTTATTGTTTGGTTAACTGCAGTATATACAGATATTTGATGACCTGTCAGCTTTCCCATACAGTTCCCAATATGGCAGCACACTCCTTGATCACTGTGTTTTGTGCAGCCAGTGCGACATAGTGTGCTACAATAGATGTCAGTTTTCCTTGTTTCCGCGGAATTCCGTGTTTTCATTTTTGGAATAAGGTATCCTTTTTTCTTGTGTAAAATGAACATAACAATTAAAAAATACTCAAATTAACCATGACTCATAAATTCCCCGATTAACCTGCCTCCAGACCCATGTTCCGTAGTGATAACGTTATTTGTATCTACTATATTTCAGGTCTTCTTGGTGTATATATATAGATCTGATGTCTAACCCTGTATTGCCAGGGAAATATTTCCTTGTTTTTTTCTGACCCCAACTGACATCCCTGGACTGTCACTTACATACACCATGTGGCGTAATGTCGACCCACCCTCTATTGAATGAACAGGGAACTCGGCTAGCAAGCCGGTGCAGCCAACATCCACCAGACAACAGCAGCATACCCGCTGCATGTTCATCGCCCAGCGGGCACTGGCCGGCCGCTCGGCTTAGTGGAACAGCTTGCTTGATGCCTGCCAGGCAGTGTGTGTGTGTCTTGTGATCGTCAGCCAGTTAGGAAAAGGGAGTTGGTTGAACAGTTCAGATATTTTGCAGAGTTAGGGGCCGCCAGGTGGCCGACCCCTGCAAGCAACATTGGCTGGAGGCTAAAAACCCGCCTGCAGAGCACCTGTTTGGTGGAGCAGGTTCTTAAGGCAGTTCCAGAAAGAGCAATTTGACTGGGTGCAAGTGGGTTACAGAAAAACAATTTAAATGTTATTTATTTATGATTGCATCCTCATTCATCAATGATAAACATACCATTTGCTCCTAGTTGTGCAGTACAACTGGGACACCTCCCTTAAGCAGAAATGTCAGTTTTCCATTTTTCCGTGGAAATCCACTTTTTCATATCTAGTATATGTAATCAGTTTTCCTTGTGTCAAGCAAAAGATAGGTAAAAGATATTATTAATCTAGCCTCATTAACCCTAATAGAATTGTGTTTTCAACCTCCCCATAGACCCTCAGTCCCATGCCGCGGTCGAAAAGGACACTATCCAAGTTTTCCCGGTCTCTCTAAGAAAGAAAAATCCACACGAAAATATTTCCACTTTTTTCCCTGACCCCAACTGACATCCCTGCTTAAGGGGACACATTGCTTAAGGGGAAAATTTGCTCAGAACAGAATTTTTTCCCCTATTAATTTTGGGGGCACCTTATCAAATCTAACAGGACAGTGTGGGTGACAGCAATCCAGATTATCTTCGTTGCTTGTTTATGGTATGTAGAAAATAAACGCTGGTTTTGTGGATAGGCGGCCGCAAACCACGAGAGCGCTTGTGTATTACTAAAGCGTCAACCTTTTGTGGTTTACGGCCGCCTATCCACAAAACCATCGTTTATTGTCTATTTATTAGCTGTGGTAAATTTATCACAAAACCAACAACATCGGTATTTGTTTTCAGTTTTTGTTTTAATGAATATTTAGGTTTGTTACATATCATACCGATGACACTACGGCTGGTAGGCCTTCATCAGGTTTTATAATATTAACTGTCTTAACAGTGTTAAAGTACATTTCAAGATCAATCGTCTGGGGAGGTTTCTATGGTAACATGACAGTTGAATGTGTTCATTACGGATGTCTATTTCTCCCTCTTGTGTTCTTCATTGGCTAATTAACAGCAATATATTTTTTTATATATCGATTTATTTATCCTGGCAATGTACAAGGCAAATTTTGCCTGTTTTCTGACACTCCCAGCATGAAGTATTATTGACCATTGTAGTCTATTGGGCATTTTGCTCTAACTAGCTAGCTTATCTAAATATAATAATTATACTTTAATAGCATGCAAATACATAATCAGTGATATGTCCTGCTTATTCCTGTAATTGCAGCTGCTAGATCTTCACACAATACGGACCATGTGCAACACAATCCACACTTGTATTCACCATTCCTCTGCTAGTCAATCCTGCCGTCAGGTCTGATCCTTGTCTCTGGATACACAAATAGTAGGTTTTTAAGATTCCACCATATCTCTGCCTGGATCTATTTTGATCTGTCAGTATATTCTCCTTTGATACTGATTAATTAGATGTAAGACAAGGTTAAGTCTGTCCCCTAGCTTGATGCTAAAAAAAAAAAAAAAAAAAAATTGATACTGATTAATAAAAAGTGTGATATATTATAGTGATGGTCTCCGACGTCCCTCTCCAAACGGATTCCGGGGGGCACGGTCTCGGGGTATCTCCCGGAGAGCGTGACCCCGTGAGAGGTGACGTCACGCACGTCTCGATGGAGCGCTATATACGATACCCAAAATTGATAAGATATCTACAATAATTCTTATGTTTTGTCGACCCATATGGAACATACCATGTCAATGTGGTGTGGGAAGTAAAAGAACTCTCACCTCGATAAATGTGTCGGGGTGAAATTTCTACCTGAATCCATTACATAGATTTGATTACCATCCTTGTGGTGTAAAAGAACCTTGAGGAAGTCTGGTAGAACCTCTGATCGTTAACTGGACGTTAGATCAAACCAACCAAACTAAACCAAACCATTTTTAAAAATCAAACATTACAACCATATTCATATTCTATTGTATGCCTCGAGTCGGAAAGACTAGTTAGATATAGGATAACATTAAGATCATGTTATTATTGGCAATACAACTATGTTTTGGTTTTCTGTCGTTTCTATGATATGACATGATTTATTTCTCTTGCCTTTAAAGGAAACACGATGCAGACAATTGGTGGATCGTTAAATTCGCGGACTGCCCGCTGGGTGATGCTGCTAGTGTTTCTTCTCGGGATCTACATCTACATTCAGTTATCCCCTTCTTCACAATCCACCGAACCTACTGGCATCTCAGAAATTAAAGAAATCCATGATTTCATCAAGAAAAAGTTTGTTCCAGTAATCAATCACATCGGAGCCCAGCAAAGAGTGAAAACAGAGAATGATGCCCCGCCAGTTGTGCAACTTCAAACACCAGGACCGACAAAACGCAACGGAGGGCGGGCGACAACTACATTCAGACCTGTCACCTCACTGTTTGGTCAAGCACGGAGATCTACAGTGATCCCCCGTTTAACAGACCCCAGCGGTTACGTGCCAGCGTCCTCCGGGGCGACTGGAACCCTGCCGCGGACTGTGACCAGCAGCGGACTGGCCATCAGTGACATCCCCGCCGTGCACGTCCGCGAGGTGAACTGTGCCCGGATCGTGGCCGGGGACCCGGAGGAGATCAGCAAGGCCGAGCGGTACCAGGACGCGCACCCCAAGGTGCCCGTTCCCGAGCGCGCCTTCCTCAACATGGCCCGGGACTGCCCCCGGTTTAAGAAGGAGCGCGGGTACCTGACGAAGGCGGCGTCCATTGAGGAGGCGAGCTTCCCCATCGCCTACAGCATTATGATGTTCAAAGACGTCGAGCAGACCGAACGCCTCCTGCGCGCCATCTACCGGCCCCAGAACTACTACTGCATCCACGTGGACAAGAAGTCGCCGCTGGACACGCATCGCACGTTGGAGGCGGTGGCCAAGTGCTTCGACAACGTGTTCCTGGCGCCGCGCGCCGTCGACGTGCAGTGGGCTTGGTACAGCGTGCTCGAGCCCGATCTCATCTGCATGGAACACCTGTTTAAGCGCGCTAAAAACTGGCGCTACTTCATCAACCTCACCGGGCAGGAGTTCCCGCTCAAAACCAATCTCGACCTGGTCCGGATCCTGCGGGTCTTTAACGGGTCCAACAGCGTAGAAGGCACCAGGCAAAGGTAAACTCCTACTATACTATAAATTCCCTATATTAGGCCACTAAAAAAAAAAAAATTGTTTCTCATCACCAAGCCATGAAAAATATGACGAGGGCGCTTTTTTTTTTTTTTTTTTTTTTTTTTTTTGCTTTATCAAAGATGGCAGACATACAGTAAAACCCTGCATAAGCGGACACCCTCCGATCCGGACCAAAGTGGCTGCTTACGCGGGGTGTCTGCTTATGCGGGGTTTCCAGATTTTTACTGGCTATACATTTAATGCATCCCTGACATCAGGAGCTTTAATTTGATGCTAAATACACATACCTTTCATGATTTCTATCAAGGTTCATCTATTTAAAAAAAAAAAAAAAAATCTTCTAAAATCGTTTTTTCAGATGCGCGCGGTGATGAGAAACAAGTTGTTTTTTTTTAGTGGCCTTATATGTTTCTGCTAGAATATTTTATTTTGTGTTTCTCTTTGTGGTGAGAATTAGATCAAACAATGTCTTTTTGTAATATTTGTAACCGAAATCATTGATGTAAATGGTTATTTAAGATAATTATAAACCAATGAAGGTACACTTTATAACATCACACTTAAACATTCCGATTGATGGTAGACCGCTCGGCGCATTTAGCTCCATATGGAACGAGGCGTTTAGCCAAGTTCCATACGAAACATAAATCCCCATCGAGTTGTGTAGCTTGTACAAGCATGGCAGGTTGTTCTATATTTATTATATACACGAAATTCATATTAAAGAATTACCGTAATTTGACCCAGCAACCATGTTTTAGTTGACCCATACAGACCATGATTATACTGTGCGGTAATTATATGTAATACGGTGAAATGATGAGTATTTACAGTATATATATACATCATGGTTGTCTGAGAATACTTGGGTATCATTGTGCATGGTTGCTGTTTGATGTATAGCTGTTTGCTGTTTTAGAATTAGAAATATATCGTTTTTTCCCTATACACGTGTAGATATTCTCAACAGACAAAAATACCTTTGAAGAATGTTTCTACAAATCTTAGCTCAGCACTTCGTGATAAGTAAGTCATACTTATCAATTTACAGTAGACGAGATTCCGACAACAGTGGTATTAATTAGGGTAATGTATTTGTTGCTGTTGTTGTTATGTTTTCATTACTTTTAACGTTGATGGCATCCAGATGTTGTAATGGTTCCTCTGTTGATTATGTGGCTATTGAAACCAACTAAAGGTTCATCTTTTTACAATTCATTTATCAGTTTTCACCATGATGCCCATGGGGAAAGCATCACTAAGGCCAAAACTACTATGCCAATGGAGAAACCATCACCAAAGATAAAAAAAACAACAACAAAAAACCAACAAAACATGATAACCATGGAGAAAAACCTTACCAAGGTCAAAAACCATACTGCTTCTCAGCTAGACTGCCACTCAACCATACTTCCTTTCACCCATATATTCCCTCAACCACAATACCACCCCTTAACCATACAGGCCCTTACCCATACTGCCCTGCAGTATGGTTGAGGGGAAGTGCAGTTGAGGGTAATGTGGTGAGGGGCAGTATGGTTAAAGGCCAGTATGATGGAGGGGCATTATGGGTAAGGGGGAGTATGGATATGGGGGACTATGGGTAAGGGGCAGTATGGTTAAGGGACTGTATGGTTAAGGGACAGTATAATTTAGGGGCAATATGGTGGAGCAGCAATATGAGTCAGGGGCAGCTTTGGTGAGGGGCAGTATGGTGAGGAAAGGTTTGGTGATGGGCACCATGGTCGAGGGTTGGTATGGGTGAGAGGCAGTATAGTCAGGAGCAGTTGAACGGAAGTAGGTTTGATGGGCAGTAAAGCTTAGGGGTAGTATGGTTCAGGGGCAGTATAGCTTAGGGGCAGTAAGGCGAGGAGTAATATAATTAAGGGGCAGTATGGTGGAAGGACTGCATAGTTCAGGGCTAGTATGATGGAGGGTTCGGGTTAGGGATAGGGATAGGGTTTAGGAAAGGGATAGGGACAAGTTTGCTGTTAGGGTTATGGATAGGGACGGGGAGTTTCGGGATCTAGAATGGATGGGCAGTATGATATGTCTTGGTGATTGTTTTCTCCATGAGCATCTTGGTGACGGTTTTCTCCACAGGCATCATGTTGTTTTTTTTGCCTTGGTGACACCTTTCTCAGTGGGCATCATAGAATTTGTTCTGGGTGATGTTTTTCCCATTGGCATCCTGTTTTTGGACCTCAGTGACCATGGACATCCTGGTTACTCAAAAGGTATCGAAGTCTCAAGGTTACTCGAGGGGAGGATCCGTACTTCAGCGACAATTTACTTTGTCTCAGTTGTGTCCTTCCATGTGATCTAAAAATTGTCAAGAAACTGGGAAAAGCTGGGAGAAAATTGTCAGATATTGCAGAAAAGGTGTGAGGTACACCTATCTCCGTACATAAAGGCCCGGTCGCACTGGTGCGATGGTTGTCGCAAGTCAATAAAAAGTCATAAACGGCTGGTGATGGTCATAAAAAACGGCGGCGCCCGTCGCAAAGCACACAATCGCTGCTGTGGGGCCAGTGATGCACGCATGTGCGTTTGTGTGTGATGCGGTGGATCCATCGCATCGCACATCATGAAACGTTCATGATGTGTGATGGATTTGTGGCACAGTTACAGAGTTCTTCCTATCGTATTTGCATAGAAACTTCCATTTAGTTACACAGGCTACCCTGAACAATGGTACCTCGGGCCTGCTACAGTCAATAACTGCCACACCTAAGAGCATCCACCTGGGTGCCAAATCTCAGGTGTGAAAGCTGTGGAAACAGGAGGCTGAGGCTGTAGCCTAGGTGTTGTTCTCGTAACTTGTAAAGCGTGAGGTTGAGAAGTGATATAATTATTGTATAAATAGATGTAAGTACTTCATAAATATTAGAAATTAAGTTCTACACCTAGGCCTATTATACGTAGGTGGTGCCACTTTACAGTGGGTCATACCCTCGATTTTCTTTGCGATTGAGTGCAATGATTCCATCGCAATAGGGGACGATTATGGGACAATAAAACATGTGCAACAATCGTATCGCACCAGTGGGGCCGGGCCTTGAGTTCCTACAGTGTGAATCCTTCTTCAGGTGTTGGCAAGGGGAGGGGGTTTCAGAAAATGTACATATGCAATAAGGGGGCTTCACAAGAATGTTAAACCTGTCAGATACCATAACTGTGGTATACAGATTCAAAACTGTGGTATATGGCCTCAAAGCCGTGGAATATGGGAAAATAGTCCCTGTGTGCTATAGAGTAGAGAAATAGTCCCTATTGTTATAGCCTTGAATACGGCAATTACTGGGTTTAATGTATCCAAAAAGATAGATAAAACCTGCAACAAACGATGGTTATGTAAATAGGCGGCTCAGTAAACCACTCGAGGTTGACGTCGCAATACACGAGCGCTAGCGAGTGTATTATTACACATCCGCCTGTACAAAAAAAAACTTTTATTGTTTGTATAAGTCATTAACAAGGAGCACTTTCATACGCATCAGCATGCTAGCCCGATTGGTATGGAACAGCAGCTGGTTTGCCATTGTCAATATAATGTGACTTGGTGGACTGTTGTGTCAATTGTTAGCGGCTCAGCCCTTTAGTGAGGCAGCGATATAAAACGGGCATATGCCACTGTGGCACATACACAGGTGTATAAACAATCAGATACCAGGCAATGGCCTGCGTAGGCCCCTGTAGATGTCAGTTAGGCGTCTATTTGGCTGTATGTGTGGTTATATCAGGGTCTCTATACCATCGTGCCACCTGTAATTGATGACATATCCATCAACAGACTGAAAACCCCGCCTAAGGGAATATCCCGCGTAAGTGGACAATTTTCTCGGAACGTGGGGTGGCACCATAAGCAGGGTTCTACTGTAACTGCCATTAGATAATAAACACTTAGATCGATGTGGATTGTGGCTCCACCAAAATGTTACTCATTCCCCCTCCCCCCATCCCCACACCCCCACATCCCAACACCTCTCCTCCTAAAATCAGAATCAGTGACCACACCATGGGTCAGGAAATGTCATTGAAACTGACCAACTAGGTACACCCTAGATACTGCATGTTATGGCTTACCACTTTGCTGCCACGTCACATATGACAGGTAAAACTTGACTGTATAGTATTGGCACTTCCGTGTCTAATAGGACAGACCATGATTTATAATTGTTGTATCTGATGGGACACACCTAACCGTGTACGTGTAGTATTAAAGCTATATCTATTCTACAGGGAAGTCATACATACTCAGTTCATCCAAAAATTGTGTTTGTCAGACATACAGACAGACAGGAACAGAAACAGACAGAGAGATAGACATACATACAGACGGACAGGGGCAGTGACAGAGAGAGACAAACAAGCAGTCAATCATACAAATACACAGATGTAGACAGAGTAAGGGATAGACATACAGAGAGTAAGTCATATTTACAGAGACAAGGATAGGGACAGATAAGAGTCAGACATACAGATATATTCAAGCAGGCAGAGAGACATACAAACAATGTTTCAGATATACAAACAGACAGGGACAGAGACAGAGAGTCAGACATAAAGATATACATGTAGATACAGGCAGAAACATAGAGAGGGATGGGTAGACAGAGTCAGTTAAACAGAGAGGCAGACATATAAAGATAGATACAGACATACAAAGAGACTAAGAGTTAGATGTACAAACAAGCTCAGAGCGAGTGACAGACAGTCACAGACTTTTGAGAGACACAATACGGACAAAATACGACTTTTGTCAGACAGGTAGATGAACGGTTACTGGAGAACTCGACCCGAAACGAACTCGACCCGTAAATTTGAAAAGAGAACTCGACCCGTTTTGGAGAACTCAACCAGTGATTTAGAGCCAGTTTTGAATAATGAAAAAATGGAAGGACCAGTTCCTAGGGATGGCGACTCTGTTAGGGTTAGGGATAGGGTTAGGGATAGGGTTAGGGATAGGGTTAGGGTTAGGGTATGGGTTAGGGTTAGGGTTATATGTATTAAATTTTCCAATGAAGCACGTTTCATTTATTACCTTGAGATTTGTCAGTGCCGAATGGACACTCAAAACTCTTATTATAGCTCACAAATTTTCGGCAAAATTTGAAGCCAAGGTAATATAAATAGTAATAATACTTCCAAAGTAATCTAGTTCATATATATCCATATTTGCATCTATAAGATACTCGAGTTCAGTGCCGGAAAAAACGGGTCGAGTTCGTTGCGGGTCGAGTCCCGTTTACGGGTCGAGTTCGTTGCGGGTCGAGTTTTTTTACGGGTCGAGTTCGTTGCGGGTCGAGTTCTCCAGTATTCAGATGAACAAGGAAAGACAGACCCAGAGTTTTGATAGCCAGACAGAGACGACCCAGTGCGAAGGTTCGGAGTGGGTGGAAGGGTGGGGATATAACTCCAGCCTACCTCAACCCCGTCACTCCGTATTAGCACATCGCTAATCACACTACTTACCTTCCTCCGTTGACCAGATTATTGAATTTTTCAAAATGAACATTTTTAATGCATTACGATACATTGGCTTTAATACCAGAAATCAGTTTCAACCAGTAACCAGTTTCCATGTGTTCACACTTGTACTTTACCTTAGAATAATTGAGAATAATTATGAAATCCTTTCTCTAGGTTTATTGAAACTTTCTTGATGCGTTAAATACCAATGGCTGACTGATTGATAATTTCTTATGAATTCTGACGAAGTAGTTTGGGTGTGCCGTGCTCTTCCATTACAAATGGAAATAGCATTAGATCCTAGTTATTATATACCTGAACATCATTGAAAACACTATTTCAAAACAAGTCAATTGCTACATAGTGCACAAATATTAGATCATACACAGTGTATAGAATGAAATCCATCCAGCCAGCAAGTAATTGCCATCCAGCTAGCAAGTAAGTGTTAGAAATTCGTGCACAGCTGATATATATCATATCTTTGCAGGCGAAACACAGATAGGACAGAGTACGTACACAATGGATTCATGCCCACGGAAAAGCGGAAGTCTTCACCACCAGAGGGGGTAGTCATCACCAAAGGCTCGGTGCACATCACCGCTTCGCGAGCCTTCGTCGACTTCATCCTCAACAACCCGACGGCACTGAAGTTCAGAGAGTGGGTCAAGGATAGTGGCGTCCCAGACGAGACTTTCTTCACATCACTCAATCATAGTCCGAAGTTGGGTGTTCCAGGCGCATATAAAGGTTTGGTTATTTATGCGAACATTCAAATGATCATTTGACTTACTATCATAAAACTGGATGAGTTTTAATCTTGGCCACCGTATGCCACGACTGGAGTTCATGGAGTCCGGAGCCAAAACTCCAGGAGTGGGATGCGGTGGCCAAGGTTAAAACGAATCAGGTTTTGATTTTATCCTACCCCGTCTCGTTTGCTGGCATGCTTCTTGAGGATGATGCTCTCTTCATACTGACGTAAATACTTATCCTCCAGATCGTCACGTGACCATTTGGCCACCATGCGGCGCTGCTGTGCTGAGCGAGCGGCGTACCCATCTGCATTATAACATAAAAACATGAAAGCCAATAACCCTTTTTCCGCTGGGTCTGAGATGCGTGGTTTCATAGAAACGTGTGTCTTGGGCCAAGCAATACCTAGCGATGTATCCTTTAGCATTGGAGGATTGGGAGTGTGAGGTTAATTCATATTGTAAAACTGGATGAGTTTTAATCCTGGCCATCGTATGCCACGACAGGAGTTTGGCATAGTGACTTCATGAGGCGAAGCCGAGTGAAGTCCGGAGCCAAAACTAGGAGTGGAATGCGGTGGCCACGATTAAAGCGAATCAGGTTTTGATTTTATCCTACCCTGTCTCCTCGATTTTGGAATATTACATGTTAACAATTCTGTATGCCACTAGTGGCATATAAAACTCTGTATGCCAGTCAGCGTGGCATACGGAAACTCAATGTTAAGCTGATGGGATTTTATATTAGGGGTAGGATAACAAGATATACTCACCAGACTGACAAGCTTAAAGGTGCTGATTCTATCAGCACAATATCTTTTTTGCTCGCAGGGTCGGGCTGTATCTTGCAGCATCTACCCGCATCTTGTTGGATTGTACTAAATCTGTGAGATCATTACACCTGTGTGTGGAGCCTCTATTATATTCCACTGCTGTGATCCAACCCGACAGGCTCACATGATTCATCCCAACCTAGCGAGTAAACAGTTTAGCTTAGATCGAGCGTCATGGTGGAATCAGCACGTTAGACTGGTGACAGAAATATATCTGCATGCTTCTGAGTACTAACGTTATATGTCATTATATGTTCAACTTTCACTCTAAATAGTCTTACATGTGACATCTATATCTCTGCCTCAGATGTCTTATATGAATGATAGCCTCACATGCATGTACCACAAAGATGCAAGTTTATCCCAGTTGTTTGCATCTTTAACAGTCTTGCCCCTATATAAATTCTGTGTTTAGATGACGTGGCGTTTTTCATGTTACCTATTGAAGAAAAATAAGAATTATTTTGAAAAAATATTCCCTATATAAATTGTGAAGCGTGTTTCCTTACCAGGTGAGCCAGAGACGGATCCACTGAAGTATCCTTTCATCGCGCGGTTCAAGAACTGGGGAGTGTGGCCGTTTGACTACCCGTGCAGCGGTCAGAGGGTACGCATGGTGTGCGTGTTCGGGATCGGGGATGTGTCTATCCTCTCCCACCGCCCCGAACTCTTCGCCAACAAGTTCTACCTTGACTACAACCCTCTGGCTCTGGACTGCCTCGAGGAGCTACATTACAACCGCACCCGACAAGAGCTGCAAGGCACGCTTTCCTTCAACACCGCCTACTACAAGTCTCTTAATTTTGTGAAAAACCACGTCTAGATGTGATTTCTGTGGGTATCTCTTCCATTCTAAGGTATGATCTATTCCTATGTGACACGGTACTGATTCATCGAGATGCTGTTCTATGCATTTAATAGTGTTTACCAGGGTTCGTACAGAGCCTGGAAAACCTGGAAAAGCCTGGAATTATGCTTTTGGGTTTTCCAGGCCTGGAAAAGCCTGGAATTCTTACAGAGAGCCTGGAAAATCCTGGAAACGCCTGGAAATTTTAGTTTTGCATAAAAACATTTTCTGAAATTCTGGACATTTATTAGCTTTCCTTAACTATGGTACCTGACTGACTGTGAAATTTCAATGACTTGGATCAGATACTTCCAAAAATCCTTTTTGCTAATGATATAGCAGTTTTGATTATTTGTCTTCATATTTGTTTCACTAGCAAGATGGTGTTGATTAACATTATTATGTGCCTGGAAAAGAAATATTAGAGCCTGGAAAAGCCTGGGAAAAGCCTGGAATTTTATTGGGCTGTCTATGTACGAACCCTGGTTTACGCATGGGGGCGACCTTATTGAGTGTTGCTTAGAGGCACCCCTCGTGGAGAATTAGTGCAGAGCGAGCTTCACTGGTTAGGTCAGGAGAAAGCTCACGCTCGTTTCTCAATAGAGACATTGGAACTTAACAACGGTCCTGATTCGACGGTAGTTAGGAAGATAGGTGCTAGTAGATACAGTCATCGAAAATATTAGATAAACTGATGATAGCTCATAGTCACACAGAGATTAGTTGTGTAATTTCTCACTAGATGGTCACTTTGCTTTAATCTTTTCACCATGTCAAATGAATGAATATGTAAATTCATATCCAGTCATGGTATTGGTAAGTAGCTTTTAGACATATACATGTAACTGGATTCTAGATAGTCTCTGGATATCCCAGTGGCTATTTTGATCAGGCAAAAGTGTAAACATGCGACAGGGCTTATACTCGCGAGGTAAATATTGTCCCAGACGGTCTGTCGACTATGATGTGTTTACAAGCCACTAATTTGCATAAGTCATGTGTTCTTTTCAAATTACATCTACGTTCAATGTGCTGTATTCATCGGCCCATACTATGAGTACAGAGTTATAGGGATAAATGTTTGAGGTCTTATGTAACATGATTATGTTCCTCCTCCTATAGGATGTCTTCATGTTACAAAAGGCCTAGAACGGCATACCTACGGGCTCAGTCACTACGTTTACTTATCATTATATACCTAAATAACATGAAAAAAATGCCATTTTATCTATTTACGAAGTCCTTGATTCATAGCCTGTTAATCCTATGTTTGTGCTCATTCACTAGGGGCACAGTTAACCTGAACATTATTTATACTGCACCCCTAGCAGGGGGTAGTATTTCATAGAAGTTCAACCATAGGTATACGATAATCACAGCATCACGAGATGTGCTGGTGAAAACTTGGATACTAATTATTGACAACAAGTCACAGGGCAAAGGTACCTAAATGTTGAATGTAACGGGAAGTAACGTAAAGAAGGTTTATATTATAGGATCCTAACATTTACATCTTTTGGAAACCAATCTTAAAACTTTTACCTACTTGCTGCATGTGGAAATCATAGCATTATAATACCAAGCTGGACATTCATAAAGTTGCGCCCTGACCGCAGTATTGGTGTTACTGAATAAGATGGCAGATATACATCTATGACTTTAATGCCCCACCCTGTACATAATGAACCTCATGGTAAGTTAAACCGGTGCTCTATTTGTATCTATATAATATTTACTCAGTCTAAATAGACGCGTGTATATTGCAGGTCTAAATTCTTTAAAGGTATTGTAGAATTATGATCTCAGTTACTATAACTGCGGGCTACAAGAAGTATCCATATTAATCGAGACCACTTAAATTTTGTATTTGGTTTCTCAATCCAATATTCTTTCGGCGGTACATTGATATGATGCTTAAGTAAACGCTTATAAAGTGCATTTGTTGACGGGGATGAAACCGGCTTCTAATCGTGAAGAAGGCGTTATTCTGCCTCAACAATGTTTTATTCTACGTGTATATATAATTCTATCCATACTAGAAACTGTCTCGGAAAAGTCTAAAATGAATGAACTTTCAGAAGGCATGAATTGCTGTTAAATGGCTGATATTGCCTTGAATCCCTACGCACGGTACTAATCAGTAGGTAGAGCAAGGATATCTGGACTACAACTGTGCATACCTAATATTGTTGTCATTATATCACACCTATGTCCTCCACTGGGCCGGCAGTATGGCATCAAAAGCGCGTCGTGTGGTTATTTGCTCACAGTGTACAAACTCTATACTTGAGTTAACATGAGCGCCATGCAGCGACCGTACAGCGCTCTTTTTATGCCATACCAGTGGAGCACGTTGTGAAGATGAGCTAGTAGGAAGATACACATTCCACGATTATGTCATTTGAATTAGTTAAGAAATGAATAACTAACTTTGCAAATATAATTTCGTTTCTTTGTAGGAAAATATCAATGGAAAATGTGATTCATGTGGCAATATTTTGTGGCCTCTATTTAAACTGTGTAGATTTATTTTGTGATATATTCATCATTTGTTCCACTTTAGTTGTAGGGAACATTCATATATTACGTCTTAGATTTCTTCTTTTATTTTAAGATACCACCAATAACAATCAAAGCTTTTCTTATTGTGTGGAAAGATGCAATACCAATTCTACGTTGGTGATTATTTTCATATCTCGCATTTTCAAGGAACTCATTCTTTTAAATGTCTTTTTTGTGGTATACTTGAATACATCATTTGTGTCAATGACTTCGGCCTTTGACTACATTGTATATGTCAGAAATGAGTTTTTTTGACGTGTGTAAGGCAAAAGAAGTTGTGTTTCTGGTTTCAACAAACCCAAAATCGATTGGGGGGGGGGGGGGGGTTAGAGGGGGGTAGACATAAATTTCTTTATCCCTTACCAGTTAATAACAACAACGAATATGATATAAATGTCACAAAACAGCAGCATTGTCCAGATATGTTGTTCATCTGAAAGATTGTAATCCGTGATTTATGAATTATTATCAGATTCATGAATCACGAGCATTGTTCGGCATTTAGTCTATAGTGGCCGTACGTCCTTCCATAGGTGGCTCATACCTATCAGCAATACACACCTTGCACATAGAGAACAAAGACAGGTATTTCTTAAGGAATAACCCCTTCTTTTTCTGCATTCGAGCCACACTGATGTCATGGTAGCCAATGGGAGAGTCAAAACGCGATTTCCATGAGGGTTTGACAACAGGGATGCCAGTTTGTAGGATTTTGCCTACATGTAGGATTTTCATTTTAGTCTCAAAGTGATGAAAAGTTCAAGAAATTGTATGTTTTGAGAACAAAATAGACTCCAGGTTCCCTGAAATCTAAATCTTAGATAAACTTGTTCTGTAATCTTTCAAAATTCCGAAGTTAGCTACCCCGAGTACACTCAGTTAGATGCCCTGTGGATCCCAGTGCTCCAACCTAGAACTGTAGGATGGTAGGATTCCTGTAGGAAATGCTCCTACGGATAAGGGCAAACTTAAATACTGACTTCTGATTGGCTTAAAATATATGCCCAAGAATCTGCTAGGAGAGTGATGGGGATTCCCCATACACCATGTGCGTTTTAGGTGATACATAGACTGGCCTCAGTCCCCATGTAGGAATTTCTTCTGACCCCAACTAGCATCCCTGTGACAAGGCATCCCACTCCTAACAATAGCTGCATTGTGAAACATGTTTATGATTTATAAAGTTCATGATGTTCCCCTAACCTGCTTATGAATTCACAGACTCCGTTTCTTTGACTGTAACTCGGAGGGTGAACTTCCTTCTTCAGGGCTAGTATCTCTTATTTACAGTCTATGTTTTTTTTTTATCTCAGACACCAGAACTCCACTTTGAAAGGTCATAAGCGGACTAGAACTCCCATCCAGACACCAGAAACACATTTTTTGCCTAACCACGTGAAATAAACAAAGACGCACATATTTAAACTAATTTTCATATTCTAATTTTGTGTACATATGTCCCATTACGTTATCTGCATATTTGCAATACAGAAGTTTACACTGTGGAAAAGCAATGCAGATATATATATATAAATATATTTCTTTTCGATTATAGAATTATACAAAGTTAGTATTTTTTCAAGTATAGCTGATAGTTCCATGTGTATGCAAGTATCGACTGGGTTAAACCCAGAGGAAAAGCAATGTTACAAACTCAAGGGTAATCCCTTCCGTTATTCATTCGCCTGGAGTATTCTGCAGTGAATGTATATGTGCTACACATTTAATGGTGGTACCAACGCTTAACTTGTGTGTTTAAAGCTTTACTCTGGAAACACTAATATGTGTGTGAATATAATCGTAAGTATGATATAAGTAAATAGTGTGTCACAAACAACAGACATTGCCAGTGTGAAAAGGTTAGTAAAAATGTCCTGTAGACTGTTAAGCGTGTATTCCACCTGACTAAGGGTTTCTTGGAAACTTTCCGGTCTCACTAATTATAGTCTTCGTTAGAGACTAAAATGTCTTGACATCAATGGTATTTCTGACTAAGTGTGTCTGGGTGTTAGATTCTTTTTGATGTTTCTCCCTATGCTGCTGCTTCCTCTTTGTGTACGGTACCCATACTTTCTTTTTTTATCCTTTTGATCCAGCTTTTGAAGAATTTTGTCATCTGTGTCGGGGTTTAAATAGATTCATCACATTAATTGGTCCGTATTCGCCAAACGGTCCGACATCTGACTACGTCGGCCTACATGTCAGTTGAAACAACTGATCATTATTATCTTTAGATGCACATTGGGAAGTGGGGATTTCAGATGATTATTGGCAATTCTTTTATTTTATCCTAAATATTTTTTTCATTCATTGTCTCAAAGAAAGGTAGATGTGGAATCAGATTGATTACATTTACGATATAGATGTCCGATATGGTCCCTGATGATTTCTATTGGTGTACTCTTCTATGTGACGTAAAATAGAGTTTGTCAAATGTCAGAAAATTCTCTCTTAAGACTCTTATCTGCTTTGGATATTTGCGTGGTTATTTGATTATATCAGGAAGATGTACTGCTATTTTTGCCTGGATGCTATTTATTAGAGCTTGTTACGAGAGTCATACAATATAATTATCCAAGGTCTCGGTTTAACAGCATGATGCACATTTTGCAGTACTGGTAAATTCACCAGAGGGAAGAACACAATATTATGGGTATCTTTCTATATCAGACTGAAAAAATGGTCCATCCTCTGTTTGTTGTTGCATGAGTTGGTGGCAGATCTACATATACCAAGTGTACAGTATTATGTTTCAGGCATATACCGAGTATATATACATTTTTGGAAGGTATTACAGAGAACAATTATAGAAAAATAATTGTTGTTCCTCATTTCAATAGGCTCCTTTAAAGAGTCTAATAGATATTGATAAGACTTAAGAAAGTATATTCTCTTATAGACAATCAAAAATAGGAAGCGAAAGGTCACATATAATATATCAATTATATATGCATTGGGACTAGAAGCGAAAGTTCCTGCCACGTTATAGAGGTATTTTCTAAGGTATTAAGATAATATAATGTATCTGATAATCAGGTCGATAAGTCCCAAGAATTCATTTTTGTGGCCTATATGTCCATGGTCCTAGATGATATGTCTGTAACGAGTTACGATGGTTATAATCCTGACATTTGTGATAATGCTGATAGTCTCTTAGTTATTGAATGTATTGCTTTAATACACTGTCGTAAACTAAATGTTTATACATATTTGAAAAATATTTAAGCGGAACTAATGGCTTTTCTGGAGAAAGTCCCCTATTCTGCACAAAATGGTATAAGAACAACCATTTTACACATATCAGATTGGAAAATATCTATATAAGAAGTTATTGTACTTAACTGACCTGTTGGACGGCACTTTCGGATATTAAACACCATTAGAACGTCATTCGGTGACAATTATGCGTCTACCGGGCGTGTTTATATGTAAAGCGTTACCTGTTCCACCAGCCATGGCCCCTGGGGACACTTGAAGGGTGCGGCATCGCACTTACATGAAATCAAACCTATATGGAATTACTGAGTGAATATGTGTTCTTATATATCGTTATTTGCCTTAAATGAATAGTATTACTACAGATATTTGTCATCAAATGAGTTTCTGTACAAAAATCGAGAAAAGCCAAACAGACAAGATGATGAAATAGATATTGCCGGGTGACTGCCTGCCAAGCGGTCCTACACGGCGCCTCGCGGTGCTCTTTGGTGGCCGAGTGCTCGACGGTTGTCACATGGGGATCTATCGGTGTAGTGGAGCTGTACTAAACAGCCAGAGGCTGACGTGGTTCCTTCAGGATGTTTGCCCCCGGCCACTATTAAAAGGAAACCCACGAGATGACAATAGCTTGGTCCGTACTCCACCGAGTTTGACTGCAGAGTAATTCACGAAGTGAAGCTGAGTGAATTACTCTGTGGTCAAACAAGGTGGAGTACGGACCAAGTTATTGTCATCGAGTGGGTTTCTGATTTTATCTCACCCTGTATTTACATTATTTATTGATAAATGAATCACCCAATTAGCCATTGAGTATTGGGTACACGAACTTCATAGCCGTGGAGTACGAGTTCCTAATGTTAAGCCTATGGAGAAAAATACCGGGGTGAGATAAACTTGCGTATTAACCGCGCCACTGCACTGATATATCCCTGCAGGGCCACTGAAGAGCAACGTACAGCCAACCCGTGAGCCCGTCAGTGTGGCTGGTGGCCCTTATCAAATATTTATGAGTAAATGCATCAGGGAAAATTGATAGGGGTTGTTTTTGTTTATATTAAATACAAACTCCTGGTCCATCAAATACTTGCCCGACGCTGTTAGAGGGGGGCGTATTTACTATTCTGGGAGTGAGTTTTATTTTTTTAGTTACAAACGCCATATATTTCCATTTTATTGTACATCTTCAAATGTTAAGAGTCAATAAGAAATCAGCATTTATAAATAGCCATTCGGAGAGTATTCCATGCACACCAAACTGGGCCGTACAGCAGTGTATGGCACAGTAGGCCGAACATGTAATTTACGTTATATGAAGCAGAAGACAGTAAGCATAAGGAAGATGCGCACGAGAGTATAATAACAGTATAGCTTATGGCTATATCCGTCAAATCCAGATAGAATATACTCATTAGTATACTTATATGTTTTGTAATGCTACCTATAAGGTGGTAGATGGGGACATAGAGAATAAATTTGTTTTCATACAACTGAGTATTAATTACGGGAAAACCAGCTGTATGTCTACATAAAATGCCCATCTTTGTATCGTTGTGTATGTACCTGTATTGTTCGATCAATGGTGCTCTGGTTAAGGTAATATCGAAAATAATTCTTAAAGATTAATTTTACTGACGTTAGCTTATGGAGAGTGTGGTTAAGTGTGATAAGACGTGATTAAGAATCGGCATTGTATATATACTACAGGACAATCATTTTCCTTCAGTAGAGTCTTGTCTGGATCGCTCGTCACTTTTGTCCAATCTCTCTTTAACTTTACAGACACCAAAGATGAAATCAGGTAAATGAACCCGTGTTCATAATCTTCTGATACCTCGCCTGTTTTCCTTGATGTTTGAAACCTGGTCTAAAGACCTCATTTTAAACATTTGAGGAACACAGCTTGACAGGTATTGAAAGATTACTTTACAGAAATACAGTTTTTTCATGATCTGCCAAAAGACCTCTTCCAAAAAGACCTGTGCCCCCGACCATACTAACTGAACGCTCAATTAGAGTGTGAACGGTGGGGGTAAGCACAAGGCTGTTGTTTTCCCACAAGATATGAATGTTGAAACAAGCACGGGTCTTTATCCAAGTCCGTGATACAAGGTAAAGTATTGTAACGATTCTGGGATGTCTAAACTTGATAGTTGACAATTGTCTCAGATTTTCACATAGATAAAGATAAGTAAACTATAGCCAGCCCTACCACAGTGTCATTGAACAGCCTTGTATCGTGATCCTGTGTTATCTAAACCATATCTGAAGTATTATTAAGGCGATATGCATGTCAAGCACACACAATTTCAGCTGGAATATAGAGTCTACTGAAATTGGAGTTGGAATAACATAGAACATGATGCAATCACTGATCTTTAACCAAGCAGTTAAGGCACCCTCCCTGTCTGTAGAAAAGGGGAGCTATGACAGTTTTATGGCGTATGACAAATTGCAAGGGTGACGAAAGATTCGCGATTATGATCTCCGCTCAGGAAGAAGATTGTAAAGCACCATCACTCAGCGTTGGTGCCTTTAGATCTACATGTACATGTGATCTGTTTTTCTAAATGTGGCTTTACGGAATGGGCTGACTCAAACTTGTACTCTGCTGACAAGCAAACAATTGAAATTAGCTCTTTTGTTATTGAAATGTTGATGTGGACAGTGGGCAAGTACATCATTGTGAATTATCGTATTGGTATGGGCAGTGTTTTATTTTTTCTCGCCTGTCTCACATCATTGATGTACTTTTAGTCAAGAGATTAGTATCTTATCTATTAAATAAGGAAAATAAAAATCATAAATAAAAAACGACAAGTGTTCTTTTTTGTGTTGCACCGTAGTGGGGGTTTACATTAGGTCCCTTAATTAGTCTTGTGGGTCGCTAGTTCATTATCTTAGATTCTTAACTGTTATCCTTAGTGGTGTATCGTTTCAAGGTAGAACTACTTGATTGGCGTGGTCACAGGGACACAGTGACCTCACATCCCTGTGACCGGAGAGGAGGAAAGATGAACAATGTAAATAAAGTTATTAGCAGGTGGACGGTTGGTCTTTAGGTTATGGCTATAGCCTACTGTAGTACAACTGCTTGTAAAGTCACTAAGTGACCTGACCCCATTATTGCCTTTTATAGCTAACTAAGTACAGATAGGAATATGATTTCTGTTTTGGACAGAAGGTTTTATGGTAGTTCAATGCCATACAGTTTGATATTTAGTATTTTGGTATGGATTTAAAAATAATAGTGAATTCAGTTAGGGGGGGACATTTGTAGTCACAGGTCCATTTTTAAGAACTCCTTTATGCACATATTTCTACCCCTTAAACTGGTTCAATCATAATATGATATGCCTCATTTGAAAGAGAATAAAAAACAGTAGGTGCTAGGAAGTGGAATTTTCAAGGTAGATTCTATATTTACTGAGATATTCAAGTATTTGTTGAAAGTGGGGGGGGGGGGGGGGGATTTTGAGTGAAATGGGCATACTCAAACAGATGTTTACTCAATAATGATTTACAGTGAGCATTGGTGTAACATTTACCATCTCCATAAGTGGCACTGACAGTTACTTACCCTCTAGGAGGTGTCATTACTTAGGTTAAACTTGTATTTAGCATGATATTCATGTTTTTTGCCTAATTTCAGAGCATGGGGGGGTATCAGCCATCTTTTAATTTTAGTGCAGTCATGTTCCCCCAAGCATATTGGCACATGCCCTATACCTATATCCTTATAAGAACACTAGGTATCTGGTTGAAGCTCAGCCTCACTTTGAACATAGAGCCTGTAGTATGTCAAACCAACACTAGATGGAGCCATAACTAAGTACAGAAAGGTATAGGATTTCTTTTTTCTGGAGAAGTTTTATGGTAATGCAATATCCTAGTTTTATTATTTAGTATTTTGACATTGATTTAAAAAAGACAATCTACTTTATGAACTTCCCCAAACACCTGACAGGCCCAGTAATCAAAGACATGTAAGATATGCACAAAACTTTTATAAGTTTCTCCTATACGCCCTCCAGAGGTTACTAAACTCCCTGTTATCGGCCCGGGTAAAGCAAAGTTCAGCTCCCGATAGACTTGGCACACTACGACAAAATGAATCACAGTTTTCTGATTTATAATTGGAGAAACTGAATATAATTTCGGATTCCCATGTAGAAATAGCTGAAATTTCCATTTCTGACATCAGAATTTCAATTAAAGGATGTCTGAAAACCGTTAAACTGCGTTAATTCTGGGTTACGGGTAAAGGGTCCATCACCATACAACGTTGGTAATCAGCGAAAACCGGAACTTGCAAACAGACTGGATTACGGGATACCTCAATAGGGTCTATGGTAACCCAACACCTCTCTTTCCCCCTCCCCTATACCTCCAATTCGTTCCCACTCCTGGGGGGCTTCCTTGATCTCATAGTAATTAATTATTGGTGGAACTTGTATTGAGTTCTAAATGCGTCCACCTGCTAATTTGGCCTTTAAAGGCCAATATTTCTATTTTAAAATGCACTCTTAGCTCTTGTTAGTTTTAATCTCGTGAGAGAGATCTGTGAGTTACAATATCATGTGGTACAGTAATCAATGTGATGTAGCAGTTGCTATAGATGTGATGGTAAAAACTGGTAATGTAGACTTCAAATTAGGTGTCCATGAATGTCTAATAATAAATTCAAGCGATATTCGTTCACAAGCTTATTGGTTCACTCAAAGTTCCTATTACTCTTTCCTGTTTCAGTTCATGGTGTTAGATGTTCCGTGTTTAGTTCTTATAAGTCCTGATCATCTGCTCTGTGTACTCTCCACTGAGAGTTACTCACATGTCGGTCTGTAAGCAACTCACAGAGAGGATGGCTTCACACAGCGAATGTTCATAGTAGGCGGCTTCACTCAGAACACATCTGCCGGTGAACAGTGAATGTCAAGGTCACCGCATAAATTTGCGGAGGTGTGGGGAAAGTACACTGGCCACCAGAACAGACATTTGCTATGACGAAATTCAAACGCTGATATCGGCGGATCGGTGCCGCCAATCTTCTTCATATTTGGTACGATTATTGGTTATATGTAACCCTTACTTGTGTTAAAATTTCATTGCTTAATTTCTATGGGAAGTAAATTTCCCGGTTCGGTACGACATATCCATAGATGTCTTAGGGCTACGACAGTTTGGGAGACAAATTTACCCACGTGACCTTTCATTTGTCTTGACTATAGCACACCTCGCACCACACTAAGTGTTGTAGGGCTGCGATAAATGGCCGACCCCCTCAAATGTCAGTACACTCACAACAAAAACATGTCGTTCATAACGATTGTCGTGACCGAAAAACAGGGCCCAGGATTAAACCTTCTTTGATAGTTGGCCCACTTTCTCTGCTGTGGAATAACACCAGCCAGACCTAGATTAATTTCAGGCCTAGAGAGTTTAGAAGTTTAAGTCACATGGGATTCTTTTTTGCAAAAAATCTTACCACTGTTTTTTCAATGAAAGTTGATCCAATTTGTAGTAAATGGCTTCTATGGCATTGCACTTAGCTTATGTTGACATCTGCAAGTAGAGACACATTGTGTGCCAAGCAAGATGGTCTAAATTTCTAGCTGAGTGATGTTATCCCATCCTCAGGTCGCCATACTGTTGAGTTGAAGCCGTTTGATACTAGTTAAGACATCTGATGGTTGATACATGAACTAAAACATTATACTATGGTAGCACTGCCTAGCGGTATAGGTATATAGCATATATGTAAATATACATATGGGAAAGAATCGATTTAAGGCTATTGCCTGGAGGGGGATGTATATCAGAGTATTTGCCCTGTTGGTGGGGTGCTTTATTTTGAGGTATTTTTGAGGGGGGCACTTTATTTTGGGGTATTTCCAAGGAGGGTGCTTTATTTCGAGGTATGTTTAAGGGAGGCGTTTATTTTGGGGTACAGTAAAACCCTGCTTCTGGGAAACCTTGCAAAAAGGGATACTCCACTTTAATAATGGGACAATTTGCTCTGAACAGAAATCTATATTTAGTTTATTTTAACCTTGCTTAAGGAGACACCCCACTTAAGGGGCCATTTTGCTGGGAACAGAGGGTATCCCCTTAAGCGGGGTTTTACTGTATTTCCGAGGGGGGCACTTTTCTTTTGAGGTATTTCCGAGGGGGGGAGGCATTTTATTTGAAGGTATTTCCGAATGTGCCAGCTCAAGGGCGAGGCCACCACCTTCCAAGATTCCTGAAGCCAAACCCAATCCTGGAGTAGTGTCCTGGACATGCCATAGGACCGGATTAGCCACTATTGTACATTGCTAGGGTAGGTTTGTGCACCATAGTTTTCTCATTGTGTTATCTCTTACATTGGTGGCAGCAGTGACGACTTTTCTGAACCACAGAGAGAGATATGATGTTGCTGAAAGCTGGGATGTGGATCGCCTGCCTGCTTGGCCATGGTCCGCAGTGGGTAAACAGGAAGCCCACACCCCTAGTGCATGGCTGGTGGGTGGATGGCCCCACAACTAAGGACCCCCTGCATGCTGCAGGTCCAGGGGCTGCTTTTGTTATCATGCCTGTTGTGATGATGGCTCAACTAACTGGGACGAGTATATGGCTTATTTCGAGCTATGAGTGTCCGCGAATGGGTGGATATCTAGATACATCTGAGGTCCATAAGTTTTGGCGGTTTCACCACAATTCAACCTGATCTAGTAACAGTCACCTCTGGGTCTGGTGGTGCCTTGATATGGGCCAGAGAGGTTTTTGGTTTTGGAGGCATCTTGTTGCAGGAGTGGGTAACTTTAGGACTTGCAGGTACCACGGTACCAGGTGTGTCACCATTCATGGGTTCAGTAACTCCTGGAAATAGAAAAGGGGAAGGCCATACAGACCAACTGTTCTGGGTTCCTTTGCACTGACATTAACAGGACATGGCATAAGTGGAGGATCCAGTTTGGTTCTTATGTCAGTGGGTGTTATTGGCAGTGTGTCCTGCAGGTCAGGAATGGTTTGGTTGCACTTGGTCTACATAGACAAGCTTGATACTGTCTCAATATCAGCACACATACGAATGGGCCAAGGCCTTCATTTTCACCATTCCTGGATGGCAAGAGCACAGCTCATTCAACATATTAATCCTCATTCTATGCCCCCATAGGAGACAACCATCCTCGATAGAAATTTCATGACATCCAAGGAAAAAGGGTTGCAGGTTAACATCATCACAAATGCTGAGGCCACCCATTCAGAGTGAACACGTACACCCTTGTTACTATCAGATCCTTTTTAATAGGGTATAGAATATGTAATGATATGTAGATCTGCTGAAGCATTGTCCTTGACATTTTTCCTTGGTGAAAAGTCATGGCTTAGCCATTATTGTACAGTAAAAGGTCCGACGTTGACACTTTTCCAAGGTGGAAAGTCAGGGCTTAGCCATCATTGCACCCTAAAGAGTCGGACAAACCTGTTCCTTTGACTACCAATAGGTAAATTGACTCAATTGACATTTGACTAATTCATATAAGAAATGTAGACCTAATGAAAAATATAGTATTATCAAATTCTTTAGAAAACAAGGATGGTGACATATTATTTTAAAAACTTAAATGTATAGTACCATAGATTGACCATAATCTTTGAAAGTACTATGTTAGAAAAAAAAACCAGTACCGTATATTTTAGATTTTCTGTTATAATATTAACATATTTATATCGAAATTTAAAGAATCAGCATGGCGACCCCTGCTTTTTACGTTAGATATGTGTTCTATAACACTTTGAGATCATTGTGACTGCCTCCCTCATTAATGACGCGTGTACGAACTGATTTGGCATACTTGGATTTTTATTGATATTACCAAACCGTGAAACTGAAAGTCATGTTTTGTCCTTGATGATGGGTCCTTTCATGGTAGTGTCGGGTCAATAAAGTTGCAACGTGATGCTTCTTTGGTATTATCACTGGATGTTTTGCTTCTTCGTTCAGATTTGAATTTGTTAGGCGGCCTCCTATTCTTATCAAACCATTGGGTCAAAGAATTGGAGAGAGGGCCTTGAGGTCTGTGCTTCCTCTTTTACCACCAGAGTCTATGAATTCCTTGAAACTTTCTTGTTGTAGCTGCAATAGGATGAATTTGGTGGCTTCCTTACGCTCTTCTACGGTACTGAGAGCTGCATCTTTGATTCCCTTGGCTCTTCTTTTGAGCCTCGCAATGACTCTGACAGCCTGCGACCAGGATGAAAATACATTCAGGTAAGATTGAATCGACCTTGTTGAGCTTTCAACCTTTGTGGTTAATACGTTTTTAACTTCAGGATCGCCTGTCATGAGCTCTGTCTTGGCTTGAGGCTGTGGCGTGAAATTACTGCTCCATAGGAACTGTGGGCCAGTCAGCCAGTTTGATTGGGTTAGTTCCTCAATCCCCAACCCTCTGGAAGCGTGGTCAGCTGGATTCTCCTTGGTAGGCACATAGTGCCATTGTGTTGGCTCGGAATGTTGTCTTATCTGCTGGACTCTATTTGCAACAAAGACATGGAATCTCTTAGCATCGTTGTTGATGTATCCTAACACCACCTTTGTGTCGGTCCAGAAGAAGGTTTCCATTTGATTGCATTCCACTTCTTGTTTTACAAAGGTTGCTACTTTGACTGAGAGGGCAGCTGCAGCTAGTTCTAATCTGGGGATTGTGGATATTTTTGAAGGTGCTACCCTCGACTTTGCCATGACCAATGAAACATTGACATTATCTTCTATGTCTATTGTCCTGAGATATGAGCAGGAGCCATATCCATCATTGCTTTCATCAGAAAAGCTGTGGAGTTCTACTGTCTTTATTTGCTTCTGGTTTGGGGCTTCATAGCATCTGGGTATTTTGACCCTTTCGATGTTATTCAAATCCTTCTTCCATGAATCCCATCGAGGCACGAGATCATGCGGTATTTCATCGTCCTATGACAGCTTCCTTCTGCACATTTCTTGTAGAATCCCCTTTCCTATTAAGCTGAAGGGTGCGACAAGTGGATGCCCATATCTTTTCTCCAGTGTTTCCCAGGCTTGACTGTATGCCTTCTCGGAGGAACCGTAAAAACAGCCAGCTATGGCTGAGCGAGCTGGTCCTTCAACATACTGCTTAAGGTAATGTAGTTTTCTCTTAGGCTCAATGTGCCTGTCTTCTATCATATCATTGAAGGCAGTTTTAAAATCCACAAACTCTAGTGGATCTCCTTTGAAGATAGGGGGCGTGGGTACAGGTAGATGTGCTGTCTTGATGGTTGTTGTTATGGCCTGCATTAACAAGGAGTCAGTTGGTTGTAGACCTGAGGAGTTGTCTGTTGTGACAGAGTTTGGCTTGAGTTCGTTTGTTTCCTCTTCTACTTCCATTACCTGAGGCTTGAATACTTTAGCTGTTGGTTGGAGATTGGACTGTATCAAATTCAAACTTCCTGTTTGTACATCTGTCCCATCCACTTCTCCACTTAGAACCTTCACCCTTGCTCTTAGTGCGTCTATCTCATTACGTTTTTCCAGTTCTTCAAGTCGGCGGCGTTGCTCATTGATTGCTCGCTGATTGGTGAGTTCGGTTTCCTTAGCCGCTAATTCTGCCATGGTCTTTACCCTTTCTTCCTCTACATCAGTACCTGGCCTACTCCATTTTGACACCCTTGAAATAGTAGATCCGTAGAAGGATTTGGCTCGCTCCTCTCGTAAGGGCTGACATAACAGGATCTTCTTTCCTTCCACGCTGATATCATCTCTAATGAGTAATTCTTGGAGCACGTCTTGCTGTTTTTTCAAGATCTTTGATGCAGCGTCCATTTTTGCCCTTACTTCTTGAGGAGGGGTTCCAGCACCTCTGATGTCATTGTATGCAGCATCTAGCCTTTGATAGCCCTTTTCTAGCTCAGATTGATGAGATAAAATTGCTGCTTCATCAATTTCTCCTTTTGCGGCGGCATATGATGATTTTATCACTTGCTTCAACTCATTGTATCTTCTTTCAAAAGTTTTCTTTCTCTTTTCCATTTCCACTTAGAGATGCTCTGTCATTTTTCCTGTGTTGGTTTTATCTCTTTGAGACCTGCGAACATGGTCAGTTCCAAGTTGCTGTAGTTCCTCTTGAAGCTGGGTGATCTTAGCTTCATTTGCAGCAATTTGGCTTCTTGTATCTGGGTTGTCTTCTTCAGTTATTTCTTCTGCCAGGTGTTGATTTTCCCTTTCTAAGAACTGGAGTTCTGCTTGTATGTCTACTGACTTTGACTTGTCTGCCATATTGTTCGATTTGGTAGATCTAACTTACTTGACCTTATTTGCTTGCTCACTTGCCAATGCCAGTTCTAAGTTGTATTAGCAAGTGAGATTGTTTGGAGTAAGTAATTAGATCAAAGGTTTGAGGTTTGAATTATTACTCTGGATTGGTATACCTTGCAAGTGAAATAACGTTACATGGCAGAAAACATGCAGACATGAAATTATAAGTATAACACCTTGAAATTATAATGAACTCATGCTCTGAGAGCCAACACTACCATCTTAGAGTACACAAAAGATATTTGCCCAAGTGCTTAAAAACTTGGCACACCATTTACTACCTTGTGTAATTAAATGATATAACCAGAGTTGTAACGAGACTCATACAGTTTGATTGAATCTTACATATAAAACCACATATGATATTGACCAGACTGCAAGCATGTACATGGGAAAAGACTTGTTTGAATCATGAGACTGGTAATATACTCTTCGGAAGATTGGTTTTAATGTATTCACTTGAGTACCTTATCTTACTGTACTGTATTTCAAACGTGAATATGTTGAATACAACAATCACATGAAGGAATGTTCGCTTATCTCGCTTATGATCGCTCCCACCGTGCTGCTTGCTTGAACTGCGATCTGATGTCGACGAGGACAAGTTCTCTTATGTAAGGATGCAAGTTGAGGTGGAGGAGCTAATGGTTGAGATGGCGAGTCTTGCTTGCTTCATGTTTTACTTGGGCATCTTGGTGTTGATCAGGTTCACTCGGGACCCTTGGATGGTTCGTGTTTCACTGTGACTGCCTCCCTCATTAATGACGCGTGTACGAACTGATTTGGCATACTTGGATTTTTATTGATATTACCAAACCGTGAAACTGAAAGTAAACATGAAAATTGTTTTACACTAGGAGGGTTTACAATGAAATTACACACAGTGTAATACGAGATTTAAACTATTAGACTATAAATGTGAAAAACATAACTTAAATACGATGTAAGTATGTTTCAATATCTAATTATAACTGAACTAAGAAATGACATGAAAAGTTTGTCAATACTATGTGACCAGATTTTACAGCAAACATGTGACAGTAAAATAGCACCAAAAAACTAACTCAAGTATTTGTTTGTTTTTCTGCTCGTACATCAAAATACATCAATACAATAATACTCCTGATAGCATAAACACCTTACCATGATTGCCCTTTGAGGAGGACAGTAATTGGAGTACTTAGGTTGGATTTACATGGCTGCACTCTGGTTGGCTACATGTGGCATCCTAAACAAATAATATCAATGGATATAGATCTCAAACCACCTTATGATATATTCTTAAACAGGGTAAGTATTTCAGTAAATAACATTGACAGTTACATGGGTTACAGAAATAAGAATCTTATGTGAATCTAATCCACACTTGAACTTGGCAACTCTAATACTAGTGAGGAGTGACAGTAAGTGACAGTGGAGAGCATAAACTGACATGATTTATGTGCAATCTATATGTTGACAATATACCATTTTACATGAAAAGGTAGTGTAAGGTACATACCATTCCAGATTGAGTGTATGTTGACAATGCACATGTTGTTTGATGCTTAAATTTGAGTTACAACAGTGCTTCACTTCTCTGTTCTTTGCACATGATTTGAAGTTGTAGTTCTGCAGTAACTGACAGTTCAGTAGTAAATATCTTATAAAAAATAAATGATGTTACTATATCAACACCAACAAATATTCATGCAAATACAAGCACATACAATATATCTAATACACATTATGTTACTAAGTTTGTTATATTGCCATAAAGAGAAACAAGTGTCAATAGCAGTAAAAATGGTCAGTGACCTTGACCTTGACCTTGGGCAGTCATGAAATATAAACAACACACTCAGCTGACAGTCAGCTTGATAAGTAAGTCTTAGGGGCTGTTACAATCATCATGTTCAATTTTTCAGGAAATTGACATGGATTTTAATTTTCAAGGTGAATTATCTGGTACGGTATGCTTTTGGATTCGCAGTCATTTCAAAATCTTGATGATTGCCTATTCAAAGTGGAACACCGACCGGTCAAAAAAAGTTGGACCCCCGTTGGAATTCCTAACAAAATATTGGCCCCCCCCCCTTTGGAATACCCAAAAAAATGTTGGCCCCCCCCCTTGGAATGTCAAAAAAAGATAGTCCCCCCGCCCCCCCCCCCCCCACTGGAATATGGTAAAAGCACAGGGGAGGCTAAACTGATGTGGTCTTTATTATCATAAGGCGTTCCTTCTTTACCTTAGAACAAACCCAGTTACATTCAGTCATTTGTCAAAATTTTGACAAAAAGCTCGGTGGCTAAGTGGTCAAGTATGGGAGGTCATGGGTTGAAACCCTAATACCAAAGACTGACACAAAAATGGTACCCACTGCCCATTCGGCTTAACATCTGCCATTAGAATGAGGAGTAAGGCGCTAGGGCCCTAGTGAAAGAATGGCTGTACCGCCAAATTTGATGATCATACACACAATATTCCCTTCATAAAAATTGCTTGAAAATGAAAAAAAGTTCTCTGACAAAAGACAGAATTCCGATATTTCATATACATCGGCAACACTAAAGTATTTATTGATTCATATTCATTCCGTTCCAAAGTAATGTTATAAATGATTAAAATCAAAATTTCCCAATTTTTCTTCAGTCTCAACTTTCATCCCTGTCTATCTAGTTGTAAGATTCTGCTAATGTTCTAACTCAAAAGCAGGGATGTAACCCCTGCCAAATTAAGCCTGTAGTTGGCAGCTAGCAGACATGCCAAAAGCCCCCATCTCTCCTGTACCCATTATAATCAATCATAAAGCTTGACTACCTAATTCTCAATGAAGTCACTTATTGAGACTTGGTTGTTCACATTCAAATATCCAGCAGCAACTGCTTTCTTGATTTATGCCATCAGTTGGTAGTCATCAGGCTCCATTGCAGGACCGGAAAACAGACCTTCACTGTTTCTTGTATCAGTATCATTGACATGCAAATATGGATTTTCGGCAATTTGTTATAGTGTGGCATGGTATGAGGGATCTGTGGTATGAGTGGATCAATCCATGGTGTGGCAATACAGAAGGAAGTCCCTTTTTTGCATGTAGAACCTCAAAGTACTCAATGTAGAGCTCTCAATGAAAAGTTTTCTTTGCTCATAGTGCTCTTCCATAAATATGGTAATCTTATTGAAATAAGCAGCAACAGGGGCATTTTGTAGCACTTGATGATGTAGTAAATGCCCCTAATTCATCAATGTTGAAGTAAAAACGAATGATCTTGTGAGACTGCATTGATTCTGGGACAAATGCACTAATTTTTGTTGTCTCCCTCCACATCAGTCTGTCAGACTAAGGGAGGGTGTACACCCATCTCCCAGTAGAGAAACGGGACTGTAACCATAGACACTGAACTTCAGGGAGTGATACAACTATGGTTACCTTGTGTGTTAATCATTACGTAGTAGTACAACTAAGCTGATTTCTTGTGATATGACATAAATGCATTTCATTACAAATATCAATTCTTTTCACTGAACACAAATATGGGAGTCTGGCTCATTGTTTAGCTAAAAATGTTGATCCCCGGGCAGAAAGTGAGAGAAATTTCGCCCACCACATGGGAATACCAAAAAAAAACTTTCCCCCTCTTTGGAATACCCAAAAATATGTTGGCCCCCTTGGAATGCCCCCAAAAAATTTGCCCCCCCCCCCTAAAAACTGTGCTCCCCCCCGGCCATAATTAATGAACGCTCCCTTCCTAGTTCTGTATAGAATTTAAAACCAATTTTTGAGAATTTCTATATACGGTACCGGTATGAACATCCATTAAATGATTCAACAAAATTAGGATAAAGCTACCTCTTGCTGTTCCAGGAGGAGGGGTACGATAGTTGAAGGGGTAAGCATTGTGTGCATGGACTGACTCCATTCTACACTTCAGCCCGCAAACATTTACTGCACGGTGGTCAGTGTTGGGTTTTAGAAGGTGCTGCCATCTGACAGCTGTACGTCATAATACCACAACCACCTGAGTCCTCTTGCGTGAAGTTGTGAAACTAAAGAACAGAAAGTCCCTTGTCATACTAAATATAGTCCCTTAAACTCAATATTCAATACAGAAAATAGAGAAAACCATATCTCCACCTACAACATAGTGTATTTACTACAAGCGTGTTCTTCATAGTACGTGTCAAACGCTCAGCATGAGTGAATGCCTAATATCTACAGGCGGTAATGTAGTTCACAAACAAAGTAAATCAGTTGTATTCGTGCGCACAGTCGCCATTGCAGGCACCGAGCGTTGTATTGACTGGCCAGTGTCGTGATTAGACGGGTATCTCCTGTCGCTAGAAATGTGATTTGAACATGGAGCCATGGAACAATTGGAAGATGATCCACCTGAATATCTAAGTAGGTTTATCTCAGATCTGGACTTATTCAACTCCCCGATTCCACAGGTTTGCTGGCTGGCAGGGTCAGACCCGTGGGTTGCGAGATCGGGAACAGCGGATCAAGCGAAGACCTCGGCAGCATACGGTGGAAAGTGGAGTTCTCTTCCCAAGGATTTAAACGATAATATTATTTCGATGCAGCGCCAGGACCAAACTAGGTACACACCCAAAACAGTGTACAATCCCGGGTACACCAACATGGAACATACGACTACAGTTGCTACGGATCACAAGCCACCGATCCCGGGGACTGGGAGCGGTGGTGGGAACGTCTCGCCGGCGGGAGGAGCGCTGCCACCAGCCGGCAAATACCTGCCCGGCCCGGCCTACTCCCAGTCAGGGATGGACATGCACCAGAGAGCCCTGTTGGCCTCAAGGGGCATGCATGGATCGCCAACGCGTACTGTGCCAGTCTGCGGTGGTGGGGGTCAAGTTGTACACATGCAACAGAGCGGGAATGTACAAAGCAGTGGCATGGGTTCGAACCAGTCCGGCAACAACCAAGACGCTGGCTCCGTGCCAGCCCCCAAACCCGGACCACAGCTCATCCCTAAAGGTGGATCGAACTACTCCAGCCCTCGTTCCAGCATAGGGAGCTATGACTCAAAAGGTTCCAGTCCGAGAACCAGTCTTGTGAATCCCCCACCCCCGCCACCTTATGATTTCCAACGATATGGGAGCCCGCTGCCGTCCAACTTGGCAAGCCCACGCTCCAGTGTGAGTGCAACCTCATTGGATTCTAAACACTCAAGCCCAAGAGCTAGTATAACGGGTATTTCTAATGCATTGCTCTATGACAAGGTCCCCAGTCCTAGAGGAAGTGTTGCTAATGACAAGTATTGGGGTCAAAATGACCAGCACCCAATGATTAATAACTATTCCGATGGACACCACATCCAGGCTCGGCAGCAGGCTGGGATGCGGACAACCCCGCTGTCTCTCCTGGATCGGTACAACGAGCCTGCCCCCCCGCCACCGTACGACCCCAGGATGAAGGGTGGATCTCCGCAGGTGTCCCCGTCACATGCTATCAACAACTACCACAACTCGATCTCCAGTCCTGGCCAGGGGCGCGCTAACCGTCAAGGGAGTACTCCCATCACGGTGGTGCACACAGGCAGTCCACAGCCACAGGTCACCTCCAATTCCCAGCCTCTGCGGTCCAGTCCCCAGTCTAGCCCTAGCCAGAGCCCGGCTCATCAGTCCGCTAAACCCGGTCAGCATCCTGCTATCACCAACCGCCTACCGGGGCTCAACTACGACGTCGTCAATAAGGGTCAAGACAGTGAGGCCGAGCGCAAAGTGGCCGCCCTCACCCGCCAGCTGGAGTCTGAGCTGGGCAGGACGGGGTCCCCCTCATCTCTACGGAAGGGGGTTATGGATACCATCCCCATCAAACCCCCGCCTCCCTACCACGGCCCTCACAACACGGAGGCATTCTCTACCTCATATAATCCTCCCAATTACTCCACTCCAAAGGTGGCAGTGGATCAGCAGTCCACCCCCTCCTCACTCTCCAGCACCCCTTCGTCTTCGAGATTGAATCTATCAAATAACGTGAAATCACCTTTACCGTACCAAGTGACCCCTCCCCAGCCCTCAGGCCCCACGGAAGCGGAGAAAAAGATCGAGGCCTTGACGGCAGAATTGGAGAATCAATTTGAGCAGCAGCCTCAAGGAGAGTATTTCGGTAAGTCACATTTATTTTAACACAATCTTGAAGTAAGTGTTGAAGTAGGTTACAGAGACAATGAATCCTCGGCCTTCATGTCTTTTTTTTCCAGACGATCTCTTCAAGTTCAACAACAAATTAGCTTCAATACGTTAACGGCAGGCACCTTGGGTAAACAGTTGACAGAAGATGATCGTAGTTTTGGGTGTGCAAGAGTCCATGATGATACGCATATATATATATATATATATATATATATATATATATATATATATATATATATATATATATAGATCTTATTTGTGCTTCACAAGTACAGTGCATTGCTAGAGAGTGGATAATAGAGGTTCATGGACGCCTTGAGCCCGGGACGATTCGAGCCCTGGACGCCTTGAGCCTTTCTGTGGACGCCTTGAGCCTACCCTGTGGACGCCTTGAGCCTACCCCATTTTGGTTTCCTTGAGCATCAAGATGTAAAAAACATTTAAAGGTGTACTTATACGGATAAATAGTCATGTATACTCAACCCTAACCCTTACCCAACCCTTTTCTAACCATAACCCGCTATTCGGAACTAAAATGAGGTAGGCTCAAGGCGTCCACGGGGTAGGCTCAAGGCGTCCACGTTTTCGCGCTGACAGGAGGCTCAAACGGTAAAAGGCTCAAGGCGTCCAATTCCCGATAATAGATATCAGCTACCCCCTCCCCCCACGCCCTAACACCCCAAGATTTCTCTCATGTATGTGTATAATGGAATGTAAATGGCAGATTAATGCATGCAATTTCCTTTCATTTGTGGTCCATCACAGATAGACCTTTACACACGATGTGTTCTTGTTTTCATTTTTTTTACTTACTCATACACTCCCATCCTTTTACCGTAAAATCATGAAACTTATTCAGAGTGCACAGCCATTGAACTCAACTTCTCAAGCAAAACTAGTATTATACCATTTTGCTTCTTGGCAGGATATCAGTTAAATAAGGGTTGACCGTTGAGTCTTTCCGAATTGCGGTGGGCACTTTCCTAGTACAAAGGGAATAAAATGGTTATGGTTTCCTCCCTTAATTCTTGCTTCTTCTAAATTAGAGAATAGCCAATGCTTTTGGTACCCACATAATGTCCTGTCAGAGCGGGAATACAATGGAAGCAATTTAAGATGTCAAATGTAGGAATTCAGGGCATTGTGGGTAGACTTGTTGACAAATTAGTTTTTAAATATAGGTGGTTGAGCTTGGGGATGAAGAGCTTATTTCCAGCTGGAATCATTTAATCATCAACTGAAGAAATTGTTACCGGTACTTTTAGATGATCAGTGAACGCGACACATTTTTGAGGCTTTTTTAGTTACCCAAAATGAAACAGGGTAGCGCCATGATCTCTGTTTTCAATATGGTTGAAATGTTGGGGATCTCGTGATTATATCTTTTGAAGAAATACCCCAAAAGCAAAATAGAAAAGTTGATTATTTGTATGTCAAATCATTCATGGGATACTTTTGAAGGTAAGCGGACAAGGGTGCACACTGACAATGACAGGAATACCTATAAATAGGGAAGTGTGTTTTCTTTATGCTTGAAAAGGATATTAGTGCTCTCTGACTGAATGTAAGTTTTTTTTTTATTTTTTTTTTTTACTGAAAGCATTATTTCTCGGACTACATAACCCCTACACAAAGATATTGGTAAAGAGTTTTCATGTCTTATTTTCACCACTTTATCCCCCTTCAATGTGGTACCGGTATACAATATGTGCAGGTTATTCTGTATGTATAACATTCTAACTCAATGGGGCCCATTACACAGCAATTTGTCCCAATTTGGATCCCTTTTTGCGTATTTCGTCTGCCTTATGCCACCACACCATTTAGTGTTAAATGATGTCGGAAAGCCTGTTTGCTAGGACTTCCAGTGGAAGACTGGAGGTTGTGATTGTTTTTTACTGGGCGACTTGTGCATTCAGGGCATGCCGACATATTGACATGTACCCGCATCGCACTGCGAGCCTTCGTTCGCCAGACCGCTGGACGTACTCGTGAATCCCGATAAGCGTAGTCTGTGTGTGATATCCTTGTACCTCCCCTCCTCCCCCTCCAACCTACACACGCTTTACATCCTCCTGGGCGCTTAGTAGGTCACATAGCTGTGTGGGACAGTAGTGCCTGGAGGCAGGAAGCAACCTGCTGGTCACAGACACAGTGTCCCTCCCGGGGCTGAGGCGCTGGTGACAG
Source organism: Alentia gelatinosa (assembly GCA_950022655.1). Classification (NCBI taxonomy): domain Eukaryota; kingdom Metazoa; phylum Annelida; class Polychaeta; order Phyllodocida; family Polynoidae; genus Alentia; species Alentia gelatinosa. The sequence continues at coordinate 18,769,869 of OX465585.1, read as the reverse complement.
ACTATGTCGACCCGGTCAGAACTGTCACAACTGTCACAGGCCAACCCAGTCTTCTCTGCCCTTTTTTTAATCACCGATTCATGCATATCGGATAACGTCACTCTATGTGTGGTCTCATTCGAAAATAATTCATGAACTGAAACAAGATGTAGACATTTACATTGCTTTGAGATATTTTATAACTCATGAATTGAATTATATCTGCCGTCTCATCAGATTTAAAATGTTTTAATAAGGCTATTATGGCTCTTTTGGTAGTAATGATAGTGACTCTTTAACGAGAATCTGTGTTGAACAATTTCTCTACCGTATAGAGCAGGTAGATGGTAATTCCTAGGTTGGAATTGAATAGGAAAAATGTCCGACCCTCACTTTACCGTTTTAGGGTCGGATGTCAACTCATTCGATTTCTACGGTTTCTATGGATATCGTTTACCGGTGAATAAAGGCATTTATGCTCAGAACATCTCCCCTCCACTACAATTCAACACAGAGTTGTACTTAATGGTTGAGGGTCAAAACTAGGTTGAGCCCTGTATCAGTGAAGCATGAGAAACAGGAGAAACAGAGCTGTCAGTGTGCACGAGAGTGATCATGCATGCTTTCTCGGATCTCTCCACAGAGTAACTTTTCTCATACCTGCCCAGCAAAGGGAGATGGTAAGTAGGGATCTTATCAGAATCAACCTCAAGATAAGAGGCCGAAAGCTTGTTGTCACCTCGATAAAAGTGAAATATATAAGGTTTAACTGCGCCTTTGTGAGACTAGGGAGTGGACACCAATCATATATAGTATTGGGAATTCCTTCTTAGGCCCTAGGACATAGCTACACTCCTACAATGTGACAAGGAATATATGTATCCTACGTCATAAAAAACATTTTGCAGATGGACAACAACCCATCATCGAAGCAGATATTATTGTGCTGTTAGCCAGTCATAGCGTGCTCAACGCCCATGGAGTATTGTAAGAAAATACTCAATGGCGGATGATGTCACAAACTTGAGCCAATTACTCAGTGATCGAGATGATAAAATCTGTACCACACTCGACCATAGCCATTGAAAATATACCATTCATTACGGTTTGCTACGTAATCTTACATGGTTTACCTCATGAGATTACTCCGAAACCCAAACACTTGGCATATTTTCAGTGGCTATAGATCTCGAAGCCGGTCGCAACAACAAGTATAGAGAAATACTATATACAAATCTATGTTCCAAACACACGAATGCAGGCGGTGTGGCCTCACCAAGGAGACAACCCACCACATACTAAACCAATGCAAAGTATTACACCCTACAGACAAAACTAAAACCTACATAAACCAGATCTTCTCAAACGATATCCAAACCCTAAAACAAATAGCCACAATAACCAACACAATAGAGGAACACCTAAAAACCCAAAACAACACCCAAAACAACCAAAACACAACAACCAAAACCCACCGAACCCATGAAACCCAACTAGCACAGCTCGCAAGCACTTATAATCTTGCTTGAGCGACCCGGAAAACCGGGAGGGTGCACGAGGGAGCGAATAACTCCACTCTCATGATAGATAGAGATAGATAGATACTCTATACTCGTTGGTCTCAACCAGTAGGAGATACTCGTCCTGTCGCTGTATCTGGGTCCCGCATATTGCCCTGTTGACGGCGTGCATGTTGACAGTCAGTCAGGCTGGACACTGCCAGGAGGAGGTACTTGGTATGTATCTGAGTCACTCGTGTTGTGCTGTTGGCCTGTTGGTGGCGTGCATGTTGACAGTCAGACTGGACACTACCAGTAGGAGGAGATACTCGTCATGTCGCTGTATCGGAGTCCCTCATGTTGTCCTGTTGACGGCGTGCATGTTAACAGTCAGTCAGGCGGGCACTTTGAAGTCTGCACACAGAGTTCAGGCACACAGGCGGTGCTGACGAGACGAGGGAACACAGACACAGAACTCAGTCACACATCTGTGTATTGCTGTGATCCGCCCTAAGTAGAGGCTGTCAAAGTCGGCTGTAATAAGACGTCACCCAGTGCTGGTCATGTCTGAAATGACAAGGAGAACCTTTGTTTCAACTGCGGTACTCATCCTGCAATAAACGAATAAACATATATTGTCGTGTGGTTTATATTGCAGTGTAGGTTCTTATACTTGAGAATTTACGGTAATACTACTTCCCTAGCAGAAGGTACAGGAGAACCCCGCGTAAGCGGCCACCCTTCGTTCCGGGCCAAAGTGCGCGCTTACGCGGGGTGCTCGCTTACACGAGGTTACAATAAACATCTAATAGAGGGTACCGTTCCGAACAAAGGTGTTCGTTACCGCGGGGTGTGCGCTTACGCGGGGTGTCCGTTAGGTGGGGTTCTACTGTAGTATTTTCAGCCGGTAGTATTTCAACGATGAGAGACCTCAAATGTCTATCGCTATGGGCATGCTTCCTCATATTATTCTATACCTGTGGTTGAACATTTATGCAGTACTACCCGCCGTAGGTATAGAATACCATCAGTCCCGATATGTGGCTTTGAAAACTCCATGATCTTCCTTTACATATAAGCTTTCCCGTCTCGGTCTCTTGACGAATTCCACACCACAAATGCAGCTTTCATACATGTTTATCTCGTTCAAGAGTTTTTAATCAATTAAAATAATTTTTCTCATACAGGAACTATATCTCGTTAGGAATGTCAGGATGTTATGTTTTATTATATATTTAGTTGTTATGGCAACCGTTCATTCTATTCCTCATATAAAAATAGATGTATTTGCCGATTCTTAAATAAGTTGACTTTTAGTGGTAAACCACCGACGTTTAGGGGCAAATATTCTATCCATACAGAGGTAATAGTCTAGAAGGTTTTAAAGTTCTTAGGTTGCCTATGAACCTTCATATCCTGTTCCAATATCATTGTCCCAGGTGTAGCTAATCATGAACTCCCCAAACTTATGAGGCTAGATTTACTCAAAAACCTTTTCATGACTAATTTGTATGACCTTTGACACTCTACAGAGCATTCATTAACTATTGAATGTTAAGAACTACAACAAGCATGTATGACCCTGAAAGCCTTAATGTATCAATCTACGGATGTGCTCCATTTCATTTGGACGCCTTCAGTACACCCAGTGCAGCTCACTAGCAAATATCACATGTCAGAAATCATAACCAATCCCCACCCCTTGGCCGATATATGAGCTTTTGGGACTGAAAGGGATAAGACACATATGTTGTATGCCATATTAATATATATGAGACAAAGAACACGTGGAGTTAGGGCTGAATATGGCTCCCTGGTTACAACATATGCTGGGTATGACAAAGTTATGAATCATGTTAGAGAAATCAAAAGACCGATATTTGTTTACAAACCAACGAATCCACAGACTAGGATAGTACTTAATCTAATACACTTTGATTTTTAATCTCCAGTATCCTACGTTGTAGATCACTGCAGCCTTACAGATGCTATTGTACTTTCTGAAAATGGTGCGACAGTTCACGTCCATCTCTCAACAGAGAAGTTGGAACCTAACACTATCACTTAATCTGACATAGGTCTTTAGAGTGCTTTGCTTTGTGTATTAAATTACATACACAAAGGCCACAAAGTATGGATCTAAGAAATGAATGTGCGCGCGAATTTAAGTCACGGAATCTTTATGATATATGTTGAAAATTAGCAGTATGAATTGTGGAGGTATGTTTCCGAATGTCCCTTTTGTGGTACACAGTTTGGAATGTGGCCTTATCAGTTGATAATACGATTAACAGTACTCCCCTGCACGTCCTTACTCCCACACGCTGGTTCCTTTGCTATCTACGTACCAACGATCGTACGTGGACGGGAGATTCGCGGGCTTCCAGCGTGCAACTCCCATATTCTATCTCCATGAATACCTGGGACCGCCACTGCTCAAAGAACCAGTCAGTAATCAATAACAAATCTGCATCAATTGGTACTGCAATGCTTGGCGAGAATAAGCGTGGGTTGTCTGGATATTTTTTATCTGTCATCTATTCATATTTATATTGACCCAATTGTATTCGACTTTGACGAAGTTAAACACGGCGTAGTAATATCACGAGATTATGTAGAAAGCAATATTTTCTGTGGCATATTTTCTGTGGCTACGGATCAAATGTAGTTCAGTTTTATCTCTATCACCGACCAGTGGGCATCACCTTTTTTTAATGTTCCATGGCCGTTGAGTATGAGTTCACAACATCAAGTCTATGAGGATAAGTACCAGGGGTGAGGTAAATTGCTTTCCGGCACCTTGATCAATGGGAACCTTTTTTTACCTAATGCACGGAAGATGAAAAGTGGGGAGACAAGATAATGAGCCCTTTCCTCTAGCAATGGCAATATTAACACGTTTTTACAAATCTAACAGAGAACAATAAAAGAAATAGTCTCACTATCATAAGTGATTAAAAAAAGATATTCGCATAAATCGGTGTTATTTTTTTATCACCAGTTCGAATGTAGACCACAAGCCTGACAGTATTTCTCGAGGACAGAAATGTCTGAACGAGTATGCGACAGTTTGTTTATTGGGCCGCGGGGTGTTTTTTGTCCCTTATTCCGGTTGGCGGAGATCCGGGAAGGTTGGAGGAAGGGCTGTGGGAGGGTGGGTGTAATCCGAGGAGGGTTGGGGTGGGGGTAGCCATAAAGGCTTGGGAAGGAGATGGGAGGATGTCTTACCAAAGCTGTTTCCCGCTAACAGAGACGACTCACAAACAAGGTGTACTCCCTGTCTCATCAGGTAAGTGGCGATATGATCCAGAGACCACCTGAAGTGTCTTAACTCCAAAATGGTAATTTATCGGTGGCAATGTTCCCTGCAATTCTGTTTTTTGTGTGGTTTCTGTACCGGTACGTAATCGCTCAGTGTGTCATCCTGAATTTCTTGGCCACTGCGATTATGTCCCACTCCCCGGCGAGAGGGGCAGTAGTCGCCATCAAGTGTCCCTCTCCAGGGTACAGCATCTAATGTGATTTTTGAATCCAACACGTTGGATATTTCCTGGAGGCCCTTCTTGCGATTCCTGTACCAGCCCGAACGGTGAGGCAGTGGGCAGGAATCGCAGGGGCAGTTATCGCTCAGTGAGAACCCCGCTAGACTTTTCTTTGTGGAGAGCCTCCAATAGCTCCCCCCTCCCGTTCCCCCGGCCATCCTTCTCCCCATGTCTAACCCTGGAGGAATCCGAACGTCTCCCAGGACGTCCCGGAAACTGACGATGACACAGCGGCCCGCCAGTCGGAACCGGAATGCTACCCCTGTCCTGGAAATGATAACCTCTCCGATATTTCTCCATGCTTTAAGTGCATACGGCGATGTGATTAATATGCACGGTGAGAGATAGACGTGCAGACTTCCGTCCGGACCGTGTGCAGGTTTTTGTATGGTTTATTTACCCCTGCCTTATCGGTTGCCATGGAAACAAAGCAAGGAGCTCGAGTGACACGGTTGTTCTGTGTGTATACGTGTGAGTAGGGCCTGGACACTGCAGGTATTTAGGCTGCGAGTGGGAGAAGCTCGAGGGGATGTTTCTGTTGCGATGTGTTTTCTCATTGAGATGACGCATGGTGCAGGGGTCGGAGGAGGGGGGGGGGGGAGGCAGGGGAGGGGGAGGGGGGTGCCAGGCACGTGCTAAAAGCGGCCTTCCTGGCGTGCATCCGCTCATAAAGACGCGCAGCACGGGAACCGGCGAACGTTGTGCCGACGCCCTTCCTCTCTACCTGCTGACAGCCCAAGAACTACTTCACTGAACCATGTAGTACCAAGTCTTAGGAATTACTGACCTAATCTGTAGGAACTACTGGTACGAGCCACGGGAAGTACTGCACTGAACCCCGGTAACTGGAGCCCCGAGCCTCAGGGACTTCTGACCTGGTCTCTGTGAACCATTGCACTGTGCTCCGCGAACTGTCGGCACCGCTCGGGGTTACTTCTATGATTCTCCATCTTAGAGATCCATCATAAACCTTCAGCGATAGGGAAAAAACTGGTCTCGCGTCTTGTGAGAGGAGCCTGGGTTCTAAGCCAGTGACTGCTCTGAGCAGGTCACCGAGGTATTTACCAGTGACTGCTCTGAGGTACTCACCAACATGTTCAACAGCTTCAGGATCGCTCATCTTTTACCAGCAGCTGTCTTCTGTATGTGTGGCTTTATCAATCTGCAAAGTAGTCTGTGAGTTGTGTTGACACAGTCCGTGTCTCTCCGGTCGCGGGTGATTCATTGCCACTGTAAGACATTGGAATATTAGTGAATTGGAATAATTGGAAGCGGGACTGAGGCTTTACCCTGCGGTACTAAACTTGGGATCGATCCTACGTGGAGAGGATGTGAGTGAACTCTAGCCGCACCAGATACAACAGCGAACAAAGGGAGCTACACGTGAGGCTACAGGATGATGACAATCCTGGAGGGCGCTGAGGCCACCAGCATGGCGTTTACAGCCACAGGGAGCTTCACCTGGATCCCTGTCCACCTGCCACCTCCCCGCGCCTTCAGAGACCAGCAAGCTGACCACACCTCACATGAGGACAGCAGGCAGAGTGACACCGGCCCCGACCACAACTCACATGAGGACAGCAGGCACAGTGACACCGGCCCCTCAATAGCGGCGAGTGACCTGAGATTTGTGTCACTCCAGCGGGCACCAAGGAGGAGGTCTGGGGGACAGGAGGATGTTGCCATGGGGACGGGACAAATATGCTCATCAGGCACCTGGCCCAGACGAAAGAGGCGGCAGCATGGAGGTGGGTCTACTCTGTCGTGTGTTTAGCATCCCGGAATAGATATGATGCCTATCATACGTTATGACTTGTATTAGGAAATGTAGTTACTGTGCCCGTAGTGATAGACGTTCTAAGTCTTTCGTCCTCGAAATATGGCCCCATGCCATAAGCGAAGGCCCAGATTTGAAAGGTGAAAGACCGAGAAGGTCATCGCAATAGGCTCAGTTATAATGTTTTCCTTATTATTGTATAACTGAAAGGCCATTTTGATAACTTCCATGCTTGCGGTCATTCACTATGGCCTTAGGGCGTTGACATTATTTATGCTGCACCCCTAGGAGCCGGTAGTATTTCATAGATGTTTGACCATATGTATATGATATATGGAGACGTGGTTAATGTGCCTGAATGAAATTGTTCCGAGTTGTTTTGGTCGGAAATTCACCTCACTCTTCGAACTTAGTGAATATTTCCGACCAAAACAACAAGCAACGGACGTAATTCAGACAGACTCAATGTCTCCTTATCATTATATGGCTGGAAGTGATTAAAAACGCCATTTTAGAACGACTCACTCTGTGGGGAATGCACGGGCTATTAGTTGGTTCACTGTTACAGTGCATAATGAAATCCGTGCAGCTGAGCCGTAACGGCTAGCTCTTCGCGCAAATGCAAATTCAAAAAGTAGTGAACAAAAAGTGTGTCCGATGTGATTTTTTGAGTAATAATAAAACTTTGGGAGGGAACGTGGGCCAAAAAATACCATATGATGTACAAAGATCTTTCATGAGACTAAAGTATTATAGAACAAAGTGACCGAGTGACAAGGTCTTACTTTATCTGTGGGAGATAATTAACATTGCGGGGCCATTAACCATGACCCCCCTTCATAATCAGTGATTGTTTCTAACAGGCGCTGACACCTATATAATCACCGGCTGCACTTCAACATTGTGTCACCGTGGATAGGGATGAGACATGTTGTAGATAGTATCCACTGGTAATTCCAGGAATTTCCAGAGGGGAAGCCCATGACTTCGGTTATTGTCAACCTTTGTCTGTTTAAAATGCTCTTTGGTTATTACAACCCTGTGATAAATAGGATTTCACACTGAACAATTAGCGTCCCCTGTTCCAGTGTAAACTATTACTGGAGCCCACTATTCCAGGTATAAAGTATACCTGGGTTCTACTGTAACTTAATTAAGGACGGTACTCTTCTTGACGGATGTACTCCGTCCACAATCCCCATTCTCACACTGGGCAAATAACGTCAAGTATAACGGCTGGAGAGCGCCGGGCGGCACCGGGCGCATTGCCAAACGCATGTCACCCGTCGTCACGTCGGGATTTCGGGGAATGTCAGTGATACGGTCTCCCAATCAACATTTGAATCATAATGGCTTCATTATCTGAATTATCGCACCTCACGGCTGTTAAGGCACTAGAGTGAGGCCCTCGTGGAAGCTCTAATATTGGCAGATAGTGGTGTAATTAGTCCTTAAATAGATTAGAGGGATGCACGTGCAGCATATATCACACCTTATCATCCCTGTGACGTAGTCTCCATGGTAACACGAGATAAGCCCGGAAGACGCGCGGAAGGCGCGCGGGGTACGAGAGTACAGGCCCGGGGGTCAGTAGGAGAAGAAAACCCCCGGCGGTCGGCGAAATTATTTGCCATCTGCGAAAACCATATCGGCAAGGTAATGACTAGACTGGCTTCAGCCCCCTGCATCTTATGGCTACCTCTCCACCTGCCCCACCGCTCCTCGTACGGATTCCTTAGCCTTTCAAACTTAGGGAAAGTCCACATGTTGCATGGTAGATCTATTTCTTAATAGTGTCCATGATCAAAGACTTGAGGAAATCTATGTAGGCTTAAGTCTTTGATTATGGACATTATTAAGAAAAACTACTTTGCAACATGTAGTCTAAACACCCTAACGCCTGACGGGCGGGGGGGGGGGGGGGGGTGACGGAGGTGGATGGGTAGCCAGAGGATGAAGGGACTAAATGAACCCAGTCTAGGCAAAGTTCTCTGCTGTCGTAACAAGCAGACAGGGGAAGAAGAAAGGGTTTCTATCAGACTTGACGTATTGCAATAGAACTCATGTCCTCATGTTCGCAAAAACAAACTTGGAGTGTAACAATACGAACACAGAAGAGCGAAATGTAACACCGCCAACCCTGGCGAATTTTGTTCAATAAATAAAAAACCAAAAAAACCCCAAACTCTTGTACATGGTATACACATGCATATAGGACAGGTTGCCCCGGAATGGGACGTACACTAAACACTAAGTCTCTGTCGCCGTTAGGAACCAACTTGCGCGTTGTATTGTGATATGGTCCCATTCGGCAGACTGGCTCGCTCGGTGCATTGGCAAAGGTGGGGTTTTAGTCAGGGTCAGTGGTTCTATAAACCGCTTTCAGATGACGTCAGGCTCCGCCAAGTTGGAGACCAATGTCTCGGGGGTGTGACAGGTTTTCTATGTTTGCACGCAGTGTGCCAACAGGCGAAAAGTGGCAATAATCCTAACAAGGTTCTGTAATTGAAAGTAGGTTGTTTTCCACTTGTCTTATTTTACATTATTATAACTTATTCTGGATCTCTGGGATCCTCTCCCAGCATGCTGTGTGTCTGGTGGTCTCCAATATGGTGGTCTCCAGCACAGAGGCATAGATCTGCTCTGTGACATTATCAAGGAGTCGATGTGACCGCTGGTCGTCTACCCACATACATTTTATGTACTTCACCGCGTAGAGAGCACATGTTGTTGAGCCTGTTGTGTGTGACTGTGATCAGAGATCTGGGACCTGTTTCAGTAGTCTTGTGACATAAGGCCTAGACAGACATCAACAGCGGCACCAACAGTGTAAGCAACAGCGGAAAAAGACTAGCAAATATCAGAAAATTGGAGTGGCCAATCTTCTTCATATTTGGAATGATTATAGATTATATGTATCCCTTACTCATGTTAAAGTGTCATTGCTTAATTCCTACGAGAAGTGAATGAAACTCCGTGTGTCATTGATTGCAATCTTGTGATCTGTCCGTATGGTGTCACAGACGCCATCTAGACATGTCACGAAACTACTGAAACAGCTCCCTGATCAGGACTGAGCCGACTTAGCCCACTTGGCCTGAGAGTCAGAGGCTCACCCTTTAGGAATTTGTCTCCAACTGGAAGTGTACCGAATGCTCTTTGTTCTGAATCACTCCATTTGCCCGACAGTAGTCATACAATCGTCTCGTTGGTTTGTGGCGTAAATCAAGGAACGCAGATACCCATACCACTTCAATTAGTGTAACCAACCAATATAGAGAATACTCAAAGCTCAGAGGAGACGAGGCAAAAAAAAAAAAAAAAAAAAAAATTAGTATAGAGAATACTCGTTGGTTTAACCCAAACTTTGCTTTGCTCCATCGACATTGACATCTTGGACCTACTTTGATATAAATAATCCTGGTGATATCGAGAGACATCTGAAATTTAATTCCAAAATAAATTTTTTATTAATGATGAATTGATTTCCAGAATATTCAAAGATACCCTTTATGTTTTTGAAATGGAGAAATGGCTTGTAGGTTTATACAAAAGGACATCTTACATTTGCCGCATAAAATGCCACGTGCTGGGTTTGGTTCTGAAGCCCCCTCAGCCGGGATCTCGGGGCACCAGCTGATCGTCAGAGCTCGTTTGTGCCTGGTTACCATGGTGATTTCTAGGCACCGTTCAGGGGTGACCCTGGATGTGGGCAACGAGTGCTTGTTGATGTGGGTTACCGAATAGCACATATCATTTACCGGGCGCTCTCTAGTATAGGATTGTGTGCAGAGTTTGTGTATGTCTGTGTGTTACCCGGGTATGCCCGGGAATCCCCATCTGTCTGTGTGTCGCGGGGGTATTCCCGGGAGTAACTCGTCTCTTCCACAGACCCTGGCTTGGGGGCGCACAGGGCACGCTGTCTGGTGCCTTCCACTACAGGCGAGGGAATCACCCCCACTGCACCGCTAGAACAACCCACAGGAAACAGGTTTTGCGGAACAATGAACTGGAGCGGCGCAGTGTGGGGAATTACCTGCGCGAGTTTTTCTGGGATGCCGTATCTGAGGGCTGTGCTTGTCCCCTTGCAAACTCCAGCGCTACTTTTCAATTTACGGAACAACGTTATTTTATTGTATATTGGGGCAGGTTGCCTGTACAAAGTCTTTCCACGTGATGCCTAACAAGCAGTCATCATTTACTTCTGACGTGCTACCCGTTGACATGATTCTTCTACTATTCTTTGTCTAAACCTCTTCTAGCCTTGAATATGATCATGGTTGTCGACATTGAGTTAAATCTTCGTGACCTACCTACCTGGTTTATTGCAATTTCTTAGTTTATACCGCTGTTGAACGATTGAGATTTGTGTACTTTGATTGGAATTGAAAGTTAAAATGTGAATTCATGCTTTCATGTTTTCCTTTGTTTCATAGAAATATATGCACTGAAATATGGAAAATGGCAGCTTACGAATATAAAAAGTAATATGGTGATTTATGTAGTGATCATGAGCCAAGTCTCAACATGAGCTGAATTTTGTATTCCACTCCTATCGGCATAATGCATTATCGATAACTCATGACAGAATGGACCGAATATAAAGTTAATGGTTCTCTAATGTTGGGCACTCTCCAGTTGAACACAGGCATTGTGTATTTTGGAAGGATTTAGATATGTTATAACTATTTTAAGTTCCTTTAGACCAATGCCAACAGTTTAACATTCTTTGCGGTCAGATTGGAGATATGTACCGCCGGTCAGTGGGAGAACTCAACTACACACCTAGATGACTGCGTCATAGTTCATTTGGGTAAATACAGTTAACAAGTGTTGCCCGCAGAGTTCCCTTGATTAAGCTAATTGAAAGCCGACCCTTCACCTACCTCAAAGGATACAGGGCCTGTCAGGCGTTAGGGAAAGTCCACATGTTGAATGGTAGTTTTATTTCTTAGAAATGTCCATAATCAAAGACTTGAGCAAGTCTAAGCCGACCTAACTGGACACAAGCCACAAAGTGAAACCAAACAGTCCGCAACAATGTATTCCACCCAGCAGTATTAAAGGCATACCTTACAAATCTCAGTGGCACAGCCTGGTGATTTATAAATATTCACATTTATACCTTTAAAATTGGGTGGTATATTACAAAACCGAATGGACAAAATTCAGGTTAGGTCCACTTTGACCTAACCCTACAGCTAAAATAGTCCTGTTAATTGTAATTTGATGGATTTATATAGGAAATACAGGGAGTTTGACCACAAACCACAATTCAACCATGATAAATTTTTCAGACATATTAATTATTAAGTATTACACTTAGTCAGACATAAACCGTTTGTGTTGCCTTGTTTATGGGTGTCCTTTAATTGCCTATATATTTCGGCCTACAAGTGGCGTTCATCAGGGCTTGGACATATATAGGAAATGTACTGATCATTTAGTTTTCTTCAATCTGTCAAAAATAAGGATGTGGCCTGTAGCCTCTAAAACGTAGATAAAAGTACTTGCACATATTCTTTGAAATATTGAAGAACATGACATGGGCTTTACTATTTAAAAATAAACTTTTTAGAATATTATATCTATCCCATTATAATAGCGTCATAGTATTAATCTTTAAAGGCCCCGGTGGTCCCTTTGATGTTCAGTGGGCCGCTGTGTTAGACTATAAATGTTAGAGGTGTGATCGATAAGAGTTGACATGTCGCTGTATGAGGGTATAAGACATCGACTTCATTGTTCCCGATTGTAATCGTTGATTGGATCAGCGCGTAAAATACTCGTTAATAGGATCGGTGAAAATCTGCGGTAGATGTCGCTGTCTTAAGCTCTCTTACATCTGTAATCTCACACAGCGGCCCAATTGACATATTCAACACCACACAGGAAAAGGACATGCCAAGGAAGGGGCTGTTTTTTAAATATTTTTACCGCCTTTTTAATAATAGAGTTTACAATGCACACCTTTCTAGGTCACACTTGCGCACACAAACACACGCACCCCCACTCAGGCATGGCTGGGTTTTATTGTTGTCTGGACTCCCAGAAGTGACCTGTTTGCGGGTATCACGTGATCAGCAAGGTGGGATGACCTCAGCCGCTAGGTATGCTAATAGCGCCCGACGCCCACCGCAGGCCGCCAGGCACCCGGGCCGAGAGACCGGGGGGGACGTGGTGAGGGCGTCAATAGAGGCCATTTCAAAAAGTGGAGATTCACAGGCAGGGGGTCGGAGGTGGGGATGAGGGCTGGCAGAATAGTGGGTGCCTGTGTTTCTAAGGTATACATAGAGAGCAGGTTGTTGGGATCCTAGCTAGTGGTTGTGTGTGTTATAAGGTATACATAGATAGCAGGTTGTTGGGATCCTAGCTAGTGGTTGTGTGTGTTTTAGGTATACATAGAGAGCAGGTTGTTGGGGATACTTGTTAGTGGGTTGTCTGTGTTATAAGGTATACATAGATAGAAGGTTGTTGGGGATACTAGTTGGTGGGTGCCTGTGTTTTAAGGTACACATAGAGAGCAGGTTGTTGGGATCCTAGCTAGTGGTTGTGTGTGTTTTAAGGTATTCATAAAGAGCAGTTTGTTGGGATCCTAGCTAGTGGTTGTGTGTGTTTTAAGGTATACATAGAGAGCAGGTTGTTGGGGGTACTAGTTAGTGGGTTGTCTGTGTTATAAGGTATACATAGAGAGCAGGTTGTTGGGGATACTAGTTGGTGGGTGTCTGTGTTTTAAGGTACACATAGAGAGCAGGTTGTTGGGGATACTACATAGACGGTTCTGTGTTTTAAGGTAGACATAAATAGATTGTTGGGGATGATATTTGTTGGGTGTCTATGTTTCAAGGTGCTCATAGATCTCAGCTTAAAAGCGAGTGACACACCCTCCGATTCTTATACCGTTTGTTATTTTTTTCGGCACCAGGGGTGAGATAAACGCTAGTATTCAATTGTTGTGTCATGTCTTGTCATCAGTTGTTGTGTCTCGATTTGTCATCCGCGCCAACTTGTCCTCTGCGGTGATAAAGATAGATTAACTTCTACAAGTAACAGGTGAGAGGGTTGTAGTAACCCCCTGATAGGGTACCGACAGGGTCGTCATTTTGTCTCAATGCTAGTCACATGATCACAGAATGGCTGCTGATTCATCCAGCCACTTGACCGAGTTCCGTACTAGTGCTGAGATACAGGCTCCGCGGACAGCACAAAACAAATTTTTTCCCAAGTTGGGTCTAGTGTCCATTACTTGATTTGTAATAGTGTTGTAATTATTATATTGTATTAGCTATTGTAATATTATCACATCACTATGCGGTTATGCTAATAGAATGTCCCATTAGGATTAGTTATTATATTAGAGATTTGTATAAAATCATGATAATACTACAATATAAGGTAATATTATCATATTGTTTTACGCGATGGTCAAGGAAATGATAAATTAGAAATCTGCAAAAATCTGCTGTCAACCAAAACAACACCGAATGTATATAAAGCCTCCCTAATAGGGTTATATGACAGTCTATGCTTAAATGTGTCCGACCATAGATTTACTTACTTATGTGTATATTGAATTACATAGAGTATGTAAGATCTGGCTGATTTAATTACCCCAGCAGAAGCAATCCTAGCACTCCGACACTGAATCCCATTCTCGGCACTTGAACATAGACAGGCGAGGCAATGAAAAAGAAAACCAAGCGAGGCAAGTCAGTGACAACAGCGACATAGTGTTTGTGGGCGACCGTCCCTCCAGCGGCTGCTGCCATGTGTCTTTAACTAGTTGGAGAAGGGCTCCGCTGGCTGTCGTCCGTGTAAGAGCTCCACAATTCGCCACCTCCACGTGAAGGCAAAGCGAAGTGGTGGTGTCTGGGGTTAAAATCAATGAAGGATAAATTTGTAGGGGTCAGATTTCTACCTAATTTTATCTCAGGTTCGAACTAAAGTAAGTCTAATAGAACATAGTGGACGTTAAACCACGAAGGCTACATTTCGTGTTAGTTACAATGCCCATTTGGTATTGTAAAAAAAAACCCTTAACATTGAGAACTCTTACTCTATGCCCATTGAGTATTGTAAAAAACCCAACTCGATGGGTAATAATGTCACAAGCATAAGGTGATTAGTCAGTGATAGGAGTGAGATAAGATCTAAACTGCTCTCGACCCACAGCCACTGAAAATACACCATCCGTTATGGGATGCTATGTAATCTCACGAGCCAAAGCAGAGTGAGATTACTGCTCAACCAAAAGTCATGGCATATTTTCAGTGGCTATGGATCTCGATGCAATTCTTCCATAATATGTGAGGTATTCTGTGGTTCTATTGCTCATTCATTATATTTTGTTCATAGAAGTGCATTCCTAGCCACGTCCTCATTAACTATTTTTTTTTTGTATTTGGCCCCTTAACTCACAATATAACTAACCCGTATTAGGACTGGTCCCACCTCAGGCCAACGCCGCCCTGAGCCGACCAGTGCCCCACCACCATGCCACCTCTCAGTATGTTTTCATTACAGCTTCAAGTGGACTGTTATTGCAGCTCTTGTCCAATCCACATGGAATGCGTATGACCATAGATTTACTTAGAATTACACTTCCATGCGGTATTCTTTGTGGCACTGCCCAGCTCGGCCTGCCAACGTTTTTCCATACGTAATTTGTACCTAATTGACAAAGACGTCGACAGAAGGTGTAAAATTTCTGCTACATTGTGAGTCTGGGTGGACCGGGAGGTTTGGTTTGACTACAATGAGGTACTTGGTGGCTGATGCATGTTGAGCAGGGGAAGTCCATGTTGCCCTGGTTCATGTCTATATGAAGGTCACAAGAAAGACTTGTTCACGTATTTGATTATGACATTCACGAAGAAAATAAACTTCCATTAAGTCTGCTCACTTCATGCAAGAACTGGCAGGTCAGGAAACGAGGAGGGGTGGGGTAAGTGAAGGTGTACAGTGGGAAACTAACTTGGCGTTTAATCTGATAATTGTTACGAAATCACGGACCGGCAAATACTTGCCCTGACGCTGTTAGGTGGAAGGGGTGTATTTTCGTCCACGAGTGAGTAAGAATTATCAGATTATATGCCTGGTTGGTTTTCTCTTTATTATACACCTTCAAACGATTCAAATTAATAGAATGAATGTACCCAGGTCTATGGAGGGGGACAGAGACTGAAGCCCATCAAGGGTAGGGCAGGTGGAGGGGGACAGGGACTCAACGTATTCTAGGGTAGGGCAGGTGGAGGGGTTCAGGAACTGACGCCAGTCGAGTCGTAGGACAATATCAGAAGCTGCTGTTAGTCACTGAATCATAGCTTGATATGTCTCTGGTGTAGAGACCACAGAACGGGCAGTCAAACTGCAGACTCCATTCTGCAAATTCTTTTTCCCATGTTGCCATGTTCCTATTTAGGTTCACTTGTTTCATGTTATTGAAATGCAAAAAAAAAATTGAAATGCAGTTCTTGCAGTTCTTTCTGTAGTTAGTGTGTGAGAGGTGGCTGTGGTTCCAGTTGGGATACTACTTCCCTCTGGTGTGAGTCAAGGGTTTTCCTGGTTCATTTTCTCTCCACACTCTAGACTTCTAGACTACAAGGTTCTAGTTTCAGCCAGGCTGGTTTTATGACACAGTTTTTGGTAAATTGTGTGTTATGGGTATGTTGCATCTCCTCCTGTGTCGGGGGTGCGTCTACTCAGAAGTTTTGATTATGAAAACTTCATCAGGCCTATGCAAAGGCATTGGATACTATATCTTAGATATCTGGTATGTCTCTTAAGTACAGTGCTTGTTTTCAGGTCACTTTTCAGATGTCATGTGTAGGGCCCCTGTTGTGAGTAGCAGCAGGAGTGAGAATGTCGCGGAACAAGATAGCCGCATTTCGTAAGAGCTGAAACAGCAGCCTTAACAGCACAGTTCTTCATTGTCTTGTTCATGCATTGTCTTGTTCATGCATTGTCTTGTTCATGCAGGTTGTATCAGCTTTGCTCCTCACCTCGGTGTCGACTGTGGATCTCTCACTCAACTCAGTTCTAAATGTAACTGCCTGAAGCCTAATTCAACTGCCTTTTTATTTCATTCATCCCCATTGTCCCTCACTAACATCCAATCATCCCTCATCACTTCGGGTGGTCAATTAGGACTCTCTGATGCGCTGGGCTCTCATTGGATCTGACCCCATGCACAACACGTGCGCCTGGGTCTCCTTACCACTTCCATTATCTGGGCGTGTATTTTTCGCCGGGCTAACCGTTATTCGGTGTTGCCCTACAATGCCTAACATATACGGTGCTACTTTACATATCTGACAAGAAACCTTACATATCAGATGATACCTAACATATGACGATAAACATATACATTGTACATGTTTGTACTTACGAATAAATTCATATATTTCAATATACTTCACCACTTCCCAGGTTGGCCAGACATAATCTAAACCAAATCCTTGTATGTTACACTACAATATTTCACATATACAAAGGATACCAACCTCATCATAATAGGGCATAGTTAGCCAGGATTTCGATAATGATAACAAAAAGAAATGATAGAGCAAACGAAAGACCACAACGAATTGATTGCTTTGCTCACATTAAAAAGATATATACGTAAAAACAGATGATTCGTGAGTGTTTAGTTGGTCATTTTCCTAAACATAAGTATAAAAAATATGATATTCATTGAGAATACGACATTTTAAGGTTTCAGTCTGTGCCTGAAGGCTACCGATACAAGTACCCATGTCTGGATGTTTTCATGTGACATGTATGCGATAACAACTGATAAGAGAGAAGATCAGCTTCGTTTGATAGACTAATCCAGTCTTCATCAGATTACAGGCTCTACCTACAATTTGCGCAATCGGCTTCACATTCTCCTGAGTGAAGGTCTCGGTAATGAGGTTAATACACTACATGTATATTGATCACAGAGGAGCGAATCGTTGAACAGCGCAATAGAGTGGTCGACATTGGAGAGTGCGCGCTCCTAACAGCATCAGAAAAAGGGACTCTGAAATTTGGACCCAAATCTGGACTCAAGATGCTTCCAAAATATCAGATTATAGTCTGAATATTCTAAGAATTTGATATACATTTATTTTATCTAGGCTTTATCAGAATGTCTGGTCCAGGCTTGATCAGGTCCCGTAACCAGTCCAGGCTTTAAAGGCGTATCGGACAATTTGGTCTGAAAATTAAAATCTATGTCATTTTTCTGCAAATTGAATATGATTATGTCTAAATGTTGTAGAGCATATATCTGACTTAAAAATCAGGGGTTACCGTGCTAGTTTTTGATAAAAGGATCAATATTATGATCATTTTATAAAGAATATATAGAAATTCTAAAAAGCTGTTTTTCACATAGTAAAACCCATGGCAATTCAAAGGCTACTGTCCTTGTTTTTGAGAGAATTGAAGAAAACCATACTTTTCAGTATATTTCCTATGTAAATCAAGCAAATGTAAATTGGCCTATTTTACCTAATAAGATGGGATAAACTGGACAAAAAGTAAAATTTACTCATTTAGAAATGAGATTAACCCCAAGAAACCAGTTTTGACTAATAATTGACATTATTTCAAAATCACCAGATTGTGCCACTGTGTATTGTAGGATATGCCTTTAACTGGTCTTGTAGCCACTCCAGGCGTTATCTGGTCCTGTCCCCAATCCAGGCCAGCTCACTCGGACTTTCCCGGACGATGCCTTGCACCCCAGAGAGTAGACTTGCTCAAGTCTTTGATTATAAACATTCATTAAATGATTAAACACAATAAGAATAAAGTTCATTAAAGTTTGTGTCTTTCTCTGACTGGCCCATTAATCAAATGTATCCCGACGAGAAGGGTATCCATAGGGTGCAGGGACTGGAGCCAGCCTACCCAGAGAGCTGCTCTGTGGAAACCGAGGAAGTAACGTAGACTTGCTCAAGTCTTTGAATATGAACATTCAATATGATTAAACTAAATCAGGACTAAATGCCTTACAATATTTGCGTAGGTGGCGGGGTAGGCATAAGATAGGATACAAGGACTGAAGCCAGTCTACGAGTAACTCACTGAGGGACTCGCATATCCGCCCGGTACCGAGTCGCTGGCGCAGCTCCAGTGCACCGCGAGTCCTACCGTGTTCTTTGTAGAGGGACTTAAGTGCTAATTCCACCAGAATATCATAATAAAGTGACAGAAGGGAAAAATCTGAGATTTCCTGGCTGAATCGCAAAATATCTTACCACAATTCGATCCTAATTTAACCTGTTCAAACGACAAACTGTGGCGCCCTCGATGATTAAGAATGATATCTAGATATGAATTGACATTTTGCACTTATTATCGCTCACATGAGTCAGCTTTCATTTTCGATCGATGTTCCTAAAATCATATCATATGATCATTGAAATCAAATAGTCACATAATTTTAGCCTATGTGAACGGGAAGTGCACGGGATACCAGCATGTGAGACTGCCACACTCGAGTTGAAGATCGAGCATTGCAGTAGGTTAAATTTTCATGCAGGAAATAATGGTGGATTTTTTAATTTGAAGTATTTCAGATTATTCTATGGCTAATGATATTTGTAATACCGATTTTGTGTCTTTCACATTGTTTAAATCGGGTGTTTGATTAAAAAAATGAATTCAAAAATTTTAACTTTTGGTTGAGGGAACCGGGAGGAATCGTACCATGGGAAGTTGTAAGCATATACAATACATCAAAAATGGGAATAAATTGGAATCCCTAAATCCCTCTTCCCCCAGCTTAAATAGGATCACGATTCATTTCGACATGACCAGTTGACGCGAAGAGAGCACACACAAAGCAGCACGTTCAGCACTAATCTAATCAAACACAATTCGAGTCGCTTCTTTACCAGAAAAATACGTTCCTATGATTGTTCACAACCTCTTCAACTGCCAGTTTCGGGTTGTTTCGGATTGAATCTGATCTCTGGGCCCTAGGAGTGGCTTTAGGAGTGGCTTTAGAGGTTTGGTACTTGTGGTCGTGGGTGACGTAGACGTATGGCACGCCGATTAACCCATAGATTGGCCACCACATCTGTCTCCGAGTTAAAGGTTGGTTAGGTCCTATAGCTATTTAGACCAAAGAGCTCGATACAAATATCTCGAAGCAGAGTGCAATTTTGGATATCGTGAAGTATATACTATGAAAACTCAATACAAGCATCTTTAGCTTATATTATTGATAGCATAGTCTAACTTCCTGGCCTTTTTTAATAAAAAAATACAAAAAATACAACAACAAAAAAATGATTACAAGAATAAGGGGCTTAGAGAGGACTGCACTCTTACAGGAGAGATTATGATGCTGATAGTAAGAACATCAGCTAGTTGTGTGCAAGTCAAGATGGTTCAGATCGGATTCCACCAGAGCTCACGTCAGTGTGCTCTGGTGGCCAGCTATTGATGGCTATCATGAACAACCTTTTTGAATGGCAGAGCAAAATATGCATGATAAAACTTTCATAGCGAATTACTTTCGGTCACCGACTGAATAATATTTCCCATGGTAAAAGAGAAGAAACTGGGTATTGTATATGCATGGATTTTTAAAAACCTATCTTGGGGATTCTTTATAATATATCGAACAGTTTATTGACCTTTGGTTTACATCAAGGTATCGTAGGTGGTAGGTACATACACGCAGTTTGATGCAATTTTCAAGGCAGTTTTCCAGGATGATTTAAGAATTTCTGATAGTCATGCCTACTTATTGTGTGGTTCTCCTTTATTTATTTTTTTATGTCACGGAGATAAAAAAAAAAGGTCATAAAAGGAGCCTCCGGGTATGGAAAGAAGACATAATCCTAGTGTAAGAACAGGAAAATGTATCGTTAGAACAGAACATATCGAGACACCTAAATTCCAGTAAATTGGTATTTACGAAACAGGAACAGGAATTTCAATGAGCTCACACTCAAAGTGTAAACTGTTTCAGTTTTGCTATAGATAAATGTAGGTACATGATGCCTTTTCCCACCAGGGTATTATTACCACTTGTGGTGTTCCTGTGTTATCTGAACCACATCTGAAGTATTGCTGAGGCAATATACATGTGTAACCCACCAAATTGGAGCTTGAATACCATAGAATATGATGTAATCACTGAACTTCCACTGGATATAATCCAAACAAAATTAACCTCACACACCCAATCCTGCAATGCTAAAGGATACGTCGCTAAGTAGTTGTTTGGCCAACACTGGCGTGCAGCTATGAAACCACTCTCACCTCAGGTCTACCGGAAAAGGGTCTTATTGGCCAGACGTGCCCAAAACGATGTATGGCCACTGAAGGTTATCAGAGAAGTAAGTCTAGTCGCTGAATGATATAAGTTTTTAGTGTGTGTTTATCAAAGTTAGCACGATCCATGTCATTCATGTTGTGTATTCCGGGTGAATTCCTGTCGCCGAGTCCGTGTGGCCTGTCAGCCCTGCCGTACTGATGGAATGCAGGATACTGTTGTTGACGTAGAAACTCGATCCTGTTTTGTGTTATCACCCTCCCGGGTCACGTGACATGTAAGGAGGCGCTTTCCTTTCATATCGCCCGTTGTTGTAGTGTCATTGGCGTAAAATAGACGCTCAGTTTGGATAATAGTGACGATGAGAGGACGCATAAAGTACGAGACACGCGTCAAGGGAGGCTACTCCGAGGGAGGGGCTTGTACCCCTACAGTTATGTTATGCACAAGTCCTGAGCATAATTTTGAAGCAATCTACTAGAATCTTGCCTTTGACTATATAGTTAGGTATGCATTAGCAACTGTTACGATGGCACCCAGGATTTTCTTGGAGACAGTATTTTAACCCACAGTTAATTAGAATCATATTGTTTTCTACGTATCTTGAAAAGATCATGAGACTCTATAAATCAGTTCCCCTCAAAATTAAAATTTTTCTAAAAACGAAAAATAACCCCAAAAAATGTACGGAGGTTTCTTGTGGACTCAGCAGGGGAATGACTCAGGACTAAAAGGGTTAATGGTATGTGGCCCTGCAACCAGTCCAGGCTTTATATAATCATTTTTTTCTGCACGAGGAGGCAAATTAGACCATGTTTGAGGTGGAGGATAACACCGCCTCGTTAAACATGATAGATGATAACAAATCCAAATAAAACCTACGCAAATGAACACTAAAGTGTATCATGTCATGACCCCAGACACAAAAAATGGTGCAATTCCGCGTTCCTCGCGCCATTGTCGTCTGCTTCCGGGATCTCCGCGTCTTTCTATGGCACGTCACTCTAATATGCCTGTAGCATCGGGGCGTATCTCTTAGACAGAAGATAGAGAACGGCATCAATTCCCTCCACAGTAAATACGTTTCCTTTTACAATATACATGTACATAAAAATCATTAAAAAAAGGCCATTTTAATTTCTTACATGCTAGCGGTCATTCACCAAGGCCCTAGGGTGCGAGCACTACTGTTTAAAATTGATATTTTCGTCGAGATGGGATAAAATATTGGCGTTAAAACAATTGCTCTTGGCTATGGGGAAGTAATGTGTTAAAGGTTAACGCTATTATAAATGCGAGTAAGTGTAGAAAACGCCACAACTACCAGTCAGATTGTTTTGTCAACAGTTTTATTATAATAACAACAATGATCACAGTTTGAGCAATTTAAAACTTTCTGGACCTGTAGTCAACGTTTTGGTTATATTATAACCTTCATCAGGCCCATTATAAATGTTTATTGGTCTATACATGTGATAGTGGCAGTAGACTTGTGAGCGTGTGATACTCAATTCTTGTCCATGTCACGGTAGCATCTCCCGACCTATTATACCTTGTCATCTTCGTGTACAATATACAGTAGACTCCCACTATTCCGACTCTTAGGGAATCGATGGTCGCATTGGCGAGGTGGTCGCTTTCTTGAGAGTACACTCTAAACGATAAACTCTTTTTAACATACAATTGCTAACAAAAGAATTACAAACATAAAATATTACATCGTGTATTATGATAGAAAATATTATGTCAAACTATGGAGAAAGTTTTGGAGTGACTCGGAATCTCGGTAATCGCGGGGTGGTCGTATTTGCAAGGTGGTCGTTAGGTGAGCATCTACTGTAGTTTTCATACATTTATCTCACCCCTGGAATAAATGTCGATAGGCTTAATATTGGGATTCGTTCTCCATGCCCCTACAAGTATTGCAGACCGTTCTCTATGGTCTATATCCTGTGTGTTGTCCATTCCTTTAGTGTGTACAGGGGTGAGATAAATACAGAAAGCAACTCGTTTTGGTCAAAGAAGTCATTCTTCAGCTCGTTTGAATACTATGTGACATTCAATTGATTGTCGCCTCGTTCATGTCACTCTGCATCAAACTCGTGGAGAACGGCGACTTTGACCAAAACTTGTTAGTTTCTTCTTTAGTATTCTTGTGGTTTTTTTGTTCTTTTTTTCGTTATTAGTAGTACGTATCGTAAGGATGAGTTTTTCAGCTATATTATTTCTGAACGTTGCAAGCGCGTTCTACAACTTTAGACACATGCACAGATTGGTCAGAAATGAAACTCAAGAACTAACCATTAAAGATTGTCCCAATGAAAATAAAGAATTAAAAAAATAGTGTCAGTTTAACATTAAGTAAGGCTAGAACCATTCATGGGAGTGTAACAAAAAGCAAATAGGTTCAATGTCTAAGCGGTGCATGTAACGGTGTAACGTAATTCCGATAACCTTATCACCTGTTTGATGTGATATAAATGTTGGTGAGCAATCCTCTCCCTTTTTACATTTATGTAACCCATGAAAACATCCACCTCTAGAGCATTGGAGTTTACTATGAGGGCAACATGGTTACTGAGCCCGTAGCGATAGTCGTTCGAGGTCTTTCATCCTTGAAATATGGTCAGTGATGACCATGCCATTTGCTCCCAGTTACAGGGAGTCGAGGTGTAAACAGAACAGGAACACGTGCGACTTTAGCGGGTCTGAGTCAGACGGGAATTCCCGTCAATAAACGGGCACAAACCTGACCACGTGGTAGACACCTCAGATCACGGTGTCTGAGTACGAGCGGGAACTGTATCACCACAGAGCCTACTTCACAATGACACCCTATAGCAATATATACGAGCACGAGGGTGGGACAGTGAGAACAGGCTGTGGTGTAGATCCAATAAACTGTATGGCAGAGAGTACGTGTATGTGAAGAGGGAGAGCAGTTAACTGGCTCTCTGGTTAGTGGCCCGTTCCATACTAGATCATTAAAAAATATCTACAAAAATGGTGGACATGAAAACAAGAGAGAACCCACAAAATATAATACAACCACATGAGTACTACATCAAACAGTGTGACGTAACATCGATCGAATAAAGTGTGTACATGTTTGGTGAGACGTTTGACATTTAATACATGGTATTATAGAAAATATTCGCGCTAATTCAATGGAGGGATTTACCCTTTTAGTGAAGAATAAGTGAATGGTTGATTTCGAATACAGACATGTTTCTGACAGTTTCAATCGTTGTTCATTGTATGTCAAAGCATACACAATTTTGACTATGTTTACAACTGGTTTCAAATACAACTGGACGGATACACCGAGGAGTTGACGCGTAGTAATATCGAGCGAATGCGTGGATATTGCGAAGGGTCAACTCCGAGGAGTATACAACTGCTTTCATCTGAATTCAGTCTATATTATATTTATTATCCACCTTTATCCGACCGGTGGCGTGCCGATATTAGTCCGCTTTAGTAATTATGCACTATTTTTTAACACGCACCATTTTTTCCGTATGCGCGCTTATCACAACCCGACGCATATAACATACCTATATGTGCCGGGTATGTCCATACAGAATTCCTATATGTTTACTATAGACACTATATTAGGTGTATAATATAACATATCTTAAAGCGCCGGGTTTGTTCATACAGAGTTCTATAATAATACTTTTACTATGGACACTTTGTATTAGGTGGATAATACAGTTATACACTGCCCCTTTCTGACCGTGTCCCTCTCGGCATACCACAGTCCTGACATCATCTGGACACTGATGTTGATCCCTGTGAGACTAGGACGAGGTCAGTTATTGGCGTGTCGGAGCTCCAGTCCCCCTCTCTATGTCCTTATCTCCACCAAACTCGCCAATTGATGACAAGTGCTCGTTTTGTGAATCATCTCTGCCTGTTGTCAGTCCGCTGATAAGCGTGTTCACAAACACATACCGCTGTTGTCCCATCAATTGGTTATCTGTTAAGGCGAGAACTCACGAAGAAGGGAAGTATTTGTGTCTCGGAATTTAACAAGAAGCAGATAGATTTCTGTAGTAGATGGAGAAGAGCAGAATATTCACGTTGGTTTAAAAGTACGTGGGATGTCCCACTTGGTATTGAGTAATCATTCAGCGGTGGACATGCGCAGTGAGATAAAATCTGACAATTATTCGGTTCATAAATGCAAAACTCCCACAGCACTCCGATGCCCACAAGTGCAGAATACAAAATCTGTGCTAAATAAATTTTATCAGTATTTTGTGTGGATCTATATTTCTATCAAATGATCCTGAAAATGCATGTTCAAGTTTTTATTTTCCACCTAATACGGATTCTCCACCTATAGAGCCTACACATCGCTACTGGGTAATATACGGAATGCCATATTCTCCTGGGAGGATTCGGAAAAAAGAACCCGGCATTGCAAAGTTGTGTGTTAAGAAGATCGGCTGCTATTTTGTCTTTAATTTGATAACTTATATTTGGAATGCTGAATAATGAATACGACATTACCATGATTTTGAGCAGCATGGTCGAATTCTTCTCGTAGTTGACACTATACAATATCCTGGCATTCGCTCGGATATTACTACATGTCAACTATGCAGGTCGAAATCATTATGTATATAATCAAAAAAGAAATCTAGCATCGGGAGATTTAAAGGAGCCTTTCTCTGTCAACTGAGCCAAGAATACTTCAACAACTGAAGTCAACTGCGTCAACTGAACTGAGAATTAAGTGACAACTGAACAGAGAATAAAGGATAGTCAACCTCTTGACCGGTTTAGCTGACTTTACTGCGGAGGATGTTCGTGCTTTTTGACATTTGGCATTGCACTGACTAGTGTTGTTGTCAGTAATTTGTCTGGTTGGTGCCATATCATTACATATAAATAATGCTTTTAAATACTGTTTATGTATTAATATTTAAAAAAAAGTAAACTCCCCGCGCATGACGAAAACATAATTTAAACATATCCTTTCATATATAATGTCTTTACCTTCTCCATATTATCTGAGAGTCCACAGGGAGAAGAAAAAACAAATCCAAATCTCAGAAACACGATTTTTCAGATCTACAAAGACTCCTGGTGTCGATGATGTCCTAAAATATTTCACAGAATGGGAAGGGAGGGTCCTGTGCACCTAGAAAGATGTCAAAAACTCGTGCTGAGTGCCAGGATGTCCTTTGTAAAGTCAAGATTAAATTTGTTTAGAAATGGGGTAAAAAAAAATAAAAAATTCAACGACGCTTGGCAAAGCGTGAATTGTTCCATACTTGGACAGAAAACCGACCCAGTACCGATGCTTATGCAACGGCCGTTGACTCTTCATACATTCTGCTTATGTTGACTTTGATCTCATTTCCACCTACCTCCACCAAGGGGGGGGGGGGGGGTGGAAGTGTTCCTGAGAGTTAAGCTATGAAGGTGTTTGATGGAAGCATTTGAAGCGGTCTTTTTGGCTGGGAGGGGGTGTTTTGTCGTCGTCTCGCGGGTGTTGTTTACCTGCGGGCGTCAAGTTCTCCACACCTGTATTTAGAGGTGCATTACGTGGTGGACAGAGGCTTGTATGGGAGATGGATCTTCGTGAATATGCGCCTTTATAGAGGCGTCCACGATGGGTAGAGCCTGGACGTGGGTCTGGTACGGCCGGGTGTGTACGTATTTGTTGGTTAGGCGTGTGCATGCCTTTATAGAGGCGTCCACAACCTGGCGGGTAGAGCCTAGACGGAGGTCTGGTACAGCCGAGTGTCTATGTGTTTGTAGGTTAGGTGTGTGTTTGCGCGTGCTCCACTCAGGGCAGTGAGGACAGTAATACAGCGGAGCCTGTTGGCATTGTGTGTGGCCAGGCACCCCGTGCTGACTCTTAGAAAACACACGGGAGAGCGTGGTGCCGGGCGTCCTAGTTTCCAGACCCCAGACCTGTAATCCTGTATAAGTTTGTCAGACTTTGTGGGTTCGAGTCCCATCGCAGCCAGTTTTCTCCTTCACCCCCAGCAGTGGTATCATACCATGTCTATGTGGTGTGGGGAGGAAAAGAATTCTCACCTCGGTAATTGTGTAGGGTTGAGATTTCCGTCTGAATTCATCACATAATTTTGATCATCGCCTTTGTGGTGTAAAAGAACCTTGAGAAAGCCTGGTAAGGACCTGTAATAGTGGACTGAACGTTAATAAAACAAACAAACAAACGCCAGGCTCAGCTTGGAGTTTTTTTAATTTTTTTTTTTACCAAGGTCAAGGTGAGAGCCATATAAACCAGGCACGATCTTTGAGCCGCCAAAGTTTTAATTAAGAGACTGAGTGCTGTCCTGACCTGAAAGCAGGCAGAGGTCTCAGATCCAAGATCGTAGTCCCAGGAGACGAACATTCCAAAGCCAAGTAAAGTCATGTAGCGATCAAACTCGTAACAGTCAACCATAAATACTCGAATTAGTTTCAGATTTGACCCCTCTCCTGTATTTTGATAAAGAACATCATTAAGATATATAACTAAAGAAGACATCATCATACCCCGACACTGTTTTTTTTTATTATTAAATTTTACTTTAAAGAGCGTTGGTACGAGTGTTCTATGATAAGTCTATGTCTAGTATATTTTCGTTACCCTTGATGCCCGTTTGAATAAATTTGCATATGTAAAATATTATGAATAGTAAAGATGTGGCGATGTGTACTCAGAAAAAAAGATGATATCAAATATTATTAAGTTTTACTGTATTGTTCTTCTGACACGTCCCAGCTTATATTTTCATTTTCATCAAGGAGCTGACAGATTAGTACGGTGACATTTTGCCACTCTTTTTCCGTTGCGGAGCCAGTGAGGAATGCTGCAGTAAGAAGGACCTGAGCTCGAGCTCGTCTGCCTTATAGAGGCGACTTGCCTAAGTAATTGGTTCTTGACTGTTTTTATTGAAGCCCTCACCATCAGAGCTTACACCTCACCTCCTGATTCAATAATTCAGAACATAAAAAAGACGTTGAAACATACCGCACTAGGTGGAGAGTGAGGGATGCCGCGCGTTACCTCGATGAGTAGTTGAAGAGTAGGTTCTCCACACGGTGACAGCTACACTGGCTTCAGTCATCCTATACCTACCCCGCCTCGCCTGTACATAGACTGGCTTCAGTCCGTCCAGCCTATACCTACCCCGCCTCGCCTGTACATAGACTGGCTTCAGTCCGTTCATCCTATACCTACCCCTCCTCGCCTGTATATAGACTGGCTTCAGTTCCTTCATCCTATACCTACCCCTCTTCGCTGGTACATAGACTGGCTTCAGTCCGTTCATCCTATACCTACCCCGCCTCGCTGGCACATAGACTGGCTTCAGTCCGTTCATCCTATACCTACCCCGCCTCGCTGGTACATAGACTAGCTTCAGTCCGTTCATCCTATACCTACCCCGCCTCGCTGGTACATAGACTGGCTTCAGTCCCTTCATCCTATACCTACCCCGCCTCGCCTGTACATAGACTGGCTTCAGTCCCTTCATCCTATACCTACCCCGCCTCGCCTGTACATAGACTGGCTTCAGTCCGTTCATCCTATACCTACCCCGCCTCGCCTGTACATAGACTGGCTTCAGTCCGTTCATCCTATACCTACCCCACCTCGCTGGTACATAGACTGGCTTCAGTCCGTTCATCCTATACCTACCCCGCCTCGCCTGTACATAGACTGGCTTCAGTCCGTTCATCCTATACCTACCCCGCCTCGCTGGTACATAGACTAGCTTCAGTCCGTTCATCCTATACCTACCCCGCCTCGCTGGTACATAGACTAGCTTCAGTCCGTTCATACTATACCTACCCCGCCTCGCCTGTACATAGACTGGCTTCAGTCCGTTCATCCTATACCTGACCCACCTCGCCGGTACTTAGACTAGCTTCAGTCCGTTCATCCTATACCTACCCCTTCTTGCCGATATATAGATTGGCTTCAGTGCCTGTGTCCTATGCCTACCCCTCCACCTCCCCACCAGTGTCTGTGTCCTATGCCTACCCCTCCACCTCCCCATCAGTGCCTGTGTGCTATGCCTACCCCACCACTTCTTGCTGGTACATAAACTGGCTTCAGTCCCTGCATTCAATGCATACCCCTCCACCTCCACATCGGATTGTGATTATGCCCCTCCTGGCCGGTATATGCGTCAGGCGTCGTGGGAATGGAACATAGTAGTTTAATTTCTTAATGAAACCTTGACCCCCCACCCAAAACTTTTATTTACAACAGTCTCAGAACCCCAAATCTGCTTGGTTTATCCCCATTCACTTGCCTTGTAATGGTATGGAGAGGGTAACAATCATGGTATGTCGCTTTGTTACTAATGGTTAGTATTAATATTGTTTTAATGATGACCATTTGGATCTGGCTGGAAATGGTCACTTCAAGGTAGCAGCTGACTAGCTAAGAGGTGTTTGTGCTGCATCCTATCCTATAAAGGCCATTAAACTGTACGATTTCTTAACATGTATGTCCCTTTCTCGGCGAAAAAAGAACAAGTGTACGCTCTGGCGAGGCCTACAAATTGAGTCGGTTAGTATGGCACCCCCTCCAGATCTTAACGTAAGATTTGAAAATGCCCGCCCCCCCCCCCCCCCAATGGACATCTATCTTTATCGCTGATAAATTGCAATCCAATGTTCCGAAATCGGGACCGATAAATTAAGGAACCTGTCCTTTCTGTTGTGGGCGACAACGGAGTTTAAGAGATACCCACCATGGTGCCTACTGATATTGGCCCATAATTAGGTGCTGGATCTGGAGAAATGGCCCTGCCACACACAGACTGAGCCTCGCTCACTGATTTGGCACCCGGAGACTTATGATTAAGTACTTGTTCCTCTATCAGTAACCTCTAGTCTTCGAGAAAATCATAAGTCAGTCATTCAGTGTTGACAGAATTTGCTTGCGATTAACTCCCGCTAATGACCACCAGCCCCATCCATAAATCCTGCTGTAATGGTCGACGCCCTGCGCAAATTCCCCGAAGACACATTAAGACTAGCTTAAGATTAGGGGAGTTAATCAGTGGGAACGAAATCGTAAAGTGTGTTTCCCACTTTATTGCTTAATTAATGTCCATAATCAAAGACTTGGGTAAGTCACGATGACAGCCCATGAGCTGATTGAAATGCACAGAGCGTGTATCAGACCACGCAGCGCCGAGTTAAGAGTAAAGTGTTGTTAGTCCCATTACCTTGCAGATGTTCGGTACACGTTGACCTGTTATATAAGACGCTTATAATTTATTAACATACCAACGCTTTTCCGGGACAGACACATTGCCGGAACAGACACATTGCTATTCAATTAGACAATATCATAATATTAATGAATATGCCGATATATATGTCCACTATTTACACATCTAATGGCGATTATGGTATTATCCTACCCCTGATAAAAAACTCCATAGGCTTAACATTGGGACACTGTATTCGGTCTGGAGTTCAGAAAAATGAAAAATATCACCCTAGTGGGATACATTTGACAAATGACGTCATTTGTTAATGTAGAAGTAATTTAGACGGGCGAGGTAGGATAAATTCTAAACCAAACTCGAGTTAGTAATGTTATTGTTCATCGCGCTCCGGCTTCGCCTCGCGCAGTAATATGTGATTTTGCCGTCGTGCGATAAACAACAACAAGACTAACTCTTGTTTGGTTTCTCCATACTACCTCGATACAATAAGTCATAGGTAATAAATATCATCCGCTTCAACATACAGTTTGCATTGTGAACCAAGTGACAAGCAACAGGGATGAGATGCCATTTTACAGATATTTCACATGGTTTACAGTATGTATAGCTGTAAGTGACCCACTCCAGATAGGATATACGGTATATAAAGCTGTATGTGACCTATTCCGGGGATATACGGTATTTAGAGCTCTATATAACCCATTCCAGAGGATATGCGGTATGTAAATCTGTATGTGACCCACGTCAGGGGATATACGGTATGTAAAGCTGTATATAACCCATTACAGAAGATATACAGTATGTAAAGCTGTATATGAACCATTCTGGAGGATATACTGTATGTTATTTACTACTGTGTGAATAAAATACATTTCATCTTCATCAACATCTCATATACATACACTCCTATCAACTATTGGTAATACTACTGTTAACATTATTATCAATAATAGTAATATTACCCTAGTTGCTATATGGTTATATGATACTCGTTTGAACAGCGTTGTGCTGATGCCACCTGAAAAAGATAGGCTCATTGGAAACCAAATGTATATTTGAATGTGCCTGATAAAAAAAATTTAAAAAAAGCTGTATGTGATCCATTCTGGAGGATATACGGTATGTTAAGTTATTCATTAGAATGTGATAATTTTCTCACTGTACCCCGGAATGAAAGCTGCCAAACAACCATCCTGGGTGCTTGTGTAGGAGGGGTTGACTTCCCACCACCCCCACCAACCCGCGCCTGGTCTAAACCAGCCACCACAGGGAGGTTTAGGTTTGGGCAACGAGTACTCTATACTCATTAGTTTGGGTCATGTCCTGGAAGGGGAGTGCAGCGGGTGTACTTGGGTAAATCAGCAAGAAATCTCAAGATAAATTTCTCACAGAGCTCTGGTGCAGAAATAACGGTGATTCTTTTGGTGATTTCCTGGAGTGTGATAAGGAGACATGAGAGTGTGTCTCAATTACATTTTGTCTTCGAACCCAGTGAATATTTCCGACCAAAACAACACGGAACAGATTTCATTCAGGCACACTAACTATATCTCCATATAATATCACTTTCATTTTAGTTTTAAGCATCGTGTGTCACATGTTGAGTTCATGTACCTGTGAATTCATGGACCTTGTAGAAAACAAAAGTAATGGGGAATCATATGGTACACAGTCAAGTTAAACTATCCCTGAAAGCAAGCATTGTTTTAGATCAGCTGATTTTTACATGTTATCCTCAATTCTTGAAAGGTTCTAATACTCGGATTGAGTATGTAGTACCTGATAACCTCACTAAGCAAATCAAGAGAGAGGGAAAGAGGGGCATCTTTCGAGGAAGTAGCTAGTGTAACCAGCCCTCTCCCAAAACAAGGCCAATTTGTCCTAAATGCTGAGCACTGGAGATGGTCGATACCTGTTCTTGATAAGACTACGTGTATAAAACAAATTCACAATCAATAAACATATAACAATTTGTTTTTCACGGCACCACTAGACAATGTGCTCTTACTTTATAACTTGTGTATTAAGAGATAGTTTTCCAGTGGAGCCTCACCGTTTCTCAAGTCCAGCCATCTTGTTCATGTTTTCTCACTGGTCCCCTAATTGCACAGTACCTCGTGTGTTCATATATAACAGCTGTTCACCCATGAATGGAGATGAGGGGTGAATACTTTACCTTGTCCTATAGAGGAAGAAGATTGTGGGGGATCATGATTGGCTGAATGAGCAGCTCACGAGGCGGGCATTGAGAAGCAGCTCCCGGGCCGCCGTCCCTGGGGACTCTCCGCCCGCCACGTGCCCCGAGGTCAAACCCCAGCAATGCGAGCCCGCCCGTGGATATTAGCCACGAAGGAAGACAAGATTTTCTCCACTAGCCATCTATTCAACTCTTCTAATGTGTTTTCATCGAAGTTATAGCCTGTCAGTTATTTTGATTTGGTAACCTCAGATACTCAATTTGTGTCCCTTCACGACATCATCTCAGTATGAAAACTGTATAAAAAGGGACAGTAGAGATTATACGAAGAGTTCAGAATGAATATATAACATAACGTAGTATGAGGAAATATACTTACTTTGGACGAAATAAAGTTCATTCGTGGTCTTATGTCCCTGTGGCATGGGAATGTATTTCCGGAACAACAGTCGAAAAGGACATCAATTCTCCCGCAGTAAGTACATTGCCGGTCATTTACAACGGCTCTATATGGCACTTTGTTTGTCAAATTACTTATTTTGGGCGAAATGGTGTATGTTTATGGTCGATTGTCCCGAAATATGGGAAGGTACCAAAGAACGTTATAGAAAGATAGTTTTGCACGTCTATATAGATAGACTTTTCTCTTATATCAAAGAGACCATTGCTAGTCTCACTGGCATTCACTCTGCCTGGGATGCTCTCTTCTATGGCTGTAATGACGGTTTGGATCCTGTTGGACTGTATCTGTCTAAGAGAGTTTGTATTTATATACAAGCTGCCTGCAGTCACCTATCACTGTTTACAATCAGAGTTTGGGGAATGTCAGCCGTGCGCTGACCGACCAGGGATACACCCTCCCTATACACTCCTACACCCCCTACACCCCCTAATTACCGGACTCCAACATGCACCGCCAGCCCACAGCAGGCTGAGTAAACGGTGAACCCGACATTGATCGCTGAAGGAGCTTCCGAACAATAACTGAGGCACACGAGACGAATTCTTCCGAGTCTTCTAGGACCTGCCAGACGTTAGGAGAAGGCTACATAATGCAAACTAGTCTAACTATCAGAATACAGACGTCCAGTATCCTTGAAGTCAGTCTATAGCTGCGGGAAGGACGAAATGAGTTCCCCGGGCCATTACATGGGTGGATGTGTATGAGGGGTTGCTGGTGGGGTCCGGAGTGATCCATACAATATCATTAAGAATCGCGTTTACCAGAGCGACGGAGCGCATAGTACAAATGTACAAATTGGCTGTTGCTAGATAAAACACATTATATACTGTAAAAGAGTTTACATATGAAGTACCTTTTAATAAAGTGTTGAACAAACTATGTTGCAAGAAACAAAATACTCTTTAAAACTGGCGGCTGTTGGATAAACTAAGAACGACAAAAAGAGAATCTCAGAATTGTTTTTTGTGCCATAGTGTTGTATGAAATAATGTGTTGTAAGCAAAAGATGTTGTGATGATAAGAGTAACCTAAAGTTCTTATAATGTGTTGTATACAAATACGTCCATTGATAAAAGATCCTCTCTTTTGTCATGCAACAATGAATAGAAAACATCGTCTAGGATGTAGTTAATCTTTGGAGTTATCGTATCGTCCAGCACAAGCACCTGAAACGAACGATCTTTATTCAACAGCCCTCTGGTTAACATAGGCTATCTCGATGAGTTACTCAGTAGACGTCTAGAAAGACTGAAAACATACACAGCCAACAATGAGTGATATTTGGACTCTGGTTCATTGAGGTCAATTGAAAATCCATGGTACTTTAACTCAAGAAGGGGGCGTGTCTCTCAGTGTTATCATTTATTTATTCGTCGAATAGAGGCTTCTATACTCCCAGTATAAAGCTCGTCTACATACTCATGCAATTATTTATCACTAATGTTAATCTCTAGAAGAATGACTTAAAATGCAAGGTCATGAAAGTTGTAGGCAGGTTGGTAAATGACATGTTTAGAGGGTGATGAGTATCTGGAACACGTCCATGGCTGCACTTCAGTTGTGAGTTCGTGGAAATAGAACAGAACTACGTTTACCTTGGTGTTTAAATAAATACCCGTGACATGAATTCCTCCATTTCCCTGCTGATCTGCATACTACTTCCCAGCTGTATGCTCATGTAGAAGTGACATTACACATGTCTTAGGTCAGAGATTGTGAAAATACTTCGTAATTACATGGAGTTCATTTGTAAACTTCTTGGCGGATATACGTATTAGTTTTGCATCTAGAATGAAACTACTGTTCCATCGATTTCTTGTCTAATTACCCTTCTTTCTTTTTATTGCAGGTAAGTGTAACCTTTATCTGCTCACTCAATGGATCGTAAGTATACCTCTTTATATCAAGTAGTTTTATACAAATGGCAGGTGAAAGTATCATTACGTTTTAATTTCATTATTGAGGAAGGAGCGTGAGGTCTCCCTTGACCAACATAAAATGGCATGTGTGTGAGATATTATTTCATATTCCACCTGATCATGTTTCTGAGATGCTAAATCATTGGTGGGAGATATTAGATATCATTATGAAAAAACGTCTCGCATACATGCCATTTTGTGTCGGCAATTCTGGAGATCACTGCCGTGACTTGTGTTAGCATTCACTCTTTTGGCTGAAATGGAGAACACAACAACTAACTCTTCAGGATCCAATCTTTTAATGTCGCAGCACAAAAGGTCCATGGTAGAGTATATCTCACAATACAAAACATCCCCCTTGGAAGCAGGTACGCTATCTAGGTATCCCCTGGACACATATTCACTCTGGGATCTTCATTAAGCTGTCTGTCTTGACCAGTGTTCAATGTGCCAATGCCCTTAGCCCATGTGCACCACTGCCGTGCTATGGCTTCCTTACCGCCGTGCTATGGTTTCCTTACTGTCAATCACTTTCTCTCTGTCTCCAACTTGGCTGTAGTTACCTGAGCCCAGTTCCCCACCCTGACGCTCATGCCTCCAGAAGACCCTGCCCTCTATCCACTAGAAGAATGTGACTTCAAGATATAACTCAAGATATCCTTGATGAAAGTATGTGTTGTATAGTCCGTCACTCGCAAGTATTATAATACTGACTTTGTATTTATATTTCATTGATATATGTTTTTGTTTTTTTTATCAGATATTTACTTCATTTGGGAAATCATGTACTTTCCTCTGATTTACCATGTAAAGAACACAAATGCATGACAAAACTCTTTACATTACTGTGATAAATTTCTTTTGTAACTATCATAGACTGTGAATGCATATTTGTTGTGTTCTTTGACTGAACGGAATTGCTTTCCTTGTATATTCTGACCCTACTCTGTATAGATAAGCTAGTTAGCCTTATAGTCAAAGCCCAAAACTCATGTACGTTCGAAGCTTACATTGAACTGGTATTGAACGAAAACAGGCATATTTTTGCCTTTTCAAAGCCAGTATAAATAAAATGCTCTAAAAAAAACAACTAGATGTAACCCATTACAGTTAGATGAGAAATAGCTGCTCCATGTAACGTTCACCACGCAGAACCAATCCCTGATTGAGTCTTGCCACTCATGATGCAGGTGAGCTGGCACCCACCTCTGTTCCGCACCGTTACCCTCAAACCTGCTCCTGCTGACTGCCAGACTCCCTTAGCCTTCCTAGCTGTCCTGGAGCCTGATCGTCATGGTCCCCTTGACCACCTGATGATGACGATGATGATATCATGCCGGCGACTCTCAGCCGCCCCTTTTACCCCCCTCTGAAGCCTCCAGAACCTTCCACATGCCTAGTCAGCCTAACACAATAATCAATACCTCCATGTCATACCTGCTATGTGGCGCCTATGTTGTCATCAGGCATCTTGGAAAATGATGGTCCAACCCTTGATGACTCACCTCAGCAGAACCCTCTCAAACCCCTATCTGATCAAGGGTGTTCCCTGTATTCATTATTCAGCATGTGCTACATCATTCCTGCCATGCCTTCATAAATCAACCCCCGCGATCCTCACGCAGATCTAAGTAACGGTCGCATTAATCCAACACTCACTTGGTGTGTCTCCTGCATTTAATAGTTTAATCAGTATGGTCACCCTCACGAGTAAACACCAAACAATTGCAGTATTATTTCAGTAACACCAGTAATATACCTTGTAAGAGGACCGTGAGCTTGGTCTCGCTTCATTCAGTTTACTGTCAAACCATCTCAGATAGTAACACTTGTGAAGAACCTTTAAGATATCTCAGTACCGTTGCCTGCAGGCACTTCAACGAGAGAATTACATGTTAGACAATGTATCATAAAGGGAACCTGTATAAGGTGAATTTTAAAGCATTGTAGAATACTACTCCACTGCTAACGTGGAACTAGTCCATGCTCAGATCAATCTTCTCATATCAAAGAAGATATTTCCATGGAAAAATGGATCAACATTCTCCTCATAGAGGGAATCACAGAGTAGTTCACAATCATGCCGCCTGTAGTGATTAGATAAGATAAGCTGGTCGCTAAATGAGAGGCTGACTTCCTCTTACACCATTTGGAGTAACCAGATGTGAATATGTGTGTCGTCATGTGAGACATAGATATTCTTACCCATAGGTTACGAAATCCCCATGGAAAATGTGTTAAACCACTACCCATTCCTTATTAGTGTCCGTAAACCACATCCATGGTTTACGGCTTTTCAAAAATCAATTAATGAATTTCTAGGAATAGAAATAAGTATTAATGACCATGGGTAGGAAATACAACAATTGATGGTTTGGGGACGGTCGGCTCTGTAAACCACTCAAGGTAGACAGCATAATACACTCGCTATCGCCAGTGTATTGCATTTTTAATACGCGTCAACCTCTAGTGGTTTTTCGGCCGCCCGTCAAAAAAAAATCATTGAGTATTGTCTATAAAACCTATGGTTGTCTGGACAGGCGGTCGTAAACTACGAGAGGATGATGGAGAGTAATACACGACGTTATCTAGTGTATTACAAAGTTAACCTTTAGTGGTTCAAAGAGCCGCCTGTCCACAAAACCATCGTTTGTTGTATTTATTATCCATCTTCTCCAATGAATTTATCCCAGGAATTGACATATCATATAGTGTAACATTTGGAACTATTTGTGTGCTCTCTTTTTGAATTCTGTATATAATGGACTAGAAATCCATATACAATAGTTATAGTTTCGCAGAGGTTTTTTTTAGATATTGGATAGTTGTTACATTTCTAGTGGGGACTTCGTATACGCTGGATATTATTATATACCTATTATAAAGCAGGTGCTACGCATGACGTTCATGTATTTATGGCCGGACATTACATGAGGAGGTAAATTGTCGCCATTTTGAAGTATGGGGCCATCCATAAAGTACGTACGCACTGAGGGGGTTGGGGGTACAAATACTTGAAATTTTGTGTATGCTCCCTCTTTGTTCTTTAGCGTACAAGATTGGGAGAAGGGGGTTGGGGTCCAAAGTTTCAGATATTCAGCGAACATACTTAGTGAATGGTCCCTATATAATAATATGAAAACAGGCTGACTGTCTTTGTACGTCAAAATACTTGTCAGTTATATCCCTCTGCCTTTGACATCGGGATATATCTGATCTGTTAAGAAAGTGTAAGGAACAAAGAGTTTCCTCCAAGTGGGTCAATTACAGATGTAGATGAGAAGAAAAGAAAATGGAGAAAGATGACAGGAAGATGAAGGGTCAGTCGAGAATGAATGGATGTGTCCAAGGTCGTGCCTGACCTCCATACAACTACACATTGGACGGTCTTAATGAATCTATTGTTGAAGCGAGAGAAAGTTAAACAAGTGGATGTCTCAATGGATGTTATAATGTTTATGGCTTCATCATTACCTTTTCAACTAATATCAATTACTCTCACGAGAAGCTTTCTTTAAAAAATGACAGAAAGAAAAATTAGCAACACAATCGTAGGTTATCAGTGATTTAAAAGATTATATATATATATAGTAATATATATATATATATATATAAAGGGCTGGCCCCCCAGATCTCTTAAAACTGAGATCGTTTACGTGGTTGACTACATCCTGGTGACAAGCCTCTAGGAATTGACCTCTAGGAACTGACCTCTAGGGACTGACCTCTAGGGACTGACCTCTAGGGACTGAACTCGGGGACAGACCTTTCGTGGCTGACCTCTAGATCTCTTCCCAAGTATATCGCTTATTAAACGGAGGTTAGTTTCTGATCTACATTAAGAGCCTTTCTAGTATAGTTAAATTCTAAGCAACTTTAAAAACCCTTTTATACGGGCGTTCTGACATAATTTACCATTCACAGATAAGGTAATCGTTGACGTAAAAAAAAAGTGTGTACAAAAGGGCCACATTAGGGGCTACTTCTAGCTTACCAGTCTATATCTCACCCCTTCATAGACTTAACATTAGGAACTTGTACTTAACGCCCATGGGGTATTATTTAAAAAAAATACTCATGGGTGATGATGTCACCAACATTAGCCAGTTAGTCAGGAATAGGGATGAGATAAGATCCGAACCGCACTCAATCCATAGTCACTGAAAATATGCCATTTACTCCATAATGTGAATACGGCCAGTATTTGAGTACTGTTCCTTTTTATTGGGCGGGACCAAACAAGCTGACCAGGACAAGATACAAAGAGCTGAAAATCGGGCACTTAGAGTAGTGTTGCAGACCCGGGAACTTAGGGAGCTCCATAATAGGTGCGACGTAGGTAGTATCACTAAACGGCGAGACGAACAGTACGTTGGAGTGTTCACATGTTTAAGAAAAATTTAAGATTTAAGATTCATACTGTCAGTGAATTGAAACTATTCCGCTTTGTGATCAATAAAGAGAGCGTAGCTCATATATATATATATATATATATATATATATATATATATATATATATATATATATATATATATATATATATATATATATATATATATAAAAATAAAACAAAAAAACAACATTAATGTACAAGTTGGCTAAAAGGAATGATCTGATTGGTCAGAGGATACGGGGTACTCGGGGGTTGATTTTTAAATGTGAAACTTACAAAAAGTCACTAATGTACTGCAGTATAAACCTTTGGGATAAGCTAGAGTCGTCCGTACAAAAGGCTGAATCAAAAGAGCTCTTTAAGATGCTCATCAAAGCTAAAGCTTGAATATTTGTATTGCGACCGTGTTTTTGTGTATTAGTTGTTCTCATCCATCACTACTCATACTCATCTACTATATGAGAAAATAGTCCCTTTGTGCTACAGAGCAAAAATGTAGTCCCTATTGATATACCCTTTAATATAGCAATTCCTGGGTTAAATTTACTCAAAATTGTTGTATATACGCTCGTGTATTACTACGCGTCAACGTGCGGACGCCAGTCCACAAAACAATCGATTATTGTACATGTGTGTATATTCATATAGAGAATATTCAAAATATAGTAGGTTCCACATTCACCTTACACTTATGTTGAGCTTACATCCGCATTGCTCCTGTTATCCTTATTCTTACCGTAATTCCTAAATATAGCCAAGCTTTGGGGCGGATAAAGACTACACTGGGCTCTGAGAGCTACAGTGACTTGGGCACAGGCCATGACCACCAGTGAGTGCACACAGCCTGTGAGGGAATCAGGAGTTGGTGCCTATAAATACCTCCAGACAAGTACATGAAGAAATTATTGACATTTTTCAGTTAGAGCGGAAAGCCCACATACCAAATCTGGCACATAGTGTAGCAATATACCTCCAGGGATGATGCCAATACGGCAATGGTGTCGGAAGTCATTCAACATGTATGTGGGAAGTAAAAGAACTCTCACCTCGGTAAATGTGTAGGGGTGGGATCTCTACCTGAATTCATCACATAGATTCGATCACCACCCATGTGGTGTAAAAGAACTTTGAGCTGGACAACTCAAACATGGGTGAGAACCTCTAATGGTTAACTGGACGTTAAATCAAACCAACAAACAAACAAACATTCAACATGGATGTTATATACAAGAGCCCTTCCGATATTTCTAGCCTGAACTGACAAAACGATCATTGAAGAAATCATCAGTTTTGACAAACGTTTGGGAGCAATGATCATTATGAGATTTATTATGGTAGGGACTTACAGTCAAAAGAGCACCTCAGAGATATAGAGAGTCACAGGCTGAAACTGCTATAATAGCCCAGTCAATAGTGCAGTCCCTTCACACTCTTCCAAATTGTTGCTGAATGTTCAGATTGCTCTCTGCTCCTCTCCTCCACGTCGGCTCAAAACTAAGTTCTCACTTCTCTGGCTTCAGCTCTAACTGCCACAAGGCTTCGACGGCCTTTTATTTTCATGTGGTATTCAACGGGATAGTCCTATTCTCCTACAAAATGTCTTCCCAGGGCAGAGAGTTCTGCCGCTTCTGTCCCAGTGTAAGACACAAATTATTTAACAAGGCTCTGATCTCTGGTACGCCCACCCCAACATCTGTTTGCTCAGCCCGACCCCTGCTACACCGAAAGCGCAGTGACCACTTTGAGTACGACGGAAACAGATACGCAGTGGTCATACACCACAGAGTGTAGGGGAGTGTGTGGGCAGTCTTATCCTAGATCCAAAGGCAAGGCTGGGTCAAGGGGTCATGCACTCTGTATCCCTCGCCAACAACCCTACAGGAGACTACTACCTACCCTCTTGCACTATAGCACTAGGCTATAGCCATTTTCACTGATTATGGGTGGGTGAGGACCCTCGAAGAAATAAAGCTGGATAAGAAGGGGAGCAGATATGAAGTAGAATATATGGAGACATGGTTAGTGTGCCTGAATCAAATCTATTCTGAGTTGTTTTGATCGGAAATATCGAACCAGGTGAATATTTCAACACTCGCTCCTCGTCATTGTTGACCTGGAAATCATTGAAACCACCATTTAAAACAAGTCACGTGGTTTTGAGTGCACGGACTATTAGTTCGTGGTCAGTGTCAAAGAATGGAATCCGTACAGCTGACACATAAATACGAGATATTCGTGCACAGGTATCTAATGATATGCCAAATCTCGGGCACACTATCCGACATGATTTCGGGTCCATAAGTGCAGATTTAGAGGTTGACTAGAATGATAAATCTCCACCATGTTAGACTCCAGTGAGGACCTTGTGCTCGGCTTTTACTGGTCAAAACGTGAGGCCTTGTCAGAATCAGGTCAGTGTGTCAGTCAGAGCGTAGATGCCCTCAGCCTCAGACGACGACACAAAACCTCAGTATGACAAGTGGAGCACCACAAGACACGGCTTTTTACACCAGCATTGTGTCACCAGCAT
The DNA here is from genome assembly GCA_950022655.1 of Alentia gelatinosa. Classification (NCBI taxonomy): domain Eukaryota; kingdom Metazoa; phylum Annelida; class Polychaeta; order Phyllodocida; family Polynoidae; genus Alentia; species Alentia gelatinosa. Next base: position 18,728,074 of record OX465585.1, on the reverse strand, counting down.
ATATCAACCAGACCAGGACGACCACCAAGAATGATGAGTCATTGAGATGATCTTATGATCGGTCTTTGTTCCTTTATGAACTGCACATGACAGAGATCCGGGTTAGGGCTCTTGGCGAACAACCGACACAGTGCAAGTTTTCGCACGGATATACCAACGTGTGTTGTCGAATGACTGGTTAAGTGATGACACCATACTAGTGTCTAGTGAACACAATCACAACATTTGAATTTCTGAAAACGTGGCAAAGCGTACAGAACGAGCTAAAAAAAAAAGAAAGAAAAAAGATAATAATCACTACATTTGATAAATAATGCACAAAAGTAGTGCATGTAATGTATGAATAATATGTTATTGATTAATCAAAACTGTAAGTGAAACCCTTCTTCCTTTATAATTATTATTATAACTGGTAACTTGTAACAGCATGGATTCAAACTATCAAAAGGTACCACCCTTCAAACTGTGAATACATTGTATAATAACGTGCCTATCGGCCTAAAATCAGCCTCTAAATTTAGACATTATCAGTTACATCAGATTAGTTCTGTGATACCCCACCAGGAGGCCTAATGGTGTCTATATTGGAAATTATCCACAATCCCCGTTCTATAGTAACGGAAACGTTCGGTGCGTTCTCCCACATGGTCATTCACCCCCTGTTCCCTGGTGAAGGTAGATCTAAGTCCACCGAAACTAGTTGGAAAAAGAAGGTTAGAAGATTATCACATAAAATTGATGAACAGACAGAACGGCCTCACACGGAAATGCAAACTGTCCAACAGCATTCAAGAAGTTGTGAGTATTCCAGGATTAATGGTGGGGTGCGCTAGAGAACTGAACACCACCTGTACGGTGAGCAGTGCCCCCTAAACAATGACCAGGAAACCAGCGTACTGTGAGCAGTTCCCGCACAGCTCAAACATGGGAGCTGCTCTTATGTTGTCTGTACGGTGAGCAGTGCCTGGACAGCTCAAACATGGGAGCTGCTCAAATGTTGTCTGTACGGTGAGCAGTGTCCGCACAACTCATACATAGGAGCTGCTCATATGTTGTCTGTACGGTGAGCAGTGTCCGCACAGCTCAAACATGGGAGCTGCTCAAGTGTTGTCTGTACGGTGAGCAGTGCCCACACAGCTCAAACATGGGAGCTGCTCAAATGTTGTCTGTACGGTGAGCAGTGCCTGGACAACTAAAACATGGGAACTGCTCATATGTTGTCTGTACAGTGAGCAGTTCCCGCACAGCTCAAACATGGGAGCTGCTCAAATGTTGTCTGTACGGTGAGCAGTGCCTGGACAACTAAAACATGGGAACTGCTCATATGTTGTCTGTACAGTGAGCAGTTCCCGCACAGCTCAAACATGGGAACTGCTCAAATGTTGTCTGTACGGTGAGCAGTGTCCGCACAGCTCAAACATGGGAGCTGCTCAAATGTTGTCTGTACGGTGAGCAGTGCCTGGACAACTCAAACATGGGAGCTGCTCAAATGTTGTCTGTACGGTGAGCAGGGCTGCACAGCTCAAACATGGGAGCTGCTCAAGTGTTGTCTGTACGGTGAGCAGTGCCTGCACAACTCAAACATGGGAGCTGCTCAAATGTTGTCTGTACGTTGAGCAGTGCCTGGACAACTCAAACATGGGAGCTGCTCATATGTTGTCTGTACAGTGAGCAGTGCCTGCGCACAACATCCCGCTTTTCCTCTCCCGATGGTCTGCGTATACTAGGTTACTTTCTCTTTCCTTTTTTACTAGATTCTAGATACTATTATGGCACATATACCTTTGCTTTCAACCCAATGCAATGTGTCCATAGAAACCTATGGGAACACTCTATGAACATACCGGGCGCATGGAAACGGATATGATATATGCCCCGGGTTTCAATAAGGCGCGCATAGGGAAAAATAATACGTACGGGAAAATAGTCCCTACCTAAAGTGTACTAATATCGGCATGCCATATGTCAGGAAAAGGTGGATGATAAATGCAATAGTGTCTGGTCTCAGATAAAAGCTGTTGCATGCTCCTCGGAATCAGCCCTACGCAATATCATCACATGCGCTCGGATAATTACTACGCATCAACTTCTCGGAGCATACGGCCGCTTGTATCTGAAACCAGTCAATATTGTGTATGTATTTCGCAGGCATGTACACGTGTAATGTATCTTTTGCTTGTTATTCTGGTGCGTGAGACATCGAGCATGCCATCGTAGAGTAGAACAAGGGGAATGTTGTCAGCAGGCAGAAGAAACCACACACAGCAGGGGAAAGGAATTACCAAAATAAAACACAAAAATAGTCTGAAAGAAAGGAAAGCAGCAATAAGAAAAAGCTGACAGTGTAAGTGGAGCAGGAGTTATCTCGGTTCTGTCAGTCAGACTGGGTCTAAATGCCCTATTTGTTTTTGTCAACAAGCCCTGAGAGCGGGCCCGAGCGCGACGAGAGATGGGTGCTGAGCGGCAGACGACTTTCCTCCACAGCAGACTTCTTTGGAAGGAGATTTGGTGCTTCGTCTATGTATTCTGGAATATTATTCTCTTCATGTAGTTTATGTATTGTTTTTGTTTGTTTGTTGATTCATTCTGTCAGTAGCGGTAATTTGAGGTCCAGATAGATTAGGACAATAGAGAAAGGTTCTGTGAACTAAAGAACTCAAAGATTGTGGGCGATGATGGGTGAAGTGGTTGCAGACGAATTTCACACAGAAAGTTAAGTGAAACTCAGCGTTCCTACCATGTTATAAAATGCATTTTCCCGCTTCGAGTATACAACACCCCAGTGTTTATTTCCCGGCTTCTCGTACTTGGAGAAATTCAAGCATTGGTCGCAGTAACACATAGACTGGCTTCGGTCCCTGTGTCCTATGCGGTCCCTTCACCTACTCCACCCCTCCTCGCCAAGATACAGGAGCCGATGGGTTTTAGGATACTTCACTTTTTCTGGGTTTTTTTGTGTGTGTTCTTTTGAGGTGTTTCAAAATATCGTCCTTTTAGAGATAACAAGATTCGCACAATTTCCAGTATTTCTCCAGACTTCTGAAAATATCAAAATAAGCAACAGATACAGCACACTTCATAGTTATGTCTAGACATGTCCCATCTAAAATCTTAAATAACGTGTCATATTATGTTAGGCTTAGATATTATTATGAAAGACCGACGCTTTTCACATATTCCAGTGTTTCTTTGGATATTATGGATGTGTAGGCACCGCAAAACTAATGAACGACTCGAAAGAATTTGGAAACTATACTCAAGTTGCCTGCGGGATTACACATACCAGGCATGGGAAAAGCGGCGCCTGTGAGTGACAAACACGTACCGCACATTACGGTTCTACACAGCTGTGAAATAAACAAGGTCATTTTCAGACATAAGGAATGGGGGCCATGAGCTCACAGCAAAAAACCCGCTAAATGTTGAGCAAAGAGAGAGACACGGAGAGAGAGGGAGGGACAGAGACAGCCAGGATGGAAAAGCTACAAAGCCCAGTGAATACTGCAATAAATAACCTGGTAATGATTTGTATTGGCGGCGGTATAGGAGTAGGATTCATGTACATATATCACAATATAAATATCACATCTTTAAAAATTCATATCCAGTAAACATAATGGAGGCATTGAATTAAATCCTCAATATAGACTTATTCGCGGCCCTGTGCGCTTGCGAGTGTAGAAGATACCAATCGTCGTGTTACACCGTTGATATGTGAAGTTAGTAGGCAGCGTAATGGACCGAGAATGCCACCTGTACGGGTTGAATCTGCAGGCAATCGGCGATCACAAACATTTCAAATTCTGTACTTCTGGCAGTCTGTAGACTTAACTTTGGCACGATGTTTTATCATCATAACTTCTTTCTGATTTACTTTATTGGTTTTGTCATCCTTTCAAAAACCAAATGAACAACTTATTTGGCAGAACAACTGACAAACGGGCTATTTTTTGGCATGACACACAGACACATAAGATGGTCATTGACATTCAGAACAGTATGCGCTGACAACGGCAAAAGCTTTAAACTCCCATGTTGCCTTCTGTCAGGGTAAGGAAATAAACACGGTCATTTTCAAACACAGGGAATGGCAATACATACAGTTCTAAATTAGATTTACAACATGGCTAGAAATAAATCACAAGAGAACAATACTGTACATCTGAGTGTAAATTAACAAAAAGAGAATAGTAGATTTGAGTTTTTCTCTCCACGAGATTCTGACTCTCCACTCTTCATGCATAGTTTTGGTTATGTCTGTCTCTCTGTGGGGGGAAACTCATAGGCTAATTCCACAAAATAACAGGTTTGTTTTTTAGATATGGTAGGTGATAAAGCTGTAGACCACATTGATGACCTCATATATCTGTATGAGTCACGTGAAAAAATGAAGTATTTCTGTCCCGGATATGGACAACACGACGTCACCTAGCGGTGTATGTACAGGTGCCGCCCCCCTGCGGGCAACTCCGTCAGCTCTGTCACCGAATTGGATTCGGTTCAACGTACTTATCTTGTTTGCCCGTAAGTGGCAGAACAATACGTCAAGTGCTGTCATTCTGCTTCATTACAACTGACTAGACATACCTGGCGTCGTTATGGCCACAGTTTACACTTCCGTGACTTGCGTGAAGCGGAGCGAGTACTTCCTGATTGACGGAAGTAGTTCGCCCCGGCATTGACTTGTTCCACCTTGTATATGTATGTATGTATTAAATCTGGCTAACATATCATTAATATAAAACTAATGCATAAAGAGATCAACTTCCTGGAAAACATAAGAAATAAACTACAATACTGTCCATATTTATATATACTGTGCGAAATATTTGAGACTCAACATAAGGGAGTATTGTAATAAGGTATACCGATACCAACATTCGCATAAAGTAAATCATAATTACGACATTATTGACCTAATCGGCCTCGTGAAGAAAGACCTTTAGCATAACCTCGCGTACGGCTCTCATACTCGAGCGATCACATCGTAATTCTATTATATTGTATACCTGTGCACGAATTTCTGAGGCTCAGACATTCGTGCACAGGTATACAATATTATAGAATTCTCACACTTACTGGCCAATTCCATATGGATTTCATTCTGCACTATGAACTAACTAATAGTTTGTGGACTACATATCTTATTTTAAAATGGCATTTTTAATTATTTCTATGATATACAATAAGGAAACATAGTGCATGGGTCTGAATTACATCTGTTCCTTGTTAGTGTAAAAGCAGCGAGAAAAGCTGAACTATGAGTTAGTCCCGATATACCCTCAGGGTCCCCTGGGACGTTAGATTAATAAACAACCAAACCAACCAGCCTGTATTCTCGGACATTACCCTCCCCCCATCAAACACACAAAAAAGACATTTTCAAATGACATCACATAAGTATGTTGGTAAACGTGATAAGCAAATGGAAGGCAAGTGTTAAGTGGTTAGGGTATGAACTCTTCTAACCCACAAGAATACCCCAGAATACTTAGCAACGTACCATGCAGGTGTGTTCCCGCATAATTTTTTTTATTTCAATTTTGAAATCGAATTCAATTTATTATAGTCTCTCAATGTGACCCTAGTATGGAAGATCGTCTACTGCATGACTAACACTATTGCCGCTAAACTTTGTTTGAATAAAGAAATTGAATAGATTATTTTCATGACGATCTTCTATGCACATTACTTGTGCCTTGCAGGGAATAGTTCTTGTTTATCCATGTAGATCTGTGCTGTAGATTTGACGAAACAAAAACCAAGTTACTTATAAATGGAAGGGAGGAGCGTCCTCAAAGGATTGTCTTTTACTTTGAAATATTTCTCCCCGGACAAATTCAGCGAATGCATGTCCATCAGACTGTGAGGCCTATAACACGGAAAAAGAAATAACCACCACTTGGCATGTACGGCCCAATCATTTTTAACCTCTAGTTCTATCCCAGTTTATTTGAATACATAAGAGACTAATAATTCAGTTTAAGTTTAAAATTGTATTTTTCTTCGTAGCGAATAATAATGCTACAGATTTTTATAAGTCACTCCGACTTGGGTCCCGAGTCAACTGATGGTCGATAAAAAACAGACCAGTTCATTGCGGTCATCATGTTTGATGATGAGTACATTATTGACATGTACCTCCAAGATAAAGATCACATTACTCTCATTCCATCGAGATAAACAATGTCAATATGGTCCCGGAATTGGACGATGAACCATCGAGTGATACAGGATTCTGTGACTGCCGAGATCAAGGAGACTTTTCATGGCCGATGAACAATTCTGCCCTGATTCATCACGGTCTGATGATCTGAAGAAATCGGTTACAGAAATATTGAAGGACGATACCCTCGTCCAGTCGGATAACTATTCTGGGGCCTGTCACATAATTTAGGCTCGTACATGGAGACCCTTCTTTGCACACGACCCAGGGACACTGTGGGGTCAACTTTATTCAACACTTACGGTAGACCTTCCGTCAGCTAGCACTGGCTACGGGAAGAAGGTTGAATGATTTCAAACAATAACCTTCATACAAGCTCGTCTTGTATTCTGTAATTTCATTGGCATAAGCTTTTCAACAGTCCCCAGTTGGTTGTGCCACGGGCGTCGGGCCTTTGGAGTCTCCCTATGATAAGTCCAAGTAGACTGGAGGTTAAGGGAGTTTTTTTATTAAACTTTAAGACAATTATTTAGATTGAGTATGTAGTGAGTCTTAGAAGATCGGAATGTTATAAAATGCCCGAGGCGTGTGAGTCTTTTTTCATCTGCTTTTTATATAAAGGTGTTGGTGGGGTGGGGGGGGGGGGGGGGTGAAAATTTCCGGTCTTAGAGCTGGTAAATAACCCGGATGTAGAGGTAGTCTCTGGATTATCCGGTAGGTGAGTTGGTAGCAGTCCAGTCTCTTGAATTGCTTTGTAATTTGCATTTACCTCTAATCCTCCAGAGAAAATTATAGAAGGTTCTATAACTTGTGATTTAATTATGGTATTGGAAAAAAGTTAATGTTGGTATAGTGTGCTCAACGACAAGATAGCAGTCGCCTATATCCCAGTAGTTATAATACCTACTCTGAAGGTGAAGAAGCATTCTTGTTGCAAAGCTCTGGTTTCTACATCATATCATGACCAATTATATTAGTTTCTATGCGACGAGGAAAATCATCAAAATTGTCTGTATTTATTAGTAAATAAAATTGACTTAACTGAGAGTCACCATTTTGTAGTAGTTCCCATCTGTCCTGATGCATACAATATGACAGCCATGTAGTGAATGGCATATATACCCTCATCGTAACTTGCTCTAGTTTCTAACCTGCCAACATGGTGGTAAGGTGCTCTAACAATGACACTCTTATTTGTTAGTGTCGGGAGCGCCCTTACTGGCATGTGTGGCAACCTGGAATGAGACCACCCCTCATTGGCCGTTGGTTCAACAGCCAATCCTAGTAGAGAGCTTGCAAGCTAAACCTGGAGCAAGATGCCCCCTGTGGCTTGTATATAAACTGTACCTCTGTGTTCGAGTTCTGACTCCCTTACTCTTAAGGTCTACACCTTAGTCCTAGCTAGTCTGGGCCTCTAGACTTTACAATGTGCACTGTGTGTAAATTTCTCACAGTTAGATAGTAATCACCATAAAAGTTATCATTCTTGCTGACTGCGGCCTCACACTAGATCTCGGACTCACACCAAAACTTTGAGAAGCAAGTCAGAGATCTGCTTTAAAAATGTGGTCCCATTGGCTGAATTTGGGTACCAATATGTTAATGGGTAACCACTGACTGATTTTATGGTTCGACAAAGTATCGGTTAACGGAACCTAGCAAGACAAAGACACGCTGGCTGCCGGAAATGAAGCTGCAGACCATATAGCCAAGAGAGGATTAGGCAGACAATATGGAGCCTATGCAATCCTTGATACGCAACTGAAACCGGTGACTAAAGTGCATTTGCAAAAACGTTGGCAGAGCATCTGGAAGGAACTGTGCTAGAGATAATAAATTAAGGACTTTTGTAAGTCTATCAACCATAATTTCAGAAAAGACTTGCTGACAAGATTGGAACAGGGGCAACTGACCCTTCTGCAGACTTGTCGACCGAAGTGACACTTGGGCAACTCTTCAGAGGCGAATTGGTATCCATGTGCAAGAGATGTAACATACGTCTGAGGATTGAAGCATTGGTAGCTTCTTGAATTCTGAAAACAATTGATGAAATATATGACCAAATCTAAACACAACGTGAAGCCTGGATATCCCAGGGAGATCTAAGGAATAGGGAAATCCAGAAAAGTTTTAGTTAAGTCTCAGAAGAGAAGTTTTAAACTGACTGGACATAAAGTCTACCAAACCCAACCAAACCAAAAGTCCCAAATATCAAGTAAATTAGGGACACTCAGAGGTGTCCATAGGCTCGCAAGAACCTTAATTCTCCTTCATACTTCTACCAAGGTAAGTATTCGGATAATTACCTATTAAATGAATCAGCCTCCTTCCTACGCAGCTCGTCGATATTTGGTCACAAATTTACAGAGGTTCTAGTAAATAAACTGAAGATGTTCAAGTTGTATAAAATCATGAAAGCACAGGTCACAAGGTACTAGGTAAGGCACTTACTGAAACGGCAAAAATACTCTTTTTAATTAACAGTCTCATGATCTTATATTCTCAAAAGTGCGCACTTGGTAATGAATGAGGCAATATATAACTCTGACTGGAAAAACTAAAATAACTGTATAAAAGTGAATTTGTTTCAATGGAAATCAAAATTCCTAGGTCAAAAAGGAAAAAAACCCAGAGGTATTTCAGGGGAACTATTCGTGATATTTACCTCAATATTCTTGGCATTCCTCAGAAAGGTTAAACGTAGAAAACAACTCATTGTGAGTACCAAACATGCCAAACTCTGCCTAGTCATAGAGGAAATGCTAAGATTGATATGTTTTGCTGCATTCTTTAGAGTTGTAACTATTTTGTAAATACATTCCCAGCACCAAGTGTATATCCTTACACGATACACACCATGTAGCGACAACGCCATCCCCAACATCAGTGTCACCCTACACACTGTGCCTCATTCCCAGTCGTGGAATGGATATTTTCGGGTTGACCCCTGTGCTTCCTGCTAAATCGTCGACAGTACCTCGGGTCGGTCGACCTGTCAATCATAGTGGAAACACTACCCGTGTCTGTTTGGGCGCTGCCTCGCCCCCACCTCCCATCTGTTGTGCATTTCAGGCCAAATTTCCCGTGCAACCTACGAGAAGTGGTGTTTGGATTGGAAGATTGGGGTGATGAGGGTACACTGGCCGCCAGAACTACACTACGTTAGCTCTGGTCGGGTTAAATTCGTGGTCGCCTTGACCCACAAGGGGAATGTATGTTACTCTCTTGCCAGACCTTTTGAACTACTTGGGGAGTGTGTTATTTCATAATCCTGAAGCCAACTTTCCATTTTCTTATTTCCTTTCGTGTATATTTTTTTCTTCAAAATATAGCGAACATAAAGCTTGACTTCTTTATCAGTTCGTTAGATATGAATATTTCCTATTAAGGATGTCTGCATTCAGAGTCTCCATCAAACACAATTACTTGATTGGTGGCGCACACCGCAGATACCGTATTTAGAAGGAAACCCACGAGATGGAAATAGCTTGGTCCGTACTCCACCGAGTTTGACTGCAGAGTAATTCACGAAGCGAAGCTGAGTGAATTACTCTGTGGTCAAACTCGGTGGAGTGCAGACCAAGTTATTTTCATCAAGTGGGTTTCTGATTTTATCTCACCCCGTATAACACTATTTTTTTATGAAATTAATCACCAAATTAACCATTGAGTATTGGGTACACGAACCTCATGGCCGTGGAGTACGAGTTCCTAATGTTAAGCCTATGGAGAAAAATACCGGGGTGAGATAAGTGACGGAACCCGACCAACCTCTTAGCCGGAACAGATCGGAAACAGAGGTGGTGGCCAATCTAAGATCAGAGAGAGGGGGGCTGCGAGTTCCCACCTCTACTAGTCTCGTCCACAGACCATTTGGAGGCACACGAGGCAGCCTAAAGCCATAAGACAGCAACATGACCATTATGCCTGATCACACCTTTGCCCAACGAATCCGTCGGGTCGGTCAGAATCGTGTACGCACTTCACGGACCCGACTTTAATCGGTCGGGCATTACTTGCCTTGGGGTAATGACCAACTGAGTCGGTCATATCTGACGTGGTAGTAATGCCCGACCCGTCGGGAAAAGCAATAAAATCGGGTCGGTGAAATGCGTACATCGACCCGATTGATGCAGATTGTCACAGAACCGACGGATCCGTCGGGCAAAGGTAGAATCGGGCACAGCGGTCGGGTCGGTGTCTTATAGGCTTTATAGGCTTAAGACAGCGACATTCTTGTTTCCGATTATAATCGGTGATCGGATCGGTGAGAATCTGTGGAAAATGTCGCTGTCTCATGGGCTTAACAAGGGTCTCTTCCAGTCTACCAGAGCTGGGTGCCGATTGGCTCTCGGCGGGTATTTTCTCGTTGGCTGTGCTTAAAATAGCCCAGGGAATACCAAACAAACCTCCACGTGCGAGCTGTCAAATGAATCAGGTTCGCTAATTATTGAAACTGAATTCACAATCTATGCTCTGCTGATATATTTTGATGTATTATTCATCAGCAAATATAAAACTTTTGAACCAAGCATGATTCCTGCCCAAACTACTGAGTTTTTGAAAGGCGAGTACTTGCAGTAGTTGATCATTAGTTTTTGAGAGTAGGTATAGGAAGTGAATGACAATCCTGGCAACGAACTCAAACCGCTACCTGATTGCGGGTATTCCCCGCATTAATTGTTCAGTATGCACTACGTCATTCCAGCCATGCGTACATAACTCTACACAACTAATGTTAGCGTAATCTCCCGTACCCAGTACATCGAACTAACATATACAATGGCTTTGATGCCGTATACCATGGAATTTAAATCTTTATACAATGGTTATGGTATTTGGCAGTTTTTAGACGATGGGAAATGGTATATTTTCAATAGCGACTTTGTATACGATGAATGATAATATTCAATACCAAGTTGGCAGCATGTCCCTTTTCCCCCCTTTATTTGCAAGAAACATCAGTTCTGCATGGAGCAGATCTTCCACTGAGTTATAAGAATACAATTATATGCACAATATGGTTACACAAAAGTAAAAAAAGGAATACTACAAGGTGATGATGTGATGATGGTTGCCAAGTTCTAACCCAGTGTAATTCATGCAGATAATATATATCTAAGTCGATCATATAGCAACAGTCAGTAGTGGAAGACTAGTTATTCTTAAACATATCATAAGTTCAGCAGCTGATATCAAGTCTCAATAATATGGAGCTTCTCCATCGGTGTGTTGCTCAACAACTCACGACGCTTCTAGCTCGGTACTGTTAACATGACCACGGTGCTTTCTCAGTCTTCCTGTCCCGGGCGTCTGGCATACATCACGTGACATACCGTCGTGACGCGCCTCGCGTGTCAAGGTCACGACCTTAGATGAAGGTCATTTCCACTGTGGATCCTCAGCCCATGTCCAGTTAACTACATTTCATTTAGGGTGTTTGATGTGGAGGATGCATTGCGTTTAATAGAGTTACTGTATCATAAAGTGTCGATATGAATGTATTGCATACATGCTGCCTTATAAACAGAACCATTGCAGGCCCGGCCCTACCGCTGTGATTCGACCCCACACTCACTCCCGGTGCTCGGGGTTACTGGAGCAAATGCTTGGTGATCGTGGGAGGGGGGAGGGGGTTACCATGGAGGCAGCATGTACAGTTTACCACAGCTTAAACTGGTTCTCCGCGGGTGATACCGTGAGCATGGAGACCAGCGGAACGCCGCCTGGCGTATATTTTTGGAGTTATTTCGGACATGAACTGTAGTGGATCAGAATGTTATCATTATGTAACGTATCTGATGTCAAACTTTGATACTGCCAATAAAGACAAATGACTTTATCTCACCCCTGGTATTTCCCCATAGAATTAACATTAGAAACTCGTACACCCTAGTCCGAGAGTCTAGTATTTTCTTTACATGGATTTTTTTTGGGGGGCGGGGGGCGGGGGGGGGGGGGGGGTTAGAAGTGTTCTTAGCCACGTTTTCTAAATTTACATGGAATATTGTAAAGAAAATACTTTATGGGTAATAATGTCACAAACATTAGGGGATCAGTCAGTGAAAGGGGCGAGATAAAAATCTGACCAGCACTTGATCCATAGCCACTGAAAATATGCCGATGATTTTGGTATGCTACATGGTCTCACTCACCTTTGCCTCATGGGATTACCACGCAACCAAAACTAATTGCATGTTTTCAATGGCTATAAATCTCGATGCAGTTCCTTCTTAATACCGCCCCTGCCCCTCCCTCCCCACCTCCCTAAAAACTCCTCACCATTAGAGAAGTCACGAACGTTTATATTTTCCAAGTGTGTTTTTGCTATGTTGCATGGAGATTATTTTCGTAGCCCACCAGCGTACCCTTAGGAACTGTCGATTTGATTTTTTATTGTTAATGGCCTTATTTCTCCTTGCAGGTAAGTGTCGTCCTTTGTACGTATTACTTCATGAGTTCGAGGGATGTAAGTATACCAGTTTTTTGTACATGTTTATTTAAGCTGGCTCACACTAACTCCTATAAGAGCTTGTTTTAACGTGTGGCCAGCATAACTTAGAACTTAGTTGTTTGTACTCATATAAAGGCTTGTAGCAGTATACAGAGTTTTGCAGCAGTATGGATCATCTCTGGCTGGGCATAGCTTCATGAGGATTAATTGTCTCTGAATTGTCCCTTGAATACGGACACCTTGACGGCATTTAATAAGTCGCGCAGCTCGATAAACGAACAGGGTTCAACGTCTATATCACATCGAGAGCGAATTTATGATATGAGGATAACGGCCAAGCAGGAAATACAGCGGCGCGACTGAACCGCTAACCGCAGAGCCCGCCATGCAAGTGAGTTATCCCGCCGTCGTGATGTTGGCGATGGTAAGGGAAGGAGGGGGAGGGGGCAGGGGTGTCCACCCCGGCTGCCGGTACACGGTACACGGTACACGGTACACGGTACACGGTACACGTACAGCAGAGGGATCACGACCTGGCAGGCTCACCGGGCCACAAGGTGAGAGGAGACGTGGCGTATTGTTTGTGCTGTTCAGGCCCGCTTTGTGAACAGCCCAAGGCAGTGGGACAACACCCACGTATCCGTCGTCCACAAACTATCCGACAATCAGGAAAGATCATGTAATCTAGATCCCTAGGGTGTGATGACGCTGGCAAGCCATATTTAATCTAAAATGATTTAATGATTTTTATATTATTTAGAATCAGAATCTCGCAGGTAACCTGAGTTTTTTAAAGATACATTTTCCGAAGGATATCTATTGAGATTAATGTCAGCAACAAGTGGTACGTTGAGATCAACAAGTGGTTCGTTGAGATGTACCATTGATGTGCCAATAAAGAAGAAACCAACAAGTTTTGGTCAAAGTCGTTGTTCTCCACGAGTTTGATGCGGTGTGATATGAACGAGGCGACAGCCGAGTGAAGATCACATAGCATTCAAACGAGTTGGAGAATGACTTCTTTGGCCAAAACGAGTTGCTTTCTGTTTTTATCTCACCCCTGTACACACTAAAAGAATGGCAAACACACACGATATAGACCATGGAGAACGGACTGCAATACTTGTAGGGGCATGGAGAACGAGTTCCCAGTGTTAAGCCTATGGACATTTATTCCAGGGGTGAGATAATGAGCAAGAAGCCACCCGGCGTTTTATCTGGACGTGTATCTACTCGAAATAACGGGTCTCCTGTCACCTCTGAACAAGTCCTTTTATTCGAACCAAGTTCAGCATAAATACTTTCTATGAATGGCATGCAGACAGGATTACTGTCCGAACGACACATTCACTGATTACTTTGTTCCATCTATCCGAAGATGTAAAATATATATAAAATCTGTATATATGATGGTGCAAGAATAAAAGGGAATATGTGAGTCCAGAATCATCACAGATGATGTACACTGCTAGTAACTTTGTCTCCAGCCCTGACAGATAGTTGGAGCTAATTCGGATGGTATGGGCCAATTTTGACGGCTGTAGTCCAGGCGCCTGGTGGGTAGATGTGGTGTCACGCCACTGGACCAGGGGTAGTTAGATTGGCAGCCACCTCTGTCTCCACTCTGTTCTGATTAAGAGGTTGGTTTAGTTCAGTCTGTGTCCATGGACATCAACCTCGGATCAAGCAAATTTGTTCTATGTAGGTTCTGTGAGTCGAGATACTTACTAAGGAATATTCATTCCTCACAAAATGGATGGTCATTTCATTCAAAATACACACAAAAGGGAATAAGAATATGGAGAAATGGCTTCAAGGGTATGCAATTTCACACTCTCCAAGCATATGTTCAGGGGGTATGAAGGATCTGCATGGAGAGTTACAGACACCGCTTGTGGGTCTAGGTGGCTGGAGATTTAACCCCACCAGAGCTAACGTAATGTAACAAACGTTTGCTCTGCTGGGCAGTGTACAGATTTAGTCTGCAGGCACGTTTCTAGGTTGGCCAGAGAAGTTCAAGAGAGGATTACCACTTTGAAGAAAAGAAAAAAAAGACATAGTTCTATGCTGGGAGCTAAGCCACATAGGAATTGATGGAAATGAAGAGGCAGACAGTGTAGCAAATAAAGTTTTGAGGGTACATCCAGTTAGAGTAAAAATTCCACGAAACATATGGCCAAACTTGCACCAGGGGTGAGATGAATGTACGTATAATCGTTAAGGCATGAGCCCCAAACATTATAAAAAGCCAGGATGCGCTATTATCTTACCCTTGGTACATTTTGATACCATTAGAACAAAATGCTCAACGATCACCCCCGCTAAAGTGACAATACTATGCTATGACCGTGGTGGAATGAATATGAGATGCCGTCATATGCAATTGACCAATCAGTGGCCAGGATTTCAGAGAAAAGACAAGACATCAACATGGAGATTTAAAATACCTTCCTAATTCGATTTGCTAAATAATTTTGATTATTCTGGGAATGTAATATCATTGAAAGGGTTTGAGATAAACCCAGAACCACACTCAAATTGTAAAAAAAAAAAAAAAAAAAAAAAAAACTCCACTTGTTTGGATGCACCATAATCGTCACTCGGCTTCGCCTTGGTGAAAATTGCAGGGCATCCAAACTTGTAGAGTGTTGAGAATTTATACTATTCGCGATCCAGTTCTATATAATTCTCCGATCTGCACGTTATGCCAAGTCTATGGATTCGGACGTATATTTCCAATTGTATTCAATATCTATGGTTGTTGAAAGGTCATCCCAATGATTACCCTTGACAAAATTAGTATTCCCTTGCATTTTCAGATCAAATAAATATGTGATGGTCTAAGTTTAGGCGATAAACGTTATGTCAACAAATCATTGAAACAAGCGATTTTCTTCGAGGTGGCGCATTATTGAGTTAGATCAAGTAAATTACCCTACTTCAACCATTACCTGAACAGATTGCATTTTACAAAGCCAGCTATTACAATTTTCACCATTATACTCTCCGACAGTGCTTTGCTGTCACCAGCAAGATGGTGTACATTCCCGTTGTCAGGGTCTATGGAGGGTATATTGGAAGGTCACGGGACCGGATGTTTCTGGCCGGATCGGCGACACTTTCCCAGCAGAACTTTCGTGGCACTTGCGCTTACTAATATCTGCCTCAACCCAACGCTGGTTCCCCAGGTATCCACTAAGGCCAGAATTCGAATTCAAAACAGTGTAACGGTCAAAAGTCATTATACTCAAACAATTCATATTTTATGAGTTAGGAAGTAATGTTATTGTTGAATGAGCTTCACAGTCAATCCAACTGTTTCTTATTCAGCTCTAAACCACTTTATAATGTGAATCCATTGTGGATTAGACTGCCACTACAAATGAGCACATGTGTCATGTTGAAAAACTGAAGAAAGTGATCCCTAAAACTATGTCTGGTTTGACATAACAAATAACAGAAATGAGTGTATATCATTTACCATATAAATAGGTGCATCTCTATTTACAAGGAAAACACAAAATACCCCCCCCCCCCCACCACCTCAAAGCACTCAGAATTTTAAGGATATTATCTGCACCGCCCCAAACACGCAGGTAGGTGCAGAGATATAAGCAGCCACAGGGAGTGAAGCACAGGATGTATGCTAGGTGAGTGGCTCGGCGAATAAGCGCTTGGGACCCAAACACGATGCTGGTATTGTGTTGTGGTGGCCGTGGCTGCGGCGTTATGGCACGACGACAAAATAGCAGATCCTTTCTTTAACCCTTGCCTCACAGGGATCACCTACGTTTGTCTAACTCGCTTTAACCCTAGTCACATAGAGACCCAGTAACGTTTGTCTAACGTCTCTCCCCCCAAAGAGATCAAGCCCAGCCAGTACTGGCGGCAGGCGCCAGGGGCGTCCCGGTGTCATCCTCGTTGTCATCACCGCGGCGGGCAGCGGGCCTGGCGCTCTCTCTCTCTCGTGGGATAATAGGCGGGAGGGAGCCCCGGGCGTATGTTTACTATTACAGGCTGTCCGTCCAACGATACAAGCCCCGTCTCTAGACGTGACATGACAGCTGACGGCCAGTGATATTTTGTTTTGTCACAGACGTCACGTCTCTATTATTTCCTTAAATCTGCACTTTAAAAAGGTAACCAAGCACATCGACATACAAAAATGATGAATAAAAATGTCACAGCCACATGTCCCGCGGGATCTCACTGGTATGGCGCCATTTGAACTGTGAACGTTGCAATTTGTCGGCCACCGTAATAAGTAGGTGTAGCTTGTGCGCAGAGGGGCTCTTGATGGACGGTTTTACGGTTGGTGATGGCTCCATGGTGAGGGCGGTGGGCAGCAGACAACGGGCAGCGGATGGCGTTTGGCGGTGTGTGGCGTTTAGCGATGTGGGCCGATGTTTGCTATGGAAACACGATTGGAGGTCACCAGCATCGGAAGAGCTGCTCGTCAGGCCACTACGTAATGACAATTGCTTCTTAAGGTCGTTACGTAGACCTGGGACCTGTTTCAGTAGGCTCGTGACATTAGGCTTAGACAGACATCAACAGCGGCACCAACAGTGCAAGCAACAGCGGAAAAAGTCTAGCAAATATCAGAAAATCGGAGCGCCCAATCTTCTTCATATTTGGAACGATTATAGATTATATATACCTCCTACTCATGTTAAAGTATCATTGCTTAATTCCTACGAAAAGTGAGTAAAACTCCACGTGTCGTCGATTGCAATCTTGCGATCTGTCCGTATGGTGTCACAGACGCCATCTAGACATGTCACAAAACTACTGAAACAGGTCCCAGCTGGTGGAAAGTATTGCGGTCATTATTGACTGTAGTCAGCCCCAGGTACCAGTGGTCAGGGTAGCTTGTTTAACTCCAGGTACCAGTGGTCAGGGTAGCTTGTTTAACTAAATCGAATCAATGAAGTACATGTATTGTACTCTTTCCATACAAATATAAAAGAAAGTATACCACACATATGCGATGAATCCATCGCAAATCATGAACATTCCAAGATGTGCGATGCGACGGGTCCGTCATGAGCGGATGACGTGAAGTAATATACATGCGTTAGCGAGTCCATAGCGCCGTCAATCTTATGTGGTTTAGAGAGCCGCCTGTCAGCCAATCCATCGTTTGTTGTATACATATGTATATTCGCCATCATCTTTAACAAATCAATCCCAGGAATTGGCTTATTATAGGGTACATCAACAAGGACTCATTTTTTTTGGTCTATTGCCGAAAGGGACTAGTTTCCCGTATACAATGGTTTTGAGGCCGTATACTATAGATTCGGTATACAATGGTTGTGATATCTGACAGTTTATAAACAATGGGTAGTGGTTTACTGAGTCCCCTTGCATTTTTAGTGGGGAATTTGTATACCATGGATAATGATATCAAATATCCCGTGGTGTAGACGAGTCGGTATAAAAATTGCACGAAGACGGCAGTATTCAAACATACATTTAGGAAAGATAATTGTAAGTAGAAAAGTATATTCGAATATCAATGAAATAAGAAACATTTGATTTCAGAACAAGACTCATCTGTACCTGAGAGCCTTCTTGTGAAGTCTGGCATTTCTACCAAATAAACAAGTTCCCTGGGGTCTGATGTCTCTGCTATTGACATTTATGCTGTAAAAGATGTTGAAGGTCACTCACAAGAAATAGTCATTTTGGCCGACGATACGAAAGCCTTGCAGTACAAGAAGGGACCGGTATATTACCAGCCCATCAAACACCACCAGTGAACGCCAGTTGTGTGCTCAGCTGCGGCCGAAGAAATTGAGATTATTTGTGATAAAAAAAAATATCCGTACTTTATCCGAGTTTATTCTTCAACGTTATTTCAATTATAGTGGGCGTTAAGTCACCTTATAATTCAGCACTTTTCAGTGGAGAACGACAGACTGACGGCGATCAGAGGAATCACAAGTCTCTCGTTGACCTTGACGTAGGAAGAAGGTCAAGGCTGTACGGGTCAATATTTAAAGTGTTTGTGGATACTTTGTGCAGCCGTGCGTTGTTGTTAAATTCAAGGTTATTCTGAGGTTATGTTGACTTGTTGCTCGTTGAATCCACACCGCTGCACCTTGTTTAACTGACACACTCAGGGCTGGAGAAAGGTTGGCAGGGGCTTCAGGTTATCTATTAAAAATAGTAAGCTTCGCCACCCTCGACTTTCACTCGATGATGCTCAAATTATAGGCATATGTTGGCTTGGGTTTGCTCGGTACTGGAATTCCTAGAAGATGCCTCTAACTTAGAGTATTCAACATTACTCTTCTATAAGAAGCAGCCACAAATACCTCACAGAGACACACATCGTGAAACTGGAGCTGCAGCGCACCAACTAACGCTTCACGTAGTCACCATCTTCTAAACCAACTGTGGTATTTCCTATCTAGAAACTTGTTGAACACCCCCTTTGCAGATTCAATTGCATCCATTAGATGATCATTCAATCTCAAATACATAGGCGTGTATTCTTCATGGCAAAATACGGCAAATGATAAAAACTATTTTACAATCTAAATGATGAAAATACCTAGAATTATTAAAAAGAAAAGACCGCCAGAAGATGGCGATAGTATCGCGGTTATATATAACCCCAGCCAAGGGTGTATGTCGGTTATATACAACGTCAACACGAGGCCGGTCATGCGCAGTCTGTCTCGGCGTCCCGGGACCGCGTTCCCTCCTCATAAGGTGAAGGTCAGACGGCCTCTGAGTGGTGTGATATAGTTCTAATTCTAAGCGCGGCCTCCAAGTCTGTTAATGGCGAGCATACATGTACTCCCGATGAATAGTTAGTGCTATTCTGTGTCCTCCTCTTCGTTCATCCATCCATGTCTATTAAACTGTTGCCATAACGCTGGACCTATCTGAGAGCATTCAACCATATTGCCCTAATAAAAGGGCTAAAAGGGCGCCTCGGACTCTCGTATTCAGTGATGCCTGAATTCTCGTTTTACTGCCGTTAGTGTCAGTTCTTTGACGACTATTAGGGTTCTAGAGCTATAGATCAACACTTTACAAATTGAACTCCTTTCGCGCTGTGGGATGAAATGTGCTATTTAGACAATAATTGATGTTTTTGTGGACAGGCGTCCGAAGACTATGAGTGGTTATCCATCTTCTCGAGTAAATTAAACCCAGGAATTGCCATATTAAAGGGTTAATCGATAGGGACTATTTTTCTCTAGAGCATAAAGGGATTATTTCTCCATATACAATCGCTTTGAGGCCATATACCATGGGTTTGAATAGGTATACAATGGTTGTGGTTTATGACAGTTTTTAAATAATAGGTAGTAATTTCCTGAATCCCCATACAATTTTAATAGGGACAATGGATAATAAAAAACATATTGTACATATATATGTTATTTTGAAACTACCTTTTGGGGATTTCTTTTTACCATGGCTCACACGCTGAGAATGCCCTGGCATCCTATTTTAATGGACCAACTGCGACGGATTCGTTGCCCTCAATTGCAAGAAGAGTATATATATATATATATATATAAATATATATATATATATATATATATATATATATATATATATATATATATATATATATATATATATATATATATATATACAGGGTATGTCACACTGATGCGATGGAATCGTCACAATACTCGCGACAATAGCAGACCCCTGCATCAGTGGTATATATTGATAGATATGATCTTCTATATTCACAAATATAAGAATGGAAAATTGAGGGGAAAAACATAGACACAGGCTTACACCTAGAGCCACATCCACAACCTTCCGTGTCCACAGGTTGTTTTGTTATCACATCTTCGGAGACCTGGTGCAGTACGCATCATGTACTAAATCCCGCCTAGCTCAAAGACAAGAGGATTTTAAACATACCAACTATAGGATCAGGGCTATAGGATGTGCTTTATACCTATACGATGTATCCGTCGCACATCATGAACACTGGTGCGATTGTGTGCGGTGCGAATAGCTCCGCTGTTTTTATTACCCTTGACCGTCATTTATTACCTTTTACCATTGGAGCCGGGGCTTTAGGGAGAGGTTATATAGACTTTCAGCATCCTGGAGAAACTACCATCTCACTGTGTGTGTGCCGACTTTGTGTCAGTGTGAATGGTACAGAGGGGCAGTGTCTCAGTGTCTAAGAAGCGCGCACAGCTGACTATAACCAATCACACGAAACAGAAATACCCTCAGGGTCCCCTGGGACGTTAAACCACAAATAAACAAACAAACCTTATCGACCTACTGGTGCTTGATATATTTGGATCCTAGAAAAGCAGTTGTAGAAATGAAAAGTTGACTAGGTGCATGTGGATTACAGAAAATGACTCATAGAATGAATATAACCCCAACTTTTTCATTGTTGTTTTTGCCAGTAACTCAAGCTTCAATTAAGTACCGAAAAGAAAGTAGAAAGAAAATATTGAAAGAAGCTTCCCCGACTTGTCTCCCAAAATGAGGCCAGACATTTGATATCACCTCTCAAATGGTGCGGGGTGACGTGAAATGACGGGCGTCTATGGTGTGTCCTCAGAGGGTATAGAAACGCCAGTGGGGCCTGAATAGACAGGAAATGAACAGCATGCCGACCCGTTAGACGCCAACAGCTATCGTACACCGAGACCTCTATGGCAGGGCTAGACTGGCTTCAGTCCCTGTACCCCTCTGCCTACCCCACCCCTCTTCGCCGCGATACAGATTCCTGGGCCAGTCAGGTGAAGATTTATCCTAATTTTGTTGAATATTTAATGAATGTTTAAAATCAAAACATTGAGCAGGTCCCCCAGACCTAAGAGACCTTTCCTTTAGACCACTCTCTAAAGCCCGGTTCTCACTAAGCGATTTTGGGGCATTCAGAGGGCACCAGTCGCTGACTATCAACTAAAATTTCTAGGAATTTAATGAGTCGCCAAGTGGGAACACAAAATGGTAAAATCGTCGGCGACTATTGCCCTACCCCCCGTTGATCGTGCTTGAGTCGGCGACTGGATTCTCTGTTAAAAGGGCACCAGTCTCTTGCGATTCAATTTCAAACATGTTTGAAATATATCAGGGCGTAGTCGCCGACTGTGCCCTCCCACCCGCTGTGCGACTGCGGTTTCCTGGCGATTATGCCTGGCAGTAGTCTCAGGGGCAGAAATCGCCAAGTGGGAATGGGCCTTAAGTACAGGTTTAGTTACCATCCGCTCTAGACTGGCCTCAGTCCCTGTGTCCTACGTCCCACCCCTGCTGCCACCGCTCCCTTACTCCCCCCCCCCCCCCCCCCCCAGCCTACCCTACACCTCACAGATGACACAGATTCCTGGGCCAGCTAGAGGAAGCTTATACATGGTGTAATGCATTTCATATTGATTTATTCTAATAATTCACTGAAAGCTCATAATCAAAGATTTGAGCAAGTCTACATCCGCTCCTTCTTCCTTCACCCCAAACCCATTTGTTTGCAGGCGAATCCGATCAGTGCTATTGGATGATCATATCACGAAACATTTTTGAATATAGGATCAATAATATAGTTTCCTACATTTAGGGACTGCATGAAATGGTCAGTATTATACTATTAGAGTGTTCTAGTAACTATACTAAAGTGCTAATTCCACCAACACACGAGATATAGCGAGATTAGTCAGGATTTGGTTGTCTCGTCAAATCTTGCTAGGTTTGGAATAATCGCATACATATTTGCCATGATATGTCTTGAGGTGTTGCAGTGGTGGAGCACTGAAATATATACACGACATCGCGAAGAAGTACATATCATCGCATGCTATGTATTGTAACAAAGGAGATACAACATATGGCAACACTGTTTGATATAACTAGATATTATAAAGGAAACCTATGAGAGTTTAGGGTCTGGGGTCGTATCCCATCGAGTTTTGAATCACGTAGTAATCCACAAAGCAAAGCCGTGTTGATCACGTAGTGATTCAAATGAGATACCTGCTGAAGGGGATACCCTCCGTTCCAAGCAAATGTTCCCTTAAGCGGGGTGTTCCCTTTTCTATATGCCTACATGAAATAGACATGAATATAGGGTTTTCTACAAATATTTCATGTCTTACCAAGTTCCTTTTAACCTTCAGATGCACCAATTTTACTTACAGCCTTACTTAAAGCTTGTCAAATTTAGAAAAATGTCCTATTTGCCCCATAACTAATACAGTAATATGCACTGGGTGCTCAAAAACTCTGTGGGTCGGAAGTGCTCATAATACGCATTGGACGCCCCATAGCTGGTCGCAAAGCCTGTTATCGCCGGAAGTGAGAAGCGCTGTACTACCTGCCTGCCACCTAGTGTTATGTGGAGATACCATCTGTAGCTGTGTGCAGTACTCGGCCACACTGCACCGCTAGAGCAACCTACAGAAACTCGTTTTGCGGTACAATAAACCGGAGCGGCGCAGTGTTGTACTCGGCATGCGGCGTACGCTCGGGGGACCGGGATGGCCAGAGGCCGGGAGGTGGTCGGGGACCGCCCCGTGTGCAGCCTGTAACATCCACCCGCCGTGCACACGTGCACAACGCAGAGTAACGGCGGCATTTTTCACCGCCACCTCAAACTGGATCCCAAAAACATGGAAATGGTATAGATTGGTAGGGCGACGGCTGGGGTGGGGGTGGGGGTGGGTGGGACTCCCGGATGTGAAGCTAAATACAGCAGTTAACCCGTGGTCAAAATCCGTTAACCATTCTTCCATGTAAATCGGCTTGTGCTATGTAAGTTATACTCTTACACTTATTTGAACCACGGACCTATAAACACTCTGTGTTTGCACCCACTGCTCAGATGGGAATATGTCATAGGTGTGGGGAGTTGGGTCAGTCGTAAGAGCCTCCAGAGGTTACTAAACTCCCGATTATCGCCCCGGGTAAAGCAAAGTTCCGTTCCCGATAGACTTGGCACACTACGACAAAATGAACCACAGTTTTCTGATTTATAATTGGAGAAACTGAATATAATTTCGGATTCTCATGTAGAAATAGCTGAAATTTCCATTTCTGACATCAGAATTTCAATTTGAGGATGTTTGAAAACCATTAAACTGGATTAATTCTGGGTTACGAGCAAGGGGTCTATCACTATACTACGTCGGTAACCAGCGAAACCCGGAACTTGGTCAACAGACTGAATTACGGGATACCTCAATAGGGTCTATGGCACTAGACTTGTAATCCCGAGGTTGCGAGTTTGAGTTTGGGGTGCTTTTAGTGGCTTCGGATCTGGATGCAGTTCCTTCTTAGTACTGGGTGAACGTACTGGACAGAGTAACAATAGACCCCCCTCACCATATGGCTTATCAATCAGTGTTAAATGTGTATGATCTGATAATCAATCGATCTCTGCCTGTAGCTGACAGGGGGTAAAGCAGCTTAAAAGATTACCATCCCCCGTACCACTGGGATCTGTGAAGCTCCCCACATCGACACCCCCTCCGGCTCCCGCCAAATGTAAAGTCTGCGCCCAACAACATACCTCCCTATCGATATTTAAATCGCCAGCGCTGTGGACTTGCCCCGACGGGACTTAGTCACTCCTGTCCGGACATTCCTGCAGTTAATTGGATACCTGCAGGGTTCAGTGCACCCCTTGTAGTATGCAGCCCCCCAGCAATGTAGTGGACGGGTGCGGGGTTGTGAAGGTTCGGGGTGCGGAACAGCCTAAATAAAGCTTAAATAAAGCACCCCGTGCACCCCCTCCCGTACACACGGGGTCTTACTACTATAACACCAACACGGGCAGTATTTGATGCTCGCCCTTTCTATAGGTAGTCAATATTTTGGTGACCAACTGAAAGGAGGGACATTATAGCATTAAAAAGAGTCGGTGTTTGGCGTAAAGTTGTCAGTTAACGCCTTCTGTATACAACTTGACTGCGATATGCTGAGATGGGCCGGACGATGCACAGTCCACACGCCGTGTTTGGACTGGTAGAATGGAGTGGTTTTCACTGTTTATATTCACTCAATTCTCATTAAAATGTATGATTTGTGGACTCTCTAAGTCCTGTACAACACTGGTTTCTTTGTCAGGTGAGCGCTCGGTGTCTAACTTTACATCAGAGTAGAAAATACAGTGTTTGTCTTTTGAGGATGGCGGAATAGGCCCGATTTTCATATCCAACATGTGAGCTGAGATTAAAATACAGACTCACGTATATTCTGATTTCAGATATAGAAAACAGACAGGGAATGCAGTTCATGCCAGACAAAAAGTAATTGTCTTAAATTGCGAAATATTATCGCTAGGTTTCAGGATTGCTGATTAGATTATTATTAGTTTAGTATTTGAAATTAGATTAAGTCCATTTCCGTAAAATGTACCTCTCTTTGCAAAATAGAAAACTATAAATAGAATTGGTACAGCCATGTGGCTACCGTGTTTAGGCAGAGTACCTCCCATTATGTCCAGACCTTCTAATGATTTCCAGCAGTGGATCGCTATAAAAAGTGCAGCTATTGTTTATTAATGGGAGGACTTTTCAGTGGACTGCAACCTGCCAATATCCCACTACAAAGATCAATATCCAATAGGTTAGTTCCAAGAATGGGACTGTGCCATTTATAACAACGTCGCACGTGATCGATGTGGGGCATCCCGGGTATACTCGCTGTGTCTCTGGCTCATACTGCGCTTTAGTTATGACACATTAACCAGAGATGGTTTTCCTCTTTTCCAACGAAATCCTTATTTCTATTTTCAGTCTATATTTTTTTAATGTGTAAATCGAAAAGAGAATGAATTCGGCCTCATTCACACCAATAAATAATGTTTCAAACCTTCCCACACATCACAGGCCTATTCCATGGCCAATAATGATGTGTTTTCCATCTTTTAGAAATAATATCTTGATTTATTTGAGGTCAGAAGAAGAGGATCCTTTGTTGTTCTTGCATAACGATGTGTGTGCCCGGTGAATCTCAGGTTTTCATATGCGGCTGTTTAACTCACGGGGAGGGGTTCCCCAACAGACTTTCCCTGCGGCCATATTTACCGTCTCCCTGAATAGCACCCGGCCGTCACCCTCACTAGCCACAATCTTAAACTTCAATATGTGAATAAGCCTTCCAGCCGTCTGCCACTTAATCAGAAGTCACAAAGCCGACAAAACATCACGGTACAGCAGAACATGATCTGGTGCCTGGATCTGACCGTTTTCTGCCTGCTGAGTGGTGGCTGAAGGAGGTGTTCCACCAGGCCGAATTCTCAGTCCAAATATGGTTTCTGATTCTATATAAGGCCTCTGTATAGATTCTGATCAACTATTCTGGTACCATCAGCAAGACAGAAGACCTCTACATACTTACCAGGAAAGATGTGTTTAGAATACGAGGCAGGAAGGTCTGTCTTCAGTGAGATGTCCCCAGTGAGATGCTAAAAAGATGGGGCGTTTCCTGAGCGCGTTCAAATAACTTTACTCAACTATAATTTGAGTGTTGGGCGCTGGCTGATCCTCAGCTAGCCTAGCATACCTGTTTTCTACTAGATGCCTCTGAGCCTCAGTTTCACAGCGGGGCCGACACGTTTTTCTTTTTTTTGCTGTCTTTTTGCGGCAACAGATTCTACATCATTTTCTTTTACTGTTTCTATGACCCCTACTGATATTCCGTTGTCATATTAGCCTGCATGGCATACAGATCTATGATGCTCGGGTGGAATCTATAATTTCCAAATTTGTAAACTTCGGGTGCTTTCGGTGGCGACCTTATAAGGCACACGATGAAAACATAATCTCTATATTCCTTGATTTTAATTGTCTGGCCTTCCTGGTATTTACTCGAATTGCCAAAGCAATAAACTTTCCACATGTCCTTTTCTTTTTTATCATAGAGTGTTAAGAGCTCGATGCCTTCGGGTCATTGTATAACAATTTCTCTTTTTTAGATATTCATGTATTTTTACCAAATGGGGCTGGGGTGGTGGGCAGCCATCATGTCAGCTCTTGAAATCAATTCCTATGTTCGATATATTCTTCGGTGACATATTTCTAACCCTGAAATTGGTTTAATGATAGCACACTATATTGTACTTAAGAATAGGACATTTCTGTGGTGATCATATAACACAGCATTGGTAATTTGTAAATTGATATCGTAGCCAAGTGCAGCGATCTAAAGTTGTGCTTAGGTCTTTGTTGATGTCACTCCTCCTCAACTCCTCTTTGCCTTATAAACTCCTTATAGAGATAGGGTTAATCGGAATGGCGAACCGAAACCACGGCAGAAAAAGTATTTATATAAATACCAGGAAAATGAAACGCCTATTATTTTTTTTATCCACACTAAACCTAGAGCATACATATAGCTACTGAGTAGAATACAGAAAGCCATATTCAGTTCAATACTGAAAAGTTCCGAGCATGCAAAGTAGTGCGTGAGAATATCTGCGGCGATTTTGTGTTTCCTTTCATAACATACAACATGCGTAACACGTCAGATACACGTACATAGCATACGAGGTATATACGTGGAATACAGGGTATGTACAGCGGCAAATCCCAACAAATCGTCCTAGATCGAGGGTAAAAAATGGCTATTTTAAAGTATACATATATAATAATAATATGAAAACAGGTGTATTCTAATTGTACGTGATAAATACTTGTTCAAATTGACGATTAGATGAACCTTTGCTTATGGCATCTGTTCATCTGATCATCAACTTCACCAGGTATTTATCATGTACAGCTACAATAACCCTGTTTCTGTATAGAAGAACCTCTCCCTTCAACACAAGCCATTGACTCAGCGTGGACCTGCGCCTGATTGACTCATGTCTATGAGTTACTGGTGCAAGTCACGTGTCACACGTCTAAGAGTTACTCATATAAGTCACGTGATGTTCATGAGCTGTGGAACGATGTTATCGGGCAGGTGTGATGGTTTGGGCGCGGGACGGTAGGAACACTCATAGCTTACCTTTACATTGTGGACGAGTTGCTGTAGGTTACAGGTTGTTCATGGCTCGGATTGTGGCTACAGCTGTAGGGAACACCGGAAGTGTGTAAGGGACGCTGGTTGCGTGTTAATGGTGAAGTTCATGGAGTCAGTCCCTAATAAGTTTACAGAAAAGTAGTACCTGTCCACTCTTCACTCAAAGACTTCCAACATGAGACAGATACAGCCAGGTAAGATATTACATAGACTTGTAGATTCAATTGGACTGTACTGATGATAATTGTGCTTTGTTTGATATTCAAATGTTTAATAGGGTATTGGGATTAGGTATAGTATATTTATTCTTCACAGGATTTTAATCATAAGGGCGGGCAGAGTCAGTCATGACCCACATGCTAGCAATGCCCGGACCCGATTATAATCGAGTCTGTGAAGTGCGTACAGCGAGAGTAATATCACCGATTCGGGCAAAGTTCTGATAGGAAAGAATCGCCGTGTCGCTGTCTTATGGGCTTAACTTTAGTCATAGCTTCTGTGCTGAGAGATAAACCAATAAAAACGAACCAGACGGGATAGACTTGGCACTGTAGAGAACTTTGGCCATTGGATCTTTGTTAAAAAAGAGCCCCACAGGTGTCTAGTCCGGAGAAGGCGCGGGTGTGAGGTTAGAACAGCTGAGTTGTTTCACTCTCTGACGTGTGATGCGTTTTATTTTTACATCTTGTGTCAGAGCTGAGATTCGGGTGGTAAAAAGGGAGGTGAGTGTTGAGCCTCACCGCCTGCTGTCCAAGCATACAGTTTAATAATGATATAAAAAGGGCGAGTAAGGAGGAGGAGGAGGTGAGGGGTGATGGAGGCCTAGTCGTGCGTGCCACACCTGACTGTACTCACAGAGGAACTTGATTGAAGTGAGGATCGGATATCTGTTGGTTTCTAGTGTAAAAGGTACATTCGGAAGCTAATAGACGTACATTGTGTACTTATCCCCAATAAATCATAGTGGTGACTTTATTCCGCTATATTCAAATTAGTTTTGCGGAGTACTTTCCACATTTTATTTCACATAGACTTTCGGATCTACTGAGGCTGAAATTGATCAGGTTTTCCTCAAACAAGCAGTAAGAGCATTGACTTAGAAGCATATACCAAGAACTATTGCTGGAAAATAATGAGACTTCTTCAATAATCGTCCACTCAGACATTCCTGCAACAGTTAGTAACTCTCATTAATAACCGCAAAGTATATACCAGCCAAACCTGGTCTCTACTAATCCTCTAAATCCGTTTCCCTACGCGTGGTTTACCCTGCCAACTGAGTAACAACCACCTACTCCTGCCAGCCGTGCACCAACCATCAACCCCTGCCAACTCTGCACCAACCACCCACCCCATTCCCGATAAGTTGAATGTGGTTAATGATCTCAAATGTTATCCTTATCTAATCAAAGCAGAACTTGTCAAAGCTAGAGGTATTTTAAGTCGATGGAACTTAACCTTTACCTGGACCTCTGTAAAAAAAAAAAATTCAAACTAGATTTTTAGGACGGAAGGGGCAGCGCTCCAGATTTTACATTTTTTCGAACTAACATATCGCTCCAGTGAGTTTGCCGCATACATATTTAAAGTGACACCATGTACATGGTGTATTTATATACTACTGATAGACTGTATATTATATACAATTTTGTACATTTATCAGAGGGCGATGGTAGAGCAGTATGTTCTCTAGTACAGAATAGAAACTGATGATGTACTGGGTCGTAGGATTAATGCCGTTTTCCTTCGCTATCCACTAGAATGGCTTTATTCTGAATCCAAAATGGAATAGGAAGATAAAGAGCTCATCAATCTTGTTTTATCCTAAATGAATCTGTGAAGCTTCACCAGCAATATGTTTGACGCTACGGGAACGGACGGCGTGGGTACTACAAAGAGGGGATGGCGTTCCGCATCAGTGAATCTCGCCGTGTATAGCTATGTGCTGCCGACCTGAACCCAGGGGTGGACAGTGCTGTGCGGTTTCCATAGCGAATTGCCACCCCACACCGACGACAACCAGTCATCGAGCGTTAAGCCGGAGACACACCAAGCGAGAAATGTAGCGATTTCCAGAATCACCAACATAATATGGCATGTATGTGAGGTATCATTTCATAGGAATATCTCCCACCGATAATTAAGCATATGAGAAGCAATAATCAGGTGAAATATGAAAATATAGGTCACATACACGCTATTTTGTGTTGGCGATTCTGGCAATCGCTCCATTTCTCGCTTCAGCCAGCGTTCGTCAACGACTCGGACCCCACCTGATGGGCACGAGAGGGCGTTGCCAAGTTCTCGGTGGACGGGCGTCGTACGGGCGTCGTACGGGCGTCGGACGGGTGTCGGGCAGGCGTCGGGCGGGCAGCAATCAGTGCTACTCTCTGTGATACTGGCGCCTCTCTGGGTATGACAGGTGAGGTGGGTGGGGAGAGAGGGTGTCCCCCCGTGACGAGCCGGGCGGCGGTGGCGGCGGCGGGGAGGGGAGGGGGTCAGGTGGGGCGGGGAGCGGGGGCGGGCGACCGGGAGGTGTGACGCCACGCACAGTGGTGTTCCGGGCGTCCTCGACACGCTTCTCCTCCATCCACGGACGGCTGGACTGAAGACTTCAGCAGTCACACGGCACACCTCGCGGTGCAGAGACTGAGCCAGAGGACGGAGCGGCAACACGACGGGGTTTTAGCCAACAAGGCACACCGCGGAGAGGAGTACTCAGATTTACGGAGTTGGGCGGGAGAGGCGGCCACTCGGCACACGGACACGATGCCGACGGGACCGGCGAGCGCCACGACCAGGAAACCAGGTGAGTATTGATAACCCTCCCAGTCCCCGCGCCATGTACGGGCAGTCCGCGGACAGGGAGACGAGCCAGTCTCACCTCTCAACCCCAACGTGCCGGGGGACAAAAGAGAGGAACAACAACGGGCAGGTAATAGTTGTACAGTCCCGGTGACAGCGGGCAGGTTGTAGTTGTACAGTCTCGGCGACAGGTAGGTAACGACAAAGTAGGTCACAAAGACAGCCAAACGTCTACGGCTCTCAACTACAAGTCGTTATTTAGGACTCTGCCCTGTTTCAATCCGAGATGCAGGTCTCGGGTGTGATTCTCGGTGAATTAGGATAAAGGATCATATTGTCCGTGATGATGTTTGTAGGCTGAGGGTTGGCAGGAGGTCAGGTGAGAGAGGGTGTGGTGGGAGAGAGGTGCACGGAGACAGGGGGAGGGACCATGTGTTACTACACTTGGTATGTGGATAAACATGGCTCACCTGGTCACTCACCTGGATGTGCTCCTGGGGAGGTGCGGGTGGGGGACAGCCCTGTACAGTTTGGCTTTAATTCATCGACTTTTAACACGCAACATTAAGTTAACGTGGCAGGACGTTCTAACCACACTGAGAAATGATGATCAGCTTCTAGAAGTGTTCAGTAATTCACTGTCCGAACTGCTTCGTGGACAATCTGTGGTCTGTGGATGTGGCAGGATGCTGTGTGGACAGTCTGTGGTCTGTGGATGTGGCAGGATGCTGAGTGGACAGTCTGTGGTCTATAGATGTGGCAGGATGCTGAGTGGACAGTCTGTGGTCTGTGGATGTGGCAGGATTCTGAGTGGACAATCTGTGGTCTGTGGATGTGGCAGGATGCTTCGTGGACAGTCTGTGGTCTGTGGATGTGGCAGCATTCTGAGTGGACAGTCTGTAGCGTGTGGATGTGGCAGGAATCTTGAGTGGACAATATGTGGTCTGTGGATGTGGCAGCATTCTGAGTGGACAGTCTGTGGTCTGTGGATGTGGCAGCATTCTGAGTGGACAGTCTGTGGTCTGTGGATGTGGCAGCATTCAGAGTGGACGGTCTGTGGTCTATAGATGTGGCAGGATGTTGAGTGGACAATCTGTGGTCTATAGATGTGGCAGGATGTTGAGTGGACAGTCTGTGGTCTGTGGATGTGGCAGGATGTTGAGTGGACAGTCTGTGGTCTGTGGATGTGGCAGGATGCTGAGTGGACAGTCTGTAGCCTGTGGATGTGGCAGGATGCTGAGTGGACAGTCTGTGGATGTGGCAGGATGTTGAGTGGACAGTCTGTGGATGTATCAGGATGTTGAGTGGACAGTCTGTGGTCTGTGGATGTGGCAGGATGCTTCGTGGACAGTCTGTGGTCTGTGGATGTGGCAGGATGTTGAGTGGACAGTCTGTGATCTATAGATGTGGCAGGATGTTGAGTGGACAGTCTGTGGTCTGTGGATGTGGCAGGATATTGAGTGGACAATCTGTGGTCTATAGATGTGGCAGGATGCTGAGTGGACAGTCTGTGGTCTGTGGATGTGGCAGGATGCTGAGTGGACAGTCTGTGGTCTATAGATGTGGCAGGATGTTGAGTGGACAGTTTGTGGTCTGTGGATGTGGCAGGATGCTGAGTGGACAGTCTGTGGTCTGTGGATGTGGCAGGATGTTGAGTGGACAGTCTGTGGTCTGTGGATGTGGCAGGATGTTGAGTGGACAGTCTGTGGTCTGTGGATGTGGCAGGATGTTGAGTGGGCAGTCTGTGGTCTGTGGATGTGGCAGGATGTTGAGTGGACAGTCTGTGGTCTATAGATGTGGCAGGATGTTGAGTGGACAGTCTGTGGTCTGTGGATGTGGCAGGATATTGAGTGGACAATCTGTGGTCTATAGATGTGGCAGGATGTTGAGTGGACAGTCTGTGGTCTGTGGATGTGGCAGGATATTGAGTGGACAGTCTGTGGTCTATAGATGTGGCAGGATGTTGAGTGGACAGTCTGTGGCATGTGGATGTATCAGGATGCTGAGTGGACAGTCTGTGTTCTATAGATGTGGCAGGATGTTGAGTGGACAGTCTGTGGCATGTGGATGTATCAGGATGCTGAGTGGACAGTCTGTGGCATGTGGATGTATCAGGATTCTGAGTGCATACATACACCATATTACCATGATTTTGATCTACCTGTACTCCTAGGGCACCTGGAAACAGTGCCCTAGGCTCGTAGGAACATCAATTCCCCTTCAGTACTTAGGTAAGTACCTCGGGTAATTATCTATTCTCCTTGTAGTTGATGACTATTGCGTAATGTCAACTACAAGGAGAAAACGACCACACATATCAATAGTTAATAAAAATGTTAGATTGTCCGTCGGGAACTGCTTGAAATACTTTGAGTGAGAACACGAGTTTTCAAATTGTTGCCCTCATAATGTATTAAGAAGGAAAATCCACAGCCACTGAAAATGCCTCGAGTTTTAAGTGGCGATGGATGGAGAGCGGTTCAGATTTTATCTGAGCCCAATCACGGACTGATCAGTTAAAGTTTGCTACATCATCGCCCATTGAGTATACATTTTACAATACTCTGTGGGCATGGAATATGAGTTCCTAATATCAGGATTATATTATTTTTAGTTACGGTAGTTTGGGGCAGTTCTAATCTACCATTCAAGATAGCATCTTCACGAAGACTTGAGAGCATGTTCATGACTTTTCCGATACCGGATTCTACAGTAACGAATATGACTATATATAATTCATATATAGTCATTTGAATAAGGAGGAGATATGCTGTGATTGGAGACTAAGTGTTTGATTATCCCTAAGTTCAACAATCACCAGTGAGTGAAAGTTCTGGATGGTGGTAATTATTTATCCGTATCAGGTGGCTGTGGAAGTGGATGACTGACTGTACGTATACAGGTAGTTGAGCCAGGTGGTGAGCTCGATACACTCTATCAGTACACGCGCCCTTGAGTACAGGTGTAGTTAACCCTCCACATGTACTTCTGTGTGAGATAACGTCACCATGACAACCACCACCTGCCACTCAGGATGACTGATTACTAAGAGTATGTTTGTGTACGTCACAGAAAATAGTCAAGTTTCACTTTATCTTAACTTCTACTGGCGATGTGGGCAGAGAATTAAGGGTAGAGATCTCATGCGTTATAAATCAACTTATAAATACATATATACTGCAAACACCACCAATCATACATAGATAAGTGTGCCAAATCCACATGACATCACATGTAGATGAATAATCTCCATGACACACAGTTTTGTCACGTTTTAGACATGGTCCGATCAGACAAGGCCAGCAAACAAGGGCAGACTGAGAGCTATGACTCATCAGACCCAGAAGCAGAGGTCACTAAGAATAAGACGGGATTCGTGGAGCGATAACCCCCTGACCCGTCGCTGGCGCTGCTGTGTGTATACAGGCTCCCATCACCTTAGCGAGTAGGAGCCGTGCGGGACCTGTCTCTCCAGGCACCTCTGTATGTGCATGTAGAAGCAGTGCGGGTCTCGTTTCTCACAGGCGCCTTTGCGTGTGCATGTTGGCGTCGTGCGGGACCTGTCTCTCACAAGCTCCCGGTCTGGTGTCGCCCCACCCCCGGAGGCACCACGGACAACCTATCTTTGTCCCTCACTTGTTTCTCCGACCTCCGAGGTTTGTTTGCTCTCGCCTTTTTAACACTGCTCTATATCAGTTTTCCCCCCTTTTTTAAAATGTTTTTTTGTTGTTTTAGATATTATCACTGTCTCTCCCCTGGTGTAGCCTCTTCTAACCATAGGCTATACGACTCCTGCTGCGACTGCCGCGGTGGTGGGGGAAGCAGGAAGGTGGTGAGTCAGGGTCCAGACACACGGGTAGAAATGAGAAAGTGCAGATATGTGTGGTTGTCAGGTGAGATGTTCTTCAGAACACAGGGAAACTGAAGGTCCTCACTCCTGATATAGTGACCGCTCTCCCCTCTAATGACACTGGATTGTAGAACTCGGGGACGGAACTCACGTGTCTATACTCGTTTCTTCACGAGCTCTACAGCTACAGAGACGTGGATATGTTATTACTGTGGAGTCAGGTTTTGTTGAGAATCTGGCCTCGTTTTATACAGGGTGAAGGGACAGGGTCTCGTCCTCCTATTCTGTTATCTTCACTTCCCGCTTGTATGATGTAAAAAGGAAGTACGTAGACAGCTCCGACACAGGTAGACGTAAAGCAGACATTGGCGTCTAGACTCAAAGGTAGACGTAAAGCACACATTGACGTCTAGACTCAAGGGTAGACGTAAAGCACACATTAACGTTTAGACTTATAGGTAGACTTAAAGCACACATTAACGTTTAGACCCAAGGGTAGAGGTAAATGGCACTTTTATGTTTAGACTCAGACGCCGTGACGCTGTTAGTTGGGAGGGGCATCTTTTCGAGGTGTGATTGAGTAACAATTCACAGATTAAATGTCTTGACAGTTTTCCCTTTATAAAACACCTCGCTCACCCCTCACCAGATAAATAAGGATAGGAACATGTACACTGGTGTCGCAGCAATGTAAAAAGGGATAGGAACATTAACATGGGTGTCTCAGCCATGTAAAAAGGGATGGGGACGTGTACATTAGTGTCGCAGCCATTTAAAAAGGGATGGGAACATGTACACTAGTGTCCTAACCAGGTAAAAAGAGAAGGGGCATATATACTGCTGTCGCAGTCAGATAAAAAGGGAAGGGGACATTATTCTGGTGTCGCGAGAAAACGGAACTTTTGTTACTAATCCCTGTCCTTTCACTGAAAGGTGTCTGGCTTTGCGGAGCGGCGCTGTAACCCCACTTAGGGTATTGACTGCCACACAAAAGCCCCATAACGTGCCAGGCGTGGGATGAATAGTAAGGTAAGCCCCGGTAAGGCCCCACAATGCACATAGTGGTGGCTAGACGACAGGCGCGGTCTCCTAACACGCCCAACACAGCGTTAAACAGGGCAGAGGAGCGGATTTAGGAAGTCGAGTCTGGATCGTGGAGTGGTTAGATTGTGGGTGTGTTGTGAGATTACTACAGGCTGCTCGGTAGACGTTGACTGGTGTATAGAAATGAGATCCAAAGAGAAGCCGGCGCCTGCTTGGTATATATTAGTCCAGTGAAGTAGCACAAGTAGTG
Source organism: Alentia gelatinosa (assembly GCA_950022655.1). Classification (NCBI taxonomy): domain Eukaryota; kingdom Metazoa; phylum Annelida; class Polychaeta; order Phyllodocida; family Polynoidae; genus Alentia; species Alentia gelatinosa. The sequence continues at coordinate 18,692,538 of OX465585.1, read as the reverse complement.
ATGAAACCAAGAAGTGTTGACAGCTTGTCGAATTAGCCATTCGAGGTTAACCCACATTTTTGTTTTGGGACAGGAACCATATTCGACAGAATATATAGTAAGTCATGATCCAAATCATGACATACATGTTTTGTTGAATCGTGTTGATTTTGCTTTAATTCAAAAATACTTCCTTAGGTGGTTGGTCTGCCTCGTCTTGTCCAAACGGTTAAAGAATTGCCTAGATACGCTGTGATAGGCATTTCACTGAGATTGAGTATCAGATGTACAAACTAGGCACATATAATACCCCCATGAATCTGTCAAATTCAGGACAGTTTAAACAAACTTCCCCTTGTTTGTAGAACGGAAAGGCAGGACTTCACGATAGCTGTTACTGAGTGATGGATACAATACACGGCCATCCATGACGCCATGCGGGGAGCGCACTGATCATTAAACCCTCCCACAACGTAACGGTTCTCAGCATGTACCACTTTACATGTGTTTTATACCTGCCGTCCAATTGCCCCATCAGTGTAATGACTTGGGCTTTGGCACGAAGGTAGATAAGTATGCTTGAACTGTTACATGATTACACTGATATCAATCATATTGAACCTATTTCGCATTTGATCATGACAATAAAACAATTTTACTATTATAGTGTAGATTACTGCAGTAGGCTAGATAGCTATGATTATGGTCATTGTTTATCCAGTATGGTTGTTCGGCAGATGGGTATAACTTTAGTATTTCAGTTATCCCTAAACACTTTATTTGATATTGCAGGATATGCTCTCGGTTTAGATATGCTTACCAACGTTTTAAATCGTAATCCAGTTCAGATAGAAAGAATCAAGGTTGCTTCCAATGAATGCCACATCCAATGTGTACAATTAAGATGTAATTTTATTCCTTTCATAAAACAGGAATGTGGGGAGATATTCACTTTACTGAACTGTTTGATATGTCTTGGTGTATTCAGGGTAATGCTTTGTTGGTAATCACTCACTGGAATAGATCCTTAAAGCGACCTGAAAAGGACTCTGGTGGAGCAGTTGCTTTTGATTGTAAGAAAAACTTTTTCGCAGGTAGCCTTAGGCTGCGTCATTGGGATTAAAAAGCTGATATAATCAGCAGAGTAATCCTCTTGACTCTCAATATGGGGTCGTCTGTACGAGGGAAATTACACTGATAATCGGAAGGAACTACGTGTATGTCGTGGTTTGTTACCACGTATGTTGACTTATAGAGAAAAATCAATGCAAGAGTCCAAGAGTAGGACTGCGTAAAGTTCAACAACTCCTGACATACCTTGATCGTTAACGGATGGTAGCGATATGGACCAGTTGTGTTGTAAACGATAGCGTGGAAAGAAGACCTCCTATTAGCAGTATACCTAGTACGAGATGCCTCCAGTGACCTAGAGATGTTCTCATACACCCTCCACTTTTTCCCCCTCTTAGTGCTATATTAAAAGTGTCTAATCCTTCTGACATCTCTATGTGGAGTGGAAAGTAAAAGAACTCTTACCTCAGTAAAATGTGTAGGGGTGAAATGTCTTCACATAGATTTGATCACCTCCCTTGTGGTGTAAAAGAACTAGGAAAAAGTCTTGAAAGGACCTGTATTGTTTGACTGGACGTTAAATCAAACCAACAAACAAAAAACCCGTGCATATCGTCCTTATGCTTACTGACCTCTGCTTGATATAATATAAACATCATGTACGGATAATTACCTATTATACGCTCCGGTGTGGCGTGACCAGAATACTGTTTCAATGGATATTTACGTTGATTTCTTTTCAATTCTTAACATTTGAAGTTGTACAACATAAGGATAACAGACATGGCGTTTGTATCTGAAAATAATATTCATTCCCGGACTCGTAAATACGTCGCAAGTATTCTCGACTGATTCTTGAAGTTAACTTGGATACCAATCCTTGTTACTTAGAAGCTGATCTCAGCGACTAGAAACGTCATTCAGTTCAAAATACTTTTTTTTTTCTTTCTTTTTTTAAATTGGGGGAATGATCTAGACTTGCTCAAGCCTTTGACTATGGACAATCATTAAGAAATCAAACTGATATTTAGTACTTTCATTTCACCCGAAAGCCTGACAGACCCAGGAATACTGTATCAAAGCTAGAGTAGAGTCAGGGACAGAGGATAGGGGTAGGACAAAGGGAATGAGGCCGGGATAGGATTACACCAAACATATACCGAAGTAGAGTTAAATTTCAAAGTAAACATTTCTTGATAATGTGGATAATCAAATCCTTGAGTAAGTCTAATCAATGACTAGAATATGCTGAGATGCTATCGTCATTGAAGATTTACCTTTTTCACATTGGTGCCCGCTGCAGCTTCTTTTCTCCTTCATTCCAAACAGTGGTAGACTTAAATGCTCTAGCAAAGGGCAGTCCTTCTCATACCATGGTGTCGAGTGCAGTCACTCTTTCCCTTCATCGCAGCAGTGGTAGACTTACTATTGTAATAAAGGCCAGTCTTTCCCATACCATATGTGTGTGGTATAGGAAGAAAAAGTACATTTCCACCTTTATTCATCTCATAGATTCGATCACTACCCAAACAAAGTAGTATCAAACAGAACAAATCGGACATTAAACTACCCAAACAAAGAAACAGATATCCAAACTTCACAGCGACTATATTAGTCTGACAGCTATCTTTTCAGGGTCTGTGTCAGAGCAGTTTCTGATCATCATCCCACAAGAGATGAAGGATAATGTAAATAGGTCAGCTTGGACTAGTCCTGTCCAACATGCATGGCATTAGAGGTGCAAGCTGTAGAGGATCTACTTTGTCAAAATATGCTCACGCTGTGTGGTTAAATATTATGTGCTGTAATAATTATAATTAGAGGGATTTATTTCGTGAGAAGTCATGATGATTGTTTCTGAGTGCTATATTCTATGAATATTCGACGATTAGTAGACCATCTTGTCTCTGAAAGGATTTTAGTATTCTGAAATATGTTTAAGTTGAGAGGGGAAAATACCAGTGGAACAAAGCACACAGATGCTAGTCGTATGCTATCTGTCCTCTCCCGTCATGTGCACGTTTAACCCGCTGTTCCCAACACCATGTCACACGTTCTCAGTTTCTCAGTCTCGTAGCTACACGGTTCGCGCCAGCGCTGGGCTTTGTTGTGGGTTTTTCGGGTGCTTGACATGTCATTGACATGTTCTTGACATGCTGTGCCATGCGTTCTGCCATGACAGCTGGCCCTAGTTCTAGGTCACGCCGACAGGTGGCACTCCACTTCCACGCGAAGGCACCAGAAAGAGCCTTGTTTTTTGTTTTTTTCTTTTGTTAAAAAAACATAGATCGGGAAATGGTTCAGGTCAATTTAAAGACGATATATCACGATTAAAAGTCGTCATTGGATGTAGTCGCTTGTTCCATGTTTCCGTTGCACTCTCAGATATCTCCCTTTGAAGTTAAACACTCTTTTGTTTCTACTTATGTCGAAACAGAAATACTGAAGTCCTATGAATACTATTCTGAACGGTAGATTGTGCTTACAAGTTTTCGTAGACTATTATGTTTGTGTTCGGGAGCCTAGTGACTAACAAAAAACTGAATGAGCGGCCAAGTTTCAACTCACCCTATACGGGACTAACATTGGTTATTGTAAATCTTTCAATGTCGGATATTTTTTGAGAATTTGAAAATAAAAAAGTGCTTACATTGATTAGTATGATTTTTTTCCCTACAGGGATTTATTTATGAAATCTTTTGATATGTTTAATGAATCAATCTAACTCCTTAAGATATTGTTCCTATTGACTAGTAGTTTGATTGCCCGGCCAATGGTTGAGTGGCATGTGTAGAAATAAACACTGTTCATTTAACTGTGAATGGGAAGAGAAACTGTAGGTTTAAGTCATAGGAAACAAATGAAGTTGACCCGTCTGAAAATTTGTCACTCAATACTTACACAAGAACACCTACTGAAAGTAGAAAATCCCCCATCATACTTAGCATGCAATGTTCCCAAAACTGTTCAGTATATTTTTCAGAACTGTCAAAAGGGTACAGGAAAATAGGAAAAAGCACTTGACAAACAGTAACAACATATTTATGTTGTTGGAGACTATTCCAAAAAATATATAATCAGCTTTTTTGAAACAGATACTTCTCTTTGATGGTTTATGAAATATCTTAAAACATGGAAAAGAAATGACTGAAATTCCTCTAGAAAAGTGAAAAGCTTAAATCTTTCATGGTCCCTATATATCCTCAGGATCTTGTGGGACGTTAAATCACAAGCAATTTTAAACCTCCTGATCTTGCGACTCGATACTCAAACCACCCCATCCTCGTTTTAAACCCCGTCTCTGGGAGATGATCACACATTCCGTGGTGACATGTTGTGTTACTCCGGACTGACCTTATTGCTGGCGGATTGTTTGTATCTCGGTGATCGACACTTGCCCAGCACGACGACTCGGTAACCTGGAATGTGCCTTATCTGGACAGCGTTTAGTTGGTGTGTCAGTGGAGAGATATCAGTCGTCCTGGGATGAGAATCTAGGCCGTCGGCGATGCTCATCAGTTATATACACGTTGATGAACACACTCAGCTGCATATTTTACATCAATTAATATTGATTTCTTTATAGAATTTTTTTTTTTCTTTTCTTTTCCGCATCGGTTGGGGTTAGAAGTGTTCATGCCACGTTTTCTAAATCTCCTTTATAGAATCAAGATTTTCTTTAAGAAAAAAATAAAGAAGACGAATTCTTAACTTGAGCAAGCCTTTATTTCCCCTTATCAAAATACCATTCACTTTTCTAGACATAGTTATGTTTTGGTTTTCCATTAGACTGGCTCCAGTCCCTGCATCCTATGGATACCCACCTCGCTGGGATACAGGGACTGGTACAATCGGTAATGATGCTGGATTTCTGGCGCTGTTTAGCACCAGTATTCCCAACACTCTCCATACAGATATCCTGGCTACTGGTCAGGATATCTGCTGTGAGATTGACACTCCTCACTTTGATCTCAATTTGGTCACAGTCAGGAGCAGGCGAAATTAATTGCTATGACAACATAGGCGGCCAGAGAACTGGAGGGGTAGGAGGTGTAGGATTGCAGGGAGCGACTCACGGGACATATACAGGAGGTTCTGTTCTTACTGGACAAGTCTTTGATTCTTGGGCCAGTCAGAGAAGAATACATACTATAATGAACTTTATTCTGATTGTGTTTAATTACTTAACGAACGTTCATAATCAAAGACTTGAGCAATTCTAATTTTTCATCTGCCAGATTTAAAATAGAATGGTCTTGTTCGACTCTTTTAAGCTGTTTCAGTACTAGTGACATTATGGACTTGGCACCATCAGTATTGACACTTGTTGTTATGATTTGTTATTCAGTATGTGTGAGGTGGGCGGTCTGTTACTGTTCAACATCCACATTTGTGACGTATACACGTACAAGTATACAACGCCCTACCATAACCTAAAGGGAAATGTGAGCTGTTTAGTGTTCCTATAAAGGCGAACAACGTCCTGCCATAACGTAACGAGACATGTGAACTGTGGAGTGTTCTGCGATGTTTTTTTGCTTTTTTTGTTGATGTGTTTATTTTCAATTTCTCCCTGTAGGGAGTTCTTCAACAGATGAACAAATCCAGTTATAAATAGACATCAAATTCTGTTTACATAAAGTGCAATGATGGTAATGAATGAAATTTTACATTATTTTCATTCACAAAATAGCAGACCACGACTGGTGCTGTCTCTTGTACACAAGTTAACCGGAAATACTTCACGGCCTTTCCCTTGATTATAGAAGTCCTTGTAAATTTTTTTATCGAACATCACAGAAAAAGTAGTAGAAAGTTCTTCACTTGTAAGTTAAGACAGAATATTCATCTCGATTACTATATACGAAGGATCGAGATCGAGATCCGTAGCTAATGAAAATATGCCAAGAGTTTTGGTTGCGGAGTAATCTGACTTGGCAAAGCTGACATATCAAACTTGAGATTACATAGCAAACCAAAACAAATTTAGTGGCTATGAATTGAGTGCAATTCAGATTTTATCTCACCCTATCACTGACTGATTGGCAAACATTTATTGGGTTGTTTGTTTTGTTTGTTGATTTTTCAATACTCCATGATTAAGTCTATGGGGATATACTTACGAAGGGTGTGTTGTCTATGTAAAGTATCTCACAATGAGAACATACGCTAGTTTTTACGCTGCAATGCTTTGATGTCCTGCTCTGAGGACGTGCCAACTGAAGTCTGGTCTCCGACTGGAACTGAAACGAGGTCATATCTTACAAAGAGATCACGGATACGCAAAGAATTTACAACATTATATCTTCATGGCTTGTTATTTATTGGTGCATTGCTTGAATGATGTGCCATGGAGAAATAAATCCATTAATGTAACAGAGATGGCAGCTTTCCACTTTTCCCCAGGAAATCCACTTCTTTATTTTCCGGATATCAGATATTTTTTCCTTGTGTTAAACACACGGGTGATATGAATTGAGCTTTTTTCATGCCAATGGGTAACCCTATGTGTTTTCTAAATTTATTTTTGTTGTTGTTGTTGTTGTTGCTCAAGAGGTGTTTTGCCACGTCTTAATAATTCCTATGTGTTTTCTAGCTTTGGCATGCTTTGCTTTGATTAGGTAAGGATAGCATATATTTAATGAACAATCTTTGTTATTTATATATACATGTGTGTACACACACTCAAAGTATCACCATGATTTTGATCTACATGTTATTATTATCCGCGAAGGTGACGCGTAGTGATATGCGAGCGAATGCGAGAATATTGTGTAGTGTCAACTTCGAGGAGTATACGACCATGCAGATCAAAATCATGGTAAAATTATATTCATTATTCAGCATTCCAAATATAACTTATCAAAGGAAAGATGAAATACATGTAGGTGCCTATCTTATGACGCATTATTTTGCACGCTAGGGACTTTTTTGCTTATTCTCCTAGGAGAATACGGCTTTCGGTATTCTACTCAGTAGCGACCTGAAAGCTTTATAGATTTAGTATAGAGACCCCGTATTGGGCGGATAAAAAGCTTAGTAACCTACCCTCCGCAGTAGATAATGAGAAATATATGGCAGACCTTGTTGACGACATTCTGCACAAGTGGTAGGGCTGTGCCAGCTCCTATGGCGGTTACCAATCCTTAACGTGCCAACTTATTCAGGAATGTAATGCATGCTTTTATAAAACAATCAGTTTCAAAGATCACACCTGACCTCTTAGGAGTTATTGTTTTACCGTTCGGTATAGACTTGCTCAAGTCTTTGATTATGATTATGGACTTAAATAAGAAATAGAACTACTTTGCAACATTTTTACTTCCCTTAATGCCTGACAGGCCTATATCCCGAGGAGGGGTGGAGTAGGTGGAAGGATAGGCATTGGAGACTATTTTAAAACTGGATGAGGTTTAATCTTGGCCACCGTATTCCATGACTGGAGTTTGGCAAAGTGACTTCATGAGGCGAAGCCGAGTGAAGTCCGGAGCCAAAACTTCAGGAGTGGAATGCGGTGGCCAAGATTAAAACGAATCAGGTTTTAATTTTATCCTACCCTATCTCCTCTATTTTGGAATATTATGTGATAACAATGCTGTATGCCACTAGTGGCATATAAAACTATGTATGCCAGTCAGCGTGGCATACGGAAACCCAATGTTAAGCCTATGGGATTTTATATTAGGGGTAGGATAAAGGGACTGAAGCCAGTGTACGTTCAGCGTGGCCTAGCGGTGCGTGAACCCACTGTGCGATTCTTGTTCGTTGTTGTTGCCCGTCGCTTGGTCAACTTGATAGTTAGTAATTGCCTTAGATTTTTCCAAAGATAAAGATAGGTATACGATGTCCATACGATGTCCATACGTAGAACCAGCTTATGATTGATGTAAGTTATCTGATCCATATATCAAGTATCACTGTTCTTCCTCCAATAATCCTAACCTAACATTCAGTGCTAAAGAATGTGTTCCCAGGTTATTGTTTGGCCGAAGCCGTTCCGTAGCCAAGCAGATAAGGTTTGCATGTGTCAACGCACCTTCCCGCTTTGCATTGGATATTTTTACGAGGTTTTTTATATGCCATTTATACCGAGAAGTAACTACAGCGTTGTGCTTAGTGGAAAGAGAATCTTCATTTCGGAAAAAAAGAAGTTAATCAATGAGTTTTCATTCCTGCTTAACAATTTCATAAGAGGAATGAAGAAAATTGACCCTCCGCTTTTTACAGTGAACGAAACATCTTTCACTTTATGTCGAACTGAATTATAAAAGAGTTAAAGAGATTTGGCGTAGAGGGGAGCCTACCTGTCCCCTGGCAACCAATCGCCTCTATACAGATATTTGATAAAACAAAATGATACGCAAAGTTTTATTAGATTTACAGTAATATAATTACTATATATTGTGCTCAGGGAATCTCCAGCGTATCTTAGATCAAACGAGTTTCATGATTGCAATCTTTAAATATGTTTTTCCTAATTGTTCACAAAGTGCTAAATAAATTATTTGATAAAGAAAATACAATGAACAAATATACATTGTAAAACTCCTCTCATTGGTAATATCAGCGGGCAGTAGAGATCAATAGAAATATTTGACGAGTTTCTAGACAGACGACTTGGGTAATCTGGTGAAAAGGAGCTTATAACGAGTATATTTAGTCATCCCCTCATTCTCACATACCGGGCAGGGTCCCGTACAGCAGTAGGATTGTGCTCAGAGAGGTTGACTTCTGCGACACAGATCAAAATGGATGGGTGAACAGTGGTGGTATTCTGAACAGCTACGGCAGACAACAGGCTGCAAAACACGGCCACTTCACCCGCCGCATTTAAACCCCAGGACTTGCAGGACGCCGGGTCAGAAAACAGACTTTACCACCCCTTCCTCGTTTTTTACCCGTGTGACCTTTAAGGGCCGATTCCACCAACACACACCATGTAGCAAGATTCGGCTCGATTTGGTTGTCTTGCTATATCGGGCTAGGATTGAATCATCACATGCCTATTTGTCGCGATGTGTCTGGAGGTGTCGCGGTGGTGGAGCACCAAAATATACATCCGACACCACTCGCCAACGTTTTGAGACAAGTGAGGTCCGACACAGTAAGACACTACAAGACATACCAAGATATACCACGGCAAATCCATCCTGTTGGTGGAATCGGCCCTTTAAGGGCCCGGCCCCACTGGTGCGACTTGATTGTCGCACACGTTTTATCGCCCCATCGACGCCCTGTCGGCGGTTTTTATTACCCTTATTGCGATGATTTCATCACGCTCAATCGCGAGCAAAGTATAGATAAATGTGATGTGAAGGGAAGCGATGCAACGTGAAAATAACGATACCACACGTCACAATCCAATATTACTGGAGCAACGCTTTTCCCACATTTCTAGAAGCAACAAACCCCTGGTGCGATTGTGACATTCATTGTGTGCGATCCGACGGGCGCGGCCGTTTTCATTAAGTGCTGATTCCACCAACTCACAAGATGTAGCGAGATAAGTCTGATTTGGTTGTCTTCCTAAATCGGGCTAGGTTTGAATAATCACATGCCTAATTGTCGCTATGTTCCTTGAGGTGTCGTGGTGGTGGAGCACCAAAACATACACCCGACACGGCACGGCTACGTTTTGTGACATAGAAGATCCGACATATCCCGACACTGTAAGATGTAACAAGATACACCAAAACATATCACGGCAAATGCATCCTGTTGGTAGAATCGGCACTTTTATCCTACCCCTAATATAAAATCCCATAGGCTTAACATTGGGTTTCCGTATGCCACGCTGACTGGCATACGGAGTTTTATATGCCACTAGTGGCATACAGCATTGTTATCACGTAATATTCCAAAATCGAGGAGATAGGGTAGGATAAAATCAAAACCTGATTCGTTTTAATCTTGGCCACCGCATTCCACTCCTGAAGTTCTGGCTCTGGACTTCACTTTGCTTCGCCTCATGAAGTCACTTTGCCAAACTCCAGTCGTGGAATACGGTGGCCAAGATTAAACCTCATCCAGTTTTACGATAAACTTCACCCGCCACATATTACCTTTAATTGACTCGCGGCTATCCCGTCACTCCAGTGGGGCCGGGCCGCAAGGGGGCGCTGGGTCAGACGACAGGCTGCCATGCAAGGCCACTTTACCCGCCGGGTCAGACAACATATTTTACTTAAACCTTTTTATCTAAAAAATGTTTTTTTACTGCGCGACTTAGAGGAGGCCGAGGTGCTCAGCACAAGGACGCCTTGTCCGGGCCCAGGCTTCACGCCGTATTCTCGTCGGTGAAAAGTTGTCTGCTGCTGGCTATGGTAGAGTGAGATACAGTCGAACCCCCTTTGCGGGGAATCCCATTAATGCTACAGTCATACTGGCGTGACAATTCGGCGTATTCTCTGCCCATGAGGAAGACGCGGGCGCCGCGTAAATACGGCGTAAATTCAACGTGTTTTTTTTTTTTTTTTAGACTTTTATTTATACTGGTCGCACTCAACAATAAACATCGCTGGTTTCAATGTGCCACCAGTCTTATCATACAGATATTGGTATCCCAGTTTCATGTAGTTGATTAACAATATATAAAACATATATACAGCAAGGCTCACGAAGTTGTGTCAGGTCACAGTAACTAACATGGTTAACAAGATACAAGACTATTCCATCACCTTTTCATAATCCTTTTGCCATGAAATTTCAATTATTAATTTAATAATATAATAACAGCATAGGGGACGACAATCAAACCAAAACTCATAATACATGACTTATAGCAAAATTCCCTAAGTCATGTATTATTCCATCACCTTTTATGAAAAGGTGATGGAATAGTCTTGTATCTTATTAACCATGTTAGTTACTGTGACCTGACACAACTTCGTGAGCCTTGCTGGTGTTTACCTCTCATTACGCAATTAGTCAAACTGGTGCGCGTAAACTGACGTCTTTACTGCGTATTTTGGATAATAGATTCCACCAAGTTCAGATTTACGTTTTACGTAAAGATTTACGTTTTATTACGTTTATTAACATTTCATGTCGTATTTTGACGCTGATTATACGCCTGTGTAACTAGGGCATACGGAAGTGTGTGCGTGTGGGGTGGGAGGGGGGCTCTCCAGAGATGTCAGTTTTCCATTTTTCCGTGGAAATCCACTTTTTCATATTCAAAATTTGCAATTCATTGTCCTTTTGTCAAGCAAAGATGACATTGATTAAGCCTCATTTACTCCGAGAGAACATTGGTTTGAACCTCCCCAAAGACCCCCCCGCCCCATGCCATGGCCGACAAGGACATGTTAATGAAGTTTTCCCAATCTCTCTTATACAGAAATATCCACACGGAAAATATTTCCACTTTTTTCCCTGGGCCCAACTGACATCCCTGGCTCTCAGCACAGACCACTATATCCGGCATTGAGGGAGGTCTACCTAGCAGGGTCCTACTGTATATGTTATATGTTCTGCTGTTTGCGATGTTAAAACTTATTTGACACTCACATTTTTGCCACCGCTGTTATCAAGTTCTACTCTTCAAGATAAAAAGTTGTTATTCAAAGAAACTTTGGCCGTAAAAGTAATTTTAAGAATGAATAACATAGTGGCCGAATATATTAAGAAATTATATTCTTTCCAGCTGTCCAATTATTTCAAGTACAGTGAAAATTGATTCAGAGTTTTCTAAACAAATATACACGTAGATCCACAGAAGTATTCATCTTTCAGACTGTAACTAGAACAAAAATCAAGGAATGATAATGGAAATATCGATGATAACAAGAATAGAATAGATATGAAAATAGAACGTACACATTAGTATTGATCGTAACACTAGGGATATATAAAAGAGATTTTTTTCTGAACTCGAAAAAGAGAGAGAGAACCTCAATAATAATAAACCCTTTTTCTTTTGCTGCCAAACTGGCCATGAGCCACGACTTCACAATTCTACAATGATAATGAACTGAAAAGAATAATTGTTTAGAATGTTCCTGACTTGAGTCTTGTGTGTTTGCAGGACAATGTTACCAGTGTGGCGAGAAGGTGACGGGAGCGAACGACGCCTGCCAGGCGATGGGCAATCTCTACCACACCTCCTGCTTTGTCTGCTGCTCATGTGGTAAGTACGGCAACAATGCTTTTATTATGAACCTATGTTGGTACGTCACACAGGTACCAACGTCTGTTACGGTATTGGCATAATTGTCATACCACACAAGTCTGCTGGTATGGAGATAAATAGACGCTAGCGAGTATAACGAATGATGGTAACACAGAAAAACATAAAATACCCCCGGTATTACTGTAAAATATACACAGGCAATTAGACTGAAATAATATCAGAATATTAAATATATTCTATTTCTTGTAAATATTCTGAATAGTGGGTTGACATAGTCATATTTTTGATTAATATTTCAATAATTGTTTAGATTTGGAGATAAAAAATAAAAGTAGAACGTATCGCCATGTTTCTTTTGATTAAAGTGCTGAACTCGCTCTACGGCCTTCTCATACCATGCCTATGTGGTGTGGGAAGTAAAAGAACTCTCATCGCAGTAAATGTGTAAGGATGAGATTTTTACCTAAATTCATTTCATAGATTGGGTCACCACCCTTGTGGTGTAAAATCAGCAAGAAAAGCTGAACCTTGAGTTAATCCCTATATACCCTCAGTGTCTCCTGGGACGTTAAATAAACAAACTCCGAGGATGGTGTGTGAGGGGTGTTAAAAGGGTGTGGGCTCGGAGGGGGAGATGGGGGGGGGGGCCTAGGGAGTTGTGTAGGGCAGCTGACATGTATCCCCCAGGCCTAGTGTAGGCGAGCCTCTAGGCCTTGCATTACCTAGAGACCTGGAGGCAGTTATCATGGTTTTATCACGAGTCAGACGTTTAATGCTACTTTACGTTTCACAGGAACGGTTGGATGTTATTGATGAGGAGAAACAGGTTGCAAAGCTTAGACTAGCTGGGTGTAGACCTTGGGCGTAAGGGAGAATAGATGTACTAGGTACTACTATGAGTTCAGAAGATAACTGATTTTAATGACAGATTCTCCAGCTTATATACAGACAGTAGGTGGTATCTTACTGCAGGGTGAGGATGCATACTCTGTGCTGTGATTGGCTGTTGAGGCAACATCCAATAGGGGCTGACCAGTCTTGTTCCAGTCCGTCGCACATGCCAGGAGGGCTGCTCATGTCACTAACAACTCAGGTGTCATGTCCGAGTGCCCTGCCCCCATGTGGGCAGCCCAGGAACTAGAGCTAGTGATAATAAGGGTAATTGATCACGATGGGGATGTAGACCAGAACTTTATAAGGTGATTTAACTATGTCAGTGAAGAAGTTTTCCCTGGGAGTCAGTGCTCACACGACCTGCTTTGTCTAACAAATAGGTATTCAGTGATTGCACAACCTGCTCTTTGTCTAAGTCTGACATGTAGGAAGTCAGTGCTTCCATGGCTCCAACAGATAGTGAGCCAGTGCTCGCACGACCTGCTCTGTCTGACAAATAGGGAGTCAGGGCTCACACGTCTCTGTCTGACAAATAGGGAGTCAGTGCTCATACGTCTCTGTCTGACAAATAGGGAGTCAGTGCTCATACGTCTCTGTCTGACAAAAAGGGAGTCAGGGCTCACACGTCTCTGTCTGACAAATGGGGAGTCAGTGCTCACACGTCTCTGTCTGACAAATAGGGAGTCAGTGCTCATACGTCTCTGTCTGACAAATAGGGAGTCAGTACTCACACGTCTCTGTCTGACAAATAGGGAGTCAGTACTCACACATCTCTGTCTGACAAATAGGGAGTCAGTACTCACACGTCTCTGTCTGACAAATAAGGAGTCAGTACTTACACGTCTCTGTCTGACAAATAGGGAGTCAGTACTTACACGTCTCTGTCTGACAAATAGGGAGTCAGTACTCACACGTCTCTGTCTGACAAATAGGGAGTCAGTGCTCATACGTCTCTGTCTGACAAATAGGGAGTCAGTTCTCACATGTCTCTGTCTGACAAATAGGGAGTCAGTACTCACACGTCTCTGTCTGACAAATAGGGAGTCAGTGCTCATACGTCTCTTTCTGACAAATAGGGAGTAAGTACTCACACGTCTCTGTCTGACAAATAGGGAGTCAGTACTCACACGTCTCTGTCTGACAAATAGGGAGTCAGTACTCATACGTCTCTGTCTGACAAATAGGGAGTCAGTACTCACACGTCTCTGTCTGACAAATAGGGAGTCAGTGCTCATACGTCTCTGTCTGACAAATAGGGAGTCAGTACTCACACGTCTCTGTCTGACAAATAGGGAGTCAGGGCTCACACGTCTCTGTCTGACAAATAGGGAGTCAGTACTCACACGTCTCTGTCTGACAAATAGGGAGTCAGTGCTCATACGTCTCTGTCTGACAAATAGGAAGTCAGTGCTCATACGTCTCTGTCTGACAAATAGGGAGTCAGTACTCACACGTCTTTGTCTGACAAATAGGGAGTCAGTACTCACACGTCTCTGTCTGACAAATAGGGAGTCAGTACTCACACGTCTCTGTCTGACAAATAGGGAGTCAGTGCTCATACGTCTCTGTCTGACAAATAGGGAGTCAGTTCTCACATGTCTCTGTCTGACAAATAGGGAGTCAGTACTCACACGTCTCTGTCTGACAAATAGGGAGTCAGTACTCACACGTCTCTGTCTGACAAATAGGGAGTCAGTGCTCATACGTCTCTTTCTGACAAATAGGGAGTAAGTACTCACACGTCTCTGTCTGACAAATAGGGAGTCAGTGCTCATACATCTCTGTCTGACAAATAGGGAGTCAGTACTCACACGTCTCTGTCTGACAAATGGGGAGTCAGGGCCCACACGTCTCTGTCTGACAAATAGGGAGTCAGTACTCACACGTCTCTGTCTGACAAATAGGGAGTCAGTTCTCACATGTCTCTGTCCGACAAATAGGGAGTCAGTGCTCATACGTCTCTGTCTGACAAATAGGGTGTCAGTACTCACACGTCTCTGTCTGACAAATGGGGAGTCAGGGCCCACACGTCTCTGTCTGACAAATAGGGAGTCAGTATTCACACGTCTCTGTCTGACAAATAGGGAGTCAGGGCTCACACGTCTCTGTCTGACAAATAGGGAGTCAGTACTCACACGTCTCTGTCTGACAAATAGGGAGTCAGTACTCATACGTCTCTGTCTGACAAATAGGGAGTCAGTACTCACACGTCTCTGTCTGACAAATAGGGAGTCAGTGCTCATACGTCTCTGTCTGACAAATAGGGAGTCAGTACTCACACGTCTCTGTCTGACAAATAGGGAGTCAGGGCTCACACGTCTCTGTCTGACAAATAGGGAGTCAGTACTCACACGTCTCTGTCTGACAAATAGGGAGTCAGTGCTCATACGTCTCTGTCTGACAAATAGGAAGTCAGTGCTCATACGTCTCTGTCTGACAAATAGGGAGTCAGTACTCACACGTCTTTGTCTGACAAATAGGGAGTCAGTACTCACACGTCTCTGTCTGACAAATAGGGAGTCAGTACTCACACGTCTCTGTCTGACAAATAGGGAGTCAGTGCTCATACGTCTCTGTCTGACAAATAGGGAGTCAGTTCTCACATGTCTCTGTCTGACAAATAGGGAGTCAGTACTCACACGTCTCTGTCTGACAAATAGGGAGTCAGTACTCACACGTCTCTGTCTGACAAATAGGGAGTCAGTGCTCATACGTCTCTTTCTGACAAATAGGGAGTAAGTACTCACACGTCTCTGTCTGACAAATAGGGAGTCAGTGCTCATACATCTCTGTCTGACAAATAGGGAGTCAGTACTCACACGTCTCTGTCTGACAAATGGGGAGTCAGGGCCCACACGTCTCTGTCTGACAAATAGGGAGTCAGTACTCACACGTCTCTGTCTGACAAATAGGGAGTCAGTTCTCACATGTCTCTGTCCGACAAATAGGGAGTCAGTGCTCATACGTCTCTGTCTGACAAATAGGGTGTCAGTACTCACACGTCTCTGTCTGACAAATGGGGAGTCAGGGCCCACACGTCTCTGTCTGACAAATAGGGAGTCAGTATTCACACGTCTCTGTCTGACAAATAGGGAGTCAGGGCTCACACGTCTCTGTCTGACAAATAGGGAGTCAGTACTCACACGTCCCTGTCTGACAAATAGGGAGTCAGTACTCACACGTCTCTGTCTGACAAATAGGGTGTCAGTACTCACACGTCTCTGTCTGACAAATGGGGAGTCAGGGCCCACAAGTCTCTGTCTGACAAATAGGGAGTCAGTATTCACACGTCTCTGTCTGACAAATGGGGAGTCAGTACTCACACATCTCTGTCTGACAAATAGGGAGTCAGTACTCACACGTCCCTGTCTGACAAATAGGGAGTCAGTACTCACACGTCTCTGTCTGACAAATAGGGAGTCAGTATTCACACGTCTCTGTCTGACAAATGGGGAGTCAGTACTCACACATCTCTGTCTGACAAATAGGGAGTCAGTACTCACACGTCTCTGTCTGACAAATAGGGAGTCAGTACTCACACATCTCTGCCTGACAAATAGGGAGTCAGTACTCACACGTCTCTGTCTGACAAATAGGGAGTCAGTACTCACACGTCTCTGTCTGACAAATAGGGAGTCAGTGCTCATACGTCTCTGTCTGACAAATAGGGAGTCAGTACTCACACGTCTCTGTCTGACAAATAGGGAGTCAGTACTCACACGTCTCTGTCTGACAAATAGGGAGTCAGGGCTCATACGTCTCTGTCTGACAAATAGGGAGTCAGTACTCACACGTCTCTGTCTGACAAATAGGGAGTCAGTACTCACACGGTGCTTTTTCCTTCACCATACTCGATAATTGAAGTCTATTATATATATCATATGTCCGTAACATTAACCAGGCAATTTTGTATACCACTTGAGTGAGGCTTCCTTGACCTTGTGGTGGCGGTGGGTAGGTGACATAGTTTGGCCACCAACCTCTGTCTCCGACTTGAAAGTTGGTGAGGTACGATCGCTTTCTGAGCCAAAGAGTTCAATACAAATATCTCGAAGCAAAGTACGTTTCTTAACCTGGTTGCTTTTAAACTGTAAGTACTTACTACAAAACATGATAAGCTTAGTCAATTGATAGCAAAGTTTAACTTCCTGGTATCATTATCAAAATACACAAACAAGAATATGATAACAGGACTCAGCTTCGAGAGGACCGCACTTTCCAAGCATAACGAAAGATCTGCTGAGATAATGAGCTACATAATTGACTCTTCAAATAAAGATTATGATTCAGGTAGCAAGAATGTCAGCTGGGAGTGAGGCCGTGAAGGTGGCCACGGATCGTACGTGAGTGTGCTCTGGTGACCAGTGTAGAGATCACACAGATTCAGAAACCGTCACTACGGAGCACCACCTCCTAGCGCATTCGTGGCGCCTTCTAGTGGCTCACCGTCTAACTAGGCGCGAACAGAATTTTAACAGGTTTTTCCTAAAGAGGCCTGGCCTATGTACTCAGATATTATGCCAGGTAACCATCATCCGAATCTGACCAATACTATGGGTTTTCCAAATTTAGGTATGATATCTTATTATGTCAAAGGCGACAAGTGTGTTGGATTGTTGGGAAAAACACAAATGACTGAAATTACTTTCACTTGAACTTTTCATAAAGGCTGCTTGGAGGACCGGTGGTGAGAGATAGTATTACAATGTACTTCTGTCTAAACCTGTTGGTTTTTAGAGAAATATTTTGATGCTATCTTTCGTCATTTGCATCGTCCTCTATTTTGCTTGTCATTTACTTTGAACTAATGTAAATAAGTAATTTGTGGGATCTCGTGAGCGGGAAATGGTTGATTTGCAATGTTCATCGTTGCTCCAAACCAGGGAATACATATCCCATTATTCATTTGGACAGGGAACCAGTCTAGTTCTTGGTGGTGTTTGGGTTTACATCTGTACTAGTAGGGCATTTGATATAGAGGACCTGCTAGGAAAGCGACTGTCTTGTAAGACCCTACACTGCAGGTTGGGTCTACTTTGAAAGTAATAGTAACCGCAGCAGTGTGATAACAGTTAACTACAATTATATTGGACGTTAAATTACCAAATCATGCCAAAGACTCTCGTGTTGTCGTGATTCGGGGGGGGGGGGGGACGCCGGGGAGACGCTACGTCGTGGTCGCCGGTCGAGCGGAAACACGTGACCTGCTTTGCGCGTCTTCACTCGGCGCCGTTTTTGTCTCCTTGTGGAATTCCTGGATTGTCATGGCAACCCAGAGGCTGGTGCTCAAGCGGCAAGCAGAGTTAATCACCCAGAACGGGAATTTAGTACATGTGTTGTCGTCGCCATCTTGTCTCACTGCTGCTTCCCTCGGTGCAGATTCTCACAGAATCACGCCCGTGTACGACATGACCGAGATGATCAAAGACAAAGGGTTTGAAAGGATTAAGTATTAAATATAGGAAGCATGATTGAGAGTATATCTAACGTCTCCTAGAAATAAAAAATACTCAAATAGGAACATGATTTATTCAGTGCATATGTTGCGTTTAATTAATTCGATACACAATTTAGTGGCGAGCACACCAGGTTCTGGTTAACTCTGTTGGACCAGTCTGGCCTCATAGAGAAGAGAGGCATGTTTACAAATACCGCTGTGACTAAGCCGCCCTACACCCCGACATGCGCTCAGCGACCTCGACGAGTCGGTGTTCATCGTTAGCATTCCAATGCGGCAAGATTACGTTTCTTTATGCAAGACTTTTCTTTGGTTATGGGCCAGTGTAGTTGGGCATTTACATTAGGGGGCCTTCCCCCCGCCCTCAAGGCACACGACCCCCCTCCCCCTCCTCCAACACACACACACGCATTCCTAATTACAGTACACTACCCCCAAGGTATTTACACTGAAACAGCCAACACTTATTCTGCCTATATGGCCTATGTATGCTGTATGAGATATTGTCAACTTTGGTCAGAGGAAATTCCAGTCATATGTAAACCTATCACGATTCTTATATCACAGAGCTAGGCGAAGGCTCGACTGACTAGGGACAAATATTATGTTCATTGTTAATGAACAATAATAGCAATAAAACGTAAGGGTTATTTTCAGTATATCGCTCATTTTCTGAAACCTACTTCCGTCCAGTAAACTTTTAAATTTCTACAACTGCCTTTTGACCCAAATATACCAAGCACACGTGGAGCAATAAGTTATTTCGGTCTCTGTTAATTGGTCATGATCAGCTGGGCACGCCTCTTAGATACCGAGACACTGGTCCTCTGCACCTTTCCCAATGTCAGAGAGTTGGCACGCATATCGCGAAGGGATAGTCTTTGCAGTAAGCTCAGAGTCTATAAAACCTCTCCCTAACCTAAAGTAAATAATTCAGTTATGCTCTAAGCATTATAAGTTATTTTAATCAGTAGTTGAGAAAACCCGTAAATTTCACAATTCATACTGCCATCTGTCGATAAGAAGTCTGTATCAACATTTAAAGGCATATCAGCCTTGGAAATCAAAACCCATGTAATTATCCTGGATGATGAATATAATAATCTCAAGGTGTTGTAGAAAACATATCTAACTTAAGATTTGTGGGTCACCATACTAGTTTTTGATTTAGAGATTGATATTATGACAATACTATAAAATGATTTACATGAATAGAAATTCTTAAAAGTTGGTTTTCACATGGTAAAGCTGTTGTCGTTTTCTTGAGACTTGCACAGAAAATAAAAGATGTGAAGCAATAAAAGAAAACGTGGTTACTGAGCCTGTAGTGATGGCTTTCCGAAGTCTTTCGAATTATAAAATAGACCTCTCGACGCCGTAGGCAAAGGGACTTATTCATATACAAAAGGCCGAGGACTGCATCCCTACGGCTCAGTCACTACATTTCCTTTTCATCATCTACCTAAAAACACAAAAATCCTCATTGTAAACACTTAATAAGTCATTCATACATAGCTCATTCACTACATCACAGTGCGCCCGAACATTATTTATACTACACCTCATAGCAGTGGGTGGTATTTCATAGACACTCGGCCATAGGTATGTAATAATTTGCATTCATATTCCAAAAAACATTGCTCATTTGCCTTGATTTTTTAAGGAATTGAAGAAAACCCTATTTTTCAGGATATTTCCTATATAAATCAGGCAAACGCAAACAATCTTCTTTTGACACAATAGGTCGGGACAAACAAGGCCAAAAAGATTTGTCTCATTCATTTTGTATTTAGAGTATTCCACAAGGAACCAATTTGAATTGATATATTATCAGTATCTACAAGTTATCAGGAGGCGCCATTGTGGGATATTCCGTTAACATATATGTAATGTAGTTGTTTCGAGCTGTATGGTAAAGTATTCTTGGTTCACTTAACTCTTTTGGAATTCGTGCTGGACAATATTTTGTTGTTATTGTTTTTAAGTTGTACTTACTACTGGATCATTATTTGACATTTGACGCGGCATAGAGCCGTGACTTGTGAGAGGGACCGGGCCTGGCCTGGAGTGGCCGCGTAGAGTGAGCGACTTAACCAAAGCCGGGGATTAGAGGCAGAGAGAAACATGTCTGGAATGTGGGTTAATCTGTTAATCTCCCGCCCGCCCGCCTACCGCCGCCTGGGGCCCCTTGTTGTGGGATGGAGGGATGGGGACAGGATCGTTGTGAGGGTTCTACTGACCAACCAGTATGTATGATTATGTAAACGCTACACTGAGCGTCCACTCCAGAAAGAGTTTACTTGCATATGGCTACTGCGCCCTCCCCTGTTCTATCAACTGGTGATGTGTACTCATCTACTGCACTCTGTTCCCAGTAATATCGTACTCTCTCCCTCGTACATGTGTTCATACTAGACATACTGTATTGTTCCTAGAACATACCGCACATTGTAGAAGGCAATAAAAAAAGACGCACAGTCTATGAGTTTCTGGTTATCACTGCATAAGCTTAGTTTTAAATTGAAAAGGAAACATTGGATTCGTGAAAAATTCAATGAGGGTGCTCACTAGAAATATGTGTAAGCACCGACTTGATCCAACTCCGGGGTATGAGTAACCAAATTCTTTTCATTCATAAAGTCGTTGCGCTTCACTGACTTTACGAGTGGAACTCATGACCGCGGGTTCATTGAAGTGCCAGATCTTGAAGATGTCTGCACTCCCTCCTTGGTCGACTACATAGCAGACCAGTCGGCATTGTGTAAAGGGTTCAAATCTGTATCATGTTTAGTAAACCGAGAAGTTTGCTTACAATATATGACCACATTTAGCGAGGAAAGAAACAAGGCACGCACAGAAAAAGGTTGTGTTCTGGTTGTGTTCAGTGAACCATGAAGTCTACCTACAATATAGGCTGCAGTGAGCCAGAAACTGAATAAGGCATGCACAGAAACAGGGTTAATATCCCTGTCATGTTCAGTGTAGAGATGCAAGTTTTCCAGCAATTGACTGAATTCTGGCATTCCATATAGACTGGCAACACTAGAATATATCGATTCATAGCCATTCTGTACCGAAATAATGTTATCAATGATTCTTTTTTTATAAGTGTTTTAAATTTTTTATTTTTCCTCAGTCCCAACTTTCATTCCTGTCAGTGGGCTGTGAAGTCTGCTTACAATATACTCCACACCGAGCCAGGAACAAAACAAGGCATGTACGAAAAGAGGGTTCATATCTGGTTGTCTTCAGCAAACCTCAAAGTATGCCTACAGACTATATGGCCACAGTCAGCCTAAAATGAAACAAGGAACAGCGGGTTCATATCTGCGTCATGTTCAGTGAACTGTGAAGTCTCCTTGCAGGGCATGATTCTTTTTGCCTGGCAAGGTTGGGCTTTCTTGTAGCACCTTGTTGCATCTTTCTGAATTGTGACAAATCTAAGAGGATGGGGTTGGACACTTACTTGCGTGGGTAGCCCCTATTATTGCTCAAGGGGTCTATTACACTGTAGTGATTCAACCAGATATTCTCACACGATTCATCCCAATCTAGCGAGTCAACAGATCTGCCATTATCAACATATATCGGACATCCTGGTGGAATTATCGTAAAACTGGATGAGTTTTAATCTTGGCCACCATATGCCACTCCTGGAGTTTGGTAGAGTGACGTCATGAGGCGAAGCCGAGTGAAGTCCGGAGCCAAAACTCCAGGAGTGGCATGCGATGGCCAAGATTAAAACGAATCAGGTTTTGATTTTATCCTACCCTGTCTCCTCGATTTTGAAATATTACATGATAACAATTCTGTATGCCACTAGTGGCATATAAAACTCCGTATGCCAGTCAGCGTGACATACAGAAACTTAATGTTAAGCCTATGGGATTTTATATTAGGGGTAGGATAATACCCCTTACACTATGACACAGAGTGAATAAGGAACGAAACAAGGCATGCACAGAGAAAGAGAGAGGTTTCACATCCGCGTCATTCTCAGCCAACCATGAAGCCTGCTTTAACAATGTATGACCACAGTGAGCGACGAATGAACCAAGACATGCACAGAAAGGAAATGAAAACCGAGCAAGTTTTTACTCCAAATACGTTCCCCCTCGCTGACCACCTACCTCCCCAAAAGATAATAACTAATTGGGTCCGGACATCCTGTATGATAAGCAAGGTTTCTACAGAACATTAATTTTATGTTTTTCAAATGATATAATATGGGGCGATAAGGAACACAACCACTTCGCAAAATGCTCGAAATTGATTTCATGCAAATTTTTTCAAACAAAAGTTAGACATGTATTTTCTGTTTTTCTTTGTATTACTTCACCCCCTAGAAATTTCAGGGGATCTACTGGTTGTTGCCCTAGCTGGTGGTTTTTTTGTTGTTTTTTTTTTTTTTTTTTTTTTTTTTTGGGGGGGGGGGGGGGGTTTACACCTGCTTTGTCTGTGCTCACGTCATGGTGGTGGTGGGTGGGTGAGGGAGGGGGGGGGGGGGGTACTCAGTGCACCCTGCCGGAAAACCCCACATCCCGGACGTAGACAAATATTGTTTTCACACGGATTTTGTGCATGTTGGTTGTTGATGCAACCATATTGTAAGAACAGTCTCTGCCCTGAAGAAGGTCTCAAGGCCGAAACGTAGGCATCAACTGAACTCACTTGTGACAAAATGGCATGGTCTCAATTGATGTAGAAGTCCTATCAAACCCGACATGATGTATGAAATGTATAAAATATCAAAGTATCATCAACAAAAAACACTCAATTGTTTTGTGGTTCGTGGTCAGAATTCCAACAATATAACTCGGGGGGTTGGGATTCCTTTTGCATAGCTGATATATTATTCCGAAGTACGTAACCAATGCCATAGTATTGAGAGGTCTGATAGACAAAACACGTGGGGTTTGAACATGGTGAGAAATAGGTATTAAAGAATCGAGTTCCCCGGTGTACGTGAGGTGGCTTGATTGTTACGAATGACGCTTCATTAATCGTCATGCAGCTGACGCCTCAGATAGCGCTAACACACAAAACACATTTCATAGATATTGAATTGAGCTCACCATTACGTAATCACATCAGGGGGTAATACATAATGCACTTTATGCCAAGGGGTAGGAGACCCAGAGACAAGAAGAATAGATATCTCAATTAGATCAACATTTATTTTCAAGACGAATTTATATAATAGTACAGGGAGGCTCAAGCGGTTCCAATGGTCTGGAAGGTCGATGGTGCTACCCTCTGGTGTCAAAGTGGCAAAGATCTTGTTGGAATCGCCGAATATGACGACGTTGCCCGTAGACTTAAATAACCGGTGGTCATACCATCCCCAGGTAGGCATTTCGCCTATAAACCTCATCTATGTACACTTGTATATATCTCACACAATGCGACTGGAATCTGTTGATAAATATGTATTTCTCGTTTCAGGTCGGACGTTACGGGGGAAGGCGTTTTATAACGTACACGGGAAGGTATACTGTGAAGAAGACTATTTGGTAAGTCACTTTATGTAAGCGAAATAAACCACATAGACATAGAGAGCATACTTTGGCCCCATTGTAGAGCAACAAATAAACATGCTGTAAATTCAAAGCATTTTTTTTTTTTTTTTTTTTTTTTTTTTTTAACCCTAGCCACGTTTTCAGTAAATTCAAAGCATTTGCTAACGGAGACATAACGTGTGTCATATTCATAAAGAAGATGGGAAATTAGATGCACATTGAACGAGGCGTTTAACCGAGTACTGTGCGAATAATATATTCCCATTGAGTTTTGTAGCATGTACCTCCTTAGGCTGTCCTATAGTTATTTTTGACCTGAAATTAACAGTAGTTTGGCATGACAACCATGTTTTAGTCACCCTTTAAGGAACAATGTTTCGTATCTTGCAGTACAGAATCCTGTTCCGTATGATATTTCTTAAGAGATAACATGCATATTTATGGTACATACACAATGAACGTCATGGGTATATTAAACACAGCGAATTTATTTTCTACCTACTTCATTTTTAAAAGGAAAATTACACATTTCCCAAATACTTCCAGTTCCTATTTATATGTATAGTGAATTAAAGGTGATCATTCATATTCTCTTGTTGCAGTATTCTGGGTTTCAACAAACTGCTGAAAAGTGTGCTGTATGTGGGCATCTTATTATGGAAATGGTGAGTACTACCTTAACAGAAGAAACGTGACTAGAAGTTCATTTTCATGTCCATCGAGAAAATATGGGTACCATTAAAGTCATGAAGAGATAGAATACACACGAGTGGGAAAATACAATGATATAACTGTCATTAGTCATAAAGGGAATATGGCCATTCTGTTATTCGAAAATATTCCGGTTTTTACCTCAGTCCCGACTTTCATCCCTTCAGATGATATACATGTACCTCTCATTAGTCATAAAGAGTTAGAATATACATGTACAGGAAAAGCGGATGAAATACCTATCATTAGTCATAAAAAGGTAGAATATACACGTGTGGGAAAAGTAGATAATCAGCCTGTAATTAGCGGCTCCTGAGTCTCCCCCACATCCGGCAGTTACCTGAAGGGTGCTGGCGACACCTTGTGGGACGCAGCTAGACCGCGCTTTAGGCCAGGGCAGGGATCTTCAATTTGATTTACAGCGGTGTTCTTGCTGTCATAACTGCCAACCTCTGGCGGGGTATCTTCCTCTGACACACTATCGTGCCATAAGCTCGTTAAGAACACGAGTGCCCACCGTCGCTGTAAGGTTACGTACATACTGTCTCTGTTTGCACCAATACCTGTTGACGGACAATACCGGAAACTGTTACACAAAGACCACTACCACCTCCTTGTTATGGGTCGCTCGGTTTAGATACCTGCAGGAAAGTAGGATTGTTGGCGAGCCTGGTGGTCGAGGGTCATTTCCTAATGCAGCTGATCGTCCGTCCAGGCTGCCTGGGGAACAGATTTAGGCGCTGTGCTGTGGTGTTTTAGTGGATAAAAGCGTCTTGACCGCGGAGACAGCATCGCCGCCGGGAAGCACCGTTTGTGTGGATATGATCCATGTGAGGACACTCGGCGCAGGTCTTCTTTACACCTATTGAAGTCTGATGCAGGAATGGCTGCTCCCCACTTTTCCGTAGAAATCCTTGTTTTCGTTCCCAGTTTATAAAATTGTTTGTCTTTTAAGGGGGTGTTCCACTGGACCGACGGTAGCCGATTCCGTAGCCAGACAATCGCCGATTATTATCGGATACCCTAGAATTTCTCAAATCTTTGAAAATGGTCATTTATTAAACTATTATTATCAGAATTAAATGAATTACAATACGTTAGCTTCCTCTTAAGGGCCCAGGAACAATTGATCGGGTGAGAAATCGGCCTGGTGGATTCACCCCTTTATACAAACAAAGATGGTATGAATTGAGACTCATTCTCACCAATAAAACAGTGATTTGAACTTCCACTCACACCCTCAGTCCCATTCTATGACCAACATTGACATGCAGTAAATGCCACATGACAAATATTTCCACCTTTCTTTTTTGCGACGCCAACTGATATCCCTGGACAGAGAGCAGTCTGTACTAAGGTCGTCGCTTCAGTGGGACTGACCCTTTAATTACCGTGGGCAAGGATATCATTTATACGACATGGGAAGCAGCAGTTTCAGTATTTACTCAAAGATAGATATTTTCTCACAGATATATCATATATAATAAACAGCAAATAATCGATGGTTTTGTGGACAGGCGGCCTTAAACAACGAGGTTTATACAAAGTCTATCTTGAGTTGTTCACAGAGCCGCCTGTCTACAAAACCATCGTTTTTTATATTTATTATCCATCTTCTCGAGTGAATTAAACCCAGGAATTACCATATCAAAGGTATATCAATAGGGACAATTTCCTTGCTCTAGAGCAAAAAGGTACTATTTTCTCGCAATCAATGGCTTTTAGGCCGTACACAATGGATTTGAAATCCCTACACACTGGATATGATATCTGAAAGTTTTTAGATAAAGGGTAGAGTCACCATGCATTTTCAATGCAGTCTTTGTATAAGATGGAGAATAGAGGAAAACTATGTTCCGGTGAAAGGAAGTCAAAGTTCCGTGGTAAGGATCGAACAAGTTTGTTTTTTTTACTTTGACTTCCTTTTCGGGACTTGGTTTCCCTAGTCTTATGTACCTTCAAATATCGATAAAAACTGCTTTGCTTACCGGTTTTATAGCAGCTAAACGTGTTGCTATGTGACAAAGTCATGGCAACGTCATAGCTACATTTGTATGTTTGTTTACATGTGCATACTTCGAAATCGCGGCGATCGCGACCTCAGTGGTGAGCAGATCTTCGGTCAATATGTCTGATACCTCCCCTGATGTTAGCTCTGGCAATGGTGATGGGCTTTTGTTAAGTAAATATGGGAAGATACATCGATAATTCTCTACTTGATGTGCTAGATGTGTCAGTACTGGTGCCTTCTTTCTTAAATTTGGATTTCTTTCATACAGGGTTAAGCCCAAGCCAATATGAAACTCATCTCTTGCTACTCATAACACAAGTCTTCCAATCAACTTGCCCATTCTTGGTTGCAGATCTTACAAGCGATGGGGAAGTCTTACCACCCAGGTTGCTTCAGGTGCTGTATCTGTAATGAATGTCTAGACGGGGTTCCCTTCACCATCGACGTCGAGAACAAGATCTACTGCGTGCAGGATTATCATAGGTAAATATAGCACCGTTCACACTGGTCAAAGATGTCATTGATTCCAGCATCGTGTCAAGTAAAGTGTGAAAACTGATTGGTATTCAATCTGTGAATTGTTACAAATTCGCAGACAGGAAAGTACTTGTTCTGATGCTGTTAGGCGGGAGGGGTGTATTTTCTAGTCCGTGAGTGTGTAACTATTTACAGATTAAATGCCTCGTCGGTTAACCCTTTATCATACATTTTGAAATATTTTAAATTCATATGAATTTACCTTCAATTGCCATTCAAAATCTAATTTAGGCTGAAAGTTATTTACAATTCGCTTCCAAGAATTCACTGACGGTTCTTTGAAATGCAGTGATAGGCAAGTTGGGATGTCGGATGTTTTAAAAGAGAAAATGCCAACTTCTACTTGTCTTGTGGTATTGTATTAGCATATTTTTGTGTGTTAACATAGATTCTCTCTTATATTGCAGAGTTTATGCTCCAAAGTGTGCAGCGTGTGGCAATGCCATCACACCTGTCGATGTGAGTCACTGTTATTTATTTCTTACTTTATTGGATTGCTCAAGTAGATTTCAAATGATAAAATGCAATTATTTCTACAAATCACGTTCAGATTATAATAACAAAAGAAACATGCATGTCTGTTTTAGAGGCATTGGGAATATTCTCCCATGGCCTGTAAAGGTAGATTGGCAAGTCTACTTCATGTTACTGGTTGGTTTGAGGCCAATGGAGATGTAGCGTTCGCTGGGTACCAGCAGTGGCTTACTCATGGTAAAACCACTCTAGAAGCAGTTACTCGTTTCGGTCCCGTTTTGAGAGCTGATGCATATGAAAGCATATCGTGCTTCCGTTGTTACATACATGTATATAGATATACACGTATATATATGGAGATAACGCCTATGTTGCTTTTATCGGACAGACATTTGGATCCCACATTACCACCATGATAATGGCAGATCTTTCAGAAGCTGCAATAACAATGATTTGGGAATGCAGTTTGGATATACATGTACGCGTCTTTAATTGTTTGTAACCTTACACCACAGGGAACGGAAGAAACGGTACGAGTTGTTTCCATGGACAAAGACTTCCACGTGGACTGCTATCACTGCGAGGTAAGTAGAGCCTTGTGAACTCACCGATAACAGCGAAATAGATATGAAATGAATATAACTGTAATTAAATAAATGATCATTTATCATATTTCTACATGCCTCTAAATAAAGTTTAGTTCTCTTCACCAATTAACAACCTGTGCGCCCACTAACACAGCGCGTCTGTGGCGCCCTCTCGTGGGTGAACTGTACGGTGTGTCTGTGGCGGCCTCTGGTGGCGGCAGTGTGTGGAGACGGGGCGGGATTAGATTTACATCGACCACCAGAGCTACACTACATTAGCTCTGGTGGGGCTTAATCCGCGGCCAAATTGACCCACAAGTTGTGTCTGTCACTCTCCCTGCAGATCTTTCATAGCGCTTGAAGAGAGTGTCATTTCGTACTCTTGAGGCCATTATCCATGTTCTTATTTCATTTTGTGTGAATTTTGAATGAGATGACCATAAAGCTACCCTTTATCATGAGTTCATGAACAATGAATATTTCCTAGTATTTCGGCTCCCAGAACCCACGTAGAACAATGTTATCATCTTCTTTAAAAAAATATCAAAATACACAAAAAATAAAATGAGAACATGAAAAAGGGGCTTCGACAGTACTGCACAATTACTGCTCTATGCGCTCTTCAAGGACGATGAAAGATCTGCTGGGAGAGTGAGCTATATCTGGTGACCAGTGCAGGGCGGGGTGGACTGTGCGGGGTGTCTGTGGCGCCTCCTGGTGGCGGCGGTGTGTGGAGGCGGGGCGGGGCGGGTGAGCTGTGCTGGGGTGTCTGTGCTTCACTAAGGCTTGGCTGAGCGTCCCCACTCCGGGCCTGGTCCCCTTTCTCTGAGGCCCGGGACCAAGGCGGCGGCAGTGGAATAACACCATATTGCGAATTGTGCTCGACGTCCGGTGATCATTCTGCCTTCCACACCTATTTCAGAGTGATGACGACGTGCACTACTTCCGGACTTAGGTGTGCAGCCTGGAGTTCCTCGTGCCAAAACATACACAAAACATGTCGAGACAATTTCCTCTGAAATCCTAAATCTGCTCATCATAGCGTGGACTGGACTGAGTTTGCACACTATTTTTCACAACAAATCATTTCATCGTACTGTGATTTTTGACTTATTCAGGCTATTCCCCAGAGCGGCTATCAGAATTTGGAAAGTAATGAAAATACTTGTTCTTTTTTTTGCGTAGATAAGGAAAGACACGCCACCATTATGGTGGTAGAGAAGTGTAGTGTCTTTTGATATTGGGTCTTGGAGATATTGAAAGCTCACGCCTCAGCCATAGCAGTGACACACGGCAGCCATAGTATCTTATAGCTATGGCCGAACGTCTATGAAATACTACCCCCTGCTAGGGGTGCAGTATGAATAATGTTTGGGCGCACTGTGCCTGTAGTGAATGAGCACCAATTTTCATGTTATTTCGGTATATGATAGATAACAAGTAAACGTGGTGACTGAGCCTGTAAGGATGCCTTTTGTAACCGGGGGCGTTCGGACGTATTGTCTGTTATAAAAGACCTCGAACCTCATCCCTATGGGTCCAGTAACCACGTTCTCCTTTGATAGTGACATGGCATGAACCCTCACCTCATCCAACCTGAAAACGGCCTCCACCTCCAAACAAAAAATGTCGTCTGCCAAGAGGCCTGAAAAACAGGGACGTCCACTCCGCCATTGATATTAAGTAGTAGGGTAATCGAACCAAAGTCTCGTTTAAAGTAGTAGATAGTGTGATTACTGTGTGACCTTTGAACCCTGACCTGACCTTTGACCTCTGGCCTCTCCACCTCCTTCTTCTCCCTGGGCTGCGTACGGCAGGACTGTCAGATGCAGTTGACGGACGAGCCGGACAAGCGGTGCTACCCGCTGGGCGAGGCGCTGCTGTGTCACGGCTGTCACATCGCGCGTCTCGGCGTGCCGGCCGACGGGCGCGGCTTCGCCCCGTCCCCGGTGATGGCCGACCACTACTCCATTCAGACCACCACCCTCAGCAACAACTACGGAAGCGGAAGTGGCGGCGGAAGTAGCGCGCCCCCGCCGCAGATCCCGCCCTATCCCAGCAGCGACTACTCCACATCCGGCAGTAGTTCCAATGGATACCACCAAGGGGCGCCAACGCCGCCACCGCCCAACTACCCGGCAGGTGGCGGTGGTGGTGGTTATCAGTACGGGACCAAGGCCGGCCTGGGGCTTCAGCAGAATCCAGAGAAGTACCAGATCACTGATCTGTAGCAGGGACAGGATTCTCTCTCAGTATTTCTCACCTCAATCTGTATGAATTTAATGTTATTGTTGTCGGTGTACGGTGAGGGGGAGCATTATTTTTATTTCGTGGAAGTTTCAATGATCTGCGCTGGGGTGGGGACCGGGTGCGCTGACAAGGTATTTCGAGTAAAGTGACCACACTGACAGATAATAAAGTTTTCCTTTCTGCACAACCAAAGATGGATATTACAGTTACAGGTAGTTTACAGGGCCAATGAGAAAGATACAAGAATAAATATTGTCTGCACTAGAACATTGCGAGAGTTGGAGTTCAACTTTCGGTTTATTTAAGAAAGTATGACATCCAGTCTATAACAGGAAGAGATTATGAAATGAAATATTAGAAAATATTGGTCACAACGAACAGGACATCGCTGTTCAGGAAATCTGCACTGATGTTAGCGGCTGAAGGTGTACAAAGAATTACTAGTGCAGATTTATGGTGTTAGTCGCGTTAGAAGTCTGCTTCATATTGGTTTTATCGGTCAATATATCTATATATATATATGACATGCACGCGAATGCAGATAGTCATGTTCTGTGGTTTCTCTTCTGTGTTTTAGTTCACAAACTCCAAGAGAGGTGGCATCATATACATTCCTTCATAATATTAAACGAATTTCAGATAGGAATTACCACTGATAGGTAGTGACTAATGCTTAGTGTCTGATCGTTTCAAGACAGAAGCATGGATAACTCGAGGTATGCAGCATTGCCCAATTATTTATTTGCGTTTTTATCAAGTTATTTATGGTAGACTCATAATCTGTTGTTCGTTTGTAGTCCTGTCACACGTCCTGTCGCACGTAGACTTGTGTCACACGTTCTTAAAGAACCAGTTTTACTCAACTCGGGTCGGTTTAGTCAAAAGGGATATGCAGAAATATTCGTCTTCTGCCTGAAATTTTATAGGATTTATCAAGGGCAGGGTTTTATCCCTTCCCATTCTGATTTTCGCGTTTCTACCTTTTTCATAGTTTAAAAATATTTGCCATTTGTATTGTAAGATATTTTGATTTAAATTTGTCATGGACATCTTAGATATGTTCATCTATAACATTTCTTTTATCTACCCAAGGTGCCAATTCTTGATGGAAGTTGATTAGACTACATCTCGACAATCTCACGAGACTAATTTGCATAATATAGAAATTCCCTGTGCTCATATCTTTCCCGTGTTTCCAAAAGTACTACTTGACACAGGTACCACGGATGAGATTTACATGTTACATGTATTGATATATATTTTGGTGTCTGTATGTGTATAACTCGTATCAATCAACGTTCCTGTAATTCCAGTTTTCTGCGAAATAATTAGCTCAACAGTAATCATATAAAGGAGAAGACTGCAACTTAAAATCTCCAAATAGTGCTGTGCTTTGAGAGTGTTAGTCGTCAAAATCTGACCAGCTTACGTGTGGAATCCTCTACGGGACCGATCTATGCTGAAATGGGAGACCTCGTGGAATCGTAAAAAAAAAATATCAGAAAAAATTGTAAGCTTAGTTGGCAGTAGGAGAGTGGCCAAATTTTCATCTGATAGTTTCAGGCGCTACTCGCCACGTCTACTCGCCATGTCCGAAAGATTCGTGTCACTATACGATTTTCTTCTTTATATTCCAAAGAGACCAGAAACTTTCCAATGAACCCTTAGTCTGGTGGAATCCACGCTTAAGATGATGGTGGTGATAGATTCGATGTGTTGGGTATCAAGTAGAAGTTCTCATGTAAATGCTCATTAGGATGCAGATAATCCCAAAAGATTAGTAATTATAGAATTTGATCGTTGAGGTTATTGACGTTTCGGAGGGTGTTTTAAAAATGAGATTTAAAAAAAAAGACATAGATAGATATGAGATTGGCATACAACTCTAAATGATGTAGTTAATGCACAGTTTCTGAGGACCATATAAAATACAAATTTGGTTGTAGTTCAGCTTGCACCGTGGCGCTATCTGATGGCAAAGTAAAACACTTCTGATTGGTTATTCATGATTGGTGTAATCGGAAATCCATGTGCGGGGCCGTGTTGTGAAGTAGTGACGTCGCAGTGCTACATTGTGAGCTATTGTGGTACACGCAATTAACGTACTTCTGTTTTCAGAACGAAAGGGGGAGTGAGGGAGACGTAATGTGAATTTATCATCTTATCTTCATAATCATCGTCAACATCGATCATCAGTTTCTCAACAATGGACATTGCATTATATGTAAATTAAATAAGAACAGGAGAGTCCCCTTCCCCTCCTCCAATTACTATCAGTTCTGCATGTTTGTATATATAATGTAAGACAATGTGTTTGTACATTCTGTTCGCATTTCCGTCATTTTTTCTGTATCTTTTTTAAAGTTGGGTACACTACCTGTCAGCATTTCAAGTCACCCGTGTTAAACGGAGTAATGGCGGTTATTGGTGTCAAGTGGCAGTAAAAGGTACAGCGCTCATTTTCCCAGTGGCTATTCAAGTTATCACGGATTCGGTCACAGCTTCCAATGGCATCGGGTATTCGTGGACTGCTCATTCATTGTATAAACATTTTCATTTATGCCAATTCGCTGTATATATTATATTCTGTGTTTTCAGAAGATACGATCAATGTGAATAAAATTAGTTCATGATTATTTGCCATCTGCCCTTTTTGTCATAATTTATTTCGTTTCTCAAGGGAATCTGTTCATGTTTGTTATGGTTGGTTATTGTCGAGCGACCGACCTTTTGAAGGTTAAGAAGATTCTTACATGAAATAAAGGGTGTACTACCAATAATGATTTATTTAAAATGCACTAACAAAGTAGAGAAGAGATTATCCCTAGATGATGACTGGAATGAGAAATGATCACTACATGAAAGTTTCCATGTTCTGTATTATTCTATGACTTCAACAAATACAATTTCAGGGCGATACTTGTTGCCAGTAAACTACTGTAAAGACATATCGGACAATTTGGCTTGAAAACCAAAACCAATGTCATTTGCCTGAAAATTGAATATGATTATCTTAAAGTGTTGTAGGACACATATCAAACTTAAAAATTGGGGTCACCAAGCTTGTTTTCGATTTAGAGATCCATATCACCATGGACTGTATATTCTCTATGAACATAGAGCTGGCTCTAGATAAGTGTGTGTGGGTGGCGCCGGTGTCTGGCGCACCTAGACTCTAGTACAGTCTGTTGTCGCCAGGGCCAGGGCACACAGGCTCAAACTGAGACTGTTTTGCGCTGCCATTTTAAGGTGGGAATTCCTACCTCCGCTGTTACTAAGCTGCCCAGATTGATTTGCCAGTAACCAGTATGTTACTCTTCAAGCAGAAGTCCTAGAGTAGCTTTTACTGGGCATGGACCAAAACAATCAGCTTGGAGAGTTATAATGATTCCCAGAATAGTGCCAGAATCATGGTATTCTCAGGCTTGGATTTGTACTAAAATTAGAAATTCCTTTCTCCAATCAGTGCCTTTAGAAGGAACTGGCAAGTCGGAGCTGTGCTCTGTCAGACCCTTACAGACCTTAAGCAGACTAAGCCCCTGTCTGTATTCCCCCTTGTCAAACTGATACTATAAATAGAACAGCCAACCACAAAATTCCTCTCACTGAAGGTAGCAGGCCAGTCAGAATCATACTCTGTTAGACCTTCACGTACTGTAACCCGAAGGTGGTGCGGTGCGTGAACGGACTATGGCGCACCCTGCCTACAGCGAACGCTGCGCTGTCTGGTGGTCAAATGTTTAAACAGGGATGGCAGTTTGTAGGATTTTGCCTACATGTCAGATTTTCATTTTAATCTCAAAGAGATGAATATATCAAGAAATTGTATGTTTTGAAAACAACATAGACCCAAGGTTCCCTAAAATCTAAATTTTAGATAAACTTGTTCTGTAATCTTTTAAAATTCTGAATTCAGCTACCCACAGCACACCCGGTTCAAGGGCCTATGGATCCCAGTGCTCTAACCCACAGCTGTAGTATGGTAGGATTCCTGTAGGCAATGCTCCTACGGATAAGGGCAAACTTGAATACTGAAATCTGATTGGCTTAAAATGTGTCATGTGAGAATAGTTATTAAAGCATTACCAAGTCTAAAAGAAAATATAGGAATGCCTAATGAACTTGTAAAGATATTCTGCAGAATATAGACCTAATAGTGTGTGGTAACCTTTGTTAAATGATTTTCTTTAAAGAGTACTCCAGTTAGTGCACAACTACACGTATACCC
The DNA here is from genome assembly GCA_950022655.1 of Alentia gelatinosa. Taxonomy (NCBI): domain Eukaryota; kingdom Metazoa; phylum Annelida; class Polychaeta; order Phyllodocida; family Polynoidae; genus Alentia; species Alentia gelatinosa. Next base: position 18,657,688 of record OX465585.1, on the reverse strand, counting down.
ACTCTCATAGCAGATATCTAGCTATCCTATACTGCCAGTCCATGCTCAAGGATCTGCTAGGAGAGTGATGGGGAGTCCCCATACACCATGTGCATTTTAGGTGATAGATAGACTGGCCTCAGTCCCCATGTAGGAATTTTTCCTGACCCCAACTGGCATCCCTGTGTAAAAAGTACAGTACAATGCACAAAAGGTACATACGCACAATTAACCAACACTAACATAGACCACCAAGGCCACATCTAAAACCCAAACTGACCAAAATGCATTCACACTCAACCTGCCAAATGACCCCCACAACGACAAGCAACAACCAAAGAAAAATAGGCCAACGCAAGAAAGGAAGAATTGCAAAAGCTGAACATAAACCTTAACAAAGAACTAACAACCAACTCACCAAACGACTACACAGAATTCCAAACAACCCTAACCAAAGCCCTACAAAAAACCTAGGAACAATCACCATAAAAAAACCCCCAAAAAACCTGACTCAATCACAATAAAGAAACTCCGGAGACTAAAATACAAAACGAAAAATCATACAAGAAAGCATGTAAAACAAACTCACGCTGAACACGAAAAACAAACTACAACCACTAATAGACCAGGGAGGAACACATAGCCACCTACTTTGAAAACCTATACTGAGAAGGAACCAATAACTACCAAACCTGGACAAACCACATTATACAAAACAATAACAATATTAGACTGTACATTCGAATCAAACAGGAATCAATAGAACCATTCACAGAAACCAAAATCAACAAGGCATTAGAAATAAGTAAGTGTAAAAAACGATTATGATTATAATAACAATATTCACAGTTTGGGCATTTGAACTTTCTGGACCTGTAGTCAACATTTAAGTTATCCTATAACCTTCATCAGGACCAAGTCCCAGATTGTTTTCTCAACAGTTTTTATTATGATAATAATAATAATAACAGTGATCACAGTTTGGGCATTTGAACTCTCTGGACCTGTAGTCAACCTTTCTTTAATCCCTTAACCTTCACCAGGACTAAGTCCATAAAGCAATAAAAACACTGAAAAGGGGAAAAAGCAATGGACCAGACATGATACCAAACAACCTAATAAAAGAACTTAACCAAGAAAATAAAAACCAACTCCTAACAGAACTAAAAGAGATAAATGAAACCCACATAATCCCCAAGCAATGGCAGAAAGGAACCATCACAAGAATATACAAAGGCAAGGGAACCAAGGGCTGATGCAAAAATGAACAAGGAATAACCGTATCAAGCAACCTAGGAAAACTATATGAAAGACTAATAAACAACAGAATCAAACAGTACATAAAGATAACCCCAGCCCAACTAGGAGTAAGAGAAGGAGCCTCAACAATAGACCACACCATAACAATCAAATATGCCATCAAAGCCAACAAACAACAAAGTAAACCAACATACATAACCTTCTTAGACTTTACTAAAGCCTATGACAAAGTATAGATAGAGGCAATGTATACAATGAACAAAAAAGGAGTCTACGGAGGAACATGGGATATAATAGACAAACTCAACAAAAACATAACAGCAAAAATAAACACATTGCACAAATCGTATGTACGCACAAAATATGGACAAAGAAGACAGATAATAATCAAGGACAGCATCAGACAAGGAGGAGTCATAGCGGTCACCCAATATGCAACGATAATGGATGAGATAAACCAAACAATAGGAGAACTAAACCCCAAAATAGAAAACCTACCAGATGCACCAAAATGCCTACTATGGGTAGACGATGTACCAATAATAACAAACGAGATAAGCCAACATCAACAACTACTAAACATAACAAATAAAATAGCAAACAGATATAGAATCAAATTTGGAGAAGAAATATATAAAACAATGATTTGAAAAGGGGACAAAACCCAAATGAAAATAGGAAACAAAAATCTGCAATACTCAACACAATATAAATACCTAGGAGAAGTCATCAATGAAAAAGGAAACATTGACAACCAAATGATAGAAATAAAGAAAATCGAAGAAACGAACCAAACAATAATATATACCTAGTGAAAGAGGGAATAGAATTGAAAACTGTATAGAAACTAATGGATCAGAGACCTGACAACTGAACAAATGACATACCAAACAAATCAACTCAATACTAGACAACATAATCAGAAGAACTCTAAAAAACCTATACAAAGAAACAAAACTAAAAGACCCAGAAAGACGCATGAAAACCAAATGTATAATGCACTATTGGAAAACCCCAAACAAAAAAAGACATAACCCCAGTAACAGACACAAGCCATTGAAAAATATCTACAGAGAAAATACTAGCAGAAATGAATGTCATCACAAACCAAGCCACACAGCTCACAAAAACCCAGTAGGCAAAAAATAATAAAACAGGCAATAGACTAACGATGGAAGAAAAATATAATCAAAACCACAGAAACAAAATCCAAAACAAGATTTCTCACCAATAGAACAGACTGGACCAAGAGTCAAAGACCAAACTACCTAACAAGCCTAACAAGAAATCAAGCAAGCAAGATCTTCAAACTAAGAAACCAAATACAAGTACAACTCCAAGGAAAGTTCAAGGGAATACACCCAACAATGAGCTACAGGGGGTATGGCTAAAAGCAAGAAACAACCCACCACCTACTAAACCAATGCAAGGCTATACACCAAACAGACCAAACCAAAACATACATAAACCATGTATTCGAAGAAAACAAAGACTGCCTAAAACAAACAGCAAAAAGAGCCAAAGCAATAGAACAACATATAACAAATAATGAAAACCAAAGTGATGGACAACCAGAACAAAACCAAACAAAAACAATCATAAACCAAACAAACAAGCCCAATAAACCCCTAACCACAAACATGACTGACAAACAAACAACCATCAACAAGACGTTGCCAACAACCAACAGCAGCAAAAAATATTTTAAAAGGGGGGGGGGGGGGACCAACTGAAAAATTGCTGACTTTTTTCATGGCATGAAGTCAATTTGCAAAAGGTCTTTGAAAAGTCAGGTCTAAGCCTTCATTACATACCTCAGACTTTGACATTTTTCCATGATGAAAAGTCAGGGCTTAGCCATCATTGCATGCTGAAAAGTCAGACTTTGACATTTTTCCACAGTGAAAAGTCAGGGATTAGCCGTCATTGCACCTAAAAGGTCAGACTTTGACATTTTTCCACAGTGATATATCCGGGCTTAACCATCTTGTCCAGACTCACTTGATTGAGTAAAATTTGAAGCTGCTGACTTCTTTGGGCTGGCTAAAGAGTGTGTGTGTGTGTGGGGGGGGGGGGGGGGCCTCCCTATTCTTTGTAATGATCACAATTCAATGATTATATATCAAGACACTGAGAATTGTAATAGGCCTATAATGCAATATAATGCAATATACATATAACATAAAGTAGAGACGTTTTGGGGATTTTGTAGTCAGTAGATCTTTCTGATGATTTTATTTTCACTTGGGGACATTTCATTCATATCTCTTAAATCACTTAGAATTAAGGTAGAATCATAATTCAGAGTGTCCAAGAGAAGTCTGTAATAACCGAAATTAATTGTGGTTCTATCTACATTCTAAGTGATCTAGAACAATGTAAAACGTTTTCTCACTGCTGAGTCACATTATTTCATTCATGTCAAGGACTGAAGAAAATCATCAAAATGAATTAAAATACGAAATACGGCTTAGTCCCCTGAGATAAACCCACTGTATTATGGTTATCACAGGCCTTTCTAGAACACTTTAAACAGTAGCTCTTTCTTTTTTTTCAAATGGTCTAATATAATGTGAATCCTTTTTGTCACTAGGGCGCAACATTACAAATCTCAGATAGTGTCTAAGACTGATAGATTCATGAAAAGTATCCCCTGGTTTGACAAGCCTCCTGATATATGTCCATTGCATTATAGTTTTACAGGCCTTTCTAGAACAATTTGAATTGTTATTCTCTCTTTATTCTAAGTACTCTAAAGTAATATGAAACGTTTTGTCACTGTGGCACCACATTACACATCTGAGGCATTGTCTGAGTCTGAAAAAAATCAGGAAAACTAGAATCCCCTGATTTGAAAAATCTTAAAATCGCCTTAGCCTTCTGATATAATTATGTCCATTGCAATCAAGTGTGGTGGTCGCCGCCTGTCTAGCAGGTTGAATGACCCCAATCCGGAACGCTAGTTCCAGGCAGGATCCCACCCTACGCACTCACGTAGGTTGGTTCGGTTTTCGGTTAGTTTGCACAGACCTAATCACACACAACACAACAACGTCATTTAATAAACAGGGATGTTTATTAATCACTTACTTCCTGGAAAGATCTGCATGGGTGCTAGGTAACGCTGGATAGGCTAATCCGGAGGATTCGCCTAACCACCAGGAAGGTTACAAGAACCCGCCTGCAAAGTGAGGGCCCAAGGATCCGTTCCGTAGAAGGGACGCGCGAGGACAGCCTGTCGACCTACTGTGAACGCTGAGTATATATACTAAGCGTTACGTAATCCCGGTCTCCGCCGCGCCACTCTCGTGTGCGGTGTTGCCCGGAATCACTACACAGTAAGGATCGGCATATCGCGCCACCTTCCGTGAAACAAACGAACACTGCTGGATTCCCGTCCCACTACATTACCCCTCCCAGTTTTTACTAAGGGGGGAACCAAGGCAGCCATTTTGCTGCTAAGGGACTACCCAATTAAAAATTACAACATATATCCAGCAGTTCTTGGTCTACTCTCTAGCTTCCTGGTGTTCACAAGAATTCACTGATACCAACGTATAAGTGAAAAAGGTGGAATTGTAAGATGGAGAAATTATTAAAAATATGGAAGATATGACATTTAGGAAAGAGGAAACGACATTTGAAGAATGAAGGACTAGCCTCGCTAGCACCTTGAATAAATATGATATTCACCCATCTTGAGCCGGGGAGCGTATTCTTGAGCGTTGGGCAGGGAAGACTCGACAGTCGCGGACCTACAGGTGGTCAGCCCGGCCTGTCGAGCACTCTGCCTCCAGCTGTTCCGGATCTTGTTGAAGTCCTCTGTTGGCTCCCGGCGAGTGAAGTGTCGTTCCCTTTCTCATCTTAGAGTATCGAGCCCAGCTGGCCCATCGGCGTAGCAGACCTACTACATTCAGCCCGATGCCGACGGGTGCTGGGCTTCCCACTGTTCTTCAGTTTGGAAGACATCCATATGTAGAGAAGGGTTAGCCTCGCTAGACACCTTCTGTGTTGAAAGTTTCCGAATACGGAAATAACGGCAAAACAATTCTCCATCCACCTGGTAAGAGTGTGTGGTATCAGTGTTCTTTCATTTTGACTCCAGCTATACTGGCATATCTTTTTCTCGGCTCGAATAGAGTACCAATTAAGGCCCCAATTCTAAGCCGGATTCAGAACTTACGATCACCGACCCAAGGTAGAAATAGCCGGCGTAATCCAACAGATCAGGGATTACGCCTACTATCTCACTATCGAGTCGATGAACTCAGTTGCGACACAGACCTGGTAAGTCAGATCTATACCCGAAAGGCATAATCTTCCTTACCCGGTACCAAGTACTAGTGTGGACAGTATCCACACCACAGGCCGGAGGTTTTCGTGATGGGGGCCTATCACGGGCCTGACCATCGGGAGAACCTTCAGCCGTCTGAAACCAGGGTTGTGCCTTAGGGAAGTCATTTTACTGACTTTCCCCAGCCCCAACCCAGGATCGCTTATCATTGGTTACTCCTAACTTTCCCTCCACCCCTCCCAGCGATCCTTGCGGTTCGCTGAGAAAGTGCAGAATTTTGGCTAGGAGGCCACATTCTGGAAGTAGCTAGGTCGGAAATTTTTTTTTCCTCCCCGGGACTTCCCATACTCGTCTGACTTCGGATCCAGGAGAGTTGTTGGCTCTGCCGGTCCGAGTTTAGACGGCGTCTTCCCGGCTTGTTAGGCACCAGCCGAGTTGGTCATTGTCAACCCCTAAATATCCGCGTCAGAGGATATCCTGAGGTCGAGAAGTTCCGACTGGCTTGGTGCACTAGCCGTCGGTGGAACCGACGTTGCCAGGGCGGTCCTCTCCGGTCGCAGTGGACTCAGCGCAGACGTAGGCTGCAACTGAGACATCAACTGCTGTAGAGAGGTTGGTCCGGTATCTAAAAAGATTCCAGCCTCCAACGGGATGATGTTGGCATTCATCCCCAGTGCCCCACTTGGTTCCTCGGGCTGATCTATCGGCTTAGCCTTGGAAGGCTTTGCTGATTTCTCAACCCGTGTCACGGCGGGAGGCCTCCTCGACTGTAGGACTTCAGTCTGATCCTGTTGGGTCTGACCGGGTCCTGACAGTAGAGTGTCTACACTGACATCCATGGGCTGAGCCGCTATGGATGTAGTGTCCTGGTGGGAAGTTTCTTCCACGGATGACCATCCCAACATGCCAGCGAGTTGCTGACGTGTCGGGTTTGATTCTTCCGTGGTGAACTGAAGAAATCTTCCCCGGCTCCTTTGTCGGGCCAACCACGCTTCCTCAAGGGCTTGCGGGTCGTCACCGATGTCATAGAGCGACATACCCAAGTGCCGAAGACAACGTTCATCTTGGCGATGGGTCTGGGCTTCCGCCCGGGCAAACCTTGACTGGGCCGTGGTTTTCGCAATACGCGCGTCCTCTAAGTCCAACGCGTACTGTTTAGCCAGGCCTTTCGTGGCTTCTCTTACCTCGAACGGGCTAGGTTCACTAGCTCCTTAACGAGGCCTTCATGGAGGGACTGAGCGCCCGTTCGGACACGGCCCTCCAAGGTGCCACCTATATGCGACTCTAGCTGATCCGCCCTTTGGACGTATTCAACCGACATCGCACAGGGAGAAGAAGTCACCTTCGACGCAACGGGTGGTTGTGTCGTTGGTTTCTTCTTTACCTCAACAACCGGGTTGGCTGGTGGAGGGAGTGCCGGAAAGGCCTCTTCATCCTCAACTTTCCTGGGTGCTTGGGTAGCACCTCTGTTAAGCGGGGAAACTCCCGGGAGACTTGAGCTAGGACGAGTCCCAGCTGGTTTTTCCACGGGTCCGCGGGCTTTTGAAGCGTTGGAACGTTCCCTTCGCTCGGATCTGAGAGAAGTTTCAATCCCCCAGACAACCTTGGCCCTACCTGGTAAGCAGCTTCCACCACGTCAGCGATAGTGTGCTTACTAGGAGCCAATTTCTTCTTCGGCTTTCGACTGGATCGCTCAGAAGTGTCAGTCTCGCTGGATGAGGACGATGACAACTTCTTGACCCGTCGTTTAGCCTTCAAGGACCTTTGAGACGGTTCCCGGCTAAGGGACCGTTTCTTCCTCGACTCCTTTGACATCTGTCGATGTTTTGAAGTGGATAGCATCAGACTCCCGAACCAGCCAGGATTCTTTTTCCATCCGATCTTAAACAATCGACCGTCTGTCACACAAGTCTCGGGTTCCGGTTTGCCTTTCTGAGCATCGGAACCTAAGTCAACGAATCTCTGCCACAGATTCATGACCCGTTCCCGAGCAGCAGCACCAGCAGTCCGGTGTTCCCGGGCAATGTGTCGGACTAGACATGATCGCCTGGAACTGGCACACCCGGTCTGACAAGAACCACCCTTCTTGCCAAGGCACTGTAGCCACGGTCGCTCAGCTAAGTGTACCTCTACGAGGTGCCTAGCGTAACGACCTTCAGTCGCGTAGGTCGGTGACAATTTCTTGTCCCTCCCATGGCAACTCAAAAAGACACAATGATTGCCGTTTCCAAACTTGTGCCATGCGTACGCGATCCAGTCTTTGACCGGATCATCGTACTTCCCCAAGAAGAACAGAGTCCTCAGACTCGTCCCCTTCCAGGTCAAAATCACCATCATCTGACCCGATGAGCAAAGCATCATCGTCCAGATCTGCCCCCCGCTCAGCCGAAGCTGAGGATCCGGGCAGGGGTGAGGGGAGCTCGCGCTCACCCTCCATAGACGGGGCACGGTCAGCCATGCTGTTACCGCCCGACTCCTGTGGTGCTAGGCACCACTCCGATCACAGAGTGAAGACTACTGAATAAACAGGGTCTTATATACTCCTAAGTGACCTAGATTCGCTGTCGCGAACCAATCAACCGTGTCGAGACTGGCTCATCTTGAGCGTCTCAACACCGCATGCGTGAAGAAACCAAAGGTCAGCGTTACGCTCGACTTGATTCGTTCACGCCTTCAATCACCCAGCACAGGTTCCGGAACCCGGGGAAACCCCTTTTTGAGCTCCACCCCGAGTTCTCTACCGCGTGGATTTTCTTATCGCCGTCGTGTATCTCGTTGATAGTATGGGAGACTTGTTCAATTTCCATGTAAATGGATCAGACCTTTCAGAGCGTTCGGCAATTCTGCAGCCTCTAGAGGGTCCTCGATGGGGTCCCTTAGAGCAACGTCTGGGCTGCGGCACATAACAACTGATTTTAAGGTAACTATTTGATCAACATTCATGTATAATCGACACGTCACTGACTACCAACGATCTACATTTCGTACCATTGCTTCTGGTTGTGTTTTCGACAACCCCGGCACCACTACTCTTTGTAGCTAACCACAGCCTTCGATTTTAGTCGAGAGCTGCAGCGAGGTTTTGAGTCTATTTTAGACTCCATTCTACATCTCGAACCATGTTTATTATACACAGCTCGATTTGTAGCAAATTTAGACTTTTCCATGTCAGGTTTTTCTTCTACCCACACTTCCCTTTTTAGGTTGGCGTAAGTAGGAATTACCTTCCGCGGACGTCCCGGTTTTCGCCGTGTAGGCGAGCACCCACTCGGAACTCCGGTAACCTTTGACCGGGACTTCCCTATCGGGGCCTGCCTCCGCCGTGTTGACGGGGGTTTGACACCCGGCTTCCCGGCTCTTTGAACCCGGGACCCCTCTGGTTTCCCAGTAGGACCCGTGTTCAGTGACACATCCCGCTTTGTAGCAGGGTGTGAAACTTCAAAGTCGGAACATTCGCGCTTTCCTTCCCATAGTCGTAAACGAGCTACATGGGATTTATAACGCCTTCTTGACCATTCGTCTTCTATCACTACTGTCATTTCTGACAATAATTGAACAATTCTGAATGGTCCGTCCCAGTTAGGAGCGAGTTTTACATTTACCAACGGAGTGTGGTATCGTACAACCCGGTCTCCTACTCGGAACTTACGTGGTTTAAGATTGACGTCATGTCCAGTCTTTTGCCACTCTGCTGCTTTCGTCAGATTCCGTCTCGCGAGGTAATATCCCTCTATAAAACGTTCTCTGAGTTTTTCGACAAATCCTATGGGACAAGGATCATCCGTAGACATTCCAGGAACCCCATAGACTATGTCAGCGGGCATTACTATTTCCTCGCCAAAGACGAGTAAATTAGGTGAACACCCCGTGCTTGAATGAATGGTCCCATTGTATGCGTGAGCTATAAATGGTGCTAATTCATCCCAATTCTTCCGATTTTCATCTACCAGGGTCCGAAGACACTGGATCAATGTCCGGTTGAATCTCTCTACCATACCATCTGATTGGGGACGATATGGATTCGTATGTGTCTTTTTAATCTCGAGTATCCTACACATTTCTTTCCAGATCTGGGATTCAAATTCCCTTCCCTGGTCGGAATGTAGTACGCTCGGAGTTCCAAAAGGCAACATCCAGTTTTTCACTAAAGCTTCCGCACACGTGGCAGCTTTGTGATTTTTCATGGGATAGATCTGCACATATTTTGTGTAATAATCCATCACCACCATCATACAGGTATTTCCTTCCTCTGACTCGTCGATACCAGATATGATATCTAGAGCGATTCTGGCAAACCTGACACCAAACAGTTCCTGTTGTAACGGCATCTTTCCGAGTCCTACCCCGGGTTTGACTTTGCTACATATGGAACATCCAGATACCCATCTTCGAATATCTGCACCCATTCCAGGCCAGTAGTAACGACGCCTTATTCTGGCTACCGTCCTTTTCCGTCCTAGATGAGCTGCACTCCTATGTTCGTGACATAGAGTCATTAGTCCGGATCGTAATTCTCGAGGGACCACTAGTTGTAGAGCACGTTTAAGTGGTTGCAATGTGGTTCTCCATCGATATAGTACCCCATCTCAGACTTCTAGCTCTTTCCATTGACCACATAGATTCCGAAATTCTCGGTTTTCAGGCGAGATCTCGGGTCCTGTAGGTCTATGGAGTCCATTAGCTATCAGTTTAGTTAACCGAAACAAATCTGGGTCAGCCTGTTGACTTTCCTTAATTTGTTCTAGTGTCCACTGATAGTTTAGTGGCGGCTTCACTTTCTGGGAACTGAAGTAGCTATTACTGCTCTATGCTCGCCACAATCCCGGCAATCTGGTCGTCCACATTTCCGCACTGGTCTCCTTGAGAGACAATCCGCATTAATGTGTGACTTTCCAGCCCGGTGCTCAATCTGGCAGTTAGTCAACCCGAATTCGGAGAGAGCTGCCAGCCATCTTCCAATCATTCTCTCGGCATCTTTAAAGTTAAAGAGCCATTTGAGAGAAGAATGGTCAGTACGTAAGATGAAATCTCCACCTGCTAAGAAGTGTCGATATTTTCTTACATACACCACAACCGCTAAGAGTTCCCTCTTAGAAGTACAGTAGTTCCGCTGGCTTTTACTTAAGCTGTTGCTGGCAAAAGCTATTGGAACTTCCACACCATCTTGTATCTGAGACAAAGCCGCTCCAATACTCTCATTACTAGCGTCAGTGTCGAGAATGAACCGACCCTGGGCTAGAGGGTATTTCAACACGGGGGTCACCGTAAACTTTCTTTTTAGTCCCAAAAAAGCGTGTTCAGCTTCCGGAGTCCATTGGATCTCTTTTTGCTTCCCTGGCTTATCTAGTACTACATACTGTTGCATAGGGTGTGTAATTTCAGAAAAACCCGGGATAAAGTCGCGGTAATACGAACAAAATCCTAGGAAAGACCTTATGTCTTTTATATTCTGGGGGCGTGGCCAATTAGCCACTACCTCCAACTTGGAAGGATCTGCCCGGATTCCATTTCCGGAAACTATCCGTCCCAAGTATTCCACAGATTTGCGAAACAGTTTGCAATTTTGAGGTTTGAGCCTCAACCCATAAGATTGAATACGCTCAAATACCTCTCTCAGGTTTTCTAAACATTCAACATAATTCTTTCCGAAGATGATTATGTCGTCTAGATAAACCAAACACTTTTTCCACTGTAGACCCCGCAACATCTGATCCATCATGGATTGGAAAGTCGCAGGAGCGTTACAGAGGCCAAATGGCATTACTGTGAACTCGTAAAGCCCTTGATGAGTGGTGAACGCCGTTTTATACTGATCGCCACTGTTCATCTTTACTTGCCAATATCCAGACTGGAGATCCAGAGTACAAAACCACTGGTTCCCTCCCAGAGAGTCGAGACTCTCATCGATCCGGGGTATTGGATAAGCATTCTTCCGGGTGATACCATTCAATTTTCTGTAATCAATACAGAATCGGCAAGTACCATCCTTTTTAGTAACCATTACCACCGGGCTAGCCCAAGGACTTGCACTGGGGCTGATTACTTTCTGGTCCATCATTTTCCCTACTTCCTCTTCTAAAGCTTCCCGTTTTACCGGAGGTAGCCGTCGATAAGGAAGGCGGAAAGGTTGATGACCTTCAGTGTCAATCGTGTGTTCTACTCGATCCGTTCTCCCCAAGGGATCTCCAGGTCGAGTAAAGATTGACTCCATCTTCTTCAAAAGAATCCTTAGTTCATGTCGTTCCCCACTGTTTAGTGCGTCTGTCGTCTGAACTAAAGTTTCCAGAGTTTCGTGCAATGGACTCGGAACTAACCCGCACTTCTTCATAATCATTTCCTATTAAGTCCGACCTTCCCAGTTCAGATTGTTCATCTTCCACGGTTATTTCGGAAACGGGAATAGGTGTGATTCCCTGTGGACTGGAGTCCACTAGGCCATCTACATGAGCTAGAGTTACCCAGCCCAATGTATCACCCTTCCTTAATTTAATCAACCCGGAGGTATGATTACTTATAGGAATTGATCCTTCTCTGGCACTTCCAATCAAGGTATCCCAGGCCTGTATTACTTTTTTAGAAAACAGTTCTGGGTCTGGCTCGAAAAGTGCATCTCCACGTGGTAAGTCGCCTTCCCCAGCTATCAGGACATTAACCATCTGCTGGGGGGGGATGTCCACGTCTTGTCGAACAGAAATCAAAGAAGAAATCCGTCGACAACTACATTCCACTTCCATTAACTCAGGAAATTTGAGTCGGAGAGTGCCATCGGGTAGATCTACAGAGCCTCCATAGAGGGTGAGAAAATCTACGCCTAACATTCCACTTTCTTCGATATTCAGTGTTACCTATTGAGACTGGAATAATCACACTACCATAGCATCTCATATGAGTACCATTAGCAGCTTTTGCCGAGGCTCCAGGAACATGACATTCCTGCGCAAATCCAAGAGACTGATAGAGTCCATTGTTTAACACAGAGCGACTAGCACCAGTATCTAACAATAGATCCACCTTTCTTCCTTGAATTTTAGCCGACACATACCAACGTCGCCCTCCTAAGGGGGACGGTTGTCTTATAAACCATGAGATTCCATCCAAGGTTCCAAGATCCCATCCGCGTTGACAAAGCCATTGCAGACAAGGATGCCCGGGTGAAAGATACTTACTACAGATCGTTGCGACCGTATTTTGTATCTTCCCCTTTTCTGGTAAGTTGGAAATATTTTCCTCCTTATACATCTCACAGGTTTGAGTCTCCTGGCACTTCGTTCCCGGACCGCAGTGTTGCCACTCGCTACAGTCCTCCTTTGTTTTCCGGTTCACTCTGAGAGGCAACCATCAACGCAGGCAGACTACGAGATGTTTCCACCGTAGTAACGTTCCGGGCTTCTGGACAATCTGGAGAGATATGTCCCATTTTGTTGCACCGCCAACAACGTCGGACATCCAGCTGGTTTTTCTCCACCTGATTCAGTCTTTCGTTGATTTTGGTCAACAACTTCATAACCTCTGAGGAATTTCCTTCAGGATCAGTGGTTATTGGTTTTGCCTCTGCCACAGAAGGTACATCGCTGTTCCTTCCAAAGCTAGGGGTTCGACCTCTTCCACGTCCCCGTCTATTGAAACCTCCTCTCCCGAGTACCATGGAGCGGACATTAGAGAGTATATCCTCTATTTCTGCTTCCTGACACTCGTAGGTATCTTCTTCTACTTGTGACCAAGTAGAACCCACTATGTTAACCCGAGAAGTTTTTCCTGGATTAGCATATTTTCCGAATAGTATACACCGTTGTTCATAGGCATTTACTATTCGCAACACCTGCATTAAGTTTATACCGGGCTCCCATTTAGAGATGACTTCCGTTCTCACGTCATCATCTCGAAGTCCTTTTACAAACTGAGTTTGTAGATCTTCATGCAGCGCAGGAGAATCTAATCCCGTCCCTGGGTAAACCTCTAACAACATTTGTTGCAAAGCTAGCCCATAGGTGCGAGTTGTCTCCTCTTTACCCTGGATCCTCTTTAAAAAAGTGGATCGGGGGTTCAGCGTTACCAACTGACCACAGTAGTATGAGGCTACCTCCACTAGCTCATCCCATTTCCGTACCACCGGAACGGCGAAAAGCGTGAAGTGCAGCTTCTCCGGGTCCATCTCGCAACGCTCTTTTGAGGTATGGCAATGCATCGACTTTATTCCAGCCATTACATTGTATATCCTCACAAAATCCAGCGAACCAGTGTTCCCACTCCATTCCTTTCCCGTAAGGTTTTGGAATGACAGCGTTCTTTCTGGCTGCGTTCTCTGGGCGCATCATCGGAACCTTGTCAGCTCTCGCCATTGACAAGTTAAAGATCCGATCTTGTTCCCGGACTTGGTTGAACGAGTTGAACCCTAGTTCAGCTATAGCTTTACTAGTCCGTTCGGAACTCGGAGAACCCATTCTTGACTCAGAGGGTAGCCGGAAGCTAACCAAAGGAGTCTTCACACCCTTTGTTCCAGATATGAATCTGTTAGGGGTCTTCTCTGGATCTTCTACTCTTCCTGGTGGGGAATATAGATGATCTCTCACATTACTCCAGCCAGCTTGTGACATAGGCATCCGTTGGGGTGATTCTGTCTCCGCTAGTCGAACTTGGTCCTTCATGTATTGTACATGTTGGTCCAATCGCTCGATTTTCTCTAGAGTCTCAATCTCGCGAACCGAGAGTTCTTCCAAGTTATGGTGCCTTTGGGCTACCTTCTCGGCGATCTCACGGTTTCGAGCTTCTAGTTCCCGACACATGTCTCTGGCTTCCCTCTCCCTATCAAACTCGGCTAAGAGTTCGGGTCCAAGGAAACCTACAGGAACTTCATCGGAAGGTACCCTTAAAGTATTTTCCGACCTATTCCGGGGAGTACTAGACTCTCCAGGACTATCTGTCTGAGACCCAATTTTACTGAGTCCCTCCAGATCCCTTGCGGGGCCATGTCGGCTGTCGGCCGCCGGACTGAAACTCTTCAGGACCGTTGAACTCAGATTCTGAGCGGCGGTTCTCTTCCGAGATTTCTCCTTGCCAGACTTCTGGGTTTCACCCCCTCCTTCTGGTTTAGGAGACTTGTCGTCATTCCGGGCCGGAAGAGTTTGTTGAGAAGTTACCTCCCCATCTTCACTCTCCTGTTCAGCCTGAGATCTGGTTTTTATTCCAGATCCGTGCATTTACCGAGAATCCTGGGTTGTGCAAGCAACCTGGGATCCTGGTCACGGCACCAGTGTGGTGGTCGCCGCCTGTCTAGCAGGTTGGATGACCCCAATCCGGAACGCTAGTTCCAGGCAGGATCCCACCCTACGCACTCATGTAGGTTGGTTCGGTTTTCGGTTAGTTTGCACAGACCTAATCACACACAACACAACAACGTCATTTAATAAACAGGGATGTTTATTAATCACTTACTTCCCGGAAAGATCTGGAAGATCTTCCCCACAAGTACAGTACCCTAACACATGGGTGCTAGGTAACGCTGGATGGGCTAATCCGGAGGATTCGCCTAACCACCAGGAAGGTTACAAGAACCCGCCTGCAAAGTGAGGGCCCAAGGATCCGTTCCGTAGAAGGGACCCGCGAGGACAGCCTGTCGACCTACTGTGAACGCTGAGTATATATACTAAGTGTTACGTAATCCCGGTCTCCGCCGCGCCACTCTCGTGTGCGGCGTTGCCCGGAATCACTACACAGTAAGGATCGGCATATCGCGCCACCTTCCGTGAAACAAACGAACACTGCTGGATTCCCGTCCCACTACACAAGTTATTACACACCTTTCTAGAGCTTTTTGCATTGCAAATGGTCTATTAGAATAATGTGAAACTTTTTTTACTGTATTATTATTACAAATCTGAAGAAGTGTCAGATTCTGAAAAAAAAATCATGAAAAGTAACCTGTGATTTGAAAATGAATATTTGAACATCCCTCAGCCTCCTGATATATGTCGATTGTATCAGAATTGTCAGAGGCCTTTCTAGAACACTTTGAATTGTGGATTTCTCTTTGTTCTAAGTGGTCAAAAATAGTGTGAATCGTTTTGTGACTATGGCTCGATATTACAAATCCGAGACAGTATCCATGACTGAAAAGTATCATCTGACTTATAAAGTTTAAATACACCTCAGCCTCTTGATATATGTCCATTGCATTGTGCAGTAATTGTAAATTACATATAATTTACTGCCGGGCTGCTTTTGTCAACGTTTCTAATCGAACATACGTTTGTAACAGGTAACAGTGCGGTGGTTGATCGAACATTTTATGCTAATTACTTTTCTGGTCACATGACCATCTGACGCCTCTACTAGCGTCATTCCCCCTATTGCATTCACTGTCGATGCACAGGAATTTTTTCATTACTGCTCCTGCTCAAACTTTTACTACCGTTTTCGGTTTTTACCAACATATTTATTACTAATTTCTTAACGAGCACAAGATGCCCAGACGGAAGCAAGCTATTTCTCCAAAAAAGCGGAATCAGACCCGGAAAAAGAACCAAGAGAACCCGGCAAACATGTCAGACCAAGATGGCGACCACGATGGCGTCCCTGGGTCGCCGGCGTCCTCCTCGGGCTCCGGACCATTGGCGAGAAGAAATGCGGCAGAAATTCAAGATGTTGCCGGAAGGGTCGACGCGATCGACGGCAGGCTGGAAAGCATTACATCGATGTTATCGTAGCTTGTCCAAAACAAGTCGGCGCAACATGACGCTTCTAACAAGGCGCCAGGGCAGCCCGACCATCACGCGGGAAACGCCGCAAGCCGCTCGTCCAGCCGTGACCACGACTACCGCTCGGGCTTGTACAACCACCCTCACCACCCTGCCCGCCTACCGACACCTGTGCTCCCAGAAAAGATGTCGGACCTGGATTTGCAAGGGGACGCCGCGGACCGGGTGGCCCAGGCTGTCCGGGCCGCTCTTCAACCGGACATTAAAGGTAGTTGCACGATGCCCCACCACTTTATATTTAGGGGCCCTAAGAGAACAAAGACGGGAGTGGATGACCTAACCATCCCGGAGTACGCGTATGGTTTCCTTCAATTAGCGAAGATCGCCCCGGACGAGGAGACCCGGGATGCCATGGGGGCCCACCTGGAGGCCATCTTGGATGACGCGAGGGATTTCCCGTGGCCCAACGTCCGGTGTTTCTCCGAAGAAGTGTGCGACAGGGTCGCAAACGGAAGGATTACGTGGTTAAATTCGTATGAAATTGACGGGCGCGTTTTTACACGACGCGGACACTGCACATGTATGTTTCACCCGCCGCCCTGATCTGTGTACATGGTTCTTTTCTCTGCGTGCCGGCCAACGCCACGTGCTTTCGCCAAACATAAACAGTGCGAGTCACGTGCAGTCTGGTCACGTGGTTGGCGACGACCATAACAAAAACAAACTCACATGTGGTCGCACCCCGGCACGCCTTCTACCTCTTACTGACTATGGCAGTGTACCTTTGGGACGTATTGTTGAACCTGAAAATGATCGTGATGTTTCTTGTTCTTTTTCACGTGTTTGTTCTATTGTACCTGATGATTTTGACCATGTTGTTTCTCATGTTCCTGACATTTGTGATCGCGTTGTTCCTCATGTTCTCATGACCGTGGCCGGTCCAGCTGGCCCCTCCACGCCGCGCCGCCCCACACGGGACGCGCCCTCAGACCGACGGCTGGAGGGATTTGTGCCTAGGCTGGACAATGGTATCGGTTCCTTACAGGAGGAACGCCCCGACCCTGGAGAGGTGGTCGGTGCACCGATACCCCCGGTCCATGATTTTTCACATGTTATCACAACAACAGAATGTTCTGAGATTGCCTATTACACCCCCGCCTTGGTCCCCAACGGCCTGGAGGACACCGTGGAGGTATTGACTCGTGATGCAGACTTTTCAGCAGTTGCTACAAGCACTCCACGGAGAACCATTACTCACGTTTCTGTCGAAATGAACGACCAGACGGACTCTCGCGTAACTGGACTGGCTGCTGGAGGCGCCCGGGCCGTCCCAATGAGCCCTAAGAAGTACATGGAATTGGTGCTTAGGGCCTGGCCGCACCCCTCGGCAGCCGCCGCCCGGAACGCCCCAGATCATATGAGTATTTATCGGGAGGTACGCCGCTCCGGAGTCCCAAACTATTTAGGGGCCCGGATACCGATTCCCTCCAACATGAACTGTGACGCCTGGAGTGATGCTTTGACCGGATATCACGACCGAGGCATAGTTGACCACCTTCGTTTTGGCTGGCCTAGCTCGTATTCAGCCGACAGGCCTCCATTACCTACCTACAAGAACCACGCATCTGCTATCGCTTTTCCAGCGGCAGTGGATTCGTTCTTAGCGAAAGAAAAACGTCTAGCTATACGCTTGGACCGTTCGACTCCCCTCCGTTTTCACCTTGGACTCAGGTGAGCCCTCTGTTGACTCGCCCTAAGCCGGGGGACCCGATGGAGAGACGGGTAATAATGGACCTTAGTTTCCCCAAAGGCGCAAGCGTTAACGACGGGATCGCTAAGAACTATTTTCAAGGCCATGAAAGCCAATACACTCTCCCTACAATCGCGGACCTCGCTACCCTCGTGCTACGCGCCGGACGAGGCGCCCTCATCTGGAAGGCTGATCTCCGCCGGAGAGCATACCGCCAGCTCCGGATTGATCCGCTAGATTATCCCCTACTCGGACTCCAACAACACGGGAAATACTACGTGGACATCTGCCCCTCATTTGGCTGTCGTTTTTCCGGGGGAGCTCAGCAGAGAGTTTCTAACGCTTTATGCTGGGTAATGAACCGGAAGTGTGGCGCTCAACTGCTAGCGTACGTAGATGACTTCGTATCTGTTGACTCTGATTTTTCTACCGCTGTCCGGTCTTTTGCCGGTTTTGAAGAGGTGTGCCAGCGGCTGGGGGCGGAGTTGGCCCCGGAAAAATCTGTTTTCCCCACAACTCATATCGACTGGTTGGGATTTACAATCGATACTATCGATATGCAAATCACCATCCCTCAGACCAAGCTCCAAGCCGTTATAGACGAGTGTCGGGCTTGGGAGACGAGAACCCACGCCACCAAGCAACAACTACAGTCGATCTGCGGCAAACTCAACCACATATCCCAGTGTATCCCTCCGGCGCGACGATACATGTCCCGGTTGTTGGACACACTGCGCAGATCACAGGACGACGTCCCGGTCGAGCTGGACATCGAGTGCAAGAAAGATCTAGTCTGGTTTGCTGATTTCGCGAAGAACTCAAACGGAAAAAAGCTGATCATCAAAGATCGGCCCTCGGTCGAAATTGAATGCGATGCATGCCCGAGGGGCCTCGGCGCTTTTTGTGAGACAGCAAAAACCTATTACAGCATCCCCCTCCCGGAGCATACCGAGAGGCGTATCACATTAGCCAGATCGAGGCGATCAACTGCCTCCTCTCGGTCAAGTCGTTGAGACCACCCGGAACGCGAGGCCATATCATCCAAGTCACTACGGACAACTCAGCGGCAATGTACGCTTTGAACTCCGGAAGGACTCGAGACCCAATTCTGGCCGCCTGCGCGCGAGAAATCGCGTTGATCGAAGCCTTACACGATGTTATCGTTCGCGTAGTCCATAAGCCGGGGGACCAACTCGTTCTCGCGGATGCCCTCTCCCACGCGAGTTTCGACCAGGATAAGGCTAAACTCGCCCTCAAATTAGTTAAGGATCGGAATTTGTCTCGTCGAGATCCAGCACCGTTATCGTATGTGTTGTCTCCAACGTAGTTTTCTGTTCTGTATTCCAGATAACGCAAATCCCCGCCTCATCTCGTCCCTCCGGAGTTCGTGGACGGCAGCAGCATCCATCGGCACCGCAGAGAACCTACATCGCCAGATGCAGGCATACGTCTCGTTCATGATGGCCCACAGTTTCAACCACCTCGACCCGTCCCCGACTCAACTCGCCCTCTTCATACAGTTTTTGGCGAGTTTATTTTCAATTCCCGTGACGCGCACCAACGGTATTTTCTGCCCGGTCGAGGCCTGGGAGAAATACCGCGATTGCGTCCCGGCGCTTCCTTCCGCCGCTGCTTTTGTCTCCAAGAACGGCGCCCCTCTACGACCTGACGCCATACTTCCGGTTGTGCGATCAGCCCTCCGGGCGACAGGTTACCCACAATGGCACTCCTTTACCCTCCACGCTCTCAGGAGGATGGGAGCCCAACAAGCAGCGCTTTCGGGCGTCCCCGAGGACAAAATCATGGCCCACGGGGCCTGGACCTCGGTCGGGGGCTTCCGAGCATATGTACCCAAGCCGGTTCCCCCTCAGACTTCTACTGCCCTAGCCTCCTCTTTGGCTCATAATGTATAATCGTTTATCTCTCTTATCGTTTTATCGTTTTACCTGAAATGTGTTTATCTGCTTTTACCATGCAATATTTTATCATTTCCATGTGCAATAAATTCATTTTTTCTGCAGCCCGGTCTTTGTTAATTGTGCAGTAATTGTAAATTACATATAATTTACTGCCGGGCTGCTTTTGTCAACGTTTCTAATCGAACATACGTTTGTAACAGGTAACAGTGTGGTGGTTGATCGAACATTTTATGCTAATTACTTTTCTGGTCACATGACCATCTGACGCCTCTACTAGCGTCATTCTCCCTATTGCATTCACTGTCGATGCACGGGAATTTTTTCATTACCCACCCACCCACACCTTTTTTCTACTTTTACCTATCGCCATAGGCTCATAATGTATAATCGTTTATCTCTCTTATTGTTTTATCGTTTTACCTGAAATGTGTTTATCTGCTTTTACCATGCAATGTTTTATCATTTCCGTGTGCAATAAATACATTTTTTCTGCAGCCCGGTCTTTGTTAATTATGGTTATCACAGGCCATTCTAGAACTCTTTGAATCCTGATTCTATCGTGGTTCTAAATGGTCTAAAATAATGTGAAACTTTTTGTGACTGTGGCACATTGCATATCTGATGCAGTGTCTGAGATTGAAAAATTCATATAAAGTATCCCTTGATTTGAAAAATCAAAATACTCCTAAGCCTCTTGATATATGCCCATGACATCCCAGCTATCACAGGCCATTCAAGGACTCGAGGACTTGAATTGTGATTCTATCTTCATTCTAAATGGTCTAAAATAATTGTGCTAACAAACCAGTGACAGTTCAGTACAATGCCAGCTTGTATGGTATAGGTGCATGCTTATTACAGGAAGGCCACCTGATCACCTATGTGTTGCGTTCACTTACAAGTGCTGAGTGAAATCATTCTCAAATTGAGAAGGTTCCACCACTATGATTATGGTAGGGAAATAACAGTACAGTCTGATCATAAGCTGCTGGAAGCAATTATCAAGAAGCCTATCTATAGAGCATTACCCCATCCTCAGCTTATGTTTTTACGTTTCATGAGATACCTTGTGATTGTTGTGTTCACTCCAGGACAGCACATGAGTTGGGTAGCTGTCGAAAGTTCATGCAGTGATGAAGCAGATTTGTGTGTCAACAGTATGGTTGAACAATTACCAATGAGTCAAGAACGACAGGCTGAGATACTTCAGGCCACAAAGAATGATCATGTACTTCAAGCCCTCATAGAACTGTTCAAGAAAGGATGGCTAGAACACCAGTGGAATTGTCCAGCAGAAATATGCGAGTACTGGTTGTTGAGAGATGAGATACATGAGGCACAAGGTATTGTGTTTGTTGGAGAAAAACAGTTAGTTCTGAAGGAGTTAAAGACCTACATGCTACAAAAGGTACATGACACCCCTCTCAGAATGAACAAGTGTAAATCCAGAGTGTGCGAAATCATGTATTGGCCTAGCATATTGTGTGACATTGAAGAAATTGTTTCAAGATGTAAAATGTGTCCTAGACATCAACCAGACAACCAGAGGGTACTTTATAAGCAACGAGGATGGATATTTTCTACTGCATTAAATCGTTTACAGAACTATGCTATGGGCTGTACCACACCAGGAGAAATAGACTGCTTTTTGAATTATGAAGAAATACCCACTATTCCCTGGGATATTGAAGAAAACCCACATTTCCAGTTCAATGGGAGATGATTATACTAATTAGTACGGTAAACATTAGTACCTCCAGTGCTAAGGAAGTAGATCAACGCAACCAAAGACTCCAATAATCTCAATGATGCCACCATCATATGTGCCAGTGGATTCTCAAGGCTCTAAGCCTATTTCGTTAAGAATTCTTTTCCCATAGAGCGCAGTGAGAACCTTGTACAGATTTCGACTTAGAGATTGTGAGATCATATGAGAGGGGTGATCGAATTGAGTCATAACTCTGCACAAATGTATTATACACTACATTTTACACAGTAGTTTTTCTTGACCAACATGATAATTGCCGCTAAAGCAATCGATGCCACAAAGTTGAAACATTGGACATGTAGGCAGTTGGACAATAAGAAAAAGACCATCATCTGAACTGCCTGTGTGTGTCTGGTTGTATGAGCGTATGGCCTGTTCATGTGGGTCTGTATGTGAAATAAGAAAAAAAATCCTATTGTGCGATGGGCGTCTATAAGTCCGACGGGCCCCTGCCTCATCCACCAATAGAAGCGCACCGTCAGACCGTGCCCCCGCTTTACGTCATGTCTCCGGTCTGCATAGGATTGAGGTCAGCCTTAATCGTCTCCAAACTCCGTCTTCCTCGTCGAGTGCACTCACCAACCAACCACATCTACAACGTGCCCTCCCCAAGCAGCACCCACCACATGAAGTTAACTTGGTATCGTGTATACTTGTTCTCATCGACGCATGGCATATGACAATTCTGATGAGGCATACAGATTTTGTGGATCCATATCTTTCGAGAATAAGAATCCCAAATACGTATACAGTTGAACCCCGCGTAAGCGGCCACCCTCCGTTCCGAGCCAAAGTGGCCGCTTCCGCGAGGTGACCGCTTACACGGGGTTGAAATAAACATCTAATAGAGGGATCCGTTCCGAGCAAAGGTGTCCGTTAACACGGGGTGGTCGCTTACGCGGGGTGTCCGGGGTTCTACTGTATTCAATATTTGGCATATACTATGACATGTATGGATTAGTCTGTAGGAAATTAGCATAGGGAGTCAGTTTACAAACTCATACTCAAGGGTTCTGATCTCCCAGAAAATTCTCTCCTGACTTTTTCTATCCCAGTCTGAGAGCGAGTGGTCCACCAAATATGCCTTTAACAGCTCTTCCACCGAGCTACCTAATTCTAGCCGGCTGATGACCACATGGCGCACAGAAGGTCCCCGGCGAATTGGAGAAGGGACCTCAGAAATCAATAAGTTTTTTGTTGGGGAATGGGAACCACACTAACCCGGCTTATAAAATCGTCAAGTTGGGCTGGGGTAGAGTATAAGTTGTGGCGTCATGCTCAGAGATGAGTGCTCATCGCTGGTGAGAATGCGGCACACCCTCGTCTCGCTTGAAGTCATTCGCGGACACACCTCCAGTCCACCCCCATCATCTGCCAGTCACCTCGCCGGCAATACCGGACGACACTCATCTAGATTAACTCACCAAACATCCAAGGTAGGTGGACGCTTCTTTACAAAAACATGTTTGTCAATTCTACACACTTGTAGTTTACCTCTCGACAATTTAACTAACGCACATACCACATGATCAATTCTAAATCAGACGCGTCCTAGATCGTACCAGGTTGGATGACTCCTATATAGTATATATATTCTCCGGTATTTTCTTTTAGATTGTTTTTTGATAGAAGATGAAACTATTAGCAACAGATCGGGTGTGCTGTTTCCAATCGGTTCAGGAAATTCCGATTTGTTTTTAAAGAGCTAAAGTTGTTGCTTATCATTAACGTTGTTGCTTATCACAATTGTGACTTTTTGGATTTAGTGCATGCGTACTAAATACATATAATGTTTGTTTCCTTACCGTGAGAGGGTGTCTGTTCCGCTCTGTAAACGAGGCCCGGGAGTTTTTATCCATAGCTGGTGGGTCCTTCATCCAGCACGCATTACATTCACCTTCAGAACGTTGTGTATATATTTAGTTGCTTTCCAAGGTAAAATAACTACGGGATCGAATTGATGTAATATTACAAAACGTCCTTGCTGAGGATGAAACGGTTTTCCTTCGAGGTCAATCGTTGGCTTCATAAGGCAGCGGAAAGCCGTATACAGTCGACAAAGGACGGAGAACGAGAAACGTTTCGTCCACAGTCAGGACGTTTGCTTATCATTATATACCTTTAGATAATTGAGCATTTACAAAGTTATCGATTCACATGTCCATGCTAGCACTCAATCCTTAGGACCCATTGTCACAGCCCCCCCCCCCCCCCCAAGCAGCGGGTAACATTTGTGGACAATTAGCACACAGATAAATATCGGGATACAGATACATATAAGGACGACATTACCATTATACAAACCAAACAAACAACACAAAATATGAAACAAACAGCAAACGGTGGATGACATCCATTTACGCTTGGCTGACTCCTTTAGTATGAGAAGTATGTGTTGGTTTTTATTTTAGTCATGTTTATCGTAGCTACAATTATACTAATTATACTATACGAAACTTAAAAAACAGCAATATCACTTGCATTCCAACAACCGTCCATATACATAAATCTAGGTTGTAAGTTAACATAGGCATTTTAGATATTACTGAGTTCATTAAGATTTGCCCTGTGTTAGGCGGTTTTGTTTTAAACGTTGAACTGGTTTATCCCATGAATCCTATTTCTGCGCATCATCTATGTGGACGACGGCGAATCTAACACCTATGATTGTCACGTGATGGTCACGTGGGGCATTGTGTTTGGGAATGATTCGCATGACTGCACACATTCAGCGTGCCTGATGGGGAAACAAAGGCAGTGGGAGGGAAGTGACATACCTGCCTTGGTCATGTGCTCCTCATACCAAAATACCTTAAGCGCAGTTATATAAGCCAACAAGCACGTTTTCGTTCGTTTCGTTCTATGCAGTCTAGTATACGGAGACGTGGTCAGTGTGTCTGAAATGAATTCTTTGGATATTTTCGACCAAAGCAACTCGGAACAGATGTTATTCAGAAACGCTCACTATGTCTCCTTATTATAATACACTTTGAAATGATTAAAAACGCCATTTTAAAACAAGTCGCGTGGGATGCAGTGCATTTGTAACTATTAGTTCATGCACAGTGTGCAGAATGAAATCCGTATAGCTGGTCAGTAGGTGTGAGGCATTTGAGCACAGGTGTATGATAATACATTGAGACAGGGTTGGGTTGCCTGTGTGATATCAAGGTATATTAATACCTAAACACCGAGGAATATATTTCATTAGGCACCTTCACTGGCAATTCACACAGGTGGCAATCTCTGCTATGGTATTGGTAATATTGTCATACCACACAGTATGCTGGTATGGAAACAAATACACATATACTGTGAATATGCAATTGACGCTAGCGAATATAGTCGTATAAGAAACAACTACTAACACAGAAAACTCGTCATTAAGAGCTCTCTTCCACAGCGTCCCGACCAGTTTGACAGCATATTTTTCATAGCCGATGATAGAATTTACCTAAACGAGACCCATTATAGAGGATTCCTCTCTCTATGTGGGTGACAGGATGTACCGTTGCATGGTACCGTTAGTGGTACCGTTAGTTACATTTCCCCTTGTTGATGACTCTGGTGGTTAGATAGCTAAAAGATAATAATTTAGTGTTGTCATGTAAAACACTCCATGTTTACCTACTATATCTAAAAAAATATGATTCTGGAAGGATCCGCTTGGAGTGTCTCCCGCACATAGAGACAGAGTGAACTAGACCTAGGCATGGAGACTGAAGATCCACAAGAGTGAGATTCTTGTACAGTACTTAACCGAATCCTGCTATTTTTTGTTTTTCTCTACACAGATGTACTTATATTCTTATGATTTGTTTCTAGCTGTACTGAAAACATAATTTAGAACTGTAGTTTTCCGATCTCCTTTCCTTGAGACAATGCAATGAGATCTCACCATTTCGCTGGTGTCAATCCATATAGTTCTGATTGCCGATGATCAGCTTAAGCACCTCTGTCATACGAAATGATAACCACGAGTTTACGATGGTTTCCCGTTCACCCGCTAGGGGTAGATAGTAGCTAAATATGAATCGACGAAGTCGCTAGTTTATATCTAAATTTCTTTATTGATGAATCAGTAGTACGTCAGTTCAAGTCGGTTTCACAGCATCAAAATATAGAGGCCGTGTGTGTCAGCCTTCAGGTAGGCTGCTTTTCATCACTTGGGCCTAGTCCATCTCCTGAGTGAAATGTGTTTCCACTTTGGTAGTTGCTGTAGTTTCCTGACTCGCTGGAACATACTCGGCTTGGTGACAGACGAGGCAAAGCATACAATAATCGAACGAATCCAGCGTGGAGCTGTGCCAGGTCTCCCCCACCTGTAGACTGTGTCGACTTGACCCTAGTCTTGGGACACTCCCAGATCATGTTTTAGCCGACGGACAATATCTCGTAGTTTTATTTTCGTGAATGCTGTGATGGGCCAGGTGCCCATATATGGCCAAGTGCAGCACCTTGCTCTTTTAGAACAAATAATTATCAGATCAAATCACATCGAAGAGAGATGAGGAACTGTATGTACATAATTGGTGACTTTAATCTCAACGTACTAGAGAAAGATGATAACATGATTATGAACTTGTTATCGATGATGTCGCAATACGGATTAAAAATAAAACAGCATATTGCGGATATAACGAGATACTCAAACGCAAATACGGTCATTGATCGAATTTTCAATAATTCGAAATATTTAGCAAATGTGGGTGCGTTCCTGAATGCTATAAGCAACCACCCGCCATTTTTTATTAATTAGAAAAAGATTAAAGAGAATTTTCTTCATGAAACGTATATTCTGGTAGATCTGGATGCCTGCCAAGCCAAAGAGAGCTGAGAAAGAAAAAAGCGAGAGTAAAGTTGACACTGAGGACACAACGGACACCTTGCCCAAAAGTATCGCTTCTCAACGCCACAGAATGTATTGAAAGGATACAGAGAGACAAACAACAGAAACTTGCTCGTAATCCATGGCCTGTTGATAAATATTGACCGTAGATAACTACTCTCTCTTTCCTTGGGTGAAGGCCATCGTATAACCTTTTATATCTTTTACTAGGGGCCGGGACAGTCGATTGGTGGTATGTTCTCTCTTTGTTAGAGGATGTGGAGTATCAGTCCCTGCTGTGTGGCAGTTCAGATGAGCCCATGCAGCTAAGTGCCATGGGTCCACCTGGATTATGTAACTCACTTTGGTGAGTCTGCAGCAGTTGACATGTCACTCGCAGTGCTCTCTCCGAGAAGACTGAACCCTGGGGCCTCATCTTGGATGTGTTTTTTCCGGAACCTCTTGGTAGTTTGGGTCAGATCATCAACTTCGGTTGACAGCATGCAGCCCCTCAGATGTTGCTTGGTACGAATCGCCGGAGTATCATAGGATAATCAGAATGTTAGGTTAAGATCTGAACCGGTGACTGCCACATTTGTTATACGTGGAATTTCCCTTTGAGAAGTAATGGTGGTGGATTGTAAGCGTGGTCCTACTAACCTCTTCTGGCCATTTAGAGCCAAGACTACGTAATTTATGTGCCTTATTGACTAATTCACTACTTGCTGATCTAAGTCAATTTGGTTGTGTAGGGGAGCACTTGTTGTAGGCCATAAGATCGATCCCGACAAAATAACCACTTTTATCTTGGCTTAAATCGGGCTTCTCTTTAGGCCCTACGTCGCCATTTTTCTCTATCCCATTGAATAATGAAAAGATGGTTAACCGCTATTTTTTGTATGCACTGTAACGTACGGGGAATATGCTACATCCTTGCCGAATTCTATGGTTACTATATGCCTGTTGATCAGCGGTTAGTAAATATGCGACATTCGCTTATAGGTTTATAATGATAGGAGAATTCTGTGTTCGGCTTCGTGTATGTGGTTCTTGCTCCACCCGTATGCCTTGCGCTTGAAGAGCGAGGGACGTATGAGCGGGACAAGAACCACATATACCATTCAAATTTCATCAAATCCTCTCGTAAAACTGGATGAGTTTTAATCTTGGCCACCGTATGCCACGACTGGAGTTTCGCATAGTGACTTCATGAGGTGAAGCCGAGTGAAATCCGGAGCCCAAACTCCAGGAGTGGCATGCGGTTGCCAAGATTGAAATGAATCAGGTTTCGATTTTATCCTACCCCGTCTCCTCGATTTTGGAATATTACGTAATAGCAATTCTGTATGCCACTAGTGGCATATAAAACTCCCTATGCCAGTCAGCGGGGCATACGGAAACTCAATGTTAAGCCTATGGGATTTTATATTAGGGGTAGGATAATAGACTGTACTTTTTTCTATTATATATATCCTCAAAAGGTTTCAAGTCATTAGAGTATTACCAAATCGCCATTGTCAACTTTTCCAGGCAAAGTATCATGCACCTGAACCCTGGGTTACTGCATCACATTGTTTTGAAATGAAAGAGTGGCTGGCGCATTATGTAAGGTTGGGAACCAACTATGTTCGGTCGTCACGTGCACCCAGTACCCGTGCACTGAATTTCGGCACTGTGACATAGAGCCTCCAGAGGTTACTAAACTCCCGATTATCGCCCCGGGTAAAGCAAAGTTCCGCTCCTGATAGACTTGGCACATTACGACAAAATGAACCACAGTTTTCTGATTTATAATTGGAGAAACTGAATATAATTTCGGATTCCCATGTAGAAATAGCTGAAATTTCCATTTCTGACATTAGAATTTCAATTTGAGGATGTTTGAAAACCGTTAAACTGCATTAATTCTGGGTTACGAGCAAGGGGTCTATCACTTTACTACGTCGGTAACCAGCGAAACCCGGAACTTGGTCAACAGACTGAATTACGGGATACCTCAATAGGGTCTATACACAAATTGTATCTGACATTTAATTCCACAAGCTAAATGCATTCATCACTGAGTTACAAAACAATATTCATTCCTCCGCACCACGTGACTTGTTATAAAATGGCATTTTCAATGATTTCGAGGTATGTAATAATAAGGACACATACTGTGTGTGGCTGAATTACATCTGTTTACTGATGTTATTGGTCTTCGAACTGTGTGAATATTTCGGAACAGATTTCATTCAGGCGCATATTTCCATATATTACCATGGTTTTGAAATCACGATAATTGTAAATGTATTTGCAATTCACAATCTGCAATTTATGTTATCAAAGGGAAGACAAAATAGCCAATGATCCTCTGACGCACTACTTTGGACGCTACGCATCTTTCCCGTTATCTCCCAGGAGATTACGACTATTCGTACATTCTCCTCGGTACCGATATCTCCACAGGTTCGTGTTAGGTGGATAATGAATATTAGAATCACCAACAATTTAGGCCATAAATACATTTGGAAACAGTGCTTATTCATAATAGAAGCCACGTCTTGTATGCTTGCCTCCTCTTCGGGCGGTTTTAAAATAGAGATTACATAAAGAGGCTTTAGATCAACAAAATCCAGATTACGAAGGGGTTGGCAAAAATAGAAGCGTAGAATATGCGATGTCCAAACAGCCTTTAGATGCTGGTTGATATCAGTGTTGGAAAGATGCACATGGGTAAAATAATGTATGGAATAAACTGTGTGAGGACAACTGGGAGCTGTTTCAAAAGCCGGGGGGAGTAAACGGGAATGGCCATCACCAAAGCGAGAGCAATCAACGGCATAAAAAGCGAGAGTTCTAAGGTCTCGTTTCAGAACTGGCGTCGCTGTTGAGATCCCGGTACCGTTAGCTATGTCACCATAACAAACGAGACATTTAATAAATCACTATATATCGAATGATTTAATTATTCCAAATTATTCCTCGTATTTTTCCCCACATTTCAGTTTTTATTTGACGCTTCTATATGAATTCTTAGCGGAGTTACAGAGCCTAACTATTGAAACGGGTACTACCACTGTTGGTGCCGCTTTGGTCCAAAGTGCCGTTCGCTGTTAGCGAGGTGCCGCTATTTGGTAAGTGAGAGCAACTGCGAGAGTTTTTTCAACTAATGAAACAGCTCCCTGGGGTGGGTGTTAGTGGCCGTCACTCTCAGTCCCAGCCACGGCAATACGCGACACCCTTCAGTCCCACCCACCTTTCATCCCTTTCTTTTACTGCACTTTGACCGGTCCTAGCAACCACCCCTCAAGCTCAAATATGTGAAATCAATTGATAACAACAAGTTCACTTGCCGGGATCTGCCACTGTCAGTCAGGATCAAGACAGGGAAGAGCAGAGCACTATAGAATGGAGACTTCTTTAATGCAGTCTTTTTGGTACTGAAGGCCCGGCCCCACTGGTGCGATGCGATTGTCGCACACGTTTTATAGCCCCATAAACGCACCCTGGGCGGGTTTTATTACCCCTATTGCGATAGATTCATCGCACTCAATCGCAGGGAAAATTCAGGGTATGCCCCACTGATGCGATGTATTCGTCGCATCGCTTCTGGTACCGCCTATATAAATGTATAAGCCTAGCTATACAGTTTCATTATGATATTCATTAGAATCAATTATGTTACTTTTCATCCCTAACGCTTTAAAAAGTATCAGAATTACACCTAGGCTAAAGGCACAGCCTGGCATTTTCACAGCTTTCACACCTCCTGAGCCACCACCACCTGAGTGAAGCCTGACATGTGTGATTGTCATTGACTATAGGATACCCCATGTACCAGTGGTGGATGTACCTCGGTTTACCTGTGGATAGGAGGACTAGATACAAATACAATAGGATATACCCCCTGCCTGTGCGACGAATTCGTCGCATATCATGAACATTTCATGATGTGCGATGCGATGAATCCATCGCATCGCACACAATCGCACATGCGCGCATCCCCGGCCCCACAGGAGCGATTGTGTGCGATGCAACGGGCGACTCCGTTTTTATGACCCTCGCCCGCCGTTTATGACTTTTTATTGACTTGCAACAATCGCATCGCACCAGTGGGGCCGGGCCTTTATAAATAAGGACAATTTAGATGACCATACTCTTAGCATAGAAACCAATACAAGTTATCACAATAGGGATATAGTAGCCCTGGACTGGAACTTTACAACTGAATGTATTACCAGATGTAAAATATGCTAACATATATACTAGCATGTGATTTTACCCGTTTGAGAAATTAAAGGCATCACCCAGTCATCATCAGTTGATGCCACAAAGCAGCAACCAGCGCCAATGGGTTAATTTTGCCATTAGAAAGTAGGCCTTATTTACCTTTTGGTTTTATAGATTGTCGAAATAAACAGTTCTAGAACGTATAAGAAAATGAGAGCTCCCATGATGTGTGTGAATCGCAGACACACAAATCCTTCAAATTGAAATACCCTAAAATGAACCCCCAGGAAAATACCCTCAAATCACCACACTCCCCCATTGTATAACCCCCCCCTTTCCCCTGCCATAAATAGTAAAGAACGAAAGAAGAAGTCACGTATTACTTTTGATGTATTCCACCATGGATTGGATCAGATTCTCGCGGATCTACTCTAAATGGTTCATAGTGGTTGTGCTTCTTGATTTTTGTTTCTGTTTACTTTAAATGTTTTGAGCAGTTTTTATTCACTTCATCAAGTATTACCCACACAACCCTTGTACTACGTCCGTCATTCGTGTAAGGTTTTTGATACATACAGTAGATTATGATTCTATTGTAGTCTCATGTATAAACCTTTTCTTAGAAAATTGTTGATATGTGAATTATAACCATAGGGAATCCTTTTTTAAAAAAAATACTCTATTTATACTGGGTGATACATCGATGAATAGACACCGTTTTGAGCATATCTCTCAGTGTGCTACTATTTACATGACTTTTCACTTCATTTTTGAATAACTCAACAATAGATTGGTCGGATTCGACCGTACACAGTTATGTGTTGTAATAAACATTTCTTCTTCGAGCAACATATTGGTTGCTCACGCTGATGTTACATTTATAGTATAACGATAAGTAGTTACAGCAGTTAGATAAGAAATATTTGTCCGTATGCGTGTTATACGTAGACTCAGGATTGCGACCGTTAAATAAAACAAGATGCCTATAAGGCATATCAGATTTGGTGAAAATAGATTCTTAAAGAGCCTCTGAGTTACAGCATATCTCTGGAAGGATGAGCAGCTTAAACTCTTAGTAATATTAGGAGTCCATATATATGCAGGTGAGAATCAGAGAGCGCACTGGGTGATTATGTGAGGCTGGTCAATACCCACAGCCCCAAGGGCCGAGTGATCAGTTCAAGGCCAGTTCTGACTAAGTGCCCAATTCTTTTGATGTGATTTGAAGGCCTCTTTGGTTCCTAGTTCCCTCACGTTCACATGTAGTTGGTTCCAAGCTCGGGCTCCTCTGTAAAAGGCTTGCCCTAGTCGAAGTTCCCACTGACTAATTAGGAATAGGCATCAAGCTTTGGAATCATTTATCTAAAGATACACAACTTATAGATAGTAAACAAACTTTTAAAACAGCAGTTAAATCTTTCCTACTCAGAGATGATATCTATAATCTGTTAAAAACAATGTGAATCGCTATCAATGTTGTTATTATTGATATTATTATTGTTATTATTATTATTATCTATCTACACGCGTCACATGACCGAACTCAAAACAAAATATCTGTAAGTCCTTTCATATGTCATAAAAATGTTTTATTCTTGAATTGTATTGATAACAAAATTAAAAGGGAGACAAACAGACGACAACTGTAGTACTGATGTGATTTCATGGAAAAAAGATATGTCTGTAGACAACTAATAATCTTAAAATAGAATGATGATAATACCTGTTCTGTAACCGTCTCAGAGTCATATGACCTGAGAAACGTTGTATATTAGTTATATCGAGTAACAATTGTAATGTACTGTCCTGTGATATTTCAGCGATCTCTTAGATATTTCACACAAAGATTGATATTCCATGGTACTCTAAGATTCTACAACAGTCAAACATTTTTCCCAAGGTCAAGGTCACTAAAAGGAATGTTTTTGTCAAAATTTACCAAATATCTAAAAAATCAACTTAATATTTTTGGAGATATCACAAAATATGTCTCAATTTCAAAACCCTCTTAAATTTGATGACCTTTGACCTTTGACCTCTAATTAAAGGTCAAATGGACACATTTACAGAAAAATGGCTACCATATCTGGAATGGCCAACGTCTCAGCTTTCATTTGATACAATAAAATTGCTGCTATACTTCCATGGAACGAAAAGCCACTTTTTCAGGGGCTGGCCCCCTGACTAATAGAGTAATCCATCCGCTTCTTGATTTCTCCTTCTGAAGCGTTCCGACGTGGCTCCTGCGCAAGGTCCCCATGCGTGACGTACACAAGGGTCAGCAGCTCGGGGAGGGCGATGAGACCACCACCACGACTCCCCCGGAGAAAACCCACCTCCCAGACCCGGGCTCCGGCATCTCCAAGGCTAACCTCCCGCTCGATGAAGCCATCAAGGAAATCCGGGATCTCGATTTAGCAGGGAGCAGTGATGGGGCGTTAGGGGGCGGGAGGACGGAGTACAGGCGGCCGGGGCCAGGTAAAGGGGCAGCGTGCGGGCCGCAGGACGTCGGGAAGGCCCTGTACACCATAGATGAAGTGTCCTACCACTGTAGCCCCGAGTCCTGCTGGATCGTCCTCTGGGATCATGTCTATGACATCACCGACTTCATAAAACAGGTAACAAATCTTTATGTTTTTGAAAAAGATTTTTTATATAAATTCAATCGCTCCTTTTCTCTATAATAATGTCATGTTTGAGAAACATGTGTTGACTTTCCCTTGGCCTAACTGGCCACCGACTTCATAAAACAGGTAACAAATCTTTATGTTTTTTTAAAAAGTTTTTTTTTTTTACATAAATCTAATCACTCCTTTTCTCTACAATAATGCCACTTCCAATTTCTCTATTGAGAAACATGTGTTGACTTTCCCTTGGCTTTACAAGCTCGCTTCTCTGCGAGGGTTGTCCCTTATTTACAATCAATTCGGTCGTCGTTTTCATACAATGTCTTAATGGTTAGGGAATTAAAATAACTCTCACCTCCGTGAATGTGTAGGGGGTAGATTTCTACCTAAATTCATAGAATAGATTCGATCACCTTCAAAGCCAAAGTAAGTTTAATCAAATATATTGGACGTTAAACCATCCAAACAACCAAACATCAAAAACCAACCCCCATGCATAAACACTGAGCAACTACATAGCATGGCATCTCAATTTAGTATTTAGTCCACAACTAGACGTCATTGCAATTCCTGCAATAAAACTTGTAATGGGAACGTGGTCATGGACTCCTCCATTTAGATAACTATCCCTTAACACCTGATAGTAACACTGGTGGAGAACCCCGAACCATAATGGATATTCCCATTGTATGTGCATAGAGCCTCTCATGTGAAAATAAACATGTCCTGAGTTTCATCTTTCCATTCAAGAGCCACACATCATTCACCATGTACCTATACTATAGCAGGCACCAGAACCAATTGTGGCCTTTGAATGGCCGGCTTTTGTTGTCAATATTATTAAAAGAAATTTTTAATTTTAATTTTTCAGTAAATCTGTATTTTTTATTAGAACTTTTCGATATTCTAATGACCTACTGGCAACATTAAGCATAATATCTCATGTATTTTTTTTTTATGATTCTGCGATAATTTTTCAAAAAGTTACATAGGAACAAATACAGAGTGGTTCATCCATTCCATACGGGAATGCCATATGGCATTGTCCGGCCAAGGGGATGCCATATGGCATTGCCCAGCCAGAAAGGGTTAAGTCATAATAAACTGGAATGAGTGTAGAGAGACAATGGAGGCGTTGTAAAACTTTGAAAGTCAGTTGAATCTCAAGAACAAAGAGCCACAGGACAGTAACCGTCCACCGAATGGTGGCACTATACTATCACCGCCTGAGAGTCTTCTCAGGTGGCAAGTGTTGCGGCTTGTGAATTTTCTGATAAAATGAAGTATGGGCTGGAAAATGTTTTCCTTAGGGTGTCAAATGTCCTGTCCCCCTCAATGGCCACCTGGGAAGGTCTACACACCCTGTGCTGACGGATCATACATGTCTCCCTGTCCACCCTCACCATCTCGTTCTGACGTGTCATCAGAAGGATCCTCCATACATAATCGACATGCCGCACTTGCGGGACTCCGACTGGTGCCCGGTAGCTGCATACGTGGCTTATCTCGTCTCGGCTCCTGCCTAAACCAGAAGCCCCATAATTTATCCTCGTCTGCTGTGTAGTCGACCCCCTCCCGTCCTTGTGTAACATGTTCTGGCATTTGTGCCTTATACCACACTACATTAACTCATTATTCCAACTCCATGAACGATATCTTTTTAAACACCAATGTCCTCTCTTTCAAATTACACCAAGCATTAGGCCACTCAAAAAAAACTTGTTTCTCATCACCAAGCCATGAAGAATATGATGAGGACGCTTTTTTTTGTATTTTTGTTTGTTGCTGGATCAAAGATGGCTTAAAAGTGTCATAAAATGGGCTTTGGACATACAGTAAAACCCTCTTAAGCGATCAGCCTCCGTTCCGGGCCAAAGTGTCCACTTATGCGGGGTGTCTGCGTATGCGGGCTTTTCAGATTTATACTGGAGCTTTAATTTGATACTAAATACACATACTTTTCATAATTTCTATCAAGGTTCATCTTATTTTAACTCCCCCCCCCCCAAAAAAAAAAAAATCTTCTAAAATCGTTTTTACAGATGCGCGCGGTGATGAGAAACAAGTTTTTTTTTGAGTAGCCTTATGTACTCTAGGCAAGCAGATGTGTCCAAAAACATATCATTTTTTACATTGTTAGGTGAATTAAGTTAAAAAAAACCACTTGTAAATACGCTTGTGTTTCAGCACCCCGGAGGTGAGGACATTATCTACGAACATGCCGGACGAGACGCCACATTCTCCTTCACGGACGTTGGTCACTCCAATGACGCGCTGCTCATGGTGCTGCCCTACCAAATCGGAGTCCTCGTCGAGGTTTGTTCACCCCTCGTACATCCGTCATAACTGCACACAGGGTCTATTATGTTCTTTGTGGGTTTTTTTTATTTGCACTAAGAGACCTACAATACTTGACCTCTTTTCATATCCAACCGCAGTTCCAATGTTTGTGGCAGTAACAGGTCAGGCGCTTGTACTATCATTACACAGTACATGTATATACAGGAATGTATTGGGTGATAGAATGCTGTAATGATTGCCCGATGCTAAAATAGTTCTATCACTTAAACCTATTTGTTGTATAGCTTATATTTCAGTTGTGTTTTTTAGAATGAAGTAGTCCATATCGTACTTCTTTTTGTAGGTGTCATAGAACACTAGATTGGATTTCTTCTAAAGTAAGATGTTCATGGACGTTTCAGTTAAACAACTAATTCTTCTTGAATCCTTACTCTTGTTTCGCTCAATAGCGAAATTTGCTGTGCATACTTCCTGATATTTAGTTAACATTCCTTAGTATTGCCTACGGACATCAAATGGCTGTACTTGCACAACCTGTGTAATTCTTTGGTAGATAATTCCCATATCAGGATGCGGGCACATACGTAAACCACTAAATTGTATTTTTGTAATGATTTGCTCAGTGGAAGAACGCA
Organism: Alentia gelatinosa; assembly: GCA_950022655.1. Taxonomy (NCBI): domain Eukaryota; kingdom Metazoa; phylum Annelida; class Polychaeta; order Phyllodocida; family Polynoidae; genus Alentia; species Alentia gelatinosa. Next base: position 18,621,421 of record OX465585.1, on the reverse strand, counting down.
TTGAGTCTGGCCGACTGGTGGCCGGCAGTGAAGTTTCCTCGCATTGCAGAGAAATCCCTGTCTCTGGCCCATTGCTGGAGGGCCACTGGTTGCCGGCCTGGCCTATAGCCCATTTTGCCGCTCCTTCACCAACTTCCGGACGGCCAGATAGAAGTTATGAGCGCTAAAAACCACCTGTATAGCATCGCTGGCAATTTTTGGACAAAAACTGTTTCAATTGATTTTTAGCGGCGGCTGGCCAGCTGGCCGACGACGCCACAAGCTTTGCTTGGCTGCCTGTTAAAGGCCTATTTGGTGGAACACTCGCTTTATGGATGGGCCAAATCTTTGGATATGGCAGATCGTTTTCACAAAACAGAACGTTTGGAGACAGCCTCTATGGCTTTTGAATTGGTGTCTACTCTTTCAGATGGTTGCCTACGCCTCCCCATTTACACATTTTGAGAGCATTTTACTTAGTGGAGAAGGTGTCCCTGTTTAAAAAAAGGCTATGCTTTCATCCCAATTGTAGGTTGAATATAATAGTGCTGATTTCATCCATCCATCTATCTGTTTATATATCTATCTATTTATCTATCTATATATATCTAATCTATCTATCTATATATATATATATATTGATATATATATATATATTGATATATATATATATATATATATATATATATATATATATATATATATATATATATAGTGGAAACATTTTAAGCCTGTAGTAGCTGATAAATAATAAATGTGTTGCGAGGGGAAGATTGCGTAACTAGGAACAAATGAGATGTTCAATATTGATGAACGAGCGTGGAATTTTAAATAAAAACTGATAAAAGGTTCGGGTTATATATTCAGTCTAGGGCTCATTTTCTGTAACCCACGTGCATCCAATCAACTTGCCAGTTCTACACCTGCCTTTCTATGATCCAAATATGCCAAGCACAAGTGTGTCAATGAGGTCTGTAGTGAATGGTCATGGTCAGTTGGGCACCCCTCTAAAACACTGAGACACCCTGCACCTTTCACAATGTTACAGTATTGGCATGTAGATAATGAAGGGATACTTTTTGCAGCACGCTCAAAGTCTATACAAAACCTCTCCCAAACTAGGCACCTTGAATCAAGCTTCATTACTAACGAAAAGATGATACGGTCTGTCCTTTTACACATTATTCCCGGGCAATTCAGAATTATTTTCTTCTCTTGCAGAGTGACAGGATATTTAAGAGGAAAAAGTCTGAGAGCGCCAACTACTAGAGACACCTGGCGACTGGTCGATGGCTGTCGTGTTATTTTATGTACAGATATTGTTTTCTTAACGTCTTCTTTTATTCACACGTGTCTGCACTGTGATGTATTTATATTTTGCCACTGTCATGCTAACGTATTCTGTCAGTAGGCTTTGAGAGAAAATATGTATTATATATGATAAGCATAGAGTCTGTATTTGTTGATTGATGCCCTCTACGCAGTCCCAAGTACTTCAGTTCTTCCGTAGTAACCACAATACCCTTACAGTTTAGAGGCTCGTCGCAGGCGGTTTACAGTCAGGTTTTAACAAGCACTCTCTTTTGCATATCCGGGTTGGGTATGACACTGAAAAGATCAAATACATAAACTGTACAACAAAATTTTATTAAAACAAATTCGATTCAACGTGCATATATAATGTCTGGGATGAAATTCGTCACAGGAGGATCACCTTCCACATCTCTATTGTAGAACCTCGAGAACCTCGGCTCTTTTGGCCAAATGGCTGATTTCAGTAACTGGCTCTGAGCGCAGCACAAATTACAGCATATCTATCTAAGGTAAAAGATGTACATCAAGGTGTGAAATTGGTGGTGAATGGTAATGAGTAACCCTTCTGTACCTCATACTCGTACCTTGGTATAACGGTGGACGAAACGCTCAGTTGGAGTAAATGTGTAACGGAAACGTTAAAGAAAATAAATTACTGACTTTTCAGGCTTGCCAAAATCAGGAAATACATTAGTAGAGAGACCAGTATTAAGATTTACACAAGTATAATAGACCCAATTTCCGAGCTACTTTATGGTTGGAGCAAATAAAATGCCAAGAAGAAAGCTGCAAGCAAGTCAAAATAGGTATCTACGTATTTGCACGAAAAGCTTGATGGGGGAATGCCCATAAATGATCTTCATGCTGTCTGTGGAATTCAAAAGCTTGAAAATAGAAGGACATATCTTAAAACTCTGTTATTGAGGAAAATTGCTGCCGGTGTTGAGGAATCTAAGGAACCGATAACGCGTACCCAACATAAAAGATTCATTAAATTAAAGAGACCGAAAAGTTCTTTCCTCAGAAAGAGTCCTATTTATTCTAGCATGAATAACTGGAATGAGTTGCCCATAGAAATTCAAACCAGAAGTCTCTTTAGTTTAAAAAAAGACCTGAAGATGAAGTATTTTGTGCGGTTCAACTGAACCAGCCTGTTGGGTTTGGCTTAATCGAATACGCTGGTATCAGAGCAGATCGGGGAGCTTAGATACACACACTCTTTTTCATCTTTCTCATTAACTAATTTTCACCTTGTACAAATCTCCTCTGTGGAAGGAATTGTTTGATGTTATTAAAAAAATGTTTCTTGTCATATGAATAGAAGACCTGAAAATCTGCAAGGCAGAGGTCACCTCCATGTACCCTTTTACAGTACGAATAAAAAAAAGGTCTATGTAAAACACAAAACTCTAAGGCCCGGCGTCCACCTACTACGATATGGCACCGATATGGTCTACGATGCACCTTCCGATGCAAAATCAAAATCGCGTCGGAAGGTCACCTAATATCGGGGCAGTTGATCACGTTTCTGCGATTAGACACCGATAAAAGCCCCATACAATGCGTGGTGAATTGGCATGTCTAGACATATGTCAACGATTTTGCACCTTCCCGATATGGCACCGATTTTGACATTTTGTATCGGTGCCATATCGGGAGGTCTACGATTCTATCGTAGTAGGTGGACGTTGGGCCTTAAGTTTAGATAATCCAGACTTGTTGCTAGAATGCTCAGGGACCTGTTTCAGTAGTTTTGTGACATGTCTAGATGGCATCTGTGACAGCATACGGGCAGATCATAAGACTGCAATCAATGACACGTGGAATTTCACTCACTTCCCATAGGAATTAAGCGATGACACTTTAACACGAGTAGGGGATACATAGAACCCATAATCATTCCAAATATGAAGAAGATTGGCACCTCTGACCCTCTGATATTTGCTAGACGTTTTCCACTGTTGCTTGCAGTGTTGGTGCTGCTGTTGATGTATGTCTAGGCTTTATGTCACGAAACTACTGAAACAGGTCCCAGGTTTGTCCCAGCATGTCTATCTTGTGTAAAACAACTGCCTTGTGCTCACACCTGCCGTTCACACTCTAGGTGTGTATGCGTTGAATTTGCTTAGCTATCAGACCAGACTGAGTTGTGTTTCACTGAGCAGTAAATAGTCGAATACATAATACACAATATTTAATGGTTTCAAGCAGTCGTATGCGAGGATATACACAATATTACCATGATTTCGGCCTGAGTGGCCGTATTCTCCGCGTAGTTGATATCTATCTATCGCTCGGAGTATTACTACGCGTCAACTACGCTGAGAATATGGCCACTCAGATCGAAATCATGGTAATGTTGTATTTATTACTCACCTTTCATGTAATTATCCGGAAAAAATCTAGTATATTATTAGAAATTCGGCCCTAGCGCCGTGCTTTGTTTGTATGAATTAGTTCCTATAACGCCCATTAGGTGGCCGAAAAAGCCGTATTCTCCTAGGAGATTCCGGAGATCCGTATTCTATTCAGTAACGATCTGTACACTCCATAAGCTTAGCATGGAGACTCCGTACTCGGTGGGTAATATATTTAAATATTGAGTCAACTCAGAGGAGCATACAACAGCTTTCACCTGAAACCAGTTTATATTGTATTTATTATCAACCTTATCTTGACAAGTGGGGTACCGATATTAGTTCATTGAGGTATGCACCTTTTCCTGTATGCGCAGCTTTTGCAGCCCGCAGCATACATCATATCTGTATACACCGGATAGGGTGCTACACACTCCCAATGTGTTTTCTATGGCAGTTTGTACTAGGGGGATAATAAAAACCTTGGGATGTACTGTGGTAAATTAGTGGATGGCATCTCATCTCGTTCAGTATTTTTGGTGATGGGTAAGTTACTCATTACCATTTTTTCGTTTTATCTTATGTACCTTGAAACACAACTGACTTTGTGAAGCTGTATTTGAATGTATTGTTACTATCTGAGCGGGTTCTCCACCATTGTCACTATCTTAGATGCTTAGACAGTAATCTTAGTGCAGCAAGAGCTAAGACCACGTTCCTTTTACAAGCTTTATTGTTGGTCTAACTGTAATGCTGATACATCGAGATGCTGCGCTATATATTTACTAGTGTTTAGGTGGACCTCATTGATTATTGCTAAGTTTGGAGTATTAACATGCAGGGAGATCAGCCATTTAGGCCAAGGGAAAGCTCACCTTCGTTTCTCAATAGAGAAAAGTATGTATAATATTCAGCTGTTGATTAAGTAAGAGCTTCAAGCATCGGTAAGGGAAGAAGCTAGATCTTTAAAAGACCGCTTGCGAATAGCTATCTTGATGAATAACTGGGCTGTTAAACGCATATACACATGTACTTGAGGAGCATGTAAGAAAAGACATGAAATTGTTTGGACATTAGTCAAAGGATCATTCCTTTTGATATGACTTGTATAAACTATATTTATTATTTATTCCAGTATCTATATATTGTTACAGACAAAGTCAGAGATATATTATATTTGTATCTATTGGTCTCCGCAGTAATCGAAACAATTTTGTATTCGTTTTATTTATCATTCTGGATTGACAATATACCAGTCAATTAACTGGAAAAATAATCTTAGGTACACCCAAACGATCGGGATCGTGGAAAATTACTTTGTAAAATGTAAACATGTGTTAATAAAAAGAAAAATGAAAAATGATTCATTTCGTATCATAACCTGTATGGTTAACGTGAACTCAAGGATCAATCTTGGGGCCACTTTTGTTTATAGCCTTTGTTAATGACTTGCCAAGGATTCTGAGAGAAGATAACAATAACCTAGAGAGATCCAAATGCTTGCTCTACGCAGACGATACTGTGCTGTATCAGAAAGGTCTAGACACTAAACTAATCATAGGACAGATGCAGGATGATCTGGACAGAATTGGTATATGGTGCTCAAGGAATAAGCTAAGTATGAATACCAAAAAAACCAAAATAGTGATATTTGGAAGCAACCAAAAAACTAAAACGATACATAATCATAACATAATTCTAACCCTGAACAGAGACCACCTGCATAAAGTCCACTCTTATAATTACCTGGGTATATCTCTAGACGCTAACCTGACATATAAAGCACACATAAATCAAATAGTAAAGCAAGTATCGCATAAATTGTATCTCCTCTCAAAATTAAGGCCTTACCTGACAGACCATGCTTGTAAAATTATTTATAAATCAATGATTTTGCCAATTATCAACTACGGGGATGTGTTATATGACTCATGTAATGATCAAGACTTAAACAAAATCCAAATCCTTCAGAATAATGCACTGCGATTAATAACCAAAAGTAAGCCTAGGACTAGTGTAAGTCTTCTCCATAAAATGGGATTCACACGGTGGGACAAATGGACCTGAGACTGGTGTACTTCACACCTTTGCACCAGTCGGCTACTATTTCCAACTGGGAACAAAGTTTCACAGATTGGGGTGTTCTACAGTCTCAGGGGAACATGGCGGATTCAATTCACATGAGAAGATTTAACAGGTACATAGTCTCACCCCTACACCCCTGCACAGGGTACACAGGGTACACAGGGTACACAGTCGCCGACTCAGGGTACTTCCCCGTGTGAATAGGTGTTATTTGAGACCGCTGAGACTCGCAGATTGGGGGAGAACGTGTGAAATACATTTGTCTCACCAAAATGTGCCTCTAAATTTTAAACCTGTTTAAAGTCAAAATCTCATGAGATTCTGTTCCTTGTTAGGGGCGATTGTCGCCGACAATTGCAAGAGAAAAAAGTTGTCTCAGCAAAATGAAAGCCTGTCATTCACACGAGGAGATTGTGTTCCAGTACCGAATCTCAACAGGATTTGTCTCAGACAAACACTTTGTGAGGTACATGGATCCCACCGTGTGAATCCCATTTAAGTCAGTACAAATGCCCTTTCTGAGTGATGTAAGAAAAATGCATGTTGTAATACAAATGTTTAAGAATTCTAACAATGTTGAGATACTACAACCGAAAACACTCAATACCCGTGCACAAAGTGCACCCCTGTTTAGACTCTCGCATCCAAAGAACAATCTATATAAGAGAAGCCTGCAATACCACGGAGCAGTGATATGGAACAACCTACCGTCTAAAACAAGAAGTATAGAACACCTCAAAGACTTCAAGAAAGAACAAAAACTCCAACTAACAATGAAAGTTAACTATTACTAGACTGAGAAGAGATCGTAACCAGTCAATCAAGACTGCAAACAAAATGGACTTATCTTATTAACCCAAGAAACAGTATATTACCTAATAACTTTTATGTACTAAGCATATTGCCACTCAAAAGGCCTTATCATAGCTTACACTAATATTGTACATTATAGAAACTCAGCCGATACAGCTATTTTGCTTGTTAAAACTGTGTATATATGTTACTATGTCATCATGAAAAAAGACCAAAACTGTAAAAGGAACTATTCTTATCTGGAGATGCGTTAAGACCAGTCCAATAGGACTGAGCGTCCTTCCAGTATAAATAAACGTCTTTAAAAAAAAGAAGTGTGTGTGTGATCCAGCTCCCCCTTCAACACAGTGAAAGGCATATAAAACGGGGGAAAAGGTGATTCTAACTGAACATTACAACACATGAATGTACAGAGAGTGAGGTGTTATACCTAGAAAACCAAATAAGGAAACAAGGCAGAAGACAGTGAACAGCAAAGCTGATGCTGAAAAGCCAAAAGACTAAACACCTGCTATGAAGTCCTTATGATCACCCACTTGCAAGGCGCAAACGCTGACATCACTGTAAGAATATAAGCTGGTATACACGAAAGAAGTACAGAAAAATACAGCCGGATTAAGTACTGGACAAACTCACAAAAAGCATGGATAAGCTGGCCAGCACTACCAGTGATCTAAAACAGGGGGCAGCCGCAATTTAAGAGACCAAGGAATGGATGAAAACAAGCAAAACATCCTAAACCAGGCTTGCCCTCTCCTACTATCAACGGAAATAATAGATAGACTAGTAGCTGAGACTAACAGGAAGGTGTTAGTCACCTAAATACGAGTTCCAAGGACGTGGGGTGCCAGACTGGATCAATTAAAGGCCTCATGCAAAAAACATCATATATGAACATTTATAGACAGACAGATGGAAATTCTATACTAGGTAGACAGAGGTTTTTCAATATACTACAGGAACTTACAAAGAAAAATAACCACGAGATTATAGCCGTCTGAAATTTTGATATTAACCTGCTTTGTGACTCAAATGGATGAAGAAAGCCTCAAAACAATTAGGCCGGGTGTAATTGATAATATCATTTTTGATTTTATCCTACCCTGTCACATGTTTCTAACTTCATATGTCACCAGTGGCATATAAATATTTTATGGCATAACCGTGGCATACAGGCCCACCATGTTGAGTCTATGGAGAGATATATGAGGAGTAGGATAAAGAATACTACTCGTTTTTCTGATAACAGTTCTATCATAAATCTAATTTTTACTTACTTTTTACAGATCTAAGTATGAGACTCTCCAGCGTATTGACACAATGTTATAGTGATCACCAGATTATATTTTTGATGATAAAAGACATGGACATACATGTTAGATAACGGGAAATCCGTAGAACAGGTTTCCGACTGTCTTTGGAGATAGTAAGTTCCAGCCTAAGAACGGTCGGGGTTGGGACCATAATTGGGTTTTCAACCCCTGCCGAGACACCCCTCTCATAAGATCTCACACTCTCTAAGTCGTAATCTGTACAAGGTTCTCACTGCGCTCTATGGAAGAAGAATTCCTAATGAACTAGGCTTAGAGCCTGGACAATCCACTGGCACACAGTATTCCCGCTAGGTGGCATAATTGAGATTATAGCCTAATTCGTTAAGAATTCTTCTCCATAGAGTGTAGTGAGAGTACAGAATACGACTTAGAGATTGTGAGATTTAATGAGAGGGGTGGCCAAGATTGGCCAGTACGTCAGGGACGGAATAAAATGCTGATACCACCTTATTTCTTATGGGAAGAGTAAGGACGACAACTTTGGCTTTTGCCCATTATTGTCTTATTCCAGTTTTCGGAATATACTGATACAGCTACCCCCGAAGATCCATGATGTCAACAAGTTGGGCGATGGGGTTCGGGGAATTGTCCACCACTCAAACACTGGAACCTTTCACATGACAGGGAAACAGCTGGTAGCCTAGTGCCCATCAGCCGAGGGCTGGACCTCCGTAATGTCTGACACTGGCAGGTTTGCTGGGCTTGACCCTTTTTCAACATTGCCGACCAGGCTAGGAGCATCACCACAGCCGGAGGTGGGGTGCTTGTAAGCCCAGGCTGACCACTGTAGGTCTGTAGCTGGTGAGTCTTCCATGTCCGACACTCTTAGTAATCTTAGTGACTGATGTAAGTGACCGCAAAGTTTTTGGAAAGATCAGAATAATTTGAAACATATCTGTATTTGATCTAAAAGAACTATAAATGAGTCCTTCAGAAATCTTGAATTAAGTCTTTGATTTATGTGCGTCTATCTTTTTAACCAATTTGTAGACCTGATCTAAAGGGATGCTCAACTCTGCGAGGGAGTCCCCTGTGTCAGCATTTATAGGAGACTCAACGCGCGGTAACTCGTGACTATTACCATCGTTTCCCACATCTGCAAAAAAGTTATCAAAAAGTCCACCTTATCGCTCCCTGTTCTACCTTCCCCCAGATCTTTATCCCATAATTTCGTAATTTCAGGATTGTTTTGTGGGTCATATAGAGCTATTACTGATCGCCAGAATTGTTTCGGATTCTCGGATGATACTTCAATTTTTCCTTCCAGTACTCTTCTTATGGCTCTCCTTATTCTATTATTCATATCCCATTTAATATCTTGAAGTCTATTTTTATTGAACTCCGTACGGTTTTCATTGTGATCCCTAACAATTCCCGCCTTTTCTTGCCTTTTGATCATTAAATTCATTACTATTGTTGATCCTGCCTATGTCCATGAGCTACTCGCTCCTCTCGCTCAGGCGTTGGGAAGCTCAACACGCGACTCTCCACGGAACCCCCGACGCCGCGTTTCAACATCTCAGCACCGGGGCTTCCGTGTCGTCCCTCTGGGCTTACGTCCTGGCCGACGCCTCCACTATGGTCGCCATCGTCCTCACGACGGCCTTTGGTATCTCTGAAATTTAAATTGAACAATTGCCCTGGTAATTGGCTTTGCTGACGCAAAATGGAAATCGGTCTACTAGGAGAACTCAAAACATCTGAACCGTTTTCGTCGGCCAATAGAAAAGGGCCTGAAGGAGAATAGGCCCCCTGGTACTTTAGTTGCACACCAGAGGATGACAAGGAGGGGACAAGTGGAGACCTCGGACGAGGAGTAGGAGACTCGGAGGAGAGCTGGCAGCCTGAGGTCCCGTCCTCAATCTTCACGTGCACAGCGTGCAAACCCGTGATTTATATATAGATACGTAAGGCATATAATATCTGTCACTTTGAATAAATAAGTAAGTCTTTCTTGCCATTGTGTATACGCTTTATCTCTAGACATAACCATGTTCCTATGTTGCAGTCACTGTAACATAGGGGACACCACTGTTGTTTTATTTCATTTGCCATTAGTCATCAAAGTCTGTTGTATATAAAAGATCCAATGTTATATTATCAATTTTATTATAAACTCGTTCTAAAACTCTATTGATTATCTTTTCATTAATTACATATGATAAACCCAGCATTTCCTTGTTTTTTTTTACTGTTTTTTAAATATATTTTACATTAAAACACCACTCTTCTGTAGGATTCTTGATATGGGCCTTTACAAAGCATAAGGTTATAGTCAAGGTCTGATCAGATATCACCCTACCACCGCCACTCAGCCGCCACCACCGCCACCGACTCTGCTACCGCCACCAACACCTATGCAGCCGCCGCCACTTTCACACCGGCCGCTTTCACACCCGTCACTTCCCATGGGCACACAGACATGCGCTGTGTAGGCAGAGGACTTAGGGTAATCCCTCCATACACACTAGGGGAAGCCATATGCGCTGGCCCGCAATATAGACGTATACATATGAAAACAAATAAATATACATTGTATACGTGGTGGTGTATATATGAAGTATCTGCCTTTTTCATGCAATGTACAGCACAGATGAGTGGTCCAAAATTGAAGGGGGGAGACAGGGTGACAGTGGCAGGGTGGCCTGGTGGCGAACCTTTTTTCTAATCAGTAAACATATATATTCGCCAAACGTATATAATATGTATATGATTGGCGTATACATATCACGCACAGGTTATTTCCACTCATATATTCCTGGCAGCAAATACAGCCATTACGCTTCCGTATACATGAAAAACAGTATTCTATACACCACATATGCTGGCGCGAAATATGGAGGTATACATATATATATATATATATATATATATATAACAGGTCAATATACATTGAATAAGCTACATACTCAAGAGGCCAAGTGGGTTTTTATTATAGCCTAGTTAGTAGACAATTACTGCCGAACATATGTTAATTTCTCCATTTACCCTGTCAAGCAATTATGTTGTATAGTCATGAAGATCGTAAGTGCTTTTCCCCCAGACGGTCAACAAATCGGAGACAGACTTAGACCTATCATACAGGCTAAAAGAGTGGTCTAAAGTGTTGTTTACCAGAGATTAGAACTCATTCAATTTTAACGATATTTACAGCGACGAATTATCCAAATCGGTTATACCTCATATCTAAATTTCATGATTATCAGTTAGGTAATTCACACATGAGACACAATTTTCTTTTCGAATGGGTCTTATTACTGTTAAAACGTCCTGAAATGCAGCCAACTCTCACCAGATCTGGCACATTAACATACATTTACGGTGAACATTTGAAATAATACGTATCAGTGATCAAATCAATACTGATTACCCCAGCCCAACAGGGATCGGGTCTGTGTATCTTGATGTAGTGACGATTACTAAAACAGTCTCCTTATCACTCCTTTTTTACGATCACTAATAAAGATGTCATTGTCTATAAAACACATTCCAGTTTTATCTGTTTATCTACTATTGACAGCTACTTATTTGAAAGTCCACTTAGAATCTATCACTTATATTTTTGTTAAAAAATAAGGAAAAAAGTAGACTCTAGAATAAAGTCAGGTTATGAAGCTCTGATTGGTTTTGAAAAAAGAATGCATCAAAGATAGAGTCATAGATTTAGACTGCCCTGTTTTGCTAAAATGCTTCTAAGAATGATCCAACAAGTCGCATGTGTGATACTCAAGTTATTTGCATACCCACAGAATTGCACATTAATGATAATAAAGTTAATTATCAGTTATCTTATTGATTGATAAAATATTCAATTATGATCTATTGTCTATACCCATATCAATTCATAAATTATATATTCAGTAATTTCCTCAAACCATATATCACTACTGCGTAAACTGGCTTCCGAGTCAGACATGCATTGATTCAAGAAAAATTAAAAATATGAATCTTTGTCTGTAGAGGGTTGTATTTACAAATACTATTTCATTCAAATAAATGTTTAAGCTTTAATATACCAAAAATTCCTACTTGGGTATATTTTAGTTCGCAGTAAAACATATTAACCTACAAAGCAACAATATTCACGAATAAAGGCTATAACAGAAGGTATGATTTCGGAACATTAATGTTCCTTTCTAGGCGATGAAAGAACAATGGTAAGTTCAGGCGAGGCCTAGATATTGAGTCGGTCAGTGTGGCACCTCTCTCATGAACTTTGCCTAAGATTACAGAATGCCCCTTGTGGAGATGTACCTTTGTCGCTGATAAATTGTAGTCCAATGTTCCGAAATCAGGATACCAATGAATTAAGGAACCTGTTCATTCCCGTTGTCGGCGACAACAGAGTTTAAGAAATACCCCCTGTGGTGCCTACCGATTTTGGCCCATAATTAGTCACTGAGTGAGGGGAAATGGCCCTGCCACACATATACCAAGCCCCGCTCACCGATTTATTCCCATGTATTACGATTTTGCACTTGTTCCTTTATTAGTGGCCTCAAATCTCTGAGAAAATCGTAAGTCAGCCGTTCAATGTGGATAGAATTTACTCCCGAATAACTCCCACAAATTACCACCACCCCTATCCATAAATCCAGCTGTGATGGTCGACGCCCTGCGCAAATTCGCCTGAGACTAGCTTACGATTAAGGCAGTTAATCGGTGTGAACGAAATCGTACAGTGTGGTTCCACTTAAGGTATTCGTTTACAACGATGTTTTCGTTGTACATGCAGTACATTATTGTGAATAAAAATGGTGATTGAAATACTGATACAAATATGATATCATATATACCCAATACAAAGTTCTGTAGATGAGATCATTTACTCACATACTAAAACGCGAAATCTATTATATTCCTTTGCCATTCAATAACATGGTCATGTTTATCTATTTTGTTCACATGACCGTTATGTGGCGTTTCCCCTTGCCGACAAATACTCCAACGATCATATGCACGATGTAAAAATCGGTCGGTGGCCCTCCTTGGGAATAAATCCGTGCTAATAATCGTTGACCGTCAACGACTCTGTTTCCTCAGGACCGATTATGTTTTCCATGTGAAACGATTGTTCAATGTGTATAGGGCCTCACAATCCTGGGGGCAGTTTCATAATCCAGGATCGTACATGTAGACTCTTTTCTGTACGCCATAGAGACCCAGGGACAATGCGGGTCAACTTTATTCAACACTTAAGGACGACCTTATGGACGGCCAATGCTGTCTTAGCCAACAGACTTAAATATTATTAGACGATAACCCTTGAACGAGGTATAGAAAAGGGTCTTCATGTACGATCCTAGATTATGAAACTGCCCCCTGAAGATTATGTGTATTCAGAGTTAATATAAATAGAAACCGATTTTTGGTCACCGTCACTGATCAATTCAACGTGATTTGACATCGTCGGTAGCCTCAAAAGTGCTATATTAACTCATGTAACTACATCTTGTTTCCATCTGACGATTGTTGTTCCCAATGTGTCACATAATCGGTGGGCGGTGCATAAATGTCAGCGGTCGTGATCGGTAGGTGGACACGCCACGTAACACACGCGATGAAGCCCGTTGAGTGCACTGACTGATCTCAGCTCTACAAGATGATGGGTGATAAATCTTAAGAACATTGTCTCGGCCAGATACAAAACTATTTTTTCAGATTCCAGAGCAGACTCACATCATCACAGCCTGGAGATAATAAGACATACAGACGCTTGATCCCGGATGTGTAATCAAAGAGCTGATAGATCCATGTTATTATTGAGTAATGTTTAGTGGTCATTAATCATACATCGATTTCCAGGCTCGGCTTACCAGGCATTTACACTAGATGATTATAGACTCAATGGTTAGAAATCGGTACAAAAGTGTAAACACTTGAGGAAATTCTTGGGTTGATGACTATTGCATCTAGTGTAAACACCTGGCTAGCCATTCTTCCCTACACCCGGCGTTTACACTAGATGACTCAAGTGGCTATTCCACCAAAAAGGCTCTCTGCAGGCGGGTTTTTACCCTCCAGCTGATGTTTGCCGCCGGGGCTGGCCGCCCAGCCACCCTTAATCCTCTAAATTCTCTGAGCTGCTCCACCAAATGGACCCCAGAGCGGCTCCACCAAGCGCTGTGGCCAGGCCGGTTCCTCTGCGGCTAGAGACATACAGCGGGTTTGCTGCTGCTATCTCCGTTGATCCAATAGGCGGCATGTCGAGTGACCAAAGACTATGCTGCTCTGAATCCGCAAAAGCTGCATATTAGAGGGAAACTATGTTCCAGTGAAAGGAAGTCAAAGTTACGAGGTAAGGCTTGGAAAAATTACTGCCCAAGGCCTTGGCCGCGGGCAGTAATTTTTCCAAGCCTTACCGAGTAATTTTGACTTCCTTTCACTGGTACTTGGTTTCCCTATTCCTATATTCCTTCAAATGTGGTTTAATAACGATAATTAGCGTTATTTGCTCATCCACCATCAAACCTGAAGCCAGATCCAACCTTATCGAGTAACTTGACACTTTATGTTTACTCCCCACTGCGCTTTTCATATGAAGTTTGTAAGAGACAATCTGATTGGTCTAAATGTCAACTTTGGGTAGTATACGGCAACCTTGGGTAGTATCCATAAGTTACTCCACCCCCCAGAACGTGGTGTAAGCATAGAGTGTACAGCCATAGGTATATAGGAATAAGCGGAACAGGCTGCCGCCAGGTTTGGATTTGTACGGTAACACTGAGGGATATCCCGGCCTTACTCTCAGCGTAGCTCTTGGCACGCTGGCTGGGCGGCCTGGCCCTAAAAAATAAATGAATCAGTTTTCCGCTAGCAGTGCTTTGTGGGGGATATTCTACAAGTTTGCGCTCATAATGCCCGGCCGCCCGCCCAGTCTTCTCTATGGTTTTCACGACATCTTGGTGGAACAGCTTCAAAATGGGCTTTTGACCAACAGGCCAGTCATAGCTTGCAGCAGATTTGGTTTTGGAGGCACGGTGATGGGTCGGTGGTAGGGGGGGGGGGGGGGGGCGGCCGTGTAGAAACTATTCGATGTTTAAGCTGTTCCACCAAGCAGATTATAGCCACTTGCGAAAGATTTGGGCCGGCTATTGCCACAGAAGACCAATAGGTGACCACTTGTTGTAAGGCGCCTAGCCGGGCCTTGCGCTGGGTTGGTGGAATAGCTACTTGAAACGTGACGACTAGATCATCTTGCGAATAGTCGTCAGAGTTGCTCAAATATGCAATATCGTCCGGTATAGTCACCAATACAAGCGTTTGAACTTTTTATATGTACCGATGTCTAGCCATTGACAGCTGAAAGTCGTCAGATGGTGCAAAATTCATGAATCGCCGCCTACAATCGTCTAGTGTAAACGCCGGGTTACGGCCCCTTGTTGTGTATTTCGGGATCCCGTGTGGGTAGCGTGGGTCTTCACGCTATGAGAAATAAATCATTTCCGTTTGGGGTTATCAACATGCCAGTAGTAACTTGTAATTATTCTCCATAAATACACAATATCCCTCACATGGCATCATAAGCTTAGCAGAATGTTAGAGAACAATATTACCGTATCGTCACTGCGTCACGGTTTCCGCCACGCTCCTATATAGTTCCAACAGAATGGCGGTGTTACTGACTGTGACTGTGTGGGAGTGTGTCGGAAGCATTTTTTTCTGTGGTCAGTAAGAACATCAGGGGGTATGATTGGTAAAACAGGTTTGCTGGCTCTGCACCATGAAGGGAGTATGTCCCATCAGATATTGGTTTGCTCAGATTGTTAGTAAATGATATAGTCAGTGAGTAGTAATGGGGTGGAGGTTGGGTTTGGGGGAGGGAGGGTTTTGTCTGTGGTCAGTAAAAAGCAAGAGTGAATAACTGGTCAAGCAGGTTTGCTGGCTCTGTGCCATGTAGGGATCTGTCCAATCAGATATCAGTGTACTCAGATTGTTAGTAGTAGAAGAAGTCAGTGAGTAGTTGTTGGGGTGGGGTGGGGTGGGGTGGGGTGAGGTTGGTCTCTGGTCAGTAAGAGCACAAAGGTGAATAACTGGTCAAACAGATTTGCAGTTTGTTCTATTCTTAGGAACCAAGTCAGTAGTGGGGCAAAGGAATGGTCAGACTGGGATACTGGGCACCTAACCATTTTGCGAGGCCTTTATATTTGGTGCATGGATAGTGAAGGGTTAGTTTTTATAAAGTAATCTGAAAGCCTGTGTGAGCATTCTAACCTCTAGGTGACGTATGTATGAACTCGTTTTCCCGCGCTCAAATAGCACAAGGTATGCACTGAGGCGTAGTAAAACAGGGGCTCGTTGAATAAATTATGACAGCAGTGAAAGGACATGGTATAGGGAGACCTCGTAGGAGGGCTATTGTTTAATAGAATGTAAGCTCGTTCAGCTAATACTGTTCTACCTGACCAAAGTGTTGAATAAAGCTCGCCCACATCGTCCATGGGTCTCGTTGGCGTACAGAAAATGGTCCTCATGTACGACCCTTAATTATTCAACGAGGCCCCCGATTGCTTGTTTCTAATCTTCCTTTTCACTACAGCATTTTGATTATTTCCTACCTAGTGTATTAATAAGATAAAATGGGCTGTGTGATTTTTATTTTGTCTTCGCTAGTATTAGTAAGTACTTTCCTATCAGTTACTATTCCACCAGACTGGCCCTGAAAGTAAACACGCTGACGATAACGTGAACTCCAGTCATAGATAACACTCACATTGCATAGTACGACCATTATCGACTATCAATGTACGTGTTGTTGTCCCTAGAGGTTATATAACGCATGTGTGCTGGAGTAAACTTTACGATGTGTCAGTGGGACAGCCCTTTCTCTCCCCCGCCCTCCTTCACATGCCACTCATCTCCAGATTACCGACACCGCACCCAGACCCCCAGAACGAGACGGAACCGGATCACAACCAGTTTCGACCGACTGAATACGTATTTCATTTATTAACCCCCCCCCCACTTCTCCCTGCTTGTCTGGAAACCATATAAAGGTGCACGTTAGGGGAGTCACACTAGGAATCACACAAAGCAGTACTCATTCAATAAAGGGTTGGTTGCACAGTGCTAGAATCGGTAACTAAAACTACATTTGAGGAGGTTTATCATCGCCTATCGAGGACGCAATCGTAGAAGGGAAAACCACTCAGAGGAAAGTCATGGGGAAGGAAGGCATTTTGAAAAGGATCACCAGAAAAATATGGCCGTCTGGAGCATTGCTGGAACTAAAGCTGACCCTTAGCATGTCATGGGCTCTGGTGAGACATTTTTGTTTTCTTAAATGACTCTTTATTCTGGGATACTCAGCTTTAGGTTGATCTATTCTAGCACGTAATTGCATTACTAGACTATTGGGGTGGGTAGATAACGCTTAAAGGGGATTTGGAGAGCCTAACGCGGGCGGCAGAAGTATTTTGATGACATGAAACCATCGCTGGAGCATGCTGGGAGTCACGTCCTAACTTCACCACCCCTCCACCTACCTCACCCCTCCTCGCCGTGAGAGTTAGCCAGTTTTTACGTGTAAATTGTCTTATTTTTAAATCAGTTTTCATTTCTCCTTGGTATACATCTTAAGAATTTCAGATATTGACTTATATATCTAGCTCTTCCAGATTTCGCTGACTTAAGTACATAGATTTATATTTGTTTGATGGCACATGTTGAATTAACATTTTTAAACAATTATGAATCGTATTGTGGTCAAACTATTGCTGTTTTTCATTACGTGATAGAGAGATCTGATAAAGGTTTCGTTTTTCTTCATTTCATAACTATTCATTCTACCTTTTGATAAGTTGCCATCCTTGTATTTGTACCTGTAAATATTAATTCTACACTTCAGTTCAACTGTCTTACAACAATTGAAAGAGTTATCCATATATACAGAACGTTGGTTATTTGAGCTTAGCACTCTTTTACTTCAGCATTTTCCCGAAGATTGTGTTATGCATGTGATTTCCCTCGTG
The DNA here is from genome assembly GCA_950022655.1 of Alentia gelatinosa. Lineage (NCBI taxonomy): Eukaryota > Metazoa > Annelida > Polychaeta > Phyllodocida > Polynoidae > Alentia > Alentia gelatinosa. The sequence goes on along the minus strand of OX465585.1, from coordinate 18,603,568 downwards.
GTTTACATGTGACTATCCTACATGTGACTATCCCTCTTAGTCCACATGTATCAATCCAAGATAGTTCATATATGAGATTATCCAATAAAGATTTCAAGTCTAGCTGATTTTTCAAAATGATGATAACCTAATGGACTGCATTTTCATTGTATATGTTATCAATCCTTCAACTGGCATTTGATATGGGTTACGTACTTACCTTATCCTTAGTGTATAACCATGTTATTTAGTTTTTGGGGGTTTGGAAAGAACATCACCATCACACATTTATAGCAAGATGAATAGAAAAGGAAGTTAATTGTGGTCCTACATTGACAGATAGTGTTATTCTCAAGGTAGCATCAGCTGCAGCTATCTCGTGCTATTTAATGAATTGATAGGGCAGACTGCATAGGGAACTGGGGTCAAAGATGAGTCTTTTTCTTCTCATAAAATACAATTTCTACTTCATTATACACCTGTGCACATTAAACTTGTACTTACTGGCCTCTGCTCCCTATTTCATCAAAATCATGCACGCTGATATATGGCTGTTATACGGCCCAGTTCGACATACCCAAATTGTACTTCTTATGGCATTTACACGTAATTTGCTATTAGTTTAAGAGATTTGAAGGTGCACAATAATGCCTCTCCCGCCTATCAGTATCGGGGCAAATATTTACTGGTTCATGAGTTGGTAACAATTATCACATTAAATGCAAAGTCAGTTTTCTCACTATCCCGGTGTTTACACTAGACATGTAATATCGACCGCAATAGTCATCAACCAAAGAATTTCCTTAAGCGTTTACACTTTTTATATGTACCGATACCTAGGCATTGACAGCTGACAGTCGTCAGGGGGTGCAAAACTCAAGGATCGCTGCCTATACTCGTCTGGTGTAAACACTGGGTACATACTGTATCCACAGATCATGTTCCCATGTTCACAGTATTTCCTTTTCTCAGGTCATCACTCAAACCGCAGAACTGATTCTCCAACCCATCACCGTTATGTTCGGAGGTCACCTCGGCAAGGTGGAGCTCGACGCCATTGGTCTCTCTAATATGGCAAGTACATCTGAAATTCATGGATACAAAACAAAGCTCACGCCTGGGCAAATCTACCAGGAGACGGTGGTTATATATGGACGGGGTTTGTAGCAGATGCTCGACATTACATATTACAGTGCATAGATCTATATAAAAACAAATCATATGGAGACATCTTTCTATTCGCGAATGTACATATGTATAGATTATATAGAAAATAATTTATGGTTTTGTGAACAGGCTGCCGTAACACACGAGTAGTTGACGCGTGGTAATGCACGACTGGTATCGAGTGTATTAGGAAGTCACCCTTGGGTGGTTTACAGGGCCGCTTGTCTAACAAAACGATCGTTTGTTGTATTTGTTATGCATCTTATTAAATAAATTTATATCAGGAATTGTCACAAACAAATAGACTAGATATCTGATTAGGGAGTGTCTTTTTCCGTCTACAATGGTTTCGAATTCCCTATGTACCATGGATTTGAAATCCGTATACATACACACTATGGCATCTAACAGTTTTCAACAGCTTAGGACAAGAACTTCATGTGAACTGTGCCTCTTCTCGTGAAATGACACTTCTTTCATTCTCAAGGACAGATATAAAGATAATAGACTTTAGGGGGAGAACAAAGATGTATTGTTATCACTGGGGCATCTATGATGACATGTGTCCAGACTTTGTACTCTAGTGGTTTACGGCCGCCTGTCCACAAAACCATCGATTATTGTCTTTGTGTCCGGACATCTAGCTATGGTTTCCGTTACTTGTCGATGAAAATCATCCACGTCTCTTATTACTACACTGGCAAACATAGCCGAAGGGTGACTATTGAAAAAGATCACATATCAATGTCTACTTAATATAAGGCTTCAGGGTCATTTATGCTTTGCATATCGTTCGCAAGCGCAGAATCTACAAAACATCCAGAGAAAGAACTGATATAATTGACTTGAGACAAAAGAAGAAAGTCCGAGGGTATTTCTACACATAGTAAGAAATATAATTGATATCGGGAATATATGGAGACATGATTAGTGTGTCTGAATGAAATTTGTTCCGAGTTGTTTTGCTCGGAAATATTCACCGAGTGTCTCCAAGCACGCCTATTTAGGTTGCCGAAAGGTTAGGTTGCTCACATGGACCTTCAGCTCGCTACAAAAAATAAATCATCCCTTCACTATTTGTGTGCTATTCGCATTGATGCTGTAAAAGGAGCAGGGGGCCAGTGTCTCAGGGTCCTAGAGGTGTGTCCAGTTGACCACGACCAATCACTTGGGACCTCAATCATCAATGACCCTCTGGTGCTTGATGTATTTGAATCCTAGACTCAGGCAGTTGCAGAAAGGGCAAGTTGATTAGGTGCAAGTGGGTTACAGATAATGATCCATAGACTGAATATATCCAAAACCTTTCAATTGATACTAGTAATTGCACGCTCATTCATCAATAATGAACATATCACCTGCTCCTAATAATTATATACCTTGAAATAATTAAATCATTATATCAAAACAGGTCACGTGGTACGGAGTGCACGAAATATTGGTTCGTACAGCGTGTGCAGAACGAGATCAGTACAGGTGACGCATAGATATGAGACATTCGTGCACAGGTATATAATAATATGTCAATTACTTTTCAGATTATCAATGTCTTTGGAGTGGCGGTCATATGTGGCGTAGTGACATCCTGTGAAACAGTCTTCTCGCAGGTAAAGAAAAATGCTATTTCCTTCTATTTGTTTGTGAAATTGATCGAATATCGGGCCTCGCCACTTCCTACAATATCGGCCACTATTTTATCAATCATATTGTTTTCGCCAGGAGGAAAGGAAATCTAGGCAAGCATCTAGACTGCCGACGGGCAACGGCAGGAAACGCAATGTGGAAAGGATACAGCAGGGCATTTGTGGAAAATGGACAGGAGAAAGAAAAAGGCAAATCTCATGAGTCTATGCATCAATTAGCTTTTTAATGAAATCAGTTACCTAATCTATTCCAAACTCTCTCATATGCATATCGCAGATATTCAATCTTATAGGAAGTTCGTATACATCAACTTACGTAATAGTAAAATAAATACTTGTGACCCAGCAATTGGAAAGGGTACTCCAGATGGCAAACTTTTATCAAAGACAATTTATTCACTATATATGCAGTATTTCTCTCTGAACATTTCTATTTATCTCTTTTAGCTGATGCCAAAATAAATATAGAATGTAGAACAACAGGATTTCCTGATATCAAATTAGAATGTGATGACCAGTTTGATTTACAGAAACCCCTGTATATAAAGAGCGTAATATATGAGCAATTGGGAGTACGAAGCCTTCGCGGCGAGACCTACACCACTTGAACTGTTTGTGCTAATCCCATAGCTCTGTTGTTCAGTCATGATAATCGTTGGTAACGATAAGTAAAGATCGGGCAGCGACTGAACATTAGTTTTGATGGTACCTATTGGCAAGTGTTTTATTGATGCAGTCGCAGTGCGCCAGAGACTATCACCACCCAAGCGGCTGTTGAAAATAACGATTATCTTAGCAAAGGCATAGAGGAGACTGTGAACCACAGGTGGCGGTTTATAGTTATGACACCCGCTATAGGCGATAATTAAAGGAAATCGGGGAAGCATAGTGCAGTAGATTTGCAAAAAAAAGCAGCACAGTAGTGTAGTGCCCAACGTCATCACTTCTAACATGATGGTTCATTTCTCACGATCGAAATAACCACAGGATAATTATGAAATCTTGGCAGGACATACATATAGAATCATTCCCTGCAAATACCTAAATTTGAATGAACTTTAACATATGAAAAACAGTTACAACCACCCAGTAGATCTTCGCGACATGTCCAACCCTGTCGTGGGTTGCGACCGTTTCGGCGACCGTTTCAGCTACGATAATTAACGATCATCGCGTCTACAGCTCACCTAAGATCGCCAAACGTTCGCTGCTACTGGTCGTTTGTATGATGATAAACAATTGTTCGTTTGTATACCACTTAGCCATCCAAACGGTCCGTATCAACGATCATCGCAACTATAAAACACCTACCTAGGTACTCTATGAATTCTCGAGATGGTTACGTTTGCAATACGGATTGTATGCCCTTTCTCATTTGCCAGGTCACAGTATAATAGAATATGCTGATTCATTATTACAACATATCATAGATCTCAGTAAATGCGAAATTATACAATATTCTTATCTTAAACTTAGTAAAAATATGATTCACTGAAAAGTGAAAACCCGTTCCTTTGGAAAAGACATGTTTATATTTGCCACTTCAGAAGCTGCTGCATACAGAACGGACAAGTCGTCTCATCGTGGATTTTTTTTCAATATATATTTTTTCAATTCCGCGCAGTTTTGTTTTGATTGCACTTCCATATTCTCTTTTTTTTAAACTTCATAATCTAAAGAAGAACAGCATCTTATCCAATTAATATAATGCCAAATTAAAAAAAATTAGAACCAAAAAAATCATGATGGCTTGAACATTTGTTCATCAATTTCTTATCATATCATATCATATCACTATAAAACTCGTTTGTTGGTTCATCTACCGATTCACCTGCATCTTTTATTCGATTTCCATAAAACTTAATTTCTTTTCATTCTTTTTATTTCTTCATTTACAAATGGACATTATCCTTTGCGACATTTCTGGAATTTACAGCATCCAAAGTTGACTCACATGATTCTTTTCCTGATCCGTTTTGAATGTGATAAGGGGTCATTCTGCACTTCTAATTTTCGTCTAATCTGTTCACGTCACTTATATTCTGTTTTTATAGAATCGATTTCTAAAGAAACGTCCGAGACTGAAATCATCATTCTTTTAATTAAGATTGGTTATATGATTAAGGCAATAGAGCATTCATCAGTCTAAATATAAAGTTGTAAAAAATACACTTTATGTTAATTTCAATATGAGCAATGGTTTTCTTAAACAGGCATATGGCAATGGTCAAACAAAGATGATCGGTGTATATCTTCAAAGAGGTTTGTAATCTCATTGATTTTTATCTGGAGTATGGCGGATAGATTGAATTATTAGTTGTAATAGGTCAAATCATGGTAATTCTATCAATTGTGGGTACATAATGGATATAGAGCAAGATATCATGATCATACAAGCTACAATACCCAATGGGGATTTATAGTTAGCACAGAGCTCGGCTAAACGCCTCGTTTAGTATGGACCTAAATTCCCATCTTGTTTCATAGCTTGTACAGCATTGTCAGGCCGTTCTATATAATTATCATTTACCTATGGCCGAACGTCTATGAAATGCTATCTGATGCCTTGGGTGCAGTATAGATAATGTTCAGGCGTACTGTCCAAATAGTGAATTAGAAGCAACATCGGGTGAACAGACTGTGAATTGATGACTTTGTAAGGGAATAACATGGCGTTTTCTTTCTGGTCAGGTCAGCTACTCACTACACTCGGCTAACGTCTCGCGTAGTAATTCACGACTGACCATCGTGGCATAAAAACTAACAATACTAACTCTCGTTAATTTTCTACTAATCATTATACTTTTCAGAATAGAGGGGGTTTACTCCTTTTTACATCGAAATATTTTTAGATACATTTATAGTGATTTATATCTACATGCACATATAAATCTGTGATGGGTTTACGCTTTGCCTAAATCAAATAAATTTGAACGTATGTCTGTTTCATCTAGAATCTTCTTCATGTCATAATGTATGTTAATTAACCGCCATGGGATATAAACTATCAAAATGTTGTTATTCTATTTCATTCCATATTACAGCTATACCGATCCACATTTGTGCACTATTGGTATGTTATGCAATACATATCAATTTAGAAAGTTTTCTGCTCGCTTTGGCACAAGATCCGGAAGTCTCAAGGTAAGGGCTAAATAATATCACATAGATGCACTTCTATAGGAAGTTGAGAAGCTACTCATGATATTTGCTACTCAAGTAGACTAACCAAAACATGAACTCCTATCCTCCTAATTACACATCTTAGGGTAAATAAAAAAATGAAAAAATGGAGTAGCTCATTCAAAACTTCAAAAGAACCTACAATCTGATGCTGAGATGAGAGACATCTGATGGTTACAGCTGTGCTTTAATCTTGGAAAATTACGGGCAGCTCGCAAATATGAAAATGATAGGTTTAGAAACATACAATAACAATAGATTGAACCTACGAGGGATTGTTCACAAGTCTACGAGGGATTGTTCACATGTAAAAGTACGAAAGTTATGCAGAAATGCCACTTAAAACATTTATTGGAAGACCTGTAAATCTCTATTACCGAAATGAATATGTAAACACTGAAAACATATTGAAATATGCATATTTGGGCTAAACTTTGATGATCTAGTCTTGCTGGTATAACAATGTTACTTTCACAATTTTACAGATTGTCCGGACAGTATCTTCTGTATTTCATGCCAGGGATGTTCGTAAGCATTTTTATCAATACATTAATCTCAAAATATCAGAGTTTATCTTTACATATGCATTGATATTATATAAAACATTGCAATATGTGTTTACACAGATCTAAAATCTCATTTGGCAACGACAGTATAACACACAAATCTAATAAATTGAATAGTCACAAGTAGTTGAATACATTATTGAAACAATACATTATTCATGAATTTACCAAATTTACTTGAAATGAATGGGAAATTGACTAACACCTACAAATGGGTGTTCGAGGTCAATATTCTGTACACTATTGGGCCAATATTGCGTTCATGAAATAATGACAAATATTACTCTCGTCTCTGTATTACAAAAGAATTGTCATATGTTGAATAAGAACACAATTGATGCAAGTATTAAAAGAAAACATAGGATGGCCGTTCGAGTCTTTTAAAACATAAAATACGTCCAGACGCCGGTGGCGGAGGGACATATTTATGTTAGCAAAGGGGGAGAACAGTATCTCTACAGGCTCAGTCATTCTGTTTACTGATTACTATATACATTTACTATATACCCATGCCGTATATACTGTAAATACGCACCGTTTCGGCATATGACGTAAAAATACTGTACGGACCGCCGGTCCGTACACTAAAATACGGACCACCTGGCCATACACATTTATTTAAAAAATTGAAATTGATTTTTTTTAAATTGATTTAAAATTTTTTTTTTCAGGTATATAGTAAATATATAACGTCCAACCATGCTTGTACAATTCACAGAACTCGATGATAATTTACAGTTTGTACGGAACTCGGCATAAATGCCTCGGTCCGTACAAACTGTAAATTATCATCTCGTTCTGTGAATTGTACAGCATGGTCAGGACGTTCTATATAAGTACATATAAAAAAAACATGCCATTGAATTTGCGAAGTTGTTGAATCAGAGCCTGTTGATCCAACCTTGGTGCTGATTCACTACGTCACAATGTGCCCGAAAATTATTTATACTGCATCTCAAGCAGCGGGCAGTATTTCATAGAAGTCCATGCACTGGCATATGATAATAAACTACATGGCCATTTAAAGCCAACTAAGAGCTGATGGCCAAGCAATATGAATAAAGACTACGTCAAAGGGGAAGTAGTTTACACCAGGGTTAAGGTCACATTAATTATGTTGTTATTATCTGAAAATGCCATGGCTGGCTTGCTCTATATGTGGGCGATGCAAAGTAGATCTATAGGGAACAGAGCCATTGTTAGTTCATGAAGCAGTCACTAGGTGGTCGGGGGACAAACCTGTATTCTGGCTCTTTGTTCTTACAAAATTCAACTGGCTTTCAATATTTTACCATGGTTCCCTTGACTCTCTAAGCCCATCCCAAAGCAGGATGACATAATGATTAAACCCAAGACATGATATTTTCCATATGGAATACTTTATATAAATATTTGAGCAAGTCTAGAGTTGTAACAATTCCCAATTATCACTCACTTCTTTTGCACCTCCTTTAGTGAAGAACACCTACTTTTTCACCTCCTTTAGTGAAGAACACCTACTCGGGGGGCGTCATGGCGGGGCCCATGGATCATAGGCTATATGCCGTATACTGCTAACATAGATGTAAACCTAAGATGTATTGACTCGTATGATTCATTTAGATATACACTGAAGAAACTACAGATAAATAAATTATATGATAGATAAACTATTGTATGGATGGCCCATGGTTTTAAGTAACATAATAATACTCGAGGAAAAAGTGTATTCCGTGTATTGGCATTAGGGGTGATTCTGGTGGCTGCCCTTTCCCGCCTCAAGTGTATAGTTTATTGTTAAAGATACCCTGTGTCCATATGGCATTAACGCATACATTTCAGGAACTGAACTATTTAGACGGCTTGGTTTTTTGTTAGATTTCTCCATTTCACCTGAAAATGTAATTCTCAAATATCAATGAGGAAGTTTCAGTGTTCTATAAAAAAGGTGGATGATTTGTCTGGTTGGAGGTAAACACAGAAAATTTGAGTTTTATAAATTATTTATCTAGGGTCTATTACATGTTGAAAGCGACGTATCTTTATAATTTGGCTTCGCTTATTTCGGAACCATGATGTAAGGTTTCAGGTATTATCACTCTTTTACTAGAGAAGAACAAGAAAATCTGTACTTCAGTCGTTAAATCAGATTGTAACTGGTAATCGTAATTACAATTATGTGGATGATAAGTAAGTGTACTACTGAAATATATGATGCGACTGTGGATGAAGTATCTTCGATGTAAATAGGACTGTCTCCAAATTCAAACCAGCTATATATAGTTGATTGGAGGTAGTATAGACAACGAACAAAAAAAAAAGTACCGTTGTCTCAGACCTACTGATCTTGACCTTGCAGGCGATAGCAGTGACGATGGTGACTCGCAGATACACTCAGTGTCAAGGCCGCGTCATGCCCCATCTCATCTTCATGCTCGGCGGGCATGTTGTCAATGCTGTCTGCCAATACTTGTTCCTCTACCAGTTTAACATGGGCGTGATGTGAGTCAATCCTGTTTTCTACCCGACTTTGTATACAAAGGGATATGATTTATGTTACCACTGAGCAAATACGTGCCATATTCTAAGACTGTTTAAGTAAATCAATTCTGGAGTTCCACCAAAGCTTGGGATGGGCTTCCTGTGGAGATTCGGCTCTTCAGTTAAGGAATTCAAATAAAACATTAAAGTATGTAGGAAGCATAACCCACATCATACATCCCTTCATCACGGCTCTCTAGGTATTTAGAGAAAACGTAATTCCCTACGGGCTCAGTCACTACGTTTTCTCTTTATCATTACCTACTCTATATAAAACGGTAGAATTCTGTCTGATCAGCTAGAGTTTCTCCCGCACAGTGGGACAGAGTTAATCAGGCTAAGTCTTGGAGTCTGAAGTGCCACAAGAGTGAGATTCTCGTGTACTGAAAGAGTCCAACCTGCTATTCTTTTATCTATACGCAGTTGTACTTAACTTTTCTTCATTTCTAGTCATGCTCAGAACCAAATTTCATACAGTAGGATCCAGGGAGCTGTTTTAAAAGTCGGGAGGGTGCTAAACGAGAGTACTCATCGCCAAATGATGCGAGAGGCCACCAATGGAACTTGAGGGGTCGCTGTCGAGGTGGAGGTGCCGCTCTCTATGGGATATTGGTAGTAGTTTTGCTGCCGCTTTGATTCGAGGTGCCTCTCGCTTACAAAATGTGACGTGCCGCTGGCGAGACCTCACTCGACTTTTGAAACAGCTCCCAGATCTCCCTATCTTGATATAAGGCAACTGTTTGCTGTTGTTAGGGCGTACACAGAACTGTTAATCCACTGTCACATATGGTTACGCAGGTTGCCGGTAAAATCCTGAGCATTACCACTTTAGTTACCTGCGTCACTTCAAATACTTCAGACTGGTTCCCTGTCCCAATGAATAATGTGAGAGGTAACGCCAAGCTAGAGCTATTGTTGCAATTTCACCTGATTGTTTTGGCTGATTATGACATCTTTCACCACTGACTATTTGACACTAATTAATTCAACCTGGTTTGATTTTGCTGCTTACACTTACCGATATTTTATTGGAAACGTGTAATAATCGGTTGGTGGTACTAGCATCTATAATCGGTGGTTGTACACTGGGCCTTAGTGATACACTCTCTTTGTGTCGTGTTTGTTTTAGGATTCTCTTTTAGTGCATGGTGTTTAAATTGATATCTTCAGAGCAAGAAAACAAATTTAATAAAGATGAAGCAATATTACATACAAAATATATTTTACATTGCAGGGGCTCTGTGTTGGGCTTAGATATTACCTATATCGTTATCGCCATTGCCACAATAATATTCACCCTGCTATCAAAAGAGCACAAGCAGGCATGGGGAGGTGAGTGTGATCTTAACATTAGCGGTCATAAATAACATAAAACTTGGTTACTGACCCCATAGGGATGGCCGTTCAAGGTCTTTTGTAACATGAAATATGTCGCAATATCGCAGGCATATTTAAAGCCTGCCTCCACCTACCACGATTCTGGTCCCGATTGGTCTTACGGCGGCCTTCCCGACACCATTCCGATTCTAGCGTGAGGTCAGCCAAAATCGTGGTAGGTGGGACAGGTTTCTGCAATTCCGTCCACGATAGGCTGCGATGAAAACGCCAATCGTAGACGTCCCGGTAATTTCCAACATGTTGGAAATTTCGTAGCCTGTCGTTGGGTATCGTAGCATATCGGGAAGATATTGTGGTCAGCGCGTATGATTCACCGATTGGATCACGACAGAGGTCTACGATTCGGGGACCTCCCGATAGGTCACGATTTCGCCATTTCAAATCGTAGCGATCGGGAAGCATGTCGTGGCCTATCGTGGTAGGTGGGGGTCCCCTCTTAAGTTACAATAGCCTAAGAAGGTCATCACTATGGGCTCAGGCACTACGTTTACTTAATATTAAATATCTAAATAACATGAAAAAAAAGGATCGTGCCCCACCTTCCACGACTCTGGTCACGATATGCCCTACGACTGCCTTCCAAACACCATACAGATTCTATCGTGAGGTCAGCAAAATCGTGGTAGGTGGAACAGGTTTCTGCGATTCCGTGTACGATACCTCACGATAGGCTGTGATTGAAAACACCAATCGTAGAGGTCTCGACAAAATCCAACATGTTGGATTTTTCGTAGCCTGTTGTAGCCTATTGGAGGTGATTTAACAGGAAAATATCTCTTGGGGGAGAGATAACTGGCGGAAAATTATGAGATTCTGGAATTGGGTAGGGCGCATATGGTCAATTCTCTTATGGATGTTTAATCGCTGTAAATATGATATTATTTGATGAAGTTTAAGTGTCTGAAAATAATAGTATCATATCAGAATTATTATTCTACCACAATTATATTGTTCAATTTGGTTGTTTTAGTGTTTGAAAATGATATCATAGTATATTGTGAATACCTATAGAAAATTTTTCGGATTCATTCATATTTCCAAAATTATAGTATATATCGATATTAATATTATGTCCGAGATCTACATTGAATCACCGATTGAATCGTAGGCCAATCGTGACCATGATTTATGTCTTTGGTCCTCCCAAGGCGTTTCTACGCTCTACGATTTCAAACCATGTCCACGATTTCGAACTATCGGGGACCTCCCGATAGGCTACACTTTGGGCATTTCAAATCGTAGCCATCGGAAAGTATATCATAGACCATCGGCGTAGGTGGGGGCAGGGATTTAAGGTTTCTTTTCGGTGCCTAATCGAAGAAACGTGGTCAACTGCCCCAATATTAGGTGACCTTCCGACGCGATTTTGATCTTTTACATGTTGTATTGGGAGGTGCATCGTATCGGAGCCATATCGTAGTAGTTGGACGCCGGACCTTAGGGTTAGGGATAGAGTAAGGTTCAGGCAGGATCAGGGGTAGGGTTAGGGGTTGGCTGGCCCTGTGACCTGGGACCTGTTTCAGTAGTCTTGTGACATTAGGCCTAGACAGACATCAACAGCGGCACCAACAGTGCAAGCAACAGCGGAAATAGACTAGCAAATATCAGAAGATCGAAGTGGTCAATCTTCTTCATATTTGGAACGGTTATAGATTATATGTATTCCCTACTCATGTTAAATTTTCATTGCTTAATTCCTACGAGAAGTGAGTGAAACTCCGTGTGTCATCAACTGCAATCTTGTGATTTGTCCGTATGGCGTCACAGACGCCATCTAGACATGTCACGAAACTACTGAAACAGGTCCCAGCTGGGACCGCGGGTGGCCGGACTGGACCGCAGGCGGTAGCGAAGTAACCCGTTTTGTCGACAGAGACTGTCGCAGTAGTGAACTCATCGCGAGACCGAAACAGTTGCGGCATCGAATTCACTGTTATCCATGATTACTGGGGTTCTACTGTACAGCGTTCCCGTGGGACTGTAAATGTGATAATTGTTACTATCTCAGATGGTTAGACAGTAATATGAATGAAGGAAGTCCAAGACCATGTTCATGTTACAAGCGTTATTGCTGGTGTTACTTCAATAACAGGTAGCTGTGGACTGCTTGCGAATACATCGAGATGCCACGCTCTATCTTGACTAGTGTTTACGTGTGGGGGCGACCTTATCAATTAGTGCCCCTTGTGCAGAATAAGTGTGGAGCGAGCTTTCTCAGTTAAAGGCATATCGGACAATTTGGCTTGAAAATTAAAACCCATGTCAATTTCCTGATAATTTTATATGATGATCTCCAAGTGTTGTGGAACACATATCTAACTTAAAAATCGGGGGTCACCGTGCTAGTTTTTTTTATTTATAGACGCTAGTTTTTTATTTATATACAATATAAGGATAATTTTTTATATATAAATATATAGAAATTCTAAAAAGTATTTTTTCACATAGTAAAACCCATGTCATTTTCCTCAAGTTTTTACAGAATATAGTACACATTTAATACTACTTATTCATGCTTTAGAAATCATAGGTCACCGTGCTTGTTCTTGAAAGAATTGAAGAAAACCATATTTTTCAGTAGATTTCCTATGTAAATCAAGCAATTGCAAATTTTACCTATCGAGATTGGATAAACTGGACAAAATGTCGAATTTACTCATGTAGAATTGTAATGAATCCTAAGAATCCAATTTGGACTAATAATTGACAATATCTAAAAATCAACAGGTAGCAGCACTGTGAATTGTAGGATATGCCTTTAAGCCAAGGAAAAGCTCAGCTCCTTTCTCAATAGAGATATTGGAACATAACATAATAAATGATCCAATGCTCTTGCGGATTCAGGCTGGGACCCACAGGCTCTCCAGGCGTGGGGACCGTTGGCCAGACTTGGAGTTTACGGATTGCTCATGACCTGCTTTGAATGGTGGGCCTTTGAAATAACGACTTTAGTCGCCGGTAAGTAATTATCTTTAGTCATACTGAGTGCTTTCCCTGAATAAAGGTAGCCACACAGCAAGGCCAATTAAAACCCGATAATACAATTAAAAAAGACGTAGTAATTCTGTCATAAACCCAGATGCGCATCCATCAGAGCACACTCATGCTGGTTTTAAGGTAGACGTTTTGATGAAATATAAACGCACATCCTGCTGTGGAACACTCATTGACCTGCGGATTTTGTTTTGGTGTAATGTTTAACACACATTTCTGTTTCTAAAATGTCTAGGTATGCTCGGGGTAACACAGCAAGCTGCCCAAACTATCATCATCAACATAAACAATATATTTTATGGCGTATGTACTATTCCAATTACTTATATTATCTACCATTAGTTACCAAATTGCCGAATAGTTTGTAAATAACTCAATATAGGGGACTTATAGGGGAACTAAAAAAATCGTCCCCGGTTTTGTCGGTCAATGAAAAAGGTTCGACTTTCACAGCAACCGTTAAAAAAAGAGTCTTCATGTATACATGGTCCTAGATTATTCAACTGGCCCTGGCAGAAACCCTGATTATTCAGCATGCACTGTGCCATAGTTTCATGACTCTACATATGCAATTAAGTGCAATTTCTGCACCCCGTGCGGCATTAACCTATCAAAGACTAGCCTTAAATCGTTGCGATGTCCTCTGAGAGCCAATTCTCTCCTTGTTATAATTTTAGTTTCTCTCCATATATATTTAACGGCCCCCAGGATATTCTGAATATTGGAGAACCCACCAAAATATGAAGATGCTCCAGGATTTTCTCTCCCCAAAACGAACTCGCCCCATTTGGCAACACGCTCTTAACGCTCGTGTATCACTACGCGTCAAGCACTTGTAGTTTACGGCCGTCTGCCCACAAAACCATCAATTATCGTCTTTTTAGTCTTTGAAATAAATGTGTGTACGGAGTGAATCGTATTCATTTCAGATTCCACATGGTGTTGGAGTTGCTACGTGCATTCGGGTAGGACATTATGTTGGAGCAAATGATCCTGTGCAAGCAAAGCTGGCATCACATATAGGCATCCTAATCACCGGTAGGTAACTAATATGAAATCCAATGTACCGTACACTGTATAGGCCCATTTCCTTTGGCCGACAAACACTGTGTAGATTTTTTGCGTTCTCCTAATAGCCTATTTACATTGGCCATCACCGATATACAGTCAGGAACCACCGACGGACCTTAGCACTGCTGACGCCAAATGGAAATAGGAGAACACAGAAAATCTACACATTGTTTGGCGGCCAATGAAAAAAGGCCTTATGAGGGAATTTCTCTCCAAGAAGGGATAAGAAGAACCTCTTTCTTTTTCATTTCAACGTGAAAGATTTTCTAGCATACAGTTATGGGGCGCCGTTCTGGACAAACCCCTTCCGTCCTTATTTTCGTAATATAGTTTACTATATACCCATACCGTATATACTGTAAATACGCACCGTTTCGGCATGTGACGTAAAAATACTGTACGGACCGCTGGTCCGTACACTAAAATACGGACCACCTGGCCATACACATTTATCAAAAAATTGAAATTGATTTTTTAAAAATTGATTTAAAAAAAGAAAATTCGGGTGTATAGTAAATATATAATGTCCAACCATGCTTGTACAATTCACAGAACTCGATGATAATTTACAGTTTGTACGGAACTCGGCATAAATGCCTCGGTCCGTACAAACTGTAAATTATCATCTCGTTCTGTGAATTGTACAGCATGGTCAGGACGTTCTATATAATTACCTTTCCTCCCAAGTGGTGTATTTCGTTCACGAAATACACCACGAAACCTATATTTAATACCCCAATAATATATTTCAAAATACAATAATATTGTACGAAATAGTTTATCTTTTACCAAAATATCTATGTATGGGGCGCCGTTCTGGAAAACCCCTTTCGTCCATATTTAGAGGGGCAGTATGAATTCCACTTTAGAATCAACAACATCTTCTGAGATCCTGTACCTTCTTAGGTGTGATTCTCTCCAGAAGTGCTGTTTTGTAAATTGACATTCATCATTTCAGTACCCTCACACTGGATCCCCATGTGCCCTTGTTTCCAATTGGAATAATAAGTCTAATAATTGGCCATCTTACTCGTGCACATGTATATTAAGATGTTAACTAGTAATTTCACATCAATGATACAAGCATCATTATGTAAGTCATACCTACTGCAACAAATAGTCAACTGAGGAAAATATAGTAATGTTGGTATGTTGTGTAAAGACGCTCCCAGTTTTGCCTGTTTGTTATCTTTCATGGTATACTGATAAAACCTGTATGTAATTTCGTCAATAGCAGGTGTCATTGAGTTAACATAACCATTGTTTGTTTCATCATCAACAGCGGTAATGTCGATTGTCATAGCCACGTTGTGTGCTGCAACTCAGTACGAAATGCCCAAGATGTTTACGAACGACTCGTGAGTAGCTCAATTTACGCCCTGAATATTCGGAAATCATTTGGAAAATATGAAGGCCCAGACTAGCTAGGTGTAGGCCTAAGAGTAAGGGAGTCAAACCAACCAAGTACTATGTACAAGATGCAGGAGAAGAGTGATTTTATTGACAGGAACGAGAGCTTTTATACAAACTCGAGGGGTTGACAATGCGCGCTCAGCATTCTGAGCTATGCGCTCTGATTGGCTGTTGGACCAACACCTAATAGGGTATGCCAGGGTCGATTAAAAAACTACAAACGATGATATGGCCGTACGATAAAATATTTCGGCCGATCTAAAACATTGTGCAATATTTTGTTAGGTTGACACTTCCGGGAGGTTTAGACCAATCAGATCGTCTCTTACATAATTCTTATGAAAAGCGTAGTGGGGAGAAAACATATAGTGTCAGTTAACTCGATAAGGTTGGATCTGGCATCGGGTTTGATGGCAGGTGTACAAATAACGGTCTTAATCGATATTAGCCGACAGTTGCAGGTATATAGGAATAGGGAAACCACGTACCGCTAGAAGGCGGTAAGGCTTGGGAAAAGTAATTTTTCGAAGCCTTACCTCGTAACTTTGACTTATTCCCACAGGACCATGGTTTCCCTGTAAAGTTGATGTGTTCTTTACTTAGTTCATAGGGTTATAACAAAGACCTTGATTGAAGGCCGTATTTTTTATTTGCAGGGATGTCATAGCGTGGGCTGTAGCGATGATGCCGAGTTTCTCACTTTATCTACTGTCTGCTGGGATAAACGTGAGTGCAAATCACAATACATTGAATAGTTTGATGTTGTGTCAAGGTAGAATAATATTCCACATACACCATTGTTCGACCAATCCTAATTCTCCAAGTAAAAACACCTCTCGGTTAAAAAAATAATGTATATCATCCTGGAGATGATAATGCAGCATAATGTGCCTGTTTACAGTCAGGTCCACCCATGGTACTTGTTCAACCCTTAAGTTATACTGTTGGCTATGCCAATCCAGACTAGCTAGTGTCACGTACAGTAGCTATGGCCTAATCTTATAGACTAGCTATCCCAGTGACAAGAAAAGAGAATTCAGACATCTTCTATTCTAAGAAGACAGATAACCATACACAGATATGTATTCATAACATATATTATAACAAAGTATACAGTTACATAATAATTCTCATCAACATACACAATCACATTCACTTCTGTAGTGTTCATATGATATAAGTTCTCTTGGTCAAAGCAGTACTCACAGTCTATCACTTTCAGTTATTGTTCAATGTCTCCTTGACTTGTGGATATAGTTGATCCAAAGTAGTGGTAGCAGTCATCAGTCTCTATTCCTCCAATGCTGGGGTCGTAGAAGATCATGGAGAAAAGCCCAATCCTCAGTAAAGGCCTCTGTAGCATAGAGTCTTATGGTGTTTCAAGCATGACACTGTAGTGGTGGTAATGCTGAGCAGCCTGGAGACGTTGACGCCACGGTGTCTGGGTTCCAAGTGAGCTGTGAGTGCAAATCTGCTTCGTTATATACCCTATCGGGGGGTCAGTCCAAACGAAGACAGGGGATGGTTCAAACCCTGGGGGTGGCAGTCCAAACGGTTAGGCCTTAACCTCTATCTGGAGCGAGGACCTGTTAGGAAGCACCCTGTGATATTCTTAATACATACATCACACTAGTTAAGGCTCAATACATGCTGATGGTATATACACAATATTGTCCCGTTTAACATACAAGCGGTGGTATGCTCCGATGAGTTGACGCGTAGAAATATCGGAGCGCATGTGAGGATACTGCGCAGAGGCAACTCCGAAGAGTATACAACCGCTTTTATCTGAAAGCAGTATATTTGGTATTTGGTATCCACCTTTTCCTGACAAGTGGGGTACCCATATTACTCCATTTTAGTTACGCACTACTTTTTCCATACACAATTTTACAGCTGGGAGCATAACATATCTGTATGCTCCGTGTATGTAGCTACGCGCTGCCTATGTGTTTCTATGGACACTATGTACTAGTTGGATAATAAATAAAGTGAAACGTCTCAATTGGTTGTCCAGGGTAAGTCCAGGTCACCGAGAGATATGCGAGCATCTGGCTACCAAATCAACAGCCATCTGTGTGGTGGAAATAGACAATAATCGTTAAATGAACAAACATCATTTGAGGATAAAGGTTTATTACATTAAGAAGGTGCGCTGCGCACTGCGCACGTTGTTACCCTATTAGGAACAACTAGTTACAACATGGCTAAAACAATGATATTATATTATCTGATAAGCGCTTGACCCATTATAACATGATTATGGCCAGTGCGCATGGGGGGGAGGGGGTTGACCGTGGGAGGGCGACTGTCACGCCCTCTCCGGTCTTTCATTAAAACCTTTATATCTACTATATATCTCCATGAATTTTGTACGGCCGGCCGTAAACCACCAAGAGAGCTTGAAGCCTAGTAATACACGAGCGATAGCAGTCTATAGAGCCGACCGTCCAACAAAACAGAGCAAAATGTTGTTATTTTTATCGGCCGAATCACCCCTATCAACTGACAGGTCCGCCAGATTTTGAGTTTATGTGGATATTCAGTAAAGGGTGCCTAACAAGGATTTTTTGTTGCTCTCCATACACAACTTTTGTTTTAAATTCATCCATTCTGATCCCGAAATACTAAACTAAACCCATACCCAAAGCTAAACTTCTTGTAAGAAGTATATGGAAATAGTACACATCCCCTGGCAACAACATTGATTTTGCAGTAATTAGGCAATATACCATACCACAGTAACATTGACCACTTACCAGATCACTGACACGTCAAAATCAACGCACATCAAAAGACTGTGTCCTTACAATAGCTATTGCTTGGTGATGCAGCCTACATCAAACCAGAGCAAGTTTCGATCATTGACACAGAAACTTAGGAACCTAAGGTCATATCAGGTCCTCACTTAATCTGGTTCTACCATATGAAGCAACAGACAGGCACTTGTCAAAACGGAGACAACACACCTTTACCCTGACTATCACCTGTCAAAACCAGTATTTCTAGAATACTTGTTTATTGTGCCAAGATGATGGGGTCTATCGAGTTAAGTTACTAAACTCGCCTATTGGTTCGTTTAGTAAGTCTAGTAAGTTTAGTTGTCACTTAGGACTACGCTTAGAACACGCATAACAACACATATTCATGTGAAAATTGGGTAGTAATGTGTGCACCGTACTGCAACCTGTACAGTATAGAAACTTACTGCACACTATGTAAATATTATACAGTTACTACTTGGTCAGCAGAGGTTAGTAACTTGAAGATATACATGCATAGGTATATAATAAGCATATATATGCACCAACAATGGAGGGGATTATCTCCTATCCAACTACTATCAGGAGTGGTATATTGTTGAAGCCAGTGCAGAGACTTGACTTGTGAATATATGTTCATGGCAGAATTACTACTCAGGTTGGCTGGCTGGGTAGAAGGATGCAGATTTGGCTCTGTGTCTAGTGAAATAAAGAGAAACCATTCATACATGTTTATTCATAAAAGTTAACATAATACTTGTCCTTAGTATAAGTATATAGTAGGAAATTGCACACATGTATTTGTGTTTCTATTCATCAGATACTTGGCCGCGGGGTGTATCGTGGCGTTGGGTTGCAGCTTAGAGGTGCTCTGCTGTCTTTCATTGCATACTACTTGCTGTCATGGCCCATCGCCCTACCACTTGTCTTCCTAACCTCTGAACAAGTCGTAGGTGAGTTTCAAGAAACCGTCTTCTTTCTTAAAAACACGATCATCTCAAGTAAAAAAAAAGATCTTTGTGACTTATAATGAAAAAAAAATATATATAAATGATGTTTCTCATATAAAACCTGTGATAATATCACAAGACCGAATGTTAAGATGCTGCTACAGATGCGTTTATTTATCTCACCAAAGGTATTTTCTCCCCATAGACTTAACATTGGGAACTCACTTGGAGTATTGTAAACAAATCAAAACCACAATCAAAACTCATGGCATATTTCCAGTGGCTATGGATCTTGATGCAGATCCTTTTTAACATGACCATGTTCATCTCAATGTACTAAACTGTAGCTACTACTGTAACTACAATTGGCTATAGTAGTGTAGGGGTGGGGTCAGACGAGTGGTTGTGTGTTTGGTTTAAGCTAGAGGAGCCGGGTGCCGATCCCTGCTGTGTGGTGATCCCGCTTAGCCTGTACACAGAAGTGCTGCGGGTTCGCCTGGATTATGTAACTTGGTTTGTATAAAAGGCTGAGTCTGCAGTAGGTCGACAGGCTACTCTGTGTGTTCCTCCATGTAGAGTGAACCCTTTGGAGCCTCATGACAGTGGCAGTAGGTTTTTTCCGAACCTGTTCAGTGGTTGAGTAGGGGACCTTACTTTGGTTTGTGACATACTCTCTTTTATCCTACCCCTAATAAAAAACGGCCATAGACTTAACATAGGGAAATTTTATGTGGCAGGCCGTGACATAAAGTGTTTTTATGCCACTAGAGTAATAACAATATTGACCAATCAGAGAGCAGGATGTCAGCTACTATGAAAAAAGTTCTGTTGGTCGTTGACTCAATATTTATCTTTTTAACAGTAATATAAGCATAGACGGGGTAGGATAAATCCGAAACCGAACTCGAGTTAGACTTGTCAATGTCTATGCCACTCTGGTCAGGTCTGCTCCTCACTACACTTGGCTACGCCTCGTGTAGTAATACACGACCTTCCCGTCGTGGCATAAACATTGACAAGTCTAACTCTCGTTTGGTTTCTACTAAGTCTTTACTTGGTATTCCGTTGTTGCCAAGGTACTGTATAGAACGCCGTCAACAAAGATTGTTTACCTAAGATCTAGAGTCTGGTCTTGTGTTACGTGGGATCTGTAGACGTCATCCAAAGACTGACTACAAACCATGAAGCATTCGAACCAACCTATGTAATACCACATAGGGTAAATAATGGGTCCCCATGTATTCCCAATGTGAACTTTGTATCGTTAGAATTGAAGGATTGGATAACAAAATTGAGATGAATTCTTTATCTCACCCCTGGTACTTTTTCCATGCCGAATGAAAATATGCCATTTGTTTTGGTTTTCTACATAATCTCAGAAGGCAACCAAAACTCATGGCGTATTTTCAGCGGCTATGGATCTCAATGCGGTTTCATCTTAGTACAGATATTATGAAATCAAGGGCAAGATGGCGTCCGTGTGAGGTACCGAGTCCATGAAAAGCTACATCCGGGTTATGTCGTAGAGTTGTTTTTATGGCAGTTGATATAACTAATGACGTATAATTCATAATATGATAAATAATTGTCTCTTTAGGATTGTGGATTGGCGTAGCCGTTGCCAGTAGCATTGCTGGGGTAGTTTACATCGTCAACATATACACAATGGACTGGAAACAGTTGTGTGAGCAAGTGAGTACGTAAAAAGGTGTTAAAGGCATATCGGACAATTCACCTTCAATATCAAAGTCCATGGCTAGCTTGTTCGATGTCAATAGATTATGATGGTAGATACGCCAAGACGAATTAATGTCATTATATAAGATGGTACTTATCACATCAAACATTATTATAGAATACGAAGCTAGAAACACAGAAATTATATCTACATTCGTCTTAGATTCCTTCTAACACAGCAACAATATTGTGTGCAAGTCCACCTACTACGATAGACATTTAAGACCTCCCGATGCACTACAATGCATAATGCGAAAAGATACAGATAATCGGGAAACAAAAGTCTAGTGTAGGAACATCGGCGGGCATCATAATCGGTTCTTAGGAACATCTAAGGCCTATCGTTGAGGATCTGGAGCTCAGTGGGCGCCGGGCCTTACTCTGTAGGCTCCTTCAAACTAAAGCCTAGAAGACACCGAAATTTGTTCCCAATTCATCCCGACCATCGGCTCGGTGAGAGTCGGGAATAAAATTTCGGTGTCTTATACCTATAAGACACCGACATGTAGACTCTTCCCGACAACACCTCCTCCTTTTATAACCTCGTAAATTACCCGGGCTAAGATCAATGAGAGCCGCCTGGAGCCGAGCCAGGGTGAGCCACGGGCTGCTGGTGTGGAACCATAGAAATTAATTCAAAGTTTAATAACTTCGGATCCAATTAAGATATCGGGAAACGGTTTTCAGGTTTATAATCGCCTCTGTCTCCCCTACAAATCGGAAACTTTTAAATCGGACTAGGGGATAGGTAGCATCGCTATTCAAATGGCCAACTCAGAATCGGTAACAATCGGTGAAAGTGCGTACACCGAAATCTTTAAAAGGTCGGGGACAGTCGGTCATATCTGACATGGTAGTAATGCCCGACGCGTCGGGAAAAGCAATAAAATCGGGTCGGTGAAGTGTGTACACCGACCCGATTGATGCAGATTGTCACAGAGCCGACGGATCCGTCGGGGAAAGGTAGAATCGGGCACAGCCGTCGGGTCGGTGTCTAATAGGCTTTAGGTTAACCAACTAAGCACAACTCATAATATCATCCACTTTCCTACAGAATAAGAACCCCAATTACGAGGGAGAGACGGAAGTGAAAGTCATCGGACATCTAGACTCTGAGTCGTTAGTTTCGGAGAAAAGCTGTGAGTACTAAGCTTTTATATTCTATGTAGATTAAAAAAGACTTTGAATACATTAGACTAGCAATTCCTATTGAATAAACTAGAACATCATAGACTTGATACAGACTTACTCACTTCATTTCAATTTTATTTAACAAACAGAACACAAAAAAGACAAATGTAACAATCTTCACTCAAACCGAGCTACAGTCACACATGTAGTCCCACAGGGGGCTGCTCTTGGACCCCTGTTGTTTATCCCATACATAAATGATGCAGAAAATGCCCTAAAAATCAATTTTAAAAAAATGGCAGAAAATGCCTTAAAAATCAATAAACGTAGTGAAAATAAACACTTTTGTAATTTTGATATATGAGTAATGTGCTTTTCTTCATTTATAATATGTTGATAGATGATGAGATGGAGAACTGTGAATATCATCATCTAGTGCTGAGGGTAATTTCCATCTATAAAGCTTTATGCATCCTCCACTTTTCAGCATTGCTGCCGTTGTCCTCGAGTGTCTCCTACAGCATGTCTCAGAGTCTAACCATGGCAGCCACCAAGGAGCTTCACCCACCCAAGTACAGCACGTTTCCTAACGACGCGAGGCCATCCTTGACCACAGGCCTCATTGTAAAGCGCGTACTCACAATCTCCATCTTCCTGCTCTTCTTCGTGGCTGCAGTGATACTGAGAGTCCTGACAGACCAGTGGAAGTTAGAATACAATATCAACATCCCGAGCCAAACTACGGGGATATTCACAACGTCTGACCTTATAAAACCAACCACTTTATTGTCAATGGACCTGTCAACTATGAGTGATTTACACCACAATCTCACCGGGAGATATTAATAGGAGTCATTGTTAAGCCGGGCTCCCGCCGCTTTTGACACACTCCGACATGGCTAGGATAAAGGCGGGCGTCCACCAACCATGACAAGGCTACAACAGGCGCCGACAAGAAAGTTCCAATTGGCAGTTGCCGTAGCCTTCTCGTAAGAAGGGGTGCTTTACGACAGTGTTGTTGGGGGATGTCGGGAAGTGCATGCTCCACCAAAATATCCTATTGTAGAACTCTGCGACATGCTCCCGACACGCCATGACCCTCCATGACAAGCGTCCAGTTGTGGGAAATATTGAACATGCTCAATGTTGTCGTAGCCTTGTCAGAAGGCTCCCAACAAGCTTCCAATTGTGGCCTTGGCGTGGCCTTGTTGTAAACTGTTGTCAGGAACTGGGGTCCACCAACCACGACAAGGCCTCCAATCGTAGGCCAATCCTGGACCTTGTCGGGAACCCATTGTCGTAGCCTTGTCTGGGCTTGTCCTTGTTACTGAGCTCCCGTCACACTAGGACAAGCATTCTGACACACTATAACATGGGAAAGTTTCAACCTTCTGACTCAGCGATAATGTGGTAATTTAGTTTCATACTCTGACATTCTATTACACCGAATCTTTCAACATTCTGACAGGGCTATGGTGTGGGAATTTTGATTCGTAGCCACGTCATAGCCATGTCGAAGCAGTGGGTGCTTGTCCTTAAGGTATACTGGTATAACTGAGTGTATGTGTGAAAATGTGATAACTGGTGAAGACACGCATGGAGATAAAGGAAAGAATATGTTTCTGCAGAAGTTACTTACAATATTACTAGGAATGCAAGTATTTCGATAAATCATGAATATATGTACGATTTCAAGATTCCCCTTAGTTCCGCAATATCTACCGGTCTGCCCGACTGCAGACAGCCACCAAAGGTGTTGTCAGGTCGCTGAACGGAGCTGACTGTTATATATTTATAGTTCCCATCAGATAGAGTTATGTATACATGGATGTCATTAATTCGATATATTATTATATGGTAGGAAACATCCTCTCTAGATCTCAGTACCTCTCTTCCTCTTGGAGGTATGTGAGATACTAATATCTAGATTTTTCCACATACCAGCAGTCGTTTGAGCAGATCACACGTCAGAACCGACATACTATCATATGCCTGTGGCGGTTTTCCCTACACATACCACCCGCCCCTAACTATGACGTATTTACGGTCGTTCAACACGTACACGGCGTACGATATGCAACAGACAAACCAGCGAAATCCAAGAAATCCACCAATTGGAGGGAAAATATGGCTATTTTAAGGTATATGACAATACGAAAACATGTTGAACCTCTGCCTTCGGCATGGGCTTATCTGATCGTCCATTTTAACTCATATTTATCTCATACAGACACAGTAACCCTGTTTCCGTATAATGTTGCGGAGTCTCCGTCAAGGGAATAATCATACTGTAAGTGCAACTGTGGGCTGTGGATAGAAATAATGTATTTCCTATATTTCCTAAATTTTTTCTCGTCGAAATGACGCCGAACCAACACGCTGTCAGACAGCTGAGACTCGGAGACCCATCCGACGGCAAAAGACTTTACGCATTTCCTACATATACTACCTAAGGGAGGTATTAAAAGAGTGATTACATATATGATCCGGCTAATACCATATTGCCACTTGGTAGGACTTTATGTGTTATGGTATAGTGATGAAGAAGATAAGCAGAGTTGTGTTTAATTCCTTAGTACGGACCGTTGGGCAAAACATAAACTGAAATACTATCTGGATATACATGTCTTACCACAAGACGAAAGTAGTAGTGATTTACGAAAAAATTTCAGAATTTTGCAGAACGAATACTTGTATCGAGGAAATAGGCAGTTGTGTAAGAGTCAAAGGAGGCATGTGGGTATCAAGTACCTTATCTGAAAGAGTGAAAGATAGATGATACTAGCAGCCATTGAATGTGTGAAATATCAAGTTTGTTTGTTCGTATGTATTTATTAGTTGTGTATATACTTGAAGTTTGTAATAAATTCATTTTCTAAGTAAAAACTATCGTTTTGATATTTTCCTTGGTGAAGCCTGCTCCAAAATAGCAAGAAGTATTTGTGGTCTCTCAATTATAGAATTATTGTTATGCAATCTGATGAGAAAATTATAAGAATTTAATGATCAGAAATTTACCCCAGAGCCAAAATTACAAAAGTTACAAGATCCTGAATAAGGTGTTTGGTTCAACCCCTCCATTTTCGAAAGTGTGACCTCTTCAATGCCTAGACTTTAACCAAGGTCAACCAAAGTTATTTTTGTGACTATTTGCCTATGTAAGGTCTATATGATCAGGACCGATATACAAAGTGTCTATGTGATGAATAAACCGGACACATTTGAAAATATCACACAAACCCAAACATACCAAATAAGGCCTACCCAAAAAACTTCACTTTTGACCTCTGTTTAAGGTCATCTGGAGGTCACTACATTTATGCTTCTCTACCTAAAATATGTTGAGGCACAGAGATAAATCCCCTTTGATCATTTCAGGAGGCCCTACTACAAATATGTATTCTATTATTTTGCTTCTAACTATATAATGTTGAATAAAGACCTGACGAATCAAGTAGGGATTCTACTGGTGCGCTCCATTGATATCAATGTTGAACCTGCAATATCTCTGGATATCATATCTCTAGCATTATGAAAGTCAGATTATGAAGGTCAGAATATCCAATACCTGTGTCTCTCCGATACTAAACATAAATTGTTGGCACTACAAATCCAAAATTGCAACTTAATAATGATCTGGAAGAAGGTGTTTTGGAAGATTTGACCCTTGTAAATATAACCTTGACCTTTACCAACCATGTTTTGTGTGCGCTTTGGGCCATATGATGTGTAAATGGTTCTTAAATATTAGAATGCCAAGTGAATTATTTTTTGATATTTCAGTGGTCAGTGAAATTCTAACTGGGAGCTATTTCAGTTATGATCTTTGACCTGAATCTTAACCTTTACAAGAATGTTTACAAAATATAATTCTACACCCAACTTATCTGTAAATCCCAGAATCAGAGCTGTCAAATAGTATATGGTGTTCTTAAGTCTTTTTTAGTGATGGCTACTGCAGCCTCTCTGGCTGCAGCATGATGGGCTCTTGTGTGGGCCATATTTGCCAAACCCTGCCCAATACAGTGGCGCTCTTTTTTAGCATGGGCCACATGCTCACATACACTGCCTAAAGGTGAGAGTGGATACATAGACTTTGAGCTTGCTGCAAGAAACTATCCCCTCACTATCTGCATGCTAACACTGTAGCATTGGTAAAGTGAGAGAGTGCCAGTGTCTCAGAGTCTTAGAGCCGTGCCCAGCTGACCATAACTAATCACTTGAGACCAAAATATCTGATTGAACTGCTAGTGCTTGAAACATTTGTATCTTAGACAGGCAGTTGCAGAAGCAAGTACACTGGGTACAAGTGGGTTACAGAAAATGACCCAAATAGACTGAATAAACCCAAACCTGTTAACCCATTCACGCCGGGTGATGCCATATGGCACCAACCATGCCAGGGCAGGCGATGCCATATGGCATCAACAGTTCTGGGGTGGGTTATTTTTTATGTGTTTTAGAAACGGGAATCTACATATTTATAGCTTTATCTACGGAGGAAGTGAATTATTTGGGGTTATTTGGGGATTTCTCTATGAAGGTGAGAAGTGAGTATTTTTTAGCCTGAAGGTGTCACCATGGATTACACTCAGCTATACTCAGGTATAGTTAATTATGTATACTTTTTTGTCATAAGCCCCATCACTTGCCTATAATTTTTTCTCAGCTGGAAAAAAACTTGACTGACATTTACGTCAACACCACACACCTGCAGAAAGGTCATCCCTCAGTGGCTGTTGATTCAACAGCCAATCACAGCAAAGAGCTTGCAAGCTTAACCCGCCTCTCACCTTGAATCTCTAGTTGTCATTTAAATCAATTAATTTCTTGACCCCAAGTAGTGCCACATACTCTTCTGTCTGAGTTTTTTTTTTTTTTATTTGCACAAGAGAAGTACAATAACGGCCTCTGCCAAGGGCAGGTATTCTGGCCGTGCTAATATCCAATAGTGATATTGTACAGGAACAGGCCTCGTCAATAAGTACATACAGTATATACAGGGGTATGAGGTAATGATGAGAAGTTACTCCGGTTACAAGAGGAGCAGTACAAGTTACTCTTGAGGTGTATGAACAGCCGAAAGTGTCAGTTTAATAAATTTTTTATAACTATATAAAGAGCCGTCTTGTATTTGTTTTGGTAAGTTATTCCAACTGTTCATGCCACGGTAAACTGGGCTCTTTTGAAAGAAAGTAGTTCGTGGTCTACTCAGTTTTATCTGTCTCTTTTCTTGTGCCCTAGTCTTTGGATCTGCACCTAGTATTATCTTATCAGCGAATTTTCGCATATAAAGAAGATTTAGGTAACTGCTCCTGAAGTCTATTGTTTGGACATCACAAAGCTCGTGGAGTTCTTACTCCCTTACTCTTAAGGTAACCCAAGTTTAGGTTGGGCTCTAGATTTCACAACCTGATATGTTCATCAAATTATCATAAATCAGCCTTTTGAGTCCTATCACTAGCAATCTATACTCTAGTCTCCAATCCTATATCATGATTGCTACAGGCTGCAGATAAACATGTCTGTGAGCTACAGCACTATATCAGTTGTAAAACCTCTGCTGGTGCTTACTCTATATTAGTAGGTGTTGGTTTTTATCAGATGAATGCAATAGTTTTCTTTTTTCTGGACTTTTCCCATCCATAATTTGTAGGATCTAACTCTTGTGAAGCCAAGAATGAGATAAAAATAGAAGTGCATGACAAAAACACTTTCATACCAAATGTACAATGACTTGCATCCTGCCTTTGCCAGTGTAAAGCAGTGTATGAAACGATTGATAATTCACAAAAACATGAAATATGAGCATAGCTGGCAGTGAAAGCGCTTATATATATTTTTGTTTTGTTTTTTATATTGAGTTTTTGTATTTGACAGTGATACGTCATTCTTCCATATAATTGTGGTGGTCGCCGCCTGTCTAGCAGGTTGGATGACCCCAATCCGGAACGCTAGTTCCAGGCAGGATCCCACCCTACGCACTTACGTAGGTTGGGTCGGTTTTCGGTTAGTTTGCACAGACCTATTCACACATAACACAACAACGTCATTTAATAAACAAGGGTGTTTATTAATCACTTACTTCCCGGAAAGATCTGGAAGATCTTCCCCACAAGTACAGTACCCTAGCACATAGGTGCTAGGTAACGCTGGATAGGCTAATCCGGAGGATTAGCCCAACCACCAGGAAGGTTACAAGAACCCGCCTGCAAAGTGAGGGCCCAAGGATCCGTTCTGTAGAAGGGACGCGCGAGGACAGCCTGTCGACCTACTGTGAACGCTGAGTATATATACTAAGCGTTACGTAATCCCGGTCTCCGCCGCGCCACTCTCGTGTGCGGCGTTGTCCGGAATCACTGCACAGTAAGGATCGGCATATCGCGCCACCTTCCGTGAAACAAACGAACACTGCTGGATTCCTGTCCCACTACATTACCCCTCCCATTTTTTACTAAGGGGGGAACCAAGGCAGCCATTTTGCTGCTAAGGGACTACCCAATTAAAAATTACAACATATATCCAGCAGTTCTTGGTCTACTCTCTAGTTTCCTGGTGTTCACAAGAATTCACTGATACCAACGTATAAGTGAAAAAGGTGGAATTGTAAGATGGAGAAATTATTAAAAATATGGAAGATATGACATTTAGGAAAGAGGAAACGACATTTGAAGAATGAAGGACTAGCCTCGCTAGCACCTTGAATAAATGTGATATTCACCCATCTTGAGCCGGGGAGCGGGTTCTTGAGCGTTGGGCAGGGAAGACTCGACAGTCGCGGACCTACAGGTGGTCAGCCCGGCCTGTCGAGCACTCTGCCTCCAGCTGTTCCGGATCTTGTTGAAGTCCTCTGTTAGCTCCCAGCGAGTGAAGTGTCGTTCTCTTTCTCATCTTAAAGTATCGAGCCCAGCTGGCCCATCGGCGTAGCAGACCTACTACGTTCAGCCCGATGCCGACGGGTGCTGGGCTTCCCACTGTTCTTCAAGTTGGAAGACATCCATAAGTAGAGAAGGGTTAGCCTCGCTAAACACCTTCCGAGTTGAAAGTTTCCGAATACGGAAATAACGGCCAAAAAGGCAAAACAATTCTCCATCCACCTGGTAAGAGTGTGTGGTATCAGTGTTCTTTCATTTTGATTCCAGCTATACTGGCATATCTTTTTCTCGGCTCGAATCGAGTACCAATTAAGGCCCCAATTCTAAGCCGGATTCAGAACTTACGATCACCGACCCAAGGTAGAAATAGCCGGCGTAATCCAACAGATCAGGGGTTACGCCTACTATCTCACTATCGAGTCGATGAACTCAGTTCCGACACAGACCTGGTAAGTCAGATCTATACCCGAAAGGCATAATCTTCCTTACCTGGTACCAAGTACTAGTGTGGACGATATCCACACCACAGGCCAGAGGTTTTCGTGATGGGGGCCTATTACGGGCCT
This sequence comes from Alentia gelatinosa, assembly GCA_950022655.1. NCBI lineage: Eukaryota > Metazoa > Annelida > Polychaeta > Phyllodocida > Polynoidae > Alentia > Alentia gelatinosa. The sequence continues at coordinate 18,573,613 of OX465585.1, read as the reverse complement.
GACCATCGAGAGAACCTTCAGCCGTCTGAAACCAGGGTTGTGCCTTAGAGAAGTCATTTTACTGACTTTCCCCAGCCCCAACCAACATCATTGGTTACTCCTAACTTTCCCTCCACCCCTCCCAGCGATCCTCGCGGAACGCTGAGAAAGTGCAGAATTCTGGCTAGGAGGCCACATTATGGAAGTAGCTAGGTTGGAAAATTTTTTTTTCTCCCCGGGACTTCCCATACCCGTCTGACTTCGGATCCAGGAGAGTTGTTGGCTCTGCCGGTTCCGAGTTTAGACGGCGTCTTCCCGGCTTGTTAGGCACCAGCCGAGTCGGTCATTATCAACCCCTAAATATCCTCGTCAGAGGATATCCTGAGGTCGAGAAGTTCCGACTGGCTTGGTGCACTAGCCGTCGGTGGGACCGACGTTGCCAGGGCGGTCCTCTCCAGTCGCAGTGGACTCAGCGCAGACGTAGGCTGCAACTGAGACATCAACTGCTGTAGAGAGGTTGGTCCGGTATCTAAAAAGATTCCAGACTCCAATGGGATGATGTTGGCATTCACCCCCAGTGCCCCACTTGGTTCCTCGGGCTGATCTACCGGCTTAGCCCTGGAAGGCTTTGCTGATTTTTCAGCCGTGTCACGGCGGGAGGCCTCCTCGGCTGTAGGACTTCAGTCTGATCCTGTGGGGTCTGACCGGGTCCTGACAGCGGAGTATCCACACTGACATCCATGGGCTGAGCCGCTATGGATGTAGTGTCCTGGTGGGAAGTTTCTTCCACGGGTGACCATCCCAACATGCCAGCGAGTTGCTGACGTGTCGGGTTTGATTCTTCCGTGGTGAACTGAAGAAATCTTCCCCGGCTCCTTTGTCGGGCCAACCACGCTTCCTCAAGGGCTTGCGGGTCGTCACCGATGTCATAGAGCGACATACCCAAGTGCCGAAGACAATGTCATCTTGGCGATGGGTCTGGGCTTCCGCCCGGGCAAACCTCGACTGGGCCGTGGTTTTCGCAATACGCGCGTCCTCTAAGTCCAACGCGTACTGTTTAGCCAGGCCTTTCGTGGCTTCTCTTACCTCGAATCGGGCTAGGTTCACTAGCTCCTTAACGAGGCCTTCATGGAGAGACTGCGCGCCCGTTCGGACACGGCCCTCCAAGGTGCCACCTATATGCGACTCTAGCTGATCCGCCCGTTGGACGTATTCAACCGACATCGCACAGGGAGAAGAAGTCACCTTCGACGCAACGGGTGGTTGTGTCGTTGGTTTCTTCTTTACCTCAACAACCGGGTTGGTTGGTGGAGGGAGTGCCGGAAAGGCCTCTTCCTCTTCAACTTTCCCGGGTGCTTGGGTAGCACCTCTGTTGAGCGGGGAAACTCCCGAGAGACTTGAGCTAGGACGAGTCCCAGCTGGTTTTTCTACGGGTCCGCGGGCTTTTGAAGCCGTTGGAACGTTTCGTTCACTCAGGTCTGAGAGGAGTTTCAATCCCCCAGACAACTTAAGCCCTACCTGGTAAGCAGCTTCCACCACGTCAGCGATGGTGTGCTTACCCGGAGCCAATTTCTTCCTGGGCTTCCGACTGGATCGCTCAGAAGTGTCAGTCTCGCTGGACGAGGACGATGACAGCTTCTTGACCCGTCGTTTAGCCTTCGAGGACTTTTGAGACGGTTCCCGGCTAAGGGACCGTTTCTTCCTCGACTCTTTTGACATCTGTCGATGTTTTGAAGCGGATAGCATCAGACTCCCGAACCAGCCAGGATTCTTCTTCCATCCGATCTTAAACAATCGACCGTCTGTCACACAAGTCTCGGGTTCCGGTTTGCCTTTCTGAGCCTCGGAACCTAAGTCAACGAATCTCTGCCACAGATTCATGACCCGTTCCCGAGCAGCAGCACCAGCAGTCCGGTGTTCCCGGGCAATGTGTCTGACTAGACACGATCGCCTTGAACTGGCACACCCAGCCTGATAAGAACCACCCTTCTTGCCAAGGCACTGTAGCCACGGTCGTTCGGCTAAGTGTACCTCTACGAGGTGCCTAGCGTAACGACCTTCAGTCGCGTAGGTCGGTGACAATTTCTTGTCCCTCCCATGGCAACTCAAGAAGACACAATGATTGCCGTTCCCAAACTTGTGCCATGCGTACGCGATCCAGTCTTTGACCTGATCCTCGTACTTCAGCCGGCTAACTCGGGACACTCCTTTCACCCGGTCGATGTACCAGGTGTTGGGAGAACCCTCGTCAACTAGCCATTCCTCGTCATCTGAGGTTCCATCTAGTCTGGGTTTCCGGGCTGCACGACGGAGTCGCTTTCGGTTCTGTTTCGAAAGCTGCGGCTCAGTCTTGTCAGCTTCCCGAGGTTTTGACACCTCAGTCCTACTGACAGACTTCCCCGGCGCGGGTTTAGCCGGTGGTGACACCGGTTTCTCACCTTTGCTGGACGACCCTTTTACAGAGTCGTCCCCAACTGACGAATCAGTCTCCATAGCCGTCTCTGTCCCAGCCTCAGACTTTCCGGGTTTTGCTACCGGACCCGGGGCCAAAAAGGTCCCGGCTTCCGCCAGCTCCACTCCGGGTGGAGTCCAATTTTGGTACATTGACTGTACTATGGCACGCGTTTTGGGATCTGGGATCCCAGCTAACATCTGTTCCAGGCTCTGGGTTGAAACCTCATGCCTGGAACCCATCTCTTCGGAGGACTTCCTCGGAGAGCGACGACGCGGGCGGGCTCGGCCTCGCCTCGGCGTATCGCGCTCCGATTCGGAACCTTCGGCCATAACCACATCCGAGTCAGAGGCCTCAGTTTTCACTGAGCTCATCTTCGGACGGGCACCAGAAGAGCCCTTAGTGGCCGGGGCCGCCTCAGACTTCTTCCCGGTGTGACTTTTTCCCTTTCCGGGTCGTTCATCTCGGGTTTCCCCAAGAAGAACAGAGTCCTCAGACTCGTCCCCTTCCAGGTCAAAATCACCATCATCTGACCCGATGAGCAAAGCATCATCGTCCAGATCTGCCCCCCGCTCAGCCGAAGCTGAGGATCCGGGCAGGGGTGAGGGGAGCTCGCGCTCACCCTCCGTAGACGGGGCACGGTCAGCCATGCTGCTACCGCCCGACTCCTGTGGTGCTAGGCACCACTCCGATCACAGAGTGAAGACTACTGAAAAAACAGGGTCTTATATACTCCTAAGTGACCTAGATTCACTGTCGCGAACCAATCAACCGTGTCGAGACTGGCTCATCTTGAGCGTCTCAACACCGCATGCGTGAAGAAACCAAAGGTCAGCGTTACGCTCGACTTGATGCGTTCATGCCTTCAATCACCCAGCACAGGTTCCGGAACCCGGGGAAACCCCTTTTCGAGCTCCACCCCGAGTTCTCTACCGTGTGGGATTTCTTATCGCCGTCGTGTATCTCACTGATAGTATGGGAGACTTGTCTAATTTCCATGTAAATGGATCAGACCTTTCAGAGCGTTCGGCAATTCTGCAGCCTCTAGAGGGTCCTCGACGGGGTCCCTTAGAGCAACGTCTGGGCTGCGGCACATAACGACTGATTTTAAGGTAACTGTTTGATCAACATTCATGTATAATTGACACGCCACTGACTACCAACGATCTACATTTCGTACCATTGCTTCTCGTTGTGTTTTCGACAACCCCGGCACCACTACTCTTTGTAGCTGACCACAGCCTTCGATTTTAGTCGAGAGCTGCGGCGGGGTTTTGAGTCTATTTTAGACTCCATTCTACATCTCGAACCATGTTTATTATACACGGCTCGATTTGTAGCAAATTTAGACTTTTCCATATCAGGTTTTTCTTCTACCCACACTTCCCTTTTTAGGTTAGCGTAAGTAGGAATCACCTTCCGCGGACGTCCCGGTTTTCGCCGTGTAGGCGAGCACCCACTCGGAACCCCGGTAACCTTTGACCGGGACTTCCCTATCGGGGTCTGCCTCCGCCGTGTTGACGGGGGTTTGACACCCGGCTTCCCGGCTCTTTGAACCCGGGACTTCCCTGGTTTCCCAGTAGGACCCGTGTTCAGTGACACATCCCGCTTTGTAGCAGGGTGTGAAACTTCAAAGTCGGAACATTCGCGCTTTCCTTCCCATAGTCGTAAACGAGCTACATGGGATTTATAACACCTTCTTGACCATTCGTCTTCTATCACTACTGTCATTTCTGACAATAATTGAACAATTCTGAATGGTCTGTCCCAGTTAGGAGCGAGTTTTACATTTACCAAAGGAGTGTGGTATCGTACAACCCGGTCTCCTACTCGGAACTTACGTGGTTTAAGATTGACGTCATGTCCAGTCTTTTGCCACTCTGCTGCTTTCGTCAGATTCCGTCTCGCAAGGTAATATCCCTCTATAAAACGTTCTCTGAGTTTTTCGACAAATCCTATGGGACAAGGATCATCCGTAGACATTCCAGGAACCCCATAGACTATGTCCGCGGGCATTACTATTTCCTCGCCAGAGACGAGTAAATTAGGTGAACACCCCGTGCTTGAATGAATGGTCCCATTATATGCGTGAGCTATAAATGGTGCTAATTCATCCCAATTCTTCCGATTTTCATCTACCAGGGTCCGAAGACACTGGATCAATGTCCGGTGGAATCTCTCTACCATACCATCTGATTGGGGACGATATGGATTCGTATGTGTCTTTTTAATCTCGAGTATCCTACACATTTCTTTCCAGATCTGGGATTCAAATTCCCTTCCTTGGTCGGAATGTAGTACGCTCGGAGTTCCAAAAGGCAACATCCAGTTTTTCACTAAAGGTCCGCACACGTGGCAGCTTTGTGATTTTTCATGGGATAGATCTGCACATATTTTGTGTAATAATCCATCACCACCATCATACAGGTATTTCCTTCCTCTGACTCGTCGATACCAGATATGATATCTAGAGCGATTCTGGCAAACCTGACACCAAACAGTTCCTGTTGTAACGGCATCTTTCGGAGTCCTACCCCGGGTTTGACTTTGCTACATATGGAACATCCAGATATCCATCTTCGAATATCTGCACCCATTCCAGGCCAGTAGTAACGACGCCTTATTCTGGCTACCGTTCTTTTCCGTCCTAGATGAGCTGCACTCCTATGTTCATGACATAGGGTCATTAGTCCGGATCGTAATTCTCGAGGGACCACTAGCTGTAGAGCACGTTTAAGTGGTTGCAATGTGGTTCTCCATCGATATAATACTCCATCTCGGACCTCTAGCTCTTTCCATTGACCACATAGATTCCGAAATTCTCGGTTTTCAGGCGAGATCTCGGGTCCTGTAGGTCTATGGAGTCCATTAGCTATCAGTTTAGTTAACCGGAACAAATCTGGGTCAGCCTGTTGACTTTCCTTAATCTGTTCTAGTGTCCACTGATAGTTTAATGGCGGCTTCACTTTCTGGGAACGTAGAGTAGCTATGACTGCTCTATGCTCGCCACAATCCCGGCAATCTGGTCGTCCACATTTCCGCACTGGTCTCCTTGAGAGACAATCCGCATTAATGTGTGACTTTCCAGCCCGGTGTTCAATCTGGCAGTTAGTCAACCCGAATTCGGAGAGAGCTGCCAGCCATCTTCCAATCATTCCCTCGGCGTCTTTAAAGTTAAAGAGCCATTTGAGAGAAGAATGGTCAGTACGTAAGATGAAATCTCCACCTGCTAAGAAGTGTCGATATTTTCTTACATACACCACAACCGCTAAGAGTTCCCTCTTAGTAGTACAGTAGTTCCGCTGGCTTTTACTTAAGCTGTTGCTGGCAAAAGCTATTGGAACTTCTATACCATCTTGTATCTGAGACAAAGCCGCTCCAATACTCTCATTACTAGCGTCAGTGTCGAGAATGAACCGACCCTGGGCTAGAGGGTATTTCAACACGGGGGTCTCCGTAAACTTTCTTTTTAGTCCCAGAAAAGCGTGTTCAGCTTCCGGAGTCCATTGGATCTCTTTTTGCTTCCCTGGCTTATCTAATACTACATACTGTTGCATAGGGTGTGCAATTTCAGAAAAACCCAGGATAAAGTCGCGGTAATACGAACAAAATCCTAGGAAAGACCTTATGTCTTTTATATTCTGGGGGTGTGGCCAATTAGCCACTACCTCCAACTTGGAAGGATCTGCCCGGATTCCATTTCCGGAAACTATCCGTCCTAAGTATTCCACAGATTTGCGAAACAGTTTACATTTTTGAGGTTTGAGTTTCAACCCATAAGATTGAATACGCTCAAATACCTCTCTCAGGTTCTCTAAACATTCAACATAATTCTTTCCGAAGATGATTATGTCGTCTAGATAAACCAAACACTTTTTCCACTGTAGACCCCGCAACATCTGATCCATCATGGATTCGAAAGTCGCAGGAGCGTTACAGAGGCCAAATGGCATTACTGTGAACTCGTAAAGCCCTTGATGAGTGGTGAACGCCGTTTTAGACTGATCGCCACTGTTCATCTTAACCTGCCAATATCCAGACTGGAGATCCAGAGTACAAAACCACTGGTTCCCTCCCAGAGAGTCGAGACTCTCATCGATCCGGGGTATTGGGTAGGCATTCTTCCGGGTGATACCATTCAATTTTCTGTAATCAATACAGAATCGGCAAGTACCATCCTTTTTAGTAACCATTACCACTGGGCTAGCCCAAGGACTTGCACTGGGGATGATTACTTTCTGGTCCATCATTTTCCCTACTTCCTCTTCTAAAGCTTCCCGTTTTACCGGAGGTAGCCGTCGATAAGGAAGGCGGAAAGGTTGATGACCTTCAGTGTCAATCGTGTGTTCTACTCGATCCGTTCTCCCCAAGGGATCTCCAGGTCGAGTAAAGATTGACTCCATCTTCTTCAAAAGAATCCTTAGTTCATGTCGTTCCCCACTGTTTAGTGTGTCTGTCGTCTGAACTAAAGTTTCCAGAGTTTCGTGCAATGGACTCGGAACTGGAAGGGATCCCGTTCCTGTGTCGATAGCACTAACCCGCACTCCTTCATAATCATTTCCTATTAAGTCCGACCTTTCCAGTTTAGATTGTCCATTTTCCCCGGTTATTTCGGAAACGGGAATAGGTGTGATTCCCTGTGGAGTCCACTAGGCCATCTACATGAGCTAGAGTTACCCAGCCCAATGTATCACCCTTCCTTAATTTAATCAACCCGGAGGTATGATTACTTATAGGAATTGATCCTTCTCTGGCACTTCCGATCAGGGTATCCCAGGCCTGTATTCCTTTTTTAGAAAATAGTTCTGGGTCTGGCTCGAAAAGTGCATCTCCATGTGGTAAGTCACCTTCCCCAGCTATCAGGACATTAACCATCTGCTGGGGGGGGATGCCCACATCTTGTCGAACAGAAATCAAAGAAGAAATCCGTCGACAACTACATTCCACTTCCATTAACTCAGGAAATTTGAGTCGGAGAGTGCCATCGGGTAGATCTACAGAGCCTCCATAGAGGGTGAGAAAATCTACGCCTAATATTCCACTTTCTTCGATATCACTGAGTATGGGACCCCATACGAATTCAGTGTTACCTATTGAGACTGGAATAATCACACTACCATAGCACCTCATATGAGTACCATTAGCAGCTTTTGCCGAGGCTCCAGGAACATGACATTCCTGCGCAAATCCAAGAGACTGATAGAGTCCGTTGTTTAACACAGAGCGACTAGCACCAGTATCCAACAATAGATCCACCTTTCTTCCTTGAATTCTAGCCGGCACATACCAACGTCGTCCTCCTAAAGGGGACGGTTGTCTTATAAACCGTGAGATTCCATCCAAGGTTCCAAGATCCCATCCGCGTTGACAAAGCCATTGCAGACAAGGATGCCCGGGTGAAAGATACTTACTACAGATCGTTGCGACCGTATTTTGTATCTTCCCCTTTTCTGGTAAGTTGGAAATATTTTCCTCCTTATACATCTCACAGGTTTGTGTCTCCTGGCACTTTCCTTCCCGGACCGCAGTGTTGCCACTCGCTACAGTCCTCCTTTGTTTTCCGGTTCACTCTGAGAGGCAACCATCAACGCAGGCAGACTACGAGATGTTTCCACCGTAGTAACGTTCCGGGCTTCTGGACTATCTGTAGAGATATGTCCCATTTTGTTGCACCGCCAACAACGTCGGACATCCAGCTGGTTTTTCTCCACCTGATTCAGTCTTTCGTTGATTTTGGTCAACAACTTCAAAACCTCTGAGGAATTTCCTTCAGGATCAGTGGTTATTGGTTTTGCCTCTGCCACAGAAGGTACATCGCTGTTCCTTCCAAAGCTAGGGGTTCGACCTCTTCCATGTCCCCGTCTATTGAAACCTCCTCTTCCGAGTACCATGGAGCGGACATTAGAGAGTATATCCTCTATTTCCGCTTCCTGACACTCGTAGGTATCTTCCTCTACTTGTGACCAAGTAGAACCCACTATGTTAACCCGAGAAGTTTTCCCTGGATTAGCATATTTTCCGAATAGTATACACCGTTGTTCATAGGCATCTACTATTCGCAATACCTGCATGAAGTTCATACCGGGCTCCCATTTAGAGATGACTTCTGCTCTCACGTCATCATCTCGAAGTCCTTTTACAAACTGAGTTTGTAGATCTTCATGCAGCGCAGGAGAATCTAATCCCGTCCCTGGGTAAACCTCTAACAACATTTGTTGCAAAGCTAGCCCATAGGCGCGAGTTGTCTCCTCTTTACCCTGGATCCTCTTTAGAAAAGTGGAACGGGGGTTCAGCGTTACCAACTGACCACAGTAGTATGAGGCTACCTCCACTAACTCATCCCATTCCGTACCACCGGAACGGCGAAAAGCGCGAAGTGCAGCTTCCCCGGGTCCATCTCGCAACGCTCTTTTGAGGTATGGCAATGCATCGACTTTATTCCAGCCATTACATTGTATATCCTCACAAAATCCCGCGAACCAGTGTTCCCACTCCATTCCTTTCCCGTAAGGTTTTGGAATGACAGCGTTTTTTCTGGCTGCGTTCTCTGGGCGCATCATTGGAACCTTGTCAGCTCTCGCCATTGACAAGTTAAAGATCCGATCCTGTTCCCGGACTTGGTTGAACGAGTTGAACCCTAGTTCAGCTATAGCTTTACTAGTACGTTCGGAACTCGGAGAACCCATTCTTGACTCAGAGGGTAGCCGGAAGCTAACCAAAGGAGTCTTTACACCCTTTGTTCCAGATATGAATCTGTTAGGGGTCTTCTCTGGATCCTCTACTCTCCCTGGTGGGGAATATAGATGATCTCTCACATTACTCCAGCCAGCTTGGGACATAAGCATCCGTTGGGATGATTCTGTCTCTGCTAGTCGAACTTGGTCCTTCATGTATTGTACATGTTGGTCCAAGCGCTCAATTTTTTCTAGAGTCTCAATCTCGCGAACCGAGAGTTCTTCCAAGTTATGGTGCCTTTGGGCTACCTTCTCGGCGATCTCACGGTTTCGAGCTTCTAGTTCCCGACACATGTCTCTGGCTTCCCTCTCCCTATCAAACTCGGCTAAGAGTTCGGGTCCAAGGAAACCTACAGGAACTTCATCGGAAGATACCCTTAAGGTATTTTCCGACCTATTCCGGGGAGTACTAGACTCTCCGGGACTATCTGTCTGAGACCCAATTTTACTGAGTCCCTCCAGATCCCTTGCGGGGCCATGTCGGCTGTCGGCCGCCGGACTGAAACTCTTCAGGACCGTCGAACTCAGATTCTGAGCGGCGGTTCTCTTCCGAGATTTCTCCTTGCCAGACTTCTGGGTTTCACCCCCTCCCTCTGGTTTTGGAGACTTGTCGTCATTCCGGGCCGGAAGAGTTTGTTGAGAAGTTACCTCCCCATCTTCACTCTCCTGTTCAGCCTTAGATCTGGTTTTTATTCCAGATCCGTGCATTTACCGAGAATCCCGGGTTGTGCAAGCAACCTGGGATCCTGGTCACGGCACCAGTGTGGTGGTCGCCGCCTGTCTAGCAGGTTGGATGACCCCAATCCGGAACGCTAGTTCCAGGCAGGATCCCACCCTACGCACTTACGTAGGTTGGTTCGGTTTTCGGTTAGTTTGCACAGACCTATTCACACATAACACAACAACGTCATTTGATAAACAAGGGTGTTTATTAATCACTTACTTCCCGGAAAGATCTGGAAGATCTTCCCCACAAGTACAGTACCCTAGCACATAGGTGCTAGGTAACGCTGGATAGGCTAATCCGGAGGATTAGCCTAACCACCAGGAAGGTTACAAGAACCCGCCTGCAAAGTGAGGGCCCAAGGATCCGTTCCGTAGAAGGGACGCGCGAGGACAGCCTGTCGACCTACTGTGCACGCTGAGTATATATACTAAGCGTTACGTAATCCCGGTCTCCGCCGCGCCACTCTCGTGTGCGGCGTTGTCCGGAATCACTGCACAGTAAGGATCGGCATATCGCGCCACCTTCCGTGAAACAAACGAACACTGCTGGATTCCCGTCCCACTACATAATCAACAGGATGGATAGTTTTGGACAAACAGCGTCAAATTATGTAATATACAATGATTTCCTTGGTTGAATCTTTGTGATGTATTATATATGTAGACATTCTGATTATACAATTGAGAAAGTTGGTTCTTTCTGTAAACACACTTTAAAATGTCTTTATTAACCATTACTTAGTGTCAATGATATGATGATATTACTAACCAACTGATAATAACAGGTAGTATGATACTGTGCTATTTACAAGTACGGATTGCATACCCTGTACAGCACAACAGACATCTAGAAATCTGCCCATACTAGTCATAACTCAGTGAGTCTCAACATATAGCTTCTCTTATCTTTATAATAGTTTCCTTTTTTAAAATAGTTTAAGAACAGGTACTTGTGCTACTTTACTTAGATTGTTCCATATAGTGAATCCCATATATCTATTTTTGTCTGGTAATTTTGGGTGCTAATATGACTTATTGTGAGAGTACATTTACCATGTAAGATATTCTTTGATACATTCAAAAGAGACCAGAAACTTCCCGATAAAGCCCTAGCCTGGTGGAATTAGAACTTAACAACTCAGGGTGCCTCAATATGGACAGTCTGGGAACTAGTTTGAGCAATAATTAGGGTTAACATACTATTCATTTCATGGCTGCTATATAGCAAACATCAAGACAGAGAGGACCTCTAAAAAATGGTGCCTGTTACAATTTATTCATTTTTGATACTAATGATTAGGGGCAATTAAGATGATTAATCTCTTTGAATAGAAATAAATATGATTGCTAAAATTAGGGAGACCAGAACTTTTCAATGTGATATAACACATAATACTTGATATTGTTTATTTCTCCATATGGTTTTTAAATATGACATTATACCTACATGCTGGGGAAGTTTCATCTATATATTGATCAATTATTCCCTATGTTATTACAAAGATCAACTATTTTATATAAATCTTGGAAAATGATGCCTCAAAGCATCACCCAATCTGGCATGGTGATGCCTCATATCATCACCCATGATGAATAGGTTAACTCTACCTTGTGGAAAGTGACTGATATAAAAGAGAAAGACTCGACCAAACAGAGATCCACTATAAAATGTAATGACAACTATTGGAAAACTTACTGAAGAATGTGTCAACATGAAATTCTCTCGTTGTTACTAAAATACATATGAGGAAGCCACATTTGAGTGTCTTATGTTATTTTCTTGTGATTCTTCATCAGTTTCATCAAGATTTTTTCTATTTTGCATCATTCTATTATTATGACCTAATTATTCGATTTAATTAGGTCATGACAGAGAAAGAATTTAATTAAAAACCAAGATTAATCTCAACTACACAGAATGTATGATTAGGCTTAAAAATTAAAGGTTTCTTAAGTAATGAAAACAATATGATCCTTACCATATCTATTTATTGATGGAAATATCATTCTTAAATTTTTTTTATTCAAAGGCTCATGATTTGAGTTGCCCAAATATTTCTGAATTGCACTAGGCAGATTTGAATTCAGAAGATTCAGGAGATAAATAATCATCAAAAAAACATTGCCTGGACGCTAAAGCAAGGTTCACCCCAAAAATGGGCTTTCACCGCCAGACTTTTGTAGTAACCAAGTTATAGGGGACAGAGCCATTGTTAGTTCATAAAGCAGTCACAAGGTGGCCAGCAGTATGGTGGGCCCCCTGGGGGGACAGAAGCTGCATTCTGCTCTTTGTTCTTACAAAATTCAACTGCCTTTCAATATTTTACCGTGGTTCCCTTGACTGTCTACACCCATCCCATCATGGCCGCCCCCATGGATCATAGGCTTTATGCCGTATACGCTAGGTTGCAACAGTGAACACGCCTAAGGACTGAATTCACCTGGGTTGGAACAGTCACCTGCTTCAGGAGTAAGCACTATTCCACCAAGTCGGCAATACCCCCAAATGGGTGCCTAGTGGTCTTCCCTTGGTCGATGGTGGCAGTTGCCAGCCCAAATCTCATGCCGGCAGTAATAATCTGCTTGGTGAAATAGGTCATGATGGCTCATAACACCTTTACGGCCGGCACCGCCGACCACTGGCCCATAGCCGTATTTCAATAACCCAATCACCAGCGAGAATCTGCTGGCCTGTTGGTGGTCACCGACCACTAGCCTTGGCCAAAAGCCCATTTTGAAGCTGTTCCACCAAGATGTAGTGAGAACCTCAGAGAAGGCCAGCTGGGCAGCTGGGCATTATGAGCTCAAACTTTTAAAATACCTCCCACAAAGCACCGCCAGCGGAATACGGCTGGCCGGCGCCGTGAGTGTTGTTGCCATCCGCATTGACCACTCGCCCACATATATATATACTGCCACACACTGTCAACATTATACATTGATACCCGACTTGATAAATAATATTTTTGCAAACATAGGACAAGATCTAGCCAGTCACTTCCCTCAACCGCAAATAAGGAAATTACCTTTTGCCTTCGACCCGACTAATACAAACATCCTTGGAGATGTAATTGGAGTTGCAGAGGTTATCAAATATATCAAAAAAATTGACATTAAAAAATCATCAGCTATACCAGATATACGATCTTCAACCCTAAAACAATATTTCTAGCAGCACCAGACAAACTTACTCTTATTTACAACTCCTCCATTAATCATGGTATTTTCCCCAAAAAATGGAAGGAGGCGATAATTACCCCTATTCCAAAAAAGGCAGTTCGAAACTTGTAAATAACCTAAGACCCATAATTCTTCTTCCCCTCCCTGGCAAAATACTTGAAAGAATTATTAACAAAAGACTAAAACAATACCTTGAAAACAATAGATTACTTACAATAAATCAATTTGGCTTTCGTTCAAACCGCTCAACAACTTCTGCTATTACTAAATTTCTGCGCTTTATTTTGAACCGACTAAATAATAATCTACCATCGCACTCCCTTTTCCTTGATTTCAGAAAAGCTTTTGACACTGTTTCTCACCCCCTTTTAATAGATAAATTAAATAAAATTGGTCTTAACAATAATACCTGTAAATGGTTCCATTGTTATCTTGCGTCACAAACCCAAAGAGTTAATCTTAATAATTGCTTATCTAACACTGCACTAGTGTCTTATGGAGTCCCCCAAGGGTCTATCCTGGGCCCGACCCTTTTTTTGGTATACATCAACGACTTATCTGACTCACTTCTCAACTTTGAAACAACCCTTTATGCCGATGATACGGTGATAACCGCTGAATCTGCTGATAAGTTGACTGAAGCGATCCAGATAACTGAAACATGGTGTGAACAAAATCTACTCACTATAAATGAATCTAAGACCTACTGGATGTCCTTTAATGATAACAACCAAACACCTGATAATGCATTTATTATGAATAATAAGAACTTGGAAAGAATTCATTTAACTATCTTGGAATTACAATAGATAAAGGCCTTAAGTTTTCTGAACATGTCAATAACATATGTAAGAAAGTCTCCGACAAAATCTATTTATTATCTAAAATAAGGTACCTAATTGATACCGAAACAGCCATTACAATCTATAAAACTACCATCTTACCATATATGGATTACTGTGACATAATTTATGATAATCAATCAAACAGAATTTCATATGAACTACAACTGCTCCAAAATAAAGCCTTACGTATATGCTATAACATTCGCCTAGGCCCGGATCAAGCCCTTAACCCTTTAACGACGGAAGTCTGTGGCAGAGCCTTGTTGGTTGGGGCGGGTACTTTGGATTGGCATAACTCCAGGGGACGGGCCAAATTTTGTCTAAACCCATTTTCCATTATTTGATCACGTGATATGAAACATCATTCTTATTTATATTATTTGGTTTACAAAATAATATCAAATACTGTATCATAGATATATTCTCTGAAAGTTTCAGATATATTGACCAATTATTTCTTCATAAAAGAATGAAATGGTAAATAATACTAAATTTCATAAATAATGCCTCAAGGCATTATCCCGTCTCCGTGGGGGAATGCCTCAAGGCATTATCCGGTTTATGCTGGGGAATGCCTCAAGGCATTATCCGCCCTGAAAGGGTTAATACAAACGAACTACATACCTTTTCACGAACAATGTTATTAAAAAATCGTAGGCAAATTCATTCTCTGTTTTACTCTTATATGCTGACGAGTGAGCCTGACCTAGTTGACAATCGCAATTTACCGACGAGAAAACAAAATGGACTCCGGTTAATTATCCCACCCCTTAAAGGTCTTGCTTTTAAAAAAAGCTTCCTTGTAGTGGGCATTAAAAACTGGAATAATTTAAAGCCCAGTTACACTCTAATAGAAGATAAGAGCTCTTTTAAAATTGCAATTAAAAAATCCTATCCGAACTGCCTCTCGACTTAGCTTGTGGTTGCAACTGGTCTCCAGCAGTTCCAAAAACCATGCTAAATTGCGATTACCATAATCACCTGTAACTAAATAATTTTTTTTGAAATCTCAGCATGTGGTTGCAACTGAGAAGTTTTTCTTGAATTATTTTTTTTGACTCTTTGCTGTAAACTGATATGATGTCTACCCTGATTGTGCTTGCAACGGGGCATGGTGAGGTGATGCTGGTAACTTAAAACCAAAAAGGAAGAAAACGTTGTACAATTATATTATATACCAACCCTACATGAATGATGACTGTACTGTTCCTCTACGCTACATTACTATATACTACCTCCCATTATGTTCTCTGTTTTATGTTCTATGTCTTATGTTTTGTATTTTATGCTTTATGTCTTATGTTTGATCTTATGGCCCTAAGTACTGCTACTCTATACCGAAAATGTTAGGAGGTGCCAAGAACCCAAGCATGTTATGCAACTCTGTACTACTTACTATACCTATATTCTCACTATCAAAGTTCTAGGAGTTACAAAGCCGATTCCATCGGTGGTGTTATTATACCCAACAATATAAACAACCCAGAAACTATTTTATTGTAATAATTCCTTAGACTGAGGACAATCTTACTATCTTACTATTTTACTCCTTAAGTATTCTATCGTTGTGGTGTGCAGGAACCAAAACAAAAATGGTGAAACCAATGTTATCAATGGCTTACTATCTTGTCGCTGTACATGCATACATTGTTGTTATATAAGTACCAAGCGGGACCTGGCGGAAGAACGGCCTCGCCGAGCCAGGAATATTTGTACCAAATTGCACCCGAATAAAAGTGTCAAAAAAAAAAGAAAAAAAAAGGCCCCAACAAATAAAAGTTCAGACAGTAGCGCCAGTTTTGGTAGGATTTTAGCGTCACAGCTAACTGTACACATCCATAACGTCAAGCCTTCTCTTTATTTACTCTCATTGTTTAGTTTAACACAGAATTCAGCAGAAAATTGATGAGCTGTAAGCATTCCCATTCAAATCTCGACATGGGGTCACATTGCCTCGCTCGATTACTTGGCTAGCACATTAGTGTGGCCAACGTCCACTAGAAGGCAGCAATATACCCGCTATGTGTCCATCGCCTAGGCGGGGCCAGCTGGCTGCAGTGCCTGGTGGAACCACTCACTGGCCGGCCGCTGGGCAATGTGTGTGCACCTTGTGGTTATCAGCAGACCAGAAATAGCGGATTTGGTGGAACAGCTCATAGAATTTAGAGGATTAGGGGAGGCCGGCCGTCGTAGTGGGAAATGTCAGCTGGAAGGTAAAAACCCGCCTGCCGAGAGCCTTTTTAGTGGAATAGCCGCTGTAGATTGGCACCCAACCCCTGTCTCCGACTTAGATGTTGGGCTGGTCCGATTGCTTTCTGGCCAGAGAGCACGATACAAATGTCTCGAAGTAAGGTCACTTTTGGGACATCGTGGAATATAGACTATCAATACTCACTACAAATCATTAATAACTTGGGTAATTGATAACAAAGTCTAACTTTATGGTCTCTTTATCAAAATACACAAAAAAGAAAATAAAGATATGGATAACAGGCTTTGAGAGTACTACATTCTCCAACCACACCAATAGCCTTTTGCCTTCAACTACCGAGACAAAGGATCTGCTAGAAGAATTATTCACTCTTCCAGCAGAGATTCTGACTCTAGCAGTAAGAAGATCAGCTGGGCGGTGCAAGTCAAGGTGGCTCAGTTCGGATTCCACCAGAGCTAACGTTAGTGTTCGCTGGTAGCCAGAGTACTTCCGGGGTTGCGTTGGCCGACATACCTAGCTAATGATATTGATATATCACACAGATGCACAGGCAGCCAGAAGCTGCAGTGTGTCTGAACTAGTGCTAAAACGTTTAAATAAGGCGGTGCCTCGACATCTTTTGTCTACAATATTGTCTTGTTTACTCAACTCGTCCTGCAGGTTCCTTGGGTAAACGTTCATCAACAAAACGCAGTATGGCATAGACTCCCAACAAGGTGAATACGTTTGAACAAAATAAGACGTTAAGCGATTTAAATATCTGTTATTTGCGGATAATACATTAGTAGGAGATCACTTTGAAATTAAGCTTGTGTTTCATAATTATTAACCACAATCAATGTAAAAAGTCGCAGCATAGAGTATCTTTTAAATTGTTTTTTATTTACAGATTGAGTCTCAACTGAGTCTCAAGTTACAGGTTTTTACAGGTATGTATTCCATTCTGGTACCCAGTAAAATATTAATATAAACAAATGATAGCAATAACTGATAGACCACTAGGCCTGACGAACTATATTACTAACTAAACCCCGTAGAGAATTCCACTAAAGCGAAGGAAGGATAAATAAACTTCTGATAAACAGAATAACTCCTGAAGTTGCACAAATGACCACTGCCACCTACAAAGTGTAGTTCTTTTTTAAAAGTATCGAAAAAAAACCCAAACCAAATGAGGGATTCACAAATAGGTTAACATGCATTGCCTAAATCTAATTCTATACAAAAAGAATTAAGGTTTACAAAAAAAGGACAACCCAACACCTCCTGAGTGGAAGTATCTCACTGTCAGAGTGCCACATTAGCGACAGTGTCGTGATTCTCTAACTGGCCTTAAGTTATATATATTGACTCTCTCGAGCACCTCCCGAACACCCACCACATTAGTTTACAGACTATAATATGATGATATAGACTACGTTTTACACAACATTATCACCGTTACGAAGTGATGAACATAAATATTGTTGAACAAACTTCAACATGGTCTTAACTGATAACTATGGTGCATTTTACCGACATGACCAAGTCATTTTTATCATGTGAGATTAAATAACGTAGAGTAAAGTTTATGACAATAATCAAGTTTCTTACCCTAAGTTACATCTCAGATGACAGACAACCCTGCAAAACACTAGCACCACCTTCTAAGTTACTTATTATCCCACCGCATTGCTGTGGCTGTGGTGAGGGTGACATAAGACTGCCTTAAAACAGAGACCATAACGCCAAGTCAAAATGTAGAGGATCAGCGCCGTACTTTAACCACTCCATTCATACATCAATCTCTGGGAACAGGTTACCTGTTCCGAGACGGAAACTATATTATGTATCAAAGGGTGGCAATGAACACTATAGAATGATATACTGACATACATAAGAAAACACAAATAATTGTGAAAATGTTATAGGATAATTATGAAATAGACAAGAATTGCTTTTAATTAGTCATATTGTAGTATTATATATCTACATGGTAAGGGATGGCCAATACCTGTAGACTATAAATGGTCAATCCATAGTGGCCATTTTGGTGTTCTAAGGACATAAAATAATCTGTAATACATGTACTTGACATGCCATTCACCAAGCCAGACATATCTGTTATGATCCCCTCTTCCTATAAATGACAATAATGCTTATACAAACGTGAAGCATATCAAAGGCATTATCCACACATTGAATAACACATGAGATATATCAGGGGGATGCTTGAAATCAACAATTTATTAGAACTATTGATGGTCATCTCACGTCACTCTCTCTCTCTCTCTCTCTCTCTCTCTCTCTCTCTCTCTCTCTCTCTCTCTCTCTCTCTCTCTCTCTTATAGACCTCATGTAATCTCCTTATATATAAGTATATTATGAAATATAACCTAACTAGATAACACTATATCTCTAATTATTAGAGCCTCTTAAAGTTAATAAACTGTACCTAACATATAGTGTGTTTCCACTCACATGACCAAAATGCATTTGTTATCATGTACTGCAGTCTTAAGTTTTAACCACATACCTCCTGGTGAATTTCTATTCTATGATAGTAATCATATTAACCTCACCCTCCAGCACCATGAAACTTAAACAAGTAGCAGAAAACTAGATGCATGTAAGTCTCATAGCCTTGCTGAGGCTATAATCATATCACTATTATCCTTCAACGGTACAATATCAATGAACATCTTCTTTCGCTACCTTAAATATGAATTATATTATGACATATATCCCCCCACAAGCATGCTCTGCTTAAATTGTTGTCATGTTCATGCTTGTTGCGATGAAATCGGCGAGTGTAGTGTAAGCGGTGGGGAGGAGGCGAGATGAGTTGTATTGTGTGGTGGGGTGAGCAGTGGACATCGTGGTGTTGATTAACAATGTGTCTGAGGAGTAAGAGTCCTGCGTGGTGAGGCGGATGATCAGCCCCATCAGGAAGATGCAGAACACGATGGTGACTGCGAGTACTCGCTTAAAGATCAGGCCATTTGTGATCTGCTCCTCGCCAAACGTTCGATCTGTCATCTTGGCGTCTTTAGTCGCCGCGGCCTTAATGCTTTGTGAGAAACTGATAGACGCATGGACAGAAGCCGTGAGCAGAGCTGCAAAAAACAAAACAATAACGATTTTTACCATACCTATTTATAATTACATACCGCTCTCTGCATGTATTACTATATATATACGAACACTCTTGGCACAGACAACCAAAAAGGTATTGATAAAACTAGAGCTTGTCTGATTGTAACCTGGAAGAATACTAAAAATATATGGTAGTTTCCACAAGTACAACTCACCAACTTTCCCAATTGGATGTGTTGATCTTTATTGAACAGTATTTTTACAACGTTTCGGCAGTAAGTAGCCTTTGTCAAGTATAGTCAAATAATAAAAATGTAATACCAGCTCTAGAGATTGATGACCTGTCCTGTCCAGCTCGAGTCAATATATAAACAAACATATTGATGGCAAGCACTACTATTATCATTACTATAGTGATTACTCATTCTAGGACAAATGGAATAGGCGATCTGATGATTAGCTCGTTCAGTGCCCATCACATCTCACCTCATCATTCACTTGGGCTGCCTATGGTCTTGTATAGTTTACTTAACTCTTTGTATAATTGTTGTGTGTGATGTATGTCCACTTAGGCGTCAACATCTCCAGGCTGTTGAGTATTACCACCAATACGGTGAGGAGGCTAGAAGTTTTGGGGAATTGCTTTTTCTGCTAATCGTGTGGGACGTCGGCTTATTGCTAAGTTGGGGAGGACGTGATGTGACAACCATTTTATATGCATTATTAGGTGTAGGGTTCTTTTATATGCTACTAGTGTTCAAAGTCTACATTTGTCATATAGTTCTGTGATTCCCTAATCGCATACTACTCACACCTAGGGCCGTTCTCATACAGTGATAGAACGTGGTATTCAGGGTGGTTTGATCTGCCTTAAAAACCTAGGTGTAGGTTATCTGCATAATCTAACTTAGATAGAATCGTTTGTTTCAGGACTGTAATTCTAGTCATATGTAGCAGCGTATAACGTAATACACGTTATCCTACCCCTAATATAAAATCCCATAGGCTTAACATTGACTTTCCGTATGCGCCCGTATGTCGCATACGGATAAAAAATCGCTCCTAGGAGCGTACAAAAAATGGACCAATCAGAGATCAGCAGCTGAAAGTAGTTCCAAGCGCCTTCAGAGCAGCAAGCAGAGCTATATGGAGGACTTCAGAAAGTTTTTTATCGTGTTTTTATCGTGTTTTTCGTGTATCCTCACATAGAAATATCGTTCACAGGGGGTAGGATAAAATCAAAACCGTATTCGTTTTAATCTGGGCTCCCGTATGCGACCCCTGGAGTTTTGGCTCCGCCTCGTGATATCACTACGCCAAACTCCAGTCGTCGCATACGGGGGCCCAGATTGAAACTCATCCGGTTTTAGGATATTATCTTAGATTTTAGAATCTTTGCTCTTTCTGCAATTCATTATTTTGGAGATCTCGGACTTTATACGTTAGTCCACTGTCAATTATGATCCCAAGATAATTGAATCTGGTTACCCATTTTAGTTCTTGATTAAATACTTTGTGTATTTGCAGTACCTCTGGCCGACATTTCTTCCGACTCATAGCTGTTCAGTCTTCGGGGTCATATTACTGGTAGAGAGGACCAACTGGTCCGCATACAGTATTACTCTACTGTGTGATATCACTTCGGAACAATCCCTTGATAAAAACTATGAACAGAATGGGTCCCCAGTACATACCCTGCGGAGGTAAGGTGGTAGGTAGGTATTTGGTCGGGTGATAGGTAACGTAGGAAAAGATAGGGCAGGGTAGGTAGGGTAGGGTAGGTAGGGTGATAGGTAGGGAGGGTTGGGTGGTTGGAGGAATAGGGTAGGGAAGAGTTCCACATAAGAAAATACAAAAGGTGCTTACGTGTCTTTTCATCGTCCTGCTCACTGCTGTCGGAGTTTCCGGAAATTCCAGTTTCATTTGCTCGTTTAATGGCCTGTGGGAAGAATTCACAGAAGGAAGAGTTCGTCACAATTTTTCCTTTTCACGATACATTGCTTCTATAATTCAAAACGAGGTAATCATACATGTTATATGATGATTATAAATCTTTGCTCGGAATGAAGGGATTCATGGATTCATGGATTCATGGGCCCAATACACAAAAGACCCCTAAAAGAAAGGCTAGGTCTCCATAAATATAAGCTAATGCACCTTGTTGGTAGGCTCGTAACTTATTGAAAAGTGTCTTAACAGGCGACACCCCCGGGTGTCGTGGGTGTATTTTTTAATGAATCAACTGATGAAAAAATCTCAATCTTGTTGGAATCATATTGAATTATGAATATGACAATTTATCAAGTACTAAAACGACGTTTGGGTGTTTATTCTAACCAGAATGGGTTCCTTGAGAGAGTATCACATAAGGCTCGTTTAATATTGAGGGAATGATAATTATGTGGTGATGCCACCTGCAGTATCTGTTTGAACTATTCTACCCACCTTTCTCTCTATAAGTGTGAGGAACTGTCGTCACTACTGATGAATATCAAATTATAAAGTTCTAGTCTATACATCCCTATTGTGACCAGTTATATTGGTTTCTATGCGAAGAGATTTGTAATAGAAATGTGTCCATATTTATTAGTACCAAAAAGACTGCATTAAGACAGTCACCCATTTTATAGCAGCTCCTCCCTGTCTTGATGTTGACTGTAAGTCAGCCATGTTTTGAATAGCATATTTACCCTCATTATCACTCACTCTAGTCTGGCCACATGGGGGCAGGGTACTCTACACTGACATCCTGGCATGTGCAACAGACCGGAACAAGACTGGTCAACCCTCATTGGCTGGTGCCCCAACAGCCAATCCCAGCACAGAGTTTACAAGCTTACCCTGAACCCAGATGCCACCTGCTGTTTGTAAATAAGCTGGAAGCACTTGTCCAAATAAATCAGTTAAGTTCCTGACTCACAGTGGTACATAGTACATCTGTGTTTGAATTCTTACTCCCTTCTTCCTAAGGTCTACATCTAGCTAGTCTAGGGCTCTAGGCTTTACAAAATGTATGGCCCTTTTCACGGGTGATCCCGCAGCATATCCGCGATTGGATTTATCAAACGAGATAGAGCCTGCGGTCACTCACCGCTGTATATATCTTATCGTTCGGCCCAAGTATCATTCTTACGATATTGATCAGACCCCTAGTTCTACCACACTTGTAGAACTGAAAGCATACATCATGACAATGTATTGTTTATCACCACCTTGCGAAGATTGAGCTGTATGACTCAGCTTAAAGATAACAGAAAAGCTACTGTGGAGGAGGTGAATTGTGCGAAAGGACAAAGACCATACATGGCAGTAGGGAGTAGATTAGGAATCGATATATGTTTGGCCAAGTCGTCTCTTACCTGTTCTGATAGCTTTTCCCAGTTGAGCTTAAAGAGGATGATGATTAGGTAGAGGATCCCGCAGAGTGTAATGGCGATCATGAGGCCCCACCACATGCCTGTGTGATAAAGACGAAGATACATTTATCATGTCGTATAAATCATATATCATTATTCATCATGTATCATTATTTATCATGTCGTATAAATCATGTAAACTGTTTTATTATTACCCTATTTATTTACTTACCCTGGGCGATAATAGGGAGATTTGTAACCTCTGGAGGGTTTATGTGGTAGGTAACCAGTGCACAAACTTACTATGAATACTGACTGCTGCTACGGGTATAGTATCTATATTATACAGGCAAGGTACTCCATAATTTCTTGTATGGGTCCCCTTAGGGTATGCCATATGGAGTGCTTTCAACTAGCCTGTAATATGGCCACCATTCACCAGATAGCGTGTTCACAGCTCAAGGTGGGCCTGTTGGAGGGTGGTGAATGAGGCAGGCTGAGTGCTGCCTGGAACCAGTATGGCGGCCACTCTGGGAGCGCATGCGTGGGTAGCAAAATAAAACAAAACAAGATGGCGTGTCTGGGACGATGTATTAAATCGCGATTCGATTCGATATATAGAATGAAGTAAAAAGAACTTGTTATACGTTAAATGATGATGAATCAAAAGATTACTATAACAGAGGATGATGTTTCACAAGCATGCAAAAACATTAATGTAAACAAAGCGTCGGCTATTGAACATATTTCTTCGCGAATTTTCAAAGATAGTATGTCAGTCCTTATCCCAGAATTAACACATTTATATAATAGCTCATTAAGAACAGGTATTTTTCCTACTTGCTGGAAAGTAGCCACCGTGGTGTCACTTCAGAAATCGGGAGATAAGTCAAAGGTTAACAACCTTCGTCCAGTGTCGCTTCTACCCATAGTTGGCAAATTACTCGAAAAAGTAGTACATAAAATCATTGAGAAGTACCTAGAAAGTAATAACTTACTGAACATAAACCAGGGAGGTTTTCGCAAGTCTCATTCAACAATTAGCACTGCAGCTGAATTTATTGACGATATTGCGACTAATTCCAATAATGGCTGAGGTCCACTCGCGCTTTACATTGACTTCTCTAAAGCCTTCGATACGGTTGACCATGGCATACTTATACATAAGTTAAGAGCATCCGGTATTCATGAGGAAACCATAAACTGGGCTGTTAGTTATCTAACGGACAGGGAGCAAGCTACATTTGCAAATGGCATACTCTCAAGTAGAGCAAGGCTAAAAGTAGGAGTGCCACAAGGCTCAATCTTAGGGCCTCTGTTCTTTATCCTCTATCTAAATAGTATTGATCAAGATATGAACCATTGCCGGATAAAAATGTATGCGGATGATGCTGTGATATACATCCCATACACAGACATAGTTGAAGCTCAAGTTAAACTTCAGGAAGATCTGATTAAAACCGATTCATGGTGTCTGAATAACAAACTGACCATCAATTTGAACAAAACAAAGTGTATGAGATATGGGACGGCCAGTCAGCAAGCTAAAGGTGTTAATATGAATATTATTATGAACAATGTGGAGATTGAGGAAGTGAAATCATTTGATTACCTAGGAATTATGCTAGATTCTGGCCTCACATACGAGAAACATCTAAATAAACTGATTAGCAGATCCTCCAACAAAATAAACATCCTAGGTCGTATACAAAGATATTTAACAACCAAACAGGCCAATTTACTATATAAATCAAAGATTTTATCCTACATTGAATATGGTGATGTCTTGTACGATAAAATGAATGCTAAGTATCTAAATAAGGCCCAGCGTTGTCAAAATAGAGCACTAAAAAGTATGGGTGTGGGCAAACAGTTGTGCATGTAATTTTCCAGCCTGGAGCACTGTGGAAATAGACACTTTTTGAGCCTACAGAACCTCCAGAATAAACATTAATCATAAAAAAAGATCATATCATTGTCTTTCTTGTGTAATACGTTAGAGGGACTGACATTGAATTCCTGGGTTGTATGCACTGTCTGTACTATTCTCCGACCCGGCCTGGAAGTAGGTGGCGCTATGAGATATGGCGGACGCCATTTTGTTGAAGCAACTACGTAATACTAAGCCTATGGGTGGTTTCAGACATAGATTTCTAATATTATTTGGTGTGTAAGGCTCTCTAAAGTATCTCCCAGGCCTTCTTTTGGCAATACCAGAATTTTCTTGCAGTTTCACATTAAGAAATATGTGATGGTTTCAGTTTAGACTCTAAACGCGATGTCAACAAATCATTAAAACAACCAATTTTCCTCGAGTTGACACGTTTAGATTATGTCGGGATAATCCTATTTCAACTATTACAGCGCTTTGCATTCACCAGCAAGATGGCGGATCGATTCTTTCTAAGGTGAATTTCCATAATTTGGAGGGTATTTTGAACCGGAAGTCACCAACTGGTTAAGAACTACACAGGCTATGTTGTACTGGTACACATGTATATACAGATTATATTTCCTGTATTCAGTCGGTATCATAGCAAGGAAATGGGTAGTAAGGTGATGATGACTAAAATACATTTGTAAACATATAAATAGTGATGTGTATATATCTAAGGATAAGGTTTAACAGAACATGTTTTCCCCCCTTAGATGTGGATTGATTCAAACAATGTTTTTTTCATCTAATCCCATTAACACGGTATTTTCTTCCATTCTCAAGTGAAAGAATTACAAGACATAGACACACATTAACGTATTCATGCGTATTTATATGAAACAGAAACACTGTGTGAAAATTTCAGTAAACATCGGTGGGAAATTTACATAACTATAATAAACGTGATCATCACTGCCGTTGTCTGATTCAATTGATGACAAGTCAACCAAAGCAACCAATAGCTAGGGGACTAATCAGCCAATCGACGTGTATTGATAATCATTATGTACCTATGGCCGAACGTCTATGAAATACTACCCACTCTGTCTTAGGGTAAATCGGCTATGAAGCGATGGCTTTGTAAGTGAATGAAATAGGTTTTACCCATCGATTCTAGGTATCTAATGATAAGAAAAGACGTAGTAACTGAGTCCCTAGATATGCCATTCGCTGCCTCTAGTACCATAAATATGTCCCAATGCCGGTATTCAATATGGTATATAAAAGACCTCGAACGACCTTCGCTACGGACTCTGTAACTACGTTTCTCGCTATAAGTAATTATAAGCGGGTACTGTAATGAAAAGTGGCAACTCACCGACGATGCTGAGTGGAGTGAGGAAGGTAAGTGGGAGAGCAATAGGCCAGGCCACCACGTAGAAGCACACAAAACTGAGCACCGAACCTGCCAGCTGCCACCCTATTCCCCTGAATACACCACGGCCCAGAGTCTGAAGCGTAATCAATGTGGTCAAAAGAATCTTTAACGTCAAAGAAAGTTCGTATGTGAGATCCCGTTTTATTCTTTTCACAGGTATCGTCAAATAATGAAAGAAAAACTTACAGAAATGTTATAGCCAACTGTTAAGTTGTTTATAGCAATTTATGATATATGTCAAGGTTGAATTGTTGCTGGCTGTAGAAGGATACCACTGAGACTGATGTATGTGTCAGGATAAATAAAAGGATTTGAAAAAAGGTACTGGTATATTAGATAATCTATAAGGAATCGACATGTTTTTAATTGTAATCCTGTGTTCTTTATTCAAAACGATTTTGATTGTTCAACATGTATTCGTGTTACATTGGGATGTGTACTGTCTTCCATGACCTAGTTATACTTGTATAAGGAAACGAGTTTATAGCTGACGGCCAGACAATAAAACAATACACCTCCCGATGGACTACAATGACTGGCCAAATCGTAGTCCATCAGAAGAATTCGGAATTTCAATATCGTAGTGAGTGCATCGTGTAGTGTAGAAACGTGATTGAGAGTCACAAAAAAATGTTCCCCTTAGAACCTCACGATACACCAGTGCACCGATGCAGATCTCAGGCAGCATTTTAAATTGAAATATACTATAATTCTAGGAATATTATATAGATATCAGTGATTTCTAACAGGAGTATACAAAATATGCTTATACTATGTTTTAGACACTAAACAATAAATTTTAGAAACATGACCATGTCAGGATTGTAATTTTTCGGGATATGAAACTACTAGATTGAGACAAGACTTGTTAAAATAATTCAATATTTACAGCAATTATATGTCTACATAAGTCCTATTAAACTCCATCGAGACCCTACGATGGACCTTTTTATTGTAGTTCATCTTAGACCACATCGGGAAAAGCTGATTCATTACTACGATTTCACTTTTTTTTTATCTGGAACCTCTGCAATACGTTCTCGATGTCAATATCGGAGGGAATCGTGGTCGGTGGGCACCCCGCTTTAGTCTTGATCAAATAATACCATAGTTACAATGACTATTGATTGTGGGAATTCTTTGATGAGGAAAATCGGGGCCTTGATTTTTCGTAAATCGGGTCCCGATTTCTCCGGAAAAAAAATTTCACTCGTGGTCGCAAACTCGAGCTATATCCACGTCTTCCACAACATACAATGACTATTGATATATGAGTTCTACCAAATTCCGAAATGTCTCCATACTCATAATAATATTTGATAACACAAAGCTTCTATTTCGCTATTGGCCTACAGATTGCCAATATGCTAATTTTCAAGATATAGATGTTAATATCTTTCAAAAGGCATAGAACTTACATTGACAGCACTTCCCACACAGTAAAGTGCCATAACAGGACTTATTGATGCCACCAGTGCTATCACCTCTCTGAAAGTACACCGATCCTATCATAAGTATTGTACTCGATGTTAATAGAAGTGTCCTCCAGTCTCTAATCTAATCTTAATGTTACATAGCCACTCCACAATGTGAAACCTGGTTTTATATGTTAGAATCCCCTTATCGGGAGCCTAACAATAACAACTACGCGAGGACATTAAATTCATGAACTACAAGTTACAATTAATACAAAATAAACCAATAGTTTATGCCTTCTTATCTCACGCTGTTAGGAGTGCAAGTGGTTCTGATATGATGTGAATTCTTATCAGTCTACTGAGAACATGATATGTATAACTTATTTTTAATGTCTTTTGTGATAAGTCCAGGTAGATACTACTTACGGGTCTGATGTAAATAGCTTTGGCAATTCCCAGCGGGCTGCTACGTATAACACTAACCACAGGATGGAATTAGCAACTGCAAAAATACATTTCTGTTAGTAGCAAATGGCACATATCACATGTATTCTGTTATCCATGGTATACAAAGCACCCCTTGACAATGTATGGACGCTCGATAAAACACTCAAAAGGAAACTTGCGAGATAAAAATAAATCTTTATCTCACCCCTGGAATAAATGTCCATAGGCTTAACATTGGGATCTTGTTCTCCATGCCCCTTCAAGTATTGCAGTCCGTTCTCCATGGTCTATATCCTATTTGTTGCCCATTCTTTTGGGGTGTACAGGGGTGAGATAAATACAGAAAGCAACTCGTTTTGGTCAATGAAGTCATTCTCCAACTTGTTTGAACGCTATGTGATATTCACTCGGCTGTCGCCTCGCTCATATCACTCCGCATCAAACTCGTGGAGTGCGACGACTTTGACCAAAACTTGTTGGTTTCATCTTTAGTACTCTATCGAGTTTGATCGCGGAGTAATTCACGAAGAGAAGGAAAAATGGTGGATTCGATTCAAATGGAAGGAAACACCCGGTACATAGTCTCAGACACGCTCCCTTTCACGTGGTACGTAGTCTTTCATTTGCAGCTTTTTCCCGTGTAAATGCCTTCCTTGAAACTCAAGTACCCATGACCAGGGTACATAGTCTCTGATGAAGGGCCCCATTCCCATCTGAACCCGTGCGAAAGCAAACCACTGAGACTATTGGACCCTCATTATCAGGGAGAGGTATGCCAGTCTCATTAAAATGCCCCGATTTTTTTTCAAAAATTGAGACTAAGTACCTTATATATCCACATCTGTCTCAGGGAATTGAGGGTTAAGTGGAATTCACATGTAAAAACTAATGTACCTGAGACGGGTATACTTCACACCTTTTCCCGAGCCTCACACAAGTCTCCTTTGGAAATAAATTCTCATGGCAAAGTGTTTTTACTAGTCTCAAAGATAAATGGTGAATTTGATTCACATGGAAAGATGAAACCGTGTGTTTGTTTGACCGTATGCGTTATGTAATTACCGATGTTTGTACATCGTTTCAAAAATGCAGTATATCTATAATTTGATTGTAAATTGCAATGGAGGCTACATATGTATGATCTTAATAAAGTTGCCGAGGCAGTGATAACACCCCTCTTTGATATGACTAGAAATACATGAGTATGAGAAGAAAATAATTAGACATTTTACTTGTTAAGGTCATGCCAACTCTTGATGCTGTTTTGGCTCGAACTGGCTGGTCTCCTCCGAGTGATTGCCCTACACGAATACCTGTAGCTATGCCGATGCCAAAGGGTATCTGAATGGGGATATATACGACTTAATATATGATTAGGTCAATTGAATCCATTTTCGCAGTGGTGGGAACGGGAAGATGGATAAATAAAAATGTAGTGGATTAACTTAGTCAATTAAAAAATGTTCTATGATGTATTACTATTATTTCTGAGAAAATACGTTACGGGCAGGTCAGCCTAAAGGCCTATTCAACATGGCGTGACTACCTAAGTTTAGACATTGCTTTGTATAGGCATTATCACTAGTCAGGCGATAAATGAAAATAATCTCTAGCCTTAGATATCCGGTTGGATAATGCTTTAATTTTCATTAGTGTTCTCAATATTTAAACTTATAAACAAATATCCAAATTAAGATAGATTGAAGTTTGCTTACCCCATAACATAGTGAATCCAAGTTAAACGCTACCGATTGTGCACCTAGCTCTGTTGTACCGATAAAGCCTGAAAGCCAAGAGAAACTCCTTAACGTTTACTTCACAACTTCCCTGCCAGTTTATTTGAAAGTTCGGTACAATATCTTATATATATGTGTAGCGGTTTCCGGCTTTTTACCCTAAGACCTGACGTCCACCTACTACGATAGAAATTTAGACCTACCGATATGGCTCGGATACAAAAATTTTAAATTCGGAGTCCAAATCGTAGACAAATGTCTAGACATGTTACTTCATAAAGCATCGGAATGGATCCTTCTGTAAAAAACCTGTCTCGATATGCCCTACGATAAAACCAGAGCATAAATACATGTCTCAAGGTGTTTTTTTTCATTTTTAGTTATACGATACACTACAATTCAAGAAATATTACACTGATAATATTTACCATTACACATAGAAAAACAATGTTGTTTTTTTCATCCGGGACACTTAAATCAAATGGAAAATGATCAAATGTGCAGGGCATTTGTATGTTCTATCTTATTCCAAAATTTCATAAGTTTCTGTTTAGTATCTCACAAGTGAGATTTTCCTGCCAGAATACTCTGCGATGCTCCCGACTAGCCACCGTCATTTCAACATTTTGAAATGTCGTAGAGATATTTATTCAGCTAAGATTGTACAGATAATATGGAGGAAACCTATGAAAGTTTGGGGTCAGTGCTCATATCCCATCGAGTTCGAATTGCATTGTAATTCACAAGGTGAAACTATGGGCCCTAGGATGCATCTCCAGACACAATAAAACAGAATAGCTGGATGGAAGCTCCACAGAATTTCAGTAGAAATGGGGATTCATGACAAAGGCTTTTTCGGAGTGTCTCACAGGAAGATGGCGGAAATGGATGAGATTTTGTCAGCTGATGGCCATCGCACTTATCTCATTCAGAAGCTCTTGACAATGATGAGAGTCTGATAAAAATCAGTTGGTTGCATGTATCAAGAGCACTTGTTATAAACAGTGACACTCGTCTGACATGGCCGGTTGTCCTTTGATGTCGCACACTATCAGGTTATCACATGACTGATTGTGATCTTCATATAACAACTCAATCCTGCGGTAAACTCGGGTTGGCTACTTTCGGTTTGCTCAAGAGAATACCGAGAATAAAATACTCAATGCTGATGATGTCACAAATATTCCCTGAATCACCACCTACACCATGATGGAAATCTTATCTACAGACCATCTACAATACCCTAGATGTATATAACGACTCATTTAGTACTTAACCTCAAAATGAGTACATTTAATAACTCAATAAGTACCTCAGTGTAACAATCAGTGACAGATTAACATTGATAAAGATTATGTAATGGTCGAAACGTCGGTTCTACAATCTGAAATAAATTCCTACATTAATTTGATACCAAAGTGGTTATGCTGTTTTACCTTGTACAATATTTCCTGAATTATTGTGGATTATACATATCAATATACAAATGTTGCTCCAGGGTATGCATTGGTACGCTGGTCCAGTCGTGAGCTGCGTCTGTACCGTGGTCACTTTTTTTGTACTTCCAAAGCCGTTCCAAAGCATTAGAGGGGACCCCCACCTACCACGATAGGCCACGACATGCTTCCCGATCGCTACAATTTGAAATGCCCAAATCGTGGCCTATCGGTAGGTCCCCGATAGTTTCAAATCGTGGACATGGTTTGAAATCGTAGAGCGTAAAAACGCCTTTGGAGGACCAAAAGCATAAACCATGGTCACGATTCAATCTGTGTATCAATGTATATGAGTTTTAATATTGAAATATATTATAATTTTGGAAACATTAAATGAATCTGAATAGTTTTTTAGAGGTATTCACAACATAATTTGAAGTTATTTTTCAGACTCTAATACAATCAAATTGAAAAAGATAACTGTGATAGAATCGTGCTTCCGATCTGAAACTATTATTTTCAGACCTTTATCCTTAATCAAATGATATCATATTTTCACCGAATATATATCTGTATACGGACTACCTAATTCTAGAATTTCATAATTTTCCATCTAGTATTTCACCCACAAGAGATATTTTCCCAAATACACTACAATACCCTACGACAGGCTACGAAATTTCCAACATGTTGGAAGTTATCAGGACCTCTACGATTGGCGTTTACAATCGCAGCCTATCGTGAGCTGTCGTAGACGGAATCGCAGAAACCTGTTCCACCTATCACGATTTTGCCAGACCTCACGCTTCAATCGGAATGGTGTTGGGAAGGCCGTCGTAAGGCCAATCGGGACCAGAATCGTGGTAGGTGGGGGCAGGCTTTTACGTACACGCCGATAGGCTACGATTCGAATTCTTGTGGACTTCCCGATATCCCCATCTTGTTTGAAGCGCTAAGTAATTTATGCGGCTTCAGCTTGTGAATTACTATGTGATTCAAACTCGATTTGATATGAGCTCTGATCCTAAACTTTCATATGTTTCCTCTATAATATCCATTTTAATTGTAGTCCTCTTAACATTTTGATTCAGATAACCATCACATTGTTAATTAGGTATTATCAAAATCAGAGGAAAAAGCTTTCAATACAATATAGTTCTCATTACAAACATGTCCCTTATTTAGTCCCTGTCTTATCTTAACTGACAGTTCTGTTTTTTCATTGTTTTACCTACTTCCATACACTAGCGGTTTTCTCAATCGTTTTGACAATATTCTCCTACGTTCTGGTTTGCAGACCGTAGTAGCGGAAAAATGAACTGTCACGATGGATCGAGTACTTAAACAAAAGTCATCACTCGATCAAGTTCACAGAGGAACACTCCATGAACTAGGTCTGCTTTCTAGACACGAGGGTGAAAGTGAAGGATGGCAAGCTGTACACCGACCTTTACACGAAACCTACAAATGCAAACATGTACCTGAGGTATGATTCAGCCCATCCCCCATCCACAAAGAAAAATGCCTCCCACACTCACAGCTACTCCGCATCAAGAGAATCTGCGGCAACGCTGATGACTATGAGAAACACGCCTTGGAAAAAATTGCACGATTCCAAGACAAAGGATATTCCCAGAAAAACTGAGGGACTGCAAAAGCAGGGTGGACTCACAGGATACAGCCATTCTACTTAAAAGGGCGAAAGAAGGAAAGGTTGACGAGGAAGATAAGACCTTCCTTATAACCACCTACCGCCCAGTATTGAATGAGATCGGGCAAATAGACACCAAAAAACTGGGACCTGCTAGGCAGGTCGGTGACAACAAAATCAATGCACAGGAGTAGATTGATCAAGGCCTTCAGGAGACCAAAGAACCTGAGCGACCATCTGGTCAGGGTCAAAATCAACTACAACCCTAAAAAACTAAGCACTGAACCCCCAAGAAACGGGGCAGACAAAAACGAGTGCAAAAAGCCAAACTGCAGGTATTGCAAGTATATAAACAAGGAGGGGAAGATCTCCTCCCAAACTAGCAGCACAAACATGTGACCAAGCACAATGTAACTCTGGTCCCCACAGACCGCACCAGTATCCCGGGCACCTAGGACCTGTTTCAGTAGTTTCGTGACATGTCTAGATGGCGTCTGTGACACCATACGGACAGATCACAAGATTGCAGTCGATGACACACGAAGTTTCACTCACTTCTCGTAGTAATTAAGCAATGACACTTTAACATGAGTAGGGGATACATATAATCTATAATCGTTCCAAATATGAAGAAGATTGGCCACTTCGATTTTCTGATATTTGCTAGTCTTTTTCCGCTGTTGCTTGCACTGTTAGTGCCGCTGTTGATGTCTGTCTAGGCCTAATGTCACGAGACTACTGAAACAGGTCCCAGATTGTGTTATGAGGGCGATTGCCAATCAGGACGGAGGAAAACTGTGAGCGAGTTGACTTGGGAAGGGGTCGGATCCAGGTAGGCATTCGTGGTAGCGTACCGGTAAACGCCTCGTCATCCACTACGGTTTTCTCAATCGTTCACATGTTTCCAGAATTCTTTTATCTTTGTTGCATTCTATGAAAAAAAAGGAATATGTCATCCTGTTGATTACAAAAGTTCAGGAGGTCTATTTTGATCCATCGGCAGCAGTGGGTGCCAGGCCTTAAAAATATCAAATCATAACTGACCTGCAAGGATGATCGAGATCTCGAAGGCCCACCACTCAAAACACGTCATCAGAAGGCCAAATATGGCCAACTTTGCCAGAGGGCCCCACTCAAGAAGGCTACGCTTGTCCCAACCTGTCAGAAAACGAAGTGTGCAAATTGACTGCATTGGCGATAAGAGCATAAACTCGTGTTTTTCTAAATGAAATATTAGGTATCAGGTAAATACGTGAATATTCAGTATATTTTAATGGAAAATGTATCTAGGTATGCATGTTTTATAGATATCATCTGAAATTTCGTGAAGTTTCGTGAAGATAAAGTTCATCTATTGCATTTTCCACTATGCCCCATCATGCTTTGCGAGGATGCTTCAGACCTATTTAAACTGTTTCCGGTAGGTGATACCCATTAACATTTCCGTAATCAGCTACTCAGAGATAGGACTTGGAGTACAGAGAGTGTTTCATCATTGTTTGTGGTCATTGACACGTTTTCAATATTCAGTTGATGGAACATGACATTACAGATGTTTACTCAGCCATTGATATGAATTACCAGAGGTAACATCATGGAGAAGTGGAAAGCACTCCAGATACTAAATACATTAAGACAGCCTATGGTGATTTTAAAGTAGTATAGACAGCATACCTCCCCAGCAGAGCTTGTGGCCCTTAGAGCACAAAGTGTAGATCAATGTCACGACACAGATATAGAAGAATGTGATATCCTGGGCAATTGCCGATCCACTGAAAAAGAGTATTTTCCGTCATTCTATCATAGACATTTAGCAAATGTGATTCTTCGTCGAACATTGAATGGCAAACAAATATATATGTGTTCATTTCACGAGACATATTTTTAATTCTCCTATTGGGAGGGCATTTCTTTCTGGGGTATCATTACATACCTGTGCACGAACCTTTATGAAATAGTGCCCGTTGCTAGGGATACCGCAGTGAATAACCACCAACTTTCGGTGAACAAACTATGAATTGACGCCTTAATAAGTTGATAAAATGGTGGGTATTTTTTAGGTATATAATAATAACAAAACGAAGTGAGTGTACCCAAATTTGGTTCTCAGCCTTTTGTCAAATAACTATGGCCCTCTGCCTCTGGCGTTGGGCCGTAATCATACGACCTTCAATGGCAATCGCTTCGGCCTCACTAAAGTACGTTTTCTCTTATTCAATATATTACTTTAATATAAGTAATGAACGCTCCCTAAAGTAAGATTTCTACTTGCGGCATTTTCAGTGATTTTCTGACCTAAATGTTTGAAATGAGAAATTCGTTAAAGAAAGCAGTGATATCTACTGATGTTAGTGTTATCTACTAATGTCACGTACATGATGCCCAGCTCGAACTTGTACAGAAAGAGATACTGAAGTATGGCGTGCAGGCCATGACCGGACAGCAGGAAGAAGATATGAGGAATGACGCTGCTCTGACACTGCGTGTAGCGACGCAAGATGGCCGTCAGGAACAGGAACTGCAACATAAACAACCCTGGGTAACGGAGCCATCATTTGTTCTGTCATAACTTCTCAATCATCATTAGGCTAAAGATATAAAAATAGGCGTATTTCCGAGGTAAAGAGGTAAGTTTTTCTTAATAATTTTGTCCCATCCCGCTATCACCGACAGCAATAATGATGATATAAAGAGTATGAAAGACTATCATACATAGACTCTAACCAGCTTTTGTCGGTTAAATTGTAATCTCTGACTATATCTTGACAAGGAAAATGGCATTCCTACACAAAGGCCAACATTTATGAGTACAGCTACCACATTATGATATATCTATGTGCAGATGTCCCACACTTACTGCTCAGATAAACAGTTTCCATTTGTCACTGAGTAACTTGTCCCTCCATATCATTCGACTTTTTATATAAGTACTAAAATGGCATTTTAACTCAATGCTATTCAGGTATGTAATGAATAGTGTACAGAGTGAGGTTGGTTTAATGAAATCAGTTTTTTCTGTTTGGGTATGTTCAGATGTACCTCGTTTTTTGGACTTGATACACCCCTTTACACCAGAACATCCCAGAACGGAATAATAACATATTGGCAATTATGTTGAAGGTGCTAAAAAGACCCTAGTTGAGTAGATACAGAAACTGAAAAATAGGGCATTGTGGATAAGCACTTGGAGCTCTATTAACCCTTTAAGGATGGGTGTCGACAGCTGGGCTACCCTTGCGAGGA
The DNA here is from genome assembly GCA_950022655.1 of Alentia gelatinosa. Classification (NCBI taxonomy): domain Eukaryota; kingdom Metazoa; phylum Annelida; class Polychaeta; order Phyllodocida; family Polynoidae; genus Alentia; species Alentia gelatinosa. The sequence continues at coordinate 18,537,809 of OX465585.1, read as the reverse complement.
CGGGTGATGGTGTCAGTATATACCCCTATATACCGCATATTTTGAGGGAGTTAACAACTATGACAATTTCTTATACTAACAACCCCACTTACAAGGGCACATCAGTATTATTTATTGTAGAAACGTTTTCTGTGTACGACGCTAAGTTGACCTGTCCACTAGTTGAACAATCTGGCTGGAAACCCGAAATACTGGCGCAGATGGAAGATAGACTTGCATTCCAAACCTAATCTCACATCCAGTTTAAATTAAAAAAAACTTTAAAAATTTTGGCCTTAAAAGGAACTGGATCGAGATCGATAGCCGTTGAAAATATGGCATGAGTTTTTGTTGTATAATGATCTCATGTGACAAAGTCGAGAGAGATTACCTAGCAAACTGAAACGGATGGCGTTTTTTTCAGTGGATGTGGGTCGAGTCAAGCTCAGATTTTATCTAACCCCTATCACTTACTGATTGACCAACGTTTATCACATCAACGCCCATTGAGTCCCCCCCCCCCAATAGTCCATGGGTGTTGAGTACGAATTCCAAATGTTTAGTCTATTGGCAAAGATTTGAAGAAACCTTTCAGAATTTCCATATACTCTATCATAATATCGTCATGATATTCGTCTCTGAATCAAAAACTAGCACGATGACACCAAATACGGTCACTATCTGCAGTTAGCACGTTATATATAGCAATAATTTGTTCCGAAGGCTTCCAGTTGCGTCGGAATCCGGAAATCTGCCAGACGCCATTCCACCATTTATACAAATTTTATTGATGTGTACAATTATGATTTGTAACGGATAGCAATGTCAAGGTACATATACGTACCCTTACATATATACTTACGAATACTCCAGGCATGAAGTACAGCAAATATTGCCCGGTAAGTCTATAAATCAACAAAAGAGATTAGATTGTATTATACCAATGATTCTGTAGATCCGGTCCGACTCAATATGTTTTATCTTTGTACCTCTATAGATATAAATGTAGTGAGATCTAGAAAGCTACATCTGTTTGAGGTGAGAATCGATTCACTTCTCCTAGAAAATTTGAATCTATGTCGAGTGTGTGAAGATTTCTGCTAGAAAAAATTCCCGGTCCTGCCTGTTCAAAGAGCGGTATCACAGTGACCGCTCATATATATATATATATATATATATATATATATATATATATATATATATATATATATATATATATATATATATCATCCACCGAATACGGAGCCTCGATGTTAATCCTGTAGGGAGTGTATGATTTACCTCGGACTAAACTCTACGTAATATCCTCGCATTCGCTCGGATAATACTACGCGTCCAGTCCTCGTAGTTTATGACCGCTTATATCTGAATCCAGTGGGCATTGTGCATATATCCCCTCTCCCTGCTATTCTTTACAGTACAGACTTATTACTTGTCATACGATACACACCTGGCCACAGCGGGGTCTTGGCCTATAGCGAGTAGGATTGGTTCAATGTTCAGATGGATGGCGTAGCAAATGAACAATGCCATGATATGGATATATAAACCTGAAATGTAAAGATAATAACATGCTAATAAACAATATACGTGCATTTAATGATGCTTTGTATCATATAATATATCCGTGATCGTTTGCCCTACGCCCGCTCCTAGATGTCGTATTTATCAAACATCCAAACGATGCAACAACATTTTGAAATGCTTTGGCTTAAAACTTCCGTCTTTTTATTTTCTTATCTTGGCATACCAGACCCTGTAATTGGCAGATAACAATGATATTACAATTCACGTTTAATTTTCCCCTTTTATTGGGTGTGATTTGCGTGTACTGGGATACATTGCGGTCTACAATCAAAACCTTTGGGTGGAGAGAAGGTGTCGTGCACTCACCTCGTTGGAGGTAGACTCCTATCATTCTGTAGTTACCGTATCCATAACACTGTGGAGGGGAAACACACGTAATTTGATACATAGCATACTTCCACAAAGTCAGGGTTGCTGTTGAACATCTATGAATAACAAATTGACAAAAGTATGATCTATGAAAGTCAGATGCAATGATGATAACTCCACTGTACCTGAGAGAATGCAGTCTCACAGGAGGAGACCATGCCAATGACGATCGAATTTCCCAAGACATTGATGAGCTGTTAACATAAAACGAGAATTAGCAAGTGATATTTGCGCATGTATCACCCACTTAATGATACTGAAGGCCCGGCCCCACTTGTGCGATGCGATTGTCGCAAGTCAATAAAAAGTCATAAACGGCCGGCGAGGGTCATAAAAACGGGTCATAAAAACGTGTGTGATCGTGTGCGATGCGATGGATTCATCGCATCGCACATCTTGAAATGTTCATGATGTGCGATGGATTCGTCGCACAAGCAGGGAGAGCATCCTATCGTCTTCTTATTTAGTCCCCCTATCCTCAAGTACACCCAGGTACAGCTACCACTGGTACATGGAATATACTGTAGTCAATCTCAAATACACATTTAGGTGTTGGCTCTCAGGGGTGTGAAAGCTGTGAAAACAGCCCGTTGTGACTATAGCCTAAGTGTTATTCTGATACCTTGTAAAGGGTGACTGTTGAGAAGTGATATTATTATAATTAGAGGTGAGTATCTCATAAATATTAGAAATTAAGTTATATACCATGCCTATATACATAGGTGATGCCAAAAGTGATGCGATGATTCCATCGCATCAGTGGGGCATACCCTGGACTTTTCTTGCGATTGAGTGCGATGAATCCATCGCAATAGGGGTCTTAAACCCCGCCGAGGTGGCGTTTATGGGGTCATAAAACATGAGCGACAATCGCATAGCACCAGTGGGGCCGGGCCTTGAGTCTCCATACTAAACATGTAGAACATACAGATCACTGCTGGGTAGAATACGGAAAGTGTCTCCCGTGCAGATTAGTGTCTTATAGAGGATCAGCGGCTATTTTGTCTTCTCTTTAATGATTCACATTTAAAATGATGAATGATGAATAAAATATGACCATGATCTTGATCTGCACGGTCGTATTCTACTCTTAGTTGAAATAACTACGCGTCAGCTGCGCGGAGAATACGACCATGCAGATTAAAATCATGGTATGTAAATGCTGTGCATAGATTCCTCAACAGAATCTTCCGGGAACGAACACCATTTAAGCTGATCCACTATACCATTTAGATACTCCTACTCCTAATCAGATTAAGGTACTCAAAGATATCGCCCTTGTTTTCGCAAGTAGATTTGAAGATACTACAATAGACACTGATAAAGAACGTAAGCATTTATAGATTACGAATTTCATTGATCATTATGTCAAACAATAAAAATGTCCTTACGGTGTTTGATAGTGCTATTGCATCTAGTTCCAGCTTCCCGAGATGACCGCCGAACATAACAGCTATCGGCTGAAAATACTGCTCGCAGACCTGGGTAACCACCTGTTATATGCACATATATTGTGAATCAAATTATGGTTGTCAGTAGGTAGATACATTGATATTTGTAATTTATTCGAAGAAACAAATGAGTGTTGGAAGGCCAACTTACGAACATATGATGAAGCTCACAGAAATGACTGTAACTAAAGCCTATAAGACTGCGACCCGACCATTGTGCCCGATCACACCTTTCCCCGACGGATCCGTCGGGTCGGGCAGAATCGGGTCGCTGTACGCACTTCACAGACCCGATTTTAATCGGGTCGGGCATTACTGGCGTGGGGGTAATGACCGAGTCTGCCCGACCATAATCGTGTCGCTGTACGTACTTCACCGACTGTTCCCGATTCTTAGAAGGATGTTTGAACAGGGATGCTACCTATCCCCTAGTCCGATTTACAAGTGTCTTATATCGATTTGTAGGGGAGACAGAAGCAATGATGAATCCGAAAACCGTTTCCCAATCTCTTAATTGGATCTAAAGTTATTAAACTTTGAATTATCTTCTATGAATCCACACCAGCGGCCCGTGGCTCACCCCGGCTTGGCTCCCGGCGGCTCTCTTTGATCCCAATCGGGTCGCTGTACAATGTCATGAAGTGGAGAGGTGTAATCGGCAAGCGTCCTTGAGGGTATAAGACAGCGACATTCTGGTTCCCGATTATAATCGGTGATCGGATCGGTGAGAATCTGTGGAAAATGTCGCTGTCTTATGGGCTTAAAAGACAGGGAGGATGTATAGACTAGCCGTACACAACCGGTTACGACCCTGTGATTAAAACAAGCTAACTGTATTTAGCTGACACTATGGCCACTTTACTGATGTCGGATGTATTCAACTATCGTGAAAAGGGAAGAAGAAAACACTATAAAACGTTTAATATGCATGAATGAAGAAACCATCCATAAATGTTTTAGGTTGTGTATCACCGTTGTAATTCAGCCTTGATAGATAGCAGGTAGATAACATGTCGACTGTAAAACATGTTGACATCTTGACGAAATTATAAATTCTATTAGGTCAATACACATATATCAATCAAATTGTTCAATTCATCCAAACGAAGACCGCAATGATAAAAAGTGCATTCGTCTGCTATAGATCTTTTAATGATTTAGATGAAGGTATGTGTAAGGCCTGTTGAATAATTTATGGTTGTGCATCGGTATCTCTTTCTTTATACGCCTGCGAGATCCAGGAACAAGGTTGGGCAACTTTATTCAAAATATTTGGACGGCCTTCCATTCGCTAGAACCTTCTTAGCGAAAGAGCTGGAATATTACAAAGAGAAAGTGTAGTTAATGAGCCTGTTGCGATTTCGTTCCCAGCCTTTTGTCCCATAAACCCTCCGCCTCGGGTGTCGGATGTATTTTATGGGACAAAATAACTCGAACGGCAATCTCTCACTCACTACGTTTTCTCATTGTTATACATCTAAAAACACACCAAAAATGCCATTTCATGTACTTGCGAAATACAATACGGGCACAGTGCACTCGAATATCCACCATATATACGTCTCTGTGAGCCCGAACATTATTCATACTACACCCCTAGCAGAGGGTAGTATTTCAGAAACGTTCAGTCATATGAATATTGATAAACGGAAATCCACGTACGAAGTCTCCTTGTATCATATACTTTCCTCGGTATAGGTTTCTCGAAAGGCGCCTGGTTTCGCATCAGGTGTTATATATGCTGAGTGGTGGATCAGAGGCAGGTACGGAAAACTCGGCAGAGATTGTAACCCACACGGTGCTTTAAGAAGCGCGCCTGGCACTGCGCAATGCAACAGCAGAATGAAGTACAGAAGAACCCCCCGTAAGCGGACACCCTCCGTTCCTGCCCAAAGTGTCCGCTTACGCAGGGTTTCCGCTTACACGGGGTTAAAATAAACATCTAATAGAAGGATCCGTTCCGAGCAAGGGTGTCCGTTAACGCGGGGTGACCGCTTACGCGGGGTGTCCGTTAGGCGGGGTTCTACTGTATATCAAAACTAGGGACAGAGATGGGTTTCTTTTTCTCGCATATCGATGCCTTTGGATCATCAGTCCGACGCCGCGCAGTTACAAAGGCCGACACTCTGAAGTTATTAACGACAAGTTACGCGTCGCTCAGCTATGGAAATAACTTTGCATATACTTTACAAAACGATTCTGGGACCCGTTTAATGATCTAGGATCGTACATGTAGACCCTTTTCTGTGTGCCATAGAGACCCACTGACGATGTGGTTCAACTTAATTCAACAGTTATTGACGACCTAAACTGTATAAGCGAACAGACTTAAATATAATTAAATAGTAACCCTTGTGCGAGGTACAGAAAAGGGTCTTCATGTACAATCCTAGATTTAGATGAAGGTGCGACCGTATGTAACTTCGAAATTCGAATATTCAGAACACTTTCAAGAAAAGAAAAGTTGATGTTGAACGGTTCACAGAAAAAAAAAACGTTCGAAAATATCCCTCCTTAATTACGGTACACTCGCATTCCCTGTAGGGTTGACGATTTTCAAATTTATGGAAAAGAATTCTCAAACAATCTTGTCCGTACGAAAAAAGAAAATTAGCGCGGAATTCTAAGGGGCAGTCATTACTATTGCCACTATGAAGTACATGGTAGCTCATTTCATTACGAGCTACCTGAAACAATCGGGAGAGTCACCGTTCTGTGACAAAATCGAAGAGTGGTATGTTGCTGTAAAGAGGCATTTTTTCTTGTATTAAACTTTCCTTTTCGTTTATAGATATTCTTGTTCGATTGACGGGATGTTAATGAACAGTTTGTGGCGAGGATGAACACAAGACAAACTACATGCATGTGGCTAAGTTTTACAATGAGCTGTTTTAAACGATAAGACGGATATCGAACAGTCGTGCCAAAATAAAAAGAACTACACTTTGCCACCATCATTCGAACTTGTTTTTCTTATGGATATTTGAGTTTAAACTATGCAATTCACACTCACCAGAGCCCAGGCTATACGAAGCGTAGCTTTAAGTTCTTTTTGATACCCCGATGGAAATGCTCTGCTGCAGCAGTCTGTGTCATTCCGTTGCCCATTACTGTCAGATGTTTCCAGCTTTTTCTGCGATTGAAGCATGATGTCTGATATTAGATGAGGGTACCTCAAATCTGCGTCTTTTTTCGCGAAGTGATTTGCGCTTCTGGGTGCGTGATTCGCGTTCTGCAGTGGGTGTATGCTCGATGTCGAATGAAGGAACTGATCCCCGACGAAGTATTTACATCAACTTGTGATAACAGTGAATTCCTTGTGCGAAGGGTTCGTGACCTTCCGCGCGATGGGCACTACTCCCCCCCCCCCCCCACGTGACGTCGGACATCTGAGATATCCCGCGGAAGTCGTAAATGATTTTAATATACTGATAACTGATCATATAATCCTTAATTCTATATATGACGGAATTATCAATGGGTGACTTATGGATTTAGTTTTATGCCTGGCAACCCATCTACTGCGATGCAGAAAGAAACCTTCAATTGATGATTGATTTAAATACCAGTTGTCTATATATAATGAAGTACCAGAGCCTATTGGAGTGTGTGGTAGGAAGTCAGCTTAAGAATTTTACTTTTTGAGCAAAAATACAACTTAGAAATTACTTTGTTGTATCCAAGTTTAGCTGAATAATCTTTTGTTATAACCGAGATTTTGAACTTTAGAAATCTAAAAGAAAAATATTGAACAGCGCAAATTGGTGACCCATGGCCTTTGGTCAGGGGGAGTCATTGCCCCCCTAGTGTAGTGGGGCAGATAAGAGAAAAATAATGCAAATAATGATACAAGCAAACAAATTTCGTACAGTGATTCTCTTTGGTATACTAAATAGTTCCATCTGACGAGCCACTTGAAAATCCAAGATGGCGGCCACTTTCCAAGATGGCTGCCATAGTGACCTGCTGAGAATGAAGATCCCCACAGAAAAGCAACCACTTTGAGTGATCTTGGTATCAATTTGCATGTTTCCAGGTATGCTGGATTCATTAAGCTCAGTTTCAAGTGCCTAGGACTTTGTCAATGTTTTGTCATTTTCTCTCAGAATGATGTTTTGAAAATACCAAATGTCATAATTTGATTCAAATACTAACAAAATAAGGCTGTTTTTTTTCAAACAAAAGTTATTTGATTGATACTCAGAACAGAAATAAATCCTCAAATGTTACTTGGACAGAAATAATGCATTATTGGCAGGGAAAAAAATGTTCTTCACACATAACAACTAACACAAAGAAAAGACTGAAATCATCATGGACAGAAAAAACTTCCAGTGGAATATCAATGGCATTGACATAATATACTATATATAATTATACATACTACAAATCTCTATTACATAACAGATATGTTTCATTCAGTATCAACAATAACTGGTTAAACTGCATTGTGTCTCTAGTCTTTGAATGTAGCTCAAATATTCAGGTAAGTATGTATGACTACAGCTTAAGTAGTCCAACATCCAGCTTCTCACAGTAAAAGTTCATTTTTCACAAGCACAGTTGCACAATGCAGTACAAGGGAGTCCTGAGCAAAAGCATTTGGATTTTTTCCCCACAGTCTTTCTTGTAGGCACATTTTCTAAGTTCCTTGCAGCTTGTAGCAATGGATGGCAGGGCTGTCTAGTAAACCTTCCACACGTTCTCATCCTGTGTTCATCCCCAGTCTGCAGGGCTCTGAGTTGGGTATTGTTGCCTGACTCCAGATAACGCCACCCTGATAGGCAGCATGCTTTGCATGTTCCTTTAATGCCACTCTAGTTAGTGGGATTTCATCATGAGTCTTCTGTTTGCAGGCATAGAGATCTTGTCTGGCCTCATCCTTTGGATCACTGCCTCTCATGATGTCAAGTGTATTTAGTGTCCCAAATGCTGTCTAATTAATCCCAGCCACACCTGAATAGACAGATTCCAAAATGCGTAGAAGAACGTAGACGTGCGTACACGGAAAAACGCCGTTTTGTACGCCAGTGTGACTGGGGCATTACTACAGCGCCTCTCATGTGCCCCCTATCGTGTCTCTCCCATACTGCTCTCCCTTCTTCCTGCTTGCACTACCTCCCTCATCCTCACTTCTGCTCCACACCCTACACACTCCACACATATTCTTTTTTATCCGTATACATCCTTGATCAAAATACCCATCCAACCCTCACATACTTGTATAACAAAATATACAGTATCAGGGTACGCGGGTATAGTCGTTCTCGGCTCGGGGCCATGCACCTTTAGGGCGGCGCTCCTCCTCTACTACTACGTCGTGCTCCAACAGAGGCGTTGCCCTGTCCTTGGGCCATGCCTACGACCCGATCAAGCACTTGTGATGCGGGGATGTGAGGACCACACCCACCAATGTGACCATCGTCATCAAAGCCGGCATGAACCTCCAGCGCGTAGGAGAGTCAAGGACAGTGACCCTCTACCCTGCCCCGGACCACAGGTTCTGCCCGGTTGACGCCATCACCGACTGGAACCTCCACATACCCGTTCCTCATGCTACAGGACCGGCCCACAGTTTTTAAATTTTTTTTATCGATTTTATTAGGGTTTCTACACTATTGCCAAGCTCGGCGAGTCGCCGCTCTTCCGCCTGGTCCCTCTACAGTTGAGACGCTAACAGGTGTTCGATAGGAAATAGACAATGAACATATAAATACAATGTGAGCATCTCAGTTTTGACAATACGATGCGTATGATTGGTGAGTAAGTAAGTAATATAACAGGTAGCAGAAATTCATAAAAATAGGTCTAGAATTGGGAATTATGGTCGTTCAAAAGCAAAGACCCCCCATTTAATCAATCCTCAATATGAAATAGGTATTTATATAGTGATTGAAACCGTAGACATAAACAGCCGTGAGCAATCATAGTTTACAACATAACGTAGATATAACCATAGGTAATAAAGTAGTTATACACCTCAAACACAACGAGTCACCATGATTGAGTCACGCCTTCTCTCCACAGAGTGGGACTGGCTGGTGAACTACGCGGGCGAGAATCCCCGGAAATATACTCTCCACAGCCATGCAGACATTCCAGGCAGGTGTGCTGAACTTTCCATCCAACAATACAGGGGGTGGCACTCAAACGCAATCTGCTCTTATATTTCCGATTCTCTCTCTCGGTCCGTGAACCTCTCTCTCATTAACTCTCTCTCTAAACCCTCTAAACTCTACTTCTCTTCCCACGCTCCTCTCCCTCTACTGGCTCTTTGACTAGTATTTTGTATTTTATATAAATTACATAATTGATTTATTCTCCTCCAGTCGATTATCATATCCTTTATTAATAATCCATGTTAATTATCACTTATTAATCTCTATTATCAATAAGGTCTAAAAAATATTTACTTCATAAAACTCAATAAAATTTTATTAGTCCACTCCGGCCTCCTCTTCTTTTTCCAGATACAGGGGTAATGACTTTGTAATACCGAGTGTTTGTCATAACTAATTTTGTAATAATTGCCTCAGAAGCAGAGGCTGGAGGAAATTGAACAATATACCTTTATCCCTTTCCTGGCAGGAAGATGCCACCAGGCATTCCCATAGGTACAGCAGGAGAAGGCCCTCAGACATTCCTGCGGCTACAGTAGGAGAATGCCTTGGGGCATATTTTTTATCTATTTTTCTTTATTCTCTTTTCTGTTTCTCTTTGCTATGTTTTTGGATGCTATACTATGACTGTTATGGTAGTTTGGTATTAACTAACACTCCTGTCCACCGTGTAGTGGACAGCGAATGCGATATACATTTGGAACTCTTGTCCTGCTTAAATGACTGATTACCTGTCCATTCTGTGTTATCCTGCACCAGGAATTGTCTTTGTCTTTGTATCTGTATGACGGATCGGAGTGGAAGATCACACCGTTGTGAATGTGAACCCTTTTTCGTCTGATAAAAATATTTAAACCAAAAATATTTTTTGTAATTTGTTATATTTATATATTTTACAATTTCTTTATGAATTTTCCTGATTTTCTTTAGGGACCATAGAGGTCTAAATAAGTATGAAGAATAAATAACCTTTTTTCGTCAAATTTCTCCTTTGAAACGTTGATATAGAGTTATAAACAATCTGTTCTCAACCTGTGAAGATTTTGCGGAAAAAGACAAAATGAAAGCGGACAGAATGAAGATTACTGCCTGGATTCCGGTATGAGTACGAGAGATAACAAGGTTTATCGCAATCACCTTCCTGATGGGGCATATCTAGACCACTTCTGGTCCACCATTCCCATGTACGTGACTGCTGGTGTAAAGAACTTGAAGACTCAAACAAGGTTCAAGACGAACCTATAGTAAGTTATGTTTCGATCTGAGCTGTCAGTCAGTGTCAACAAATCCAAAGTGAGGCCAGTGTCAAGTTTAGTGAATGATAGAATATTACTGTTATAATTGTGTAAGCTCCATAGATGTGCCTGGAATTTGCTCTGTATATATACTGTTTTATCTTTTATGGACTTTTTCAAACAACAGACACAGTCCAGCAGCCTCGCACTTCCAGTGGTGGTAACGGCCCAGTCCCACCAAGGCACAACCTGATGTTGATGATTGTTTTTTTTTCCTTTCTCACCTTAATTGTCATGGCCAGGTCGATCTACCACTCTAGGAAGTGTTTGTAATGATCGTATAGACTTAAGAACGGCGCCACTGGCGTATAGCTAACCAAACATTATAAACGGAATCATGTCAAGCTAATGAAGCCATACGGTTTGCTGTCCTCACCATGCCCAAATAAAGCTTATGAAGATACTAGATGTTTTCAAGCCTTATCACCAGATGTAACATATTGTCAGAAGTGGACCAATCCTTCATCAAGTGCAAATAATTGATATAGTTTGTGGAGCAATGCCCAAGGCTACAGAAATGAAGGTATTTTGACTGAATTGATTCCAAATATCAAGGCCAGTACAGGACCACAAGACAGTGCAAGTCATCAGTCCTATTCAATGTACACAGTGACAGTTCACATGTATAGTGTTGTATAGTGGCAGTGCTGTGCAAGTGACATTCACCATAATAAGCCAGTAGATCAAGCACAAGCCTATTAGGAATAACCAAGCCTAGAGCAGCCTTTTTCTATTGAGTAATTTGGGTCAAAAGTACAAGCCATTACAATAAGTCACAAAGGGTAGAGACACAGACTGCGACAAGCCCCACATGAACTGGCAAGCCCCTGACATATACCAGGAGTTTGTGCGGTTCAAGAAGCATTGCGTGTGCTACTTTGACGGGCCCCTAGCCGAGAAAAATGACAAAGTGAAAATAGCCTACCTCCTGATGTTTATGGGTGACTGTTGGCGGGAGGTGCATGAAATATTCACTTTTGCCAAGCCAACCGGTGACGGAGCAGAACGAGTGGTTCCAAAAGATGTTCTGGCCAACGTATGGAAGAAGTTCGAGGACTATGTCAGACTGAAAAAGAACGAGATAAGGGCAACTGTCTTGTTCAACCGCCGCAAACAAGGTGAGACAGAGCATTTTGATGATTTCCAGACTGCCCTAGATGAACTTGCGAGAGACTGCAACTTCGGCACTATGAAAGACCATATTGTAGCGGCAGTAGGGAGGCATTGGACGTCCCTCTCTGATCTGTCCGGGGTTTTGGGCTCTCTCGGGGGCCGCGATACCTTCGCGAGAGGTGACGTCATGCGCCGCCCTCCAAGTTGAGTATATAGGAGCGTGCCGCTACACTCAGGGGCATTCTGTTGCTGACAGTCCTCCCGCTAGGAGGTATACTTACTGTGTTAACCTTTCTGCGGGCCTTGGGCAGGCGATTGTAGCCCCAAACTGTAATAAACACGACCATTGTTTGTGCTTGGGCCACCGTTATTTCTCTCGTCTAGCGTCTTCATTACTATGGTGGCAGCGGTGTTCTTTAATGATGGAACCCAGCGAGAGGAATACCTTGGTGGCTTTGGTGGAAATGGCAGAGGAGGGGCTGTTCCTCCGGCGGGAAGGCCTACCACGGGAGACAGATAAAGAATCCCAGGTTGACACAGGAACGGACGCCCCCGCTCTCTCCGGGGGCCCCGATGCCGGGGAATGTTCTGGGCCAACAGCACCTCCCTTATGGCCATGGACAGAGGGTGCGAGAGGGAGTGACACAGTGTCCAGCCTGGGGCCTGACAGTATGGGGGCGGGGCAGGGCGGCCCATGGTCCTGCAGTTGGAAGGAAACGGGATCCCCCAGAGAGAACCCCAAAGAAGGCCTCTCCCAGACTAGTAGGTTGGAGGAGGCGGCGCAGAGATGGGGGTTCAAGTCCCCGCGGAACAATGAGGTGCCCTGGAAATCTGCAGTGGGATCGGGTAAGGTAGAGAGAAGCCCGGAAAAGCCGTAGTGGGGCTCTTTCAAGATCCCACGGATCCCCGATAGCCCAGGGGCAGGCTCAGCGGCGGTAGCATCTAAACCTACAGTGACACCCGGGAAGTTCGACGGGACCACTAATCTTGATGAGTATTTATCGCATTTTGCACTTTGTGTGGAGGCAAACGGGTGGTCGGAGACATAAGACAGTACATTTTTGGGTGTTAGCTTGTCGGGCTGGCTCAGAGGGTCTTGACCGGGATAACCCCTGGGGGGTTTCGCGCTACTGAAGTCCACCCTCTATAGGCGGTTCCAGCCCCGCAATGAAAGCGGAACTTATAAAGCTATCTTGCGTACCAGGGAGAGGGAGCCAGAGGAGAGCCTCCAACTCTATGGCGAGGAGGTCTGGCGGCTCACCCTCTTGGCATATCCGGAAGCCGATGGGGCCACGGTAGATTCCATGTGCCGGGACAGATTTCTGGAAGGCCTAAAGGAGGACACATTACGACACTGGATATTCCAGTCAAAGCCCAAAAATATGGAAGAGGTGGTGTCATCAGCTCTAGAGGCCGAGGCCTATTTAAAGACAGACACCAATCGGAGGGGCTGTGTGAGAGCTGCTGGAGGCTCCATGGCGGAGGAAATGAAGGGGCTGAGAGAGGAGTTGGCTGCCCTGAAGGTTCAGATGTCGGGGCCGCTCAGGAGGACATGCTGCAGGTGCGGAGGGCCATCTCCGGAGAGACTGCCCCCTTTAGGCGCAGGATCTGGCTTGTAAGCAGAAGTCCGGGGCCGAGGTCTCTGCTGGCACGGAAAACTGAGGAGTTTTCCCCGCTCTTGGCGAAGTGAGGGTCCTTGAGACAAAAGAGTCACAGGGAGAGGTATGGCAGGGGAGGAGGGAACCGGGCGGTCCGGGGGTCCAGGTGGATGGGTGGCCATGGGGACAGCCCTTCCGCATGATGATGGACACCGGAGCGACGGTAAACCTGCTGTCCCTCGCCTGGTGGCATCTACACGGGCGCCTTGAGGAGTTACAGGAGACGCCCTGCAGGCTACTGTGTGCAGATGGTTGACCTCTGGACGTTCGGGGTGTGGTGTTGGCCATGCTGGCCTGTGAAGGGCGCTCTATGAAGGTTGAATGGAGAGTAACCTGGGGAATGAAGCAATCCTAAGGGCGGATTTCCTCAGACAACAGGGCGCCTGCGTCGATGTGGCGGTATGCAGGTTACTATGGGGCCCTAATAGGTCGTCTGTGTGCAGGGTGGTCAGCCAGGGAAGTGACGTGCTGGAACCAGGGTCAGAGGCTGTCATCGAGGGGTGGATCGATGGCAGTTGGGAGGAAGGTACCTCAGGGTTGATGGAGGGGAGGGACCGGGGGAAACTCCTGGTGGGTCATGCCCTAGTATACCCCCGGAGTGGATCCTATGAGGGTCCTGAACCCCGGAGGCTCTGCTTTCGTGGTTTGGACAGGTACGAAGTGCCGGAGTGTGGCGACAGGGTGTGGTACCCTGGACGGGGATGGAGAGGTCCTGGACGGTCTGGCATAACACTTGCAGGGCAAACAGCGGGAACAGTTGAGGAGGCTCCTGCATGCATCAGCTGGAGCATTTATGCTATCGCCCGGAGAAAAGGGCCATACCACTCTGGTGTCTCACGAGATAGACACTGGGAGCGCTGGTCCAGTTAAACAGCCACCTCGGTGGCTGGCCCCACATCGGAGGGACGTGGTAGGGGTGGAGGTGACTAAGATGCTGGAAGATAGGTCAATCTGGTTTTGCATGGATTATATGCGCGTCAACACCATGACGGTTAAGGATGCCTACCCCTCACCACGCGTTGACGACTCGCTGGACACCTTCGCCGGCTCCCGTTGGTTTAGCACCCTGGATCTTGCCAGCGGATATTGGCAAGTGGGAGTGAAGGAGTCTGACAGACCGAAGACTGCGTTCTCGACGCCCCAGGGCCTTTTTCAATACAAAGTGATGCCGTTCGGGTTGTGCAACGCCCCCGGCACGTTTGAAAGATTGATGGAGGTGGTGCTCCATGGGTTAAAATGGTCCACTTGCCTTGTATATCTGGACAATATTATTGTGTTCACCAAGGAGCTCAGAGAACACCTCTGGCGGCTGGGCGAAGTGCTGGAAAGGTTACAGGAGGCCAACCTGAAAGTGAAACCGAGCAAATGCCAGCTAGCTCAGGAGAGTGTGTCTTTTCTGGGTCACGTCGTGTCCAGAGAAGGGATCGGTACTCAAGCAGTGAGGGATTGGCCGTCCCCCTGGTGGTTACGGGAAGTCGGCAGTTTCCTCGGCCTGGCGGGGCATTATCGCTCTTTTGTGCTGGGCTTTGTGGAGCTGGCCAAGCCATTGACCACCCTATTGGAGAAAGGGCGGGTTTTCCAATGGAATCCTGACTGCAAATCAGCTTTTCGTAAATAAAAAGACCTCCTGACAAGAGCCCCGGTGCTGGGTTACCCGGTGAGCGAAGGAGCCCTCATCCTGGATACGGACACCAGCGACTTTGGGCTGGGGGCCATCCTCTCGCAGGAGCAGGAAGGACTCGAATGGGTGCTGGCCTACGCGAGCCGTATGCTGGGCAAGGCCGAGAACAGATATTGTGTCACCAGAAGGGAGCTCCTAGCCATGGTGTTTGGCCTGAAGAAGTTTCGGCACTATGCGGTGGGGTGCCCCGTACGGGTTAGAATGGACCACGCCTCACTGAAATGGCTTGCAAGTATAAGAGACCCGGTGGGGCAAGTGGCGAGGTGGCTCCGGAGTCTGTGGTCAGGGGTTGGCTGGAGGAACTGGTGGAACGTTGTAGGCTAGCACAGGAAGAGGACTAGGTGATGCGGGAGGTAAAGCACTGGGTGCAGGAGTCAAAAGAGCCCCCACACTGACCGACACTCAAGGAAAAAGTCTTAGAAACACAAGAAAGAAAAGCGGCACAAGAGGGACGGGTCCCCCCTGCTCATCGGGGAAGAGCAGGCAAGCCTCCCCCAGACGTGAATGTTCAGGGGTTGGGCCCGGTGGTGCCCCCCCCAACTATGAAGCCCGGGTGCAGCCATGCCTCTCCTGCTTGGGTCGAGCCCATGCCGCCGGCGGTAAGTGTGGAGGTGGACGTGGTGACGTCCACTCCCCCGATGGTCCCAGGGGCGCCCCCTGAGATCCAGACGCTCATCCTGATGCTCATTTCACTGAACCAATGAGCGGGGGGACCCGTCCCTCTTGTGCCGCTTTTCTTTCTTGTATTTCTTAGACTTTTTCCTTGAGTGTCGGTCGGTGCTAAGGCATGGTGAGGATGCGAGGGAGCGAGCAGACCTTCTGTCACCTTCCAGGCACCAAGCCTCCTTCCCCTTAGGTTGAGGTGTCGTCGACCGCGATCGCATCGCCCTCCTTCATCGCTCGGGCTCCTTCCCGGCAGTCAATATGCCAGCGGCTGCAGGACTCGGTGGGCAGCCCGACGCCGGGCACCGGTTGTCCGACGTCGAGGACTCGCATCCCCGGGCCTTTTTCCTGGGCTGCTCAATGCTTCGTCCCGCTACTGGCGAGGGTGGAGCCGCTCTTCCCGTCCCCTTCTTTCTGGGTGGGCAATGGGGACCGGGAGCCAGGGTCAACCCTCTTTAGTTTGCTCCTCAATTGTTCCTCGAGAGGGAAATAAATAGGCCCCGGCACTGGCACCTCGTCGAGATGGGTTGCCCATCAGTGGTTATGTCGGCCGAGGTGTTTGACGTAACCTACTGCCCCCTGGGTGATCCGTCCTCCGCCGGATATAAGAGTGCCAGGGGAGCACAAGTCTCTCTTCCCAGCATCATGAGGTTCGGTGACACCCCCGTAGACGCGTGAACTGATGACTGATAGGCTCCCATCACGAAGGGAGTCTCTCTGATCCTCGCTGATGACAGTTGCTAACAGAGTTTCAATGGTCCGGTTGGCCCTCTCCACCAGCCCGTCGCTCTGAGGGCGGAACGGACACGTTCTGGTCTGGGCTGTACCCAGCAGCGCCACCACACCCCAGAACACCGCCGACTGAAAATTAGTGCCCTGGTCCGAATGGAGGGTTACGGGGCGACCCAGCCGGCAGACAAAGGTCTCCACGAACGCTCGGGCAACCTTGTTGGCCTCCTGGTTGGGCATAGCTACCGCTTCAGCCCACTTAGTGAAGTAGTCCATCACTACCAGTAGGAATATAACGAAGATGCTAGACGAGAGAAATAATGGTGGCCGGAGCACAAACAATGGTTGTTTTCGGGCCACCCTTATTTCTCTCGTCTAGCGTCTTCATTAAAAGCTGATATGTGACGCTATCGTCCTACATTCACGTAATCCGCTGGTTATGGAGAAATGTTTTGACAAAGGAGACAACCTAACATTAGCAAGCACTGTCTCCATAGGGCAAGACTGTGAGACAATGAAGACCACGATGAAAGTCACATGACGATAAGCCCAGAAGTGAGCCCAAGGTAAGCAGTCAGATAAGCCGCTATAAGAAGAAGAAGGACAAAGGATGCCACAAGTGTGGAGCAGTACCTGGCCATGGTCATGCTTCATTTCTTGCTGTAAGCAAGAAATGTAGCTACTGCAAGAAAATGGGTCACTAGGCAAAAGTGTGTCAGAAGCGCGGAGCGACACATGCAGTTGAGGAAGAAAGTCAATATGAAAGCGCCAGCGAGTCAGACTCTGACAGTGACTACTCGCACGCACACATGAAGCATTCAGTGACCGCCGAAGGAAGCGACTGGTGGGAAACCGACAACATAGAGAGTGAGCTGACAAAGGTGCATATTGACACAGGAGCTGCACAATGCCTTACACCATATGACAAGTTGCTGAAGTTCAATGCCAGGCCCCGCCTAAAAGACTCTGACAAGAAGTTCCAGTTGTACACAAAACACAGTATACATCAACGTGATGGGTAAAATAACCCTGCGTGTACAATACAAAGCGAACTCTGCCATTGTCAAGTTCTATGTCATTGACATGAAACGGAAACCACTACTTTCCGGTAATGCCAGCAAAGACCTGGGACTGATAGAAAGGATTCATTCCATCAAGAAGACTCCACTTGACCGGTTCCCAGAGTTGCAGAAGACAGCTGGTACGCTACCAGGAACCTGCCAGCTGAAAATCGATCCAACCGTCTAACCCATGGTGCATGGACCTCGTACACAACTGCAAGCCCTGATTCCTAAAATTGTGAAACAGCTCACAGAAATGGAAGAAGAGGGTCATATAGCGAAAGTCACGTTGGTATGTAACAATTGCTAAGTATAGACATTCCAGAGTGTATGGTATTAAAGTCAGACTTTTAGCATGCAGATATGTCAAAATCTTGATTTGACTGTTCTTTCTTGTAGAGATCGTTCGCTCACTAATTAGGTGGTTGGGATCTGACATATCCCAACAGAGTCGCATATGACATGAAAGGCTTACAAGACACGACAAGTTCACGCGGTCGTCAGAGTAGATAAGTCACCAAATATTGTGCCATTTCTTTCGTGTGACGCCTTTGCTAGTACAGCAGCATGAAAACATGGTATACTTTTCTCTTATGAGAAACATCGATTATTATTTATATGTTTGACCCACATGAAAGGTACATGTTTATAATTGACATAAATCATGTTTTGTAAATTCCTTATAAATGACAATGGCTCTGGTATTGACAAAGACATACCAAATATGAATAGGCGCTTTTATACTTCTCTTCTCGAACTGTCCATCGGTCTCCCTTGTAGTGTTGGCCGCCCAGTCTATAAATCTTCTCATAAATAGGCCTTACTCATGACATGCATTTTATTTATATCCCTTTAAGATCTCGCCAATACCAAACCCCATATATCAGCTTTATATACAATGCTGGGAGTTTTATTAGAACAAGATACACAGGCTGCAGCATCTAATGTGTCCGACACAGGCTGCCTCATCTTGGCCATATCAATTTTACTATCATTTATGGAAGGTTTATCTTTCCTTATCGTAATGATACATTAATCGGTGGTTTGTATAATACGAATAGTGCTCGGATACCGCTCACTATCGCAAGTTAAAGGACGAACCCACGCCCATTCTCTCGCTATCTGTGTGCTTACGATTAGCGCAAGTACACTATACCTGTGTTCAGCCAATGAGGCCGGTATGATCTACCCTTACAGTAAAAGACATCTCAAACCTTGGACAGGTGGTTTTATATGTCACTGCATCCGTTTGCTTAGTATTACAATTTTTACTTTTATCAATTGCACTTCATTTTTCCTTCAAAACATATGGTTCACTAAATGTATCCATCTTCTATCAAACAACTATGGCATCTTTGCTCTTTTATGCTGAGGAATGCGTAGACCTCTATCAATTGATACGTTATAAAAGGTTCCCTTATCTAAAACCATATACTTCATGGGGCTGGTCATCTGACCTTAGAATTTGAAAGTCCCGTGGTATATATATATAATACATCATTCTTAACATTTTCATTTAATTTGTCTAGACATGTAAGATATGATGATTGACCTATACAATCTAGGCAAATTTCAATTTTATTGATTAATTATTTCCTTGTTAAAAATTGTTTCATAGATATTCAGCAAATGAAGCCTTAAGGCATCATTCGACCTGGGCCAGGCAATGCTTTAAGGCATCATACGTCCTTACACGGTTGATGCATTGAGGCGTCAGTGGAGGGTGACCCCTTAGGCAGGGTAAAACTGTACAGAATAAATGAACGACAAGATAAAAGATATGACTTGAAAAAGGCTACACTTGCCGAAACGTTGTGTACGACTGTTCACGCCAATAAACCATCCATTAAACCGACTTGCAGATGTTGAGTTGTACTTGTTTAAACCTACTTCAAAGATAAAAGATAACTTGTTAAAATATTACTCTCAAATGACAGATTCAGATAGTAGCACCACCACTTCTCAATACGGGTTCTCCAAGCGGTCTGTAGGAAAAGTTCAAGTGATATATAGTAATCTGAGTCATTTATGGTTGTTTTTCTACCATGTAACTCACATGTGTCCTTGAGACAAGAAAATGGTATATCTGGGAGCTGTTTCAAAAGTCGGGAGGGTGCTAAATGAGAGTACTCATCGCCAATGCGAGAGGCCAACAATGGAACTTGAGGCGTCGCTGTCGAGGTGGAGGTGCCGCTCTCTATGGGATATTGGTAGTAGTTTTGCTGCCGCTTTGATTTGAGGTGCCGCTCGCTGTTGCCGGCCTCTCGCTTACAAAATGTGACGTGCCGCTGGCGAGACCTCACTCGACTTTTGAAACAGCTCCCTGGTCTGTCGTTTGATACGGCAACGCAAAAGAATTATGATGGTACCAACCTGGCCTAATATACGAGTACAGGGGGCGTTGAATAAACTACGGACAACAAAAAGAGTATCTTAGAATTCTCTTTTGGGCATAGCGTTGTATGAAATAATGTGCTGTAAGCATCAGATGTATTGATCATAAGAATAACCTAAAGGTCTTATAATGTATTATATACAAATACTTGGTGATGGGTGATTCAAAATAACAAATAAAAACTTATTTGTTAATTCAAACTAGCGGAAATACGTTTGTTAGGATTTAGATACAAGCTGGAGGTGTTAAATGGAGAAATACTGAGCTATTTTGCTAGATTCACATATATCTATAAATGATGAAATTAGTTTATGATATTACTATCATGTGGCACCACTTCCAACCATTAGGAACCCTAGTTTAAGTCTCCCCCAATTTATCATTAAATGAATTTCTTCCTGACTTCCTTTTTCTCAACGGATAATTTCCAGGTTTTCGTTGTAAGTATTTAGATAACAATTTCATGAACCATATAACATGAGCAAATTGAGTTATATTTATGCATAATATGTATTCTTACTCGATAAATTACTATTTCATCTCGTAACAGTGGATGGATACATAGTGTCAATTCTGAGAAATAAATTCCCGGGGGTGGGGGTGGGGGGGGGGGGGGGGGGGGCAGCGGACAGGTGACATCTTGCTGCATTTTAGCTTGAAGCTCGGTGCGGTCAGCCAATGAGGGATGACCCGTCCCATTCTGGGAGCTGTTTCAATAGTCTGTAGGACGTCCGTTATTGGGTGTAGTGACGCGATAGCGACAAGTTGCGTTGCAGTAGTTTAGTGACAAGCCATTCCGTGAGTCCTTGTTACAGACAGGCGCTAATAGTGGCTTGTACCATTTCAGAAGTGGCTGTCCGGTCACTAAAAGGGTCACTATAGTGTCTATAATAGCGAGAGGGTATACCCTCTCGCTTCTATTGTCACAAACGTGTAACTTCACTTTCCATAGGAATTAAGCTGTGAAACTTTAACCCCAGTTAGGGACACATACAACTTATAAACGTGCCAAATATTAAGGAGATCGGCTCATGCAATCTAGAGATATTCACATTTGAAATTTTGTCATAACAAGTGTTGCTCTGGTGGCCAGTGTAGAATTATTCATGGCTGTCTCTAACTTATGCAGTGACCTTCACTTTGATGGTACTTGTTCCCGGTATGACATAAGTATGTGATGTGGGGTACCCAACATGTTTTTCTGCTAGCTGTCCCAAACAAGGGACACATCCACAATAGTGACAAGACACACCTCTCCTTTAGTGACATGCCTATTGCAACGAGACTAAACTTTTTCTGTTATTCAAGTCACTATTGGCGTCACTAAACATGTCACTAAGTGGTTTAGTGACCCATTCTATTGAAACGGGCCCCTGGGACCCGTTTCAATAGAATGTGTCACTAAGCCACTTAGTGACACGACTAGTGACAGGAATAGTGACAGGAATAGTGACAAAATTTAATTCTCGTTTCAAAGGGCATGTCACTATTGGGGTGGTGTGTCCGTTCACTATTGGTGACATTGTGACATTACTCCCTGGTCCTGACAATGGATGGTGATAGTGCAACCGGGAACAAGTGCTGTGAAGGTGAGGTCACAGCATAAATTATCGACTGCGCTTGAGTAATTTTACACTGGCCACCAGAGCAGCATTTTCTATGACAAAATTCAAATGTGAATATCTCTGGATTGCATGCGACGATCTCATTCATATTTGCCATGTTTATAAGTTGTATGTGTCCCTAACTGGGGTTAAAGTTTCATATCTTTATTCCTATGGTAAGTAAAGTTATGTGTTTGTGACATCAAAAACGAGAGGGTATACCCTCTCGCTATTATAGACACTATAGTGACCCTTTTAGTGACCGGACAGCCACTTCTGAAATGGTACAAGCCACTATTTGCGGCTGTCTCTTACCCTATGTCCCACAAACGGTTGTCCCTTAACTATTGCAATGCGAAGTACCGCTATTGTGTCACTAAACCCAATAACGGACGTCCTACAGACTATTGAAACGGGTCCCTGGTCTGTTGTACTTGCCAGGAGGGCCGCCCATGTCACTGACAACTTGAGGAGTTAGGTCAGCAGGCCCTGCCCCCACGTGGGCAGATCGAGAACTAGAGAGTATGATAATGAGGGTAAATATGATTCCGTGGTCGCTACGTGGTGGGAAAGGAGCTCTAACCCTGCAAAGCCCCGTGACAAAACATAAATATAAATTCACTACACGATTGCCATACTGTAAATTTATATCAAATTAATCTCTTTATATAGAAACCTGTTACCTTTATATGCCTTTCATATTTTTTTCTGAAAATTGGGTGCTACATAACTTAATATAGATCAGATTGCTCCCAATGCACACCGAATCACTTTGAAACAATCATGGCATTGCAAAAACTTGCGTTGGGATGGTCTACGATGCCCCAAAACGCGAGGCGCATATATCGGTGTGCATCGTAGAGCACGTGGTGGATCCTATCCCACCACCCTGAAGCCGGGCTCCCACTACTCCGACACACTCCGGAAGTGCCACGATTTGGTAACTATAGGAAATGTTCAAATCGTAGGCCTATTGGAAGGGCCCTATTGGAGTGTGTCACAGTGTGTCAGAACTGATTTGCTGAAATAAAAAGGTGACCACAGTACTACACAAACTGCAACATAAAAGAGGTGCGGTGATACCTCAAGGCATCACCCGCCGTGAATGGGTTAACAGACACACGGTGTAAGGAGCTAAAAAGCAGTTGTCCAAGTGTAGTGATGATTTTTAGGTGAGATGCACGAAGAAATTATAAGTGGAGATCCGACTGGAAGAGCTTCCTCACTCAAGTGTTTCTCGCTGTTTTATTACCCACCTGATACGGAGTCTCCATACTAAGCCTATGGAGATTACAGATCGTTATTATATACCTGTGCACGAAACTGACGCTTATACTGTATGTAAGTATTATTTAGATATTATATGTATGTGCACGAAATTCAGTGTACGGGCACCGGGTGCGCGAAACAGGAAGCAGTTAACTTGTTCCCGACCGTATATTTCACATATGAACCAGCGAAAAAAAATGTTAGGCATCGTTTAAGTATCGACCGTAAATATACACGATTAAAACCTGTGGATGTGGTACATAAATACATAAATAAATGTAAAACATCGAAAGACGAGGTTAAACATATAGATAAGATAGGCTTGCCATAGCAAAGAACTTGGCCACAGCTCCATGTATACACGGCCGACACTTAGCCATTGCAAAATGTAAACAACCGATGACGTCACAACGCTGGTTATGAACAGATCTGAAACTTTCTCGTAATAGAACAGTCGGCAACAAGTTATATACGATAGCTCCAAACAGATTCTTGGTCAATTTGATTAACGCTATATCAGGATGGTGAGTGAACGTTGTGTTCCGAAGCATAGCCTCACAGTCATACACTATTAACCTAAGACAAAGAATGTGGTGGGAGAGTGAGAGGTTGATGACGACATAGGCGCAAGCTTCACTATGATAACGATAGCGACGTTGTCGCGAAAACCACGATTCGAGTACACGATGCTATGCCCGCCGACTTTGACAATGGCGTTTTGGTAAATATCCAACTAATTCTAACGATTTGAGGGTATATAATAAAAAGAATACAGTCAAGGCTTCGATTGACGTTGTTTTGTCCTAGGTCCTTGGCCTGATTTTACGGCCTTCGCTCTTCAAGCTCAGGCCGTAAAATCAGGCCAAGGACCACGGACAAAACAACGTCCACGAAGCCTAAGCCAGTATTCTCTAACTACTGAGTAGGATACGGGCCTGCGGAATCTCCTAGGAGGATACGGATTTTTGAGATGAAAGTAGTCCCCAAACGTCGGTAAAAAATATAAACATAACTTCTTAACTACGTTGAAAAGTTTTCTGACGATCATATTCATTGCTTAAATGTGGGTAATAAATACAATATAACCATGATTTGGATCTGCATGGTTGTATTCGCTTAGTAGTTGATGCTACGCATTACACCTCGCTATCGCTCGGAGCATAGACCCTCTTCACACTGGCGCCATCTTGTAATGGCCGCCTAAGTAGGTCACACGAAAACGAGGCTTGCGACCTTACTCCTGGGCGTTTGGTATGGAAAAACCTATGTACGGAAAATGGAAATTGCTCTTGCTTTGTGAATAATAGGCTGATATCCATAAATAAATCATTGTTAGAAAGCTAGGACTCTGGTCTATTTGTTGGTATAGATATCATAATTTCTTGGCTAAGCCTTCCCTTGATTGCTTGAACTTTTAAGTAAAAAATATCAAAACATGTTACCTTCCTACATTCACAGTGATTTTATGAAAAATCTATCGCGATGACCTATAGAAATAACCATCCTATCTTCTTAGATACTTCAAGACGATTAGAATGATACCTATGTTGCCAGGCTGTGGTAGATATTTCCTGAGGAAATTACTCATCAAAATAGTCAAAACATAGTGTTGAAAGTTGGTACATTTGGACCAAGTGCCATTTATCCTGGCAGTCTGGTTTCCCTTAAAGTGACAACCACAGTCACTTCTACAATAATTCATATATGGTAGACCACTGCTGTTATTAATATCACAAAATGCTTTGCTGTAAATAGTTAGATATTTGAATAAGCTTCAGTGTATGAATAAGGACAATTAAATGTGGCTGTAGTCAAAGTGACTAGTGTGCAAGGGGGAAAGTAATCCAATAGACAAGCATCGAATTCATGCCTGTATTTTTTCAGAATTGGATGCTAACATTGAAATACATGTATATCTATATTCTACCGACTTCAAGCATTACATCAGCATTTAAAGTATTAAAATTGACCTAATAGTCACTTAAATATCTAACAAAATATTTTGTGCAATTATAATAAAAACAATCAAATATGTCGATCGGCAATTCTGCCAATCCCAGTACAAATCCTTCTTACCCAATACCTAAATAGATAGAGATTTGAAATCAAATACTTAATTGAATTTTAGATATCAATACTTAACTAATTTGTAAATATAACCCTGAATTCTTGATAAATATTATGTCATTCATCTAGTATTAGAATACATCCTAAATAACCCATTTGAAGGGATTCTATGTCAATGTTCAAAGATTCCCTTGAATGGTTCTAGCAGCCATAATATCTCCTAGTCCTTGAGGTCAAGACTCTCCACTCAGGTGTTATGAATCAGGAAGTGTGATAGAAAAGCAAACTGTGAAAAAAATCGGACTGTGACTGTGAATTTAAGCCTTTATACATAGGCACACACTGCACAGTGAAGCCACTCTAGGTTGCACGCCTCGTTTTCGATTAGCAGGCCGACGCTTGTTTTCGGCGAGTGGGGCAAAGTTACATAACACCAGCGAAACCCGTTATCACGGCGACCGCCATGCCACGCTTACGTGCAAGTGGTGAATTACTACGCGTCAACTACTCGGAGAATACGACAACGCAGATCCAAACGATGGTAACATTGTGTATATATATAGCAGGTAATACTCCTTACACCGTCCGATCTAAGTTTTCTCCTCTATGATGAATCGATCATGATAGATTGTGTCGGAAAGCCTACAACATGGCCATTCTGTCGGAGCCGAGTTGGAGTGTGTGGGAGTGTGCCGGAATCAGCATATCGGAATGCAGGGGTCTGTTACATAAATTTTGAACGATACGACCATTGTACGATATGATCTATCCAACGATGTACGACCTCGTGGACGATGGTCGTTCAATTTGGTTACATAAAGCCGATCGTAGGGAAACACATGAATCGTTCGTACAAATTATCGTATCTTTGACATGCATCGTAAGGGATCATAGATCTACTATGTGGAAGCTATGCACCCCCCCCTCCCATCCACACACACTGCTTATGACCTATTGGATTCCAGTGTTAACGATCAGCCTACTGGTATTCAAACCACAAGTCAAATTTGAGCCATAGCTATTTCAGTATATTTTAGGTTTTTTTCGAGGATTTTTTTTTTATAAAGGCTGTTTATCTTAACATTAATAAAGCCTAATTA
Source organism: Alentia gelatinosa (assembly GCA_950022655.1). Taxonomy (NCBI): domain Eukaryota; kingdom Metazoa; phylum Annelida; class Polychaeta; order Phyllodocida; family Polynoidae; genus Alentia; species Alentia gelatinosa. Next base: position 18,511,669 of record OX465585.1, on the reverse strand, counting down.
ATTTTAGATCTTAATAAATGAAATTAATACATGAATCAATACCCACGACACCCTCTAGGGGTGTCGTACGTTAGGACGATTTTGGACGATATAAGACCATTTGCACGATGTAGGTCAATGTTTATGTAACAATATTTGCCATTCTCATTTGATCGTATCGTACAAAGGTCGTACGTGTACGACCAAACGCATTTATGCAACGATATTAGCCCTACGATCATTATACGATCTTTTAGATGATCGTTCAAAATTTATGAAACAGGCCCCTGGGTCCGCCGCTATGACAAACCTCATCATTCCGAAGTTGATTCTGTGTCGGAACGTTTGTCGGAAGGCGAATCGTAGTCAAATCGCAGTAGTGGGAGCCCGATTTGATGCACCCTCTCCTCCCAACACAAATATCGATTGAGCTTCATAAAGACACGTTGATGTGCATCAGAACCTTGGGGGTCGTTTTATTTTCTACGCCAACGAAAGTATAGGGTCCAAGGAAAGGTCGTACGAGGTTTCTGATTTAATAATATAATATATCATTGGGAAGAACAATTGTAACCAACGATCCATGATGTCTTGTCTATTTGGGTTTTATAATTTATTGAATGGGTGACACACATCGTCCACATTCTCCTTAGCCTCTCCTAGCGGGTAACACACCATGGGGTGTCGTGGGTGAATCAAAATAATAATAGCAGCATTATTTATCAAATTGAACCGGTGGAAATATGTTTGTTATCGACTCGAATACAAAATGGTAGCGCTAGAAGGAAAATATCTGAAATATCTAGTAGATTATTTCACAGAACCAATAAACACCAGTGAATTATTATTGAAATCTTAAGATCTTTTATTTGAAACGTAGAATTGGTTTTACAGTTTATATTTTCGTAATGACACAACGTCTCAGCCATTGGGGTGCCTTCCTCAGGTGTACGTATAGGTCATCTTACTTTACTAAAGTGCTCTTATTGAACACTTTTGTTTGCCTTGTTGCCATAGTAAGCATGGGCCTGTTACAATTTCTTAGGTATATCCTCGTCTTCCTTCCGTTTTCTTACTTGTTTGCGTATAATTAGAATTATGGTAATTGTAAACATGTACAAATGGTTAAAGTTGATTAAGAATTAATCAAAAGTCATAATAGCTGTCAGTCTCGTCCTCAATGCGGCACCACTTGCAACCATCATAAACTCTCGTTCGAGTCTCCTCCAAAGTATCTTTCAAGCCAATACATGAATTCAGGGTTTCATTCTAGGGAGCGTAAACAAACTCATTTTTGAAGTATATCTGTGCAAAAATAATACACAAAGGCTGCGCTACATCTCATGCCAAGCACAGCCTGTGGGTTTGCCAAATTTAAATCAGATATGGTTTCAAAGGCACCCCTCTCATAAGATGTCACGCTCTCTAAGTGGTATTATGTACAAGGTTCTCACTACGCTCTATGGGAGAAGAATTCTTAACGAGCTAGGCTTGGAACCTTGAGAATCCATTGGCCTGCCTCCCATTCTAAAAATGTACATCAATGCAACCAAAAGATTCCTATAATCTCAATGATGCCATCTAGCGGGAATAGTGTGTACTTGGCGCCCTAGTGGCTTTATTTGGACTGGAATACAGAATACTACTTAGAATGTGTGAAATGTTATGAGGTGGGTGTTCAAAGTTTGTTTACGCTCCTTTACACAAACTCTAGAAGCTAGAAGGAATTATCTTGGTCAATTGGTCACACACAAATATGCCATGTCTATAGATCCGACTGATATTCCTACAACAAGAAATCAAGGAAAATGACAGTACAGCTGAAACATCTTTCTGTAAATGCAGTACTCTTCATACTGCTATAGATCGATGGAATAACTTACCTAAAGAAATACAAATAGGATCCCTGTACTTATTCAAGAAATATGTTAAACCATGGCTCAAGAAATTGACATTCAAGGACCCACAAACAGCACAGCGGAAGTTATGGGTTGGGGATATAGATGGAGGGGTTTATAACGCCTTAAATTGTATCAATAAGAAGATATATAGCCATCTCTTGTTTGGAAATGTTTATAAGGCAACTAGGGCAACAAAACTGCAATCTCTTCATTTTCGTATCATCAACAGGGTCATACCAACTAATAACTTCTTATTCAAAAGAAAGATATGTAACACACCAGTGTGCTCATATTGTGAATCCATTGATACAGTGGAACACTTTTTTCTAGATTGTGAAAGAACTAGGTCCTTCTTGGAGCAAATCCAGAACTGGTTGAAGAGGTTGGGAGGTTGTATATTGGACATAAGGGGAGGTTACCTTTTCCTGGGTACCATTGATAAAGGCAGCGAGGCCGAAAGGTACAATTACATTGTAACCCATGCTAAGTTCTATATTTACAGGCAAAAACTTTTTGGGAATAACTTCCTGGACCTATACAACTGGAGTTTGGAGTTCAAGAATAGCCTTCTTTTGGAGAAGCACATCTGTAGGCTAGAGAATAAAGAACACAAATTTAAGAAGTGGGAAAGATTACTGGCAGCAATGGGCTAACCTGGTTCTACTCAGGCTTCTATCTCCCCCTTTACGGTCCCAACCATTTTGTTTATTATTTTCATTCTTTCTTTCACCAGGCCGAGTATTGTCCAGTATTGTCTTTTGTAACCAGTTTTATGTTGTGATTGTCCTGTCCTGTCCTGTCTGTGTCAGATGGTTTGAACTGGGAAATGGTTTTAGGTATGGTACAGAGTATTGTACTTGGTTACCATAGATGATCTTGTGATTTGTGTATGAGGTCAAAAGGGGATGGTCGTTATACTAATGGATTTAATGGGGGGATTTCTTAGACTTCTTTTTTTTTTTATGTAATGATGTTCAATAAATCCATGCAAAATGATGAAAAAGAGAATCTTCTAATCTGGATGATAATACCTTTGCCACATGATGTGAAAATTGGGAGTCATGGTTATTGACTGTATTTACATATAAGATCATTTGTTAGGCTTAAGGGCCCATGGGTAGCCTTTGTCTAATAATCTATACCATTAGGGTAGACATGACAATAAACAGCAGTATTGGGATGAGAGTCAGACTCCTTTGAGTTGTGTTGGGGAAAGGAGGTAACAGTTAAGGACTTTAGCAGTTGGGTACTTTAGCTTAGACAGGTCTATATTGAGATTACACTCAGATAAGGAATATGTTTAATATTAGTGAGAATGTCAATTTGGATTAGCATGCTTGCTTTAGGCATACAAAAATTGAACAATGTTTTATGAATGTGTAATCATAACATCCCTCTTTTTTCAGTGATTATGCAGCATTGGAGAGTATACATATTGCGAAATGGAACACATGTTTAGAGGTTTATTAGTGATAGATAATCGGAAATGTACATATTCTCTGGTCAATGAATGGAGGGGTGAGGATTCAGGAGGTCAAAATAGGGATTATCATAATATGTATGTTTGTAGGTTAATATAGTTTAAGTAAGACATTTCTTGGATTCAAAGTCGAACATGGGGAACTGGTTCATTTTAGAGGGATAAAATCTGAATTGGATTAGCTGGGGGGGGGGGGGGGGAACTAGACAAAAGAAGGGGGGGGGAAAGACCAAAAAAAAAAAAAAGCAGTTTTTTGTTCTACGTTGGATTGTGCGAATGTAGCCAAAAGGATAGTCCGTTATTCATCGTGAACACATGTTTATACACTAGGCTTTATTGATTGGAAATGAGAAAGTATTTTTGAACATGGAGAAAGAATTGACAATTTTGTAAATGTATTATGAGGATGAATAAAGAAGAGCGCTGCTCGCATTAACAAAAAAATGTTAAGATGAAATATTTGTGTAAACTGTTGGCGATGTACATAAAAATTGGATATATATCACAACTACGTACCTTCCATCTCTGTCAACTCTCACCAATCTGTCTATTTGTATAATAGTGGTAATCGGTATCTGTGTACGACCTAACCTTGTTATTTGAATAATTGCCGGATTGGCCATACAAACTGCCATGCAGAGGCCATGAATCTACGGCCTATGTTTGTGCAAATAAAGAAGAAAAAAAGTTCCAAACCATTTTCCATATTACCATATGGTAAACTCTGTTCTCGTGTATTTTGTCCTGCAGGTCAATCAAACAAGACCATGAACTAGGTATCCTCCGTCGGGCCTATCGTCCCAAGCGAGAGTTAAAAATAAAACGAGGCCCTGTTGGGTTTACGGATTGAGTCATATGCCTTGTATTCAGGTACAAGGTGGGGAGAGGCATACACTACATGCACATGTATATCAACATCTGATTACCTCACCGCGTAGTCCCTACGGGGAATTGAACGCCTTGAGACTTTACTGTTTGAGCCCACTGTCAGCGCGAAAACGTGGAAACCTTGAGCCCACCCAGTGGACGCCTTGAGCCTACCCCATTTCAGTTCCAATTGGCGGATTAGGGTTAGAAAAGGGTTGGGTAAGGGTTAGGGCTGTATATATATGACTATAAACCAGTATAAGTACACCTTTCAAAGTTTTTACACCCAGAAGCTCAAGGCCACCAAAACGGGTTAGGCTCAAGGCGTCGACAGGGTAGGCTCAAGGCGTCCACAGAAAGGCTCTAAGCGTCCAGGGCTCACATCGTCCCGGGCTCAAGGCGTCAATAAACCGTCCCTACGTATACTCCCCCAGTCTTTGCTGCCCTATAAATCATATGTCTTGTATTCAGACATAAGGTAGAGAGAAGCTAGTAAATGATTTACCTCAACGCGGAGAGAATACCTATACACTCCTAGCCTATGCTTCCATTGACTGATTATTGGCCTCTGCTATGCATTCGCGAACCACCGATCGATCTTTTTGGTATACTGACGCCAGATGGGTCAATGGAAACAGCCTAGTACCTAAAATAGTTACCGATTAATTAGGTGAGGATTACACAATAAGGCCACCACCGATCGGCTTAGTCAATAACAAACAGAATCAAAACACTTTGATCTGGTCGCTGATCCTCAAGGTTTATCAGGACCATTTAACCAGTATGGCCCCGTAAAATGCCAGACAAAGAATACACTTCACCCTACCACGGACTTATACACTATGGAGAGGAAACCTGGCTTATAAATCTCTGTGTTTGTTCTGCGATGTGTCCGCCTCGGCTGCATTCAACATCTCCTAGTGGCGTTTATTGGAACTACCAGACTTCTAGTGGCGCCTCCCAGTGTCAATCAAGCGCAACTATGTGGTCTCCATAGGTGCTCGTAAGGCCTCATGGATGTGGGGATGTAGGGATGTAGGGATGTGGGGATGTATGGATGTGGGGAAGTGGGGATGTATGGATGTGGGCATGTTTGGATGTATGGATGTGGAGATGTGGGGATGTAGGGATATGGAAGTGTGGGGATGTAGGATGTAGGGATGTAGGGATGTGGGGATGTGGGGATGTAGGGATGTATGGCTGTGGGGATGTAGGGATGTAGGGATGTAGAGATTATGGATGTATGGCTGTGGGGATGTAGGGATGTGGGGATGTAGGAAGTAGGGATGTGGGGATGTATGGATCTGGAGATGTGGGGATGTAGGATGTGGGGATGTAGGATGTGGCACGTGGATGTGGGGATGTAGGGATGTATGGATGTGGGGATGTTCATGGATGTGGGGATGTAGGATGTAGGGATGTAGAGATGTAGGATGTATAGATGTGGAGATGTAGGATGTAGGGACGTAGGATGTGGGGATGTAGGGGTGTAGGATGTAGGTATGTGGGGAATGTAGAATGTGCGGATGTGGGGATGTGCGGATGTGGGGATGCAGGATGTAGGTATGTTGGGATATAGGATGTGCGGATGTGGGGATGTAGGATGTGGGGATGTAGGATGTGGGGATGTAGGGATGTGGGGATGCAGGATGTAGGTATGTGGGGATATAGGATGTGGGGATGTAGGGTGTAGGGATGTGGGGATGTAGGGATGTAGGATGTAGGGATGTGGGGATGTAGGATGTGGGGATATAGGATGTAGGGATGTGGGGATGTAGGATGTAGGGATGTGGGGATGTAGGATGTAGGTATGTGGGGAATGTAGAATGTAAGGATGTGAGGATGAAGGATGTGGGGATGAAGGATGTAGGGATGTGGGGATATAAGATGAGGGGATGTAGGATGTATGGATGCATAGATGTGGGGATGTGGGGATGTAGGATGTGGGAATGTAGGATGTAGGGATGTAGAGATGTAGGGATGTAGGATGTATGGATGTATAGATGTGGACATATAGGATGTAGGGATGTAGGATGTAGGTATGTGGGGATATAGGATGTAGGTATGTGGGGATGTAGGATGTAAGGATGTGGGGATGAAGGATGTGGGGATGTAGGATGTAGGGTTTGTTTGTTTGTTTGGTTTGAATTTACGTCCAGTCAATCATTATAGGTCCTTTCCAGACTTTCTCAAGGTTCTTTTACACCACTAGGGTGGTGATCGAATCTATGTGATGAATTCAGGTAGAAACCTCACCCCTGCACATTTACCGAGGTGAGAGTTCTTTTACTTCCCACAACACATAGACATGGTATGGTAGGATGTAGGGATGTACAGATGTTGGGATGTACAGATGTAGGAGTGTGGGGATGTAGGATGTATGGATGTATAGATGTGGAGATGTAGGATGTTCAAAGTTTCAAAAATGTTCCCCCTCCACCAGGCCTTTCTAACGTATTTAGCTGTCTTCCCCAATGTGAAACCTACTCAGAACAGTTGAAATTATATTCCTAGCCCTTCTGGGAGAGTCCAAACAATTGGCAGAGTTTGGGTGACTTTAGATGGGGGCGCCACAGAGAAATGACTGATTTTGGGGGTTCACCTGTGAAAAGTCAGAGTTTCTAAAATGTTCCCTGTTAACCAGGCCCTGCTTATGTATTTAGCTGTCTTCCCCAATGTGATACCTATTCAAAACAGTTAAAATTATATTCCTAGCCCTTCTGTGAGTTTCCAAACTAATGGCAGAGTTTGGTTGACTTAAGCTCATGGTGCCCCTCAGATATAACGCTTTTTCAGGGAGTACCCTTGAAATCTCCAAAATTTTTAATATTCTCAGTCTAGCAGGCCTTATTAAACTATCTAGCTGTGTTCCCTAATTAGAAACCTACTCAGAACAGTTAGAAATTAAGTTCTATGATTCCTTGTGGTTAAATCTACCTGCTGCTACTGTGGTGCCACCCTGGTGGCAAAAACGGGAACTTGAAAACAATAGCGAGTCATAGAGAGATAAGCCAGCAGGCCTGTGTTGCCAATCCAGGTCATCCAAGTCCGTGACCCTACAGACTATTTGATACGACTTGCAGTCGATGGCACCACCAACAAACTTTTAGGTGCCGCTTTCATCGGCAAATGAAAAATAGTCATTTTCATGTAAGTCCATATGCAGTATTCCCACCTACCGACCCCCCCCCCCCCCCCGATTATATGCACCCTGTATAAAGATCGAGCATGGATAAAATTTAGAGTTTATCCATACTTATGATTGTTGTCCCAAAAGCAAACACTCTATTTCCACTTGACGACTAACAGTCAGTATGTATAGGACCTACAGATTAGCATTTCCTATACTAAGACCCAGAAGTATTCATTTCTTATTGATATAATAGCGCGGTTCGTACATGTGAATGTAGTTCTTCGATGCAAATAAAGAAAGTTACTGACCGATTTCTGATCATTACCACCGATTAATTCAGCCAGTTGATTTTTTTGTCGGTGGCCTCAAAAGTCGGTCGTTGGTGCTAGATTATGTAATGTTGGAGACAAAAAATTTGATCAAATGTAATGAAGATAAACTCACAAAAAAAACCAACCAAAGTAATTCTTTTGACAGATCTTATTATTGGCCAAGATGACAATTGGTGTGCATGGTGGTATCAAAGTTAGTCACGACGATTCGCACATGTTCAATGTGCTTCATCAGGTGATGATCAATTTTGTTTCCACCTGATAATTATCACACGAAAAGGATCACATCATCAGTCTACGTCGCTAAATGTCATAAGCGGTGGTCATCATCTGCGTTGCTAAATCCCATAATCGCTGGTCATAATCGGCAGGTGGGGACGACACAGAAGGCCTTGTCCCCTTGCAGTGTAGTGTCAGTTCCCACCACGGGTTGCGCCAAAGTCGTTTCTAATTCTATAATACTGGGTAGATTGCAACGACTCTACAGGTGTCACAGCGCCTGCCTTGACTTGGTCAGTGCGGATTAGATTTAAGTGCTGGTTATAGCTCCATCACGGACTTGTATAATATACCTGAAAACCATCTCTTCTAAAACCTCAATTGAATAATTTGCACGCTAGCGGTCATTCAGTATGACGCTACGGCGCGAACATAATTAATACTGGACCCCTACAGCGGGTATTCCATAGATGTTCGACCACAGTTACATAATAATATACTAGTTCGACCATATATATATAACGCCGGGAGTGAATCGATTTTGGCCCGTAGTCTGGGACAAGCAAACAGTGACGTAATCAGTGTACCGTGTCCAGGCATTCAGGACCTCACACAAACAAGCAAGAGAGAGTCATATGATCGCCAACACAGGCAATCTACGTTCTAGTAACTGAACCGGGATTCATAACCTGGGTTGACGGCTTCCAATCAACAAGTGAGTAAAGCATTTGATACAGTACTGGTTGAACTTAGTCTTATGCGACTAACATCAGCAATAACGCGACTTCAGTGAGTTTTTATGGCAAATCCATGGCGTGATATTTAGATATGAATATATACAATATTGACTTTCAGATGCAAGCTGCTGTATGCTCCATGGACGCGTAGTCATATCCGAGCGCATGCGAGGACATTGCGAGGAGTGAACTCCGAGGAGCATATGACCGCTTTTATCTTAAACCAGTCTATGATGTATTGATTATCCACCGTTATCCACCTGTTTATCAGTACGCACTTTACTTCCGCATGCCCGCTTTATAACAATACGGAGCATACAACATATACATATTCACCGGGTATGTACTATACACACTCCCATAGATGCGTCTTCTATGGACACTTTGTATTAGAGATTGTATCATATATACACTATCCTCGGAGCGTGTGTTTATATATATATATATATATATATATATATATATATATATATATATATATATATATATATATATATATTTATATATATATATATATATATATATATATATATATATATATATATATATAATATTGTGTTATAGCACTATCGGTCTTAGGGAAATGGTTTTATGAATTATCTTATAAAACATTTTCTTAATTTCTTTATAGAATGAACCAAAATATATATATTTTTTTCATTAAAAAACACAAGGACGCTGAGAGCGGTTGAACCTTTATGAGCCATTTTGTAAACATGCTACATTCTCTCTGAGACACTACACGATCCTGGGTTTACAAAGACTGTGTACTCCCGACTGGTGGCACATGGATGATGGAAACCAGCAATCTCATTGTCCTCATGTATGATAATGCACTTTTTATGAGATTGTGTTAAAAAATAGGGGTTTTAAAAAGCATACTATGTGAAACAGGGAGTTTCATAGTGTAAATTCCGTCTGATATTCACTTGAATTTCATATTGGACACATAGCAAACATCAGTCGATTATTCAGTCATCCAATGGGCCAGGCCGATTGATCATAATTCATTTTTGACACAAATCTGCATTTCATAGATCTGGAACTCTAAAAGTTCTGGATTAAAAGCGGATTACTTTTCGCTGACGCAGCTCAAATAAAAATACCGTGCCAGAGCGCGTGTGGTCACGTGAACATGGCTTAGTTTCTGCACAACAATATAATATTAGTCATGTTAGTCATGTGCCACTCACACCTACCTACGTAACACCCACCTTACCTACTGAATCATACATGTACACCTCATGAGGGGGTGCGTCCACCAACCACGACAAGGCTGCGACACGCGCCAACAAGAAAGTTCCTATCGGCTCCTTTTCGCAGCCTTGTCGTGAGAAGAGCAGTGTTGGGACAGCGCTATCGGGCCGTGTCGTAGAGGTCGGTGGTTGCCGAAAAAAAGGCGTCCATGGTCCCGACACACTACGACAGTGATATCGAGGAAACCACAACACTCCACGACAAAGGTCTAGTCGTAGCAAAAATCGAACATGTTCGATATTGTCGTAGCCTTGTCGGAAGGCCCCCGACAGGCCCCCGACAAGCTTCATGTCGCAGCCTGTCGTGGCCTTGTCGTAGCCTCTTGTCGGGAACTGTGGTCCACCAACCACGACAAGGCTACGACAGGCTTCCAATCGTAGAGCTGTCGTGGACCTTGTCGGAAAGCCGTTGTCGCAGCCTTGTCGTGGTTGGTGGACGCACCCCCTTATAGTCCATGAGCCAGATCGTCCTGAAGCAGGCCAAGAGAGGTGTGTTTGGCAGTGCACGTACAACGTTTCATTGTTGTTTTTATGCCCCTGAATCTCCTGATTCAAAATTTGCTTCAGGCCAATTTATACAGGTTCAGGCATATGATATATGAACCTTTTCAATATAAATATGAAAAACTAATATATTTATTTCAACTCAACTTTGTAGTAAATCACGTCATATGAGTTTTTCTCAAAAAGAATCCCACATGTTATAAACTAAATTAATAATATGGAAAGATTGATAGTATATTTGACATCGAATTGAAGGTGATTGTCAAATTGACGTCAATTTTGTCAATTAATGTAGAACTATAAAATGTATGAGATTATGTTCTGCAATAAGTCTGTAGAACATAATATTTCATGTCATTCCTTAGAATATATCTAGACATCTTACATTCCATACAAGTGGCTTGGTGGTGAGAAAGGTCAGAAAAAACATAACGTGACGTGATGATTTGGGTTAACTGTACTTTATTGCTTGTTATAGGCAGGGTCACCTTCTGTGATGGCAACAGAATCTGGAGGGATGTTTGATGTGGCACACAATGATGTCACTAGCTCTTTCTACCTTTTCATGGTTCTTAGATAGTACAGGCCATATCTAGCATAGTTGTAGTGTCTGGAGACAAAAAAATGTAGGGTAACATTTTCTCCACTGCAAGTAAGTAGATGCAGGTCATAGTCACCCTCTTGTTCCATGCGTATCTACATATCTATCATGAAGACTGCATTGATCAATACTCGCACCCAGGGTCAAGCTTATTTTCCGAAGCATCTGTCAATATGAATCATTATCTCCGAGTATTTTCTATAGAAGAACTTCAACAGTTAGTCTTATGGCACAGACATTCTTGGGAAAGTTTTTTCCAGATAGCTGGACTCAGCCAAATGAGCTTTATAGCAAGTCTTCCAACCCTGTATTGTCCTCTAATGGTCTATGGCTCCACCAAAGCATATATAGCATGTGCATCCCACCAAGTGGAAAGATAAAGTTCTGTCCAAACATATCTGGATATGTCCACATGACATTGAGACTTACACTATAGAGCTGCTGGTCCACGGTGAATATTGTTTGTACTTGCCCTGCTTTGTTTTTTATTTTCAAATGGTTATAACTCAAAAGGCTAAGCCTGAACAAACTCACATAAAGCAGATTCGGAATTACAAGATTCAGGAGCTGTAGAAACAACCCTAAAACATTGTATGTACTACCAAACACACCTGACGCATCAGACTGACCTCAGCACAACGACCACTTTTGACTTTCAAAGGGAGTTCACTTTACATTGCACTGCGTGAAAACAGCAGATATTTCATACATAGGCTACTGCATAAACACGCGTATTATCGTAGGGATTTTATCCTATCCCGTCTCCTCCATTTTGGAATATTAGGTGATAACAGTTCTGTATGCCACTAGTGGCATATAAAACTCTGTATGCCAGACAGCATGGCATACGGAAACTCAATGTTAAGCCTGTGGGATTTTATATCAGGGGTAGGATAAATAATGTATATTGACCCCTTTTATATATCTATACGTCCATATTGCGCACCAGTATATGTGGCGCATACAACTATGTTTTTCCTTGTATAATGATGTAAAATCATATAACCAATTACATTAGTGATAATCGCTCTTGATTAAAGCCATGTAGGCTCTTGTCATGGCTATGTGATTATGTCCCTGAAATCGGCATTTTTAATGATGATAAGGCATATTTACGGAGTAACTTTGTAAACGGATTTAAAATAGTATATGATGATGTGATGTCAGCTATGAATGTAGTAACTATTCATCAATAACTGAAGGAAAGTTAAAAAAAAATGAAATGACTGAGTTAGTTAAAAATGAAGTTCTAGCAGGGAAAGTATGTGTAGTTGAAAATAGGCCTCCATGCATCCACGCCTGAGGTGCAGTAGAAAGAACTAACGGCAAATTGAGACCAATAACGGATGGTAGCAGGCCTGAATGTGAATGTATCAAAGACAAATCCTACAATTTACAGTGGCGCCACCTGGTGATTTTTAAATAATGTCAAATACTAGTCAAAACATTTTTCTTGGGATTCATTCTAATTCTCCATGAGTAGATTTAACGTTTTGTCACGTTTATCCAATTTTAGTAAATATTTTAGGCTAATTTACATTTGACTGATTTACATAGGAAACGTACTGAAAAATATGTTTTTTTTTCAATTCTTTGAAAAACAAAGATGGCGACCTATAAATTTTAAAACCTAAAGAAGTAGTACTATATATGCACTATGTTCTGTGAAAGTTTGAGGAAAATAACATGGGTTTTACTATGTGATAAATACTTTCTATAATTTCAATATATTCTTATATATAATTATCATAATATTGATCTATGAATCAAAAACTAGCACAGTGACCCCCGACTTTTAAGTTAGATATGTGTTTCACAACACTTTTTTTATTTTTAAAGATTTTATTTACCCTGGAGTGATGCCATAGGTGCCGTCAGGGACCTATCTTCCTGGCGCTCCAGCTTGGGTTTAGAGCCTTCTACATGTCTACTGAGTAGACTTACAAACCATGGCAGTTGATTTCAGGAAAAAATAGTAACGTATGTACAAATACAGAGAAAAATTTATGTAATTTGGTAACATTTCCAGAAATGATAAAGTCTGAATGACATTTCCATTTACCAAATACAGACCACATGCCACCGAAGTACGGGGGAGATATGCTAATAGATATAGATTCAATACCTCGATAATTTTCTATCTACATTTTCAATATTATAAATCATCAGGTAAACCAAACGGTGGATGTAGAATAATTGGGGTGTTGATTTGAGTGGTCGTATTAAGTTAGGTTGGGAAAATGAGTTATAGTACATCAGTGAAGGCTACCTTCATTGGGCCGCACGTTACCTTGCTAACATTATTAATAATTGTATAACTTTTGCTTGAGTTTGAGCTTGAGATGTTTTGCGTAATCTTTGTATTCAGTTATTAACCTGATTTCTGGGTTAAGTTTATTCCACAAGCTGGCACTCTTAAAATCTACTGACTGGTAGTATTTGAGAGTTTGATGGGGTTGCTAACTTTCAAGACTGGGCCCTCGTGAAGTCTGTTTGGGCGGTTTGGTAGTTGTATATGCTTATCCAAATTGGATCTGATATGGCCAATCTTGAGTAGTTGGTTTTCCCTGCGGTCTTTGAGATAATTTACATTGAAATGTTTGTGAAGTAGGTTGGTCGGTATGGAGGTGTCAGCATGGTAGCATATGCGGAGTGCTCTGTTTTGACAGCGTTGAAGCTTAGTTAATAATGTTGAGTTAGTATTATGGATGATGGCTCCGGCATATTCTAAAAAGGGCATAATTTTAGTTTTGAAGATAAGTGCTGATTGTTTATTTGATAAGTACTTCCTAATGTGAGACAGCATATATGTTTTATGCGACGCTTTGCTAATCATGGAGTTAATGTATTTATTGTAATTCAGTTCTTGATCAAGTGTAATACCTAAGTAGTTAAATTTGGGCACAGTTTCCAGGTTAGATCCATTAATGTTTAAGTTTAAGTTATTTATGTTCACTAATTTGTGTTTGGTTCCGAAATGCATGACTTTGTTTTTTTTTGCATTTAGCGTTAGTCTTTTGTTACCATACCAGTTATGAAGTTGGTTTAAGTCAGTTTGCATTCTATTTTTCAGTTCAGTTTCGTTATTGCCTGAGGCATATAAGACTGCATCATCTGCATACATTTTTATGCGACAATGACTTATGACAGAATTGAGACTGTTTATATATACCAGGAATAGCAAGGGGCCTAAGATTGACCCTTGTGGCATGCCTATATTTATTGGTTTAGAGTGTGATATGTGGTTATTTACGACAGTTAGTTGTGATCGATTGAATAAGTAGTTTTGAATCCATTTATAAGTGTTTCCAGTTATGCCCAATTTTGATAGATTTTTTTAGTAATATGCTGTGATTAACCGTATCAAAAGCTTTACTTAAGTCAATGAATGTGGCTATAGTGGGGAGACCATCATTTATGTTATTGAGAATATCATCGGTGAAGTCAGACGCTGTTAGTAAGGTGGAATGATTTTTCCGGAAGCCTCCTTGGTCTGGGGATAATAGATTATTCGTTTCTAAGTAGTTACTCAGGTGTTTGTGCATGATTCTTTCCATAAGTTTCCCCGGGAGGGGTAGTAGAGAAATAGGCCTGAGATAACTAACTTTGCTTTTAAAATTTGGTTTTGGGAGTGGGACTACAGTTGCTTTTTTCCATTCGGTTGGGAAACAAGAGCTATGCAATGATAAGTTGAAAATGTGTGTTAATTTGTTACAGAGGATCAGGAAGCAGTGTTTTAGTATCTTCGATGGGACACCAGTTATAGCTGATGATTTAGTTATATCAATATCATTTACCGCTTCCTCAACTTCTTGCCGAGTTATGGTAAATTCTCGCATTCTCGTGTGTGTAAAGAAATTTTCTTCAACCCAGTCGTTTGTGAAAGGTTCTGCGAGTTTTTCACCTATAGTAGAAAAAAGTTGTTTATGTGGTTAGCAGCGTCATTATCATCAACAGGTGTGTTATCATTTTCATCCACGAGGTGAATGGTCCCTGATTCAGTTTCCATCAATACTGCTAAGGTTAGGTCGGGTCAATGTTATACTGAATTTTGTGAATCAATAAATACCCACCCTTTTCCAGCTACATCTGAACTATGTAGCCAATTTGTCATTTTTCTGTCGGATAAAATGGAACCTGTTTCCATAAAAAAAACTCTGTCTCAGCAGTGTCTTAAGAGCAGAAAACTTTAGGTTTTCCAGATATTTCAGGAGATTTCCAGCTAAGACAAACAATAAAAGGGGTTGAGAGATTGTGTTCTGTTCCAGTCACGGTTAGCTATCCTTTTACACCCGAGGATCTACTAAAGATTTATTGTCTTCTTAATCTATCTGACTACAATGGTGATGCCACCAACTTATATAGCATTGTGTAAAGTATAATCATATAATTGTGGCGAGTTAGATTATTGAGCATGTACCTATGTATCTAAGGTAATCAACTATCGTTGATATAGTAACCATGTAACCAAGTAACCGTTTTGAGTATTACGTCATGAATTCTAAACGGTTAAGCAGTAATCTACGTGCTTGTGAAGCACACACACCTGTGATACTGACTCTGTAAAATTTTACTGCTCAGGTGAGCAGTTAAGAGCGGAATGTTGTTTAAACCAAAATAGCGTCACCAAGAAACCTCCGGTTACCGCATCAGGTAACCGGGTAACCTGGAAAGTATGAGTGACGCAAAACAACAAAAGATGTACCGCAGTGAATAAACCTGTGAAGGATATTGGTTGATAATTTATATTTATATAAACGTAGTTATATAGTAATATATATATATATATATATATATATATATATATATATATATATATATATATATATATATATATAGCTAATATACCTACCTAACTATGCCACCAACTTATATGACATATATATCTGCAGCATGGACACTTATTTACGTCAATAGCTGAAGCATATACACAATGGAAAATAGGACTAACTTATTTCCGTAAAATCATAGCTATATATGACTATGACGGACATATCTAAATTAGAGTTCTTGGCACTGTGTTGGTTCATAATGGATCGCCACCTTGACCCGCTTGGTGTGTCCACAGCAGAAAGCCAGGAACACATTAAGCGAGAAACGAGGCGATATATGTGAGATCCTATTTCACAGTAATTTCTCCCACCTATGATTAAGGGTCTCAAGAGCAATCATCAGGTAAAATATGAAATAATAGCTCACATACACGCCATTTTGTGTTGGTGATTCCGGAAATAACTGCGTTTCTCGCTGGGTGTGTCTCTGGCTTAAGCCTCATAGGATATCTCCTACAGTCTCTCTCCTCTCGTTGGGCCACGTAATTAAACGGGCCCAGGTCTATACAGGGATACTCAGTGGGTTAAAGTCACTGAACCATGAACGTTTTATTTATAGTAGTCACCAGGAATAGGTAAAACGCATAGCGAGGCAGCTATATATATAGCGCATGGAACGCTGAGTTGCAAACTAGATCCTGTGCATCCATAGACTATCCAGCTGATAGGACGTGTCGGGACGTCTTATTACCAAGACTATAAAAATTCGAGTGTTATTTTCTGACTGTATTCATATTCGGGAAACTGCAGATATCTTGTGAAGAGAACAAGTTTGGGTCGCCGTTGAAGATGTAAGTAGTGACTTTCCAAATACGGGCATTGCGTTCACTCCACGTTGTGAGTAGCCATAATTACAAGTTAAAGCATACATCAGATGATCAGTAAGATACATGTATCTTGAACAGTTTCAATAAGGAAACTGGAAGAAGGGCGATATCCATTTTCAATGGAACAGCGCGCTGGTGAGACAAGGGAGTGGCTGGTAGGGACAGTGTGACTGTAGTCAGATGGGCATAGACCAGCCTGGGACCTGTTTCAGTAGTTTCGTGACATTAGGCCTAGACAGACATCAACAGCGGCACCAACAGTGCAAGCAACAGCGAAAAAAGTGGAGCAAATATCAGTGGGTCGGAGCAACCAATCTTCTTCATATATGGAACGATTATAGGTTATATATATCTCCTACTCGTGTTAAAGTTTCATTGCTTAATTCCTGCGGGAAGTGAGTGAAATTCCGTGTGTCATAGATTAGTCTTGTGATCTGTCCGTATGGTGTCACAGACGCCATTTAGACATGTCATGAAACTACTGAAACAGGTCCCTGGGCATAGACCGCATTAGCCTTGATGCTATTTTCGGGATTTCCCTGCTTTCACGTGACATTTTGGTGCTGGCGGGGGAGGGAGGGGGGGGGGGGGGAGCAGGGACCTGTCCAGCATACACCGTGCACGGACCATATTAACACCTTCCTTGCATAAGCATGAGGTCTGCTTCCAGCGGCGGCTTGTATCTCTGCATCTAGATTGGCCGTCACCTCTGTCTACACTCTGTTCCAACTTAGAGGTTGGTAACGTTAAACATTGGTAGTGTCCACGGATGCTCACTCTCAGACCAAGAAGCATTCTTTATCTGTGTATTCTGAAAGCCGAAATACCTGTTAAGAAATATCTATAGCTTACAACAATGATAATAATGTCTATCTTTATGGTTATCTTATTCAAAATACACACAAAAAGAAATATGAACATGTAAAAATAGCTTCACGAGTGAGAATGGACACATTCTCCAACCATAAGTATAGATCAGATGAAAGATCTGTAGGGAGAGTGTCAAACACTCACAGCTAATGGGTCAAGGCACTCATGGATTTAACATAACCAGAGCTAACGTAGTGTAGCTCTGGCGGCCAGTGTACTCTGCATCGACCTGCCTTTTTGGGGGGAAGAATATTCCCCATACACCAGTTTCCATATATCCTAGATTCTGAAAATTTGAGGAATAGTTTGTATTTTACTTGTAGATAGACATGGACATATTCATATTGTAAATAATATACACGTATTTCTGTTATTTGTTATGTTAAAGAAGACATAGTCTTAAGGATTACTTTCTTCAGTGGATATCATCTCATGTGTTGCAGGGTTTTGTTTGTCAACATGACACTTGTGCTTACTCTAAGGGGCAGTCTAATCAACTGTGGATTCACGTTATAAGTTGTTTAGACCTGAGAAAATACAGCTGAGTTGTCTGTGAAGCTCATTAAACAATTACAGTATTTCTCAACTCATGTTATAAGAGTTGTTTGAGTTTCATGACTTTTGACAGTTATCCTGTTTTGAATCCAAAAATGGAGGCTGGTTGCCCCTTGTTTTAGTGGACACAGTGTTGGGTTGAGGCAGAGATTAGTAAGTACTAGCACTGCTAATGATCTGCTGGGAAACGTGACGGCCATGGCACCAATAACAAACCTGAAGCCTTCCAGTCAACTTCTAGCCTACCCAATTCAGCAGCACACACTGTTCTCTACAATATTCAAAAACCAGTAATTTCATGTGAAATTGGGAAAATATGAAAATGACATGACTTGCCTCTATTCACCATTTGTTATGAGCGTGTAATTACTGATTGACATACACAGCTGTAGGTAGATAATGGAGTGCTTTTCTTGATTCAGTGACAATATTTCTAGGTGAAAAAGAATTCGAGGGAGGGGATTGGGTTACCCTCCACCTCTATAATTTGCAAAGGAATTGCAATTAGAAAATATATCAAAAACAAACAAAAACGGACCAACCTGCTCCATCACTTCACAATGTAGGAGGTGAAATCAAGGGCATGGATGTAGTGCCATGAAAACATTTACTATAGAATACCATAAAGATTTAAGAACGACATACCTTATTAAATTAGGATTTTAGGCAATTTCCACTGGAAACCTTTGGGGATCCTTAGTTTTTTTTTTCAAATCAAAATGGCGTGATTTTCATTTATACTGTGGAAAGGATCCTTCTCCTTCTATTAGCATATTCTTGATGAAAACATTTGCCCATGTGCTTTGCTGTTGTTTTGAAAGCTTAAGTTCAACCCTTCAATAGAATTACAAAGGTCATCTAAAGAAAAAACCTGGAGAAAACGATTCTCACATTCATTTTCACCTATAATCAACCGATAAGCCGTATTTTACTTCGTCAAATAACGTGGATCTTGACCTAGTTTCGCGTTACAGGCGCTAGAGTAACCCAGAAACGGCTGCGTTGCATGCTGGACAGGTCCAAGATATCCACTGTTTTGATGCTAAACATGTTGAAATAGCTGAAATTTCCATTTCTGCCATTGGATTTCTTGTTTGAAGATTTATAAAAACCGTTAAACTGCAATAACTGTGGGTTACGGTTCAAGGGTCTATCACCATGTATTACAATGTCGGCAACCAGCGAACACTGGAACCTGTAAACAGACTGAATTATAGAATACCTCAATAGGGTCTATACCTAACTCAGCAAAGCGCTGCATAAACAACGTATCGTAGCTGGTCTGCAGCTGACTAATAATGAATGTTTTAGTGGTAAGGAAGCGTTCATCAATTATGACAGGGGGGCACAGTTTTTGTAACATCAACCGGTCAAAATAGGTTGCCCCCCATGGGAATGCAAAAAAAACAAAAACGTTGGCCCCCCCTTGCAATACTAAAAGAAAAAGTTGCCCCCCCCCCCCTCACTGGATTGCAAAAGTCGCCCCCCCCCCATAGGAATAGGGTAAAAGCACCGGGAAGGAAACAAATAAAGTGGCCTCATTTGATAAATCTTTCCTTCTTTACATTAAAGCGAAGGCAGCTACATTCAGTCAATTGTCAAAGTTTATGGTAATGGTCATGCTTCTGACAGTGCATACGTATATGTGTAATAATAACTGGAATCTGCTCTTTTGGAACACTGCGCAGATCTTGACAGTTGATCTTTTATTTGTAGTATGAACACTCTCTTCTTCTGATGAGGAATAAATCATCTTCTGAAGATAGTTCTTATGTGACAATCTCTTTTGGCTAGTTGTCATCCTCAGGCATGTGACTGTTAACCCGATCGCGCCTGTTGCCCGAGGCAGGGGCACAGTCATGGAGCTGGGTACTAGTGCCAATGAATACCACTAGACGCCGGGTATATAGGCCTATTGTGAACATTTTATCTGTGTATCATGTGACATGACACGTGATACTTAACCCTTTAGGGGCCAATGATGCCTTGGGGCATCAATCAGTCCAGGGCGAATGATGGCATGAGGTATCACTTCTCAAAAGTACACAAAATCGTTTTCAACAAGAAAATAATGGAGCAGTATTGATAACATTTACGCAGAATCTAGGTTTAACACCATAGTTAGCATTTCTAATAAAAAAATTAGAATATTTAAGATTATATATTGTATCATGTGATTAAACTCTTGAATTAATGACTGTGTGCCTGTCCCCTAGCGGTATAAAGTGCCACCAGCATCCGTCCTTTAGCTCGGCTACAGGCACCCATCCTTTACAAAGTTTTTCCCCCTACAATTGTAAGCGACATTTACCCCTAAAAAGGAACAGAATCTCGTGAGATTTTGAACCCTGTGAGGTACATTAATCCCACCGTGCGAATTCCGCTTTAGGGAAATGGGCGCCTACCCTTCAGACGAGGAGATAATGTTCCAGCAGAGAATCTCAGGATGATTTGTCTCAGACAAATACCCTGTGAGGTACATAAATCCCACCTTGTTAATTCCACTTTGATTAGGAAGGAACAAAAAAAGAAGTAATGTTCATACTATTAACAAACAATATATACTTCCCAGACCATGTACTGCCTGAACTACATTGATAATAGTAATTAGCATTTTACCCATTTGGTTCTATCTGTTCATAATGGCTGAGTACTTTCCTTTTCGTAAATTAGAAACGATGGACGGGAAAGTGATATGTTAAAGTAATTCTGAGCATCCCTACAAGAGATTGAGAAGTCGTCCGTTGACGTCAAAGCAGATTTGTTGTGCTGTGAAGTCGTTGGTGTCAGATTTAATAAGCTCTCCTATTTGAGCGGGTGTCACATCTAGTATTGAGTAATCATTCAGCGGTTCCCCTTGCTTATCTCTAATACATACACAATAATGACTGGTTTTGTGTACGAGTGGCCGTAATCTCCGAGTAGTTGATGCGTAGTAATATCCGAGCGATTAGCGAGGATATTACGTCGTCAACTATGAGGAGATTACGGTCACTCGTATACAAAACCAGTCGTTATTGTATTTATTACCCACCTTCAAGATTGATAACAAATTTATTGCAATAAATATATTTCTGCAAGACATTTACTTCCAAACACCACAGCACTGTCAAGCCTAGCAGTAATTCGGTGTAGACTTACACCAATAATATAGTTCGCCATTTCCCCTTGATTTTAGCGCGAAAAGCATGCTATGACAGTGATTTCTGATGGTAAATGAGATTATTATGACTGATTTTAAATAATTGATATTGAATGAACATTCCAAAAACTTATTTTGAAATACATGATAATTTGACCTCGTTATTGATGGGACTTTTTTTCCGGAATCTCCTGCAGGAGATTCTGACATGTCAGAATCTCCGGGTAGTTGATTCCAGGTGCTCTATACATTTCCTATGGAGACTCCGTATTTGGTGGTTAATAAAGTTGTATCCCATAGCAAATAGGGGTTGGGTATGTAGAGGGGTGATGAATATACACTGTACTATGAATGACACCCTTCGATTTGGAGGCGACTGCGTTGGATTCTGCGTTTGTGCGTCTACGATGGAACTATCTCTGCCCCTTGTTGAAATGGGTGATGGTAATGATGGTACGGATTCCTGGGTGAAATGTCGATTCAGAGAGGTAGGGATCATGAATAATTCTGACAATAACGAGAGTACTGGGGATAATATTCAAATAGCTCATGATAGGAGTAACTTCCCTAATATCTAATCATCTATTTAATCTTGGGGCTGGGGGACCTCTAATTGATTCGAAATGACATTCAAACTTGATCTGAAGAGCCTCTCATCTTGTTGAGCCTTGAGGCCTATTAAAGACCTATCTGCACCTGCCATCAAAATGGTTGGTGATTTTTAGGAAGCACTCATTCTAGTACACTGGACCAGGTCCATGCACAAATAATGAAATATTAAAGGAACTTATAAGTGAGTTTGAGAGCTGGTGTATAGCAGAGGTATAGCTGTATCCCATATATAGAACACCCTGATACATGTTAGCAAGACAGCTGCAGCTGGACCTTGACACTGCAATGCATTCAACTGACTTTATAAACTAGCTGCATCCATCACTCTGGGTTATTATTCTGGTGTGGTGTATGAGCAACTTTTATTACCTTGTGGATTAAAATAAAGAAGCATTTCAAGTACCTCTTTGAACAGATCTTATCTATAGAGGGCTGACACAGTCAAGGAGTTCTCTACATGCTACAACATACATTGATTTAAACTACAGTATTCCAGTGATAACTTATTATAGTTTTCATGACATATTCTAGGACTATTTCAACTACAGTTTTGCTGTAGTTAGCCTCTCCCCACTACAACGCATAGCTTACTTCACCACCACTCCTTTTCACTGTAAAAGAATAGGCCGAATTGACTTAACATTAAATGACATCCCTTTACAAAATATCTCTACCTACAAATATTTAGGATTTTATTTGGATTCAAATTTAACCTTTAGAAAACATATTGAAGAAACAACTAAGAAAATAAAATATAGAACATATCAACTAGCTAAAATGCGGCCTTTTCTTAGTAATGATGCCTTGTTAAAAGTTTTTAAATCTTTTGTGATTCCATATTTCGATTACGGTGATATTATGTTTAATGAATTATACTTATCACTGCAAAACAAACTACAAGTCTTACAAAACCAATGTTTACGTATTGTGACAAAAGCAGCACCAAGAACAAGTGTAGTTGAACTACATAGAAGAACAAGTGTACCCTATCTGTATGAACGCAGAAAATCGCACCTTTTAAATGCCATGTATGTACGTTCACGCATAGACAGATATAGAGACAAAGAATAGGTATTACAAGGCAATATGATGCACCTACATTGCGAATTGCCCAACCAAACTGTGTATTATATAAAAAAAAGTGTAGAGTATAGTGGGGGTGTCCTATGGAACTCCCTTACACCCATGGTAAGAAATACAGCGACCTACGCCCAGTTTAAAAATCTATCGAAAAGGATAATGGTAGAAAGTATACCCTCATAAAAAAGGACAAGTATTACTACTCAAATACCATGATATAGGCAGTTCTTTATCCACGTATCCCACGGAACATCAATTTGCTTATCTTTATAAATGAATTATATATTTGCAATTATCAGGCTATAAGTTTAGGTGTTACAAAGTTAAGATTTGTAACGAAAGGAAACTCGAAGAAAACCAGCAACTGTACGCAAACGCTGACGAGTATCCTATTATTGGCTCCGTTATAAAAACAAATTGTGTAACAAAGGAAGAAATGTAAAACAACGTTGGGAACCAATAAAAATGTAACCAAAAAGAACCAAAAAAAACCACTTAACCTTTATGTGTGAATAGTGGTGAACTCTCTATACATCCCTTGGACTTATTTACATACACCAGATCACCTACACAATTAACACTGTAGACCAGTACTACACACTGGTCTACAGTCCAGCCCACTATTATCCAAATAATTCTGAATGCGTAAGTGATCATATATAAAGGTTAAGATATCCCCAGCCCACCTGTACTTGAGTGCACCAAGTTTGAAAGCACTGGAATACATAAGTGCAGGCTGCCATATTTTTTGGCTTATACATTGTTAAATTTCAGTCTCAACATCCCTATCATGATCAATTATATTAATTTCTATGCAAAGAGATTAGTCATGTAAATTGCCCGTATTTATTAGTACCAAAATGACTAAATCAAGACAGTGGCCATTTTGTAGCAGCTCTTCACTGTTTTTATGTTGCCTGTATGGCAGCCATGTAATGAATGGCAAGTTTACCCTCATTATCAATCACTGTAGTTCCCGGTCTGCCCACATGGTGGCAGGGCACACCGATATGACACCTGAGTTGTCTGTGACATTAGCGCAAGGCTGGAATGAGACTGGTCAATCTTCAGTGGCTGATTGTCAGCCAAATATAGGCAATCACAATGCGGAGGCTGCAAACTCTACCTGTAGCAACTTGTCACCTACTGTCCGTATAAGCTGAATAATCTTTATCTAAAATCAGTTCAGTCCTTGGCTCATAGTAGTACCTAGTACATCTGTGTTTGAGTTCTTACTCTTGAGGTCTCCACTTAGCTACTCTAGACCTCTAGACTACACAATTTGTTACTACTCAGCACCATCTAACAGTGCATTGATTAGTTATGCCATCGCTTGGTCAAGCCTCAGACATATGTGATTCAATGGTGTGTGGAGAGTAAGTGGGATCAGAAGGCTGGTTATATTTGTGCAAGATATGACATTTGGGACACAGTAGGGAGTCTTGATATCGAGTATAGGATGTTTTAGCGTTTCTGCGTTGTATAAATCATATCTGAGGTATTACTGAAGAGATACATCCATACAAAAATGCCAAGTTAAATAAATGTCTGATAATGATGACCTGCCATTTTGAAATTTCCATTGGAGAGTTTGCCCCAGCTATGAATGATGATAACTAAATCGCTTTTACATCTAATTGCAGCTATCCTGTGGATGAACATGGTGGTCCAGGACACATTTTTCGGCAATGTCTTCAAGATACTTCTATTTCTGCATGTCGTCCTGTTCCAAGGTAGGATAAACAGTCGTGTTGTAAAGTTCCGGTCTCTACGTCTCTATCGTGACTAGTTGTATTGGCTTCTATGAGAAGATATTAATTTTTTGTCATTGTAATTTTTTTTATTGACGAAAGTCATTGTAATATATTACAGCTATAAGCTGCTTTGCTTTCTGAATCCCTGAAATCGCATTTCATGACACCTTTGCTTGTTCACGTATATATATTACATGTACAGATGCCATCACTTATGTATATACATATAGTTTCTTCAAAAGCAATTAAGAATACCTAATGAGAACAAAATTTGCGTATGACCAGCAAAGAGTATTCAGCTTCAGCCCCAAGCTAGCCTGATTTTCATAACCTTGCCTTATCTCCCGAAATCACACACAGCATCGCCTTACACTCATAATTTATATCTTTTTGAGTACCTTATAGATAGTGTCATGGTCTCGCGAGAATGTATAACATTGATCAAAAGTTGACAGCATTCCATGTTTGAATACACGATCATGAAACCTGTAATCGAAATATGGTAACACTGTCAATTTATACTTATTACGGAGGCAATATTTCCATATGGTCTTATTCTAGGTAGTACGTGTGTTTAGTATTCGATTTTCTTATATAGATTACGAATATATGCAACCATAATCAAGCACTGTATTCAAAGTAACAATAAGGTATTAAAGTGTATGGGCGAGATTTCTACCTGTTACCTATTACCTACCAATATTCACCCATTTCGGTAGCGGTGTAGGAGCTGTAGCTGTAAAGGCTGGCCTTGTTGTCTGTCCTGCTTTCTGAGTTGGTGATAAAACAGCCAGCCCCTCTGATGGCTGGCTCGTCACTTCTGAACTAGGCTTGGATGCTGGTTTCTTATGCATAGCTTTCATCTCGTTTTCTAGGGTTTTCACCACATGGTTTAATTCGTTCAATTGTGATATCACTCCTTCCTCCCGACTCTGTCATTTTTTCCTGATACATCTTCCGACGTATCAGATGGTTTCCCCCCCCCCCTCATTGTATCTATAACCTTCGCTGCCTCGTTGGCTTTCTAGGGGCAGCTTTTGATCCCACAAAATACCGCTACAATTATTTATTCTATAGTCCTCCTGTGCTTGTTTTTCTTCACAACAAAAGAAGGAATTCGAAAGTTTTTGGCCACTCTCTTCCATGTTTTTTTTTTATTTACTTTATTTCAATTTCTCCTACAAGAGGAGTTTTCCAATTGTTTTGTCTTCTTGTTTCAACCAATTAAATCGTATGTTATATACCGTTGCTAGGAAAGCACTGGCTTTGTTTTCTGCCATCTTAGTGACCAACTTATCCCCTGCCTCGGTGCGCCAAGCAAACAAACCTTCTCCTTTAAGGCCTCATGTTGTAGAGGAAACAGATTGTCCCTATCGATGTACCCTTTAATATGGTAATTGCTGGTTCTAATATATTCAAGAAGATGGATAATGAATAAGAATAAACGAAAGTTTTGTGGACAGGCTCTGTAAATCACTCGAGGTTGACGTGTGACAAGACACTCGCAAACGCTCAGGTATTACTATGTGTCAACCACTTGGGGTTTACAGCTGCCTGTCCACAACACCATAGATTATCCTCAGGGTATTAGCCTCTCCCAGGCCCCATGGCAGAGTGCCCTGTCCCTAACAGGGATCTGGGGGTTCAGGTCTTATGCTCAGGTCAGATTGCCAGTCATACTTGGCAGCCAGTTTGAGGGTGCTGATGGTATATGCCAGGTAGTCTTTGATAGATTTCCTTGTGAGGTTCCAAGTCTGTAGCAAGTAGTACAGGACCCTCGCGTTGGCAGCTCCACACTCCGCCTGCAATATGTACATTGACGCTTGTTCAGCAGCCGCCAGTATCATGGAGCTGTCCGCGGTTTCATGAACTTCCCTCTTGTGTTTGGCTAGCCGGAGCTTGACGTACTCCGGTATAAAGTCTGCAACCTTCATGGCCTTGTGCTCACTTGCCCTTATGGTAGAGAGGACCGTCGGGTTGCAGCCCCCGTCTGCCAGTGGAGGGGTGTAGCCCGCCATCTGGTGTGTATGCCCTGTGTTTGTAGCGGTATGTAGACGTTAGGGCCCACCACCCGAAAGTTAGGACGTTAGGGCCCACTCATTGGGACGTTAGGGCCCGCCTAAAGCAAACCTGGCGGCCCAATGATCATAAGATCGACATACATCATTTAAATATTCATATTTGTCAAATCTTTAAAAGTAAAAGATAAGGTATGAGAAAATCTTTAAACCATATTATTTCCATAATGCCACACAGGTTAGGGACAGGGTTAGGGTTAGGGTTAGGGTTAGGGTTAGGGTTAGGGATAGGGTTACTTACTTATACTTACTACCAAATATAGTATTTATTCACAGTTGAGATGATTAAGTAGGGCAGATTTAAAACGGTTCGAGTTCGTTACGGGTCGAGTTCTTAAAATGGGTTGAGTTGTTTACGGGTCTAGGTGGGCCCTAACATCTATTTATCCCACATCTCCCTCCCGGCACCGCAGGTGTGACCGCGGCATCGCAGCGGGCTGAGGTGCGAGTGCGGCTTTCTCACACCTGGTGCAGGGTGGGCCCTAACGTCCCGACTTTAAGGTGGTGGGCCCTAACGTCCTGCAATCGTTGTAGCCCTTCCTTCGTTCACCTGCAACTGCTCGATCGCTTTCTCCCAGACAGCCGCTGCATCTAATAGCGTCACATCATTACCATCCCCCAGTTTGTCTAAACCTTTATTATATATACTTTGTGTTAGGTGCGTAATCAGTGTGTTTCTCCCTTGTTCATTCTATATTTATAAATTACACCGGCCATACACTTTACAAAGGTAGGGATTAAAAAGTTGAATGGGTTTAAACGTGAGCTTTGACTTACCTCTATCGCTATCACCACCACAGTGAAAAGAGTTGGGTCTGGCGCGTCTGAGCTGGGCGCATTAAGCGTCCGACCCCGTTTTCGGTTTTCCACTGTTCAATTGCAGAAATGATGCGGAGAGCTGTTTTTTCTAACGCTGTTATCATAACAGAGAAAGCTAACAAGAAATTTACACAATAAGGATTAAAAAGTTCCCTACTGTCTGACAATAACTGTTCACCTGCAACTGCTCAATCGCTTTCTCCCAGACAGCCACTGCATCTAATAGCGTCACATCATTACCGTCCCCCAGTTTGTCTAAACCTTTATTATATATACTTTGTGTTAGGTGCGTAATCAGTGTGTTTCTCCCTTGTTCATTCTATATTTATAAATTACACCGGCCATACACTTTACAAAGGTAGGGATTAAAAAGTTGAATGGGTTTAAACGTGAGCTTTGACTTACCTGTATTGCTATCACCACCACAGTGAAAAGAGTTGGGTCTGGCGCGTCTGAGCTGGGCGCATTAAGCGTCCGACCCCGTTTTCGGTTTTCCACTGTTCAATTGCAGAAATGATGCGGAGAGCTGTTTTTTCTAACGCTGTTATCATAACAGAGAAAGCTAACAAGAAATTTACACAATAAGGATTAAAAAGTTCCCTACTGTCTGACAATAACTGTTCACCTGCAACTGCTCAATCGCTTTCTCCCAGACAGCCACTGCATCTAATAGCGTCACATCATTACCGTCCCCCAGTTTGTCTAAACCTTTATTATATATACTTTGTGTTAGGTGCGTAATCAGTGTGTTTCTCCCTTGTTCATTCTATATTTATAAATTACACCGGCCATACACTTTACAAAGGTAGGGATTAAAAAGTTGAATGGGTTAAACGTGACCTTTGACTTACCTGTATCGCTATCACCACCACAGTGAAAAGAGTTGGGTCTGGCGCGTCTGAGCTGGGCGCATTAAGCGTCCGACCCCGTTTCCAGTTTTCCACTGTTCGATTCCAGAAATTACGCGGAGAGCTGTTTTTTCAAACGCTGTTATCGTAACAGAGAAAGCTAACAAGAAATTTACACAATAAGGATTAAAAAGTTTTCTACTGTCTGACAATAATTGTTCTATGTATTGTAGATGTGGCCGCATCAACCATCTCCTTCGACGATATGACTCCACTATCTACCAGCTCCTTTTCGGGCACCGTCAAGGTCACTAACGCTGGTGTAACCGGATACATCTGTGGAACATCAAGAACGCCACCAGCTGCCGATGGCCAGGTATTTTTCGACAGCAGAAACCGGTTTCTAGATTCTAATGGGAAATTATAATGTTGGTTTTTAGTGCAGAGTTGCATTCTGGGTTATTGGGCGTCACTTAAAAAGTTACTATGACTTTTGCGGAATTCTAGGCTTGATGCTTCGTTTACACTATGCTCCCGGTGCTCCTGGCAGCCCTGTTTGACTGAAATCTGAGGCGTCATCAAAGTTTCATTGTCTTTTTAGGGAATGTTCAGTAATTATGGCCGGGGGGGGGGGGCACAGTTTTTAGGGGGGGGGGGCAACTTGGTATTTCAAGGGGGGGGGATTTTTTTGGTGTGTTCCAGAGGGGGGGGATTTTTTTTTACCAGTCGGTGTTCCGAAAACTGTACCCCCCCCCCCCGGCCATAATTAATGACGCTCCCTTATTACTTTGGGTCGACTCGCCAAGAGTTGTGCATTTCTGTTGAGTTTTGCCACGTTCCTGATCCCACTGAACCACGGTGGTGTATAAATAGTGGGTTCCACACATGCATCTTCATTTTGTTGTGAATCGCTAATGGCGGTAAAGTAAAACTACGCTTTTTTGGATACCTCGCTTAAGGGGTCACCCCGCTTAAGGGGCCACTTTGCTCGGAACAGAATTTTTTTTAATCTATTTTCTTTTAATCCCGCTTAAAGGGCCAATTTGCTAGGAACGGGGAGCCCTTTAGCGGGGTTTCATTGTACATCGTGGACATCCGTTTACGCCTAGACTTCTTTGGTGGCACTGTTGTAGCTGTAGTTGGCCTACTCTCTGCTTCTGTCGCTGGAAGGCAAATGAATATCCCCAGTGCAGTGTGTCTTATGAGGGGCAACAAGCCGTGAACAACAACAGCCACACACCGAGACTCGCCGCAGTACAACGGAAGGCATTCACGCCATGATGTGGTGACTAGCGTGATGGAGCGTGTGGTTACTCCAGAGGTTACTAAACTCCCTATTATCGCCCAGGGTAAATACAAGTTCCGCTCGCGACTGGCTGGCCACACCACGACCACATGAAACACAGTTTTCCGATTCATATTTGGAGAAACTGAATATAATTTTGGATTCATATGTAGAAATAACTAAAATTTCCATTTCTGGCATCGGATTTCCAATTTGAATATTTATAAAAACCGTTAAACTGCAATAATTGTGGGTTACGGTTCAAAGGTCTACACCATACAACATCGGCAACCAGCGAACGCCGGAACTTGTAAATAGACTGAATTATGGGATACCTCAATAGGGCGTCAGGTGGAACTTGAGGCTTCGGCATATGGGGCGCCGTTCTGGACAAACCCATTTCGTCTGACTTTTCGTAATACAGTATACCTTTCGTCCTACGGAATGTATTTCGTACACGAAATACATTACGAAACGTATATTTCACACCCTTCATAATTTTATTTCAACAAAAAAAAAAAAAAAAAATCAAATATTAGAACAACTAAAAAAAAAATTTCAGCAAATTTTTTCTTCTCGTACGAAATTTATTTCGTGTCACGAAATATTTTTCGTCACCACGAAATATATTTCGCCACGTACGGTACGTGGTCAGCCCCTCATTACGTAGTGGCACACTGCATACCAGCACTAATAAACATGTCTGAACTTGTCCGTCAGAAAAGGCATTGGGGAACGATGGATCGATTTGTATAGAAACCCTCTCGGTACTGAAGGTTTTAGAGGATACTAGCGACTTTGTCGAGTCCGAGTCCTAAAAATATTTGAAAAAAGAGATGTAAGACTGCTGGGGGCGGGGATCGAACCCCAGACACTCACGTTCGCAAACGGACGCTCTGATGACCGCTCCACACAGAGACTTGCTCTTGTAGGGCCAAATACTTAGTGAAAATTTTGAAAAATGATTTTCCCAGCTGCTGGGTTCGAACCCCCATCACCCGCATTCCCAGCCTGACACCCTGCTGACTGCTCCACAGAGATAGATGCTCTGAAGAGGACAAATACTTAGGCTGGTGGTTGATGGGAGAACCAGCAGAGTTTCGAAAAGGGTACCAGCGAAATCTTGCGATCTCATTGGTTTCTCACGAGAAAAGTAGATCAATCTCCAGGCCCAGGTCGGGTTCACTATGTCTCTATGTACGGGAGCAACTTCAAGCGGATTCGACGAAATTCTACCGTTTTAGATATAGTAGGTAATCATCGAGCTGTGGGAGACTATTATTAAATCATTATTGAATAAACACGCTGGAACGCTGAAGTACATATGTATCGTGCCTTAGTTACCATGACTACCAAAATGTATAAATCAGAAAACGAGGTACCATGATGTGAACGAAGGATCTGATTTCTACATAAACAATCATAATAACACTGAATTGTAGCTACTCCCATATATATTAGTATATATGCCATGTCCATGGTTATATTACTGTACTACTATATTTTGTACGCCAAATTGAAGGTCTATTGTTATAAAAGGAACTTTCCTATATTTTTAAGGTCATCTGTAACCAATATGGATATTCTAGTGGAGAGATTACCTTCAAGAGTGTTACGGGTAACCCGAGCATAGTAATGAAGGACCCCAAGTGTGTCGGCACGGAGTCTGACATCGTCAATTGTACTGGCGGAACTATCTCCAGCTATTCTGCATCTCAAGATTGTCCGTATGGGGTGTATGCAGTTGCATGTGTTAACCCGTACTTCACAGGTAGGTTAACTTGATCATCATGTAGATCATATCAATGTTCATCCCTCACCTTTTGCCAATTTTCCCCACCGATTAGTAAATCACTTTTGTTATATTTATTATAACAGTAACGATAAAAACACGGGTCTCGAGAAGCACACTTCAGGGTTTTTAATAAAACGTATCCACATTGTTGGGATTTCCTCTCACACCACGTTTCTTTCTAACAGAATATCAAACACGGTCGTAGAAGGTAAAAATTTCCATTTGTATTATATATGCATGTTGTACCTATAATTAGCGATAACGGTAATGCGTGAAAGTTGTAGATACTTTCAGTGCAATAGCCGACGTCAGACCGCTATTCAAAGTGGGCTTCAAAGGCACTTTATAATTTGCTCTAGATATCCGTGATTCCACAGCGTCATTGTTTATACGTTAGTTTCATATCAAAATTTGAATACTTTCAAATTATCTTCTTTTGCATTTTGATACACGTGATATGATTCAGTTTCTGTATAAATTTGGAGTCCTTATCATATCTTTCATCAGCACCACTACATCATAACTAAGTCGGTCTCAACCAATCAGAATGCATACTCAAAGAATGCTAGTATTTTCTCATACCAACACAGTATGCTAAGATGGATAAGATACCATAACTATAGCAGAGTTTGGTATCTGTAGTAGTTTCCAGCATAGATATAAGATACATAATAGCACACACTTTATTATGTTCATTGAGTTCAAATTATATGTATCTAATAATTTGATACCCATGTACACATTGCAATCTGTAGCTACTACCCATTTATATCCACTAATACGAACCTGCCATTATAATCGTATGTAGTCTAGAGATCGCTACCGCGGAGATTACAGAAATGTCCTGGGGTCCGTTTCACTAGGAGGGTAAGCTGCCATAGTGAGACCACAGTGATAGTTTGCGTTTCATGAGAATGTGCAGTCAAGCATGAACACGAGTCAGGTAAGGAGTGAGACCAACAGTGAGAGAGTATGTTTCACTACAAAATTAGGTCTCACTGTACCTATCACTGTTGAGGCACTATTAGTGACAGGGTAGACCATGTCGCTGTTGGGTTTAGAGTTTTGTTTATGTCAGAGTAGGGCATGTTTTCGTAAGAGTTAGGCAATGAAATTTTAACACGAGTAAAGTATACATACAACCTATAATCGTACCAAATATGAAGAAAATCGGTCGCACCGTTCTGAAGATATCGGCGTTTGAATTTTGTCACAGCAAATACTGCTCTGGTGGCCAGTGTACCCCTACGATCACGTGATCTAATTTATGCGGCAACCTTGACATCGAGTGTGAGAGAGTGCTTGTACGATATCCGATCGATAGCCCGATGTTTCAAATTCCAACGCCGATATCTTCAGAACGGTGCGGCCGTTCTTCTTCATATTTGGTACGATTATAGGTTATATGTACCCCTTACTCATGTTAAAATTTCATAGCTTAATTCTTAGGGGAAACACGGGAAATCCTCTATATACACACAGTGAGGTTTGATAGCTCATCCGTATCGATAGCAAGACCCTGTGCTCACTCATTGCACTATGCCGTAAACTATGCTAACAGTGAGAGTTGGTCCCACCTCAACAGCGAGACCACTGATAAAACGCGAATTTGGGCCTGACACTGTTGGTATCACTGTTGCTGGCACTGTTGCAGTCCTACCTCTCGCTTTAACCCCCCTACTAGTGAAACGGCCCCCTGAGCTGATTGTCCAGAACCATCGATTATTGTATTTCTTTCCAATGGTCATTAATGATAATTTACATTCCTAGAAATTTGATGATGTGTTTGGAAAAGCCGTAAACCATGGATGTGATTTACGACCACCAATAAACAATGGGTAGTGGTTTACTGTGACCCAGTAAATTTTCAATGGGGCCTTCGTAATCCATGGGTAAGAAAACAAACGGTGTTTTTTTTGGACAGACGGCTCTGTACCATTACGCGTCAGCCTGTCGTGGTTTAAGGCCACCTGTCCACCAAACCATTGATTAGTGTCTATGTAAACTACTACGTATATGCAGGAACATTGTAATCTAGAACCCTCATTAGCTTACGTTTTCATCTGCCTCAATATGTTACGTCTGTCACTGTTTCAGTCAACGCTACGGTCAAACTAGAAGGCCTGCTGAAAGACTCCGGACCGATCCTTGTCTATGACGAGACCGCCAAGGAGTATTACTACCTCTGCAAGGACGGCTCGGGTGCCGACGACGAGGCTGAGGTGGTGTGCCGTGAACTGGGTTACGGGAAGTCGAGATTTGGCGTTTATAGTGTGGTAATGATTTTTTTATATTTCATGATTGAACTTCTCAGCTCATCTATTCATTTTACAGCTGACAAGAACCTTATTGGAGAATGTTGTCCCATTGCACTCAAATGACATTATACAGTATACTGAGTGCTCCATTGAACTGATGAAAATCTAACATCGTCGGGTGCTTGCTATACATGGTTATAGTGTACAAATCAATAACTTACCAAGAAGATAGTGCCAACCGATAACCTGCAACCGCCGGTATCAGCTATTCCACAATATCTATTAGATTTTCTTTAAAAGAAAAAAATTATCTATGGAGCAAAGCATTTATTTCCTTTCATTTAAAAATAATAGCGATTTCTTGCCATAGTTCTTTCTGGCTACATACCACCTGCATTTGTTACAGTTCCATTATAAACTAAAGCACCAGATCCACTAAGGCAAATTTAGCGGTCGCACACATTCACCTGGAGGTCGTCCAGTCGCATGAAAAATCCGCATTAGCTGGTAATCCCCTCAAAGTCACATTCGGGTTTAAAGACTCTGTGTCATGAACACAGGAGTGCTGTTCACGTACGCCAGAAAAGAATAGTGGCTCATATAAGTGCCACTATTACTATGAGAAAACGTGGTTACTGAGCCCGTACGGATGGCCGTTCGAGGTCATTTGATGATGAAAATACGGCCCGACACCGCAGGTGGGAGGGCCGTATTTTTTCATCAAATGACCGAGAAAGGACACCGTATGGGCTCAGTCACTACGTTTTCTTATTACTATACACCTCCCAATGATGGTCAATCATTTAAAACGCCTTTTTATTAACTTTACAAAGACAACAAAGATTACTGCAATTCACTACGGCCCGCTGTCACAGCGGGCGCGAACATTATTTATACTACACCCCTAGCAGCGGGCAGTATTTCATACATGTTCGGCCATAGGTGTATAGTAATATACACCTATGGTCGAACATGTATGAAATACTGCCCGCTACTGGGGGTGTAGTATAAATAATGTTCGCGCCCGCTGTGGCAACGGGCCGTAGTGAATAGCAGTGGCTTTTTGAGGTCCAGAAAAGTTAATGAAACATATTTTTCAACAAGTAAGAGGTGTATAGTAATATATCGGTTTGTCTCACGGTCGTACTCACCAAGGCCGTAGGCCTTGGTGAGTACGACCGTGAGACAAACCTCGGCGTACGGTCCCCATACACGAGCGACAACATAGTAATTCTATTATTATATGCCTTCAAATGTATTAATTAATCAGAAAATACCTTTTTTGACCGTAAATCGCCATAACGTCACACTCAACTGTTCGACAAAGACGTCATATACACTGTCATACTTGTTGTTAAATACCAGAGTCCTTAGCGGCAGCTCGCTACACTCGCCATATGAGTTTTGCATTCCGTAACATTGGCCTCATATACAGTATCTACGGTTCGGAGATTGTTCGACCTGTTCCTATGGCAATTGCCTTGCTCACTATCCAAACAGATCCTCTGTTAAACACACCCTTACTGATTAGCAGAGACTACGATTCGGAGATTCGCTGGTTCCTAACCTGCAAAAGGGTTCATGGTCGGAAGCAAACGTCGGAGAAGATTGTCAACATGCACTCGTCTTAAAGTTTATAATGACCAAATATCAAGGTATTTAACGTGAGACAACCACGTGATACAGTTTAGATAGCTTAGATATACAGTTAGATACTATAGAGGAAACCCATGAAAGTTTAGGGTCTGAGCTCATATCCCATCGAGTTTGAATCACATGGTAATTCACAAGGCGAAGCCGCGTGAATTGCTATAGGGAGCCAAAGTGAACCCGTTGCAACGCCGATAGCCGGTCACAAAATAGTATTTCCGGGTATAGGCACTCAGTACTTTGACTATGTAGGTTCAAGATTATATGTCTCATTCACCAATCTTTTAGATCCAAATTTTTAATAAACTTAGCAACTGTCATCGTAGTTTCGAAACAGAGTTATTCAGAGACGATAGTAGTAAACTACACTTCAAAAGTAACAAAAGAGACCAAAAACGAAAGTCTAGCCTCAAAGCCCCATAGGTTTAGCACTAGGCCTCGTTCTTACTGGCCACCGGAAATGGTGTTTTGTAGGTGGGTATCTGTGGTTTTAGCGGTTTCACTTTGGCTCCCTATGTGATTCAAATGAGATGGGATCGAGCTCTGACCCTAAACTTGAATGGGTTTCTGAATTTATCTCACCTCTAATATTGACTAGTGGGCTAACATTTGTGACATTATGCCCTATTGGATATATTTCCTAAATATCTAATGGGTGTTAGATACGAGTTTCCAATGTTAAGTCTATGGAGAATAAATATCTGGGGTGAGATAAAGTTTTAGATAGCTTAGATATACGAAATAAATCTACGCAGTGTCCCGACACTGGAACTATGGTAGCCAACGTAATTTGACGTTGACAACGCGGAGCGGTGAAGTAGACCTTCAGTGTTTGTTGATATCGATTGATTTTGTATATCTAAGCTATCTAAACTGAATCATGTTTATCCTCTGATCGTTATAATGGGTAGAGTGCAGTTTATCGGTCGGTAATTGCGGGAAAAGTACGTAGCAAAATGACGTCAGAAAAGAATTCGGATAGTGCTTTGCTTAACAACAGCCGCTCGAGCACTTCATTTATTCATTTCATCGCTAGTCGTATATTAAGACATAGAAGGTCACAATTAGTGTGTGATTAAATCCAAATTATGTTACTCTTACACTGATACAAATGTTATATACAACTATCCCTTCTTAATATTAGTTTGACACAAGAACAATGTTGTTGATACCTGACAATTCTTGGCAGCCATGATTTCGGGATGTGTATTCATACACCATTCATGAAAAGGGATTCTTTCTTTTATAGTAAAATATATGGGGGGTGTAGGGGGTCTCCCCCCACATTGTTAGTTTGTGCATATGGTTTGTGTAGCAAAACTGCACTAGTTCCCGTTATAATATTTATATTTTGCCTCGATATTCGCTAAATACACGAATGAATTCATTCCGTATAATTCTCGGGAGCGGAACGTTTAGTGTCTTTCACGGCCGCTAGGGGCAAAGGGTTAAGCCAGTTTCGATCACCCTAGCTTTCTGTTATTATCGCTCGATCGACAAAACGTAAATCGAGGTTTGAACTCACTGTACATGATTAATATACATAATTAAAGGTATTTTCATGCGTTTCTAACAAGATATATCAATAAACATTGTGGGATACAAGTTTTAATGTTTGAATCTGAAAATTTATGTACTTTTGAGCAAGTTTTTATTTTGACATTTGTAGCAGCCTGGCATCTGCAATTTCGGCAGTTTGCTGGAGAAAACACCAAATAAAACAATTTTTGCAAAACGAATTTATACAAAAAAAAACACCAAACATCTTCTCCTATTCTTCATCTCCATAACATTTTTTGTTTGATGCCTCTATGTTGGATATTTACTGAGATATTACCAGAGACAAACAGTGAATTTAACATTGGTTTCAATGGGGTGAAAAGTTGTTTAACCCTTCGTGCGTACGAGAGTACACTGCACCGCTTTCGGGAAAATAAACTGCAGAGCGAGAACATCGAGCAACGCAGTGTATCTTTGTGACGTCGGCACCGCTCCCGAGAATATATAGCACACAGTCGAACTCGCGAGTCGAGGACGTTCGCCATTTCTGAATCTGGCGCACCGCACTTAGCTTCGGCCTCTCGACCAATGAGATTGCGTTATTTTTCAAAGCACTCCGTATGTCGTTCAAAGCACTCCGTATGTCATTCAAAGCACTCCGTATGTCCATTCCAAAGGCGATGCGTACTAAGCTAGACGGAGTAATGTAGCTATATGATATTAATACTATTACCCTAGGAGCAGTCAGTATTGATAGCCAGTTTGTGCATAGGTATATAATAATAAGAAAACGTAGTGACTGAGCCCGTACGGTGTCCGTTCTCGGTCATTTGATGAATAAATACGGCCCTCTAGCCTGCGGCATCGGGCCGTATTTTTTCATCAATTGACCTCGAACAGCCACCTCTACGGGCTCAGGAACCACGTTTTATCATATTACTGGCCCGGAATGATTCAGGATATACAGGGATGGATCACTGGTAAAGTAAAACCCAGCAAAGGCCTGGGACAGGAACTATTCAGAGTAAGCTTCCCCATAACTGCTCTAGATATCATTTCTGGTATTGAAGAGTTAGAAGACGGGAACACTTGCATGATGGTGGTGATGTTTATGGCGTGAAATATATGAAGATCTATCCAATGAGGAATCACAAAGTCGCCAATTGTGCTGAGGCTTTGGTAAAATCAGTGTGTTATCTTTGAGAACCCTGTGTGTTCTGCATTCCGACAAGGGAGGAGAGTTTGAATCGCAGATCTGGCAGGAAATGTGTAAGATGCTTGGTATCCAGAAGACGCACACCAACTCATATCATTCTCAATCAGACGCTATGTTAAAGAGGTTCATCCACACATTGATTGTGTCTTCGGACCCTAGTCAATGACAGCCAGAAGAATTGGGAAGAGTTAGCACCCTTCATAGCGCACGCTTAAGATGGGACTATTCATTCCCGCACCAGGGCCCCGTTGCTCCATTTTGTGGTATTGTTAGCTATAATTGGGTCGCAACTTTATTTTTACGATTACTTTAACGATCCAACTGTTGCTCCCGTTATATCGGATCGTATCCCTATATTCACGCGGTTATGATCAGTCGTTCTGATTTATGATGAGGCAAGGAGAACTGTAAATAGCATATTACGTCCAACACCCCTAGAAGAATAAGGCTTTTGGAATTTTGTATGTAGCAGCAGCAACTGATTAAAGTGATACCAAAATGTCAAATAAGAAAGTCAATGTATAATGTAATACCCTCTCCAAATATTACCCTTGTTGATGCTCAAGAAATTGTTTAACAAAAACTTCAATTTGGCTGAAATCATGAAAGTTACCAACTATTTTGTATTTGTTTATGCAAATATTTTCAAATTCAGACTCTTATATTTCTGGATAGTTTAACCAAGATTCAAATATCATATTTTGGTAACCTAATACATTGATCTACAGAAAATGGTAACATTTTGCATGGACAACAATTGTTTTAGATACAAAGTTCTGTCATTCAATGACACCCCATTTTAGGGTGTTTTAATAGTAATGGCACCTCAAAACCTATTAATATCAGCTTCTTATCATCCACACATCATTTCCTCACAAGGAAGATATGAAACATTAAAAAAAGGGTATATATGTGATATGTTAATGGCAAAAGTTTAAATTTCTATTGTTTTCTTCATTTTATTTAATCATACAAAAACACATATATATATATGTGACTTGTATATGCACAAAATGATCACTGGTAACTAGTTGCATATCATTTCGAATTTCTTTTGTAATGTAGAAAATGTTAAATGACTCTTGCTATATATGTAACCATATTTGTGAATTATAAAACAGGGGTGTCGGACGTAACACTTATTTCCCTAATGACAACATAACCAGAATGTGCTTGTAACTATATCATTAATGCCATCTGCTTTTATAAATCATATGAATTTAACTTAAATATTCATAAGATCTATGTGGATAGAATAGACTACATTCTTATATGTTTTTATGAGTACTAGTTATACTTAGAAGGGGTATCGGAC
The DNA here is from genome assembly GCA_950022655.1 of Alentia gelatinosa. Taxonomy (NCBI): domain Eukaryota; kingdom Metazoa; phylum Annelida; class Polychaeta; order Phyllodocida; family Polynoidae; genus Alentia; species Alentia gelatinosa. The sequence goes on along the minus strand of OX465585.1, from coordinate 18,472,224 downwards.
GTATCACTTCTAAAGAAATTGCAAAGGGAGCTTGAACTGGATCAAAACTAATATATACCAATTAAAATAACAGTAGTTGAAGGTATTAGGTATATATAAAACATTTTCAGCAAAAAACAATCATGATGATAGATCTAGTCACATTTGGGGTCTCTAAACTAATAATTGCTTAAGGGGATATCAGACATAACACATTTAAATATGAAATGAGAAATCATTATATGTAGGTTTAAAATGATGAATACCTACAAAAGCTATATTAATTGAAGAGATAAGTCATATATGAATGATGTTATACACAAGTCATCAATAATCATAGATCAATTGTGCACACTCACATCCTAAACTGGTCTGCTGGGGTGGACAGAAATTACCAATCTGTTCACCCTCTTGGTCGTCTTGCCTTCTCGTAGTGCAGACTGGATATGCTTGCACGCAAGCATAACTAAAGCGACCGGGGTGGGTGGGGAGTTAGCTCAGTGATAAAGAGCATGGGACTTCTCCTACACCCCCCAGCAGTGGTAGATTTACTGCTATATCAAAGGCCAATCCTTCGCATACCATGTCTATGTGGTGTGGGAAGTAAAAGAACTCTCACCTCGGTAAATGTGTAGGGGTGGGATTTCTTCCTAAATTCATTTCATAGATTCGATCACCACCCTTGTGGTGTAAAAGAACCTTGAGAAAGTCTGGTGAGAACCTTCAATGGTTAACTGGACGTTAAATCAAACCCACAAACCCACAAACCCACATCCTAAACAGGCATTTAGATGAAGGGGTTATGGATGTAATTCTTTGTAATCAAGCAGGAGAATAGGAATTTTACCAATTAAAAAAAAAAAAAGCTAGTAAACATAGTTATTTAAAATGATAGACATGTGGACACCTTATATAAAGAGTATGACCATTTAATAGTAATTTCTTTGTTGTTTATTATATGATGGGGTATCAGACATAACATGGGATGTTGGACGTAACAAATGCACTTTTGTGTCCTGAGAGATATAAATATTTGGATTCATGAAAGGAATTTCTCTGTGCTTAAAGCCTACACCTCTTAGTATGATGTAAACAAGGTTTGCTTTTGAAGAGATCATAACAGGAATTATGGTGATGCTTGATGTGACTGATACATCCAACCCCTTATTTTTGGAATTTGAGTTTGAATAACCAAATTATGGATATCACACATTTAATGCAGTGCGATCAAATCTAAACTCTATCAAATGAAAAAAAAAAGATGTGTTTCTACACAATTTTAAGGGCAAAAAATGGTGAAACTGATATCTTATTATTTTCACATATATTTCAACATAGGGGTCATGGACATAACATATTTCATTTGGAAAACTTCCATCCATAGGACTCTAAGAAATATCCTCCTTTTTTACATATTTTATTATATCTTCCACACCCTTGATGATATAGGTTATTTTAATGAATAAATGGTCCTAATCAATTCCTTATAAGTATATAAAAAGACTTTGTTCATTGTCAACAACAGTAAAAAGTTGGAAAGTTAGGGGAAAAAGCAGTATTTCTCAATTTTCACCAACAAGACCAAGGCATACATAGCAAAAACCTATATTGGAATGAAAGAACTCGTTAAGACACACCTGTTGCTGTGGGAATGATAACTTTTCATTGGACGCTAAGAGAGGTATCCCTAAAAAGTAAATTTTACTTCAAATGCACGTTTTGAAAAACCGACCCATTTTACGTGATTTATATATATACATGTAGTTGAAACGGGTGTTCTGATGGGCATTTCCATTTACTGTTGACCTTTTCTTGTACAGACATCAAGTTTTTGGATAAAGTCTCCCAGTTGCGAAGGAGATGAATTTGCACTCAAGAAGTGTATGGGTTTTGATTCGAGCAAAACGCAATCATGCAATTTCAATGTTGCTGGAGCCGTGTGCAGCGGTAATTATAGTGGTAAGTATTGTTATGTTGTTACCGAGTCTATATATCATTACATATTTAATTAATGGTTTTGTATTCCAATCCCCCTTTGATATATATATATATATATATAGGGCAGATATGGAATGTTCCCTGGGCACAGGCACTTTGCCCACCCCCACCCCCGAGTAGCAGTTTGGTCAAAACCAATAAATAAACACGATTGTAAGATGGTTCAATGCTGTATGTATGCAACCCAATCTGGAATAGAGGGAAACTATGTTCCGGTGAAAGGAAGTCAAAGTTACGAGGTAAGGCTTGGAAAAATTACTGCCCAAGGCCTTGGCCGCGGGCAGTAATTTTTCCAAGCCTTACCGAGTAATTTTGACTTCCTTTCACTGGTACTTGGTTTCCCTATTCCTATATACCTTCAAATGTGGTTTAATAACGATAATTAGCGTTATTTGCTCATCCACCATCAAACCTGAAGCCAGATCTAACCTTATCCAGTAACTTGACACTTTATGTTTACTCCCCACTGCGCTTTTCATATGAATTTTGTAAGAGACAATCTGATTGGTCTAAATGTCAACCTTGGGTAGTATACGGCAACCTTGGGTAGTATACGGCAACCTTGGGTAGTATCCATAAGTTACTCCACCCCCCAGAACGTGGTGTAAGCATAGAGTGTACAGCCATAGGTATATAGGAATATGTATATGAGATCGGTTCAATACCACGGAGGTACGTACTGGAATCACCAAATGCTGCTGTTCAGAAACACAAATGACTTTAAAAGTCTTCAATTACTCACCGAAACGATAATGAATGAAGAAATGTGAAATCTGTGAGAGACTTTGAATTACAAATGAGACTTTTAAACTGTTGTCAGAGAAGTTGAAATCATCACCAGTTGAGATATGTCTTTAAACTCTATTGAGCTAAGTATATGTTTACTTATGTTTAACCCTTTAAGGGCGGATGATGCCTTAAGGCATCAACCGGCCAGGGGCGGATGATGCCTTAAGGCATCATTTGCTGGATATTTATAAAATTGTTTTTCAAAAGGAAATATTTTAACAATTAACTTGAAATTTTCACAGAATGTAGGTGTAATATCATATTTCTGAATTCTAAATAATAGGAATAGAATATTAACAATACCATATTATATCACGTGATAAATCTTCGAATTTAGAGTTCACAGGAGAATGCCCCCGTCCCCTAGACCTATACATAGTCACTAGGAGCCGTCCCCAAGTGTGGAGTTCAGCCATAGGCATCCGTCCTTAAAGGGTTAATTATTGACTGTTGGGAAGGCAGGAACATGGAAACCAGCCCACTGTGGTCCAAGCCTCTTTATTATCAACAAGCAACACATAAGTTGTAGATTTAAGGAATTGTGTTTATGAAGTCATACCGCCACAACTGTTTGTAAGTCTACCCTGTAGACACTACTAGGCGAAGGAACTCTGAAACTGGAGCGCCGGGAAGATAGGTGGTGAATGTATCCACCTACGGCTTTACTCCAGTCTAAATAAAAACCTTAAAAAAAAAAAAAAAAGTGATCTTATATAACCACCATACGACACTGTTATCAGTAAAGTTTGACCGTGATAAAGAGATTTACAGGGAGAAACACCAAAACTTTTTATGTGAGAGGAATCATGTCCTGGGTTTGATCATTGAGACATCCTACACTGGGATTTTTGTAAAGGGACAAGGGAACCATGGTAACACTTTGAAACCCTGTGGAAGAGCCACGGAATAGAGGGAAACTATGTTCCGGTGAAAGGAAGTCAAAGTTACGAGGTAAGGCTTGGAAAAATTACTGCCCAAGGCCCTGGCCGCGGGCAGTAATTTTTCCAAGCCTTACCGAGTAATTTTGACTTCCTTTCACTGGTACTTGGTTTCCCTATTCCTATATACCTTCAAATGTGATTTAATAAGAGACAATCTGATTGGTCTAAATGTCAACCTTGGGTAGTATACGGCAACCTTGGGTAGTATACCAACCTTGGGTAGTATCAGATAGTTACTCCACCCCCCAGAGCGTGGTGTAAGCATAGAGTGTACAGCCAGGGGCGGATGATGCCTTAAGGCATCATTTGCTGGATATTTATAAAATTGTTTTTCAAAAGGAAATATTTTAACAATTAACTTGAAATTTTCACAGAATGTAGGTGTAATATCATATTTCTGAATTCTAAATAATAGGAATAGAATATTAACAATACCATATTATATCACGTGATAAATCTTCGAATTTAGAGTTCACAGGAGAATGCCCCCGTCCCCTAGACCTATACATAGTCACTAGGAGCCGTCCCCAAGTGTGGAGTTCAGCCATAGGCATCCGTCCTTAAAGGGTTAATTATTGACTGTTGGGAAGGCAGGAACATGGAAACCAGCCCACTGTGGTCCAAGCCTCTTTATTATCAACAAGCAACACATAAGTTGTAGATTTAAGGAATTGTGTTTATGAAGTCATACCGCCACAACTGTTTGTAAGTCTACCCTGTAGACACTACTAGGCGAAGGAACTCTGAAACTGGAGCGCCGGGAAGATAGGTGGTGAATGTATCCACCTACGGCTTTACTCCAGTCTAAATAAAAACCTTAAAAAAAAAAAAAAAAGTGATCTTATATAACCACCATACGACACTGTTATCAGTAAAGTTTGACCGTGATAAAGAGATTTACAGGGAGAAACACCAAAACTTTTTATGTGAGAGGAATCATGTCCTGGGTTTGATCATTGAGACATCCTACACTGGGATTTTTGTAAAGGGACAAGGGAACCATGGTAACACTTTGAAACCCTGTGGAAGAGCCACGGAATAGAGGGAAACTATGTTCCGGTGAAAGGAAGTCAAAGTTACGAGGTAAGGCTTGGAAAAATTACTGCCCAAGGCCCTGGCCGCGGGCAGTAATTTTTCCAAGCCTTACCGAGTAATTTTGACTTCCTTTCACTGGTACTTGGTTTCCCTATTCCTATATACCTTCAAATGTGATTTAATAAGAGACAATCTGATTGGTCTAAATGTCAACCTTGGGTAGTATACGGCAACCTTGGGTAGTATACCAACCTTGGGTAGTATCAGATAGTTACTCCACCCCCCAGAGCGTGGTGTAAGCATAGAGTGTACAGCCATAGGTATATAGGAATATCGGTTCTGTCCTCCGAGTGTAATTGTGCAACAGATTCAACATTACTGACTTATAGAAGATCTGAAATAGAATTTAATTTGACGTCCTTCTCATCATTTCAGATTTCACCTATGATATGAGGAGCCATATGATTTGGGCAGGCGGACGGTGGGCGAGCCTGTGCACTGAATACATGACGGCGGAGCAGGTGGAATACGCGGGAGACACCATCTGTAGGCAGCTCGGCTATGATAAGGCCAGTGAGGTGGAGAAGGTGGTCCCTAATGAGGCGTTCGTCGCCAACCTCCACTCCTTGAATTGCAAAGCATCGGACAAGTCACTCAGGTCCTGCGACAAAATGTCCTTGCCTAACAACACAGGATTCAACTGCAGTAAACAACTGAGACTTGAGTGCCAGAGTGTCGAAGAGAGAAACGGTAAGTTCAGTAGAACCCCACAAAGACTGTAGAAATGAGATCATGGGCGACGACTGTCTTTATAAAAACTGAAATCTTACAGTAAAACACCGCTTCTGGGACACCTCGAAGGGGACACCTTGCTTAAAGGGGAATTTTTATTTAATTTATCTTGACTCCGCTTAAGAGGACACCCTGCTTAAGGGGTCACTTTGCTTGGAACGGAGGGTGTCCCCTTGAGCTGGGTGTTACTGTATCTTCTAACTTTTCTTCAATTGCAAGTGACACCTTTCTGTGGGTAGAAGCGTTTTACAACCAGAACACTGTAGGCTAGCCTCGGTCTGTCAACTGACACAGAATCGACTCACTCACACTTGGGAATAGATAATTTTAAATTGTTAGTTTTTTTTATCGGAAATACGTGATATACTATCCTAATATACTATCGTAAATACGTGATATACTATCCTAATATACTATCGTAAATACGTGATATACTATCCTAATGTACTATCGTAAATACGAGATATACTATCATAATACGTCCTCATAGCTCTGCAACTTATGCTCTGGGTCCCTGCCGATATGTACTCTAAATAGGAACGGTGCTTCTTTCCCTTTCTACAGATTGGTACATCAATATCATCGTGAACGTGGCGCGTTATGGGCTCCCCCCCTTGATCATGAGTATATTTATCCCCATGGCGATCATCCTTCATGCCCGCAAGCAACGCCAATGGCGCCAGCAGCGCGAACAAGCCGCTGCGGCTGCGCGGGCCATGCCGCCACCACTAGGGGGCATGCCGACTTCAACAAACCAGATCGACACTACTTCCGGCTACCCCCTGGGCTACAGTGCTCCTATGGCTAACATTGCTCCCCCGGCCTATTCCAGTATGTTCCCGAAGGTAGGGGGTGCACCTCCGGGTAACAGTGTGGCCCCCGATCCACTGCAGCCAGGCTATGTTCCTCCTTCTCCAATGTACACGTTACCTCCTGTGAACAGACCTTAAAGCTGAAGTAGTTCAAAAAAGGATCTATTGACAAGTCGCACCGACATCTGAGAAAGAAAGTCTAGATTCATTGTTTATAAGATTCCATCCCTCCAGTATTGGCTGCAGAAACTAATACGAAAACCTTTCTGAGGAAATATCATGGTACATATATCATCAGCAAGCCTCATATGATACTCATAGATCGGGTGTGACGCAGCAAGATGTGTCATTTTAAAGTATAGGTTATCAGGTGTGTCATTGTACATGTATATATGTACTTTTCCTAAGGCATGGATGATTCAGCAACTTTTACCTATTTATGTTTTTCTTACTGATAGCCCAGACACATGTATGCGGGTATACATTCCTCATTAGGCCTGAAACGCCACCGATCTTTTTTCAATCGATAGCGTTGGGGTCCTGGTGTCGAGTGTTGTTTCTTCTCCATGAGAGGATGTGTTGGGCCAGTACCTGTTGTGTGCCATGAGTTTGCCCTTATTGTGTAACCTGCCGGGTATAGCCAGGTGCGCAACAGGTAGAGGTCACTTGCTTCAGTCCTTCTCTGAAGAAGGAACCCCTTGGAATCTCACTTTTCATGTGGTGGTCGGCACCTACTCGGTGGTTGAGCCTGGACTCTTCAAAATGTTAGGGTACAAGTTTGGGGTTGACCTTAGGCTCTCCCGTAGATATCAGATGTCACATATTGAAAAGCAAATAAAACTCTGTTTTATTGAAATTCTTTGTGTTTGGACTTGAATATGAGAACATGTGATTTACCGAATCAACAGCTTACCCAGTATTTGAACTAACCTGTGGATCTAATACATACGCAGGGTCGTCTTTAACACTGGAGGTCATCAATACGATCATCAAGGCTTAGGAGAGACTGCTACAATAACAATATTCTTTGCAATTTAAATATACTAAAATATATATTTCCTAAACATATACTGATAGGACAAAAGATATTTGAAATATCGAATATGATCGTATTGGCTTCATGAAACATGTACAGAAAAATAAAGATCTGTAACATTGTTTAATTGAGAATACAATCTTTTTTTTTTATACAAAGCAGCTTTTATTTCTGAATATTTCATTGATGCATACAACAGAGGTTTACAACTAGAGTACCTCGCAACCAAAAGGCCAGGCAACTATTACAGAGATATTACAAAGATATTCAAATAATTTTTCTGTCAGTTCTTGTCATTCATTCGGAAGTCAATGATCCTGCTTGTATTTTTTGGGGATAAAGATAATTCCCTTCCTGGTATAAAAAGCTAAGAAAACCCCCCCCCCAAAAAAACCTCCTACAGTTCAGTTCTTGTTAGTTCTTTCACGAACTACGTTTTGTGTGTTCTAGTCCATATTATATGAGAAGTGCACAACCTAGGAGGGAGCCTCCATACATAAACTGGTACCGAATCCAAGAATTTATACCACTGTGCGCAACGTTCTTTCCTGTCTATAGACCACAGATATACTTCTCTGTACATAAGCTGATACATAGTTCTCTGTTCCGGTCATGATGAACAGATAATTGTCTGTCGATAAATATTAAAAAACTTGCATGGAGACAAATATTATGAAGCCGTTCTGCATGACAACCTTTGTTCTTCTCATTCCATCTTCTCCTCTCATTATACCTGGATGCAAATTGACCATTATTATATACCGCTTAGTGGTTCGTTTGTTTCCTTTATCTGCCTCCCCCCCCCCTTTCCCCCTTTATTTGCCTCCCTTTTTTCCCTCCCCCCCTCTTTTTTTCTCCCCTTTTTTCTCCCCTTCCCCCCCCCCCCTTTTTTTCTTTTTTTTTCTCTTTTTTCTCTTTCCCCCCCCTGCCTTCCCCCCCTTTTTTTTTCTCCCCCCCCCTCTTTTCTTGGGAAATCCAGATCCCTTCTGAGGATTTGTGAAAAGTACCTCTCTTCAGGAAGCACAATAACATCATTCAAGGTAGAATGCATATTAGAATTACTATGTGTACTTCATGCAACCATGCCCAAACATATAGTACAGAAAATATTTGTAAAGATATCTTTCCACGACAAAAGTAAGTTGGGCGTACAAAACGTGGGCAACAAATTACCACCTTCTACATACGTAATCATAATATAGACAGTAAATTAACACATCTTGAACTTTCATGACAATTACAGTGACTAAATACAATACTGACAAACTCACAATAACAGCAAAAAAGGTAAGGGCAGATTGGTGGTGGTGCACCTCATAATATACTAACCCCTTACTCACACTGCGCCGCTCCGGTTTATTGTCCCGCAAAACCTGTTTCCGAAGGTTGCTCTAGCGGTGCAGTGTGCCCCTTACTAACCATTGGCTGTCCGCTCCATGCTGCTCAGACCCATCTGCATCATCCTTCCTCATAGGAACCCACAAGACCACCTTCTAATGCACAGTGATTTCCCCTCATACATCATAATCTCATTGTATTCACATCATTGCCGTCACGAATTCTCCCCATTTCAAAAACCTGTCCATTTTTCCCAAGAGCCCACAAATGTGTCTTTCTATACATAAACTGTTTCGGAATTCCCTACTCCAGTCATAAACTGACGTTAGAATTGACCCGAGTAAAGCTATTTATAGGTTATTCTTGAATGACAAAAGAGAACAACCAACTTGCCAAAGAAAATTGGAAGAGATTTTAGTTGATAAAGAAATAGGAGAGGGAATAATCCCAGAGGGTTTGGATCGGGGAAAAAACATATACAAAGCAAATTTTGAATCCTGTTGGACTACTAAATTACACTCTTTCCAGTTCAAATTGATAAATAGGGTGCTTCCAACAAACAGATACCTCGTCCTACGGATACTGTAAGTATTGACTCACCTTTAAAAGCAAGCTGTGTGATGAGTAAGACTATTAAGAGTATTTCTTTATTCTTTTTCCACAACTCCATCAATGGTGGAGAAGAATAGTTGGGAAAGAACTTAGTCTCAACAATAAAACCATATTACCCGAGATACTGCGAGAGGTCAACAGGCCATAGTGGATAATTTCATTTTCTCTTCAATTGAATTTTATATTTATAAACAAAGACCGCTACAGTTAATATCCCAGTTGAATCGTGTTTTCCTAAAAGTTGAAAGTGTATATTTTGCAGACAAGTAAAAGAAAATTTGGTTTGGGCAAATTTTCTTTTTTAACCCCCCCCCTTTTTTTTTTTAACCAAAAGTACATTTTCTGGTGGAATGACCCATATATATATATACCCCCGGTAGTCCCTTATGCCTTCCTGACCTCTCCTCTTTGATAATAAGTATAGGCCAGGAAGACATATAAGGGTCATTCCACCAGGAAATGTACTTTTGGTAAAAATGGGGTAAAAAAATAAATTTGCCCAAACCAAATTTTCTTTTACTTATGTGCAAAATATACACTTTCAAGTTTTAGGAAAACATGATTCAACTGGGATATTAGTGGGGGGTCAGGTTTTGTGAGCCTGCAAAAATTGTTTCTATTATTGCTGTCACATCCGACATATAAAAAAACACTCATGATGATAGAGAAATATATTTTATTTTTTGTAAGACATAAAGTTTGTACCAAGTATGCCAAGCATAGTCTGATGTTATAGACAAGTGGAAATAATGAACTACATATGCAATCTTTTTCTGTGCTGCCTCAAAGATGCAAATAAAGAAGGTGTTCTCCAAGGGATTACAAAATGAATTTTGTTTTTTCTGTCACTATCTAAATACAAAAGTTTCACCTTTTTAAATCACAGAAATACTTTTATAGGTTATATACATGAATTATGTCAAATTAGAGGATGTTCCATGCATTATTTCTTAAGCTAATAGCTACTGGGAAAAAGGTTTGAAAATCTCTCGGATGTTATATTTTTAATAACTGATGTGATAGAACAGTAAATTCCACTTTCTTGATGAGAAATCCGAAATATGTCCCAAATTATTAAAAGTTCATGTTTCCTTTTGAAAATACATACATTATCTTCAATTCAACCACATATAACAGTACCTTAAATGCCAATGACCTGGTTTTTTTTTCTTGAAAAACTACAAAGAATGTCCAACTCTTTCTTTCTGATGACACACATAATACAGTAAAGTATGTTTTTTTCTCACAGTTTGTACTATGAACTCTCTGCATACCTTTTCTCTATACTTTGAAATGTAAAAAAACTAGCTTTAGCCTTAATATTCCTAGAAATACCACATTTCATGTGGACATGATAAATCTTTTGGACGTAATTTTTTTAATAACGGACGTGATAGAAGAGTGACTTTCACTTCCGCAAACACGAAATATGGACCAATATCTGAAAAACTTTTGTTTGTTTTTGCCAATGTATACATGATCTTCAATTCAACGACCTATAAGAGTACCTTAAATGCCAATGACCTGTTTTTTTTCTGGAAAAACTGCAAAGAATATGAAACTGTTACTTCTGATGCCACTCACAATACAGAAGAGTACATTTTTCACTTACATTTTGTGCTAAAAAACCATCTGCAAACCTTTTCTATATGCTTTTAAATGCCAAAAACACTAACTTTAAGCTTAATATTCATCCAAATGCCACATTTTGTGTGTACATCATAAATCTCTTGGACGTGATATTTTTAATAACGGACATGACAGACCAATAACACAAACATGAAATATGTACTAATTGCTTAGAAAATCTTCTTTGGTTTTGCAAATATATACATCAGCTTCAATTCAACCACATATAACAGTACCTTAAATGCCAATGTCCTGTTTTTTTTCTGGAAAAACTGCAAAGAATATCAAACCCTTGCTTCTGATACCACTCAGAATACACAAGAGTACATTTTTCATTTACATTTTGTGCTTAGAACCGTCTGCAAACCTTTTTGTCTATTTTTTTCATTTTATCTTTTTCTCATCTCCTTATTCCTCCAGTCCTTAGATGAGTCCTTTGGAGGTTTCCTCTCATCCGGAGGTAACGGTTTACGCCCCATGCTTTCAATGTATGGGTCATATGTAGGGGACCATCCATAAAGTATGTATGCACTGAGGGGGGGGGGAAGGGGTAAGGGGGTAGGGTGGTTAAAGTTTTGTGCATAGGCTACTTCTGTGTTTAATTGTGAAAAAAATAAGGTGGAGGGGGGGGGGGGTTGGTGGGGTCGAAAATTTGGGATATTGTGCATACATACTTTATGGATGGCCCTAAAACTGAAAAAAAGAGAAAACAAAAAAATTAGCAAACTACCTATTAAATAACATTCAAAAGGTACATTTGTTTTCAAAAATTGTGTTCTTTGTATGACTTTTGTTCAGACTTATATTTAGAATAGATATTTTGCCCACAAACTCAATCCTTTAAGGACGGGTGCCTGTGGCCAATCTACCACCTGGAGGACGGGTGCTGCTGGCACTTTATACTGCTAGAGGACAGGCACACTGCCGTTAAAACCCACAATCCAATTGTCTAATCATGTGATATGATATATAATCTTAAATATTTTATTTCTTTTGAATAGAAATACCAATAATGGTACCATGGACACATTTTGTGAAAATTTCGTTAATGTTCCTCCATTATTTTTTTTTAAAAACCATTTTGTAGATTTTTGAAAAATGATGCCTCAAGGCATCATTCGCCCTGGCCTGGATGATGCCTCAAGGCATCATTCGCCCTTAAAGGGTTAATATGATGGCTGTAAGAACAAAAATATTACCAAAATCAGATTTTTGCCAAAAATGTCCAAAAAAAATTGATTTATTTTTGTCATCACACCATAGAATATAACCATCCTCAGTATTCCAGGTGATTTTATCCAAGGTTTGTCCAAGTCTTATAGTTCAGGTATGGTTTTGAAAAATCATGCATCACGTCCGACATGAAAATAAACCACTATAGGCAGTAGCTCAATCTCATAATCATTTCAATTTTTGATTAGATATGGAGTACAATAGGCAAACATTAAGAAAAAACAAAACAGATGATCCTTACACTCATTTTCATACTTGTAATGAGTCAAAACCAAACGGGGCGTCACGTCCGACATACATATATATCGGACGTGACGGTGGCTACAAAAATGTATGAAAAAAATACATTTACATGTGGACTTTCTTCACTTTTTCTCCCTAGACTTATGAAATGATACTTGGTGCACATAATGAACAACTTTCGTTACTGTATTCTAGTAATTTAATCTCATTCAAACATAGTTCCTAGTCAATTCAGTCAAAATACTTCACCCATATCACGTCCGTTATGGCTATTACCACATGATAGGTGTACAACCTGAGTCCAGATATTATGCAGTCTTTTAAACATACATTTTATCATTGGGAATAGATCGTAATATACATATATTCTGCACCTCTTTGCACATTTTCTCATAGATCAATCGAAAGAAGAATTTCCATGTCGGACTAAATAATGTCCGGGATGGAAAAATAATGCTAGCATCGAAGAAATCTGGACTACTCACTCAAGCTGGATGTCTCCTTGAGCCACTGAACCACAGGAGGGAAGGCACATGCGCAGTTAAAAGGGATAACATCTGGTTCTTGTGATCAGCTTTCCCGCCTTCGATTGATCTCTCGGACGTGATAAATATCACGGACGTGATTCCTCCAAAATCACTTTCCCTGTTCTTGCATAGTGAAGGCACTTAGGAAGCATTTTATTACTACTACACTACAGACCCTATGGCCACATTATTCAGTAAGTTTTGTACCAAGTTAGCACCAATATGGAGAAGTGGAGAGTGCTAAATGCAACTCATCACGTCCGTGATATCAATTGTGTAAAATTGGTTTTTTTTTGTAATTCGGCTTGAAAAAAATTCCTGGTGCAGTTGGCCTAAAATCATATACATATGTAAAAAAATGATGTATGTCCAGAGTTTTAAGTCCATCTTTGGGAAGTATACCATTAAAATATATTGTCATCAGGCTATGCTAAATATCGCCTATTGCATTTGCTGAAAAAGCACACTTTTTATTGAAATACACCTAAAAAATTTGTGGAGCCTGAGAAATAAGGGAAAATACTACTAAACAAGAGCCAATATAGATAAGTTCAGGAAATAAAACAATTAGGGAATATATCTTTATCGTTTCCACCAAAGAAATAGTGCTAAACTTTAAAAATATCAAAAGGACATGCACTTTTTTTTACTAATTTCTGACTTTGAAAGGCTACAGATTTAAAAAAAATGCAGACTGACCAATAAAAGTAATGACTTTCTGAAAGGGCAGGGTGTCTTCTGTCTACATGAAAAAAAAAATTCAGAAAAATTCATTTATATTGAAATGATAGCCCATCAACCCCCAAAAAGTGTGATTTTCACCAAAAGTACATTTTCTGGTGGAATGACCCATAAAATATATATATGTTGGAAGTATTATGCCACACTTTGAATATTGTTCTTATATAATTGACTGTATGAATAAAAAAGATATCGATTTATTAGATAAATTGAACAGGAGGGGTCTCCGGATATTTTTTGGATATGCCTCAGGGAAGTACCGGTATTCCACTCATGAAATGTTGAATAAGTGTAATCTAGAATTATTAGAAGTCAGGAGGAAAAGAGCTCTATTGTGCCTGATGTATTTAATAAGCACAGAAATGATACCAATTGGTTAGAACCAAAGAAATCAAGAACAACTAGAAGAAGTGAGAAAATCAACTTCAAAACTCCGCTTCCAAGAGTGTCCACCGTCCTGAATAGCCCCTATTATAGGGGAGCATGAGAGTGGAATAAGTTGGACAAAGCAATTCAAACCAGTGACTCAATACAAACATTCAAAAGACTTATAATGGGAGTAGCAAACTAATAAGAACATTTGATAAAGGATATCGGTTGGATATGTAAAATCATCATTACCTTACCAAGTTCTGATAATGTTTGTATCATGTCAAAAATAACTAGTTTCCAGTCCCGAATATGGTTTCGCGGCCTATAAATCCTCCTCAGAAACCAGTTAAGGGAACGAACTACATACGCTGGTTACTCGGGTCTCCGCTAGGTAACACCACAGAGTAGAGATAGCACCACGGCAGAAATATAAGCACATAAGGCGAAAACAAGCCGAAGAACTCAGTTCTGCGATTTGGCTGGGTTCCGCATGTGTACGCCGCCTGGCTACCTAACATCTCCGCCGTGCCCCCTAGCGGATACCCCAGCGTATTCTGCTATCACTCTCCTACCTGATATTTAGAGCATCTCTGGAATCGCTAGAGCTGGCACTCTGGATGAAGAGTGGTGCGCGATGACATCTGCTGGTTTCGTTGAGAACCAAAAGCAAAGGTAAGAAATTAGAGATTGCACAAGGAACCTGTGTTTTGTGCGGAGGTTATAAACACATATCAATTTTTATAAACATGACTGAATAGTTTTTCAGCATAGTACATACATAAATCATTTATACAAAGATTTCTATTATTTTTCACTCTTGAGAGGGTGATATTGTTCATTATACCTCTATCATCGCCCACTCGCTAAGTTTGTCACTTATGAAGTTGTGTATCGAGTGGCACACGTACAGTGGTAGGCCTAGTAATATTTAATAATCTGATACTAGTGTATTAGTAATAGTATAGATCTCATATTTCCGAATTTGCATATGGTAGACTTATAACCCGTATTATTTTCCTTTACACATAGATTCGATAATGAATAAATACAAACCCAGCAGTAAACAAGGACCAGGACGGAGAGATTGGCGGCGTGACCAGCCGGAGCCTCCCGCCCAGCGCATCAACGCCTACGTACGTACTCGATGTTAAAATTCAATTCTTCTCCTTAAGATCTAAAGACTTTCGCCCGTATAAATTCGTTTTGTGGTTGTTTAAAAAAAACCTGAGATAGGCTGTGATAGCCCTCTACACGCAGGCTCACTGCTTGTATTGGTGTCATGTGCTTCCCTTTTAGTTTCAGTCTACTGCTATTTCTAGAGTCAATATTGGGCCATCTTGGCAGAAATCACCAGATTTAGCACACATGTCCGGGTCCCAGAGCTACGCCGGTCCCCAGCACAACATCAGCGTCTTTCATATTCCCTTCATCAAGTTCATGTTCTATTCCAGGCCACCTCCACATCTAATCCTCCTTTCCAGATTCAACTAAATAACCCTGCACCCCCACCCTCCTATCCATGAATGTGTTACCGTGTAGTAACCACTGCTACCGATGCAGTGATTCTGTAGGTAACAGCACAGAGACGAAATACTCTACACAAGTCCGCTTGCCTAGTAGTTTACTGTGTGTAGTGGCTACCTACTTGAGAGAGCTGGCTACTAACCAGCGTTTGTGCATTTTTTCGTTCTCGGAAAGCAAATCCTAGTTGCAATTTTTTAGTGAGCGCTACACGTTAGGCACTTACTTAGTTTTTAAGACTTAATAGTATGTATTCTATTTGTCTACCATTGGATAGATCTTAAGAAAATAAGTGGATTTGTTTTTTGAATGAAATGTCTACACTGTTCCAAATACAAATCTAGCAGTGATATAATGAAGAGAGCCTAGCATATCTGGTCACTCAGAAAACGTTTATTGTCACGTTGATGCTATGATTGAAATCTAATTTCTATCTTTTTTTCTGCCTCAGATGTTGGAGGATCCTATGTATGAATACATGGAAGAAAAGAAGCGTAGAGAAAAACAAGAAAGGTAAGTTATAAATGTTGATGGGGTTGAGGGTTCAAAATGAAAATATGAAACATGGTGACTGACATTTGCACAATTCTGGTTACTTCAGCTCTCAGCTGAGGCCAGGAATTCATTTAGAATAGCTCAAAATGCAAGACAGTCCAGGGGCTTCTGCCTCTATGCTCCAAGGGCATATTATATAAACAAGAGTAAGAGTTTCTTTTTTCTTTCGTTTGAGAAAGAATTGTTTATTTAGAATATTGTACAAACTTCTTTTTGTGCAGAATGCAAAGAATATAACTTTAAAGTAAACTTTCATACTAATATAGAGAATCATTGTGGTTATATCATTTGCTCCCATTTTCTGTGGTTTTGTATATATTTCATCTAGAGATAGTTGCTACAACATGAATTTGAACATCCTAGATTTCATCTATAGGTACCCAGAAAGCTGAGAAGCCAAAAGGCTAAGAAACAAAGTTGATTTCAACTAGATACATTGTCTACGATTCCAAATCCCAGATGGCTTAAATACTGAGACAACAGATATTGTTAAACGGGACATCCCCACCTCAAATGCCATGTCAGAAATCTTTTCCACGAAATGGTAATTATACAAACAATTTCTGATTCAGCGAAAAAAAAAATCATACCTAACATAGCCTATATGAGTTAGATCCCAAAAGCTCACAGTAACTCAAAACTTCTGAGACATTAGATACACATCTCACCCCACACAATTAAAGGAGGGGCACGTACACCCCTACTTGGACCACAGATACCTCTTATTTTTACACCAAATGGATGCTGCAGCTCCTCGCCTGATGAGACGACTTGGGATTATCGTAAACACAAATAAACCATATAGATTTTCACTAAATTAGAAATGTCAAAACTGGAGGACAGGTTTTGGGGACACTAAGCACCCTATACAAGACGACACCAGCGCTCACACAGAGCCCCACTGCACCACTGACTGTCAAGGGTGCAACAAACACCCGAATGGACACAGCAGGGGTACACTGAGGCAGTATAGCCTACGGTGCTGGACTAATAAACACACCGTGACTTTTTTTGTGTGTAAGAAATAATGAAAACTTGAAGAGGTCTTTACAACCCAAGAAGAAACTTTGAAGTCATTATTAAACTATTCCAAATCTTCGAGAATGGAGGGGCTACCATCTAGATATCGTGAGGATGCTCTTACTGTACTGGTCGAACGATTGACTTATTTTTTTAATACTTCAGTAACTTGTGGAATTTCCTTCTCAGAATGGAAGGGGTCGACGATCATCCCATTAAAAATATTGGTAATAGCCCAAATGTATGTGGCCTGTGACCGGTGTCATTGTGTCAGGAAAAAATAGTCCATAACCGCACACTATCCTTCCTAGGAAATAATTCAATATTAACCCCAGCACAAAAAGGTTTTCGGAAATATTCCTCAACAATAGGGACAATTGCAAAGCTAACCAACCATATTCTATCAGCCATAAACAACAAAGAATTTATTGTAAGTGTTTTTATTGATTTTAATAATGCTTTCGACACCATAGATCACAATATTCTATTTTCAAAATTACAATATAATGGTATACAGGGTATCCTGCTAAAATAGTATACTACTAACTTAAATAAAAGTTATCAGGAAACAATGACGAATGGGGTGAAATTGGTCCCAGAACAGATCTCTTGTGGTGTTCTGCAGGGTTCTAGCCTGGGGCCTATGTTGTTTATATTATATGTTAACGGTTTGAAAACTGTTATGAATCCTCTTCGAAAACATAACAAAGGAAAGAATGTAATTCCATCATGATGTAAACTGGTGGTCCATTGAGACCAGTCATCAGTCTGAGGACATGCCAGTCTAAATAAAAGTCATTAAATAAGAGTACATGAAAATAATAGTGTTACGTCTCCAACTCCAACTTCTTAATTTTTCCTCAGCCCTGTCCTCTATCCCTGCACTATAGTAGATTGCCCACTATGGCGGTTGTCCACTAGAGTGGATTGCCCGCTATGGCGATGGCCCACTATTATATATTGACTTAAAGTTATGAAGAATGTATGTGTAAAAGGTAATTTCAAAGAGTATTACGTTTTGAGGTATTATTTTTCAGGATCGACCAGTTGAAGGCGCTCCTTGAATCCTCCACAGACAGTAGCAGTGAAAGCTCATCAGATGAAACGAAGAAAGAGTCCAGTAAAACGAAAAGGAAAAAAAAGCAAAGAAAGAAAAAGACAAAGAAGAAAAAGGACGAGAACCATTCAGAACCTGAACCTAAATCCAAAAGAAAGAAACGATCTCAACGAAGGCACTCACAAGACGACATCGAATGGGTGGATGCAGCATTGCAATATAAGGACGATACATCTCAAACAGCCAAGAATGTTAATCTCGAGACGGAACCTATTACGAAATGTGACATAAAGGCCGGTGACCACCAGAGTGGTGCAAAGACAGAATCCAAATCGCACTTAAAACACAAAAAATCGCGAAAGCAGAAAAAACAGAAGTCACGCAATAAACATAGGTGATACGTATCCTTTATATTTCAACCATTTCAATGGAGACCCGAAATAAATCCATACTTTTAATAGTAGTACCGTTATTAGTAAGTATACGGAATGTGAATTTGGTAATACCTTACTTTGGTAAATTTGAGAGCGATAATTTGGTTATTTATTATGTTTTTCTTTATAATTTTCTTAACGTCGGATGTAATAGCAAGGTTCTAGCCAAGTTCTCCTGAAAGATTGTATATGTATTTGTGGGCATGTCCTGTTGACAACCTTTTAATTGTTACTATACGAGGATAGCTACACATTTTCACACCACAGGGTCCGACCTTTGATATGAAAACCAGAGGTGTGAAACCGGCCACGCTACAGGCTACATATCATAAAGAATGCGTTAACGGCTCCTCTAATATTAAAGCCAATAGAATGGTTGCAGCTAGCAGTGGGCTCCCAAAGAGTAAAAACATATTGAATTAACTTCAGATCTTTACAATATGACACAATTGAGCCATGGAAGATATTTGTGAATTGCCTGGCAGAATGCAAGATTGCCATCTCGATATATGTGCAACAAATATGATCTAATTTTTTTTTTTTTTTTAAATTTCCATAGAACAGTTCTACACGCAGGTAGATCTTCCACTGTCTTTTGATGTAGACAGGCTCATATCACAAAATAATTGTGGAAACAATGATATATACAAATAGGTGATGATGACAATACTGTACACTATGTTGACAGTCAAAGATGATCTTGCTTTCATAAGTACCCAATTTGTTACTTGTCATAACAATATCATATAACAGGCAGCTTAAACATGGTTTTACCTTCTCAATCATTGCTGAAATGCATCTTATGTAGTTGCACAGCTCCCGTCTGACTCGTCTTGAAAGCCCTAGTACCACAGATCTAACAACAACAGGGCAACATAACTCTCAACGTGTAGAGACGAGGCTTAGCCGAAGTTAAACCTTCACCCACCACGTTGCGACCACGAATATAACTTTAAACATCGTAAATTTTGAAATTATGAACATGGGAATTTCCAAATAATAAGCAACATTTACTGAAGAAGCTCACTGGTGCACTTAATAGATACCCTTTATTATAATACTGCTAGATCTTTGTAAATTTCGAAATATACCGGGGTACCTAAGGCCTATAAAGTTTGAGATATTTAGAGGAAATAGATAATGATCTCTAATCTCTATTAGGTAAACTGTTACATATTGTTAAAGTCATACAGATAAAAGTTTATTTTCAAGATATTAATTCAATGAACCTACGGTGTCATGGAAGGACCCAAAGAGGTCCTCAGCTGAAGACAATCTTTGGGGTGACACTTGGTTTTTATGGATCAATTAATGTTCTTCACTGGCTTATCCTGTTCTTCACGGATGTCTATGTTGGCCCCACTCTGGTCTTCTGTACACTTGGTTCTGCTTTTTAGCCTCCTGTCTCATTCATGCCCTGTAATGTTTTGCCCGTATCCTTTTCAACTTTAATTTAGTGTTATCAGATTAGTAATAATCTTTTTACTGGCAATGGAAAGCTTTTTCCAGTTGACCCTGACCCTACACTTTATCTAGGGAAAAAGTGATCCACTGTCATTTGAATGTGCTGGTCTTTTTTTCTCCTCTCACTTATTAAACTTTAATAAAGTTTGTGAATTCGCAAATTCTGTATCTGCTCTAAATGTGATAATGCCATATGCTTTGACACAGCCAAATTGAATATGCCTGAAGAGTCCGATTCGGATGAAACCTTGATCCCCTTGCGCCCACTGTCTATTATTGACAGTCACCAGAAATATGCTGGGTTACCTTTCTTGTTTGATCAAATGTATGGTAGCCGGGCACGGTATTCTCTTTCTCTTTGCCTAAATCTTCCTAAATAACGTTTTTTTCATCATCATATACTTCCACTCCTTGGAGTACTGCCATGGGGACTTCTTTTATCTCCTTTGGGGTAATTTGCGGCCCATTATCACATGAATATTTTCTGAATTACAGAACGAACCAACATTTTCTATCCATTTTGCATTTTATTGAAAAATGGTTAGCTTTCGTTTTCAAAGGTTTTTAAAAATGTTATTTCATCATTTGCATTCACTCATTATGTTATGATAACATTCACAATAATAATTAGTCACTACAAACGTATCATAAGTATGTGAAAATCACCGAAAGCTGAAATTTCCCCCTCCCCCTAAATCCTCAATTTTGGGCCTCTGTTAATTGCCAACACAAAAACAAATGAAAAGAAAATGATATGGGTTTTATTATGTGAAATGCAACTTTTTAGAATGTCTTATATATTCTTTAAAAAAATTATCATATCAATCTCTAAATCATAATCTAGCATGATGATCCCCAATTTTTGATTTAGATATGTGTTCTACCATACTTTGAGCTCATTATATTCAATTGTCAGAAAAGAATGACATGGGTTTAATTTTCAAGGCAAATTGTCAGATATGCCCTTAAGTACTTTCCTTCATTTAAAACAAGTTATAATCAATAACCGTACATCCTTGGGGCAGCAGCCTCTTATATTGGATGTTCTGAAAAATGTTTTGCTAAATTTCGTCCAACAGCTATGTTTGACAGGGTACCACGTGCTTCAATACAAGGGGAGGGCCCATATTTATGGATGGAACAGTTGCACACACAACCAAGGTGAAATGCATGCTTTTCTATACCAAAAGGATTACTCTTTCATGTTTGAGAAGTTATACAAGAATTTCATTTTTGACATGTCTGCTTCACTACCCTCTAGTCAAAGATTGATCAAACTTGATCAAAAGATTATTACATCTTGTTCTCTGCCGACTTTTTTTGATAGACAACCTTTCAGACTAATTTCCTATGTCCCATTTATCTAACTTAAGTCACCAACAATGTAGTTCTTATGACCCATGTACCTTCAAATATACATTGGTCACTTTGAGTCACTTGCAACATGCTGAAATAACGGATATTTGGCCAATTTTCATACAACAAACCCTCTTGCATTGATTCCCTGGTATGAAGGTGTGCCATGCACAGAGAAAGCAGGTAGACCTTGCTTGATTACAGAAATAGGAAAACATATCATTAACAACTGACTACTACATATCACCGTTATGTACATGCTACCTGGTAAAAATGATAATTCTACTAATGACTTTAAAGAGGACTCTAAGTTGGACAGTGTAAATCATTTTGTCCATCATTTCCCTGGTTTAAAACTATAGGTGACTCAAAAACAATTTGAACAGTCAAATTTTTCCGATGGACAATGTTATGGATAGTGAACAAATGAGGCTTCTGAATTGTACATACGAGATTGCTGAGAATTATTGGGATCCAGGTACTGTAGGGGCCTGTTTTAGGTGCTTTGGACATGACGATATTGACATGAATTTGAGTGGGCGCAGAATTATTTCAGAGCATGTTGGAAAAACTAGCAAACATGTTGCAGTTTGGGATGGAAATCCAAAAATATTTATAAATATGATAATATAACCTGACAGAGTTAGGAAAAAAACGTAATGTCACAAAAGACCCCCCTTGGGTCATATATTGACCCATAGGCAAAGAAATATGAGGACCAGGCTATTTTCTGGACCTGCTTCTGGTAGCCCAACATGTGTTACGAACGTGCAGCAAAATAAATTAGATTTATACCTTTTTGTGCAAGCGCTAGAGGTCAAGAACTAGAAAGTGCACTGATTTTCACCAAAATGGTTAAGTGACCCATACACAAGTCAGTCTTACTACTACCATCAAATGCATTTACAATATTATCAGCGGTACAATATCACATTTCCCGGTGCTAGCTTCTCGCATTATTTTCATTATCCGTGGTCCATTGATTGTTGCTATTGCAATATATCAATGACTACCATGATTATAAGGGTAACCAAATCTTTATCATGGTCTTTGTGGTGTGCATGTTACATAAAATGCTCGATTCAGTTTAAAAAAAAAAGATTTTGATTTAGACTGAAAAGAGCTGGTCTCAATGCGATACCAGTATTTCAGGTTCATCAATACAGTTCTGATTTCAACGGGCATACTTCGCTCACAACATATAGAGACAATTTGTTACATTGTAAGGTAATTGTTAAATTGCCAATAATTCCTACCGCTGGCGCCACCTATTGTCTAGAACTCTCCACTCTGACGTCACACGACACCACTGTGTCACTTCCTTCAGACTTTCGACTGGGTTACACGGGTTTTTTCGGAGCCAAGTCAGCACTAACGATAAGTCGAAAACTCATAAAGTGAGGCAACAGATGCCAAACCAGCGTAAACTGCCCCTCTCGGTGCAAAGAAAAAGAAGGAAGTACGCAACTCGACAGAGCAGAGATCTTCCAAAGATGTCGACAGACGCCGTGCAATCACACAACGCAGTCCGTAACCAAGATGGCGGCGGCGAGACCGATGAACAGCCGGCACAGCAAGGAAGCCCCCAACTGCAGAGCAAGCCAGCAAAGGCCACTGTAAGAGAAAATGCACAAGCCATTAGACTTGTGGCCGGACGTGTGGACTCTATTGACACTCAACTACAAGGGATAGCAAATATGTTGTCCCAAATGGCGAACAGTAGTGCACCCCGTGATGGAATGTCTAGGAGGTCAGTCAGCTGTGAACGCTCACCTGTACGGACCCCCAGTGCACATCGACATGAGTCCAGGGACCGAGCCCGCCGCGACCGCTCCCCGCTGATATCGGAAAAACGCCAAAACTACAGAGAGATATACCACCACCCCAACCACCACCTACGGACTACAGCAGCGAACCAACCCGAACGCCTATCGGATATAAACCTCAACGAAGACGCAGCGGATCGGATGGCGCAGGCCATTAGACAGGTCCTCCAACTGGAGGTAAAAAGTACTTCAGGTAACATGGCGCACCATCATGTTTTCAGAGGCGCAAAGCGCGTCAAGACAACCATGGATGACCTAACGCTCGCAGAATATGCGTATGGATTTCTGCAGATGATAAAAGTAGCATCGGACGAAGAAACCAGAGACGCCATGCAGCTTCATCTAGAGACTATCATGGACGATGCTCGTGTCTTCCCGTGGCCAAGTGTAAGGATGTTTTCGGAGGAGGTGTGTGACCGGATAGCACAGGGCCGCCTATACTGGACTAACGGCTATGAGATCGACCACCTTCAAACAAGGTATGCTCACTTACCGGGACAAGACAAAACAAAACAAGCGACCGCAGAAAAGTCTACGAAGGCTACACACGGAATGGACCTCCCTCCCCATGTGGCTCGTGCGAGACCGGGCCCCCCATGTGCCCAGTTTCAGCGCGACGAGTGCAGCGAGGCAACGCACCATGTGGTGGCAGGGGTGAGGCGCCTGCATATCTGCGCGTCCTGCCTGGCCGCAAAATCAGCTATGTACCAACATAGCCAGGCAACCTGCAGGAATACACCGAAACCCAACACGGCGGGGTTTGGGCAGTAACACCGCGTGCCAAAGTGTATAGGACCCGAGTATTCTACAACTCAACTCTTCATACAAGTAGAACTGTGAGTAAAAAGTTCAATGAGCATAAACGTGTTAAAACTCGTAGGCGGCGTGCAAAGGTAAACACACCCCACGTGGACCGGAAACTAAACAGCCCAAATGTAAACAAAGGCAAGGTAAACAAGCCCTCTCGTCACATGTATGGGCACAGTGTGGGTCTCAAAGTTAGACATGGAACTGATAGTTGTGGCCGAATACCGGCAATTTGTTCCGAGCAGAATAAATCACGCTCATGTTCAATTCAACATAGTATGAATATTGTACTCCCCGTTCCGGATAGTGAACCTCTGGAGATACCTCAGGACACATCGGTGAGGAAGCCCGGGACCCACCACTAACCATGCATTATGCTGGCCCCAGTATCTCGCGGCGAGTGGACCATGGCTCTGCATCTAAGCAGCCCCTTCTCCACCGCCTGGAGTACTCAGGAGGAATGGTCATCTCGAGTCCCAGGTCCTCTCGTGACCTGCAGGGCCCTACCGGACTCCCAGAGGTTCCCGCCCGGCCCGTCGCCGACCCAGGCATGCATGGGAGACGGCCCGTCATGGACCTGGAACAGACCCTGGAGGGGGCAGAGGAGTCTCTAGGATGTAACCCTGCCCCGTATACAAGTACACCAAGGAGAAATGCGCATGAGCTCCCTCTTGACGAGGTCGCCGATACGCGAGTTGTCGGCCCCGTCACTGGAGGAGAGGCCCTGCCGGCTCTTGGACCTAAGCAGTATAGGAAAACTGTCAAAAGACTCTGGCCAAAGCCGACCTCTCAAGCCCGGGCAGAAGCCCCGCTACACATGGACATTTACCAGGAGGTACTTAAAACCGGCTTGCCTAACTACATGTCTGCAAGGATACAAATACCCTCAAAAATTGAATCTCTCGTGCTGGGAAATGGAGTTGGAAGGCTACCATGATAAAGAGGTGTGTCAATTCTTACGCTACGGGTGGCCCTCGTCCTACTCCGCACCGAACATACCGATACCTGTCGAACAAAATCACGCCTATGCTAGGGCTTTTCCCCGAGCTGTTGATAAATTTATTGAAAAGGAGTTGGGTGAGGGCGCCATGCTTGGACCGTTCCCCGCCCCACCTTTTGATAAGTGGACACAGGTAAGCCCACTACTAACTCGACCTAAGCCTGGCATGGCCGAGGAGCGTAGAGTTATAATGGATCTTAGCTACCCACCAACCAGGAGTGTAAATGACGGAATTACCAAAAACATGTTCCAAGGGGCATACTCCTCTTATACTCTCCCCTCGATCGCAGATCTGGGCGCCCTCGTAGTGCATGCTGGAAGAGGAGCACTCATGTGGAAGTCAGACTTAAGGAGAGCATACAGACAACTTCGTCTTGACCCTCTCGACTATCCCCTCCTGGGGCTTAGGCACCGAGGACAACTGTACCTGGACATTTGCCCCTCTTTTGGCTGCCGCTTCTCGGGCGGGGCCCAGCAACGCGTGTCGAATGCGATCACGTGGATCATGAACACAACCTATGGAGTCCCCATCATGGCCTACGTCGACGACTTCATAGGAGTGCACGCGGACTTCACGAAAGCGGCCAAGTCGTTCACGGGTTTTGAAGTACTCTGTGAGCGACTGGGAGTTGACATCGCGAGAGAAAAGTCTGTCTTCCCTACTACACGAATCGAGTGGTTAGGGTTCCAGTTAGATTCGATCGATATGGAAATAACAATCCCGCAGCGTAAACTCGAAGCTCTCATACAGGAATGCCGCGCCTGGCAGTCAAGGGAGTATGCAACGAAGACACAACTCCAATCGCTAGCGGGGAGGCTGAACCATATCAGCCAGTGCATTCCCCCCGCAAGAAGGTACATGTCCCGGATCCTTCAATGTCTACGTGAAGCAGGAGACAGGGAATCAGTACCAATAGACGATGAATGTAAAAAGGACATTCTATGGTTTGTACACTTTGCACGTGAGACAAATGGGAAGAAGATGCTGACAAAGACTCGGCCGATCACAGTTATAGAATGTGATGCCTGTCCCAAAGGCCTAGGAGCCTTTTGTGAGAAAACGGCCTCATACTACTCCATCCCACTACCCCGAAGGTATCGGGATACCTACCACATCTCCTAAGTGGAAGCTATTAACTGCCTGCTAGCAGTTAAGACACTGATCATGCAGGACTCAAGAGGCCATGCCATACATGTGATAATACACTGACAATAGCGCAGCGGCGACTGTGATGAACACAGGAAGGACACACGACCCGATACTGGCCGCATGCGCCCGTGAAGTGGCCCTTCTGGAAGCAACACGGGACATAGAAATTACGTTCTTCCATGTGCCCGGCCCACAATTGGTTCTCGCAGATGCACTATCACGCGCGCACTTCGACGATGCGAAAGCAAAAATTGCCTTAAACTTAGTGCGAAAATATGGTTATGTTAGATGTGATCCCGTAAAATTATGCTATGTGCTGTCACCCACGTAGAGTAATCAGAAATACCCATGCTAACTACCATTTCCCCCTTTTTCAGAAAGAATAAATCCAGCGCTCGCCCACCAGCTTGAGACAACCTGGAGAGCTGCCTTAGCGCCCGGGACCTCCAAAAATATTCAGCGGCAGGCGGAAGCCTATATCAAGTTTATGATAGCTCATAACTTTGACTACACCACGCCAACACAATCCCAACTGGCAATATACGTACAGCTTTTGGCAAATTCACTGAAGAGCCCCTCCTCCCTACGCAACTATATGTCGGGTGCCAAGACACTGCTAAAAACTCTCGGCCATAACACGGACTGCTTCACCGCTCCTCTTGTCCTCCGGGCTTTGCGGGGAGTGGCGAAACTCTCAACTCACACGCCAGTGCCGGCCCCTCCTCTACCGATGTCAACTTTCCACACGCTTGTGGACGGTTTGGAGAGGGCCGGGGTGGCGGGACTACCAGCCAAGGCCCTCCTGATAGGATATGCCACGATGCTGAGACAGTCGAACTTACTTGTTACAGGACCGTACGGGGCAGCGGACCACACTCTCCGTCGGATGGATGTGCGTATCGCCCCCCCGGGCCTACTAATCAATGTGCGGTCTACTAAAACGACGTGGGGCCCCGCCGCTGGTTTCTGCATCCCGGTTGTAGCCCTCCAGGGCCCGAGATGCCCTGTGACGGCCTGGTGCAGGTACTCTGAGGCTTTCCCGGCGCCCCCTCATGCCCCGGCCTTCATGGGCGTGGGCGGTCGCCCCCTTCGCCCGGAGTCGGTCACGCTTGTCTACCGATCGGCCTTACGAGCGGCAGGTCATGCGGCGGCTGATACCTTCATGCTGCACAGCCTCCGCAGGATGGCCGCGAGGCAGGTGGCCCACCTCGGAATCCCTGATGAAACGATAATGGCCCATGGCGCCTGGACCTCTCTCCCAGGGTTCCGGGCCTATGTCCCTAAAGAACTTCCCCGCACGACAGCTACGGCCCTCGCAAAATCTTTGGCTGTGTAAATAACGAACAACTCTTAATATTGGTTTTACACTATTTATTACCGCCGAAGTGTCTTAATAAATTGTTTTAACTGGCCGTCCAGCGTTGTGTTAATTGTAAGGTAATTGTTAAATTGCCAATAAGTCCTACCGCTGGCGCCACCTATTGTCTAGAACTCTCCACTCTGACGTCACACGACACCACTGTGTCACTTCCTTCAGACTCTCGACTGGGTTACACAGGTTTTTTCCCCACCCACCCTCACCTATATATTGGACACTCATAAAATACTCTACTTTATTTTAACTCACTGTCATAATAATATTGATCGACGTTGTTCAATTGTAAGTCATCAAAAACTATCTTATCTCGTTTATCCTATATTAGTCATATTACTGTTTTACATGTCTTAATCATTTACTGCAAATGGCTGTGTAAATAACGAACAACTCTTAATATTGGTTTTACACTATTTATTACCGCCGAAGTGTCTTAATAAATTGTTTTAACTGGCCGTCCAGCGTTGTGTTATCATGAATGTGATGAATGTTATCAGTGAAAAACGACATTAATTCCCATCTCATTATTATGGCTTGTAGCTTGTACAGACACACCCTTGCTTCGGAATTCAGTGTCCACATATTCTTGTCAGTA
The DNA here is from genome assembly GCA_950022655.1 of Alentia gelatinosa. Taxonomy (NCBI): domain Eukaryota; kingdom Metazoa; phylum Annelida; class Polychaeta; order Phyllodocida; family Polynoidae; genus Alentia; species Alentia gelatinosa. Next base: position 18,443,987 of record OX465585.1, on the reverse strand, counting down.
GTTTCCTTTGTCCAGATTGAAATTTCACCTAGGGTATCGATTTGCCTCCTCTTGAAATCGTTCCATCACCTTATGTAAGACAGTCTGACAAGACGATCATGGATATATCCTGATATGCATATGCTTATATTATTCTATAAATATGATTAGTAAGTAATTGGAAATCTGTATACCTCTTATATTAGACAATCAAACCAGTTTGGGATTGCTCTGCACCGAGAGATGTCCCCCATTACAATCGGACATGCATCAACAATCGGCTCACTTTTGAATAACACAAAAGAGACCTTTACCTGTTTCGTCCATATAAATCGTAGTCGTAGTCATTGAATTAAAACCTGACCCTTGGTATGTCATTTAATGACCGTGCCACAACAACACCAATAAAATAAAAGTCTTTTAAAGTTTCCGTTGAATAACTTATGCCTACGAAAGTACAGGGTAAAAAGGAGACCTCGTATGGGGATTGTCGTTCAATGGTAAATCAATCATGTTTACTAAGACAGTCCTAGCCATTCATAAAGTTGTCGATTAAAGTGTTGAATAAAGTTGACCCACATCATCCCTAAATCTCGTACGGTAAAGGGTCTTTATGTACGAGCCCGAATTATTCATCAGGCCCCTGGTGCACAAGATTAGTTTTTGAACCCACTCTGACAACGTCCATATACATTATCTCCTACATGACTTCGGTATCCAGGAGAACTCTCTTGACATCAGCATTTGGGTTTTCCGCCACACGCCGAATGTTTTGCACGTGTTGCATTATTGCGACTGACTCGGGAGTCGGGAAAAGAGTATCATATCCGCCTTCAGGAAAAGCTTCCTTTCTCAGTTGGCTCAAGGGTTTTTCCGGCATGGCGTAATGGAGTCTTTCCCAGAACCAACTGCTGTTGTACTTGATATACGTGTTGGTCTTCAGATACAGCTTCAGCTCCTCATCCATGTCGTCCACATTGAGTCCGTCAAACAGGATCACGATGAGATAGTTAGAGCGATCTTTGAGGACTCTCCTGTGAGCTGACTTAAACTCCAGTCGGCACCATTCACTCTTTAAATAGTTCTTGGTGAGGACCATGATCATCCTCCGGCTATACTTCACACTGTAAAGTACGTTGTCTGTGATTGCACCTCCAGGTTTGAAGTCTCGCTCATGAATGCAAAGTCTGTATGGGTTTTCAGAACGCTCCAGGGTAGTTCTCAAGGTGTACAGAACCCAGGAAGTATCTTCTTGGTTGTAGGACACAAAAGCATCGTACAATTTATCCACAATGTCTGTGTGATCTGTGCGATCAAATGGATGCCATTTGAAGTGGAAGTATAGGAATACTTTTATTTCTCCTCGGAATTTGTACATAGTCACAAGTATGCAGAAAATCACAGCCATTGCCAAAGTGATGCCTATGACCATGTTTCTTAAAGTCGTCTTCGAGATTTCACAGATAAATTCATCTTCACTGGCCAAGAATATTATGTTTGACTTGGGAACACCAGAGGCACAGACCACCTTGTTGATATCAAGGATGTGGGTTCTGTAGGACAGCATCCACCTGACCACCCACTTCATATTACAGTCACATGCAAAATAATTCCCACTTAACATCAAACTAACATTGCGTAGATTCTTGAATTGTATCGGTATGTGCTCCATCAAATTATATTGCAAATTCACTTTCATTTTATGATCAAGAGAAGTAATAACACTGTCATCTATTGTCTTGATCTTGTTATTGGCCAAGTCCAAATGTTTTATTGACTTAATGTACTTCGTATGTCTAATAGTTAGCAGATCATTGTGATTAAACAAAATCGTATCAGTTTCTTTTGGAACATGTAAGGGGAGATTTTTCAAATGCCTTCCAGAGCAATTTACTACGACCGACTTGTCAAACAATCTCTGTAGGCAGGTACACTCTTTTGGACAACCCCCCATCTCTGTCTGACACATAAAGGTGTCGTTCTTTACATTCACAATAGGTTGCCCTTCGACCTGCTTTGGGGATTTGCATTTCCACGCATCGTAATAAGACTCCAGGATTCTTGCCTCACTGTAATCATTCAGAGATGGTTTCAATTTTTCTTTCTTCAGGAATTCATACATGCTGTATGTCTGACAAGCGCAGCGAATGTCATTTCCCTTTAAATCCAGTTTGAAAAAGTTCAATATGTTCATGAAGACCTTATATTTCTTGCGATCACTTAATATACTTCTCATGTCTAGGATAGTAAAGTTGTTGTAACTAAGATCAACAATCTTACTATCTCGCGGCTTGTACGGATTATCTAGAGAACTTGAAGATTCCTTGTTTTTAAATGAAATTATGTTACTCTGAAGATCGATAATGTCCCTTTTCAATATATCAAAGGAAAGAAGGTTTCGAGACATATATATATTGCGCAAACTTCGCGTGGTGAAGATCCATATTGGAAAGTGAATCAGGTTGTTGTGATTAAGGTTAAGAGTAGCAAAATGTACCGGCATATTGAAGCCAAAAGCCTCATCGGAAAATGTTTGGATTGAATTATTTGACAGGTCCAAGTAAACCAGATTTTTTAGATGATAAAATGTTCTTGGTGCGATTTGTTGGAGGCGGTTGTTGGTGATTTTGAGAACCTTCAGCTGACCAAGCCCTTCAAACGTCACCTCCGATATATGCTCTATGTAGTTGTTACTTAAGTCCAACTGCGTGAGGGAAGTCAAGTTTCTAAATACGCCTGGAGGCAGTTCTCGTAGCAAATTGGACATCATTTTAAGATTGTAAAGGCCAGCCACGTTCTGGAAAGTGTCACGCCCGACCTCCTCGATCTGATTTGAAGCTAAGTGTAACATGTCGAGTCTACCTTTAAACTTGTAGTTTGACAGGTTTCGAATGCCCAGAGTCTCCTGCAAAAAGAGTAATCGGCGATAGAAATTAGGTTTGACTGATAAACCCCAGCTGTCTGCATAGACTTCATTAAAGTACATGGTTCTGCTCAGGTTCCTTGGAAGAACCTGTGAGACTGAATTCCATGGAAAATCAGGAATTGATGATATTATTGCAGATGAAATCTGCAGAGACTGCAAATTTGGCATCGACATTTTGAGAAGATTCACATCAGGTTTGGACAGTTCAACCCCTCGCAATTCCAGTTCCGCCAACGCTGGCCATTTGTGAGTGTAAAGTAAAGAAGGCAGAGACACTTTTCTAGTGTTCTTGGGAATGAAGGTGAATGAGACGACTGCATCAAGTCCTGGAACACCGTCCTCCGTTACCCAATGAGACCCATCAGACGCGGGTTGGTGCAGGGAGTCATTTCTCTCTGATTGGTCTGCAATACTGCAGTACTCAAGACTCAACACCTTTAGATCCACGGCCCGTCCATATACAGCGATATCCAGCAGTGAAACGTGGCAATACACAAGGTCTAAGTAGGAGACAATGTTGTCATGTATGCCCTGCGGATTGGTAAAAATGATCTGAAGTGGAGACGTCTTGTCACACAAAAGGCGAGCATAGTACGCCCGGGAAATGTTAAACTCACAGCCTGAGTAGCAGAGGAAATCACCAACAGGAAGCTCACAAATGTCACCGTTCGGGATGCTGCTGTGGACTCGGTATCTCTCGGAGTTTGTGTATACATGATCTGTAAACCAGGCAGAGACCAGCGTACTCTGTACCTGCTCAAGCTGGCACGCTGGAATTTTCTTCGCTGTATGTTTTGGCGCTGCTGGATGGACTCCGCTTAACGCGAATACCAATGACATGGAAATCAGCAACCAACCTTGCCTCCGCTCCACGGCCATGTTCATCGCTAGAAGTCTCACCTGTCAAAAATTAAAAACGAAATGAGGTTTTAGATTCAAGCAATAAAGGAAATTATAAGCTATATAAATATAATCACTAACGTAATATATTTAGGAATAAATGGTATGTTCAGCATTGATGAATGACCTAGAATCATAAATGAATAAATTGTCTTAACCCACTTGGACCCAGTCAACTTGCCATTTCTACGATGGTCAATGAGATATTGTTGTCTGTGATGATCGGTCATGGTCTGCTATGCACGCCTCTCAGACGCCGAGACACTGGGCATCTGTAACCCTCCCATTGTTACATTGTATGCACGCGGATGGTGAAGGGCTGGACCTTAAACACCCATTACCTGAGGGTCGATTCATGCTTGATACTGATGCCAGTAACGAGAGCACTGGGGCTGCATTGTCTTAGATACTATCGTAAAACTGGATGAGGTTTAATCTTGGCAACCGTATTCCACGACTGGAGTTTGGCAAAGTGACTTCATGAGGCGAAGCCGAGTGAAGCTCGGAGCCAAAACTTCAGGAGTGGAATGCGGTGGCCAAGATTAAAACGAATCAGGTTTTGATTTTATCCTACCCTATCTCCTTGATTTTGGAATATTATGTGATAACAATGCTGTATGCCACTAGTGGCATATGAAACTCTGTATGCCAGTCAGCGTGGCATACGAAAACCCAATGTTAAGCCTATGGGATTTTATATTAGGGGTAGGATAAAGAACAGAATAGAAGTTCCAATAGCTTTTACCAGTAATAGCTTACCTGAAACGGAACTATTGCATGACTAAGAATAAGGAATGATGGGTCGATGGTTGGCATCTTTATTGGGTTCTGGTTAAAGAATTGCCAGATAGAACGCAGGTCAGGGAAAGCTCACATAATTAAGGTATTGGTTATAGGGTTACAGATATAGGTAACGGGAAGAGGGCAGGGTTTTAGGGTGATGGTTTTCTGTTTGTTTTCGTCCCAAAAAAGACCAAATTGGAAGCCAAGATAACAAGTTGAAAAGATTTAAAACGGGTGGAGTTCGTTACGGGTCGAGTTCTTAAAACGTGTGGAGTTCATTACGGGTCGATTTTTTCACGGGTAGAGTTCGTTACGGGTCGAGTTCTCCAGTATCCTTTTTTATGGACGCTTTGTATTAGATGGATGATAAATAATAATATCAATAAGGTTGGCGACCTGTCAGCAATGGTCTGTCTTTCTTCAGGTGCCATTCATATTACATTTGGTGACCAGCTATAGTCCAAACTCATATATATGTCAATCGATCAGCTAGTCATTCTAGTAAGTAGTCCATTTCAAACGCATATATACACAGTTCCACTCTTCCCCCATTTCACTCTTCCTCTCTCCCACTAGCGTTGTAGCGATTTCATCGCAGCAGTGAGGCATACCCTGTAGTTTACTCGTGATTGAGTGCGATGAAATCATCGCAAGGAGAGTAATATCAACCGGCAAGGGAGCGTCGATGGGGGTCATAAAACGTGTGCGACAATCGCATCGCACCAGTGGGGCCGGGCTTTAAATGTGAACGACCCGACGGGAGTGACTGGTGGGAACCCCTAAAGATATGTTGTTGAAAGGGTCAAGGCAGTCCAGGGGGCTTCTCCCCAGAAATACTCGGTGTTTGCAAAGTAAAAACTCATACAAGGTTGTGCCCTTTCATGGGGAGGATGTAAAGACTTCTCTAAAATATGCTACACAAGGTCAGTATGCCAGGCACCTCGATTAGGGGCATATGGCCGAATATCTTATGTGCTGGCCAGTTTATCGGCAGAAACAAGTGTGGTGGAGGGCTGCAACTCCAGTCGCAGGTCCAAGCTTGTGCATCATCTGATGCATGAGCACAAGATAGCGACATCCGGAATCGGGTTATGAGACTCTTTTGAATTCTGATTGAACAGAAGTCCAGCCCGAGGGATGTTATGAACACCACGACAGTGGACGGGAAGAGATGCACGTTTTGGTGTAGAAGGAAGAACCTCACTTCCAAACTAGCTTTGACCTCTGCGGACGGCGTAGACTCTGCTGAGGCAATATAGAAAATGCAGCACGATATAAACAAACTAAAATCCAGTATAGATCCTCTTAAATTAACCATCAATATTGATAGATCTAAACTGCTCTGGGTATACAATAGAAAACCAATTACAGGAAATTAGTGTTGTTTTATTGACGAAAAATTCTTCGGATTTGTAAAATGATACAACTATTTGGGTGTAATATTTTAAGCTTTTAAGATAGACAAATACTCACGAAAGAAGCATCGATATCTATTTGAAAGTAAATGATTCCACCGCGACTAGACTCTATTTAAACTTCGTATACTAGTCTGCTTCAAAGTAGTCTAGGAATATACTACAGGTAAATCTTAATATATTGTACTTTATGAATGCAGCAGACATTCATATTGAGGAAATGTATCTTTTATGCAAAGTGCGACCTCATCTCTTGATGTTATTACAATGATAGATGACGAAAAAGGAAAATATATTACTCATACCACGAAATGATACCAAGATAAGTCCGGAAACAATTATAAAATGGCAATGTCCGAAAACCGAAAAATACCGCAACAGTCCGCTGTATAGGAAAATGTTGCTATGAAACACACTTCCAATTACAAAATGCCAAGAGTAGAGCGAGTTAAAAGAATACATTTAAAAATCAACTTTTGGTAAAGGATTGGCCATTTCTAATCGTAGTGTCTCGGGTGGTCTGGCATGATGCATCGACGTTAGTGGGTGCGTCGCCTTAATCCGGGCACGCACCGCTTTCGATATTGCTCCGACAAGGCTATAGCATGCTTATACATCAAAATATCTGCATTGATCATAGCCTTCTCAGAATCTTGGAAAATTCGGTTTTATATAATGTCAGAGTATAAAACTAAGTTATAGCATCGTCCCTGTGTCGAAACGTCTAAATATTCGCTGTCGAAGAGTGTCGGAACGCTCGTCGTGGTGTGTCGGGAGCTCAATGAGTTCCCGGCCTTGTTGGGATCATTCCATCAAGTATACCACAGGTAAATGGACACGGGGGGTGAACTTTATCCTACCCCTAATAAAAAACGCCATAGGTTTAACATTGACTCAATGTATTTGACGGAGCGTTGGATAAAGTGTTATTTATGCACTGAGGTGAATAAAAAAACGGACCAATCAGGGACGAGATAACGAAAGTAGATCCGGCAGCATTGATAACTACTAACATGGATAATTACAAATATTCTCTGTATATCGGTGAGATGGGGTAGGATAAATATGAAACTGAACTCGAGTTAGCCTTGTCAATGTTCATACCACTCTGGTCAGGTCTGCTACTTACTAAACTCGGCTAACGCCTCGTGTAGTAATACACAACCTGCCCATCGTGGCATAAACATTGACAAGGCTAACTCTCGTTTGGTTTCTACTAATTATTTGGTCACCATACGTGGGCAGAAATAATTAGGTTTTTGTTTTGTCTGAACAAGACGGTCCAAATATATACCCGTAGCAGATACTCATGTTCTTACCTTAGCGGTATCCTCTCCGCCCGGTGTCAATGAAGGATTCAGCAAACAGGATCAGTGTTGTAAATAAAGGTCTTCGTTTAGCGTCTACACTCTCCTCACTGGAACTGAAATCACTGTGCGCGTTTTGTGTTTGCCTGCCGGAACGGCGCGACCTGACCTCTAAACCAACCTTCATATCCGGGATTGGAGGTCTTGACGTCGGCGATGAGTTTGGTGTTTGTTTCCACGAACTCCAGTAGGAAGTGTCGTTGTCACATACGTTTATTTACGGGCCGCGTTGTACTCTATGACAAAACAAGCCGTTATCTCGTGTCTCTCCCAAAACCTATCGCAAAAAGGAGTCATGGTAAACTAGGGGGGAGGCATAGAACGTGCGGACTGTCGTAAGACTGTTTCAAAAAGTTCGGGTTGCGTAAAAATCCTAGAGTTACGAAGAACAATTTAGCATGAAATCGACTACAAAAAAGGGCTTGCGTAAAAGAGTTTCCTTCCTGAGGGGTTCCCTTTCCGGAAGGGATTTCCATAAAAAGAGAGAAGCCTCCACCAAATAAATGATCGTGGATGGACGATGGTTTTGATTGCATGAAACCTGATCTACCTGAAACTGTTATTAATCCAAGACACTTCAAGTGATGTCGTAGGCTTCATTTTTTAATACAACAAATTTTTTGTGAGTGCGAGATGATACATCGAAAACGTTTGTTAGTGTTGTTTTGTTACCTTTAAGGTTGATTGAAAAGTCCAAAATAAATTTGCTTAAACTATTTTGTGTAGGTTGTGCTGTTGGATGGTGTTCTACCTTCATTGGGATGACATATGTGATGAGAACCAGCCCTATACAATGGCTGGCACAAAGGCCCATTTATTGCTGCTCAATGACAAGCATGGTATGGTACAAGTATAGAAAAACACCTGCTCTCAAATAAAGGCATATCGGACAATTAACCTTGAAAAGTAAACCCCAATTCAATTTCCCGATAACTTTATACGATGATCTCCAAGTGTAATAGGACACATTACCTGTTTAAATAATTGGGGTCACCATGCTAGGTTTTGATTTAAAGATAAAAATTATGATAATGTTATAATAGAATATATAACATTCGAAAATGCTATTTATCACATAGTAAGACTCATATCACTCCCTTTGGATTTTCACAGATGGTAGACACCTATAGACATTCCTATATAAAATCAGCAAATATGAATAGGTCTATTTCGCACACTGGGTTATCATAAACTGGGTAAACAGTTTGAACATATAATTATCAATATTTAGAAATCACCAAGTGGCACCACTGTGAATTGTAAGATATACCTTCAACAGAAACTATAAAGACATTTATGAAAAGAGAAATACAAGAAAATAAGAATGTCAATTAAGATGCCCTTTGACATTGTAGTGTCCTTTTCTTTTTATACACGTGGATCGGGCTGACGTTTCCCGGGTGTGTACGGAGTATTACATGTATGTATACTCTTATATAGTCAAATATACATACTGCAATAGATAGCTACATGATCAGAAATATCATAAATGCGTGTATAACAAGGAAACATGTACAAGATAATCTTTTGATACTGATTTAAAAGAATTAACGATACTAAGTAAGAAACTCTCAGAGAATCACTCAGAGTTAACAAGAAACACAGGAAAAGGATATCCACCACTACAGTTCCAACCCTAGAATAAATAAGCTATATTGTTGCACCTAGAAAAGTATATATTATTGGAATAATATGTTATTTAAGCACCTCACTAACAATTGTAAATCAGCATTGGACTGTGGAACATAGGTAAAAGAGTGGTGGATGATCACGTGCTTAACAACGTTGGATATACACAACAATTTAATCTCCATTCAACATATAAAAGAGAGCCACGCTCACATTGACAAAAAATAAATAAGAATCAACACTCCTATTACCCACGTCAGTATTCTGACCCATATTCCACTGCCCACGACCGGTACCTATACAACATGTATCTACATGTAACCATACGCACATTACCATACAAAGTCGTTCGATTACCACACATGTAAACACTTACAGTGATACCGGATCTGCCTCTCCCATATAAAAGTCTTGTTTTGACAAGACCAAGTTCACCGATGGATAGTCCGCGTATCCTATATAGCTACATCTGTTGATATGATATTTTGTTCAACGATGGTCTAAGCACAAGAAGTCAGTGGATAGCCCATTGTTCAACGACGGAACTGACTACTGGTACATCTTTTAATTGAATTTCTTTTAAATTCAATCTCTCACAGACGTGAGCTTTTCTAGATACATTGCTTAGAATTGTTATTTTCCATTCAAGAAGGACTTCGCATTACAGTACATCATAAATGAGAAGAAGTAATGTAATGACAATGGGATGAGAGAATTAGTGAAATTGTATCTTACCATTTATAATGAAAAATAAACAAAAGCATTGCTCATTTTCCAGCAAAAAAGAAGACCAAGGTGTCACAGTACTCACACTGTTTCCAACGCACTTCGATTCGGCCATCAGATGTTGTGCCCGTTTCTTAACATTTGTACTGCACATCTGGAACATCCACTTCTTCTGCATTTTAATCCTCTGTGCTCTGTTAATTAAGAAAGGTATACATTGGAGTAGATGTCTTCTATCCTCCGCACCTACAACACATATATCTGGTTCTTCCCTGACACGGATGGCGTTCACCAGTCGGCGACAACTGCACTAGACACCATAATAATTATTTTACGTCTCTGTTTGAAAATAGATTAGTTAATGTTGGTTAGGTGACTATTTTTTCATCGTGGTGTTTGTACAGTTTTCAGGCTGCATAATAGTGATTGTACATTTGTAGAGTTTTTAAATAATTTTTCTTACATTGTCATCCAAAGTCTACTGCCTGACTTCTTGATAGGGTTTCTTCTAAAGGTTGTTCATACGGCTGCCATTTTAGCACTGCAATAAAATGATTCTGAGAACTCTATAGTAATCAGGCCGTACAAGAGAACAACGTGGGTGACTATAGAACTCGAATGCCTTTTGAACTCCAGATGAATTACAATGCATTCCTTCTTAGCCACTCTAGCGGAATAGATACTATCTAGTTTAGAGGAATCGCAATCCTGAGCAGACCTAAAACTCCTGAACCCAAATTGTTCTGAGTCGAGGGGGCCGTTGTTGTCCACTTCTATTAACTTGGAGGCAAAAAGTACTCTCTCTCAGATTATATTCCCCTTAAGTTTAGAGGAGGTTTCTAGCAGAGTAATAGGCCTTTTCGCATCATTCTGACCTGGCTTGTGGATTGGAACTATGTGTCCCTTTTTCCAGTCGAGCGGAATATCTGAGGACTGATAGATATTGTTGAACACTGCGTCAAGGACCGACCTGTTTTGCTGGTTCATTTTTTGGAACAATAAAGCAGGGATTTTGTCAGGTTTTTTTCTGACAACTTCCTTTATTTGGTCTTCACGAATTTGTACATAATGACGAAATAAATATCTCCATGGTACATAAAATGGGTACGCTGGTCAGCGATAGGTTCGCTGGTTTCCGTCTGCTCCCAGCTTTTTTAGTGGGAGGTCTTGGCTTATACTTTGATTAAGTTCAGTAAGGGTGATATCCCCATCGAAATTGGCATGGCTGGGTGTAGCCAGTGCTGTATGGATGTTATTGACACTTTAAACTTATTTTCATAATTTGTTTTATCCAATAATATCATATTATGTTAGTTTAACGGTTAGGAAAATTATATTCCTATCTTCCACAGGCTCCAGCGTTATATTAACCGTATTAGTGCCTAATGGATAGGCTTTCATAATATATAGATAAGTGAACATCCAAAACCCACCGCTTTGCCACCACTGTAGTGAGAAAGGGGTGTCGGTTACTGCCTTCCCTATTGAAGGAACGGTTCTGATTGGTCAGTCACCCTACACCTTTCATAACATACGCTTGAGGCGTGACGTATGCCGTCACGTGACGGTGACGTGTAGTCCCGAGTTGAGCTGGCAGATGGAAACATCGGCGCAATAAATACAGCCACGACCCCCGCCGACACATCCCATCCGGCTATACTAACTTTAGACCCTAATTTTCATCAGAATATATGAAAAATTAAAATAACCAAAGTAATGTTGGTTGATGCGGAGTGTGGGACGAGGCTTCCCAAATGGTAATACTACCACAAGTGAAAAAATCACAGAAAAAATGTACCTCATGAACCCTGATAAGGTGGAGGCGAGCCAGTAATATTTACATATGATGTTAGTAAATGGACGAACAAAATCTTTTTTTAAGATATCATAGGAGCTATTTATAGTGTCTGTATCTATTTGTGAAACACTTGTGAATATAAAACCTCATGCAGCTCAAGTGGATCGAAGGTATTTTGAATAAAACATGCCCTTTCTCTCCTTTTTAAACTCTATGTTACAATTATATATTTCAGAACAACCTGTTCAAGAAGTAATGCCTGCGGCAACTAGTCGTGTTTTTGGTGTCTCAAGAACTTACACAGCCGATGGAAAAAATTCAGAACTGAAAATTACATTTTTCTCAAATCAGTAGAAGTGATAAAGTAGAAGCTCTTCATACAATGTATCTTACATATTATGTAATATGTCTTTATATTGATAAAAGGACATTTTTAACAAAGGCTACCTACCGTTTGTATTTCATAATTCGACAACAAAAGAATCTTCCTAAATACCGCTTTGATAGAGAGTAATCCCTTTGTGTTTTAAACTTACACAGGTGTGTTGTTGGTCTTTTGTTAGCATACAACAAAAGAATAGAAATATATGCGTTTATATGCGTTACGTTGCATCGCAGCCGAAGGTCATGATCAAGGGATTTGGAATAAAGTGTGACCTTGTAAAGACGTTTACAAATCGGTGGCTTGTTACGACGGGACGACAAAGGATGTGAATGATAGCAGACATACTTAATATAAATTGTGCATAGCTAACACATTTATATTCATTATATTTTACACAGGAAAGGAAATAGCAAAATGGTAAATTGGCTTCGAGGTTATGAAATAACACTCTCCAAGCAGTATGAAAGGTCTGGTAGGAGATTCACAGACTCTAACAGCCAGACTTGCCCAAGCCTTTGATTATGAAGTTTCATTGAATGATTAAAGTTATTCAGGATGTTCATTTAACAGGCTCATGAATCAGGCCAGTCTATCTTACAGCTAATAGTTCAAGGTGACCACGGATTTAACTCGACCAGAGCTACCCTACGTGCCGGATGTAGGTTCTTGTAGGTTCTGGTAGAATTAATGGCAATTTAACAATTACCTCCATTGTAAGCTTTAGAAATAGAATACATGTATTGATTCTCATACATTTCCAATGGGGAATTTGTATACGATAGATGATAGATGATAATTCTTTGTTTTTCACGTCTGCAACCTTGGTAAAAATCAGAAAGTATATACATGGTTCGTTAGAGGATGCATTTGTGGTGTTCATGTATATTCAGATCTCTAGTGCTTCTCTTTTTAACTTTTGATGCAAGGTTGAATAATTAGTCTTAACAAGGAAATGATACATTAGCATGATTCTGTCGATCCTCAATAACTGTAGGGGTCAGGTCAGTCTAGCGGTTGTGTGTTCGCTCTTAGTCAGAGGACATGGGAAGCCAGTCCCTGTTGTGTGGCGATTCGGGTGAGCCTGTGCATGCAAGTGCTGCAGGTGCGCTCAGATTATGTAACTCAGCTTGTATGTAAGGCCGAGTTCACAGTAGGTGGCCAGGTAATTCTGTGTCTTCTGTCTGTGAAGAGTGAATCCCTCGGAGCCTCACACAGGTAGTAAGTTTCTCAAAACCCTCTCGGTAGTTGAACGAGTCTATGTGCTCTGGCTCATAGATAAGTTCGCTCTGCTTTACTTGGCACACTAGTATCAAGGTACTGATCCTCAGATCAGAACTTTGTGATAAACAACTACCTTTATTAAAGTTGACATGTCTGGTTTTGTGTTGCTAGGTTATATAGGGAGCCAAAGTTATTTAGGTTTTTTTTATGGTTTTATTAGGGTCTGATATGTTATACATAATCCGCCGGATTCGGCTACGGCAGATCTGCTAACCGGTCCCTCTGCGTTACATCATCAGTCCATTACAATAGTTTAAGGTTGACAGAGCATGGTAAGTGAACCTGCTGAAACAACAGATAACCATTCACAAAACACCATTTCCGAATATAGGCGCTCAGTACTTTGGCTATGTAGGTTCGAGATTATATGTGTCATTCTCCAATCTTTTAGATCCATATTTTAATAAACTTAACAACTGTCATCGTAGCTTCGGGACAGAGTTATTCAGAGACGATAGTAGTAAGCTACACTTCAAAGGTAACAAACGAGACCGAAAACAAAATTCTAGCCTCAAACCCACATAGGTTTAGCACTAAGCCTTGTTCTTACTGGCCTCCGGAATTGGTGTTTTGAACACGGGTATGTGACGTTTTAGCAGGTTCACTTTCGCTCCCTATAGTCATCCGGCTAATATACACAGATAACTTACCAAACCGACCTATATAGGAAGTCATAGGGGAGCATTACACATAGCCGTAATAGATATGATCTATCTGAAGGTGGGTGAGTAAGCCTTAGGCCCGGCGTCCACCTACTACGATAGAATCGTAGACCTCCCGATATGGCACCGATACAAAATGTCAAAATCGGTGCCATATCGGGAAGGTGCAAAATCGTAGACATATGTCTAGACATGCAAATCCAGCACGCATTGTATGGGGGTTTTATCGGTGTCTAATCACAGAAACGTGGTCAACTGCCCCGATATTAGGTAACCTTCTGACGCGATTTTGATTTCTTATCGGGAGGTGCATCGTAGGGCATATCGGTGCCAAATCGTAGTAGGTGGACGCCGGCCCTTAGGAGGCCAGAGCCGGTGACCGCTACATAAAATATACCCAAAAGGATATTTGATTCCCAAAGTACCGAGCAGCCCTTTATCTGTTAACTTAATTTGAAAGAAAATATCATTATATAGACCTTGAAATAATGTACACTTTATACAGAGATGCTTTAGATTTGGAATACTTTAATACATCATTGGGGATATGTCGATGTAGGAATTTCTGTAATAAGCGCTGCTGAAACAACTGCTGTTCATTGGATGTTCCTGGGGACGGCTCTATTTACAGAATTGGTCGCTGGTGTTGGAGTCGACTTCGGAGGTCTCAACCAAGGCCGACACGACAGAAATATAGAAGGGACAGTCGGAGAGGTTGAATCACCTGCCAACAGGAAGTGGGCCACGTTCCAAAACTGACGTCAGCGTTTTGTTGAATCATGACTTGATGACGTCATGCGATGAGCTTGATTCTCACCTCAAAATCGGAATGTGAAAGTTCAGCATTTCTTACAGAGTATTAAGAGAAAGTTAGTGAGTAAGTAGTTAGTGAGCTTGTAGTGATTGCCATTCGAGGTATTCTGACGACGCCAGAGGCGGAGAGCCATAGTTATAGGGTAAAAAGGCCTAGAATGGAATCGCTACAGGTTCACTCAAGTGCTTCGTTTTCTTATTGTTATATTCAAAAGACATGATAAAAACGCTGTTTTATTCACTTAATAAGTCATCGATTCATAGCTCGTTCACTTCATCTCCGCGACCCAAACATTATCTATACTGCACCTCTAGCAGTGGTTAGTATTTCTTGGACGTTCGTCCATAGGCATATAATAATCAATAGAATAATTGAGGGTCCTCCTTACAGTAGCTCGGCATTAATAGCGGATGAGGTTGAATTTTATATCATTTACAAGCAGTGAGAGACCCTGACTATCAGTTAAGAAGTGAAATATGTTTTTAATTAGATCAGCGAAATATGACGAAATAATGGCTAAGCCTGGACTTTTAAGTGTGGAAAATGTCAAAGTCTGACTTTTTAGTGTGAATCAATGATGTAGTCACTTTCCAGCGTAGAAACATGTCCGACATTTTAGCATGTAAGAATTGCGAAGCCTTGACATTTCAGCATCGATAAATGTCATGGTCTGACTTTTTAACATGGAAGAATTGCGAAGCCTTGACTTTTCGCCATGGAAAAATGTCAAAGTATGAGTTTTTAGCCCGCAACAATGATAAAGTCTTCACTTTTCAACTAGGAAATATGTCACAGTCTGACTCCTTCTAAGCGTAACAACGAATATTGAGCATGGAAAACATTTAGTATGTAACAATAGCTAAGCCTTGACTTTTCAGCGTGGAAAAATGTCAAAGTCTGACCTTTTTAGAGTGTAACAATGAGGTTGCAGCATGGCAAAATGTCACCTTTAAGCATGTAAGAAAAAAAGGTCCGAAATCTTTCAGTTTGCCCCCCCCCCCCCCCCCATTCAAAATATTCTGTCGCCCCTGTCAACAGACCCTAGGTTACTATTGAATGTCCCTCTCACTCTATACCTAACTTTCATGCCTTCTCATACTATCTGCCTCTCTCGTTCTCTCTCTCTCTCTCTCTCTCTCTCTCTCTCTCTCTCTCTCTCTCTCTCTCTCTCTCTCTCTCTCTCTCTCTCTTTCTCTCTCTCTCTCTCTCTCTTTCCCTTTTCGTCCCCCGTTATGCACCTCAATTTATTTATGAGGAGGCAAAGTAAGCTTAGGCGGTCATATTTCCAAGGGAAACCTCCGGGGGCGCCACTAGAAGACCCCCCCCCCCCCCCCCACACTTTACGGTCTTGACACCACCCACTTCCGCCCAGCCCCTTCCTATTCCTCCACGCCCGTCAACCATTAGAACGGAGATTACAAAAAAGGTCCCTTGCAATTGGGTATGGAATAGCGCGTGAAAGATATTTGTATTTTTCTTTGACAATTTAGATTTTCAACGCTGAATGATATATACAATATAAACTGGTTTCAGATAAAAGCAGTTGATATCTCCTTGGACTAGAGTACGGATATTACTACTATAGTTCTCGGAGATTACGGCCGCTTGTATCTGAAATCAGTTCATATTGTGTATATATATGTATCGAAATATTACGTGTGCTCACTAAATATCATTATGTTTATTGATTATTGGTCAAAAGGATGACCTTCAGGAAGGTGATCACCCTCTGTGGTTTGGCCCACAATCAATTAAGCCCGGTTGCTGGATGGGGAACAAAGAGACAAATAAATATCAAAGTTGGCGACCCCTTGACACGGCCACCTGGTTACCGAATAGCGGACACAAAATAAACTGCGATTGCAGCAGGTGCTATCCTTCAGGACCTGAGTATGCACTGCCAATGTTCCACATGAGTTTAGTTTGCAAAACCTTTTTAGTTTGACTGGGATTATTAACACCCCTACCGGGACCGGGTGGTAGATCGGCCATTGCCGAACCCGGCAGATCTTGTAATGAGTGACCCTAATAAAAATCATCAAAAAAAATTAAAGAAATAAATCAGAGAACACTGAGCAGCATGGCCGGATATTAGTGTCGACCACACGACAGCTGCCCATTGAGGGTTGAGGTGCTATCCAAGAAATGTTATTTAACCATCCCTCAAAAATAACAGGGCAGGTGTGCAAGAAGGCTCGAAACTCTACAGCTCCCAGACATCTCCCCATAAAAATGTGGCATACAAGAAGACCCCAGCCTCTGCCACCCCCAACATGAAGTCATCAACAATTGCATACAAGAAAACCCCAACTTTGCCGATAAACGTTGAATTTAGTAGGCTATTATGCGAACTACCGGTGGATTCAATACCAGTGAATTTGATACCGCTCCCGTCCCGAGCCCAGCCGCCTGTGTGGCGGTCAGGTCAGCCGGTCTGTCCGGTAGGTTTAGGGCTAGTGTTAGGGTTAGGGATAGGGTTTGGGTTAGGGTAGGGTTAGTGTTTTGGGTTAGGGTAGGGATTGAGTTAAGGTTAGGTTGGGTGAGGGTAGGGTTAGGGTAGGGGTAGGGATAGAGTTAAGGTATGGGGTAGGTTAGGGGTAGGGCTTGGGTTAGGGTATCTGTCTCAAAATTCAGATTTAAAAAAGATCAGGTCATCAGCAATTACATACAAGGATGTCTAGGACTCTGTCACCCTAACACCTCATCATCAACAATTACATACCCTAGATACCCTAGCCCATGCCACCCCCGACATCACGTCATCAGGAGGTAAATACAAGAAGACTCCGAACTCTACCGGCTCCACCACCATCATGACCAACAGGGAGACCTGTTGGAGAGAGATGACCAACAGGGAGACCCCAAGCTCTGCCAACCCAAACACCTCATCAACAATTACATACTCTTAGACCCAACCTCTACCACTTCAACATCTTCCCCTCAAGCCACTTAGAGTTGGGCATCCTTCCCTGAAAGCTCCAAGGGAGTCAAAGAGAAATATAGCTTATTTAACAATAATATGGATCAAATAGCCTTAATTCCTTTGTGTATTTACTTAATTCTGTCCATAACTCCGGGTTAGTCAGTAATCACTATACATACGTGTGATAAATATGATTCATGTGGACTTTCTTGCCTCAGAGAGACTGAGAATACATGGAAAGCACACAATCATTGGCCATGGAATGGGGTTGGGGTGTGTGGGGAGGTTTGAACCAATGCTTCATGGTGGGAATATCACTTAATTTATTCTCTCTTTGTTTTACACAATAACAATGTTGTTGGTTTTTTTTCAATCAAAAAGTGAAACCAAGGATTTCCTTGGAAAAATAGAAAAACTGCCATCTCTTGGTTGATAGTGTCCATCTGATGTTGGGTCACTGGCGACTCGCACATATCCGGTTCCTATGTCAGTATGCTGGTAGCTGCGACAGCTTATAGAGGCTCAGGTGTATGCTGGCGAGTGCGTCAGCCGCAAACCTGCCAGCATCCTGATGACGTCAGTGTACTGCGATTGGCGGCGCGCTTCAGTCTTTTCTGAATGAATTTCAGAAACAGCCATAGTTGATCAGCAATTCATTAGGGAAGTGCATCGACATATCTGCCATGACGGATTCCCACATGTGCTCATCAGGAAGAATTACATCCGAGATTTCCCATTGATGAACATTACTGAGAAGGGACAAAAGTAGAAGAAAACAACGATCGCTTAGTGGGATATACTGCATCAGGAAAAATGGTATGTTATTTCTCCTTATATCTATACTAGTTTGGATATGATAAAATGCAGGTTTGCATAGGAATTGCATGCGTTACCATTGTCCGAAAGTTGCAAAAGAAGAGAATATAACTGGGAAAACAGACTTTAGTTGTCGAGCCAGGGTCATGGCTATTTATTATTTCATTATATGAAACAGTTCTAAAGCATGTCACGGACAAAGGGCAACATTATGATTTGCTTATGAACTGATATAGATTTAAAATCTTTCCCAAAACACCAATTCCTACAATTTCCTATAACATTTCTTCGTTATATGAAAAGGTCAATGCAACTGGTTTCTGCCCATTGGGTAAGTTTTTGTAGCCACATAAATAGAGGCCTCTAATTTCTGAATAACATCCAATATATTCAAGTGATATCATGCGTATCATACAAATTACATCTTTACTTTAGTGCTGGGCAAAGCAAACCTTGTGTATTTTAACACAGTGCAGTGGGGTTTTTTTTAAAGAAAAAGAGATGAAATTATCGTATGGTGGTCTTTGTTACCTTTTCTTTACCTAAAGTGATCCGTCGTCATAGAAGACGGTCTTGAAAGACGATCAGGAAAATATATCTATTCAAAAATCGTAATCCTGATCCACATCGTCCATAGGCCTCCATTATTGGTTTTGCTGGTAGACAATCCCTACAGCTTTCGTTGCAGTGCTTGGGCCACCAGAAGTGAAACAATTTGGCTTGTCTTAGCTAAAAACGGATCCCTAAAATGCAACTGGGTAACTTTTTATATAATTTCCAATACATATATCTATTACTGAAGTACAAAGAATGCTTATTTGTTAAATGACATTGTATTGTCCTCCACTGAGAATTCTCCTCCACTAGGATTATCAACAAAATTATTGACAAACGATAATCCTCGTGAAGGACACATCTTAGTCGTGTACCTCAAAACTCAATCTGAATGATTGATCTAAGTGTCGTTCACAAAGATATATATCTTCCTCTAAGACCAGAGAGGCTGGAACGATAAAGATGAAATGATTTCTGGAGGACTATTTTCAAATAACGCAACTCTATTAAGATCCTTTTCGACATCACTCACGGTTATTCCGAATCATAGTCGTTCAGTCATTATCGTTCTTAGTTCTAAAAGCACCTCACTGTTACCTCGTACTACAGTCCTCGTTCTCGCATGTATCACTCTGTATCACTCTTTTCTCTTTCAAATTCTTGTATATTCTCTCTCAAAATCAGAATCCCCTTCCATATGCTGTTATTCAACACTCACAAGTTCGTAGGGGTTTAAACCACACCGTGATACATAGGAAAGAAACATTTTTTTCCCAAACACCCTGAAAATGTTGCTGTGAATCTAATCAACATGATTTTTGCCATCACGGACGTAACATAATCTTAAAGACTATGCTGAGGCAGCATAAAAAAAAACACAACTATCATCAATCCATGTGTATGATATAATATATGATATGATATAAACCATATCAGTATTTTAGGTTATACATTTTCAAATATTCTAATCCTGATAGAACCCAAGTAATCGTCACATAAGTCTGTCTGTGACATAGACGCAGAGAATACATGGAGATTGTAAATGTCAACTAACTTTAAAGTCAGTAGAAGGCTTTAATCATGGATTTGATCATGACTTCTACTGTCTCAAATTATTTTAAAGTTAGTGCAAAGGAGAAAAAAACATCGAAATTATCAATACATGAATCACACCATACATCGATTCTGTCACACCAGCCATCTCTGCCTTACCCGGCGTTTACACTAGACGATTATAGGCAGCGATTCTTGAACCTGACGACTTTCAGCCGTAAAAGTCTAGATATTGTCTAATGTAAACGCTAAGCCCGTCGCGACTGCAGATCGTCTGGTTACGTCTGATTACGCAATAAGGCACCACCTCACGACTATTAGACACGCTCTGACCCCGGCGACTATTTTAAGCCGGTTTGAAATAGTCGTCTACATAGGCGGCGATTCTGTGAAAAGCCATAGTCGTCAGTATAAACGCTCAGGTGAATTCTGACGTCGACGACTTTTGCGGTGGACATTGCCACCGCCTGACGACTATTGGCTGACGATCTACAGTCGTCACATATTTAGTCGTCTAGTGTAAACGCCGGGTTAGTCACACCCATCTTCTTCTCTGTTGTTATACCAGCCCTCCCTGCCTTGGTTCAACCAGACATGATCTTTGTTTTCACACCAGGGAGGTGTTTTTAAAACTAAGAACGATAAAAAAGAAATCTTATCGTGGTCTTTGTTGCATTCTCATTACTTAAAGTGATACGTCTTCATGGAGAATGGTCTTATCAGACGATCAGGGAAATATCTTTATTTCAATCTTTTAAAAGGTTACAAGTTCTACCTTTCTATAGGTCCGATGCTAGGTTGGTTCTATTCTGTATAACAAAATGTTCTATTCTGTATAACAAAAGAAGCAAACAACAAAAACTGCAAAAGATATCCCGGAATTATGAAGATCACATTTAAATGACGGACCGGCACTATGATCGTGGTCACTATCGCCTGAGATTAGTCATGGTCGTAATCTTTCAGCCAATATCGATCTTGGTTTTAAAAACACCTCTCTTGGCCCCCTTTTATTGAGCGCGGGAAAACGCGCTCATATACGTCATCTAGATAGAGGTTAGAATGCTCACACAGGGTTTCAGCTTGCTGCAGAGAATCTAACACTTCTCTATCAATGTTCCAACTATAAAGACCTGGTTAAATGAGCAGGGGTCCAGTATCAAGTCTTACCATACCCCCTGCCCAACAACTGACTTGGTTCCTTTTAATAGAACTTTCATGGCTGAGTGACCTTGTGATTATGTGTGTGGTGTGGTGTAGCAAATCAACAGAAATCTCATATAAATGGACAAAAATCACCGCAAGTTGAATGGGATCTGTGGTATGCTAGACCAGACACAAGTCAAAATCGAAAATGTTAGCCACCAAATGACATACACCTCAAAAGAAATATACCAACATATTGATAAAGTGAAAAGTTTACATGATATACTTAAAAAGAAACTAGGATTTAGGATTCAACTACTTTAATTAAGTAATCAGTTGCCATCTGTTTACACATGTAGATGTCTATACCATAATACATATTCTTGTTGATGATACTTGAGAACAACTATCAAATCCATTCTCTGGGTTTATTGAAGCATTCTTGATACTTTCAAATATAAATGGCATACTGATCAATAATTTTCTATGATACATTCATTTAATAACATTTTGGTATACCGCGCTCTTCCATTATGAATGGAAATAGCATTTGCTCCTAGTTTCTAACTGCCGTTGGGGAGGACAGGCCCAATGAAAGAGCCCTTCACGGCCGACCTATTGGGTGAGAGCTCGTTAATCGCGTTTTATCATCCCTGTCATCCATATGGAAAGAAGGAAAGAAATCCTCGCTCATAGTCTTGTTCGAAGGGTCCTGTGGACAAAATAGGCCTGGAGACTTGAGTGAGGATTTGTAATGGTTGCAAGTGGTGCCACATAGTGGTATTTTGGGAAACGAATTTCATCATCTATAAATATATATGAATCTGACTAAATATTTCAGATATCTTCCCTCTAACACTTTTATTAAAAAAAAGCTTTTATTGACATTCAACATTTTACATATCGCTCTTCCCTGCAATAAATTACAATTTGATTAAAGTAATAAACATAGTTATGATGATTGGCTGATAGATTGAAGATTGCGCTGTATCATATGAGGTTGGACACACATTCCACATGGATTACATGTATAATATCACTACATATTGTCAATTCCAGAGTTAATAAATTCTCTTATTCTGGCTCTGACAGTTCTTTTGAATAGTCCTTTTAAATCAGTGCCTTGGAAAGTAATTCCAAATAAGCGCCCCATGTAGCTTGGCGACTTTCTGAAGTATTTGGAGTTTGGTTTTGGCATCATTAAGTCTGTTTTTCAGCACTTCTCGTCAATCTGCCAGAATCAAGTTTGAGTTTTAGCAAGTGTATTTTGCATAGGCTCTTTATAATACCCAAGAGCAGTTCTAATCGGTGCTCTCTTGGAGGTTTTACCATACATAGAATAAGCAGGTCTGTATTACTTATTGGGGTACCATCGCTATATGCCAATTTACCAACCGCTACTCTTCGAAAATGATAAATACATCCATCCACTTTCAGTTGAGCCTTTATTGGTGTGCTTTCTATTAAGAAAGAGCAATGGTTTTCTATTGGGAGGAAGCATGTACAGGCTATTTTTTTGCTTGTTTCCATATTTTAAAATGTCCGTGTTTTTCTAAAAATAGCTATCTTGTCATTTGATTTTTTAGTTACATGATCTACATGTTTCACAGAAGTAATGTTAGTGTCCATAATGGCGCCTAGATAATTCATGTCTTCACTGCATGTTATTTCCTCGTTATTGAGATATAATTTCTTCTTGTTGTATATTCTTAATGTCGTTTTGTTACCATAATATACTACTCTGCTTTTCAATGCCTTTATGGTTAATCTATTAGCTTTGTACCATATTTCTATCTTCTGTAATATATTTTGCATATTGATCTCTGCCTCGTACATACTTTCTCCGTTTGCTAGAACCACCAAATCATCTTCAAGTTTGTATTTCAGCCATAATCCAAGGGGTATTGCCTGCCACGAGAGGCCAAATAGACTATGGACAACCGGCCTGATGATAAATGATAAAAAGTGAATGGACGAGCGCTCATTTATCGTTGGCTACAACTGTCTTTCCCCACGATAAATCAGCTAATCAAACCCAAACTCTCAGATGACCTCTCCTCGGGTCTTAGACTCTTGTTGGCCAAGATAATAAAGCAGGCCCCATGTGATTTCCCGAAGCAGGGTTTACACACTTCCACTTGCGAGTTGATTTTCAACCTTTCGCCTGAAGCAAGTCATGTCCTCATCTATTCCAACAGATAGAGGTACTTTAATTAGGGACGATTTTATCAATAAAGCAACCATTCTAACTCACGTATTTCAAAACCCTTCACATGTCACATTGAATATCTATGAATTCACATAGATTGTGGGAAGTTGGACCTCAGTAGCTCTAGATCTAAGTATTTTAATTATCACTCCAACGATATTTGAAGCTCCGAGGAGAAGTCTTAAGAGAATTTGGGTTTGATAATTCGATTTATCGGGGGTAGGGACAGTTGTCGCCGACGATGCACGAGGTGTCGTCCATTTGCATTTAAATAATTCATCATAGGGAAATGACACCTCGCGAAAGGTGTCCTTCACCTCTCCTGACTGTTGACACCCCCATGTGTATTCTGTATGACTCATAATAGCTAGAATAGCTAAAAAAAAATCTATCCACTTAAACCTATATATGTTATGGACTGAAAAACAAATTGCCAGAGATAAATAAAAAATATCTGAGATATTTAGCTATATTCATCTATAATTATAAGTGAAGAAATTAGTTATTAAAAAGACCACTATAAGGCGCCACCTGCAGTGTTTGCAAACTCTCATTCAAGTGTCCCTTAGACTGTCTTGGGGTGTACTTTGTCCTGATACATGATCGGGGTCACTCAAACGAGATGAAGGATTTCACTCCCCAAGGACGACAGACATAATTAAACGTAATTGACGACCTCTCTCCGAAATTGTCGTTGGTGGAGGTCTCCGTCGTCCGCACTGTCCTCCTCCAAGAAACTTCAAAGCTAAACGACCCCAGCTCTGTTCAACCTAAAGCCTGTGTGTTCAAGACTACTAGGCCTGATATTGAAACTTATAGAATAAAAAGGTGCTTTGGCCTTGAACCAAAACTGTTGTGAGCTGCAACTCTTTTCTTCTCATGTGAATAAATTCAATAATCCGCCCCAACCCCGAACAAAGAACGATGATAACGACTGTAGCACCACCATAGCAATACTGACAGGGTGACGTCCGTAAATGACGTCAAACAGCAGTGGGGGGTGGGGGTCCAGTCTCCATGACGAAGAATGATAAAGGTCGCATGAGAAAGCATGACAAGGTGGGAGGGGTAGTTCAAAAATGCTCCCGAAAAATCCCAGACATCTTTCGAAGTCTTTATCCTACCATTTATTCTTTCACTTGGGAAGACATGTTGTTGCTCCCACCATTAGCGCGCCCCATCCTGAGGCAACCCTACTAAATTAAAGTCCCGCCCTCCAACCATTACCTTGAATCAAGGCTTGATACAAATTTTAACTCTATTCTCAGACGCATTCCACCAAAATTCCCATCCATATAAATTGTACCATCAGAGGCCCCCCTATTTCGATGCCCCAATTATCACTACTGCAATTTTGTTGCTGCTTTGTTGGACTATGATAAATACTGGCTTCATGCATATATTTCAACTTTTATAAACAATAGCAAGAGGGAATATGAAGAAAGATAGACATACTGATAACTATCTTTGAATACAAATCATATTCGAATCCAACGAAATGATTTAATGAAAATAACCAGCTATCCCTTCATTTGGGCCATAGCTATTCTATCCCTACTGCTACCTCCAAGTTAGGCCTTTATATATTACTATATACCCAAGGTCGAACATTATGAAATACTACCGCTCCTGGGGTGCAGTAATAATAACATTTGCACTCTAGCTCCTTATACGTGGTGAATGACCGCAGGTAATTATATAGAACGTCCTGACCATGCTGTACAAGTCACAGAACTCGATGATAATTTACGGTTTGTACGGAACGAGGCATTTATGCCGAGTTCCGTACAAACCGTATATTATCATCGAGTTCTGTGACCTGTACAAGCATGGTTGGACGTTATATATTTACTATATACCCGAAATTTAAAAAGAAATCATTAATTTGATTTTTAACAACCGATATGCTAATAAACGTGTATGGCAAGGTGGTCAGTATTTCAGTGTACAGACCGCTGGTCCGTGCAGTATTTTTACGTCATATGCGGAAACGGTGCGTATTTACAGTATATACGGCATGGGTGTATGGTAAATAAGTCATTGAAATGTTTTTATTTCATGTTTCTTTTCGGTACATAATGATAAGTAAACGACCTAGATTCATGTATATATATATATATATATATATATATATATATATATATATATATATAAGGTCGTTTCCTCATATTCTGGATTGATGCACTTTCATTGCAGATGAACGACGATTTAAAGAAGGAGGTGATGGGAATGGGGCAGTATGCCAACTGCGACCAGAGATTCGGTGTCAAGCAAGCAACAAGAGTGAGTCTTGTGGTGTCTATACCCATCATCTTCCTGATCGGCATCACCACCAATGTCCTCACCATATCCATCGAGCAGTACAACACCGCTAGGCTGGGCAGCGTGGCCGTGGCCGCCGCCATCGACATGTCCTACCTTGTAAATAAACTGCAGATTGAGCGAGGATTCACGTCCATGTTTCTCAGCTCGAATCGCTCCAATCTGCGGGTGTTCGCTGGACTCATGGATGCACGGGCCAAGACAGAACTGGAGCTGTATAAGCTGGACGTAATGCCTTTACTGCAGGTCAATAACGTGACCATCAGAACCAAGGCAGATCTTACTGCCTATGTCACGAAACACCGCAAACGTGCAGATGACAGCTACCCTTTGATCACTCTGGAGGAGAATATGAACTTCTTCACCGACATTAACCGAGCTGTGTTGACGGAAATTGCCGAAAGTATCACGGTGCCAAGTCACGACCGCTGGTTGATCGCCTTCAACTCACTGTTCTTGGCTCGGGACATCTCCGGAATTAAACGAGCGATCGGGGCGTCCTACTTCAGCACCTGCTCCTTCTCAGGTACTCTGAGAAGATGGTTCACCACCCTCGAGGTGCAGTTCAACGCGTACATGGCGTTCACATTCCGTTACCACCCTGCCAGTAAGAGGCGGGATCGAGAAAACCTGGCCAATGAAGTCAAAGAGGAACTCCTTGTGTTTAATGAGAATCTACAAAACCAAGCCTACGACGCGATCTGCCGCAGAATGACGATGGAAATGCGGAATGCGCTGAGTGAATACTGGTTCGGCAATATGACTGTATACATTGAGCACCTTGCGGTGATCATGCATGACCTTGCCAATGACCTTCGGGTGAGTTTGGACGGCCAACGGTTCACGGCCAAGACTGAGATGATTGTGTACTCCTCCGTGCTGATCTTCGTGCTCTTCTGCTCGGCCTGCACGGTATATCTCATCTACATGATGACCTCCAAGATGCAGGAGATCGCCCAGAACCTGAACGGCAAGACGGTGGAACTGGAGGGAGAGAAGAAGCGAACGGAAGAGATCCTGCATCAGATGCTCCCGAGTTCCGTGGCCGATCGACTCAAGAATAATCTGGAGGTGAAGGCTGAATATTATGACATGGTCACGATCTACTTCAGTGATGTCGTAGGCTTCACCCGCATCTCGGCTGTGCTCAGCCCCAACCAGGTGATTGAGTTCCTGAATGCACTTTACAGGTGAGTGACATCTGTTTAGGATCGGCAATGAAAGAGATTCTCCCATTGAAGCCATCCTGCCACGAGGGAAATGGTTTTATCCTACCCCTAATAAAAAAACGCCATAGACTTAACATAGGGAAATTTTATGTGGCAGGCCGTGACATAAAGTGTTTTTTATGCCACTAGAGTAATAACAATATTGACCAATCAGAGAGCAGGATGTCAGCTACTATGAAAAAAAGTTCTGTTGGTCATTGACTCAATATTTATCTTTTAGTACCGTACCCGGTAATACAAAAGCATAGACGAGGTAGGATAAATACGAAACTGAACTCCAATTATTATTCATCGTATACAAAGTCCCTATTATAGACGTACGATGACTCAGTAAACACTACCCATTGCTTGAAAACCATCAGATACCATAACCATTGTATACAGATTCAAATTCACTGATATGGCCCCAATGTCAGTGTATACGGGAAAATAGTCTCTTTGTGCTAGAGAGCAGAGAAAAGAGTCCCTATATACCCTTTGATATGCCAGTTCCTGGATTTGATTTATTGGAGATGATAGATAATAAATACAACAAACGATGGTTTTGTGGAAGGGTGGCTATGTATAAACTCTGTACGAGACGTATGTATCTTAAATATGTATTTATGAGACGATTCTGTAAAACTATCATACCATGACGAGATCCACGTACTAGAATTCAGCTAAAGAGACAGTTAAAGATGAAGAGGCCTCGGACGGGCTATTTCAAGCGAAACCCGGACTAGTTTGTGTCCACACTTCCAAAATGGCCAAGGCAGTTAAATGTTCCTATATGTGTGTTATTCAATGGATTTGTTTTTCAGTCTTTTCGACACGGTCATTGAAAAATACGACGCCTACAAGGTGGAAACCATCGGAGACGCTTACATGGTGGCCAGCGGCATTCCAGAACGGAACGGCAACGAGCATGCGCGGCAAATTGCCCGGATGGCCCTTGACATCCAGTACTCGGCAAGCTCCTTCATCATCCCCCACACACAAGAGTACATCAAAATAAGGGTCGGCTTGCACTCTGGTTCGTATCAAATTGCTATTTTGTTACTATCTGATGGTTAGAATGTAATCTGCATGAAGCAATCCAAGACCCCATTTATTGCTAGTATTACTGCAATGAATGCTAGCTGTTTATCCTCCCCCTAATATAAAATCCAATAAGCTTAACATTAAGGTTCCATATATGCCACGCTGACTGGCATGCAGAGTTTTATATGCCACTAGTGGGATACAGAATTGTTATCATGTAATATTCCAAAATCGAGGAGACGGGGTAGGATAAAATCAAACCTGATTCCTTTTAATCTTGGCCACTGCATGCCACTCCTGGATTTTTGGCTCCGGATTTCACTCGGCTTTGCCTCATGAAGTCACTGTACCGAAGTCCAGTCGTGGCATACGGTGGCCAAGATTAAACGCATTCAGTTCTACGATAGGACTGGGGGCTAATATATCGAGATGCCATACTATATATTTACTAGTATTTACGCGTGGGGGCTATCTAATTGTAGTGTAGTAGTGGAATGGAGGTCTGCTACTTTCTTTGTACATTGGGTTCCTTTGCTATATCCAGGCCAACTTAACCATTGATAGTGTCAGGTTTACACTGGGCCACGACGACCCTATGCAGCACCAAAGACTCAAACGTGACATGACTCAGGGGGACAGAGGAATAAATGTGAGATACCCTGATGAAACGTGACAACCCCCGCTCACCATGGCTGCCGTGGCAGAATTTGAACCTGTTAAAATATCGGCTAGGACAGCTATGGTGCTAATGAGAATTGTTCGGGGCCGTAGTGACATGTGATGAACTTCACATAACGTGACTGAACGTGACTGAACGTGACTGAACACAAGCAGCCGTACAGGATTTGTCTCTGGATAAATCATGAGGGACGTGACTGAACACAGTCGGCCATACAGGGCACCATGGGGAGAACCAGGCCCTTGAACGTCCCCAAACCATGGTTGCTGGGATCGTAGTGTAAACGCAAATTTATGACTTATGTGACCATCTGCAAGGGCGCACACCACTTCAGCAAAACGTGGCCTATGAGGTTGCCATGTCTCAATGTACACCATAAGAGGTGCAGAAACCGATCATCCAAGCTTTGCAGCTTTCCCCAAGCAGACTCTTCATAGAACTTGAGCTTCCTTGCAGGGTAGGATATCTGCTTGGAGAGAGACACTGAGATCATCTGACGCCGCCTGATCCTGACCAAGAAAGTGAACTCTGTTGGCATGGATGCTAGAAATAGAGCTGGTTCAGTATGGGGAATACTTTATATTGGCCTATTTGAGTACCGGGCTATTCCATTGGAAATTGAAATAAAATAAGTCCCTAGTAACTGAGAGGCACCAGACTAGGAGAAAACGCCCTTACTGTGGCCGAACTACGTCTTAGTTGGAGGTCACCTATCGCCGACGTTCGCCCAGACGCCGTAGGCGGAGGGGCGAATTTCGGCAATAGGTGACCGAGAACTAAGACGTAGTTCTGGCAACAGTCAGGACGTTTTCTTATTATTACATACCTTAATTCGATCCTAAAACACCATTTATCGAGTCTTCGAGTCACAATTCGCCATGTTGTTTTTGGTCGCGATGACGTAGAATACGCACTCCTAAGGCGTTGCGGCGAGTTAGTTACATACACATTAGAATCGTGCAGTACGACGAAGCGCACCATAGTGGGCCGGAGTCGCGATATACTACACCCCCGTGAGCGGGTGGTATTTGAGGGACATTCGTACATAGGTATGTAATAATATGGTTGCCTCGTCACATTGGCAACAGTCAGGACGTTTTCTTATTATTACATACCTTAATTCGATCCTAAAACACCATTTATCGAGTCTTCGAGTCACAACCGCTTCATGTTGACACTGTCTGCTACAAACCGGAAGCCCACTCACAGGATGTGCTTGTTGCGCATGTCTCCACTCGCCCAGCGGATGTTTAGCCGCTATTCGTTAAGGGTGCGCTTAGCAGAAAATACGATTGGAGAGCGTTAGGCGTGTATTGTGGCAGAGGCGCCAGGAACCAGCGTAAGCGTGTCTGTGCGTCGCCCGTTGCGGATCGTGTTGTTATTATCGATCGATTTCGTATATTTGAGCAATTTAAACAGTGTCAGGTGAACGCCGCACGTTGGCTACTTCGATATTTGGTCAATACGCTCTTGTAGTTGTTACGGGGGGCGTGTTCCACGAGTTTAAAGTCGCGATTCGACGTCATTCGCCATGTTGTTTTTGGTCGCGATGACGTAGAATACGCACTCCTAACGCGTTGCGGCGAGTTAGTTACATACACATTAGAATCGTGCAGTACGACGAAGCGCACCATAGTGGGCCGGAGTCGCGATATACTACACCCCCGTGAGCGGGTGGTATTTGAGGGACATTCGTACTTAGGTATGTAATAATATGGTTGCCTCGTCACATTGTAAAGTGTTGAGGCTCAAACTACCTGGGTATAGACCTTAGGAGTGAGGAAGTCAGAACCCATTTATACAGAAGTACAGGGTACAACTGTGAGTCAAGAAAAGACTTATTTTTATGACATCAGGAATAGTTATATACAAGCCACAGGGGACAGCAAGCTCTCCACTGTGATTGGTGTTGAACCAACAGCCAATGAGGGCTGACCTTTCTCCTTCTGGTCTGCCCCAGAGCGTCATTGTTGGAGCACACTGTCACCAGGGAAATAGACCGAGCGATGTTGAGGTTAAATGTGCTACGAAACTGTCCATTCCAGTTAAGTCATTTTGTTTACTAATAATAGGTATTATGCTAGGAGTTGTCATTGGACTACATAATCTCTTTGGTAAAGGTTATTCAACAGGGCCCTGAATGATTTGGAAGGACAGTTCATGATGCAAGCCTTCCTTGCAGCTTGGGGCTGACAACTTAAAATCTGTGGTGATCAGAAGGTCCTGGGTTCAAACCCGGGACAAGCCCAATTTTGTTGGTCTTTTTTAATCTACAAAATGTCTATTCTTTTCATTCATTGGAATATAAATGTAAATTGTTTGCATATAATTGTTAGAATGAATACTATTCAAAGTGCACATTGATTTTATATTGGTAAGTTATGCTACCAGCATCGGAAAGGACACCTATTCAGATCTCCTTCCGAAAGGAGAGTTTTCAAGATCGAGGTGAGGACAAGTCAGGACAAGTCTCCGTCCTTTTCCCGGTCCCTACTGAGGACAACCCATCTTCATTTAGCGTGGACCATCCTATGACAGTCCTAGGACTAGCATAAGACCGTCCTGAGAGAATCCCTTCAAATATAAAACGGCCCTCTGGCCTCGGCAAACTAATTAATTTCGCCTGATAGCTAAAGACTACCGTAGATTCTCTTAGAAACTAATATAGAAAGACATGGTTAGTGTGACTGAATGGAATCTGTTCAGAGATATTTTGATCAAAAATACTCACCGAATTCGAAGAACAAGGTGAGTATTTTTGATCAAAATATCGAGGAACAGATGTAATTCAGACACACTCACTATGTCTTTTTATTACTATATGACGAAATTCGATTAAAATGCCATTTATGTACTTCAGTTATCAACCTATTTCAACCTCCGAAATAAGCAAGGCAGGTATGAATCCCCGAACATTCACATTGATGGATAGTTCACGGGTGATCACGTGGTACGGTGTGGCGTAAAAATATTTTACGCCACGGTGCGGCCGAACGGTATCTTTTCTCCTATTGCGTAAAAGTGAGACATTCGTGCGCCGGTATATAGTAATATACGTATTGTGAATATACAAGCAAGGTTAAGATGTGTGTGCATGTGTGTTTGTGTTCATATATGCTCTCTGCGTATGTGTAGGTATGTCATGTGTGCTCGCGTGTGTGGGTGACCTAGGAACTAGGTGAATATACTAATCACGTGAATACTGCCCCTCCATGTCTCCTCCAGGGTCGTGTGCATCCGGGATCGTGGGAAAGAAGATGCCTCGTTACTGCCTTTTTGGAGATACAGTTAATACTGCGTCAAGAATGGAATCCACCGGAGAAGGTACCATCTCACTACAAACACTAAAAATATATACAGTTTTTCTTATGATCCAGGTGATAAGATAAAGATAAGATTGATATGCAAACATGACTTGTCCATTAAGTCCAATATCCCCATTGTCATTGTCTGGGGTTTGAACCAAGTCCCCTTTGAAAATGCATGGGGGTTCAGTAAACCACGACCCATTGTTTTAAAACTGTCATATACAATAACCATTATATATACGGATTCAAATCCATTGTATATCGTATCAAAGCCATTTTATCCGGGAAAGTAGTCCGTTTGTACTTTTTAGCAAAATATAGTCTTATTGACTTTCATGGCAATTCCTGGGTTAAATCTACTCGAGAAGATGGATGATAAACATAACAAATGATGGTTCGTGGACAGGGAGCTCTGGAAATCACTCGAGGTTGACGTTGCTAATGCTCATGTATTACCACGCATCAACGCCTCGTGGTTTAAGGCAGCATGCCCACAAAACAGTAATTGTATGTTTCTTTTTCACTTGCATCATCTTATCATGTTTGGATGAAGCATTAGAGTCATTAATAGGATTCTCAACGCAGCAAATACGACTGTATATTTAACGTAATATCAGAACTACTTACTGAGAATTGATATTTAGATATCACATTGGAGGCCTAGGCTCTGTTTAAAAAATGCAAATCCGTATTTCCGGAGACAAATTAACTGGAGACAATTGAGGATGGGGATATTGTAGTCCCAAGCTGAAACATCCAGTATAAAAATAAAAACAACTAGAAGCAAGGTATGAGGCTAAAATTTACTCACTACTGCTTAAGTGTACTATATCATACTTATCGTTTCTAAAGAGCAGATAGGTCCTTGGGAGTCACCAATTTACCCCCGAGTAGTTGTTCTCCGCTGCGATGGGGAAAAAATAGGTGCTGTTTTTTCTCAGAACAGAACAGTAGCTATATAAACAGATTCAGGGTGATTTACAACTTCTCTCCTTATGTGGTGCTACCCCATACACATAATGTATAGCAGTAAGTGATGTGTTAATAAAATGGGGTTAGATGAGTTATGTTACAGATAGGAATACAGTTACCGTCACATTAGGTTTTCATCTGTTATTCGAATATAGGATCATCAGACCAGTCAATACATTTTTTTCAAATACATGTATAAGTTTTGCAGGCTCTCATTGAGTCACGGTCTAGTTCCTCATTTGGCAGTCTATTCCAGAATAAGACGCCAAAATACAGGGGTGTTCATTTAGAAAAAAATGACATGCATTTAAAAGATTTGAAAATAAAGCTTTATTCTTGAAACACACATTTTGAGAGGTTTAAGTGTGTCTCCTCGGACGTTCTGTTTCTTAAATGTGCATCTACTGTTTCAGTAAGGATTTCTATATAATCTTATTGTGTATTGCTGTGTAACGGTGTTTATATTGAAAATATACTAGAGAATATAGTTGTCTTTAATTCTGTCAGAAACAGGGACGGCGACTTTTGATTTTTAAACTTAAAAGGGATTTGATCCGATAATTGTTACTCACTAAGATATGCCTCTCCCACCTAACGGCATCGGGGAAAGTGTTTGCTGGTTCATGAGTTCATAACAATTTTCAGAATAGATGTCAAGTCAGTTGTCCCACTATACGCCCTTATTTGAGTTGATATAGTAGTTTTACTCTAACATTGATACTATTTGAGATGTCACTGTTTTTCTGCAGCTTGCCGGGTCCATATAAGTCCGAACACAAAGGCACTCCTTGACATGTATGGCGGATTTAGCTGCCAGGAGAGGGGCTGCATCAATGTGAAGGTGGGTAAAACATCAAATGAATCCTTATATACATGTGTACAATAATCTATTGACTCAGACTGTCTTACATTCAGCTTTGAACATAGTGATGATAGTAAATGAAAAGTACAATATAAAACTACAACGCAACATGCAAATATATGAAAATACAATTCATATCTAAAAAAGGATTTGGTGATTTTGTTTAACATTAGCTTACAACTCAGATCTTATATGAAATGGTTTACTTATATTTGGGGAAGTGTCCTCCTGAGGAATTGCCTTACACTATTCAAAGGTTTTGGTACATAGTTAAAAGAGGCTTTTATAGTCTGGCAGCGAAAGCCCATTTTAGGGCAATACGAGTTATGAGTGTTTGAAAAAGAATATTCTGAGCCCAATCACATAATGTCATTAGAAGAATATACATACCACCTATAATAATAGAGATGTCCTAGTGTTGTTCTCTACAGACATATAATTACCATATTCATATTGTAATGATTTATTCTATTATCACAATGTTCTGTTTATATATTTGTCAGTACTATATTTGTACATAGACAGATGTCTATAACCATGTTAACCCATTTATAGCCGGCGCCAGCAGCAGTCATACATGTAGGATTGGGTACTAGAGTAAGTGTATATGGCTAGTGATCGGACTCCAAAAGCTGATTATGATAATTTGATAACCGTACCACACTGTTGAATCCAGGCCCCAGCCTAAGCCAGGATAGTCCTTGAAAAGTAAGGGAGTAAGACATTGTAATTGTATCCTTTTTTATGTAAATAAACGCTGCTATTAGAAAAAGGGAGTAAAACCTTGGACACAAGAGTATGTGGTACTTCTCGGAGTCAGTGTCTCAGTGTCTTGGGGGCATACACAGCTGGCCATGACCAATCACTAGCCCGAAATACCTCATTGGCCCACTGCCGCTTGATACATTTGGATCCCAGAAAGGCTGTTGAAGAAGCAAGTTGACTGGGTGCAAGTGGGTTACAGAAAATGGCCCAAACATTTTAATTGCTATTCATTTATAATTTCAGGCTCATTCATTAATGATTAACATACCATATGCTCCTAGTTTTCAGATCATGTAACCCCGGGTAAAACTGATATACTCACATCAACTATCTTTGTTATTCTCCACTGTATTGCTCATTCCAGATTTATTTTTTTTTAAGAAAAAAAAAGAGCAATGATATAAAAAACAATACACACACACAAACAAGTCTGTCCATATATCGTAACGTTTGGATACTCTTTTTTCAGGGAAAGGGATCAATGACCACATTTTGGCTGCTGGGACTTGACGACGACCCAAAATACACGTTAAATAAGGTTCCGGATCCTAAATGGCAAACCACCATCCCAGGCACTGTACAATAAAATAATCACTGTTGGACTGCCGTCTGGTTGTAAAATACCGATCCTGTCTTAACTATTAAATATTTTTATTTTGTAGTCGTCAAATAAGTATATAGACAATATCATAAATAGTATATTATGATGTATAATGAATTGATATCAAGCGGACTTCACACGTAGAGACTAATTACCTGAAACAGGTGTACTTCACACCTCCCCCCATTCCTCAGACAATTTTCCTTTGGAACGAAAATTCTCATGGCAAGGTGCTTTTACCAGTCTCAAGGAAAAATGGCGACTTTGATCCACATGAAGGACACTCCTGGTACATAGTCTCAGACAAATTCACAGTAAACACTGTGAGACATGTTTTGTTGGCGACATTTACCTCTAAAAAGGAACAGAATCTTATGATATTTTGAACCCTGTGAGGTACATAAATCCTATCAGAGGAGTGAGTAAATGTCGCCAATGATTGCAGGAGAAAAACATGTCTCAGGGAAATGGAACCCTATAATTTAGAAGAAGATGTTTTGTTTGAGTCCAAAATCTCAGCAGGATTTGTCTCAGACAAATACGCTGTGAGGTACATGAATCATAAGCCCAATACACATCTACCGATTAAGGTTTGAACGATTAGTTCCCAAACCGTGTAGGAGTCGGTGAACTTCTCGCAGTACCTGTATATGCTTGCGATTATAAGTTTATCAAATGAACCACAAGCTCTGTATGCCTACATGGTAGGCACTGAGCGGAACGATAACTAAATGGAAACTAGGGTTGCCAGAAGATGGCAGCAACAATACCTAGGCACAGTCTCCAGTATAAATAAAAACTTTAAATTTAAAAAAAAAAGTAACCCCTCAGCCCTTGTCGGCCATCCAATTTTCCAACGCTCCGTTGTCAGCGACTGGATTTATCAATATGCTGATAAACCTTTGGCGACCGATTTAGGAACATCGAACCACAACTCGTGGGTGATAAACGAACATCTCAAGGAGGTGGGGTGGGTGTCACTAATTGGTGGCTGACCCTTCCCTAGCTGTCCTACATCTATTGACTAGGGCCGAATCCATTAGGATGCCTCATCTGAGACAAATTACCGTTCCTTTGTCGCCGACAAAGGTACATCAATGCTCCGAAATCAGTAAATGTGTATTTGGCTTAATCACGTGAATCGCACCTCAGGGGTCGCCGACAATTGCAGGGTAAAAAGATTGTCTGAGGGAAATAGAACCCTACAATTCAGACGAGGAGATTGTCTTCCAGAACAGAATCTTAGCTGGATTGGTCTCAGACAAACACCCTGTGAGGTACATGAATCCCCCCGTGTAAATCCCGATGTAGTTCTAAATGCGGCCACACTGTAGCAGGGTTGTCGGTGTGGCCGCTGGACTAGAACTTGGCCACAGGCAATCATTGGTCAGTTAGTAGTGGATTTTGATTTTTTCATTTAGTAATGACTACGCAGTAGGGCCAGGTTTACTGTTTGAACCGCTACCTCCTATCTGTATAAGTGGATGATTTATATGCGATAGGAAGCCATCTGTTCTAGACCTTGTAACTATACCTCAAGAGTTCTAGTTGATTTCTTAAGGTTTTTCTGGGTATTACAGCCCCAGTAATTTACGATGTGTTACACCTAGCGGTGCTTTGTCTAGTTAAGACAAATCTGGCCTCACTCACTGCTATCACACTAATAGTGTGAACTGTCAGTTTGGTCGCAGAAATGTTGTTTTACAAGATAGGACAGCTAGGATTCACTAACATTGTTACCATGCATTTGCTTTTTATTAGATATTATTGTGAGATAAAATACAGCTCTGAGTTATCTGAGTTTGTGTTGCGTACATTTTGAACTGGGCTGTACGCCACACAGGGTACCCTTGTTTAACAATTGTTATATCATCCATCGTATAAAGTCCCCATTGAAAATGTATGGGGACTCAGTAAACTACTACCCAATGTTTAAAAACTGTTAGATACCACAACCATTGTATACGAATTCAATTCTATTGTATATGGCGTCAAATCCATTGTGTGTATTCGTGGGATTAGATAGTCGTCAGCCTGAAAGTTTTATCCCCCTTTCCACCTGACGATCATGCACCCTAAAAGTGGCAAATAGTCGGCGGGTGGTGCCAGAATTAAGAGGTTGAAATGTCGCATTAGGCACATTATAACAGGTATAATGATAAACATGTCCATACAATTGTTGCAAAATAAAGAATGCTTAAAAAAGCTAATTGTAGGTCACCTCTAAGCAATGTCAAGTGCAAAGTATCCCATTGACCCTTACACTATCTTCTGCCTTTTTAGGGCATTTTCCCATTTAACTCATTTGATTATCAAAATGATATCTTAATCTCGATGTAGGTTGGCCTTCGACACTATTGTCTCCTTACATGTACCGTACATGTATCTGAAAAAAAAACCTCAGCTCTGCTGAGAAATACCAATGTGACGTTTTCGTCTGACGCCTAAATGGCCACCGATTATGAGGTCACGGAAAAAAAACAGTCGTCACGTGGTGCCACGGGGATGAAGTGCCAGCCGGCCGAGGCGTTTGGTGGATCCGCTTGTTGGGCTCCCACCGAGTGCTGTGTGTATGTCTTGTGGTCGATAACTCGGCTAGAAATAGCAATTTTGGTAGATCAGCAAGGAGAATTTGGAGAATTTGGAGTGGCCGACGTCACCTGGAGGTTAAAAACCCACCTGCAGAGCATCTGCAAAGCTTCTGTTTGGTGGAACAGCTGCTTTAATGGGGATATGATTTTTAAAGACAGGTGCATGACCAACATGTAGTGGACCAAGTACTATAGAGGAAACCCATGAAAGTTTAGGGTCTGAGCTCGTATCCCATCGAGTTTGAATCATGTAGTAATTCACAAGGCGAAGCCGCGTGAATTGCTATGTGATTCAAATGAGATGGGATCGAGCTCTGACCCTAAACTTGAATGGGTTCTGAATTTATCTCACCCTTAATATTGACTAATGGGCCAACATTTGTGACATTATCCCCCATTGGATATTTTTCCTAAATATCTAATGGGTGTTAGATACGAGTTTCCAATGTTAAGTCTATGGAGAAAAAATATCTGGGGTGAGATAAATGTATATAACAATCAGACTGAAAACCCAGCTTAAAGGGACACCCCGCTTAAGGGGGCACTTGGCTCTGAATGGAGGGTGGCCCCTTAAGCGGGGTTTTACCGTATATCGTCCTGGTTAATAGTTTCTATGGTTAGGAGATCGGAGGACCTTATCTGTGTATTGACGTTTAGAGCCAATGAGCCTATGTGATTCAATAAACAGGCTCGTCAGGCTCAAGCCTACCTCTTGTGTGTCTGTGTGCGTTATTTTCTCGATCACCAGTAGCGTATTTTGTCAAAGATGGTATGCGCCGACCGACAAAATTCTTTAAAATTCATTATATACAATTTGCACATGGAAAATGTATGGGGACTCAGTAAACCACTATCCATTATTCAAAAACCGGTAGACACCATAACTATTGTTTACATGCGGATTTCATGTCATTTGTATACGATCTCAAAACCATTGATTATGGGAATATATTCCCTTTATGCTGTAGTGCAAAAATAGTCCCTATTGATATACCCTTTGATATTGCAATTTCTGATCTTAATTTACTTGAGAAGATGGGTAATAAACACAACAAACGATGTTTGTCTGAATGTTTTATTTTTCAATGTGGATACCCACGCCCAGATACGCTGCTTAGGCTAGGTAGAAGTCATTTATTTTCCGCGTGCTGCAAAAAACTATCCCTTCGCCATCTGCGTACCAACTGTGTGACATTGGGAAAGGTGCAGAGTCCATTTTCCTGCACCGTATCAGTGACGCATTTGAATGGGAAAACAAGTGAAAAAATCAATGGAAAATTACAAAATATTCGAAAATCCTAGGATACATAAAGAAAGTTCTGCCCTGTAAATATGGTGAAATTTGATTATAGATAAAGGTCTCAAATCGACCATTTCATACTTTAGATAGAATCAAGCGTTTGATTCTGTAGATTGGACAACAATATAAGATTGTCGATTACAAGTGGGGTTTTTTTAAAATGAAAATAAGGTGATATGGTGTAGAAATTATAAAAAAGTACCCAAATAGATGATCAGATAAAATCTCCATCTAGTAAAATCTTTAATCCCTTTGTGTCGCTGATCCCTACTATGTGGTGGTTCCGGTGAGCCTATGCACGGAAGTACTACAGGTTCACCCAGATTACGTAACTTGGTCTGTATATAAGGCCAGGTCCACAGCAATTCGACAGGTTACTCTGTGCGTTCCTATCGAAGAGTGAACCCCTTTGAGCCTCACGTCAGCGGTAGTAGGTTTTTCTGAACCCTCTCAGTGGTTGAATAAGGTAGCTTATTCCCGCTTGCATACTTATTCCCTCAGCTTTACTTGACAGTCAAGGTACTGTAACAAACATGGTTTGTAGGGTATTCAATAAAGTTTGTATACTCAAGTTACGGAGTCTAGTTTTGTGTGAATAGGATTCTATAAAGTTATCTGATATATAAACTTAGGAACACCCAAACCAACCTATGTAAGTCTTCATAGAGTAGCAATGTAATATCACTGGAATAGATACGATATAATCTGAAGTTAGGAAACCCGGAAAGGCCACAGCCAGCAACCATTACATGTGTATGTACTAAAAATGACTATGATAACTTCAATAAAAAAAAGAATGATGGAGAAGGTCAAAGAACTAAAGAAGGAAATTAACCATAATGGTAACCATTATTGTCACTCTATCCTGCCAGTATTGTAATTTTTCTCATCCTATTCGTTATGGGTAGGAGTGGTTTTTTTTGTACTTCCCTATGTTGATATCGACCCTTACATATTGTATGGAAGAACGATGTTCAATTGAATACAATGTATCTAATAAAAAGAATTAAAAGATTTGATGACGATTTTGTAAGATGGATCTCAATTATCTATAATGAACTTGAGTCATGCACTATCAATAATGGTTTCATATCAGAGTGGTTCCAACCATCGAGAGGTACCAGGCAGGGTTGCAGCAGCTGGCATTACCTTTTTATCATAGCTTTCGAGATTTTAGCCATTGCTATCACTGAAGAGGAAAATATTAATTGAAAATAATTCAAAAAAAATAAATGAAAACCTCACTATGTAATGAACCGAATTTATTATATTGTCCTATCTATGTTTAAAGTGTAATATAGATAACAATATATGTATCGATAACGTTAATCATTATTTTTTTACCATTAGCAACAACTATGGGACCGACAGCATAGTGTCAGACAGTTGTGCCATCTTGAAGATATATTGGTGTGTTAGAGGCCCCAGCATAGATATTCACAATAGGATTGAACATGGCGAATATACATGTTTATGGTTCACACTCTCCATGTATACACTAGGGTCCTTAGGAAGTATGGTTGTTCATCTTCTCCACATATTGCACACGTGCTGGGAGAGTGTCAGACTGGGAGTCTGAGCGGTTAAACGCAATCCATCCAGACTCGTCCTTGAAGTAACGTTTCGCCTTAATGTAGCACTAAAATTAGAGTTGTAACAAGGTTTCGTTTAAAATGATGTGTGATATTGTAAGATACCCATACAAGTGTAGATACATGTGCTTGATATCTAAAAGTCGCACTTTTTTCTTGTGGGGAATTATACAACTATGCTTCCTAAACCATTGATTATTGATGAATGAATGGTCTCAGCGATAGACCTGTCATTCAGGATTTGTAACTTCCCCACATGTACAGATACCCAAATACAGTCATTACAGGCATTAGCCAGGAATGTGAAAAACGATGGTTAAAGGTTGCTTTGCATATTGGTCCCATACATTGGCCCTTCAGCTTCCACTTGCATACTCTATATTAATTGTTTTCTATTATCATATACCCGTGCACGAAAGTAACGCCTACCCTGTATGGAAGTAATTTTCAGATACCATCTATAGGTACGTGCCGAAATTCAGTGTACGGGCACTTGGTCCTCGGGCCGATCTTACGTCCCTCGCTCTACGGACGGGACGTTAGATCGGCCCAAGGACTGCATACCATTCAACGTCCACGAAGCCTAAAGTCTGACGCACATAAACCGATTTGGGATTGAATGATCAGTTCCCAAATAGTATAGTTATCAGTTATTTAGGAACATCAGCAGACAACTTATAGGCAACAAAAGAACATTTATGTGGGTAGCATTCAGTAATCTCAGGCATACCCTTGCCAAGGGGGCTACATCTCCCGCAAGGGCCTACTATGTTAGGATGCCTCGCCTGAGAAAAGTACTGTTTCTGACTAGTTTACGGTATATGATAATAAGGAGACAGAGTGAGGGTGCCTAAATCAAATCTATTTCTTGTCTTTGGGGTGTTTAGACGCACCTCGTTTGTTGAACTCGGTACGTAAAAGCACACGAAAACATCAGATCAGATCAGATATTCAGTCACCCTAACCTTGTCTCTATATAGCACCTCTTGTGATAGTTTGGTTGAGTATCGGTCAAGTTATTACCTTGTCTGTGACTGTGAACCTGTGATAGAGTCCGGCCGGCACAATGATCAAGTCTCCTTTAGTCACTTCCATGCGGATCCAACAGTCTTCTAAGTCTCTCACATCAAAGTACCCACTGCCCTCCAACACCAGTCGCACTTCAGGGAATGTGTGAAGATGTTCCTCAAAGAACTTGTCAAACTGAAATATGCAATTTAATCCCAGCTAGGATATTCCACGTTAAAAGAAAATACATGTGTAGAAATGGTCCCCATACAGACTATTATTGGCTTTTTTCTCACCTGGAAGAAAGTATCATTTCTTCTAGGCTAGTGGAAGTCACACAGCCAATTTTCACTGGTAACTTAGTTAAGATGGTTGGTGAAAAACATTGCACAGCTATCTCAGAAAATCTATTGCGTTGCAGATCAGTATAAGTCTGATAACAGTAGCACCTCACTCCACAGCCATGGCACTGCCAAGGTGTCACAGTACCTCACTCATTATCTTCTCTGCCACACTCGCCACACTATGTATATGTATATTTCTTAA
The DNA here is from genome assembly GCA_950022655.1 of Alentia gelatinosa. NCBI lineage: Eukaryota > Metazoa > Annelida > Polychaeta > Phyllodocida > Polynoidae > Alentia > Alentia gelatinosa. Next base: position 18,401,822 of record OX465585.1, on the reverse strand, counting down.
TTCTAAAAGAAAAGCTCCTGCATCCATGACACCCAGGCGCCCGCCTCGAGCCTCACCTCAGCTCTACAAACATGCTTGGCATGGTCAAATATCCTCCCTGCCAGAAGGATCTTGCCCCCCTCGGGTCAAATATTTTTTTGTATTTAAGCGTGTGTTCCAACAACTATGCATTCTTTCGACGCTTGTCTAGCCTCAATGCCGAGCTCCTACCCCGCGCCTGCTCTTCGGCCGGCCGATAATGTTGTCTTTTTTAATCAAGCTGTTCAACCAACCAACCTATTGCACCCGGCAACTCACCTATTTTCATCCGGCGACCAAAGCCCGATTTTCAACACACCAAAACACAGGGCCAGCAGTGTTGAGCGGAGAGTGTGGCCGTCTAGTGGACGTTGGGCGCATTAACGTACTAAGCTAATTCACCGTTCATTCGGCAATGAGCGCTTCAAGCAGTTAAAAACACAACCGCCATTTTGGGATTTACGCGATAAAATAACAGCTCATCAAATATAGATCTGCTGATTAAAGTGGTTAACGGAGTTTTAAAGGTAAATAACAATAAGGGTTGATGTTATTGGTATGTATGGTACGCTCTGGTGCTAAAATTCTGTCCAAACTTTCGGAACTGTTGGAATTGCGGGTTAGCGCATCACAGTATCGACCGTTCATGTTGATGGCGTCTCGCGCTCTTGCGGTATTGGCTCTCATCAAACATATCGGTCAGTCACGCAGTTCCAGCCGGCAAAAATAAATGATAATCTTATTAAGGTCCTATTGGTGATGGTGGTGGAGGAGCAGGTCTTTTGGTATGCCGATGTATATAGCTAGTCACAATAGGTATAGCCATTCAGAACAGACACAAATTTAACTTCCCTTTAATTACAGGATGATTTATATGTAGTCCAAATCGTACCTTTTCTTTGGGAACATTTGCACCAATCTCTAAAATGTCCTGCGAAGATAAATTGAGTTCTTTCTCTATCTCCTGTAGCATCTCGTTCTTCTCAATTTTAGTCACGTCCACCTGCAACATGATAGGGATCAGCATACAATAATTGTAAAACGGTCGTTCTAGATAGACGGCCAATGCCAAAAGAACTGTGAATCATGACATAGCTTTAGAAATTAAACGGGATGTTCAGCAGACAAGGCAACGAAAACTAACCCACTGTAGGTAACAGAATTATGAAAACACCTGATAAGGTCTGTCTCTATGTGGGGGAGAAACTCCAAGTAGATCTGACAAAATTCTAGCATTTATAAAGGGGGTATAAAAGGTCATACGGCTATTCTGAATTTAGCTGATACCAATAGTAGCACTTCGGATACCTCACCGCTGCTACAAACTCATTGCTAGCATGGGCGTGATGCGAAACACACACATAAAACCCATACCCCTATACTAAGGCAGCCATGCTGAGTCATGAATAATGTGTCTCAAGCTGAATACCTAAGTAGAATGTGTTATAAATATAGACATCAACGAAATGTATGATGCGCGGTGGCTAAAGTTTCACTCACAACACATAACATGTTGCTATTACAGGCAGGCCATTAAAAGAAGGTCAAAGTATCGCCTCGAAATGCATTGATCAAGCAAATAACAAAAGCTGAATTAATCACCGTGAGCAGGTTATCAACTCAAGACGTTATTCGTATCCCTGAATTGCACTGTTACTTTACCTTTTCAATTTGGTTCAATCATCTAGTAATACATTACCAATTTACCAGTTCTATCTACCATATCATCATCTAGTAGGTCTGCTATCATCAATATATATATGGTCGTCTACATGCGACACCATTATAAATATCTACCGTAAATGTAGAATTGCAAAACTGTATACATATGATGTACAAATGGTTGTCCTAGCTGAAACTTGTAGACTGGGTTACTTGAATATAAATCGGAAAAAAGATGTCCTAGATACCGAAATTAGTGTCCTAGCTAAAGCTGGTAGCATGGGGGCATTTATATATATACCAGTAGAGTATACCTGTAGGAGATGTCCCATGAGGCTGAGGGTTTAAATATAAAGACGATCTTGGTCAGGGACTGTCCTTATGCACCACCCACCCTGGGGCTTGTTGAATAATATTCGTCCTAAACTTGAACAGAAGCGGGAGAATTGTCGGCTCAGGAAGACATTTTGTAGTATATTAAAGCCTGTCCCGTTGAATTACACATGTCCCTCAAAGATAGAGAAATCCCTGACACATATATATAGAACTACATCGAGAATCGTATAAATACACAATCGTCATCGAGGCGAAACCGAGTGACGATTACGGCCCATCCAAACGAGTGGAGTATTGTTTATTTTACGATTCTCGATTGCGGCTCTGGATTTATCTCACCCTTTTCACTTTTACTGACGTTTAAATCTCTTGTCTTGTCTTCTCTCTGAAATGCTGGACGCTGATTAGTCAATCACCTCTGACGTCATCTTGTATTCTCTATGCCACGTCCATGGCGTAGTACTGTCACTTTACCGGGGTGGTCATTGAGTATTTTTTTCTAACGTTATTCCTATGGCTAAACTTTCAGGTACCAGGGGTGAGATGAAAAGTCTCCCACAATTGACACCTCTCTTTTAGGAAGAACACGTCTTAGGTGTTTACTTCTACAGGAAGGAGAAACTCTAGTGAATTCGCATTGCTTCACAGACCAAATAAAAACGTGATAATCCAAGATATTCATCTATTTTCACATTTTATTATTTTTTTATCGTACTTTTCAAGATTTACCAAAGTCGGTTAGTGGAGGCCACTTACTGTATGTCGGTGGCTTAAAATTGGTGCCTTGTTTCTGCCGCCTTTGACAATACCAAACCGACGGTATAGTCTCCCAAGCACAACGACTATCACCAATGATTTCAAACCCCTTTAAGTTGTCGGAGGGTGAAGAAGTCATTCGATGGTGGCCTTGGGAAGTACCAACGCCAGATCCTGCTCACTGATTAATTGTGGCTAGATTATACCATGAGGCAACCACCGAAGGACTTCATTCTGTATGGACCTGTCAAATATAGCAGAGACGAGGAATGCACCCACTGCACTCTCACCGATTTTTAGACACCGACGTGCAGTCGTTGGCCACCACAGATCGCCTCTAATTAGGAGAACTCAATAAATCGGTACCGTTTTTGCTGGCCAGTGGAAAATGGCTTTCAGGGTTAAACTAGGTTCGGGTGTGCAATGCTTCAGAGGTAACAAATAAAAATCTTTGGGAAGCGTATCAGGGACCAGTCTTGACACTGTATACAAAGTTAGATAAGGTAAGTGCATACGTGTCTCTTACCTGGCGGAGCTGTACACCTGAGTCCATACACACCTGGCCAGCCTGCACAAAGCGCGGGGGGTCTGTCATACCTGTGTCATTCCTGCCCCACCCGCTGTCGTCACGGAGATACCACGCCCTCACCATGCTGCCAACCCGACACACTCTGCTGGAGGAACTGAAGGAATCCTTCCGTGTCTGAGACTGCTCGTCTGCTAGTTCCAGGGACAGACTGAGGCAAGGCCAACCGAGACGTGGTAGATAACTGAGGCAGTGTGAAGAATGACAGTTGTTGTACACATACAGACCACCCAAATTAGGAAGACCACTCACATTTACCACCCACCATACATACATACATACATACATATATACATACATACATACATACATACATACATACATACATACATACATACACAAATATATATATATATATATATATATATATATATATATATATATATATAATGTGTGTGTGTTGTTTTGTGGACAGGCGGTCGTAAACCACGAGAGGTTGATAAATAGTAATGCACGAGCGTTTGCGAATGTCTTATGATGTCAAACTCAAGTGGTTTACACAGCTGCCTGTATTCATTATCTATCTTCACAAATACATTGAAACCAGGAATTGCCATATTATATACTGCAGGAACAAGGACACTGCATCTCTGTTTGGGAAGGTATATTCTGATAATCAATGACTTTGAGGCTCGTAATCAATGCCTTTGAAATGCTAAATCAAGGTCATTGATTCTGACAGCTTAGAAACAATAGGTAGATCTTTACTATGACCCCATACATTCTGGTGCACCCCTCTCATAAGATCTCACATTCTCTAAGTCGTATTCTGTACCCTCACTACGCTCTATGGAGATGAATTCTCAATGAACTAGGCTTAGAGCCTTGAGAATCCACTAGCCTGCCTCCCGTGCTAAAGACGCACATCAATGCAACCCAATGGTGAGTTCGTAATAGATGGATAATAAATAAGGAGAAGCCATTCCCGTAATTCCGTTCCCATAGGCCGATTTCCCGTTACCAATCTACTGTCGGGAACCATCGACGGACTTTTGGCACTACTGACGCAAAATCGGTCAATGGAAACGAGGAAATGACCAACAACTTTTTCTGCTTAGATTATATGATTTTTCACCACCGACGGATTTCTTTCAGGATTAACAGAATCAAAGCTCATTATTACTCCACCACCTATACTTTTGTCATTTATCATGTTAATGCAAGTTCCTTGTGCTACATTCTGTTCACACATGTTATTAGATAACTAATCTTATCACTTACTATCAACTTTAACTTTTGTGACTTGTATTTGACTACATTGTTACTTGTAAATGGTCCTGATTCTGTATTCTTATAATGGAAGACCACCTATCTTCAGGTGAATTATATGTGAAATAAAAAAAAATATATATAAAAAAAAAAGCCCATTGATGTGTTGGGTCACTGGGTGAAAGCTTCTGCCATCAACGACAGACTTTTAGGAGAACCAGAAGAATCTCTGCCGTTTTCGTCGGCCAATGGAAAGGGGCTTTTACATTGATATTAAGAATGACCATTGAGACGTCAAAAAGTCCGGAATTCTGGGGAAATCCGAGGGAATCCCATGTCTGATAGCCAAGGTGATATGATATTCTGACGAGAGTGCCTACCATTTACATCTACAAAACGCAATCTCATGCTTTAACTGGTATGTCATGGACACATATCAACCGCCAACCAGCCAAACCGAAGTACATCCCAAGAAAAACACTGAGAACTGATTGTCCGTCGATACAGTCTCCTCCTCCTATCTTTATATCATGTAGAGTGGGGCTCCTTCCATTCTGAGTGAGTGACTCTAAAAGGGGGAAGGTCCGATGTAGAGGTGAAGTGATTCAGACGTGTAAAAAACACTGATATGTAGATGCGTAGGATTTGTTGTTGAACATGTATCCCAACAATGGAGAATCCTTGGACGGTTCAGATACCATAGGCAAGAGGAGTGCTACGTGGTAAGAGAAACGTAGAACTTGGTGTTTGGATATCTGGTGAAGGCCCGTTTTTGAGGATGTTCCCCAAACTGTATAGTTTTTGTGTTGGGCACGAGTATTAGAAGACCCCGGTCTTTAAATGGAATAATTTGAAGGCATTCCACAGAATCTTTGTCAAAAACATTTGCTTTGCGAAGCAACCCTCTGAAGCCCAAGATTAGCGAAGATCAAAATTCCAAAAGCCATTTTCTACTGGCCGAAAACAGCACTGACTAATTGAGTTCTCCTAAAAGTTGGTCGGTGCTGGCCAACGACTGCACGTCGGTATCTAGGAATCGGTGAGGGTACTGTGTATGCCTTGTTTCTGCAGCATCTGTCAGGTCCATACCAACAGAACTGTACTTGAGACACAATAACCATCGCCGACCATTTCAAACCCCTTTGATTCTGTCGGTCACTGACTAAGTCAATCAGTGATCGGCATCATTGCATAATCTATGCACAATTGATCGGTGAACACTTCTCTGTATGCCTGTTTCCACTCAACGATCTGGCATTTGTATACCCTAAACATTGATCGGTAGATTCTTTTAAGCTGCCCTAGAGGTATGTTGGTATCAATTATAAATGTCATATTAGCTGACCCTAGTTTCCCCCCTGTAGACGTAACATTGGAAGCTCGCACGTAACACCCATTGAGTATTATATATACGCAAAATACTCAATAGGCAATGGTGCCAAAAGCATTCACCAATCAGTCAGTGATAGGGGTGAGCTAAAATCTGAACTACGCTCGGTTCATAACTGCTGAAAATGTGCCATTCGTTTTGGTTTGCTATCCAATCTCACTTGCCTCTGTATTGCCTTCTTATTCGAACTACAGTATGACTACTATGTACGTACATACATATACATACAATATTGTATATATATATATATATATATATATACAAGGGAGAGACATACTTCATGTAACTAATGAGACTACCATATGCACACATACATTCACACATACAAGGCAATATGATACTCGATTGGAAATACACATGACAGTCATGCTCTAATCAGCATCATGACCAAATAACTATAGACAAGGCGATGTCATTAGCATGACTATCATCTAGATATACCAAAAAGCTTTGACGTACATTATTCAGTAAATATAACCTCTAGATATATTCATAAGCGCATGTATTTCTCTCTACCCAAGTGCGCCGCTATCGCATCGCATGTATCATACACATTGGGTTGTATTATTATATGGTACAAATTGTACCGGCCTGTCATCATGGACTCTTTAGCCAGAGGAACCCATACCCCACCTGGTTGTAAATGGTGGAACTCAGTCGCTCACTCAGACACCCCTGTACACTGGCCGCCAGAGCTACACTGACGTTAGACCTGGTGGAATCCGAACTGAACAACCTTGACTTCAACTCGCCTAGCTAATCTCTTCTTACTACTAGAGTCAGAACCTCTGCTGGAAGAGTAAATCATTCTTCCAGCAGATCTTTTGTTGTGATAGTCTCTGTCAAACTTGCTATTGTGGTTGAAGATTGCAGTATTCTCGAAGCCCATTATCCATATAACCATTTAGTTTTTTTGTGTATTTTGATAAAGAAACCGTGAAGTTAGACTTTGGTATCAATTGGCTATGTTAATAATGTTTTGTAGTGAATATTCATAGTTTATATTCCACAATGTCCCAAAAGTGTACCTTGCTTCGAGATCTTTGTATCGAGCTCTCTGGCCAGAAAACGATCGGACCAGACCAGCCCCTAAAGCCCAATGCCCATCTACCGATTTCAGAATATTCATGTACCTTTGTCGGCGACAAACTGACAGTAATTTGTTTCAGGCGAGGCATCCTAACGGAGTCAGCGGTAGTCGGTAGATGTAGGACAGCTAGGCAAGGGTGAGGCACCAATTAGTAGACTGGTTTGCTTCGTACTAATACCCACCAACCCCTCTCCTCGATGGTCACCGGTCGAGCGAAGGGTTACGTAATTTGCCTGCGACAAGTTTACCGACTCCTATATGATTTGCAAACTAATCATTCTACCCATAGACCGCATTAGTCCTGACATCATCATTGGGATTCCCCACCTACCACGTGGCATTTTGGTGCCAAACAAGTCTAAACTCCGCGAAGCACCGCACACACGATGTATCGGCGCTCGTGTCCTGTTGTCAATGAACGAATGTTTTCAGTTATAAACGAGCAAAGATAAAGATAGTTGAGAATGTATTTAGCAGGAAACATATTTTTGAGCTGATCTTTGACTGGCAGATTGGTAAAGTTGTTGGTAAGACTAAAATCAGAACCATGTTCGATTTCATAACACTGGTGCCAACCTTGCACTATCAAGTCTCAATAACTGTCAAGTTGTTATTTGAATATTTGAAATTGTGACAACACTAATGCATTCGACCATGAGAAAGTTATCCCTTTGGTACATCTTTTTTAGTGCCACAGTAGAGTTTGATATACTGTAGAATTGAAAAATTTGAGATGTCTAGGATCGCTGACTGCTTCACTTATGAGGGGATATTCCAATGTTTGGCACCAGAACGTAGGGAAACCCCGCTCTCGGCAGGTCAAATGACGTCACACTAATGCGGTCTATAATCGGTAGATGGGCATCGGGCTTAAGTCAGAGACAGGGGTTGGTTGCCGATTTAACACCCCTGTAGCCCCCTCTTGTCCTCCTCACTAGCGGTAAATTCCACATACTGCCAACAGATGGATTTACTATAATCTGGAATAAACACCTACGTTTCTCAAACATGACTCTCTCATTTTATGTCAAGATGTATATTTGTTTTACCAGAATGTACATACAAGCGCACAGGGATCCAGCAGGTACCCTCCAAAGAATGTAAACTCTTTAATCATATACATGCACGCAAATGGTCAGTTGTACGGGAATATTTCAATGTGTCCGTATTCCTTTAAGTTTACTTTATGTTGTGAGTCAAATTTGTCCAATTCAATTAACATGTCATCGTGTCATTCGCACGCTATTTATCTCATAACAAGGATCAGAAGGTCTAGAAGAGTAGAAACACCTAGTATATGAAAATTAGATAACGAGAAACATAATTATGATATGCAAAGGAACTGGAATATCAATTATCAAACGAGGTACTTTCTGTTTGGGAGATAAAGGTTTATTACTCTCACAATTAGTGTGCTACATATGTTTGAGAAACAGTACATATGTGAACACACAACGCATAGTGATATATCGTTAACGAAGTAGGATATACAGTAGTCCAATACCTTATAAGCCTGGGAGTAGTGAACGCTATAGATGTGCTTTGGCTTTTATCACTCAGTGAGTGTCCCTCAGATTGCCCACTGGAGGAGGGGAGGGAGGTGGTGAGGATCCTACACACAGCACCACCACTTTAAGATTGGTTCTTAATTGAAAATTGAGTTTAATTCTACGCCTGGGCTGCCCTCCCTCAAATCGATAATCGAACGGTCCTTCCGTCATACATACTAATTAACATATCACGTGACACTGTAGTCACCCCATTTCGATTCTTCGTTTCACCCAGGCTGGACCTGAAAGTTTTTGTGACCCACCCACCACTTCCCTTGTTAATATTTATTATATTCATTATATTTATTGAGCTTCTTAACTTCCACTCACTACATGTCTACATGATCTACGACGATTGTATTTATTTTGCCCACTGAATGTAACAGTGTCTTAACTTATCTCGTGTATACCATTGTCATTTTATCTATCATTACAATGTTTTACCTATCACTGATGTTTAAAATCTTATCAGTCGTAATAAACTTTTAACTGGCAGCCCGAGCTTGTTATAATTGAAGCAATATGTGCACCTGTAGCTGAAGTGTGTGTGACCACAGGTACACACATCTCATATAAAACTGTCCATCTTAACAGTCTTAAATACATTTATGAATTACTTTGGTCCAGTATCAGGTAAGTAGTCACTATGTCCGTATTGGATTCACAGCTGGAGATCTGAGGTGACCTGGCACTAGGTACATATCAGCACTAAACCATATAGGCACATCTCTTAGGACTGAGACTTGCTGTTTTGTGATCTTCTGCCTGCGGATTTGTCAGCATCACACTATTTTCATAGGATGCCTCGTAGGATTTGCATAAAGCAGCCAAGTGCTATAGATATGTCTCTACCGAAAAGCGTAGAGATAGTTACGCCCAAGATGTGTAAGAGTTTCTCTGGTAAACGTTGCAGCCTCATCTTGGGAATTCATTACCAATTGTATCATTGCGTTAGGAGTACAAAGCTTGCATGCTCTATTGAAGATTCTCCTCAACTGCAGACGTGTTGCTCAGCCGTACTCAAGCGAGTGCATGTAAGCCAGTTCTGCCTCCCTCTCGAGATGTTTGTCGTACATGTAAGCCCGCATGACGTCGACAGGCCCCTTGACTCCGTCCTCCATGGGTTCCTTGATGGGAGAGCAGTAACGGCCAATGCAGTGTAGCATGGCAGTAACGATAAAGCATACAAATCCTACTGCGAGCATACAGCTGATAAACAACCACATCTTTGATAGTGGGTATTCTCCTGCGTTAAATCACCTCTACTGAATCAAACAACAAAGTAGTTCCTATATGGATACATACAGAGTCAGACAACATAGAATTCTAGATAACGATACATGTTGAGTCATAGAACAACGTGATCATTTGAATAATGATACATGCATGCGAAGTCAAACAACAATAATGATATTCACTGGGTCATAAGATGTAGTCCTCTATATAATAATATACGCTGAGGCATACAACAATGTGTCCCCCTGTCTTCTGATAGCTGTAGGATCGCATAGCAATATAATGACTCTGAGTAACGATGTACACTTAGTCATTCAATATGATATTCTTTTGTACAATGATGCATCGCGAGGCAAGCATCATTTTTAAGGGTTGTTCCTGGCAGAGATGAAAAGACTGGTCCATATCAGTGAATCCCCTCTTCAGAGATATGCATTTTCAAATAGCCTGAATGGTTTTATCATCACAATTATAGGAATTAGTCGCATCTAGAAATACTACTCACGGTTGATGATAAAGGTCGTTCCTGAACCACTCAAACATAGAGACTGGATTTTATATCGAACACCTTTGGCAGTGGGTTTGGTATTTTTGGTATTTTAGCATCTTTCCAGGATAATGTCTTGATGGAGTGCTTAAAGCATTGCCATAGAGTGTCGTCTGGGGGGCGTTCAATTGGCGAACACACTTTACCACAGCAGTATAGAACGGGAATAACAAACGTAGTCACGCCGCCACAGATGAAGATGGCCTGCATAGGCTTCCATAACAAATCGTAAAAGCTGAGCACCCATAACACTTTCAGCAAGCACTGCTGTGTAAAGGAATCCACCGACGTCACTACCGTCGAAGCTACCGTCGTCTGCATGATGATGACGTCACTGCTGGAAGTATGCCGTCATTTTGCATAATAACTTTCAAATTCCTGGAAGTGCGAAATTGCTTTCAGATACAAACACAGGCAGTAGCGTGAGGACGACTCATACGAATATGACATAGATGCTGATGAGGAAAAGGAATAGGAGGAAAGCCGATGACAAATGTCGTCTGCCCATTAGGTGTTCCTCAAGGTCATTCACATCGACATAGCAAGTCATTCCTCATCCTGCCACACGGTCAGGCAGTGACGGTATGTGCTCATGTCCCTTGTTTTCAAACATCAATCCTTGACACACTAAGCCATGGTCATAGCTTTTCACGCAGATGTAAATTTTCGAATGTTCCAAGTGAAGAAATCCTTTGTAGAGTTTTGCCCATAACGATGATGGTCAATATAGATTTCCCATGGAAACAGCATAGGTTGCTCTCACTGACGCCAAACCTCTTGAAATGATCTCCAGTTACTTCAAACAACTGACAACCACCATGCAACGTTGGGGTATGACCATACAACCACTCTGCCCAACTCCTACTCACCCCTTCTACGTTGTTCTCTCAGATGTGTTTCGTATCGAGAGATCTCACCGGATCACCCTCCCTCCTCCACCCCCTCTCCGTTTCGGTAATTAATACATTGATCATTGCCACATTGTATTGTCCGATACAGGCATCAGCGAATCGTGCACCCACCGCCTGGATGTCTCCCCGGGGTCGCTGCCAATGGTCAGACATAAGGCTAATTAGTGGTAATTGTTTGATTGTGTCTTGTGCTACAGGTTGGAGCGCCAGCTTCTATCGGGGTGTGAATCCTACCCCCAGGGGATGGTCTTGGAGCATTCGTACGCCGTCGTATGAAGGTTGTTCTATATATGTATTTCTATTTACCCTGTAAACATATTCGGGAAGATATACGATATGAAAGCTTAAACTGGTAAATTTCATATCATTTTATTACCCATCTATTACGGAGCTCCGTCAAATTGTATCTTCTCGGGACTTGGAAATCGCATGCGATAGAATTCAAACATGTTTCAATGAAATACCCTTTTTTGTGTTTCTTAAGGCGAACGCATATTTTGCGACTTTTTCCCTTTAGATTTGCTTGCCATTTGGAATTGAAAATATCGCAAAGGGTGCGGTTGCATAAAACGTGCAAACTGTCTTACGGCTGTCATATGTAACTTAAAAAGTTGTGGTTGCACGAAAAAATGTAAAGTAAGGAAGGAAAAGTTATCGGTTATCAAAACAAAAAAATTAATAAAGACAATCTTCCTGAGGGGTTTCCAGCTTTCGCACAATGGAGGACCGGAAATGGACTTGCATTAATCAGAAATAGTCTCTATCCACTAACAAGCGGCCCGTTTCACGACCTTGGGGACGATCCATGGTCAAGATCGTTGCATAGAATAGATCACAAGGAGACACGTGAATCGTTCGTACAAAGTGTCTTATGTTTGACATACATCCTACGGGGTGATAGGTGTACTATGTGTAAGCTATGCACCCCCTTCCCCTACCACATACACCACATACACATACATGCACCTTCATACTTTCATTGACCTTTGCAGTGTGATCTCCACACACACATACACTGCACCCCTTCACCTCATACCACACACGCTATAAGGTATATTGATGAGGTATGTACAGATTATCAGTGACAAAGGAGCACAAAGAAGTATATCAGGGCAAGCCATAGTGTCGATAAACGCATAGATGCATTTGATGATAATTTCTACCATAGCCCTATTCACACATAAAGGAACCTCACCAGTTTGTCTTTTGGAAATATATACTCAGCTGTGGCTTAGGAAGGAATTATCTTCAGGTTTGTCTGTGAGATAGAAATTGTGCTCACCCAAGCAATGAAGTAAATGCTATGCAGTCATCAGGTGGAAATGGTCTGTTATGGGGTTGATGATTATGCACAAGGATAGATACCCAAATGCACTACCTACCAACTTTTGTACAGTGTCCATTTTGTGGGCAGGTTGAACTCATAAATGTATTTCATCATATACATGGAGGAGGAAGATGTTTAGTACCACAATGAGGAAGATGTTGATTTTGGTAGAACAGTAAAACCCCGGTTAAGGGACCACCCTCTGTTCCAAGCAAACTGACCCCTTAAGCGGGGTGTCCCCTTAAGTGGGGTGTCCCCTTAAGCGGCATGACCCCTTAAGCGGGGTTTTCAGTCCGCCGACTGTTAGGCTATGGAGTATATAAAACCTTCATACAGTTGATACTATGGCATAGAGACACTGTTTTAACCACACAGACACACCAGAGACGCCTATCTGATGCCTAAGGAGCATACACAGGCTGTTACCTAGTGTCCAACTGTCTAGACACCAGTCTACCCACTTCACACACACACCATAAACAAACAATCAAGATAATCTGGAGTGTTGTCCCCACACTGTCCTGTCAGATTTGATAAAGTCTCCCTCCAAAGTGTCCCCTTAAGCGGGGTTTAGAAGCATTTTGTACTGAAATAACTGTTCCCTTAAGTGGGGTGTCCCCTTAAGCGAAGCGTCCCCTTAAGCAAAGCGTCCCCTTAAGCGAAGCGTCCCCTTAAGCGAGGTTAAAATAAAATCTTAATAGAGGGAAAAATTTCCGTTCCGAGCAAAAATACCCTTAAGTGGGGTGTCCCTTAAGCGGGGTGTCCCAGAAGCAGGGTTTTACTGTAATTCAGCAGAGCAGACTAGACCAGAGTAGATTCATGCTTGATCAAAAGTTCAGCACTGCATATGATTGGTTGGTCTAAAATGTTTATTACTACAGTTAAGTATAGTGAAGTATCAATAGCTTTTCAGTGATCTAGGAGATCAGGCGTTTTGTCTTATGTAATATTTTCCTCTAAATTAAAGGTCTTTTACAGTAGCTTTGTCAATGATGAAATAACTGTTATGTTATGCTAACGTACATAAAAAAGAAAATGGGGGGAGGTGTTACGGAAATTGTGACATAATATTTTGGGGAGTGGTACGAAATGTGTGACAAAGTATCACAGGGGGTGGGGGTTCCAAAAATGCCCTAAAAAAGTGTGACATAATTTATGGATGGCCCCTCATTCTTTGTTTCAACTTATTTATTGTCTTGCACAACCTCTTGCGTCTGATCATGCATTACACTTTTGGGTTTAACAGGACTTTTCATTACAGGTGTGCATTGTAAAGGGTTTTGATTTTGCACCTATCATAAGTTGACAATATTAAGGTACATTCTAGTTGTTGTAGCAACCATAGTCAAAACTTCACAATGAGACTGAACATGACTCCTGCTGACAGTGGTTTGTCAATGGATTACTAAAATGGCTTGACACTTTAAATGTGCTCTGTTGACACTTTACATAAATCTCTAAATGAAGCGTTACAAAAATTTCTTTTAACAAATACCAGTCTGACTAATACTGGATAACTTACTTGACAACAGATTCTTGTCAAGATTCCCAAATCATGCTTGAAATTACTTATGACACTATGTTAATAATGGTAGACTGCAGATAAGTGCATGGTTGACGTTGCTCATAATACCTTATAGCAACTGCTTTATTGGCATGAGTACCTTACCGACAGTAGAACTGCACTATTGTAACAGTTGGTAGCCGGTTCCTGACAGGAACAACACAACAATCAGCTCAACAGCTGGTTAACAGCCTACCCAACGTTACTGACGCCATACCAGCCTGTTACCATAGCAACACTACCTGGTGCCATGCGTTTGAAAAGGTCGGAGGCAAGTGGTGCGGCCAAGCGGTCTATGAGTAGGTTAATGCAGGAGTTGGCAGCGACGTCTTATGCAGGGTGAGTGAGGTAGGAGGAGTGGAGGTGGGGCCAATGACCAGGTCACCACAGACCGGCTGCTGGATGGAGCGATGATATATGGACACGCCAGAGGAGTTGGGCAATGACCAATAGATGTGCACAGGTCTGCAGCTACAATCCTGCTTTTACTGTGGATCCGCGACTTTTATGATACCAAGGAACCCCATTGCACATATATTTACTATATACCCGAAATCTTTTTTAAAAATCATTAATTTCATTTAGCTTACCAACCAATATCTTAATAAACGTGTATGGCAAGGTGGTATTTTAGTGTACGAACCAGTGGTCCATACAGTATTTTTACGTCATATGGCGAAACGGTGAGTATTAACAGTATATACGGCATGGGTATATATAGTAATATTGCAGGACTGCCTTGAGGCACGCAAATCTGAGTCATCTCACACGGTTTTCTAATTATTCATGAGAGAATCAGATATCATTTGAACTCTCTTCCTATCATTTCTTTTTCAAAAGTCATATCAATAATCAGTAAACATCCACATGGCACCTAAACACTCTTAAAAGTCTCAATTTACTTGCCCCCTGGGCCCCAACATGTGGCGTTGCCAATGTACTCCACCAAGTCCATTGTCCAAATTTGGCAGCCCTGTTACCGGATTACTCTTAGCGCTTGTGACATAGTAGTCTCATTCTGACTTCTCAAAGGGGTGTGTGAACAATATAAACGAGATACTGCTCAAAATGTTCAGAATCACGTTTGATAGAACCCGGCGCAAAATGTTAATGATTATTGGCGGCTGAACTATACCTGAGACAACTTGGACACACACACAGCCTGATGACGTTTGGAAAGATACTAGGGCACCAGTCAATGCAGCAGTCAATACAACTGACTACAGCCTGCCTGCCCCTAGCTGTGATGGTCTTATTGACCACCAAGACCACTCCAGCGAAGCTACCTGTCCACAACAAGTAGGCTATAGATGCCTTCCTTTGATGACTCATTATGTCGTTATAACATTTGAATGTTTTCTTTGAATTTGTACAACCATTTTCATCCCAATATCAACCCACTATTGTGTCGGTTGTACCCTGTCTAGTATAGAATTTCAAGAGTCTCTAGAGACCTCTTTTGCTTGGGGTTATTTTCGAATAAATCAAATCGTATATAATTTTACTCTAACAATGAGTCTTCTTCGGATGTACTTTACATTACTTTCACAGATTGTTTTCTTTGAATTTGTACAACCATTTTCATCCCAATATCAACCCACTATTGTGTCGGTTGTACCCTGTCTAGTATAGAATTTCAAGAGTCTCTAGAGACCTCTTTTGCTTGGGGTTATTTTCGAATAAATCAAATCGTATATTATTTTACTTTAACAATGAGTCTTCTTCGGATGTACTTTACATTACTTTCACAGATTGTTTTCTTTGAATTTGTACAACCATTTTCATCCCAATATCAACCCACTATTGTGTCGGTTGTACCCTGTCTAGTATAGAATTTCAAGAGTCTCTAGAGACCTCTTTTGCTTGGGTTATTTTCGAATAAATCAAATCGTATATTATTTTACTTTAACAATGAGTCTTCTTCGGATGTACTTTACATTACTTTCACAGATTGTTTTCTTTGAATTTGTACAACCATTCCAAAATCAACCCACTATTGTGTCGGTTGTACCCTGTCTAGTATAGAATTTCAAGAGTCTCTAGAGACCTCTTTTGCTTGGGGTTATTTTCGAATAAATCAAATCGTATATAATTTTACTTTAACGATGAGTCTTCTTCGGATGTACTTTACATACACTTTACAGATATAAGGCATATTACATATCATATATATTCTACCTTCCTACCTGCCTCATAATGACTAATTTCTATACTGCACCACTGATTTCCTTTCGCTGGCAGAGTTACTCTTGGCGATCAACCTTTGTAAAATAGTTCCCTTTCTTCAAATATTAGAAATTTCTAATCTTTCTTTGGGGGTTTACATCTACTTTTTCCTCCAAGAATCAAACTTGGTTTCACTTTTAGAAAATTACCTTCATTTACTCTTCAAGTGCTGTCAGCGTTAGTTCCTCTGCTTGTCGTCAGAGGACGGCACGCGCCTTGATCTCTAATAGTTCAATGGAGCCTATTCCAGAAGAACAACTCTCACTCTCAGACTGGTTATCTGCATGCCTATAAAGTGTTAAGTCACATTTAGGAAATAGCTTTAGCTATGACTTACCCGACTTGCCCCACTGCGGATGCAATAACACTGATTGAAAACTAAGAATGCGTAGTTGAGGTTATTTTGGTCATCGACACATATATAAATCCTCAGTCATTTTGATAATTACCCCACCCATGTATTTAAAGATGGCTTCCTGGTGATAGTTCCACTACTTACCTTCATATTTGATCTGTCAATTCAAACAGAAATATTCCCCATATGCTGCAAACTAGCCATGGTAACACCAATCCCAAAGAAAACTAAAAGTGATAGAGTAATTGACCTCCGACCCATCTCCCAATTACCTCTTCCGGTCAAGATTCTTGAGAAACAGATACATAGATATATGATACGTGGAATACAATAACCTACAAGATGGGAATCAAGGGGGATTTATATAGGGACAATCGACTACAACAGCTGAATTCACTGACGGCATATATATAGGCAATAAAAATAACAGTCGCTAATTTAATTATTTATGCCAAATCATTTGATCATAGCAGTTCACCAATACAATACATAAATTCGGTCTACATCCATCAACTTGTGAATGGATCTCCTCATACTTGTCACGTTTATAATACACTATAGCCAATGGAAAACAGTCTATAGATAATCATGAGACTAACACACTGGGTACCCCAGGCTCACTACTTTAGCCTCTTTTATACTTACATTACGTCAATGTCATTAGCAGATGCCTCAAATATCCTGTCACATATAGTAACTAAGGCCTAATCTCATAGACTAACTAATACAGTGACAAGAAAAGTGAATTTGCAATATCTTCTATTCATAATGAAGAAGACAGATAACCATACACAGATGTATTCATAACATAATTACTACACGTTGCTCTCTAACATGTACTGCACGGCTGTGCAGTAAATTACGGTTCGTTTTCCAGCGTAAAATGAGATGAGAGAGCAACCACTATGTTTTCTTCCTGACGGTTTCCGGCCAGTTTCCAAGCGACAAAAAGTGTTGCTATGCTGGTTGTTATGCGCGTTGCTATGCGATAACGTCACAGCCGCATTCCACAGTCGAAGCAAAAGCTAGGGTTCATGTTGACCCTTCTGTGCCCAAATTTGACTAAAAATGGGTCTTACAACTTAATTAAGGTAAATATATTAATGTTTTTGAGGTATATAGTAAAGATAAAACGTTGTACCTGTAAACGTACAAATTTCGATCCTCACTCTGGCCCATGGAACGTTTACAGCTCGGTGTAAACACGTCGTTATAAACGTCCCAGGGCTAGAGTTCAGATAGAAATTTGTATGTTTACAGGAACATCGTTTTATTACTATATTATAACAAAGTATACAGTTACATAACAATTCTCAATAACATACAATCACATTCACTTCTGTGGAGTTCATATGATACAAGTCTTCTTGGCTACAGCAGTACTCAGTCTATCACTTTCAGCTATTGTCCAGTGTATCCTTGACTTGTGGATATAGATGACACAAAGCAGTGGGATATGGTGGTAGCAGTCTTCAATCTCTGTTCCTCCACTGCTGGGATGATAGAAGCCATCCTCAGTAAAGGCCTCTTTAGCCTAGAGCACTATGGTGGTCCAGCCTCCCCACTGTAGTTGTGGTAATGCTCAGCAGCCTGGAGAAGTTGAAAACTCAGTGTCTAGGTGAAAAGTGAGTCCTGTATACACATCTGCTGCTTATGAACCCTCAGTCAGTCCAAATGAAGACAGGTGACGGTTGAAATGCTGGGGATGGCAGTCCAAACAGTTGGGCCTGAACCACAATCTGGAACGAGGACCAGTTAATAAGCACATATATAAACATTCAGATCAAAAGAGCCTCCCATAAGACATATCTATTTCGCCAGATCCGGAAGTCTACCTGTGTTTGTCTGTTTATCACTAACCACTACTTACAGTAAATGAAACAGCTGCACTCACAGGCAATCTATATTCTCTCAGGGCTACCTTTCCACTGACTCTGGCGTATATCCCTTGATTGGCCCTGCATAGACATTGACCTGTGTGACGGGCAGGTCTATGTTTTAAATGAAATTATCCTCAGGACTAATTTCTGTAGCTCAGCTTTAAACCTAAGTGAAAACTTCTGATGAATATCAGGGGTCGACGGACACTGCCGACGTCATAGCACAACATATTGAAATATTAGGTTAAAATTGACAAGACAGCCACCAGTGAGTGCATGTGCTTATCCATCGGGGCATGGCGATATAACTGGCGGAAGTCGGTTTATTTAGCCATGAACAGCCCCCTTGAATAACCCAGGGTGTATCTTAGGGCTGGAGGATAAGATCAAACTCATGACAGAGGAGGTCTTGGATCCATGACAAATGTCGTTTCAGAAACTAGGTAGACAGATAATTTCTCCGGACAAGTCCAGGACGAGTCCTCGGAGACTAGGAGACAGGCCAGCCCCTCGAGGTAGACAGTGCTGAGCAACATTCTGAGGCTCCATATGCCGGAACATGTTCCACAATCCAGTCGGAATTGGTGCATACATCTACAATCAATGGGTTTTTTTCTATCCTTAAAATGATGCTCAGTCTTTCACATTGGATTAAGACCATCTACTTTGGAGAAAACCTGCTGATTACAGTCAAAGTAATACCTTATTATTATCCATCGTATACAAAGACCCCATTGAAAATGTATGGGGAATCAGTAAACCACCACCCATTGTATAAAACCTGCCAGATACCACAACTGTGGTATACGGATTCAAACCTGTGGTATACGGCCTCAAAACCATGGTATACGGGGAAAATAGTCCCTTTTGCTATAGAGCAAAGAAATAGTCCCTATTGCTATACCCTTTAATATGACAATTACTGGGTTTAATTCATTCGAAATAATGGATAATAAATACAACAAACGATGATTATGTGGATAGGCGGCTCTGCAAACCACTCGAGGTTGATCTACAATCATTGTAGCTTGTAGCGCTCGTGTATTACTACGCGTCAACTTCTCGTGGTTTACGGCCGCCTGTCCACAAAACCATCGATTATTGTCTATTTATACTATATTTTGAGATCTAGCTGCATCTAGGACTGCCCTCTAGCTACATTTTCAGAGGACAAGCTTGGACAATTTGCAGGAGAAGTCCCACCTTCAGGATATTGTCATGAAATGACTTTTGTTCACCAAAACTTGATTCTGTCCTTTAGTCATCCTGGCCATAGGAATAAAAAAACTTATACAAGAACATTACCCCAAGGATGTTCCAAGGATCATTTCTAGGACATATCCCGGATTATTCAACGGACCCCTGGGGCCCATTGAATAATTTAGCCTCATACATAAAGACCCTTTTCTGTACAAGGTATATTGTTTCATAATATCTAAGTGGGCTGCTCCGGATGGTGAGGGGGTACCAGCGATGCATGAATGTCTCGGCCAGAATCGAGGGTGATTGCTTGTTTGTCAAAAATAAGGTCTCCACTGTTGACGATGCTGATTCTATTCCGGACTCGCTTCTACCGCCTGACTTTATTGCCCGCAGAGGTCCTAGGGTGCAAAGGAACGCTACTGTAATTCAAGGACCAACCGATGTGCCAACCCCTGTAGTAGTAGCTGAACGAGCTGTGGAGCCCATGGCCATTGAGACGACCGACACCGATGGTCAATTAGCTAGCGAGAGTACAGTTGAAAGAGTGGCTGAGAAGGAACCTACAGAAGAATTTGTTATCAAGACTGGTGAACAGATGTGTAAAACTGATCTGGGCATCTTTTTCTCTGGTACTTCGGCCTTTTTGAGTAACCTGTTCCCTTGTGAGTTCAGTTATCGAGTACAGGAGGGTTGTGTTGACAGAGACTTCACCTTTATCTCAGTGGAGCAGGGATTCCAGTTCATTAAGGCGCTAAACAATGAAGATCATGAAATAGCTGGGGCTATTTTCTAATCGGAGGATCCATACGAGTGTAAGCGGTTAGGCCAGTCAATTAGGATCGACGACGACGGCAGTTGGGAGGAAGTCAAGCGGAACAAGCTGACTCGTCTGGTTCATGCCAAGTTTAGCCAAAACGAAGTACTGCGGAATCGCCTGATTACCACTGCTCCGATCCCCCTTATCGAGGCAACACGTAGTCTCTACTGGGGTGCAGGTATTAGGTTTGAGTCTGCTGCCACCTCCATTGACTTCCCGGGTAAAAACGAATTTGGACAAATTCTAGTGAAGGTTCGCGAGGAGTTAATGCTGACTGAGTGAGTTCAATCAACACTGTATGAATATGAGTGCGTTGGTAGTTGGTGACTCGAGACTGGGGCATGTCCAGCACTTGTTGAGACAGGACACCAATATTATTGATGTAATCAGTCTGCCCGGTGCTACCTGGAAACGGATGGCGGACCTTGCTCTCTCTTTGGTTCCCAGTATCGGCAATGACCTACGCTTTGTTGTGCTTTGCGGAGGGATATGCGATACAACCTGGAAAGATAGAGACACTGGAGAAATTGGTTTGAAATTCTCAAATATTCACGATTTCGTTGTATTTGTCCATTCTACCATGGATGATATAGATGCGCTTTTTCATAACTCATACCGGTATGTTCATGTGGTATATGCAACCTATTTTGGAGTAAATTTATCACAATATAGCACACTTCCGACATCGTTGTTTAATCAGGCGCACCTTGACATTCTCGTACAGCTTGCTAATCAAGAAATTGTCAAGCACAATCAACGAGGATATCTTGCTACACCACATGTGTCTTCACTCGTCTTCATGTATCACTGCAATAGTGATAGGATGTCGTTTCTGTATGGCAAGTTATATGATGGCTGCCATCTGAACAACGAACACCAACCGAAGTTGGCACGAATTATTAGAAGAGCAGTGCGGATGTCTATTAGACTGTGGGACTAATTTCTTAGTTCACTAACTTGCTGAATGCAGCCTACCACCTTTTGGTTGAATTGGCTGTAAGGTACTCAACTGGTATAGGCTAGCATACCTTCAATCTGCTGCGATGTGCTTTATATACCGGATCGCAATATTGAAATGGCCGTAAGGTATTTAATGTACTAAACCTACAAGTTTAACAAGTCTACTTAGTTTAAGTAACTGTGGGGCCGTAAAGTACGCAGTCAATTATTTCCATTATATTATCTCTATTATATTTCTTTTGTTACTTATATAATGTTAATTTAGCTGTGATGGCCGTAAGGTACACAGTCGACTTATAGATCAAGTGCGTTTACTGTTTAGCCAATACGATGTGGTCTGTCTTACTGAGACGTGGCTTGATGAGAGATTTGATAACGCAATGGTTCATCTGGATGATCATACTTTATTTAGACAAGATAGATTGGGTAGAGTGGGTGGGGGTGTTGCTTGTTTTATTTCTAATGTATTAGCGCCCTTCTGTACTAAAGTTGATAATCTTTCTTTTACCTATGACGAAATTGAGGTGATCACTGTTAGTCTTCGAAAGCCTGGCTTAAGACATATGCTTATTGTGACAGTCTATCGACCACCTAACACTGCTATAGGAACTCATCTTCAGGTGCTTTCTGATATATTGGATTCCGAAGTCGCTAGAAGATCGGAGATTTGGGTATGTGGTGATTTTAATTGTGATTTAAATGCCCGTGGTGACACACATAAGATGAAATTACTTGATTGCTTAAAACAGTATGAACTTAGGCAATTAATTAGAGATGTATCGCGACCTAATGATAAGTCTGGTACTGTTTTAGATCTGGTTTTTACCAACTGTGATTGTGTTTTTGATTCTGGGGTTTCTGATGACCTTATTGCTGATCATCTACCTACTTTTGTGGTGCGTAAGAAAGTGAAGGGAATTAAGAAAAAAGTTGCCTTTGAAGGCCGTTCTTATCGTAATTATGTATATGATGATCTAGCCGATTATCTTGTGAGCCTGGATTGGACTGCGTATTGGAGTAGTAATGACCCGAATTTCTTATGGGGTTTTATTGAAAATATATTGACTGAATATTTAAATGAGGTATGTCCGTTTAAACAAATGAAGTTCAATAGGATAAAGGACCCATGGGTTACTGATGAGATTCACTCGAAAATAGAACTTAGAAGAAACTATATCAGGGCATACAAGCTTAGGGGGACACGTAATGATTTGGTAAATTCTAGGCACCTCAGTAATGATATTAGACATTGTCTTAAACAAGCTAAGAATGCGTTTTGTTTGGAACAACTTGAAAGGGTTGGTAATAAGCCTTATGATTACTGGCGATTGATACGGTCTCTCTTACAGGGTGATAATCAAAACAATGATTGTCGTTTAATTAATGATGAAACTAATGAGGAAATATCTTTGGACGCAACTGCACAATTTATAAATGAATACTTTAGTGGTATTGGTGAGAAATTATTTAATCAGAGTGATCGCCAGGATTACGAATCGTTACTGAATATACTATCGTGGAGGAATAATGATACTCCACATACAACGGCTAGGGTAACTAAGAAAGAAGTACAGGACCATATTAAGGATCTCAATATTAATAAAAGTTCAGAATTAGATCACATTTCTGGAAGAGTTATCAAGGACTGTATGTTAATTTTGTGTAATGAATTCACTTACTTATATCAATGCTCAATCGATAGAGGAATTGTTCCCGATAAATCGAAGATTGGTCTAATTGTTCCTATTCCTAAATCAGGAGATCTATCTAAAATTAGTAATTGGCATCCTATAACGTTATTATCGAGTCCAGCAAAAATATTAGAGCGGTTAATTTATCAGTTTATGTCAGGTTTTTTAGATGAAAATCAAATCTTAAGTAGTTATCAGTATGGTTTTAGGAGGAAATTAGGTACGACTGATGCAGTTTTCGATTATGTTGATAACCTTTATAGTGCAAGAAATGAGAGGAAGGTAGTTGCATCGTGTTATTTCGACTTACGGAAGGCTTTTGACGCCATTCCACATAAATTATTACTAGCAAAATTGAATGGGTTAATTATGTTACCACCTAATTTGGTTATGTGGACTAAGAGTTATCTAGAGAATAGGAAACAAAAAGTAATTGTTAATGGTGTTACCTCCTCCCTAGTATCTGTAAACTTCGGTGTCCCACAAGGAAGTGTGCTTGGGCCACTATATTTTAACTTGTTTATTAACGCTATGTGTAATCTTATTCATGACTGTATGGCCTATCAGTATGCGGATGATCTGGTTGTGTTTAGTTGTAATGAAAATCCTGTTATCGCGGAAGGGAAGTTGCAGTGTGCTGTAAATGTGGTTGGTAACTGGTGTTTGTGTAACGGCATGACTATCAATAAATATAAGACCAAGACCTCATGGTATGCTTCTGAAAGACGACTCTGCCACTTGCCGGAGTTGGGTATCCTTTGTGAGAACAAAAAAATTGCGATGGTAAAAAATTATAGATATCTTGGTATATTACTAGACAGTGGGCTAACTTTTAAAGGTCATGTACGGGAGGTTAAGAAGACTGTTAGTCATAAGATTTTCAAACTGGGAAAATTGAGACCACAAATAGGTTGCCTTGTTGATATATAAGACGGTAATTCGTCCACAACTGGAATACTGCTCTTATGTAATTGATTGTTCAACTAAAATGGAAGTGGAGTCACTTCAGAAACTTCAAAATAGGGCATTTCGTGTCATACAATTCCAAAGGCTTAGGAGACAACGGGTAGATGAATTACATAGATTAATAAGGGTGGACCATCTAGATAGACGTAGAAATGTGCAGTTGCTTGGTGTTATATACAAGAAGTCAAGGAATGCCAATCTAACAGATAACATGTTAGGGCGGACACGTAGCTCGTGCAAAGTCAGGTTTAAGGTTAGTCGCATTAATTGTAACCACTATTTTAAATCGCCGATGCATAGGGCCATTGTGCTCTGGAATCAGCTTGATACAGGGGTGCAAATGTTGAACAGTATAGAGGCGTTCAAACGAGAGGTGAAAAAGATCTATTTAGTACATTAGAAATATGTAATAGTTGACATGGTTGCATATGTTATCACTCATTATCATCAAACATCACTAATTGGTATGTAATCCTAGGATACTATGTTTATACTGAGTGTATTCTTTACTCTATTTCTCTTAAATACTTATTCTTATATTGATGTCCCTCCATCTAGATGTAATTGGGGTAAATAGTAACGTGCTGTATACCTACGGTGGAAGAACTTTCCTCGGAAAGAACCGTTTGATGAAATAATAAAAAAATAGATAAAAAAGTTTGTTCGCCAAGCAGTCTTACGCGACCATAAGGTCGTCCAAAAGTGTTGAATTAAGTTGACCCACATCGTCCATGGGTCTCCTTGGCATACAGAAAAGGCTCTTCATGTCCTAGATTACTCAACGGGCCCCAACGGGCCTCAACGGGTAACACAAACGTAAAAGTGAAAGATTTCAATAACTCCACATGTGTTTTGATGTCACCAGAAGACTTTTACGGTCAGCGTTAAGCCAACCTAGAATTCCTAGGAAGTCCTATTGCCCTTTTTCATTGCTGTGGTTCAACAGGCATGCAATCAAAGCAGGTGTGGTATAAAATGCGAGCAATTAACCAATGACAGCGATACAAGGTGCAATGGAAGAGGAGGAGAGGAAAGAAAAATATAAACAGTTGGCATCTCGATTTTCTGTAGTTCGGAGTTCTTAGTCTTATATCTATTAGCTCAAAATTTAGCCAGAATTATGTTACACTATTCCTAATTCTACATATCATATCATCTTGGTTTATTGTTAATACTAGCCAGCTGCGGTGATTCATATATCCAAGCCCATAATTAGAATCTAGAAACTAGAAAGCACCCCCTTGTCAATAATTGTGTGTTATTTTACACTGTTTTTGCGTAAGAATAAGGAGAATCTGAACTCCTCGGATGGATAGAATATCGTAGAATGAGACATTATATAATAACATGAGAACAAATTATTGAGTCTGTGATTGGTGTATATAATATTTATCATTATATATTATATATGAAATAATCAATCGCCAAACAAAACATTTCTTCTGTGTGGACTGTTTGGCAGACGGCTTGAATGTGAGGTCAAGCACTCCCCACTCCCACCGCCTGCTTATGTTATATATAAAAGTTCCTTTTTTATCCCATATAACTCCCGATGGAATATCATATAAGGATAGAATGAGACATCATATCGTAATATGAGAACAATAATTGACTATGTGATTGGCATAAATAATATCTGTTATTATATATTATATGTGAAATCATCAATCGCCAACCCCTAAAACAGAGTCAATCAACGAAAAGTTTTGATGGAATAATCTCATCCAGGTTCATCTTGCTCTGCATGGATCTCTGCAGATAAAGAAGAACTGTCCAAGAGTGTTCTGGTAAACATACCATAGGCGGATTGGTTAATCCACTTAGGTGTTGTAGTTTCAGGGAATTGAGAACTGTGAATAACCTGTTCCTCTCATAAATATGAAACATTTACCGAACCTTTCCGCATACCATCGGATTCTTCCGATGACTTTGGTTTAACTACAAAATATCTAACACTGATTTGAGGCACTAAAAACTAATTGAAAATCATCATATTTACAGTGCATAAGGTATGTGCATATCTGCTATTTAATTCCAAAATTTCATTATTTTGTATCCAGTATCTCACACGTGAGAGTAATTTTCCCGGTAGAATACTCTTCGATGCTCCCGATTAGCCACCGATTTTTATTCATGATTAGATGTCGTAGAGACCCTATAATACAGATTTTTTTATCGTGACCATTTCTCATTGGAGCCTAATCGCAGATAGGTGATCAAGTTCTGCCCCGATGAGGGGTGACATCTGATGCGATTTTGATTTATTTTATCGGGACGTACACTGTAGGGCATTCGTGAGTGTACAGGCCCGTTTCCATTGGCCGACAAACACAGTGTAGATTTTGTGTGTTCTGCTAATAGCCTATTTCCATTGGCCATCACCGATACACAGTCAGGAACCACCGACGGACCTAGGCACTGCTGACCCAGAATAGAAATAAGGCCCGTTTCCATTGGCCGACAAACACGGTGTAGATTTGTTGTGTCTTGGCCATCACCGATATATAGTCAGGAACCACCGACGGACCTAGGCACTGCTGACCTAAAATGGAAATAGGCTATTAGAAGAACACAGAAAATCTACACCGAGTTTGTCGGCCAATGGAAAAAGGCCTTATCGGGAGCTTAGTGGAAACCACGTCGGTGACACATAGTGGATGAGGGTGCAGTGTATACCATGTTTTCAATGCGTTCCATATGTCCTTACTGGTGGAATTTTCATGCTAACACCTTGAGCTTTGACAAAGTCGGTCGGTGGTGGTGTGATTGCTTAATCTTCGCCAAATTAGTCGGTTGTCATTTCATTCACTAATCTTGCGTCTGTGGTTCACGACTGGTTTTTTTTTTCACACACAGACAGAACCAAAACACTTTGATTTCGTCTGTAATCCTCAATGTGTTATTTGAACATTAAATCGGTATGGACCTGGGGAAATACAATAGAAACAATGCATACGCTGCACACTCATCGATACTCTAATACCGACGTCCAGACGTTGGCACCTGTGAAAGACTTTTAGGGTCGGTGCCATTTTCTTCGGCCAATGGAAACGAGATTATAATACCCTAGACTGGCCTCAGTCCCTGTATCCTACCCCTCCACCCCTTCTGAGTGACACAGGGACTGGTCTCATCCGTAATCGGCCGCGTAGACTGGCGCGATTTTGCGCCACACTCCCCAAGCAGAGGTCCTGAGCTACTGATCAGAATATCTGCTTGGAGATTGATACCCCCAGTGTGCTAGATTTTGATTCATGGGCCAGTCAGAAAAGGACACATACTATAATGAATTGTATTCCGATTTTCTTTAATCATTTAATGAATGTTCATAATCAAAGACTTGAGCAAGTCTAATAATACCCTAAAAGTCTGTCAGAGGTGCCACAGAGCTACATGGGCAAATCCCCCTTTGCTGCCCCAATCGTCTCATGAGAACTGGCCGTAGAACCTCCCGCACACACTACACACGGCACCACCCCAGCTCTTCCTGAATGCCCATTGTCTATCTCCAACATGCGCCAGTAGCTTGTGACCTTGTCATGACCTCCGGGATCAGCCTGGGTCAAACACTCTGCGATTCGCTCAGTTTGAGCCAAATCTAGAGAAACCACTAAGGTATCTACGTGTCGTGTTCCTTGAGAAAATGCTTCACGGGAAATAACCTGAGGCAATATTAATCATGATCATCTCGATAAATTTATATCGCCTTCGATCATCTTGTAATGCCGTGTGTAACCAGCACCAATGAGCTGTTTTTGTTATCTACATAGTTTATTTAGTTTAGAGATGAAATCGAAGTTGTGAACATTCATTATGGTCTTTAGCTAGCAAAGACTGCCAGGTTTTGACATTGAACTTGAGTGAGATTACCTAGAGGCCGCAAAATCATATTGGGGCCTGATAACTAGTATGTTTTTACTTGATATACAAAAATGCTCGTAACTTAGTCTGTAAAAAAGATGCAGATTTTCAAAAGTACAATATTAAACCAGGGATTATGGGCTTTATTGTCATATATATTTTTAATTAATTGAGATAATTTATCTGTCTTCATTATTGACGAATTTTCTCAGAAATCAGTTTAAAAGTTAGGCAAAATAGAATGAACTTTTGTTGTATTCATAGTAGAAGTCAAAAGGGACTGTTTTGTTATCCAAATATAAAGCAGCAAAAAGCCCATTTTTGTGATATCTGCCTTATGTCAAAGCACGGTCATGGTAGGCAGAAAATGGAGAAGAAAAGCTTGGTTGGAAATGGTGCAAAATTTTTATATTGTATTTCCAATGAATGTTTTTTCCCCCTTAGCTATTATTTACAAACAAATGCGTACTTAAAATAATTAGATATGCAGCCCAGTATAGGCTACACATTGATGGGCGTCATTTGGGGGGTAAATTTTATACTGAGAATGACAAAAACAAAAAACAAAACTTGTCTGAACCTATCATTTTGTGAAAGCTTATTAGCAAACCGTGTGACCGTGAAAAATGACCCAAAGTCGTGAGTCAAAGTAAACCAGTGAGACATGGCAGCTCTGAGCTAGAAATGACCTACCGGCGACACAAGAACCGCATTTGATCGACCTATACATTGTCAAATAGTAACCCCGAGAGAACATACAATAACGGATTTGGTCGGCGGAAGGAGTGCATGTGGTCACTGACTTGGGACCGGGAGTGTATACATCTGGGCAGGGTACCAGGATGTGGAGTGCACACCCTGATTCAGCCTCCTGGTCGTCATGGTGATGATGTGCACTTCCGCGTACAGCATTTGGGGATTAAGATGTGACGTCTAAAAGTCACGTAGGTCTGTTCGGAGCATCCCGTGCGATGATCCGCATATCATCTGCCCTCTCTACAAGATCTAGCACCAGGTGACGATAGTACTTCGGGTTGACAAAAAAAAATTACATTCTCGCTACTTATCCATTATAATATACTATTCATTATGATGGAGCGATATTCAAGAAGCAGGTTTTTATGTATTGATAATAGAAATTGTAACTAAAGAATACTCAATGTTTTTCACTTATATCCAGAAAGGTGTCCATGCAATTATTCATAGGTATATAATCTACACATTAGATAATCTCTTTCACTGTTCTCCCAACAAACGACAGGCTTCATTAATAAGTATAAAAACATACAGGACTGCTCAATTGTCAAATTTCAAACACAGATTCCCTCCTCTTTAAACCTAACAGGCCTACAGGATGCAGCTTTTTAAGATTCAAAGGATGCTTGAGGGAAGTCCTGACCCTAGGGGCTCATTGGTATGAGAGCAAATGGCAATATAATGAGTGGTAATATGATAATGAGTAATAATGTAATAATAGTCGGTAGTTACCTGCTAGTTATAGACCGAAGCACCCATAATCGACATGGAACGTGGCCATGCACCTGGTGCAGTGGCTCTGTCGCCTGGAGATGCGGCTGGCAGGAAAGCCCCGGAGAGCAGGATGGTGTTTGGGGTGTGGCTTAACACAAAGTCCCATCTACTTCTTAGTCGTGGGCCACTCCAGACTGGCCCAAGTTCCTGTGTCCTACCCCTCCGCCTCTGCCTCCCTGTCCGCCTGCCTTGCCCCTCCCCTTACTCCAGCTCATTTACATGACACCCGTTAGAAGAATGGCACATATTGAAATACATTTTATACTTATTTAGAGAGCTGGAGTGGGGGGGGGGGGGGGGAAGCACAGTTTTCAGGGGAAGAGCCAACTTTTTTTTGGGGGGGGGGGGGGGTATTCCAAAGGGGGCAACTTTTTTTTCCTATTCCAAGGGGGGCGGCAGCTAAGGTATTTCCATAGAGATCAAGATGAAATAAAATGCATTACTGCCCACATTTATCTCATATCCCAAGAAATCGATTCAGTTTTACTGCTGAAGTAATAATTAACATACAAAGTAACTATAGATATCACTCCCTGGAGTTAAGTGCCTATAGACAACAGTGAACAAACACCAGTACATTCATCCCAGAATCAACGCAGTCTCACAAGATCATTTATTTTTCTTTAACAACAAAGAACTAGGAGCATTTACTACAATATCAAGTGCTACAGAATGCAATCGACTCCCTAGCACTGCTTATTTAAATCAGATTGCCATATTTGTGGAGGAGCACTATAAGAAAGGAGAAATCTACATTGAATATTAGAAGGGGTTGCACGTTTGAAAAAAGGATTTGTGTTCCTTCTGTAATGCCACACTATGGGTTGGTCCATTGATGTCGAAGATCTCACACCCTATGCCAGACTACAACAAATTGCCAGAACATCATTATTTGCATGTCAATGATA
Organism: Alentia gelatinosa; assembly: GCA_950022655.1. NCBI lineage: Eukaryota > Metazoa > Annelida > Polychaeta > Phyllodocida > Polynoidae > Alentia > Alentia gelatinosa. Next base: position 18,371,243 of record OX465585.1, on the reverse strand, counting down.
CCCCTAGCAAAAAGAGTGAATATCATCCAAGGGAACCTGATGACAACCAGTGTGTACACACATCAAGAAGGCAGTTACTGCTGGATATTTGAGTGTAAAGGATTTACGTTTTTTAGTGTTGGCATACAAATTCCAAGTGCTAAAAAGGATCGGTCACCATCTCCCACTTAAAAATAGCTCGGAATATTTTCAGAAAATGATAATTCCTCATCAAATAAAGAAAGTCTCTTCATATCATCAATAACACATTAAATGACAAGATCTGGGCAGTGTTCCAAGAGGGGAGGGCAACTTTATTTTGGTGTTCCCATAAATGATGAATGCTCCCCTAGTTGAATTATTTACTGAATGTTCATAATCAAAGACTTGAGCAAGTCGAGCACCACCCCACCCACCGCCAAGCACACGCCCACCCCACCATTGTGTATCGCTGCTTCAAAGGGCGTCGTCTGGCAGCGGGAGGAGCCTCCTGCATACAGAGGTGGCCACCTGCAGGAGGACCCTGGAGGAGGAGGACGGATGTTGGGCGGCGGGTGACCGTCTAGTCACGGGAGAAGAATGCCTGTGTGGATATTGTAGTAGCACGCAGAAGGGAGAGACTAATTCTCCAGCTTAAGGGCCGTTTTACTCGCTACCACCACCTCCAGGGTGTGGTGACACGTGTTGTGTATGGTCTGGAGGCAGTGGGCGTGCCTGGCTTCCTCTATCAGTTAGTGGGGTATGACCAGCACGGGGAGAGTTTGTCATATATATACACACACACACACACATATATATATATATATATATATATATATATATATATATATATATATATATATATACACCTACACACACACCTACACCTACACACACACACACACACACACACACACACACACACATATATATATATATATATATATATATATATATATATATATATATATATATACATAAAGACGTGGGCATGAAGAGAGAAGATGAGGCAGTATTGGGGGGAGTAATACGTTTATATAACAGTATAGAATATACAAACAGTGTAAAATATACAAAACCGCCCAACGGGAGGTGAGAGAAAGAAAAAAAATTCCGTGTGAGTTGAGTTGACGATGGTAGTCAAGTGACGCGGTGGTGCCGCTGCGCTAGCCGCGATGCCAATCGCGCATGCGCCAGTCTTTAGCTGGATAACATCCTGTCCTATGTCTCAAGTTATCCCGCCCATATATATATATATATATATATATATATATATAGGGTGTGACAACATGCCAGTGGCAGTGTGTTGTTGGGTATTATTGACAATATTATTCAATCTTTCTGTCAACAAGAAATTCGAAACAAGAAACGGATATAGACATGTATTATAATATAAAGTAGAGTTATTTGAGTATTTGAGTTATGGGGAGTTGTAAGTATAGAGAGATTATATATACCAATCAACCAACATGAATGCCCCGCAATGAAAAAAATAGTACAGGAGATCTGGAAATAAAGTATCTGGCAGAGCCATGAGTCGACTCTTTTAGAGATCTGTGCCGCCTTTTATTTCTACGATGATCATTTGAAATTTACCATTGATGTATACATGCAAATGATTACACAAACTTACCAAAGGATAATCTATCCTACCCATTTAGAGCAAACAGAAAATTAATGTTTCGTTATTTCAAAATTATGTGAAGGAAATAGCCCCTCTACCCTTCCCCAACATAAAAACGTACCTAGTTATATGATGGAGTGATATATTGTGAAGTAGTATATACATATGCTTGAAAATCCTCCAGACACGAAACTCTGCTATATTGTAGTATTTTATCCGTTCCAATATGATATGCAAAGATGGAAAAGTCCCAACATACACCTTTACTGCCCTATATGCCCTACATACATGCTTTGGCCCTCCCAGCACAGTATGCATGCCAGTTTGACATTGTCATGTTTTGGTAGACTTCTAATCAATTATCGACATTTATAGGTGTATAATACAATTTAAACATATTGGCCGTGTTGGGACGTCCTTACACCCCGGGCTTCTTTCAATAGAAATATTCTACGAGCTTGTAGAGCATGAATATTTTCACACGTATACATATAGACATGGTCTAGGGCTTTTTCAACTACGGTCAGAAATTTCTTAATGTGGAAACAGAAAAAAAGTTCATCAAAATATTAGGGTCCAGGGTTCCGAGTATCTATTTAATTTGTTAATTGAAATGGACTTCATTAGCTGCTCATCCCAAGATTGAAAGATTAAGTAAAATGAGGGTACAACAATGCTGGATGTGCCAGTGACAGTCGCAGAGGACAATATACTGTTGGCTACCTGCATGCATCTCGTTAGCGTTTGGCGGGTAGGGGCAGGCCGTCAGCTGGCTGCAGGTATGCGCCTGTGGCGGGCACAATGAGCTACAATCTCAGCACGGCAGCAGAGGTCACTGCATTGCTGACGGCGAGTGGACACGACAGCCACTCGGGCATCGATGTCACTGGAACCTCTCACAGCGCCATAACTCTACTCTAGTCCCGGAGAGTAATCGAATAGGACTTTTTCCACTGGCCGGTGTCGCACCTCATCTGCTTAGTTACCCCACGGCTGAAGCCAAACATTCACCTGGCAACGTATTCGTTAGCATTGAATGACTGAATGTATCAGCGTAATACGTTCATAACCCCAGTGTATACAATTTTCAGAGAAAGTGCAGCGATTGCATCGTATTCTATGGTATTCCAGGTCCAATTTGATGCATTATACATGTATATCACCTCCATGATACTTAGATAACACAGGAACACCAAAACTGGATACACAGTAATACATTGGCAGGCCTAGCAATAATGTGTTTATATTTTTCCAAGTTGAAATCAAGATAATTATCAACTATAAAGTTTAGACAGCCTAGACTCGTTGATACAATACCCTAGTTTGATCCAGCATTTTAATCTGTCAAATAACAACACTCCTGTAATCACACCCACCGTTCACACTTAAGGTGTGATTGCTATATATCTCTATGTGCATTTAGGCGGACTCGGCCGTGTTTGTCCGAGCGGCCGCGTAACTAGACAGTGGGCCGTTAGGCGGCGCTGAACGGCAACACCTGTATTCTAGAGAACTCGTCCCAAAACGAACTTGATGGGTAACGAACTCCACCCGTTAGAGAACGCAACCCTTCTTAAAACTTCACAACCCAAGTATCTTATCAATAACACTGTGACAATGGACGAACGACATATGTATAGTCGATTGCTTTGTGCCTGAATAAAAAAACTATACATAGTATGAAGTATGTTATCTTGGCTTCGAATTTGGTTATTGGAGGTGGAAAGCAAACAGAAAACCTTAACCCTATCCATAACCCTAACCCTTTCCCTAACCCTATCAGAGTAGGACGTAGAAGTGATCTGTGGCAACGTGACCACGAGTTGTTCCTGTATGTTTTTCCGGGAACATAGGTGAAATCGGGGGGCCGATTTTCCGGACGAGAGAAGTTCCCCCCCCCCCCCCACCTTCCCCTTACCCTAACCATATCCCCATATATCCCTAACTCTAACCCTTCTCCTTACCCTAACCCCAACTGGACTTATTTTCCAAATTCGTTAGTTTATTCACGGAAACAAGTTAGACCTTTCCTTTGGCAGTGTCTTGTCCATGGGTTTTTTAATCGGGACCTCTCCGTAGTGTCACTTCAGAGCTGGAGCAGCCAAAGGATGTGACGGCGAGCGCTCACACCTCCAGCGCACACGACATCGACTCTCCCGCGGCGACAGACTCCCGTCACTGTGAGCACCAGGGACCTGTTTCAGTAGTTTCGTGACATTAGGCCGAGACAGACATCAACAGCAGCACCAACAGTGCAAGCAACAGGGGGAAAAATCTTGTCGGGTTTCGAAACGCATGTCAGAGTTGATGTCAAATATCAGCGGATTGGAGTGGCCAATTGTCTTCATATTTGGAACGATTATAGGTTATATGTATCCCTTACTCATGTTTAAGTTTCATTGCTTAATGCCCACAGGAAGTGAAATCGTCTAATACTTTTGAAACCGGACACAACATTGTTTGGGGTCTATCTATCATACTATCTTGTCCTAAGTGCCGCAACTTGTGTTGATCTGTCCGTATGGTGTCACAGACGCCAACTAGACATGTCACGAAACTACTGAAACAGGTCCCTGGGACCTGATTCACTAGTTTTTTTACATGTCTGTGACACCATACAGACAGATTGGGTTGTCTGGTTTTGTGACAACACAAGTAGCTGCCCTTAGGAAAAGACAGACCCCAAACATAGGAATTAGACAAATCTACGAGTCATGGACCTGTTTCACTAGATTCGTGACAAAAGTGTTAGACAGACATGAAAAGCGGCACCAACAGTGCAAGCAAGAACGCACAAAATGAGGTCTAATGTCTAGTTCTTATGAAACCGGACACACCATCTAGACGCCATCTAGACATGTCACACCATCTAGACATGTCACGAAACTACTGAAACAGGTCCCTGGTCTGTGACGCTAGTGCGCCCACAGCAGACCGAGCTACCGGACCTCGGACATCACTCCAGTTCCATAAACTGGAGCCCTAATGAACTCACCAAAGATTCATAGACTATATGTATCCCGTTCATAGTCACACATATACGTTGAATGATATAGAGACACACATTGTTACTTATCCCGTTACTCACCAACAAGTTCTTCAGTTGACAATCGAACTATCAGAGCGGTTTGTCACTTCTTCTGGGGGTGGTTAAGTAATATTATGTGGTAGTACGTAATGTGCCATATACAATCTCGACCGCACAATAGTCTCTCTTTATAAAATTCAAGTTTTTTACCTATGTAAATCTTGACTCAATAATGTTTCACTCATGCACTAATGACATAACATTTTTACAATATTGATTAACGCACTATCACTCAATTTATATCTCACAAATATTTACATTTAATAACTCATTGGAGTGAGTTTCCTGTTTCACCTGGGGATTGTGTCACATTTCAATTTCTCAATTTGGGAAACATACCTGCACTCCATCTCTGCTTAAGCAATCATGCTGGCTCTGGTAACACTTCACGCGACACGTCCGTCGGTTACAGTCAACACGGTTACCCCACACATATATACAGAGATAGGCCTTAGGCAGTATCTAGATGTATCAGTCAGTCCGCAGATAGCGGTCATACCAGTAATACCAGCAATAAAGCTTGTAACAGGATAAAGTCTTGAAGTCTCTCATTTAGATTACTATCTGCACATATGATATTAATAATGCTTATAAATGGACTAGAGGCAGTCACGAGGCCAAAGCCCAGAGAGCGCATGGTTTGGGAATCCGGATGTCTGCATGAGAGACCAACGAGTATAGAGAAACTTGTTAACATATCTATCATTTATATCAATGGCACTATCTAATAATTTCACAAACTCGTTGGACAGACCAACACGTCCAGGAGTGTCTCCAGACCCTCTGACGTGGTGAGGGTACAATTGGTGGATGCCGAGGGACATAAGGGCTGAGTGTGAATAAAGATGGCTGGTTGGTATTTAAAGGCTTCAGGCATACCCCAGGCCACCACCAATGAGCAGAGAGCCGGAACAACCCTGAAGCAAAATATTAGCAGGAATGGACACTGAAGGAACTGGGCTGTTAATTAACACTGGCTGTTACAGCTGTCAGGGACTTTGGCTCTCTGACTAAGCGCACTCAATACTCATGCTCCGACCTGTCTCTGCAAGTACCAACTCCATTCATCCTGTGTAACTGCGTGTAATCCTGAGATTTAGACATTCATCGTTTAATCGCTCTATCATTTTGTTGTTTGATCGTCTAGGAATAAAATTGTACTTATAAAGTGTTGTCGGGTCTTGCTTGTTTAGCAATTCCTATTATTGAATTCTTATGCCTTATTGTTAAAAGCTAGAAGGTCCCAACAGAATGATAAAGGTGGGCCTGTGGTGGAGGGCGAGTAGACTTGCTCAAGTCTTTGGTTATGAACATTCATCAAATGATTAAACACAATCAGAATGAAGTTCACCAAAGTATGTATCCTTCTCTGACTGGCCCATGAATCAAGTGAATCTGTATCCCACCGAGGAGGGTAGCCATAGTATGGAGGGACTGGAGGCAGCAAGAATGTGAAGTGGTAGGCCGGGTGTCCACTGAGCTCCAAATCGTCTGCGATATATATGCCTAGGTACGGCGTCCACCTATTACGATATGGCTCTGATATGGTCTACGATGCACCTCCCGATAAAAAATCAAAATCGCGTCGGAAGGTCACCTAATAATGGGGTTGTTAACCACGTTTCTGCGATTAGACACCGATAAGAAACCCATGCAATGCGTGACAACCGAAAGTACAATAAGAGACGACAGTAAAACAACGACTCGCACGACCAGCAGCATGAAACTCTATAATACAGGATACAGTGCAGAAAAAACTTTAGGCAGATACTCTACATATTTGGACCGGTGCAGCAGCAGCAGCAGCAGCAGCAGGAAGAGGCCAGACACATCTGTGTCAACTGCAAGCCAGCCGCCCTCCTCCCTCCAGGCACACATTGAGCTCCCCCTCCCACCTTTAAACCGTCACCGCCCGAGGTTGCTACCAGCAGTAGGACGTGCTGCGACCCACAGCAAAGCGAGCACCGAGCACTGCACACTACATTGTATATATCTACAAATATTATCACCTATAATCCGATCTTTTTATATAAAAAGAAACTCCAATGATAAGAGGGAAACTTGTATCGTTTCCTAAATCGGGCGGTCCTGCAGATAATGGAGATCGAAAACTCAAACAGAGCCCTGGCAAGATATTTTCTGATTAATTAAATCGATTGTTACGAGCATAGAAGTTCCTTAGTTGTAGGTGATTGGAATCGGGGATTCACTTTGGTTGGTTTCAATCATGTCGATATAAATCCCGTTTTAATATCTCAAGGAATATTCCATCACCGAACTTCACATTCAAATTGCTCCAACCTGGGCCCAGGTATCGCCTCCTGTTTCTCCTCCAGGGCGGGCGGGCGGCCTGCTCTGCTCTCAACAAAAGTTTTGGTGCGTGGCGGAAAGCGCCGCCGCGGGCCTCTTCCAGGTCACAACCGGGATCTGCGCCAGCACGCAGCAAGTTGGTGCCGTCGTCATCCTGGGGACGAGGGGATGACTGCTGAGTGCACCACCAGGACACAGGGGAGTGGTGGTGGTGGAGGAGAGGGGGGGGGGGGGCTGGCAGCAGGCGACTGTATACAGGACCCAGCCTGGTTCTCCAGCGGGCCCACAGCAGCGACGCCACATTGCGCACTCCAGCCTGCGACATATCGAGGACAGGAGGAGGGAGGCAGGCCAGCTCCTCACCACCAAGCCTCACCACATTCACCGTCTACACCTACTTGTGATACAGCTTACAGGGGCAGTTTTGAAAGGAGGCTCCTTAGTAACAACTACCTGTAACCAGAACAGCGACCAGTGGAGAGAGGAGGAGGAGGAGGAGGAGGAGGAGGAGGAGGGGTTGGGGTTGGACCCAGGAGGCGTGGAAGGCGTAGTAGGTACCCTGCGTCACACCCCACACTGCCTCCTTCATCACTACACCAGTCACACCCACCAACCACCAACCACCAACCACCAACCACCCGGACAGCAGAGAACATGGCGCCTCATTCTCACTGTGTAAGTTCTCAAACTCTCCTTCATTCTTGCCATCTTATCTCTGTAGAGATAGCGACCTGGTGTGCCGGGAATGGTGAGCGGCGGCGTCACGTGCGGTCTTTGTGCTCGCTGTTATCTGATAGATCCTGGTTAGGTTTGTCTTGGTGTGTGTGTGTGTGAGGGGGGGGGGGGGGCGCTGACCTCACTCTCAGTGTCAGGCATCATGCTGCAACTATGTTTTCCTGCCAGCATCCGCCTGTACTACCACCATCACCACCACCTTCTACTTCACCGATATCAAACCAGCACCAGCATCAAGTCCAAGCACACGACAGCAATCTGCCGCTATTACATGACCTTAATAAACCCTCGCCTGATGTCTGATGACACCCCCCCCCCCCCCTTCATTAGTTTCCCGTTGTTTCGCTGCCCGCCCCATAGATCTCCGTTTCATCATTTCCTCATCGTCAAACAAACACGAAGATACTGATACATTGATCCGGTTATAGCATGACATGGACATATTGATGAACACATACTAAGTTCACATGGGCTCATGTATACACACAGACACACACATACACTGCCCGGGGCCCGTAGTGCCGGATTCGGGGGCGGATCCAGGGTTTGCAGAACGCGGCGGGGTGGGGTAGGGTGGGGTGGGGGTGAGGGGATGCGATGAACCGTTCCTCGCAGGCTAAGTTCAGCTTATAAACCTAGTTAACTTGTCAGCTCAACCACCACCATCGTGCTCACCACTCGTTATCCGGGATGGGACCTGTCATCTTTGGGAAGGACGACTGGCCGAGAGGCCATGGCAGCGTCAGGGCGCAGGGGAGTGTTCCATGCGGGTATGAAAGGGTAGGGGTCGTCGGCGGAGCGGGCCGCGGGTCTGGGAGCTGCGGGTCCCGGCAGTGAGCGTGCGGGTTGCGGGACAGCCGGGGGTAGCGGGGCTTGGGAGGGGGAGGGGGCGTGGTGAGTGGGTGGGGGTGAGGGTGGGGAGCTGTTTCCTGCATCAACAGGTTGGATGGAGCTGGTGCAGGGAGCTGGTGGTAGCAGCGCTCGCCATGACATCCCCTGCTCCGAACTCACATGAACTCTCCAAGCAGAGTAGAGAGTCTCTGTCACACCGACTTCCATGAGTTGTGAGGCCGCCGCCGCCGTCGCTGCTGCTAGGTTCCTCCAACGAGTATATATATATATATTTAGAAAGTACTCGTTGGTTCCTCCGATACCAAATGCGTTGTTAGACTGGCCTCAGCCTACAAGTCCTCCCCCGATCACTTCCTATGCCCAGACCATTCCCCACCGAATCAGGTTTGAAATTCATACCTATAATAAGGAGTTTAAGAAATGATACAAAATGATATCCTATACTTATTCCATTAATAATAGTTCACGACCAGAGACTTGAGCAAGTCTACATATTTGTCTGCATGGGTCCACACGTGTGATGGATCCAACTGCTGTTATTACATGTACATTGTACTTGGTTCCTGGCTGAGATGATGTATGTACTCACTGAACGGCTTGCCACACACACACACACACACACACACACACACACACACACACACACACACACACACACACACACACACACACACACACACACACACACACACACACACCTACACACACACACACACACACACAGACGCACGCACGCACCCCTACACTCACTCGCACATCACGGAGTGGGACAGATCCGCTTTGATGAGTAATAGAGTAGAGAGTAGAGCGGTGGCGCGAGGATGGCGGCACAGGGGGCGGGACCCGGTGCTCGCTGATGAGTGCCGGTGGACGGGCAGACAACTTGGCAGACAAAGTGGGGCAATGATGGGCTGTGTGCGGGGTGAGCTGCCCCATGAAGTGGGCAAACAGCTGGCTTCATCTCCACCGGGCCACCACAACTAGGACAGCCTGGCACTGGCGTCGCCAAGAACAGTAGCAGCAGCAGCAGCGCCAGTAGCGGACAGCGGCGGCGGAGAAGTTTATATCAAATGCCACAGGTGGTGACTGGACACAGCAAAAGGACACCTGGGACCTGTTTCAGTAGTTTCGTGACATGTCTCGATGGCGTCTGTGACACCATACGGACAGATCACAAGATTGCAATCGATGACACACGGAGTTTCATTCACTTCTCGTAGGAATTAAGCAATGACACTTTAACATGAGTAAGGGATACATATAATCTATAATCATTCCAAATATGAAGAAGATTGGCCACTCCAATTTTCTGATATTTGCTAGTCTTTTTCCGCTGTTGCTTGCACTGTTGGTGCCGCTGTTGATGTCTGTCTAGGCCTAATGTCACAAGACTACTGAAACAGGTCCCAGGCAGCTGGCTGCTATAGCAACTGGTGACCTTAGTGGCAGATGATCTACGCCACCAGCTGGCTGTCAGGCCCCACCTCACACTATGGCATCGCTCGCGATCAGCCCAAATTCCTGACCCTTAAAGACAGAGATAAGAAACAGAAATTTGGTTTGAATTATACCAGACAGAGTTACACAAAGTGATAAGGGATTACAGACAGGTTATAAGTTACACAAACTGAAAAATAACATCAAACAGGTTATAAGTACACAAGGTGATAAGTAATATCATACAGGTTATTAGTTACACAAAGTAATTAGTGATATCGGGCAAATCATGAGTTGCACAAAGTGATAAGTGATATCGAGCAGGTTATGAGCTACACAAGGTGAGCATAGGTGAGGATTAAAAGAGCTTTTCCCCCAGGATGATATATTTACTATCATTTGCTCATTTAGGAACCCTGCCAATGTGTCTATTCAAAATATATACACAGCGTTGGGCAGGGTTTATCTTCAGGCTTCTCTGTGTGAGCAACGAGTATACTTGTTGGTGTGAGAGAAATTGTACCCCCAACCAATGAAGTAAATGCTGAGCAGTCGTCAAATTGAAATGGCCTGTTTTATATGCGGTTAACGATAATGACACGGGTTTGGGAGTCGGGGTTCTAAAAATGCTCCCAAAAAGTGACATCAGTTATGGACAACCCCTAATTTACGGACTTAATCCTTTTGTTGTTTCATCTAATTCATTCTTGATGTAAAGAATTCCCAGTATTTTATTAATAGATGAAACATAAGGTTTCTTTTAACTTAGCTCAAAAATAACATGGTAATACAATAGATACATGTACTAGGGATATAGCAGGTATCCCCTTAAGTACTATGAGTGATGAGTATAAGATGAAACCAGCTGTACATATATAGGATATCAACCGTCCGCCGATCACAAAGCCTTATAATCGTAATCTAAGTTGTTTTGTTTCGTTTCTTAGTGTTCATTTTATGGCGAAAAAGCTCACACGTAATTTTAAACATTTTAAAGTACTTTATTCAGTCATGTAGCACAGCTCCTTCACTGAACAACGGAGAGAAATCAATGCGCAATACACAGCGTATCTTATAAAAATCCCAGAGACGTTCCTCTTCGGAAACTCGAGGCATTTTCATAGTTGTGAAAGTTAGAATTCCCGTGAGAGTTCTTGGGACGCTGCGCCTCTGAAACCGAATCGAGGCACTTTGGGCAGCTCGGTAGGTCTTCAAAGAATAGATTAACGCGGGGGGTCGGAGGTGCGGTGTTGGGTGCGAGTGGTGTAAGAATACCCGCCAGAAATATGACCCCAAGGAGAGCGATGCAAAACACCCGACGTGCTTCCTGTCAGCTTTGTTTCCCAGTGACACCCCACTCCTATGCCACCCGCACACTAGCCCCTCAGCAATCCACTGCTTTTCATTGACCTTAACAACGGCAGTTTAAGCTTCCCTTTTCAGATAGGAATAGATGAAATACTTGAAGCCTGGATAATTAGGTACTGATAACTGGGGTTTTCGCTTAAGTAGAATTCACACGGTGGGATTCAAGTACCTCACCAAGTACCTCACAGGGTATTTGTCTGAGACAAAAATTCCCCTGCAATTGTCGGCGACGATTCCCCCTAACGAGGTTTAAAATCTCAAGACCTTTTGATTTCAAACATGTTTAAAATTTATAGGAGCATCTTGGTGAGTACCCAAGTACTCAACCTAGCAACTAGGATGCCGGTACTTGAATACCTTGGTGAGGCTTTGCTGGAATTATGTCTGAGATTCTGTAGCAGGTGTGTCCTTCCATGTGAATCAAATTCGCCATTTTTCCTTGAGATTATGAAAAGCAAAAAAAAAACCCTGGCAATTTACGCTAAGATTTTTGTACCACAAGGGAATTGTCTGAGACGGGAGAAAAGGTGTGAAGTATACCCTTCTTAAGTGGAATACACGCGGTGGTATTCATGTACCTCACAGGGTTCAAAATCTCAAGAGATTCTGTTCCTTTTCAAGGGTAAATGTAGCCGACAATTTCAGGGGGTGAAACATGTCTCAGGGAAATGGAACCCTACAATTTAGACGAAGAAATTATATTCGAGTACAGAATCTAGGAGGGATTTGTCTTAGCAAACACCATGTGATGCGCATGAATCCCATCGTGTGAATCCCACTTCAGGTCCATTTGTCCCTAGGTGTGAATGCCGCTTGAGCTATTATTACATACCTATGGCCGAACTTCTATAAAATACTACCCGCTACTAGGGGTACAGTATAAATTCTCTTATTCCTGTCCCGGCCTCACAGCGGGGATCGTACAGGAATCGCAAGGACGACCTTCATGAAATATCCAAGATGTTGGATACCAAATTTGAAAGAGAGTTTGTACCTTGGAGAAGGTCATTTGTCGGCGAGGATTACCCCATCACGAAAGGGGTTAGAACTTAATCGCAGCAGCCCAGAAATTTAGGGAGTCACACTGAGCGATCATGTAACGGTACAAAATCGCAGGAAATACTGTCCCCAATAAATGCACCTGGAGCTACAAAAATCGTTCGGTGTGAATGTTTATCTTATTATCTTATATCTACATGCGTATGCTGAAATTTTCATAATTTATTATGACAGTATCTTCCTGAATACTCCTAGGACCAGCAAACTGATAATTCAATGAGTGTATGTCATTATTTCTTTCCGTCAGCCTGAGATCACAGGTAAGCATTGAATAAAGTCAATAAAAGCCGCACGACTTTCAGCCATACGTGACTACACATCATCATTCCGAAGAACACCATAGTGGGTCTATGCTCTCGGTTCACGTTAGCATTCATTAGCATTACCATTGGTATTCATGTGTAAGCTGACCTATCGGTGTGCCAGCCAGCACAGCCTCTAGGTGCAGGATATATAATGCACGCCTTAGTATCCAGCTGCTTCAGGGGTCTCTGCTTACCTGAGTCACCAGGTGAGGAATGTGGCAGTGCTGGACCCTGATCAGGTATTGTAATCTGCGCCTCACTATCTAGTACATATGGAGGTCAGTGACACCTCCAACCTTTTACGTGCTGATCTCATACAGGAGAACTATCAGGTCCAGGTAGATTTGGAGTAGGGCGTTATATACTTATATATAGGCCCTTTATGGTGCATTATCAGCGAAACACATTCAGCCACTATTACCCCACCAATCCAACCATTCGACTCCCACAGTAACATGACAACCCCGCCCTATTAAACTAACCGCCCCATACTAACCTGACAATCCAACCCTTACACAAACTAGACTTCTCTATCCAAAAGTGAAACTGGCCACTCGAGCCCCATACGTAGAAGGAAATCCAGGAGATGGCAACAGCTTCGTCCGTACTCCACTGAGAATTACTCTGCAGTCAGAATTTTAGCAGAATTTTATCTCACCCTGTATAGCATTATTTATTGATAAAATGAAGCACCCAATTAGCCATGGAGTATTGGGTACACGAACTTCATGGCCGTGGAGTATGAGTTCCTAATGTTAAGCCTATGTAGAAAAATACCGACGTGCAACCCCATCCCCATACTGAAACTGACTACCTCACCCCGGTCACCCGACTACTACCAAATGACCACACCCTTGCGAACAATTACCCTCCAGGCTTAGCATTTATGATATATACGAGAGCACCATCGTATCAATTATGGATAGTTTCCAATAATTCAGTATTTTTCAGTACATGTATAGAGGAACAAATTTCCTACTGTTGGTCATCAATACCAAAACGCTTTCAAGATTCTAACACATTTTGTATATATGTATGCGTGTGTATTATATACTGTGCGGTAGGAATCTTCCGGTTTCCCTAGAAACACCATTAACAATACATTTTTATCTCTGAGAATCAATGAAGGCCAGGAGTTGGGACACCAGTTTGCTGAGGAGATAACAGGTAAATTTCATTGCCTGTGGCCCATAGATAATTCAGATCAGGTCTGGGCTCGATGGTGCTTGCAATGAAAGAATCCATTGATTCGGGTCGGTTTACAATTCACTCTATATGTATCTAGCAGCTACGATGTGGTTTCATGTAGACAATTACATTGTTATCCCCAAACTGCACACAGACTTCAATCAAACTGAATTGTCAATAGACTCGACTGAAGAGTAGATCTGCCTTTGCTTGGACAGTACTCATTGAGCGACCCCATTCTATAATGAGGATGCTAATTATTATTATTGTTAATGAACAGAATGAAAATAAAAGTCTAAAAAAAATATATATATATATATGTTTCCACCTATTGCTGTAATGCTTGAAAATGTGGTGATCAGAAGTGTATAAGCTATGCCTGAGTAGCTTTGGTGAAGATTTGTAACTAAGGAGTTATCCTTTACTCGACCACTACCAGTTCTTACTCGCACTAGGGACTACTTTCTTCGTAGCCCTAGTCGACCTGGGAGATAGCAACGCGTAGTAATCCAGTCCCGCGCGCATACCCGGAGTGAACGGACGTGTTAAGAAGCGGTGCCAGGTAAATATAGTTTTCTCTTATTTTAAACTACTTTTTCAAACTATTTAATCAAGTTGGCATTTTCTGTACAATCACTATTGCCTCGCGGGGCCTTGCTTAGTGAATTGAATATGAATTAATTCAGTTTTTTCCTTTACTTAATACAGAGCCAACTTGAACCTCCAGGCCTAGGCCGTTACGGAGGCGTGCATTCCACCAAACTACACCAGATCGGTACGTGGATTATTGACTAGTGTGGACTACGGTTCTGAAACAAACACTATGTCTACTGCAAAAACTCTGGATCAACAATCCAAGATTTATGAGAGGATTCTGCCAATAGAAGATACGCAAATCCCATGTGCACAACAAGCCAAAACGGATAACCCTAAAACGGATAATTCCAAGATGGCCGCCAACCAAAACAAAGACACTCAGTCTATGCCACAGATTTCGGACTCAGACTCACCACCAGATGAGGAAGAGTTGGAATACCTGAGAAGAAGACGATTGAGGAAAAGAAAGATGCCATCTGCAACAATTACCTCAGCAAGTCCATACCCCGGAAAACAAAAAGTTCCGGATATTCAGTCTTTTGCGTACCAAAACACGCAAGTGAACCAAGATGGCGAACAAAGGGATGAGTCCTCACATACGGTGTGGAATTTCCCATTGAACACTGAACCGGATTATACTATTAACCCGCACTGTGATGATTTAGACCTTTTTCTCGCTTCGGAGCAAGGTTCTATCGGACTACCAGCAACCTCTGAGGTTATTCTTCCGGAAAAACCCGAAGTAGCAGAAAAAGAGATACCCTTGTTTTCCGATGCAAAACCAGGGCTGATAACTTCGGCCGCCATTACCGCCATAGCCGAAGACAACAAAAAGCCAGGTTCAACACCCATACATCCTACCCTGGCCAAAATGTTCGACTCATTTTTGAATACTACATCGAACATGCGTGCCGGAAAAGAATTGATTGAAAAACATTCACCTCCGGAAAACATTAATAACATGACTGTGCCCATAATGGAGGAGACGTTAAAAACAAGCAAGGATGTTGATACAAGTATCAAAAAGGGGGACCAACAACTGGTATTCGCCACACAGGCTATGATGGCGGCAATAACCTGTCTCACACCTTTCATTGAACTTGCGTTCGCACGTGGGGAGGACGACCCAGAACTGAACCAGGCGTCGGCCTCAAGTGTTGATGCAGTGAGGCTGTTGTTTTACGCAAACACAGCCATTGTCCGGCGCAGAAGAGAAGCTTTCCGGGGAAAGCTGGCAAAGGATACTGCCGACACAGTGATTAACTCCAAAATAGATACAAAATCACTGTTTGGAGAAACCGTCCACGCATCGGTAAAAGAAGCGGATAAAGACGGAAAAATGATGAAACGCATTTTTTCCAAACCGGAAAAAACCGAAGCACAGAAAAAAGTACAACACAAATCTCCGAGAAAACAGAATAACATGGGGTTTCGCAGAAATCAACAGTTCAACCCCAGGTTCCAGAACCAGAACAACAGCGGGAACTTCCAGAACAACCGTGCGTGGAACTACAATGGCCCACAACAGCACGGAAATGGGTACGGTTATCGTCAGAACAGACAAAACCAACACCAACAACAAAACCAACAACAACAAAGTCAACAGAAAAAGAAATAGAGGTTTGTGACACCCTTTCTAGCTGGGGAATAAGAAATACGCCAAATGAATTCATAGCTGGTCAAACACGTTTTTACTCAAAAACGTGGAAATCACATACAAACGATAATTGGATTTTTTATTCAATTAAAGGTATAAAAATTCCATTTATATCTAATCCGAAACAACATAAGATCCCAAAACCTTATCGTTTTTCATGTGAAGAAAAAGCAAAAGTTGATTGTGAGATTGAAAAAATGTTAAACAAAAATGTTATTGAAAAAGCTGTTTTTTCAGAAGATCAATGGATCTCAAACATTTTCACTCGTCCAAAACCGAATGATAACATCAGAATAATACTTGATCTTACAGAACTTAATAAGTTCATTCAATATCAACATTTCAAAATGGCATCGTTAAATACAGCCGTAGAAATGATGCAAGAGGATCATTTTATGGCATCAATCGATCTAAAAGATGCGTATTATTCGATTTCGATCACAAAATCTGATAGAAAATATCTAAGATTCTTTTGGAACAACCAGCTTTATCAATTTACGGTTTTACCAAATGGACTGGCATGCGCCCCTCGAATATTTACGAAACTCCTTACACCAGTGTTTGCAAATTTAAGAAAAGATGGGATACAGTGCTTTGGTTATATTGACGACTCTTTCGTCATGGCAGAATCGTTTGATAAATGTCTTGAAGCGGTAAAACGCTTAGCGATAACACTTGATACACTGGGGTTCGTTATCCACCCCCAAAAATCAGTGGTGGTACCATCAAAACAATTGTACTTTCTTGGTTTCAATTTCAACTCCGCTGAAATGAACTTAACATTGAATGAAGACAAAAGATCCAAATTTCAAAACATGGCCAACGATTTATTAATCGCAAAATCGCCTACAATCCGACAGGTAGCAGGAGTAATTGGGTTAATGATCGCATACTCCCCGGGGGTAGACTACGGTCTCGCCCACGTAAAGAGGTTAGAAACCGATAAGAATAATGCACTAGCATTAAACAAAGGGAATTTTGATGCGATAATGACAGTATCACAAAATGGCGTATCAGATATCCAATGGTGGTTATCACATATCACGAATTCTGATAGAAAAATTCGCACAGACGACTGCGAATTCTCGATTTCCACCGACGCCAGCCTAGAAGGGTGGGGCGCTCACCATAACGGCACCTCAATAGGAGGCCGTTGGGACGTAAATGAAGAAAATCATATAAACGTTCTAGAACTTGAGGCGATTTTCCTCGGTTTAACGAGTTTCTTTAAAGAAGGAAACACATCAATTCATGTCCAAACAGATAACACAACAGCACTGTGCTATGTGTCAAAAATGGGAGGAGTAAGATCACCCCAATGCGATAAAATCGCGGAAAAGATATGGACATGGGCGGAATCGTTGGGAAATTGGGTAACAATTTCCTACCTACCAGGAAAGTTGAACTGCCTGGCCGATGAAGCATCTAGAGTATTTAAAGATAACCTAGAATGGGTTCTCTCTGATACAATTTTCCAGAAAATCGTTAAACAATTTGGCCAACCGGAAATCGATCTTTTTGCTTCATTTATGAACAAAAAATGTGACATATACGCTTCATGGAAGCCAGACCCGCAATGTACATATGTCGATGCATTTTCATTTTCCTGGGAAGGCTTAAATGCTTATGCTTTTCCACCTTCCAGCCTAGTATTACGTGTCCTTCGGAAGGCCAGACGAGACAGACCACAAAGATTCATCATCGTCACCCCAAACTGGCCGTCAGCGGTTTGGTACGCCCCGTTAATCAACCAGGCGATTTACCGAAAAACGATTGGGAGAAAGAAAAAGAACCTCTCTCTCCCGAAATCACAGGTAGAAAATTTCCCACAAGGAATAGGCCTACTTATTTCGCTACTTTAGAACAGAAATTGATTCAAAAGGAGGGTTGTGACAGGGATACTGCCAAATTCCTTATGGAATCTTAGCAGGAAACCACTAAAAGAACGTACAACACATACATTGTCAAGTGGCGTACGTTTTGTATTTCCCAAAATATCAGTCAATTAAAACCAACAAATTTCCAAGTCTGTAAATTCTTAAAATCGTTGTCAGACGAACACTATGCCTATGGCTCAGTGAACGCTGCTAGATGTGCATTATCAATCTTGCTGCCAAGATTAGAAAATGGAGATACAATAGGCAAGGATTTCTGGGTATGCAGAGCAGTGCGAACTGCATACCTCAGAAATCCCCCACAGCCCAAATATTCTGAATTTTGGGACGTGGGAATCGTTTTCAAATTTTTGTCAAATTTGGGAAAGACAAAACATTTATCCTTGGAACAACTCACCCAGAAATTAGTGTTCCTATTCCTCTTGATTTCGGGACAGAGAGGACAGGCGGTATTGGCACTGTCCCTAGACAAATTAAATTTCACAGACAAAAATCAGGCGCGATTTACATTAACGAAATTAATGAAAACCGCGAGGACTGGCCAACCTCTCCAAACGATAACGTTAGATCCATTCGAAGAAAATAAAAGACTATGCGTGGTAAGAACACTGAAAGCTTACATAAAGAGAACAGAAGATATTAGAAAAGATCAGACATTAATCATTTCCTATAGAAAACCACACAAACCAGTACATCGGGATACGATTTCCAGATATGTCTTAAAAGTATT
Organism: Alentia gelatinosa; assembly: GCA_950022655.1. Lineage (NCBI taxonomy): Eukaryota > Metazoa > Annelida > Polychaeta > Phyllodocida > Polynoidae > Alentia > Alentia gelatinosa. The sequence continues at coordinate 18,352,440 of OX465585.1, read as the reverse complement.
AAAATCAGCAGGTATTAATACAACTAAATATTCTGCACACTCTACAAGAGGAGCAGGAACATCAGCAGCAGCGAGTCTGGGAATAGACACTAACGTGCTATTAACTTACGGTTCTTGGAAAAACGAAAAGACAATGGCAAGGCACTATAAAAAGCCTATAGAACCAAAAAAGAACACAACAGTAGGAAATGCGATTTTAGAAAATATGCAGTGATTTTATCTAATAATAGCATAGTTCTAAGAGATTCCACTAGGTCAATCATGAATACCTATGAGTCGTCCCTTTAATATACCCAAATGGTATAAAAGGAGATAATGGTGATATTGTGATTAAGCCTTATATGTCCCAAATGGACAATAAGGAGGTAATGGTGATACAATGATTGTGATAGGCTAAGCCCTTAGCTAAGCCAATACTACTTAACCATGAGAATATTATTTCTCAATGAACATGACAGATACAAGTGAATTGTCTCAATATAGAGAGAAACAAAACACTTAGATATTTTTTATACTTTTGTATTGGTAAGAATCGCTTCTTTACCATTTATATGCCATATATGTCATTTTTTGATATTAAAAAGGTGACATTATACAAGAATACTCAATCATCAATATGTGATAATGATGATTACCACTAAAGCAGCTATGATATAAGGATAAATGATCTCATGTATTATCCTTAATACCTGTGTAAGTAATAACCTTCAACAAAAGAAAGAGGGTTATTACCTGTATTTAGCATACCATTGTATGGTGACATACCATTATGTAAAACAAGGTATTGGTGCCCTTTATGTACCTTGTTGACAAAGGATGATGCATTTTACTTAATAAAAGCATAACAAAAAACCGCCTTATGTCAAATATATAAAAAAAAAAAAAAAAAAAAAAGGGGAAAAAATTCATTAAGTGGCTTTAAATATCTCCCAGGTCGACTAGGGCTACGAAGAAAGTAGTCCCTAGTGCGAGTAAGAATAGGTAATTATCCGATTACTTACCTTTGGTAGAAGTATGAAGGAGAATTAAGGTTCTTGCGAGCCTAGGGACACTTTTGAGTGCCCTAGGTGACCAGGGACCCACCAACCAACCCCATTCAGCCACATATATAAAAAAAAAAAAAAAAAAAAAAAAAAAAAATCCCTAGCTAGAAAATAAATTTTTTCCCCAATATGTTAATTATTCCTGGTATACGCACTCTTACGACTGGATTACTACGCGTTGCTATCTCCCTGGTCACCTAGGGCACTCAAAAGTGTCCCTAGGCTCGCAAGAACCTTAATTCTCCTTCATACTTCTACCAAAGGTAAGTAATCGGATAATTACCTATCTGCTAACATTATAGCAGTTCCTAATTGAGTCATGAAGCAGAGATGTGCTGGTAGTATACATATTCTGAAGAGAGACTGTAAAAGCTCATTGAGAGATAAATGTCTCTGCGAATCCTGCATGTGGCCTCATGGACGAGGGTAGTACATGAATCACAAGGAGGGCCTCCAGAAAATATCTACCATGTTGGATACCCAAATTACAAGAGACTTTGTACCCCGAGGGAGGAATTTCTCAGCGAGAAATCTCCTCTCGAGGGGTGAGGGGGTGGAACATAATCGCAGCAGACCAGAGATTTAGGGTGTCACATTGAGCGTGTAGGTAACGGAACAGGGGTCTGTTGAATACCTTATGCCTATCAAAGTACAGGGTACTAGGAGAAAACGCCCTAACTGTGGCCGAACTATGTCTTAGTTCGAGGTCACCTATCGCCGACATTCGCCCCGACGCCGTAGGCGAAGGAGCGAACGTCGGCGATAGGTGACCAAGAACTAAGACATAGTTCTGGCCACAGTCAGGGTGTTTTCTTATTATTACATACCTTAATTCAATCAGAAACACGCCATTTATCGAGTTCCTAAGTCACAACCGCTCCATGTTGACACTGTCTGCTACGAACCGGAAGTTGCGCAGGATCTGTGTGTCGCGCATGCGCGATAGGCCGTCACTCGCTCAGCGGATGTTTGGCCGCTATTTGGTACGCGTGCGGTTAGCAGAAGATACGATTGGAGAGCATTAGGCGTGTGTGGAGGCGGATACGCCAGGAACCAGCCACAGCGTGTCTGTGCGTCGCCCGATGCGGATCGTGTTGTTATTATCGATGAATTTCGCATATTTGAGCAATTTAAACGGTGTCAGGTGAGAGCCAAATGTTAGTTACCTCGAAGATTGGTCATTAGGAACTTGTAGTTGTTACGGGGGGCGTGTATCGCGAGTTTAAAGTCGCAATTCGACGACGTTCGCCATGTTGTTTTTGGTCGCAATGACGTCGAATATGCACGCCTAGCGCGTTGCGGCGAGTTGGTTACATACACGTTAGAATCTTGCAGTACGACGAAGCGCACCATAGTGGGCCGTAGTCGCGATATACTACACCCCCGTGAGAGGTTAGTATTTGACTGACGTTTGCACATAGGTATGTAATAAAATGAGACCTGTCCTAGGGTTATCGTTCAATGATATCCAAGCTAGTTGCTAAGACAGCCTAGCTGAGATGGAAGATTTCCATAAGTGTTGATTAAAGTTGACCCTCATTGTCCCCGAGTCTCATGGGCGTACAGAAAAGGGTCTTCATGTACGAACCTAAATTATTCAACAGGCTCCAGAATCGCACACAAAGCGACCCATGTACATCTGATAGGGCAACTCACACGAGCTTGCAAACACACATACACGCAAATATACCAACATCTACATTCTTTGTATCATTGGCATATAACTCATCACAGTGCCTGGTCTTACATTATGGCTCAGTTTCTACATCTAGATAGTATTATACGGCCCTAAAAGCGTTGATGTTAGATTCCAGTCTGTTCTTAAAACAGCTTTGCCCGCTCCCGTACCTGATGCTACAAGCTAATGTGGAAACACATCATAATAACGCATTACATCTTTCTATTCCTACAACACCACCCTGAATTTGGGATATTGGAGGAGTATTTTACATATTGATTCAATAGTTATGTGCTTGATAATCTGTGAGAATGTATACTTGATAATGGACACTAGTGTAAATTTTGTTATATTGTATTTTGATTTATGTCTGGGGACAGCAATTTTAGCTGTAGACGTGAGGGTGTCTAGATTATGTTACAGAGTGTTCGTGACTTAGAGGCTTGCCTGTGAGGTAGTGCGGGGTGTAGTGGCGTGCGTAGGTATCTCTTAGTATCAGCAGGCAGTGGGGAATGGCAGATAAGCGGAGCTGTGCTTAAGGCCAGTCCGATTCTGATAAGGACAAGTACTGCAGTATAACACCAAGTGACATACAAAGCATTGCCATATCAAACACCAATAAAGCCAGACCAAACATACATGGAACAAACATAGCGCCCAGAGTGAGACCTGGGCAGTCTGTATAGTCTATGATACAGGGTACACTCATGATAACCAGCATGAGGTCTTATAGAGAACTGCATGGAGAATCGTATAAATACATATTATCATTTATCCCACCCCTACTATAAAATCCCATTGGCTTAACATTGAGATTCCGTATGCCACGCACTAGTGGCATACAGGGTGGGATAAAATCAAAACCTGATTCGTTTTAATCTTGGCCACCGCATGCCACTCCTGGAGTTTTGACTCCGGACTTCACTCGGCTTCACCTCATGAAGTCACTTTGCCAAACTCCAGTCATGGCATACGGTGGCTAAGATTAAAACTCATCCAGTTTTACGATAATACCTGTGTCCGAATGTCTATGAAATACTGCCCGCTGCTAGGGATGCAGTAATAAAAATGTTTGTGCCCGCTGTGAAAGTGACTGAATAAGTCATTAAAATGGTGTTTTTTTATTGATTTAAGTTATATAATAATAAGCAAACGTCCTGACTGTATATGAAACGATTCTAGTTCTCGGTCAGTCATCGATTTCATACTGCCCTCCGCCTATGGCGTCAGGCAGTATGATATCGACGACTGACCTCGAACAGGAACCGTTTCGTCCACAGTAAGGAAGTTGCCTAATATTACTCCACAAGTTTGGATGGTCCTAAATCATCATCGATGCAAAGCTGAGTGACGATTACGGCCCATCCAAACGAGTGAGGTATTGTGTATTTTACGATTCGAGTGCAGTTCTGGATTTATTTCATCCCTTTAAATGGCAATAAATAAAGCATCATGATATCAGGTTGATTCAAATTACCTCACAAATGCAGTTAGGAGCGAATAAGTCTCCATGTTGACATCATGTCTGCTCTCTGAAATCCCGGCCGCTGAGTGGCCTGTTCCTTATGACGTCATCTCCCATCACTCTGCCACGACCATGGCGTACTATTGTCGCTTTACCAGGGTGATCATTGCGTATATACATATATGTACATAATCTCTTAATGTTATTTTTATGGCTAAACTTGTATCAGGGGTGAGATAATAGTCAGTCTGTATACATAGTCTATGATTCATACACAATATTGACCGGTTTCAGATATAAGTGGCCGTATGCATGCTCAAGAGAGTTGAGGTGTAGTAGGTGTAGGCATCATGTCAGAAATCGTAGACAATTCGGAGCATCTTTATCTTACACAAACGTCTAAACTTGGAGCATCAGCGTGCATCATGTAGTTTTAATGTACATCGTGTCTAAGGTATAATATTTTACTATATACCCATGCCGTATATACTGTAAATACGCACGGTTTTGGCATATGACGTAAAAATACTGTACGGACCACTGGTCCGTACACTAAAATACGGACCACCTAGCCATACACATTTATTAAAATTTTGGTTATTAAGAAAAATGAAATTGATTTTTTTTTTTAATTTCGGGTATATAGTAAATATATAACGTCCAACCATGCTTGTACAAGTCACAGAACGAGATGCTAATTTACCATTTGTACGGAACTCGGCGTAAACGCCTCGGTCCGTACAAATGGTAAAATAACATCTCGTTCTGTGACTTGTACAGCATGGTCAGGACGTTCTATATAAGTAGTAATTATTAAACGTAGTGAGTGAACGTGTAGCGATTGCCGTTCTCGGCATTTTGTCCTATATCTAAGGCCCCCGCTTCCAGCGTCGGGCCGTAGTTTCAGGACGTTTCCCCTTAGTATTTTAGGTAAGTATCAGCTGTTGCCAGATAGACTATATAACATTAACAGCCGCTTGTACGGTCGTTTAATGGTGAGAGTACAAACTCCATCAACAGCTCTGCATGCAGGCTGCAATAGGAAGTCATCGGGCCACCATTCATAATTGCGAGTATTGCTACTCGTTGCTATTCGTTTGCCCTCCCCGCATGCACACAGAGTTGACTCATGTCAGGACAGCTGGTGGGCGGACTGGGGCCAGAGTCGGACTAAGTTCGTACACGTGTCACCACCGCCGCCAGATCCGAGCAGATCCGGGAAAAGAGCCGGAGACTTCTACCTTTCTATCATTGTCAAACTTAAATGACGTGCATTGAGACTCAGGGACAAAGGATTTGCTAGAGGATATGATTCTGGTAGTATCCTAGAACTTGGCTGTCCCTAATGATTTAAGGTCCCCTGACTCTGTGCGTCATTGCTTTATAAGCTATAACCTATATGTAACATGGCATAAAACCCAATCAACCAACCAACGAAGAGGTTGTGAATAAGCAGACCAATGACAGATCATTGACAGGTATACTGGATCAGGTGGAAAATAGGCAACTATTGCCCAGCCTTCACCCCATGTAGTATGAATAAAAGCATTACAATATTTTTTTAAAAGAAGATAGTCCATTGGCAGACCTGCTGTTGATAGATAGGCCGCCTTTTGAGACAGGCCACTGATAGGCAGTCCTGTAACAAGCAGAATGGTGAGAGGCAGTCCACTGAGAAGCAGGTTGAGTGAGTGAGTGAGTGAGTGAGTGAATGAGTGAGTGAGTAAGTGAGTGAGTGAGTGAGTGAGTGAATGAGTGAGTGAGTGAGTGAGTGAGTGAGTGAGTGAATGAGTGAGTGAGTGAGTGAGTGAGTGAGTGAGTGAGTGAGTGAATGAGTGAGTGAGTGAGTGAGTGAATGAATGAGTGAATGAGTGAATGAATGAGTGAATGAATGAGTGAGTCAGTGAGTGAGTAAGTGAGTGAGTCAGTGAGTGAGTAAGTGAGTGAGTGAATGAATGAGTGAGTGAGTGAGTGAATGAATGAATGAATGAGTGAGTCAGTAAGTCAGTGGGTGAGCGAGTAGGTGTGAGGTGAGGTGAGGTGGTTAGGTGAGTGGGCGAGTGGGTGATGAGTGAGGTAGGTGAGGAGGTGAGGTGAGGGGAGGGAGGGAGGGAGGGGAGGTGAGGGAGGTGAGGTGAGGGAGGGAGGAGGGAGGGAGGGAGGGAAGGAGGGAAGGAGGGAGGGAGGAGGGAGGGAGGGAATGAGGGAGGGAGGGAAGGAGGGAGTGAGGGAGGTGAGGGAGGTGAGGTGAGGGAGGTGAGGTGAGGGAGGTGAGTGAGTGAGTGAGGGAGTGAGTGAGTGAGTGAGTGAGTGAGTGAGTGAGTGAGTGAGGTGGCTGAAGGATTGAGTGAGTGAGTGAGTGAGTGAGTGAGTGAGTGAGTGAGTGAGTGAGTGAGTGAATGAGTGAATGAGTGAGCGAGCGAGTGAGTGAGTGAGTGAGTGAGTGAGTGAGTGAGTGAGTGAGTGAGTGACTGAGTGACTGGGTGACTGAGTGACTGAGGTGCCTGAGGTGACTGAAGGAGTGAAGTGGCTGAAGGAGTGAAGGAGAAAATAAGTCTCGCGGGTGATTGGTTTTGTGTCTGGTCTTGCATCATACGGCCGCCGGGTTGTCCTGCTTTATTTTCGCTGACAATTATTTGACTGGCCGACTATAACGGATAGTGAATGAGGCGCGGCGTAGTTGCGTGTGTCAGCACGTTAAGCATACGGGTCGGTGGAGGGCAGGTTGGCATTTGACAGCCTTACAGGCAGTGGGGGAGGTGTGGGCCAAATGTGGGGCGGTGGCGAGGGGAAACCATCCTGTGAGTGGGGTGGGTTAGATGATGGGATGGAAGCCGCTGAAGGTTGAGCATTGGAATAATACATCCAGAACTAAGTACTCAAAGTAGGCGCATAAAGTTTAGTGTATGTTGTATAGGACGTCCAGCAAGACGAAACCGGCTCTATTGCACTTTGATCACCTCTCTATGACCTCCTCATGCGCAGCGCTGTTTGTGTACAGACGGGCAGGCAGGCAGGCTAATATTCCGTACGGCCATGGTAGGGTCTGTATCCATTAGTATATCTCCGGCCACCTCCAGCAGCGGGGATGGTCGTGGTGGTCGATGGGAGGAGGGGGCGGCTAGATAGGGAACTCCACTGCCTGTTGCTGCTGGTCTCATGCCTCGTTCTGGCGGTGGCTGGCGTTCTACACATGCAGGCGGCCCGGAGTGGGTGTGCGTGAGGCGGCGTGGAGGGGGGGGGGGGGGCAGGGTCACAGTCCAACGTCGATAGTAGAGGAGGAGGCAGTGGCAGCGGGCTCTGGCGCAGTTAGGTCGCCTGGGAGGTCGCACAACAGTTGGCACAAGTTCAAGTCCGCAGCAAGGGGCGTGTTTGAAGCCAGACAAACTCCAGTGTCACCAGCACCGACATTGTGCGCCTGACAAGGAGAGGAGAGGGAGGGCGTGTTGTTAGCTGCTGCTGTTTGCCTGTACGTAGACCAGACTCAGGGTGACGACTCAATCCTACCTCTGGCACCCAGCTCACACTGCAGTAGATTAGAAAGGACCGGAGACAGGATACAGCCTCAGTCCTACAGCCCTTTCACTCTGTTCCGCCAAGCGTCCAACTAGGCCAGCCGCCATGGAGAAGGAAGGTAGGTGACAGTCCGTGGGACCTCCTCCGACCCGCCCGCCCGCCCGCCGCTAACTTTTGGCCTCATTGATCAGAGCGGCCCGGCTGGCGGTGCCGGGATCCGCCGCTCGCACACTTGTACTTTCATCACACCAGATGGAGTTGTCGTTTCGGGCAACTTTAGCAATTATGCACATACGGCCCGGCCCCCTGTACTAGCGGAGTGACGCTGCGATGTATGTGCGTTTAGCTAGCAGCACGCCAGTGTTGACCTAGAAGGCAGGCATTCCAGGCCTCAGTGATGCATTGTAAACGTTTCCATGCGCTGCATTTACCGTGACAATTAAACCCAAGCCTTACTATCTTCGCAGTTTATTGTCTCCACACCATGATAAATGCTCATACCCATTACCTCATCAAGAAACCACTGACCAAGCAAGCTTGTATTGCTGTGCACATGAAGCATTTACTTTCTTGGCAGTATGAATGTTTCTGCTGACTAACGGAACACCGTTCAGATTGTCCAATGAGTAGTCTCTGCACTCGTTGGATTCTCCGGCGGTATAGTAATCTATTTTACTGACAGGGTTCACTGCATCTCATGATAAGTTTACCCATGACCTCAACTTTGTAAATTGCTTCACGACTAAATTGCTCAAACTATAAGCTTTATACTATCTCGATGTCTTAGTGAGTTTAAGGCACATCGGACAATTTACTTTAGAAATCATAACCCATGTCAATTACCTGGAAGTCAAATCGGACGATCTCCAATTGTTAAAGAACATTAGTGGTTCAGGTGGTTCTGCCATTGCTGAAGAGCTGTTTTTCACATAGAAAAACCCATGTCATTTGCTACAGACTTTCTCAGAATATAGTAAATGTATGGTAGACACCTTTAAGTTTTAGAAATCATAGGTCGATTACCGGGGTGAAATCAAACATTTAATAGTGGGAACCGTGTCTCTCTTAGTTACACAAGGTGTCCCTCAAGCGGAGTTCTAATGTATTCTTTAAACCAGGTACTGAGACGTGGCAGACAACATGATCGTAATATATCCTACGTGTTCAGCTCCGGCCTATCTATTACACCAGAACGCATACATATATATGATCATATTCACTTGGCGGGTCATATTTGATGATTTCAGTGATGTGATAGTCAGCATGCATTGACGAGTGAGACCACAGCGGTTTGCTTATTTCATCAGATCGCGTGACAGGTAGACTGCTGATTAGACGTCAGGGAACGGACTCATGTCAGCGAGGTGGTTGTTTAAGTTCATACCTGCCAGTCTCTACTGATAACACATGATTAAGGTCATGATCTGTATTAGTACATCTGTATCACAATAGAACCTTTGTAGAACGTAACCAAGTAAAATCTTTTAATCCGTACCACGAGGCACTACGAGTTCCTTCTTCGCACAAAATATACTTCTTTAGTTAGCATTCAGGGAGCAACATAGTATTGCTGATCGGTTGACGGTGTTTTATGCCGTAGCAACAGGCACCATAGTGTACTCCTCGGGTCAAAGGAGACCAGACAAGGCGAAAGGACGTGACACAAGGAGACCTCATACGTATGAGGGATATCGTTTAATAATATTTAAGCTCGTTAGCTAAGACAGTTCTATCCGAAGGTTGTCAATAAGTGTTGAATAAAGTTGACCCACATCGTCCCTGGGTTCGTTGGAGTATAGAAAAGGGTCTCTATATGTACGAGCTAAAGTTATTCAACAGACCGCTGCAACTCGGGGAATTCGTGGAACAAAAATACTAGCGAATTGTTCCTTCTCTTGAGCTACATGCATATCGCCGTGTGGCCGGCCAGTTGCAGTCAGTCGATAGTGATATACGGTTCATTTCGGTGATAAGGAGGGTCTTCAGGTGATAAGGGCTTGAGTCCTCCCGCCAGGTCGTATTCGGAGGAAGCGCCGGCGTATATATATATATATATATATATATATATATATATATATATATATATATATATATATATATATATTATATGATATACATCAATAATGTTTATTTTCCTCATTCTATTTACAAAACAGTTCTTCCATGGGGATACAATTTTACTGAGTATAGTGATGGAGTGTAGTGATTGATACAATGTTCTAATTACCCAAATTCAAGTTCAACAGCAATACAATACCAAGACTATGTCAGGTAACTCTTGACGAAATTCACCGTTATCTACATTGTACTGCATACCACAACTGCCTAGCACTGGAATGACCCGAGAATGCTTTACGGGCTGTTGAACTAGTACCTGAATCAATAGTTTCGTGGATATATATATTGTAACGTTAAAATATATAGAGAGAGTAATCTTGAGAGAGAGTAAGAGAGAGAGAGAGAGTAAGAGAGAGAGAGAGAGAGAGAGAGAGAGAGAGAGAGAGAGAGAGAGAGAGAGAGAGAAATGAAATGATAACTCACTGAACACCAGGTTATACATGTGATGAACAACACTTTGAAATTATCATGTTAAATAACAAGGAAATATGTTAGGAAATAACAAGGGTTTTGTAATTTATGATGAATTGTACATATTCAACATACTGTATTTATATGCATGCTCATTATAATTTGATATGTTAACTGGCCATGATAATCATTAAATGTATTTCTTTGGCAATCTCATACTTTCGGAAGGATTTCCTATGTATTAACCATATTCATCTATTAGCATATACTTCAAACTATGCATGCATGACTAAGAGGCTCAGTAGGAGATCTATACCAGGAGATCATTTAAGGTCCTGTAATCAATTTGCCACGCTAAGTCATATGATATCTGATCTTTGCTTTATGTTGTCAAATGTATAACGTATCATCGTCTGTTTTCATAATTGCAGGTGAGTTGGGCGTGTCATCACCAGTGGACCAGCCATGGCTCTTCACACCCAGCTGCCACTCAGTGACCGGTTCATTCTGAGCCAATCCCAAGTTCCAGCCTCTTCCCATTTATTTTCATCAAGTAAAAGCAACTCAAACGGACTACCTACTTGTTCCTGCAGATCCAACACTAAACTCTGTGTGACTACCACTTTAAGAATTGCCTCAGTCCACCACAGGTTGATGTGCATTATTCCAAATGCAAACAATAGTGGCAGAACAATCGTAAATTTGTGAGGCACTGCAATTTTGTTCACTACAGAGCAAAACCAATTATTGTGAAGTTTTAAACAACAGTAAAAAAAATCAACCATGGATCAAAACAAATTAATTGTGGTAAGTGAGGTGAACAGAGAGGAGGAAGCAGCAGAGGCTATGGAAGAAGACAGTATTGATGGTATACATGAAATGGAGCAAGGAAGTGATGATGACATTCAGGATTTGAATGGTGATGAATTGGAGGATAGAGTCATCTCAGAAACGGAACCTGATCCTCAGTCTATCAAATTGTCACTCAAGTCACCAATTAAAACTACTGATAATGCTTTCCACTACATTCAACGACTATCCAACAGCCCTGAGAGTCAACAACCAGCCTATCAATGTACAATGTGTAACTACAGTAATGCTCAGAAATGGAAGATTGCCAATCATGTTCGCACATTCCATATGATGAAAAAGGTTTTCAAGTGTACAAACTGCCCTTACGAAACAGACAGAAAAATTGAGTATTGCATTCACAAAAAGCAGCACACAGAGAAGAAGGTAGAGGAGTTCCAGGAATGTGAATACAAGTCTATTTCTATGACAAACTTTAATAGGCATGTGACCAACCCTTCATCCAATTTTGCTGCTAAATGTGATGTTGTGAATGTGCCTTGCGGAGAAGCAGAAGTAGAGCATCACATTGAAGAGTGTCATCCTAAGGATGAGTTGGCATTAAACAATGCCTCTGTAATATCAGAACATTCAGAACTTATACAGCAATCGAGCAAATCAGAAAATTCAATGATTACTGGGGAATCAGTTCAAGAGATATCATGTCGAGTGTGTGGTCTGAAAGTGAGGAATGAGTCAAAATTACGGATCCACATGGTTTCCCACTCTTCAGAATCTCTGCACAAGTGTCCATTATGTACACTGAAATACAAGAGGTCTTCTGATTTAAACCGCCACATGAAACGAAAGCATGGCTCAAGGTTGAGGGATTTTTTCTTTATGGGACAGCAGGAGCAACCACTGAACTTAGCTGTCACCAGACAGGAGAGTTCAATCTTTCTGAATACTGGAACTTTGCCTGCTGTCCAAGACACCAAACCTGAAACAGGGACTGAGGAGCTACCTCTTGATCTCAGCCTGCCTAAGTCCTCAAATCTGCCTATTGAAAACCTCAAATGCTCACATTGTTCCTATAATGCTAAATGGCCAAGTGATCTTCGCCGACATCTCCTTGTGCACACAGCTGAGAAACGGTTCAAGTGCCACTGCTGTCACCGAAGGTATAAGTACCAGTTTGATCTTAACATGCATCTAAGGAGGATGCATCAACTTCCAGCTGGCCGTACAAAAGTATTCACTGAAACATCTTCTGGACCCCCTGTTGTCAATATTGCCAACCTTGATTCCTCCTCAGTTACTCTAGCTCAAGGCATCAATACTCACTCAGAAGAAAGCCCTGATGATACATCCTCATCTGATACACCAAAGCAATATTTGAAGGTCAATAGGTACAAACTGACACGTCAACAAGTATTACCTCAGGGCAAATACAAATGTGATTATTGTCCATATCTTGGGAAGTACCAGTCTGAGGTTGACCGGCACATGCGTCTGCACACTGGTGAAAAACCATACTCCTGTATCTTCTGTGTTTACCGCTCCCACTGGAGAGGAGACATGAAAAGACATCTACAGAAACATCACAGTTCTGAAGATGATGTAATGGATAATATTGCTGACCTAATGGAGCAGACCTACCAACCTAATGCATCCCCTGAGGAGGAGGAAAATTTAGATGAAGAAGAAGAAGAAACTGCTGAAGCAGATGAGTCAGCTGTAAAGTCAGAATCAATGGATTTGGATAAAGAAGATTATAGTGAAACAGAAATTGATTTGAAAGGAAAGGAAAGTATAGGAGAAACAGGAGCAGATCAGGATGGTGCAGAATCTATTACCCTGATTTCTGCTCGTGGTTCAGGTGGTTCTGCCACCATATCACAAAGGGCAATCCCAGAGAAGAAGCAGAACCTGTGTCCTTATTGTCCCTTCACCTGTGAAGCCCCATCTAAACTTAAGTGCCATATGGAGATCCATGAGAACCTGAAACGATTCAAATGTGCTCACTGTGGCAAGCGTTCAAACTGGATCTGGGATGTTCGCAAACATATCAAAAAGGAACACCCAGGTAAGGAGCTGAATGTAATTGAAATGACAGAAGAAGAGGCCAGGGAAACCCTGCCAGACTACCTGCAGTCTCACTATAAGATGCTGCCCAAAAAGGAGGTTCTTGAGAAGAATGAATTGCCCACACAGGTACCTTTAAACCGCATTACTGACCATCTCCCACCTATAGAGACCATGGGTGTGCTTGCTCCACTTCATCCCTCAAACTTGAGTGATGGTTCTCATCAAGAAGAAGAGGATGGGATGTCAGAATACAATGAGCCCAGGTTTTCATCAGAGACCCCTATAAAGCATGCCTCAATTGCTACGAAACGCTGTCGCCCCTTCAAGTGTTCAAAGTGTGGTCGACGCTCCAATTGGAAGTGGGACATGAACAAACATATACGGAATGTCCATCCACAGGCTAAGCTCATTATCCTTACACCAGAGGAGGCAAGGGCAACCATGCCGAAAGGTGGTTTCAAGAATTCAACTGTAGGCAGGAAAGAAAATATAAAAATCAACCCTCCTGTTAAACTTGAAGCTCCTTCACCACAGAAAACAAAGCATAATCATCAGTTTGATTCAAACAGAACCAAGAAGTTCAAGTGCTCTGCATGCCCATACAGGTCTGACTACAGAAGTGATATAGGTCGTCACTTGAAGCGACTGCACAACCCTGGTACAGCATCCATATTGATGTTATCAGATGAGGAAGCTCGCACAACCCTCCAGGAATATAAAGATAGATGGGTCCGTGGCAAGTTTGTGTTCAGTCCAGCAAAAGAGAAATTGTACCAAGAAGTTGATCAACAGAATGCAGTTGCTAAGAATACCTTATCTATGTCTAATCCTCAGACCACAGAAGATATTTTAGAAGCTCCACAAATGCAAGTAAATGAGAGGCAAATGAAGACATTGAAGACTGAGGCCACAGTCGTTGTCCCTCAATGTACAGAGAGAACAAAAAAGTGGAAATGTCCGAAATGCTCCTATCAAAACCCCAATAAGAAGATGGTAATGCGACATATGCGCCAACATCCAAAAGTCAAGGTCTTCCAGTGCAGAATGTGTGGTGAGGCCTCAGATTACAGAAACTCAATGTATAGACATGTACGAAACAGACACAACACCACAGACTACAGCAGTATTGTCCATGAGAGCATTGCTTATGTGACTACAGTTGTCAAATCTGAACCAGAAGCAAATCTCAATGGAAGTGAGGATACCCCAGTCACTTATCGCTGCAAGATCTGTGCCCAGACATCCAGCTGGAAGTCGGGGATCATGCGCCATGTTGCTGAGACTCACAAAAAGGAAAAGGTCAATGCATTTGTTGAGACCATGCAAGTGAGTAACATCATGCCTGCTTTGCCACAACAAGTCACAAACTCTGGAGAAATTTACTTCATGAGCCTTAATGATGCCAAGCAGCTGTGCTGCGATGTGTGCCCTTACAGGACTAACAAGTCAGGCTTGCTCAAAATACACAAAACATACCACCGACCACAGCCAGGAAATAGATTCAAATGTAAGTACTGCCCATACTATGTCAGTGCGATGAGGTTATTGCATCAACATGTGAGGCTACATTTACAAGAAATTCCAGTGGAAACCAATAATAATGACATTAAGACAAGAAAAGGGTATGAAATTGAACAACAAATGGAAAGTGATCTGTCATCCAACAATAGTGGATCTGTTTCTGATCCTAGCAACCCTCTAAAAGCAATTGTGTACCCAGGTTCAAGCCATTCCTCTCCTGGAAGACGTTATTATTGTGATCAGTGCCCAGCAGTAAGCCGCAACAAAAATGACTTCTTGTATCACAAGCAGTTTCACCGACCTAAACCATCTTCACCTTTCAAATGTAAACTATGCAACTACTGGGTTAGTCAGCGGCGCCTTCTCCGCCAGCATGAGCGTGTCCATCTGACTGAGTACATTGAGCACTACCATAATAACAGCCTCAACAGCCCCAAACCAGAGGTACTCAAGACCTATGCAGACAAGGGAGGTTCTATTCCACAAATGGTTTTAGCATCACCAGCCAAATCAGATGCAAGTAATTATGGGGATCCAGTACAAATGGCCACCATAAAGCAGCAAATTATTGCATCAAAGATTATTACCATTCCAAGCACACCACAGAAGTTCCAGGGAGAAGACAGTCAGGCCACTATGGCAGGATATATGGTAGAACAAAGTGGAAAGTATCTAGGCAGTGGAACATTGCACCAACTCAATAGATGCTCAATTTGCCCCTTCACAAGCCTCCAAGCTAATCTTCTACACCGCCATGTACAGATGCATGGAGCAAAGCCAAGCGAAGAATACCTGAAATGCCCACACTGCAGTTTCTATGTTCCTAACAAGAAGATCCTTCATAGGCATATCACAGTTCATTCCAATAGCTACCAGCCTGGGGTTGACATTATCAATGATGTTGATACACAAGAAGACAATAAAGACAGTTCTTCTGAAGGTGAGGAGAAAGAAAAGGAGACCGATTCAGCATCCACCAGTGCAGTTAAGCTATCAACAGTCTTCAGTCCAGTTGGAGATGGAAATGGAGAGAATCTAAGTACAGATAGTGGCATAATTAACCTCAGTTATCTTCCAAAGGAGTTCTATGTGAAGTATAATGGCGTCAATGGCCACCATCAGTTGGAGAGAGGATCATTCAAGAAATGGCGCTGTGAGAAGTGTCCTTATGCAACTATGAAGAGGGCACAGTTTGAGCGTCACATTACTCTTCATGCCAGTGGACAAAAGTATGTGTGTGAGTATTGTGACTACAGTGTCCCAGCCTACCACCTCCTTCTCCAGCACAAGAAACTTCATCTGCATCCAAACCCAAACCTGCTGACTACTCAATCCATTACTAACCTGCAACACATGCCAGAAATGCCTGCTGATGTGGCAGCAGCCACTAACATTCCATCTAAACTGAAAAACCCAGACTCACAGTATGATAGCCAGGACACTACTGATCTGTTTGAGAACTCATCTGAGTTTTCTGAACCCAAGAAGCTCTACCGCTGTGACAGATGTCCTTATACAAATGTACGCCGGGATCACCTACTTTCTCACCTACGATTCCATATGGTGCAGAGTGAGTTCACATGTCCGTATTGTGACTACAGTGTCAGCAAACAACATCTGCTGGTGCAGCACATGAAGGTGCATTTCAATGCTCCAGGGTGTGAAGGGTTTACTGCACCAAATACTGCTCTCAACCTCAGTGTGAGTCACCCTTCATCAACCTCAAGTTTGATCAAATCAGAAGTCAGCAATGACATTGTAGATCCTGATACAGATGAAAAGGATGATTCCATCTCTCAGCCAGAATATATAGATCTAGCTGAACTCTCTAAGGCTGGACTTCTTAAACCTGTACGCATGGACATTCATGAGGCTGATAGCAAGGTTAGCCTGGAAAAGATAAACAATGTAGAAGAAGGCATGAGTAAGAAGAATGGAGATTCTGACAATGATAACAAATTAGACACCACAGAAGGAAAGGAATTTAAAGGGGTAATAAAGGATGAGGCAAAGTGGGTCTGTCAGTATTGTGACCGAGCATTTAGTGGCTCTGAGGACATGCTCAGGCATGAGACACAACATTTGGCTGGAAACCACTATTAATTACAGGTCAGTGTATATCTCAAAACTTTATCAAATACTGAAATACTGCCCTAATATCAATTAAATTTCTATATATTCCTTTTTTTGTCCAAAATATAAATGCTCCCATATCAAGTATTCAAAAATGGCAAAATGGTTGCAGTTTTATGTTTGCAGGCAGCATTCTTCCTTCTAAAAGATAATTTGAATTTTCCATTTGGGATGATAAGATTTGGAGTATGAATACCAACTCTATTTTAGAACTTTAACTAACTCTTTTGTAGAACTTTAAAGTAGAGAACAAAAAACAACTGAAGGTCTTAAATGGAGTCTTAAGACTACCCTCGATGTATAATTTCCTTAACATAATTTGAAAATTTAATGTTGGCTGAGTTACACCTGTATATTACTGTTCATTTTATAATGAGGTCAGCGGGCTTAAGTATTGATTTTTATCTCCTCAGATTCCAGTCGTTTAGCAAGACGTCAGAAGATATCGGCTTTCTTCTACCAAGCTGACAAGAACCAGAGCTGACAATAGGTCATGGCTTAGACATGAAATATTTGCTTTAACACGATAGGCATTCATGACAGTCACCTATCCCTGTTTCTATTAGAAATGACAAAGTTCAATAAGACTTGACCAATGATTCTACATCTTTGTACACAGGAATTTCTTTTTTTCCGCAGAAGTGCTATGTCAGTACTTTATCATGGATATACATGACCTATGTTACTCCTGTGGTGTAACTGTAATTGTTGCCAACCTGGAAATGTGCTCAAGATATGACACAACCTGACATCACTGCTACCATGTTGAGGAGATACAAGGAGTAATTGCATCACAAGCTCTTATATTGCCATTTCAGGCTCTCACTACGATCAGAATGTTCCAAGGCAATTTCTTCCAAGAGCAGCTGCAAGGAGAGTATTTAAATGTGATAGGTGTACCTAAGTCAGCGCTGCCAATGTTGCAGTGCACAGAATATTAATGTAGCCATAAAGCAATGTCTATCAACTTAACCAAAGCAATTTCTATCAGGTAGAATTACCTATTTTTGTTACACATATACATATTGAAAGCTCTTTATCATGGTGGGCCAAGGTATTTTTCTATCGTGATGACATTCATGTCGCTGTTGTTTTAATACAACAGTATTTCTGTCACTAAACAACTTGAATCGTGTTCATAAAATGTTTGTCATTTTACCATCCGATGTTAAGCTATGCAAATTATCTGAATATTGCTACTGTTGTGAGATACGATATGAAGCTTTTATGAACATTACATCAGTTATGATATGTAAATAGTTGGTGCTAACCAAAATGTGCCTTCTTTTTGTATACATGTATATATACAGATATATATATAACGAATCAAAGTGTGATGCTCGCTCTACTGCTGCCATTACAATTACACTCGAAGTGTATGATGCTATTCAATATACTGCCATGCCATGTTCTCAGACTGGGACTCAGCTATATGAATCATGAATTTACGTATATCATCCGATACCAAGAAAAATATATTTCTACCATTAATTATTACTGCCTCTGAATAGGAGCAATATTCACGAGTGTCAGTTCCTGTCTGATGAAATGACGCTGCTAGTGCCTTCCCACTTCACATGTACATTTAATCAATTGGTATGTATCTGTAGCCTTGTAAAGAAATGTCCAGGAAGCATTATGAAATTTATAAGATAGATTTTGTTGTATATTTAAGCTCACTTACTAATGAGGTGAATATCATAATAGAACATTCACCGTTAATTTATGAATATCAACCGGAATTGCATTGGATTTCTTCAGGGCTATAATCCTGTACACGTTGCAATTGCATACATAGCTAGGAATGATTTAATTGGTCTTGAGCATTGCTTTGCATTTAATTTGTGATATTTTATACAGGTAGTCTATCATGTTGTTGTATAGTCAGCATTATCATCCGATATGGTTTCAAGGACGACCCTTACTGAATAAATGCCAGATAAGCTGCGCTATATTTAGCTCAAAGTAACTTAAATATGAAACTGTATAATAAGATTCTGAATATGAAGTTCAGGTACAAATCAACAGACTAATGCCTATCAACAAGAAAGTAGTGTTGAGCATTAATCATCACTTGGGCCAAAGGAATTCACATTAAAGGTTAAATGAAAACCCCTCTTAAAATGAGGCACCGTTGTGGTTATTCAAGAGATGTGCTTTTCTTTGAACAAGTCATTATTGTGTCATGTTTTACAGGGAGTAAAAGTTAATCATCGACACGGTCTTCACTTTCCGTCGTGGCAATGGTGCTCAGCAAATAAAAACACTACAGCAAGACGCAACATGTTTTTGTCAGCTCTGGTACGATTAAGAATACTTAAGTGCGTAATTACTAAATTGGATATATTTGCCAGCGCCATATCCGTCTATTGGACTATCATTGATCGGGGATCATTGGAAGGTTACCTGTCTCTTTGGAATATATCGGAGAATATCATGCATGTAGTAATAAAAAATATTTCCGACTTGGTTAGTGGACATGGTGGCTAGTGCCCGAAATTATCAGCTATGCTTACAAAAAAGAAATTCAGACTTTTCCGATCCTGCCAGTGCTCCATCTTGGCAGGTTACGGCTTAGATCGGTCGCCCGGTGGAATCCATGCTTTCCACCGTTACTTCACTTTTTCATTTCCCAATATCGCCTGCGTCGCAGAGTCAAAATGTTGGATTTATTATCTTGCTAGACCTGGCAGTGGCACTAACTGGTAGATCTACTATGGAGAGGCTGTCAAGTAATTTGATTCAGTAATTTTAGAGCAAGTACAACTTAACAACTTCCCAAGTCGGTTTGGTGATTAGTTTTCATTAAGGGTTCAGCGGATTTTACATTTCGGCTATAAGTGGCCTTTTACAAGTTAGATAATTCAATTAAATATCCTTTAAAGTAAATAATGATTATCAATATACACTAATCTACATTATATCCTACACTGGCCGGCAGTCAGGATTGCCAAGGATCAGGAAAAGGGGCAATATTTTCTTTTTAGAGCTAGTAAAGCTTTTCTTAATTTGAGAAAGCATAGAAATACGGGAAGAAATAGGAATTGGGGAAAAGAGAATGTGAGAAGAATAATTTTCGGGAATACAGGGAACTGAGATAAGTTGGGAATAAAAGATGAGAGAACTAAAAAGGGGTTTAACTATAAATACCTAGAAAATAAGAATTTTAACTGGAAAATACTAGGTAAACAAATTTAGGAATGTTTGTTTATGGTAATGGTATTTAATATCCGGTTGACCTTTCCGGGGCCCCTCCAGATGTTTGAACAATTTCACTAAAGCTGTGCTTGCTTGCAGCACAACTCTAGTGTGACAGAAGGAGGATTTGACGAAAGGAAACAATTATAGACAGGTTTGGGGACTGGGTAAGGGAATAGGAGAAACGAGGGATTTAGAGATGGGAGGAAAACGAGGAACTGTTAAGACAAGAACGTTTGAAAAGGAAGAGAGCAGGAAAATAAGATAATGGCCGGATAACTTTTTTTTTGGGGGGGGGGGAGAGGACGTCTATGGGAAAGAAAAGGCACTAAGAGAAATGGCGGTGTACTGAATCGATGGAAGAAAACATGAAACACGGTTTGGGAAAAACACTCGATTTATTTCCTGTGGTTAGCCGACAGTGTTCACATATGGCGAAAAAGGAGATACACACAGTTGGCAACTGCTCAGAGACGGGATTCATTCCTTGACCCACCTCCTCGACTTTTAGGCCAGTGAGCTGCTTAAAACGTCCAAGAAAAAAAATACCTGTAATAAAATCTACTTAGTGATCCTTAGGATTTGTTTGTATTGATGCAAGAAATCAATCCTGGCCACTAGAGAGCTGTGTGTTGTTACCTATAATGGACAGTCTCTATTGCCTCTAGTGATTAAACTCACCTTCATATAATAAGTAATGGGATACAATTTTGAATTTCTGGAACTGAAAAAAAATCTAATTTGCTCACATTCCGTTACCTATGGCTTGTGGCAATTTATTTTCCAGAGGTAACAATTTTAGATTCACAGTATGTACGAATATACTCTAGCTCCTAGTTGCTATGGCCCCACTTTTGTGCCTGGCGACGGGGGAGATTACTATGCCGGAACTAGTCAGTTGAGCGAACACTCTGCTGAGGAGCAAACATATATATATGGTTATGGGAGCAGGTAAGTTCTATTTATAGTACACCGCTATAACTTGTGTTATGTTTGAACTGTGGAATTTAAAATGTTAAATATGGATTACATTCATGAATTGTGAAGTTTCACTGATTACTGTTTCTTAATCGTGACAGTGTTGGCGAAAGCTTGGTAGTGACCTTATAGATTGCCTTTTTCTTGCAGGAAATACATCTTCCAATTCACAGTAAACTAGAGACTTGGCAGGCTTCTAACCTACTGAAAACTGGTTCATTACACAAATATGGCAGAATCCGTTAAGCATTTACTGAACATAACAATGTAATAGAGAAATTACAGATGCAGCAAACATTTTTTTTTTTTTTTAATCAAATTTATTGGTCGCTATTCAACAACAATGGTTGATTTTCAATTACGGCCAGTTAGACAATGTTGGCCTCTTAATCAAGGTATCTTCCAATTTCTAACATCAATAAACAGTTAATATGATATGAGGATGAGCTGAATCTGTCAAATACACATTCAGGTTAAGTACCTAGTACAATTCATTTGTAGTATAAACTCATTATTATGATAACACCTGAAGCCAAAATACTGGTAGAGACTTGACACTAACACAGAAGGCCTGGATAATATGTACAGCCTTTGAGACTAAGTGGATTTTTTTTTTTTTAATCAAGTTTATTTACAGACGGTACAAGCGTTCATCTGTGGACAGATGATCTTCCACGTTGGCGTCTACACGTAATGTACAAGTACAGGACATACAACATTTACATCATACATACACCATTCATTCATACCTATATGAATACAATTCAAATGGATACTGCCGATACTGTGGTTGAAGCGATTGATGGAGGGGATTTCATAGAAATAGAGATAGAAATTACAGATAGTACAGAGTTGCGTGGAATTGCTCATTTTATTTCTGTAAGAGTCTTAATCTCTCTCTCAAATGCAATTTTTGTTGGCTGTGATTTGATAATTTCTGGGAGAGAATTCCACAAATAACGACCTCTGTAACCAGGCGCTTTTTTATAGAATTCGGTTCTGGGCCGATTCACAGTGAAAAGGAGTTTACTCTGTGATCGTAGCCTTGGGCCATCATTATTTTCGTCATTACCTCCTGGGGTCTCCAGTGTGCCGTATTCACTTAGGTACAGTTTTCTCATATAGGATAACAACATTTCTTTTCGTCTGCGTTCTAAATATTTTACCTTCGTTTTGGCATGCAATTGTTCGACAGTGTTCACCATGGCAGAGTCACCCAATATGATCCTCAGGTCCCGGTTTTGGAGCCGCTGAAACTTGTTAAGCCACTTTTTATTGGCACCGTCTGATATAATACACGCATAATCGAAGAGTGGTAAAACCGCTTGCATATAAACCTTTAATGCTGTCTTCTGTGACATGCTACGTCGATTTCTATTAAAAATAAATAGCTTGTGGGAAACTTTCTTAATAACACTTCTGCTGTATTTTTCTAGAGTCATTGCATCATCAATGTAGATTCCTAGATATTGATACGAACCAACTTCTTCTAATTTTATCAGATTAACATAAAAAGACAAATTCATTTCTTGGATTTTTCGGTGTTTACTTTTCGGGATAAACCAACAGTACTTCGTTTTCTTAGCATTCAATGTAAGGACGTTAATTTCGCACCATTCAGTGAAGTTATCTAATGCTATTTGCAATCGCCCATGTACTATTCCAATATCTTTGTGTGAACTAAATAAAACCAGATCGTCCGCGTAAAGCAGGTGATCAACATCATTCAAAACCTTTACTACATCATTAATATAATAAATAAACAATAATGGGCCCAAAACCGAGCCCTGTGGTACCCCAAATGAAATCCCGGCCCAGTCGGATCTTGCATCACCAAAACTCAATCTTTGTTTTCTGTCTTTCAAATATGAATCTAGCCATGCCAGAAGCGATATGGGCAAGTCCAGCAACTCTAGCTTTTTTAGTAATCTGCCATGATGAACACTGTCAAACGCCTTCTTCAAATCAATAAACACTGCGCAAGCATATTCTTGGCTATCACGTGCTGAGTATATCATATTACTCAGTTCATATATCGCGTCAATGGTGCCCATCTCCTTTCTATATCCTTTTTGGTTTTTTGTCAAAACTTGATTATTCTCTATATGGGTCATAAGACTCATATGCACTATTTTTTCCGCTAATTTCCCCGGAACTGGAAGTAAGGAGATGGGACGCCAGTTGGAGGGGTTGCGATTGTCACCCGGCTTTGGCAGCGGGGTCACTTTCGCTAATTTCCATTCTGTTGGAAAGATACCTGTGGACAGACTTTGAGTATAAAGGTATTCCAGTTGCCCAAATGAAAGGGAAATCCAAGATGGCAGACACTATGGCAGTGCGAAGCTGTTGCACAACCCTCCACCTCCAAGCAGGAAGAGGTCACCATGCAACCCATAACAAAGATGGTTTGGGACAGGCAAGACAAAGTTTCTTAGAATCAGAAATGTCTGACAATAGTTTCCTTAGTGAGGAGGAAGAACTGATGTTGCAAAAGAATATGTGAGCAAAAGAAAACATTAGCAAGATGGAGGGAAAGATGATCACAATGGGGGTATGAAGGTTTTTATTATGGGTGATCTTAACATAAATACAGTGGAAGAAAATGATATTGAAGGGTAAAAAATAATTACAAGACAACGTTTGAAGCATTATATAGAGAATTATACATAATTATCTGGGAAGAGTACAACCATTGACCATATTTTTTCTAATTGTATGAATATATTTAAAGCAGGTGTACTAGCTAACTCCATAAGTGATAATCAACTAAATTTACTTAATTAAATTAAAAAAACATGTCAAAATTTCTCATTTCAAAAAGGAAACTTTGGGAGATACTACATTAAGTATTTTAAAATGAAATTTGAAGAGTATATGATCAAGATCGATTGGGATAGTTATTTTTAGATGGATAGGCCTGGACAGAAATGGGAACACCTTGTGACTATGATTGAATCTTTTCTTGGTATAGAATGTAAAAAATCGCGTTTCTAAGATAAGGGATTCTGGTGAACCGTGGATTAACAAGGAACGATTGGAATTGATATGTGATAAAAATATTGTAATAAAGACGTGAAGAGGAAAGGTCTTGAAGAGGACGTGTTCAAAGCAAGAAAGGCCAGAAATTATGTTAATAACATGACTAAGCAAGCCCACCAACTTTATACCATTAAACAGTTATTGTAACAATATTGGCTCTGAAGTGGCTAGAAGTATGCATCTTCCATAGACGCCCTACGATAAGGAAACCCAAATATTCTTGTTAATCTCCAAACAACTGTTGATGATCTATTGTCTATTTGCCAAATATATCAATATAAACAATGATGGATGGAATTTCAACCCGAGTTTTAAAGGGTTTTATTCTATTAATGCCTGAGATCTTTGTCAAAATTTTAATTATGTTTTTAGTTCAGCTTCTATTCCGGAAAGTTGGAAAATTTCTGTAATTGTGTATGGGTGATGGCTCATCCAAGGTCACTAATTTAAGACCAATCTCCTTGTTACCAGCGGTGGCAAGGTTATGGAAAGGAATGTCCACCGCAGCCTATATAATTTCTTGTTGTTAAATAATGTTCTGACTTCGAACCTGTACGGTTTTCGATGAGGTTAATCTACCTTTGATGCTGTTACCAAGAGGCCCTCAGTCCAGCCAGGAGAGCACTGCAGCCAGTTACAGTGGGTACTGATCTGCAATAAATGCATCTCCCACAATACTTAACACAATAAATAGGCATACACTGTTAAAGAAGTCTTCTAAAAATGAAAAATGTTGTGCCAATATGTGAACATTGTGTTAGATTGAAATCTCTGTTTCTAAAAGAAATTGGGAAGAGATGCGGACCTGTTGGCCTCAACAATATGATGAGTTGACCCTTTGAGGGCACTAACAATGTGACATATATGTGTGCTCTATGTTTATGCTATAATAGTTCTTAAATAAGAGTCAAGCTTGGGCTGCCAACTACCACTAAACAATGGGATACTCAGTACAGACATTATAACTCTAAAAGCATACTGTTTTTTCCACATCCTAAGTATCATGTTTTTAATGTATTGCAATATCTCATATGGTCTCATATGGTTTGTACATCTTAGATATCTTTGAAAAAAAGCTATATTAAAAGATTGTATGAAAAAAAATTTCATACAATTTCTACACAAGAAATGGTTTCCGTATCTACAATTCCCCATGGGAACGCAGATATGGAATATCAATGGAAAAATACACACTATATTAAAAGATTGTTTGTTTTCAAAGGCATCGTTACTATATCTTTAGAACTGGCTAAAGAAAACTTCAAAGGAAAGTAGCAGTAGTGGCAGCAGAATTGGTCTTATAGTTTGATCATGGGATCACAGAACACTAAAGAATAGCTCCTAACATAGCAACGTACTGCATACAGACACATTTAATAGCCTTCAGATGCTATTTTATAGCCTTCAGATGCTCACTGGGACTGGCTGTCGAAACTGTTTAATAACAGTGGCAGTAGTAAGGTTATGCCACCAGAAAGGACACCCCTAAAGGAGGGATTCAAAGATCGAGGTCAGGACAATGACAGGTTTATCAAACAGCCTGGAAGGACATTTGAAGTCTCCGTAATTTTCCCGGTCCTTTGTAAGGACAATCCCTGTTTATTTAACGTGGTCCCATCTGTGACAGTCCTAGGACTTGCATATGACTGTTCTAGAAGAATCCTTTTAGATAACAAAACTGGGTGTGGGTATAGTGACCAGTGGACTGCAGGTGTAGGAAAGATTGGAGTGTGGTATAGGACAAGATGAAGTGTGGGGTAGGGTGTAGGGCAGAATGGGGTGTGGGTATATGACAAAGTGAGGTGTGGGTGTATGGCATAGTGAGCTGTAGGAGTGAGTTGTAGGTAAACGATAGAGTTGGGTGTGAGTATAGGAACAGGACATACTGAAACCCATCAAACTCCATCTAGACTGGTTCCCTGCCCCATTGAACAATGGGACAGGTAATACCCACAACAGCAACATGTGATCGACCTAGAACTTCCACTGGTACCCAGCTGATTTGCAATGGCAAGGAGAACCAGTACAACCTATCTCCCTCACGAGGTTCCCCAAATAGCCTACTAGAACTTGTTTGTAATGTACCATGATATTAAATGAAGCAATATCAACCTTTCAAAAGACAAGAGCTAAATGTGCATTTCCAAATAGAATCATTGGCCTTTATGAATCCATGAATAGGGAAGGGCCTGCATTGATTGGCTATTTTAAGCCCTACTCCTCTGTGAACTCAGCTCAGTTCATGGATCAGTGCACACATATATTTAGCTACCTGTAGGGGAATCCAATGACATTCACTAATGCCATACCTATATATAAATCGTTTTGCTTCATGGTGATCCTTCATGGATGAGTGCACACAGACCTGTCTGCATGCTCCCTAGCCATGTGGGGGACACAACTTTGTTTCTATGTACACCAATAAAGTAGGTCAAGCCAATATCTGGTGGTAAATGACATTACAAATGATTTTACAAAACAATATCATTTGACTAGGTCTTGACTGATTCCTAGAACAAAGTTATGAACCATTTTGACTTCTGTTTATGTGTAAATATGCTGAATAAACCATCCTCTCATACACCTGATGCCTCCCCCCTCCTGTTATGAGATTTGGCAAAAATACATGAATAGCACATCAAATATACATTTCACCTAAATAATGACACTTCCTAGAGTGTAAGCAACTGTCAGTGCCACTTATGGAGATGGTAAATGTTACACCAATGCTCACTGTACATCAATATTGGGTAAACATCTGTTTAGGCATGCCCATTTCACTGACCCCCCCCCCCCCACCCCCCCCCCCCCCCCCCCACTTTCAACAAATACTTGAATATCTCTGTAAGTATAGAATTTACTTAGAAAATTCCACTTCCTAGCACCTACTGGTTTTTTTTATTCTCTTTCAAATGAGGCATATCATATTCTGATTCAACCAGTTTAAGGCGTAGAAATATGTCCATAAAGGAGTTCTTAAAAATGGACCTGTGACTACAAAGGTCCCCCCAAAACTGAATTCCCTTTTTTTTTTTTTTTTAAATCCATGCCAAAATACTAAATATTAAAACTGTAAGGCATTGTGCCACCATAAAACCTTCTTTCAAAAACAGAAATCATATTCCTATCTGTACTAAGGTCACCCCCAAACTGAATTCCCTTTTTTTTTTAAATCCATGCCAAAATACTAAATATTAAAACTGTGAGGCATTGTGCCACCATAAAACCTTCTTTCCAAAACAGAAATCATATTCCTATCTGTACTTAGTTAGCTATAAAAAGCAAAAATGTGGTCAGGTCATCTAGTGACTTTACAAGCATGTGTACTACAGTAGGCTATAGCAATAACCTAAAGACCAACAGTCCACCTGCTAATAAGTAAAGTTATTAGAATATTTCTTTTAAACGATAACATCTTTCGCCATGCCCTCTAGCACATAAACCACCTTAAAAATGGTGACTGTTACCTATGATGCACCAGAAAAATGTTGAGCGTTACTCATAATGCACACAAAAATGGTGGGCGTTACCTGGCCTAATATGTGAGTGAACACATGGGCCAGGCTTCTAGGCTAAGTTCCATCGGGCTCTATCTGCGGCCTTAATCACGTGGAGTCATGGTGTAGCTAGCTTTTGCTCTGGTGGCCAGGGTATCCCCATCTCAACTCATCTAGAGTGCAAATCTTTGGATTCTAGTTAATTGTCGCGTTGTGGCACCTCCTGCAATGATGACGTTCAGTTGAGCTTCTTTGAGGCGTGCAAAGCAACCGAGACATAGACATGTTAAAACATATTGGGCAATATCCAGTGTATACATGTAGGGTCATGGTTCAATCAAAACAATGACAAATAATATTTATACAGAGTGCGTTTATTACCCAAAGTTAAACCAACCCAACCACCTTATATGAAATATTTAACCTTCGTAGAACAGACACAATTGTAACAGTTAAACAAGGTATATAAGTACATCACCAATCTGAACTCTAAAATAAAGTTAGTAAATGATGCGTCGACTGTACCTCTGGTTAGTCCTCGCAACACGCGACGGGACAATGCCACCTTTTACTCGTCGGTCATAGTTACCATGAGATAACAAGGATTAGGTGGGTTTCTTTTCACTGTGTGTGGTAGGGACAAGAAGTGCATTCAGCAGAATATCATTTATAAATAGACCAATTAACAGATAGAGTTGTATTTGAACTAACCTATCTAAATTACTTATAAATCAGGGTTATTAGTCTTTATAACCAAGGTGGGGCTTCCAGTACCGTGCAGTTTACCAGCCTGAGAGGAACTAACAATGTCACCGATTATTTTATGATTCAAAACTTGCATCACAGGTAATAACTCAGGTGAGGACAGCAACCAGTTAATACTTTATGCTAAAAATAAGTACACGCGTGCTCAGCTGCGATTAATGCTAATGTAAGTTTATAACATGTCTAGACCCTGAATTACCAAATACATACCAAAAAAAGGACGAATCATGTAATAGGATGACAAAAACTTAAAAGGGGACAGTGTACACTCTGAAACAGGTAAGAATCAATGACTGGACATTACAAAATGATCAAACATTAATAAAATCTTCAGTTCGGTAATTATTGATGTGCATATAAAGTGACCTTCTTATCATTACATTTAAGCACATAGAAACCGGGGAGTTTAGAGCTATTATAGAGTGAAAGATAGTATTACTAATACAATCCTTATACTCATTGGAAACACAGTATTCCACTACACTCTCAGGACAGACATGAGATCTGGTGAAGATCTCTTATCCGCTTTTCTTAGTTCAACAGCTGAAAACAGAGCAAATTAAAATTACTTTCCTACTGTACACTTAGTATGACTATAGATGGGTCAATAAAAGGAGGGACACCTGCTGTCGTTTTTTCCCACCAATTGTTGTTCAAGTAATTTTTCACTGTCGGCAATTTTACTTGTTTGGGTCAAATTACACTGAAACGTTTACAGTAAAACCATCTTCCTAGTTAAATCTTTGCGGTTAACACAAAACCAAACCCTAGTCGATTGCCAGAGAGTAAAAAAAGGGCATTCACAATACATATAAACAGACCAACAGTTAACACATATAAGCAAACCATAATGAATTGCCGGTAAATGGGGAAAGGGTCCTTAGAGTTATATATGTGAACACATATAGACCATGGGCAATTGCAGGTGAAAGGGTCTGTCTTTGGCAGTTTTTTTTTCTATACAGCAGAATAGGAACACAAGATAGAAATTTGCATAACATAAATTATTTCTGTCAAAACAATATATGAAGCAGGAACCCAAAGCAGTTTTCTGTCATCAATAAAATGTCAACTACCTAACAAGACACACAACCCCATTTGTCTTTCACCAAGATCGAGTCCGCTTGAAACACAAACTCAATTTTCTATCATCCAGATGAATCGATAGAGAAGACAAACTCCAGTGTGCCACTGCAGCTGGTATAGCAATAAAAAACATATATGCAATTGCCCGTTGTTACTAATGTGAACACATATAATGCAGTTGACTTTCACCATAAATGGTGGAACACACTCAGTTGTTATTCATCTCTATTACATCAACAGAGAATACAAACTCAGTTGTCTGTCACCACTAATGAGGTGACAGAGAACACAAACTCAGTTGTCTGTCACCACTAATGAGGTGACAGAGAATACAAACTCAGTTGTCTGTCACCACTAATGAGGTGACAGAGAATACAAACTCAGTTGTCTGTCACCACTAATGAGGTGACAGAGAATACAAACTCAGTTGTCTGTCACCACTAATGAGGTGACAGAGAATACAAACTCAGTTGTCTGTCACCACTAATGAGGTGACAGAGAACACAAACTCAGTTGTCTGTCACCACTAATGAGGTGACAGAGAATACAAACTCAGTTGTCTGTCACCACTAATGAGGTGACAGAGAATACAAACTCAGTTGTCTGTCACCACTAATTAGGTGACAGAGAATACAAACTCAGTTGTCTGTCACCACTAATTAGGTGACAAAGAATACAAACTCAGTTGTCTGTCACTACTAGTTAATTGACAAGAACAAAGGCTGTTGTCTGTTACCACTAAAAATGCGGCAATGAACATAAACTCAATCGTCTGTCACCACTAGCGAGGCGACAATGAACACCAACTTAATTGTCTGTCACCGCTAATGATATGATAAAGAGCACAGTCAATTATCTGTCACTGATTCCGAATTAACAATGAACACAACAAAGTCTGGCATACGTCACTGATAATAATGTGGCAAAGGACACCAGTTGTTTCCACATGGAAACATTAACGACTCATTTCTGTTATCAACAAGACATTAACAATGAACACCTCAACACACTTACGGCTCTGGTGGCACAGGATAAAAGGTCAAGTAAAATCAGTGCACTCTGAAGTCTAAGTGAAACTTGATGAACTCGGTAAAACAATGTCTGCAGGTTATATGTGTCTGATCTGAATAACTTCGTCTCTAGGTCTACTTATAAAGCTGTGTAGAGCAAAGAAGCATGCAACGAGAACGTCTATATATGACCCTCTTCTACGTGTAGATATGTTACGAGATAATGTGCCTTATTAGATGCTGTGCGCCTATAGGAGTAAACAGCAGACAGCCTCATCTAGGAGGATCACCACAAGGGTGATGGATTAGTCATAAGAAAATAGGCGAGAGACTTAATAATCCCCCTATTCATAAAGAGTACAATCATTGTATACCTCCCCAAAATCAGAGAGCTTAACAGACGTCTATATCTAATTAAACATACAGAATCTAAGGACTCCATCCATTTTGCAATATTGTCGACAGCTAAAAACAAGAAACTAGAAGATATATAATATGATAGAAATTTTCTTCGATCACAATAAGTCAATTTGTGTATATTACTGTATGCCTATACATATGCACATAATATATATCTGATATCTCCTTAATTGTATATTCGATATCACAGTTTTATCATCTTATTTTCTTTTCTCAAGTTTTACCACATTCCAGAGAAACGCGAACAATGTAAGAGCTCTGTACAGGCGAGTTTGGCCATATGACCATCTGCCTTAGTCATGTGATATTGTCTGACATGCGCATTCTTGACTACAGCCAATCAGAATAACTCAGTCTGTGATCACTGGCGTTGACGTCAGGGGCCGCTTCCAAGGGGGACCTTGCAGTCTGTTGAATGGCTCAGTTTAGGTTATTCTTGGGCCGTATACGCCCTACGTTTGACAACCTTTCAAAACATCCCTAGAGCTGAAGAAAGCCCATCTTCCCAAAAGGGAAACACGCCAGAAAAGATGTACAATGAATTTCTCTCAGTTGGTGTACACTACTGGGGGCAATAATACCAAATGTACCCATTTAAAGGGGAAGTGCCAGCTTTCTACTACATTTTTAGTAATACAAATGATCAACTCTAGCTCATTTACTTCTAAAATGAATTACTGGGAGAATATAGGATTGCCGGGAAATGACGATGGTGTCATAAACGATATGGAGCTAAGCACGCTATTTTGGGGGACCTCAAGATAGCTACAACTAAAATTCATTATCTAAATGAATCTAGGAGGTATATCTTTTTACTGACACTACCCTTACCTATTGCAATGAATCAGCCTTCAAAAAAACCTTTAGACTTGGAAACGGCCCCTGGTGAATGCGCAAACAGGGATTCTATTGACGGGGAAAGGGGCCCCACTGTCTTCATTGATTTACAGAAAATACCAGTGTATGTACGATCTACATAAGATAAAGTGAATGCAGTGGTTTACACTAAATACCAGTGTGTGTGCCGATATACACTAAATACCGTAGTGTGTATCGGTTTACACTAAATACCAGTGTATAGATTCACAATGAGACCAGTGTATTTGCGAATTTACATTAAGTACCACTAAATTTACCAATTTACATTGAATACTAGTGTAGTGATTTACACTGAATATTAATGTACCCACTGGTTTAAATCATACAAGTGTACATATACCGATTTACACGGAATACTAGTGCGTGAACCGATTTACACTAAATCCTAGTGTATATACCGATTTACACTGAATGCCAATATATCAACTGATTTACACTAAATAATAGTGTATGTTCAAATGTAAACTAGATACGGTTGGTTTTCTGCGGAGTAGAAGGACTGAGCTGCCTTCCTTTCTGCCACAGTCCAACCCTAATTGAGACTCGAGATTCTGGCAGGCCCGATCATTGATAACTTGCCTGTAAAGACAGCTGTTGACATCTAGTGTTTCAAAAGCCTTGTATTCGACATGTATATATATGTATTGTAAGTACCGTGGCCACAAAGCTGTGCGCCATCGCAGAACCATCTACCCTTAAGGATCAAGTAGAATCTAGATGACACTCCATACTAACATGACAGGAAGCTATAAGCACGTATAAATAGAAAGAACAGTGCAAACGAGGAATTCCAACTGCTGTATACATAAGGATTGTGAATTTGCTGTATGTATAAACATGCACGCTCAGAATGTGCTATTCTGCCGATATATGCGATTTCAAACAGGACATTTCTGAAGATGTACTATGGGCCATGCATCAGTTGTAAGTACATACAAATAAAACAAATCATATACAAAAAGTTATTTGATGGTATTCGGATTTCCAATGCTTTAGGAGTTAAGTGTACATTCATATATATATCGCAGACATATACACTCAACACGAGCCATGATAATGCACAATAATACAGGTATAAGCAAGGGCAGACAGGCCTTATAATAGAGGTAGAGGGGTGTAAGGACAAGGGCACGATGCAGTACGTATAAACAATATAGACAGGCCTTACAAGGCTAAAGGTAGAGGGATGTGCGGACAAGAGGACAATGCTGTTATGTATAAACATTATACACATGACTTATAATGCTATAGGTAGAAGGGTGTACGGACAAGAGAACAATACTGTATGTATAAACAATATATAGTGGACTTACAATTCTACAGTTAGAGGGGTGTATGGACAAAGTACAATACTGTATGTAAAAACAATATAGACAAGCCTTACAATGCTATAGGTAGATGGGAGTATGGATAAACATACATTGCTGTATGTATAAAATAGACAACACTTCCAATTCTACAGTAAGAGGGGTGTAAGGACAAAAGTACAATGCTGTATGTAAAAAGAATATAGACAAGCCTCACAATGCTATAGGTAGCGGGGTGATTGGACAAACATACAATGCTGTTATGTATAAACAAAATAGTCAGGACTTATAATGCTATAGGTAGAGGGGTATATGGACTAAAGTACAATGCTGTATGTATAAATAATATAGACATGACTTATAATGCTAGAGGTAGAGGGGTGTCAAGACAGGGGTACAATGCTGTATGTATTTATTATAAACAATATAGACATAGCTTATAATGCTCAACGTAGAGGACAAGGTTACAATGCTGCAGGTATAGGCAGGTACAGACACAATACTGTAGATATTGACATGTATGCATAGGGGTTTAAGGAGAAAACTTGATCTAAAATTAGCATCAATTTAAGTTAAAGCAGCTAAGAGGCTTCTTGTCTATGAACATTATGGACCAAATGAAACCATACAAGACTGAAACTTGCATAAGTCATGTGCTTATCAGTTGGTTCTATATGGTAACTGTGTCAGTCAACTATAACTGCTTGCAACTAACAGCAGTTAGCTGCATCCAAGCAATATCTATATTCATTTTTCATCCATAGAAGAATCATACGGGGTTTCCCTGCCACAAGAATCAGTCAGTTATTAGTGACACATACATTCTGGGGAATAGAAACATTTGTAACATTCTTTTTGCATCAACAGTTGGTAATATATCTAGCAGTCTGGCCATTTATTGGCAAAATATTAAGAATAGAAGCCTAATTAAAATTAGAAGAGTAACATTATAAATATAATTAATTTTTATCAGATTATTTACAGTATATTACTTTAATATACCCTGTGTGCCTTCATAGTTTCACACATGAGTAGCCTACGAGAAGAACTTTCCCTAAAATGGAAGTAATGTCAGCAGGTTTACTACGATAAAATGAATTTAAACCTATACTCTACAGTACTCTAGACAGCTTTTAACCACGCTCTATTTAACGATGTAATTTAGATGTTAACAGGAACACATCTTTACATCAACTATTTGTAATCTCTGGTGATAACTGGGGACAGATCAGCAACAACACGCAAAGGGCAAACTGGATTTCGCGATGACGACGTTTCTGGAAGCACCTTGCTCATGGAGACATATCGGTCTGCTTCAAGTCTGCATCCACGCCACAATGAGGACAATAAACATGACAGTAAAATATAAACATGGCGCACGGTTTATATTAAATCATGGAATGTCTTGTAATGGTCACTCGTCTTGCCCCGTGCAGTTTAATACCACACCCTCGCCCGTCCGTGACGTCACAAGTCATTGTGACGTCACCGTCAAGCATGCGTTTCGAACACAAAGCATTAACAGAGTGCCTACTGACGCGCTCTAATGAAACAGATAGACGCAAATTTACTTCCCGCATCCTCATCAAAATCTTCAACATTTTCCTTTCAAAAACGAGAAAGGCATTATCAGCTGCCACGATATGGAGGTAAAAAATCTTAATGGTGTAACGAGACAAGCGCCACCAAAACCACAATCCACGTCTATCACGTAAATGGGGAAGTTCCAGACAACATAAGCCTCCCACTAAGACTGGGCTACTAGTAAATCCAGGTTTTGATATTGGTTCTCCAATTGAATAAACTTAAATTTAATGCATGAGGAAACATTGATTCTGCCCTACAAAAGCCAGAAAGCCGTAGTGCAAACTGCGCTAGTGTGAAAACACGTCACGACGCCTAGAATAACATCATGACAAGCACTCGGCATCAGCATGTAGAAAGGCGTTACCCGTTAACTGTATCTTAAAACTACAGTGTAACTATTCGTGTATAGTAACTAGAGACAGGGACTAGGATAGACAGCATTTATATAGAAAAGTGTGTTGTCAATGAAATAATTTGTTTATAGGTAGACTAGATTAACTAGATTTAAAAACCTCCATTGTAGCTAGATTCTGCATTGTCGTATTTTAGAATGACATGAGAATCACCGAGTGAAATATTCAGGTAGTCTATTCTGTAAATCACGAATTGCATACATTAACACTCAGGTTCCAGAATTATTTAGTCGCCCGAGAAAACTATGCCCGAGACATTTCATGAACTCCTTTCACGAGGCCTGGTTTGGTTAAATTCAAGGACTAGGCTATGTAACAAACAACGACCAGCTTTGATTCAAGTATGAAGAATTGGCTTGGGGACTAGGCTTTAACACACACAAAAATATGTTTCAACACATGAACTGGGCTTTTGTCAAATAGTCCGGCTGCGGGATTCACGATTAGTATAACATAAGCAAGATAATAATACTGATTAAATTAATCATGAATATTAATGTTGATTAGCAGAGGATTCCAATATCAGAACCTCAAAGTCAAATAAATATATCGAAATTTGTTTAGATTTTTGTGTCATATTTTTGGATTCGAATGAACATCCAGCCATGCAATGTTAATTTACCCGTATATCAAAGTTAGGCTGAGTAGGCTCATTGAGGGGATCAGGGTAGGCCTAAGTCCACAATTCACACGAAGAGCATACCTATACATACAGCAACACCTCAGTACCATTCGTGCCACTACGACGTCATTGCAGGGACAATGGTATTATGAATCATAATGTTGGACGCTTAAAGTTGCCGCTCTCTAGAAACGATCTATCTGACCTCACATTGAATGATCTCTCTAGCCAGAGAAAACAAACCAATGGTGAAGAAGAATGTAAAAAAGAATAAATGCAAAACATCTGCAAATGTGATATCTAGTCGGCCTAGGTGTTTTAGAGACTAAACAGATTCGAAATGCAGTTAACACTCAAACACCCTGCGGCCTCGAGATGAAAAACGTACAGGTTTGGCGGAAGGTGGCAGCACCTTCCTTCCAAGTCTTGACACCTACAAACACAACCCTAGTCGTTCACACCCAGACCCATACACGCATCGCAGAGGCGTTAAAGCACCAATGTGAGATGTCAAGAAAAATGTCAACTTCAACAATTACAAGATAAATTTTTGCATGTCGCAAATATGTATATAATGAAATGCAAGTGTTTAAGCTGTGAATAAGTTGTATGACGCCAGCGAGATCCAGCACAAGCTTATTCCTAGCTCTTCATATGTCAAGCACTTCAAGCACCCAAATCAACAAGATGGAGATTGGAGATAACACCGAAAACCCTAATAATCTGGCCCTCTACAAATCATAGAATTGTCAAAACATCATCCTTTACAGCATATACTCAATGATATATATAACCACCACCACCACCACAAACAAATGATTACCAAAAGGAATCCTTTTTGGTTTTCGTTCCTGGTGGCCTCTAGAATAATGTTTTAGACTGGCTAAGGGAAATTCGCCCTTTTCAATCAGCCGCCATCTAGTGACGTCACAGTGATGTCATCATCAGATGTCCTTGCAATAATACATCATTTGGAACGTCGACTCGTGATGTCAATGTCGAAATGTCGTCTGCGGTAAGCT
This sequence comes from Alentia gelatinosa, assembly GCA_950022655.1. Classification (NCBI taxonomy): domain Eukaryota; kingdom Metazoa; phylum Annelida; class Polychaeta; order Phyllodocida; family Polynoidae; genus Alentia; species Alentia gelatinosa. The sequence continues at coordinate 18,315,855 of OX465585.1, read as the reverse complement.
TCGCTGAAATGAGATCGCCTGGAATTGCCTTGTGACGACTGGAATTGCTGTGTGTTGCCTTGTATTGCCTGGTGGCGACTGGTAATGCATGATGATGACTGTTATTGCCTGGTGACGTCCTGTGTTGCCTGGTTTTGCCTGGTGGTGCTTTGTGACGCATAGTGGTGGATGGGGAATGCGTCGTGCCAGTCTACTCTATCTCTTAGCTGAGTTTCTTATTGTTGTTTGTGTAGTGTGCAGCGCTGGAGTCCATGATGAGAGTTTTAAAAGGGTAATCCCAGAATTTACTGGAGATACCAAATCCTACAAAACAGAGACGTTTTTAGATTCATGTTCTATCTAAAATAGACATAATTTTATGAAACCTTAGCATTTTGATGCCCAAATCTTTGATAGGGGAAGGTCAGGGATGTAGCTGAGGTGGTAGGCCATAGGACTTTAACGCCCATGAATGGCATTCGATCCTTGGTCGCACCTCTGGGCTTTCCTGTCACCCTCATCTCATACTATTATATACATATGGTCGAACATCTATGAAATACTACCCGCTCCTATGGGTGCATTATTAATAATTATCGTACCCCAGGGCGGTAGTTGATAACTACTAGCATATATAAGTAATTAAGATGGCATTTTTCTTAATGATTTTCAGGTATATAATAGTAACAAAACATAGTAACTGAGCCTGTTTCATTCTCGATGTTTCATACTTGAAATATAGCCTTTCGCCTACGGCGTCAGGCCGTATCTAAGGATGAAAGACCTCGAACGTCTACTTATACAGCCTTAGTAACCACGTTTCCCCATCCGATCTTAAAAGTGTGAAACCTATGCGGTCAAAAGAGTATAAAGAGCATTGCAGAGTGTCTGTGATGTCATAAAACCACTCAAAAAGGTGAATATTTAAGAGCAACTTCTGTGCTTCATGCACACTACAGCAAACTAGTTATGGGTTGCTCTTCCAGTGATAAGTACAACAAAAGGAAAATAGACAAGGTTTCTAATGAAAAGAAGGAAACCTTTTTTTTAAATTAAATCTTTCCCTTTCAGTGTTTAAAATTATATTTAAGAAATTCAAGTGGTTTCTTAATATAAAAAATGCTCTGAATTATCATTATAAACTATCTGACAGATGTTTATAAAAGCTTAAGTGAGAGATGCTTGAAAAAATCTAGAGTGAGATCTATTTGGTACCTTTCTTTTGGTCTACAAAATGGTGCTTCACGTGATAGGTCTTGAGTCTCCTAAAGTATTGTAGATAGGGTGTGCCGTGGTGCAGGTAGTAATGAGTCAAATCATAGAAGACGTAGCCAATCAAAGTGCCTGCCATCAGCACCTGTGAAAAACACACATCAGCATCAGAGAACACATATTCAGCACCAGTCAACACACATCACATTCAGCACCAGTCAACACACATCACATTCAGCACCAGTCAACACACATTACATCCAGCACCAGTCAACACACATCACATCCAGCACCAGTCAACACACATCACATCCAGCACCAGTCAACACACATCACATTCAGCACCAGTCAACACACATCACATTCAGCACCAGTCAACACACATCACATTCAGCACGAGTCAACACACATCACATTTAGCACCAGTCAACACACATCACACATCACATTCAGCACCAGTCAACACACATTACATCCAGCACCAGTCAACACACATTACATCCAGCACCAGTCAACACACATCACATCCAGCACCAGTCAACACACATCACATTCAGCACGAGTCAACACACATCACATTCAGCACGAGTCAACACACATCACATTTAGCACCAGTCAACACACATCACACATCACATTCAGCACCAGTCAACACACATTACATCCAGCACCAGTCAACACACATTACATCCAGCACCAGTCAACACACATCACATCCAGCACAAGTCAACACACATCACATTCAGCACGAGTCAACACACATCACATTCAGCACGAGTCAACACACATCACATTTAGCACCAGTCAACACACATCACTTTCAGCACACTCAACACACATCACATTCAGCACCAGTCAACACACATCACATTCAGCACCAGTCAACACACATCACATTCAGCACCAGTCAACACACATTACATTCAGCACCAGTCAACACACATCACATCCAGCACCAGTCAACACACATCACATTCAGCACCAGTCAACACAAGTCTCATTCAGCACCAGTCAACACACATCACATTCAGCACCAGTCAACACACATCACATTCAGCACCAGTCAACACACATCACATTCAGCACCAGTCAACACACATCACATTCAGCACCAGTCAACACACATCACATTCAGCACACTCAACACACATCACATTCAGCACCAGTCAACACACATCACATTCAGCACCAGTCAACACAAGTCTCATTCAGCACCAGTCAACACACATCACATTCAGCACCAGTCAACACAAGTCTCATTCAGCACCAGTCAACACAAGTCTCATTCAGCACCAGTCAACACATATCACATTCAGCACCAGTCAACACACATCACATTCAGCACCAGTCAACACACATCACATCCAGCACCAGTCAACACATATCACATTTAGCACCAGTCAACACACATCACATTCAGCAGAGTCAACACACATCACATATCACATTCAGCACCAGTCAGCAAATGCCACATTCAGCACCATTCAGCACATGTCACATTCAGCACAAGTCAACACATGCACCAGCCAACATACATCACATTCAGCACCAATCAACACATGCCACATTTAGCACAATTCAACACATCTAATGGTGAGCACAAGTCAACATACGGTAGCACAAATCAACACACATCACATTTAGCACGGGTCAACACACATGCCATAGTCAACACCAGTCATCACATGCCACATTCAGCACCAGTCAACATATCCTACAATCATCCTACCTCTGTTTCGTCTGTTTGCACATCCTACAATCAGCACAAGTCAACACATATTACCTCAGCACTAGTAAACATATGTCACAATCCGGACCGATCACTGCACACCAACGATGACATATCTGCTTGATCTACTGGTACTCAGGATACAAAGGGGACCAGCGCTTTCCAAAATAGTGGTAAGACAATGACTAGTCATTTTCATAAAATGGCAAGCAAAAAAAGATGAAAATGACAATCATGGTCGCCATTGACACCTACAGGATAATGTAAATAACTGGTAATTTGAGGTTATGGAGTGTGAAGTCAAAACACGAGGATTCTGAATTTACTTAATGAAATAAAGTTGACTATTACTGTAGAGGTGTAATGAAAATTTTAAAACTCAGTGAATCATCAATTTATGCATCGCGAATTTTCGAAATTTCGATGTGAATGTCGAAGTGAGGCATTTTCTAGCCTTAGATGACGGCTGAAATCACTCTCCCAGCAGAGATCTTGCGCTCTACTTCCTGCGGCCGCTTATATCTCTGCCCCAACCTGCCTGTTTGGGCTCAAATCTGGCCCATACGCCAGTTTTTGAAATATCCTAAATTCTTAGCGCTTTGGGTAGTATTTTGTGGTTTACATGTAAATAGATATGCATATATTTATATGGTAAATGATTTACACTCATTTCTGTTATTTGTTGTATCAAATCAGGCATAGTCTTAGGGATTACTTTCTTCATTGGAAGGCACCTCATGTGTTACAGGGTTTTGTTTGTCAACATAACACATGTGCTCACTCGAAGGGGCAGTCTAATCAACAGTAGATTCACATCATAAAGTGGTTTAGAGATGAAAAAGAAACAGTTGGATTGTCTGTTAACCCAATTTAACAATTCCTATATTTCCTAACTAATGATATGTGAGTTGTTTGACTTGTATAACTTTTGACAGTTGCCTTGTTTTGAATCTGAAATGTTCGCTGGTCTCACCTGTCCTGGATACCCAGGGAACAGGCTTTGGGTTGGGGCAGAGACTAAGCACAGCGCTAGCGCCGCGAAAGATCTGGGGGGAGAGTGGGCTGAAATGGCCTCCACATCAAATTTCCCCCCGACTGTTCATTGATCTCACGAATGATCCTTGGGATGTGAAAAAAATTAAGAATTCCACTCTAAAACCTGGCGAATTCCTATGCCTGGAGTATAGATGGCAAGATGTCACTTGGGTTCATAGAGCCGACTTGTTGATATTGAGGAACTTAGATCATTTAAAATTAGAGAATTTTCGGAATTTAGCTATCTGAAGACATGCACCTGTGATTGTAGTTTCATCAGTTTCTGTGACACACCACTCCAAATATAATACTTTTTTATTTCTGATTTAATGGTTTCTATAATTGATAAAACTTAATTTTTCATGGTATCTCTTATTTTGATAACAGTGAAGCTGAGATGGGCAAACCTACCTGTGCAAACGCCTTCGGGAAAACAGCAATTAATAGGCACCAGAAGATAATGGCGAATGCGGAGGCCGGGACAGGAGGAAAGACAAGTCGCTCTTTGTCAAACGGGGCCTGTTCAACAAGGAAAACGTGATTAATATTACTTCAAACAAAGCCTTCGACAGAGTGAACTCAGGATATCGTATTATGGTCGCATTCCCAGAGGAAAACCCGATATATGCCAATTTCATTTTAAAGCACTAAGAAATAGGCTTCTGTATCGTATAAATGAGCATTTTTTTTATGGAAATAAAATCCTTAGAATCGATTATATATTTCATAAAGGAAGATACATGGAGTATCAATTACATAGGAATAAAGTTCAGTCTTTTAAAAATTGGTATTGCATTTTTTCACAACTTTGCAATGACAATAGGTCCACAGATTTTCTCTCATTTCATGTTGTTCTGAGAGTACAATGAATTTTATTTCTTATAAATTCCTTTGTTCATTTTACTCAAATAAATCCCTTAATGAATGCTAGCATGTTAAATATTCGTTGATACAAATCTCTTCGGGACCGAGTTCACTTGATATTACTGCACTTGCCCCTAGGTAGAGACCTGTCTAACACTATGATATAGGCAATATGGTCATGTGCTCTTGCAGCTCTAGGTATACCAGAAATCAGCTACAATCGCCCTGCATCGCAAAGCCGCACACTATTATCATCTTGCAATAACGACATCGCAGAACTGTGGTTGGGCCTTCAGAATGATCTGCTATTTACTTCTTTTTGCACATAGGCAGCTTTTATTCTAAGAAAAGATTACATCAAGATGTCCTATGAGCACATTGTGGGTAGATATATGAGTGTTACTGATGCCAACTAAATAATATCATTATCTTATAGAAACTACTACAAGACTGTTACCTATGTATACCATCTGATAACACCATTATAAATGTAATAACAGTTAAGGGGATAAGAAGATGGCTTCTATAAGCCATTACAGTTAGAGTCTTGCAACGTTTCGTTATAAGGTGTCTGAGTAACGTGGTCGCCGCATTTTTTTGGTGGGCGCACTCCCTTATATGAATGAATGAATAATAACTACCCCCAAACTTGACAAGTAAACTCAAACACCAGAATCACGGTTTCAAGTTATTCGTGCGGACTTCTATATTTAAAACAACACAGCTGACGCTTTGGAACTTCCATTCCTCGGGGCTTCAAACTACAAAGTGAAATAACCACGAAGAATTCTCTTATTCATACTCTAGTACGAAAATTACGTTGAATGTTTCAACGTAGATTTGTGTCCTTTCGACTACTGAGACTCCGTTGTAACGTTCATTGTCCGTCATATTCAAGGACCTTTATATAGATAGCATCTCCAATAATATTAGGTAAATCCAGCATTAGATATAAATTCCATACATAGACATTGGTCGCTATTGAATATGCTAACAAATTGCACGGTAGGTAAAAAAATGTTTTCCCTTATATGAAGTACGAGCATGGCATTATGTGGAACGAAGATGATTAGAACTCCTGAATCTAACAAAAGTTTGAGCATTGTTAGTTCCATCTGCTATTTTATGTGAAAGTGGCAAGGGTTGTATGGTGCAAAAAAGACAAACCTTTTAAATTGATCTGAGAGCCTGTTGAGAATATGTGTTGTGAAGATATACACAATGCTACCATGATTTTGATGTGCATGTTCGTATTCTCTGTTTAGTTGATTCGCAGTAATATCCGAGCCATATCCTAATGCTTAGTGTCAACTATGAGGAGAATACAACACTTCCGATCAATATCGTGGTAATGTTGTATTTATTATCATATACCTATGCATGAATGTCGCGTACTTACTAACCGCTGATAGGCATATATTAATCGTAGCAATTCGGTAAGGGTGTAGCGTATTCCTCCATACGTTCACAGTGTGAGCATATGAAATCCAACTAATAGAGCGAGTGCGCAGTGGGAACTCATGGACAAAATTAAAATGGCAAACGGATTAGTTCGATTCGAGTCTTGGTATATTGAGCGGCTAGTTAAGGCAAACAAAGGCATGTACAAGATTAAAAAGCAGAATACACACGTGAATTATGAAATTTCTTCGAAGTACAGAAGAAATCACCATAAAAAGTGTTAAAACCGATCTTATGGAGACCGTTGTTTACAGCAGGCGACACACAGATCTATGTAACAAAATGCATTGTAGTTCCGCCTGTCTTACTTGGCGGCGCTACAGTCTACTGTCAGACACACACTGCATCGCTCGAGCACCCTACGACAAACAATAAACCAGAGCAAATAATACAACTTCGTAGTAAATGACCGGGAACGAGCGTTCAGTAAAGTAATAATTCCCCCCACGGGAATACAGTTTTCACATATTATTCAGCATTTCTAATATAAGATATTGGAGAAAGATATTCCCACTAACTCGGAGATGGGCTGGTCCCTTTTAGAGATAGCGAGGCAGGTATTTCTGTTTGATAACCGATCCGGCCTGGAAGTAGGTGGCGCTACGGACCGCCTTGGGGGCCATTTTGGAGACACACCTCTGCAGTGCTAAGCCTATGAGCCCTTTGGACGTCCATTTATGATACTTTTTAAAGTGTGAGGATGTTTTAAGTATTTCTGAAGCATTTCTCCTGACAAAATGAAACTTCTCTGGCAATTACAGATCGAATGATTATGTGGTAGCCCCAGTTTAGACTAAAAACGCGATGTCAACAAATCGTCGAAACAACGAATTTTCTTCGAGTTAGCACGTTTAAATTATGTCTGAATAATGTAAATAATCCTATTTCAACCATTACATGTACAGAATACAATGGAGTAGATAGATTATTATAGTTTTTGGCTATTTTAAACTCTCACAGCACTTTGTATTCACCAGCAAGGATGGCGGATCCATCCGTTGTCAGGCAATTTGTAGGGTATTTTGAACCGGAAGTGTCCACCCGGATCGGAGAATGTTTCGGACCAGTTAGGTCGTTCTTCAGGGATTTCAAATATAAGTCATCAAAGAAAAGACAAAATAACCGCCGATCTTCTCACGCACTACTTTTCACATAAGGGACTTTTTTCCTTTATTCACCTGAGTAGAATATGGCTTTCCATATTCTAGTTGAATAACCAATACACAATATTACCATGATTTTGATATTCTCAGCGTAGTTGACTCAAAGTATTGCGCAGTCAAGAAGGAGGATAATACGACTACGCAGATTAAAACCACGGTGATGTTGTATCCATTACCCATGTTGTATTCATTACCCATCATTCAACTAATCATTAGAAAAAAAATCACATATAGTTATCACGACGTTTGAGATATTTTGGTACTATTTTCTAGCGAAAACCCCCGCATCGTACTGAGTAGGATACTACTTTCCGTATCCTACTCAGTAGCGATCTGTAGAACTTATACGTTTATTATAGATTCTTGGTATTAGGTGGGTAAGACACAAGCCGCACGCACCTTGTGATGTTGGCCGTGCAGAATGAAGTGGGCCGTGATGAGGAAGGGCGAATCCGCCGGCGGATCCAGGTGAAACAACCAGCGATGAACTGAGTACTCCAGCAGTGTCCACAGGAGAATGCCTGCCACCAGTACAGTCACCACAGCCGGCGTATCCGTACCTGTCATGAAAAGTCATTTTTAGTAAATCTGACTGTACCTGAGTATCACATAAAGCCATAATTATACATGTGTCTGTACCGTAGTGTCACAGAAAGTCATTGTTATACCTGTGTCTGTACCTTAGTGTCACACAAAAGCCATAATTATACATGTGTCTGTACCTTAGTGTCACAGAAAGTCATTGTTATACATGCGTCTGTACCTTAGTGTCACAGAAAGTCATTGTTATACATGTGTCTGTACCTTAGTGTCACAGAAAGTCATTGTTATACATGTGTCTGTACCGTAGTGTCACAGAATGTCATTGTTATACATGTGTCTGTACCTTAGTGTCATAGAAAGTCATTGTTATACATGTGTCTGTACCTTAGTGTCACAGAAAGTCATTGTTATACATGTGTCTGTACCTTAGTGTCACAGAAAGTCATTGTTATACATGTTTCTGTACCTTAGTGTCACATAAAGTCATTTTTATATACGTGTCTGTACCTTAGTGTCACATAAAGTCATTGTTATACATGTGTCTGTACCTTAGTGTCACAGAAAGTCATTGTTATACATGTGTCTGTACCTTAGTGTCATAGAAAGTCATTGTTATACATGTGTCTGTACCGTAGTGTCACAGAAAGTCATTGTTATACATGTGTCTGTACCTTAGTGTCATAGAAAGTCATTGTTATACATGTGTCTGTACCTTAGTGTCACATTAAGTCATTGTTATACATGTGTCTGTACCTTAGTGTCACAGAAAGTCATTGTTATACATGTGTCTGTACTGTAGTGTCACAGAAAGTCATTGTTATACATGTGTCTGTACCTTAGTGTCACATAAAGTCATTTTTATATATGTGTCTGTACCTTAGTGTCACATAAAGTCATTGTTATACATGTGTCTGTACCTTAGTGTCACATAAAGTCATTGTTATACATGTTTCTGTACCTTAGTGTCACAGAAAGTCATTGTTATACATGTGTCTGTACCGTAGTGTCACAGAATGTCATTGTTATACATGTGTCTGTACCTTAGTGTCACAGAAAGTCATTGTTATACATGTGTCTGTACCTTAGTGTCATAGAAAGTCATTGTTATACATGTGTCTGTACCTTAGTGTCACAGAAAGTCATTGTTATACATGTGTCTGTACCTTAGTGTCACAGAAAGTCATTGTTATACATGTGTCTGTACCTTAGTGTCACATAAAGCCATAATTATACATGTGTCTGTACCTTAGTGTCACATAAAGTCATTGTTATACCTGTGTCTGTACCTTAGTGTCACAGAAAGTCATTGTTATACATGTGTCTGTACCTTAGTGTCACATAAAGTCATTTTTATACATGTGTCTGTACCTTAGTGTCACAGAAAGTCATTGTTATACATGTGTCTGTACCTTAGTGTCATAGAAAGTCATTGTTATACATGTGTCTGTACCTTAGTGTCACAGAAAGTCATTGTTATACATGTGTCTGTACCTTAGTGTCATAGAAAGTCATTGTTATACATGTGTCTGTACCTTAGTGTCACAGAAAGTCATTGTTATACATGTGTCTGTACCTTAGTGTCACAGAAAGTCATTGTTATACATGTGTCTGTACCTTAGTGTCACATAAAGTCATTTTTATATACGTGTCTGTACCTTAGTGTCACATAAAGTCATTGTTATACATGTGTCTGTACCTTAGTGTCACAGAAAGTCATTGTTATACATGTGTCTGTACCTTAGTGTCATAGAAAGTCATTGTTATACATGTGTCTGTACCTTAGTGTCACAGAAAGTCATTGTTATACATGTGTCTGTACCTTAGTGTCACAGAAAGTCATTGTTATACATGTGTCTGTACCTTAGTGTCACAGAATGTCATTGTTATACATGTGTCTGTACCTTAGTGTCACATTAAGTCATTGTTATACATGTGTCTGTACCATAGTGTCACAGAAAGTCATTGTTATACATGTGTCTGTACCTTAGTGTCACAGAAAGTCATTGTTATACATGTGTCTGTACCTTAGTGTCACAGAAAGTCATTTTTATATATGTGTCTGTACCTTAGTGTCACATAAAGTCATTGTTATACATGTGTCTGTACCTTAGTGTCACAGAAAGTCATTGTTATACATGTGTCTGTACCTTAGTGTCACAGAAAGTCATTGTTATACATGTGTCTGTACCTTAGTGTCACAGAAAGTCATTGTTATACATGTATCTGTACCTTAGTGTCACATAAAGTCATTGTTATACATGTATCTGTACATGAGTTTGTATATCATCCTTACAATCCCATGAGATACTGGCTAGTGATACAGTCAACAGTCATCATATCCAAATAATAATAGAGATGACACTGAGATCTGATGAAAAAGGAAAAAGGCAAAGCAATGTCTTGTTACCAGGTCTAAGCTCCTCAGCAGCAAAGAAAATAGTGTGTTCCGTGTTAAGAAAGAACTGCATTGAGATCTGAAGCCAATGAAAATACGCCATGAGTTTCGGTTGCAAACTTATCTCACGAGGCAAAGCCATGTAGGATAATTAATAAACCAAAACGAATGGCATATTTTCGTTAGGGTCCATGGAGTTAAAAACACAACTCCATGGGTGTTGAGTACTACCAGGTAGTTCCCAATGCTAAGTCTGTGGGGGGGGGGGGGGGGGGGGGTTACCAGGGGTGAGATAAAGAGAGATACAGTCTGAGAGTGTCACATGAGATTTAACCCTTTAAGGACGAATGATGCCTTGAGGCATCAACTGTTCCAGGCCGAATGATGTCTTAAATCTATAAAATCATTTTTGAAAAAAAAAAAAAATCATCAATGAACATAAAATTCTCACAGAATATAGTTCTAATATTGTATTAAGTATTCCTAGTGAGAAAACAAATAAATATCAAGGATGACGTATTCTACCACGTGATTATACCCTCAAATTATGGGTTCTGACACCTATGTGCCCGTCCCCTAGCGGTATACACAGACACCAGCACCCGTCCCCACAGGGGTAGCACGACCGCACACACCCGTCCTTAAAGGGTTAACAGACACACAGGACATCTGAATTTCTCTGTCTTAACACGTTCAGACTAATCAGGTGACTGTAAGTGGTTTAGACGATTTCACAATGGCAAATCTAGAGAAAATAGTCGAGAGTGACAACTGTGAACCAAAGCCAATCATTGGTGCCCCAAGGCAAGATCAATATGAACTCCCAGGGAATCGCCTTCGACGCTAGCAAGACAAGATCTCTAAGAGATTTTAGAGCTTGGACTCACCCAGACACCGAAGTGATTATGGACGCTCTTGTAACAATGGTCACTAACCACTCCTCTATGAAAAACCATACCTGACCACCTCCGATAGAAAGCACGTCATGGGCAGAAAAAGAAGGAAGTAAAATCTAGAGGGAAGAAGGCTGCAGGGTTGGGACTGAGTTATAAAACATGCTCAGAACTTTGGGATATGTGTACATGTATATACACATGCAGATCAGTTAAGGCGACTGACTCGCTTTCCGATAATAAAAAATGACGGCGCCAAGAAGTTGTATTTTCCAGAAGAAAAGACTAAAAATACCATTAGAATCAGGTTTAGGACTGCTACCCACTAGAAGAAACAGCGAACTCTCTATTATAGGTCAGGACCACGCGGTAGACAGCAGTACAGACTGTTATACAAACAGCAAGGGACAGGCGAGACACAAGACAGCAGTACAAACAGCAGAACAGAGCAGCAGGTAGTAAAACGGAGGGTAGTCCAGACAGGAGTGAGTGAGTGAGTGAGTGAGTGAGTGAGTGAGTGAGTGAGTGAGTGAGTGAGTGAGTGAGTGAGTGAGTGAGTGAGTGAGTGAGTGAGTGAGTGAGTGAGTGAATGAGTGAATGAGTGAATGAGTGAGTGAGTGAGTGAGCAATTTTACACCATGTCTGCAAAAGGGGCTACATAAAAGATACTTCAGGAAAGTTAGGTAATGGCGATGTTTTGATTTGTTAGCAAATGGGGGTATATTCATAGCATAAAAGATAGTCCAGGAACATGTGAGTGAGTGACAACGGTCCTGACAGTAGACAGCAGTCCAGACACATAGTAGACACCGGTTTAGACAGTGATCAATCGTATACAAATAAGACAGTGGTATAGCCAATAGAAATAATAAACTCCCCAACTGTATACAGTAATACAGATAATAGATGTATGGTGGAAATGAATACTCAGAGAATGAAGGACATTAAGCCAGCATTGAGACCACCAGCTCTTAACCATATAGCGGTGCTGGCATTATATAAAGACAGCAACCTAAAGCCTACAGCTCCGGGCTTCTCTCCCAGTGTCCAAAGCACGCACCTGGTATTTTGAAGAACCGGCAACATTGATTTAAAAAAAAAACTTAACCTACCGACACGCACCAAAATGAGAGACCTGTAAATACTTCACAAATTAGAACCTCCCTACATATAGTACACCTTTTTTTATGATACGTGATAATGATAGGTACAGACAATACATGTAATCTGAACTGTGGAGTTCCGACTGAGGTAAGGAAGGGAGTCCCCCTGCTGTAACGATTAGTGTATGCTATAAAACCCTCAGTGAAAAAAAACATATCGTGACAGTCCTTTTAGCTAGAGTCTCCAATGTCAATAGGAGGATATATACTAGCATTTATCTAGAAAAGCAGTGATGCTAGAAAATATACTAAAAGGCATAACGGACAATTTACCTTGAAAAGTAATACATGTACATATGTCAATTTCCCAGAAATTAAATATGACGATCTGGAAGTGTTATAGACCACATATCTAGTTAAAAGAAAATGGGAATCGTCATGCTAGTTTTTGATTCAGAGATTCATATTATGGTAATGTTATATTAGAATATAAAGAAATCATAAAATGTTTTTCACATCGTAAAAACCCATGTCATATTCATCAGAATTTGTCTTATCCAAAATGAGACTCCCATGCTATAGAGAAAATTATAAAAAATCAATTTTAGTACTACGAATTTAAGTTTAAAAAACATAGGTCACGGTCTTTGTTTTTGAAAGAATTGGAAAAAAAGCTATATTTGTCAGTACATTTCCTATATAAATCAGACTAATGTAACTTGGCTTAATTTACCTATTGAGTTATATCAATCTCGACAATATATCATACTTCACTCCTTTGGTGTTAGAATAGATTAAAGGAACCGGTTTGAATCTATAATTGTCAGTGTTTGAAAACCGCCAACTGGCTTCCTTATGTATTGTCGTTTGTGCCCTTAAGAAAGTGTTTCTTCGCGTACCTCTGTCGTCCTTCATGTAGTACCAGAAGGACACTGTTTCTCAGTCAAGTATTTGCCTTGGGAAAACTCTACCCTTGACTCCACCCATGAGCCTGACAGTGGATAACACCATTATAAAAATAACTTCTCCCCCTCTTTTTTTTGTGACAGGAGAGAGAGTGACTGTTGCCATGCAACGGTGTTTTTAACAACGTCATGTTACTTTACTCAATCGCTACTCACAGTGGTAGCATATTGCAGATCAGTCCTACTTTCACTAACTCTGTCCGAAAATACATGCACCATGGAACAATGTCCCAGATATGAGATCCCGTCGGCACCCACTGTCTGAAGGTGTCTGCATGCATGGGATCATCTTTGTATGCTAGCGGTGTCTCGCTGTGTTTACATACATCGAGAACTTGACGCTATCTGCTCACAAGCTATTATTGGTGGCCTCAAAAACTCAAATATTCAGTCAATAGAACCATTCTGAGGCAATGATTAAGTTTTCTTCTCTGTGTGGGTAGAGGAGTGGGTTATGCCAACTACCAGAATTTGCTCAGTTCAATATCTTTCCACAGCTTATCCAGTATCATCATCTTCAGGGACTAGTAACCTGAGTTGACTCGGGGTTTGTTTATTTGTTTGTTTGGGCAGTTTTATGTCCATTCATTAGACTTATTTGGTTTGATGGTAATCAGATCTATGAAATCTTACTTCTACACATTTCCCGAGGTGAGAGTTCTATTACTACCTACACCATAAAGACATGGTATAAGAAGGACTGGTCTTTGATATAGTGGTGATTCTACCACTGATGGGGATGAAGGAGAAAGGTGGCTGCACACCATACCACATAGATATGGTATGAGAACGGTGGGCCTTTGATATAGCAGTAAATCTACCATTGCTGGTGGTGAAGGAGAAAAGTGGCTGCAGTGGGACTTGAACCCACCGTGTCCTACAACCATGGGGGTTACAAGTCCAGTGCGTAAACCACCACTGAGCTACACCATACACTTGGCCTTGGTGTCACCCACCTAGACATATGTTTTCCGGGAGTGTAATGACAGTCGCATCAACCAGTATTAGCTACGAGTATGTACACTCCTGGTTATTCAAGTATGATTGATATGGAGTAAAACACTGCCATCATGCCACCGCAAATTATTGAAAATCAGTCACGGATTTGAAACATGGATTGCCAATCCCAACTCAAAAATGTGAATAGGTAGAGTGATCAAATAAAGACACAAATATCTATAAATATCCAGAATGGTTCACAAATTTAAATTCGTGAAGCGGCCGACGTCAACATCGCTTCCCCCATCCCCATGGAATCTGGGCCATACAGGAAAGTATGTTTACAGCACTGAATAATGGTCGGGATGAGTAAACAATAAACAGATTAGTAAACCGGGTTTATGACATACCTACTGGTGGTGTGAGTTTATCTCATATCGATTAGTAGTCTGACTGTATAATAGACATTGTGATGTTTATAACCAAATTTATACTACTTATTAGTGAAGCAAGTTATTAGTATACACTTGTATCAATGACCGAAGCCTGCGGTATGTGTATTAGCATATTGATTAGCAGATTGAATCTGTCATATGTGTATTAGTGAACTATGTTTATAGTATGTCGATATATTAAACTACGTTTCTGGTATGCTTATTATTGACTGAGTTTCTGATAGGGGGCCATCCATAAAGTATGACGTAAAATTTCTGAAAGTGTTGACCCCTCCCCCCCCCCCCCCCCCCCCACCGCCTTTATAGTTTCTTGAGCGCAATAGAACAATAGGGCAATAGAACAAAGAATGATTATACGCAAATTTTCAAAATATTTGACCCCACCCCCCACCCCCACCCCTTAGTGCGTACGTATTTAATGGATGACCACTATGCTTGTAAACAAACAAAGCTTGCAATTCATGCATGTGTATTAGCAGACTGGGTTTATAGTATTTGTATAAGTGGACAGATATAATAGCACATATAGAAATTGACTTTACAACACAGGTATTAAGTGGATCGCTGGTTGGATTTGACCTATAGGCAGTGGCCTGTACAACATGGTGTAACGAACTTTTAATCTGATGCACTTTCTCATAAAGCAAGTTAACCTGGGCTCAGTGAACAGGCTTACCGATGAGGAGTGACGACGTGGCCCCTGGCTGTATGTTGAGTACACCTGATATGAGGAAGGCGGTAGCCACCGGTAGCCACAGTGCGGGGATCACCCACCAGGGTGTACCCGAGAAGTACTCGGCTATGTCGGAGTAGAACAGCCGGATGTGACGGTCCAGTGGGGAGTGCACCCACTCGTGGTAGTCTTTGCCCAACTTGCCCACCTGCCAGAAGATGGGCTTATTCCAGTCGATGATTTCATCCTGTGGAGATACATAGGGGAGATATATAGTGGAGATATATGGTGGAGATATACAGTGGAGATACATAGGGGAGATATATAGTGGAGATATATAGCAGTCATTACGCACACCTTTTTTTACTTCACTTTTCTGTTATCAATTCCTTTATAGTTAGGCTTCGCATTCGAGTGTCCTTACTGAGTACAGGGATGAAAGTCGGGACTGATGAAAAAGTCGGAAACAAAAACAACAACAAAACTGGGGCGTATTCGGGGGGTGGGGGGCGCCCCCCCCCCCCCCCCCACCCGTGCCGTCAAACAAATTTTCGGCACTTGACGGAACTCTGACGGCAGTGTCAACGGCCCTTGGCGCGTTTAACTGCCGCCAAAGTACTGACTGGACGTTTATATGCCGTTGGTGAGAGTCTGCTGCCAGAATTTCTTGGAATTTAGTTTTATTGTATGATTTTCATACTTTGTTAATGATCATATTTCAAGATGCAGAAATTTCTGATTTCCGTCAATTGTCGGCAAACTTGCATCCCTGTGAGTTGCATGAAAATAACATGAATAACAGACAAAAGGTATGTTTAAGACAAAGGAGTGGTACAAAAGAGCTCACTATAAGTTCTCTTTTGAAAAATCATTGTAGTCATCCTGGATGCGATAAGGTAACTTCTGCCTGTTTACAATCGAATACCCAGCAGTGTAATACCTGGGTTTGATACTAAACCTGGTTTTTCCCTATTCATAAAAGCTTTAGTTGACAGTTAAAATTGAGTAAGATAAGATAATAGGAAAAGCTGGCTATGTAGGAGGGTAATGGAGGGAATGGGAATATGTCATTCTTAAAATAAAGGAATATCTAATAAATCTGGCTGTGGAGGATATAAGTAGGAGAGAATACTATTTCATTCTAGGATAAGATAGCAGTCGGTTACACTATCAATAAAGAAGTTAAAGTGAGGGAAGTTTTTAGTGCCTAACCCTCGTTGAAAAAATCCTCTTTTTTAAATTTCAGATTACAAATGTAGCGACAGAAAATGATCATCTCTAATGAGGCGGTCTTCCTTATCATATTATTTGTGAGGACTTGCATTTCAGATTGTCCGTGAATTTAGCAGTAACCTGGCAAACACTCTTGGTACCTGTAGGATCCTATAAAATGTTATTTTAGTCATGTGGCTGAGGAGAGTAAGATTGAGGATTAGCTCAGAGGGAGCCGAATCCAATTGTGACAGTTTGGATGTTTTATTACAAACGCATCAACTTTCGTTGCCGTAGTGTAAAATCACGCCACATGTTGTTGCTCGCCTGACGTGGCGGTTGCATAGCTAACACCAGGGTGATAATCAGTAGTAAAGTAGAAAAAAAACATAATTTCAATAGTGTGTGGCAATGAGCTCCAGTCGATAGATAACAAGGAATGAAAGACGGGACTAATGAAAAAAAGGAAATGCAAAACTTCAAATAAAAAAAGCATTTATAAGATTATTGTGAAACATAATGGCTATGGATCGATATACATATATTTATATATAATCTTTTTTCTCTTGACTACACTTTTAGTATTGGAGGAGGGATAAATGCTAAACTTAACAGGAAATGCCGCTCAAACATTGTGGTGCTGTCAGTATGTAAAACATGTCGGAATTCCGTCATTTTGTCGGCTTACGTGGCATTTCCGAAAAACGCTTCTATATTTCGCCGTTTGGCTTATTCGCCAAATTCAGGAGAACTGGTTTATGGTAAAATACCCACATGCACCATAGCATATAAATATAGCTGTTATCAACTAGTGATCTTATAATTTTTCACGTACGCATTGCTGGTCTCTTGATCTATCAATTTCGAGAGTTTCAATGGAAGGGCCAATGTTGCAGGATAGTATGTTTATATGTGTCTATGTACCTAACTAACATTACAACGATTACTTATTGGTTACTAGGTTCAAAGAAATTTCTCAATACGATATATATTTTCATAGGATTTAATTAGTCAAAGACTCAACTAAAAATGTAGGTAATTGGTGCGATAAGGTGGGAATAGGGAAAATAGGTCCGGCCAGGAACAAAATACACAGATTTGAAAAAGAATAAGAAAAAATAACTTGTAGAGAAAGTAAATGTACATGTAAAGAATAAATGTTATGCCTCATTGTGGAGACTGTTTACTGACCTCCCTCCAGCCCAGCATGGGAAACGGGGACGTCTGCTGATCGCCTTGTGAAGAACCGACACCCCGTCCATTCTGCAAGACAAAATTATTAGGTTCATTAGCATTCCTGACAGCATCAAGCGGCCCCATTCATTTTTTCTTTTGGTTCTGGAGGAACATCTTTCATAACTAAAACTACAGTGCATTTATTTATTATTCTTGACTATCTATTCATTCAAGTTCAAACCTTTATTAATTAATCAAATTCTCTACCGTGTTTTCTGTTATCTGCGTTTCAAACTGATGGTGCCATTTGGTACGATAACAATCGAATACCTCACGTGATTATTTTTGTTGTATTTTTTCTTATTATGAATTGATTCGCTTGTACAGATACATTGAGGTCTACCACCAACCCTTTTTATGGCAACATGAAACCCTTGACTTTCCGTCTGAAATCAATATGCAATGGACTTTAGTGAACTAGTTCATCGAACTTATCAGGAATTTTCTTGCTCGAGTTTTCAACTTTGTGATTTTTTTTTTTTTCGTCCTACATTAACTTTGTGATTCATTAGTCTTAGCTCTTTTGGAGACGTCAATATCACACATGACACTGCCGGAGATTACTGCAACAATATGATATCACCTTTATATTCTAGACCGTAAAATAAGTAATTTGCGCTCGTAGTAAATTGTGTAGCTGTATGGTGTGTTACGTGGTGTTAATGACGGGGATATATCGCGGACAGAACATTTAGAAAAGGATAGGACCAGTATCGGGCCTAGATCCAGGAGTAGAATATAACCAGAATAAAGGAAATTCATATGACAATATTGTTAGGGAGACTCAATCAAAAAGTTGACATATTCAAGCAACCTGATGGCACCTCCGGTAGCCTATTAGCGGCTTGTCGATGGGATGGTGCCGCCGGGGTAGGGCCAGGGTTTGGTCGGTTGTGGCCGATTTGGTGACACTGCAGACTTTTGATCGTAAATGAAAATCTTGAAGTTTCGGATATCAGAAACGTCTCGCTGTAATGCCTGTATTTGCTTTATATCGGTACCTCAGTCACTAAATGATACTTATCAGATACTCTATGAATGGGAATTACTGTTCTTACGAAGGATATAATTGTACTGCCCTGAGGACTCTTTCCTGGTGTGAGAGATGAGTTGGGCTGATATGGAGTTCTCACCTGCTGGATATCTCTATACTTTTTTACATTTAGAGAACTCCGTCTCTTCACTAGTTCAAAATTTACAACCAAGAATGTTTAAACCAGGGGGCCATCCATTAGGTATGTACACCCCCACTCCCTTTCAATCTTGTAATTGAATAAAGAAGAAAATTACGCAAAATGTCCCAAATTCTTTACTCCCCCAGTGCGTACATACTATATGGAAGGTCCCTGAGGCCATACACTGGCCACCAGAGCTTATACTACCTTAGCTTTGATTGGGTTAAATCCGTGGCCACTTTGACCCAGTAGCAGGAACTGTTAGTTACTCTCCTACCAAATCTTTAGTATTGCTTAGAGAGTGTGTTATTTCATTATTTAATTTCCTAACCTTGAAATGAATTTTCCATTTTCTTATTTCATTTTGTGTGTATTCTTGAAAAATACAATGAACATAAAGCTATATTTCATCACCAATTTGTCAAGCTATAGATATTTCCTATTATTATATACCTGTGTGCGAACTTCTATGAAATACTGCCCGCTGCTAGGGGTGCAGTAATAATAATGTTCGTGCCCACTGTGAGAGTGACTTAATAAGTCATCAAAATGTCGTTTTTTCATCAATTTAATGTATATAATAATAAGCAAACGTCCTAACTGTGGACGAAACGCTTCTCGTTCTCGGTCAGTCTTCTATTTCATATTGCCTGACGCCGTAGGCAGGAACAGGAACAGTTTCGTCCACAGTAAGGACGTTTCCTAATATTGAGTATGTCTGCTTCTAGAACTTGAATAAAACAAAATCACCTGGTTTGAGGTGCAAACCGCAAACAGCGATTT
Organism: Alentia gelatinosa; assembly: GCA_950022655.1. Taxonomy (NCBI): domain Eukaryota; kingdom Metazoa; phylum Annelida; class Polychaeta; order Phyllodocida; family Polynoidae; genus Alentia; species Alentia gelatinosa. The sequence goes on along the minus strand of OX465585.1, from coordinate 18,296,040 downwards.
AACCCGACCAACCTTTCAGCCAGGACAGAGTGGAGACAGAGGTGGCGGCCAACCTACTGAGGCCATTACTGAGGAATTACATTTACTAAAACAACTACACCAACAGCCGCAAGAGGCCACCACCGGTCCTGAATGTGTATGGTGTTGCTACCTACAGGTAACTCAGTCACCAATTACAGGTAGAACCAGTGACCCCGTGCTTTTTGGTCCAAGAAAAAGCTCCTAACACAGCTTGACGCACGTACACCAAACTCGAGTGTGTAGATCTTTATCGTATCACACATTATTGGAAATCATTTCTTATCGAGAATTATCATAGTGTTACTAAATATTGCCCAGGCTGGAAAGGAGTCGATGTGACCGCCCCTCACTTCATGTCATTTAAATCATGAATAAAATACAGTAGAACCCCGCGTAAGCGGACACCCTCCGTTCCGGGCCAAATTGTCTGCTTAGGCGGAGTGCCCGCTTACGCGAGGTTAAAATAAACATCTAATAGAGGGAACCGTTCCGAGCAAAGGTGTCCGTTAACGTGGGGTGTCCGTTAGGCGGGGTTCTACTGTAATCGGAAATATAATCCAGCGAGAAGAAGAAAAAAGACTGGTCACACAGTGTCGGTACTGATAGTAAAACCTTCCTGTCCATATACAGATCAGCTTAGAAACTCACTCGCTTTCAGAAAAATAAAAGTGTCAGCACGTTTTGGTGGCCTGATGGCACGGATAAGCAGTCTAAGATGTCTTTGTGCCACTAGGGCTAGGTCGGGGCATGGCTGGGTGCGGCCGACTTTTGCAATTGCGAAATGTTTATGACTATATATATGCGAATTATGGTTAGCCATAATTCATTGAAACACTTGCATCCCTGCATTAAAAAATATGCACAAACATATGTGCGAATGAATAGTGGGTATTGGGAAATAGCTATTAGGTTCCACATTTGCAGAATTGGTCGATTTCATTGATGTAAACCACATTCTTTGCACTAGACAAACTGACCAACGAATTAAACTATTTTTTATCTTCTTTCTTTGCTTTTTAGGGAGATACCTTATCATAACACGTAGATAACAACAACCATCTTATTTACGGGATAGTTGTTATTAGTATTCGCTTATGCAAGGCACTCCAGTATATTTACTACCAACCAGCAATTATCTGTGTAACTATTATTTAAAGGAAATCTGTAAATAAAATTATACGCCTATAGCCAGACTATAATTTCCTACCCTGGTATGAAAATACCTTTGGACAAATTACATGTCGCGACACGCGGTACATAATTTAACTAATCCTCATCTGGAACATCTGTGCTGTCATGTTTGAAGATGACTAATCCACAGATTTAATCATTGGGTAAAAAAGTGTGTCATGTTGCCAAATTACAAGTAAATACAATCGGAAAAACTAGTCCATATAGAATAGGTATAATGTGTGCGTGGAAAGCCAGTCGCGAACACCACGACGCTAGCCGTTCTACCCGGAAAGTGGGCGGTGCTGCCTGTATTTCTCATCTCCTTCTGTAGTTCTACACAGAAGGCATTTATCGGTAGACTTTCCGGCCAGTAGATACAAGAATGTAATTCAAGATTATCAGGAAAGAAACTACTTTTTCTCTAACCAGGAACAAAGGTGACATTTTGAAACGATCTTAACTACAGAGAAAAAATTTTGTTTAGAAAAAGGGTATGACTTTCATCCTTTTCACACCTTTTCGTCTTGAGAGCAGAGTTAATCCAATTGGTCTCATTTGCTACTTTTGAAGTGTACCAGACTACAATAGCCTCAGAATGAGTTTGTCAATAAGTTACGGTGACAGTTTCTAAGAGTATGACAAAAATGCATTTAAAAGATTGGAGAATGACACATATAATTTAGAACCACATTTAGTCAAAATATTGAGCGCCAGTATCCGGAAATGGTATTTTGAGCACTGGTAGTCTGGTATCTGTCGTTTCAGTGGGCCCACTTTGACTATCTAAAGTTTCCCCTTCCTAAAAGATGAGATAGTCATACTTTCCCATCCACTTGTAATATATGAGGACTCGAGTTATATTCAGGTCAGGTCTACCACCTCACAATACAGGAGTTGCCGTTAACGGCCCACTGTCAAGTTTCGCGGCCGCTAGGACAAACACGGCCGAGTCCGGCCACATGTCCATAGAGACACACAACAATCACACCTAAGGTGTGAACGTTGGGTGTGATTGCAGGAGTATTGTTTTTTGACAGATTAAATTGCTGGAACAAACTTAGGTATTAACGAGTCATGGCTGTATAAACTTCAAAGGTGATAATTTATCTTGGTTTTGAATAGGACAAAGATAAGCATTTATTACAGATAGGCCTGCCAGTGTATTAGTATTTATTACCCACCTATTACGGAGTCTCCATAGGAAATGTACAGGGCACCTGGAATTAGCTACCTGGAGATTCTGGCATGTCACAATCTCCTGCAGGAGATTCCAAAAAAATAGTCCTGTCCATAATGAGGTTGAGTCATCATGTACTTCGAAATAAGTTTCTCTTAATGTTTATTCAATGCTAATTATTTAGAATCAATCATAACAATCTCATTTACCATCAGAAATCACTGTCATAACACAGTTTGCATGCCAAAATCACAGGTTAATGGCAAACTATATTACTAGTGTTAGTATACACCGAATTATTGCCACACTTAACAATGCTGTGTTGTCTGGAACTAAATGTCTTGCAGAAACTTTTTAATTGCAATAGACTTGTTATTAACCTTGTAGCTGGGTAATAAATACAATAACGACTGGGTTTGTATATGAGTGACCATAATCTCCTCGTAATTGACGATGTAATATCCTCGCTAATCGCTCGGGTATTACTACACGTCACCTACTCGGAGATTACGGCCACTCGTACACAAAACCAGTCATTATTATGTATTTATTATCCACCTATTATGGAGTTTCCATAGGAATTGTATAGAGCGCCTAGAATCCGGGGATTCTGGCATGTCAAAATCTCCTCCAGGAGATTCCGGGAAAAAAGTCTGATCCAAAATTAGATCTAATCATAATGTTCTTCAAAATGAGTTTATTTAATGTTCATTTGATATTAATCATTTATAATTAGTCACAATAATCTCATTTACCATCAGAAATCACTGTCATAAAACGTTTTGCATACCAAAAACACAGGAAAAAGCGAACTAAATAATTGGCACACCGAATTACCCCCATGCTTGAAAGCGCTGTGGCGTTATGGTGTAATCTGGAATTACGTGCACTTTTTATTGTAATAGATTTATTCATCCTACAGGTGGATAATAAATACAATAACGACTGGTTTTAATTACGAGTGTATGCAATCTCCTCGTAGTTGACGACGTAATATCCTCGCTAATCGCTCGTATATTACTACGCCTCTACTCTCGTAATCAAAACCAGTCGTTATTGTGCATGTATCCAGTTTTGGTGTCCCTGTATTGATAAGGTATATCTAAATTATCATTGAGGTGATATGCATGTATGACACATCAAATTGGAGCTGGGATACCATAGAATACAATGCAATTGCTGTTATTTCTCTGAAAATAATGAACAGGGGTATTATGAATGTACTACGCTCATACACGCAATGATTCCATGCTAAACAATACGTTTCCAGGGGGTTGTTTGGCTGAAGACACTATGTAACCACCCACATAAGGTGCGACACCGGTCTGTAGAAAAAGGTCTATTACTCTGTATCCATTTTGCTCCGTTTTCAGAATGAATCTTGATTCAGATCTGATATCAGTGTTTTGAATAAATATAGGATAACAAATAATAAGACAACATTAACAGAAAGAGTACAGTACACGAGGATACATACACAAAGATTAGAGATTATTACGACATGGCAAAAACACCTCTATGGCAAACCGATGCTACCTTGAAAATGACAGTTTTCTGTCTGTTTTGAACCATGTTGCTATAGTGTCTCCAGGAAGTCGATTGTTCAAGTCAACAATGAGCCAAAACCAACCAATAGAAACGGAACTTAGATCCAGTTCTCACTCGCCCCGCCCCCTTATGGCCGTCTGGGTGTTGACATCAAGTTTATTTCTTGGATGTAGCCTAATAAAAGTATGGGGGGGGGGGGGGGGGGGGAGAGGGTCAAGGTTTCATCTGGTTCGGACTCATCATGGATCTTTTCTCTACATACTGTTTGTAAGTATGTGTGACAAATTTCAAAAAAATTCAGATTCAGATTTTTCTGAAGGTTTTCTAAAATCTTCATTAGGGAGATAAGTTCAACAAAACAATCGGAATAGTGGTTGGTTATAATTCTTAGACCAGCCAACGGATGCCACAGAGGTCGGCTAAAAATGGTAGACTTCTCCATTATCTATCTACTTTTTCTCAATACATGATTAAGGCAATCAGGTCAAGAACTTACATATCATAGGTCACAAATTGTAGGGTGTGTAGAACGCTTGAATTATAGGGCGTGTGGCGATTTTAATTCAAACTGATAACCTCCCTAAACTACCTCTCCATAGAAAACAATACGATGTTTTAGGAGCCTCGAGATTGATGGAGAGAAAGTACAAATACGAGAAAAACATTACGTGGATTCCAAAGCCATAAATATTTGAAGAAAATATATATTAATTAGGGTGGCCTGTGAAGAAAATGTAAGTTTATAACATTATATAACCTACATCTAGGGCGACCTCTAGTCAACATATTATTGTTGATAAGAAATGGAGGTTGACATTCAAAGGAAAGGTTATAGCCATGTTGATATTGTTACATTTGGCAAGTGTAGTTATAATCAACTGTTCATGGAAACTTATACCCCGTTTTGGTAATCACATAGAGGGGATGGGAGAACGCAGGCTGTTTACACAATCAACCCCTGTCTCGACCCTGCTTTGACACAATCTGCAAGTGCATTACATTCCTAAATGAAGCGGATATAAAGACATAAATTGGAAGGAGCTTTATGTGTGGCGGATAAACTTTGATATCAAAAGAAATTTAAGCGTCATTCTATTTATGAAGATATACAGGGGAGAGGGTCCAGGACATTACCTGGGGGTCTCTGATAAAAGGGACGGTGTTCGCAGATGCGATATCAGGTCGCTCTATATTCGTGATTTAGTTGATGTGCTCCATTTGGTCGGGTGGTTTATACCATGCTCCCGACTGCGAAAACATCATGGCCTTCTATAACCAGTTTCAACTTGATGGTTTGTTTGTTCTGTGTGTTGGTTTGATTTTCCGTCCAGTCAGGCAATACAGGTCCTTGCCAGACTTTCTCAAGGTTCTTTTACACCATAAGGGTATTGATCGAATGTTATGAATTCAGGTCGAAATCTCACTCCTACTCAATTACTGAGGTGAGGGTTATTTTACTTCCCACACAATATAGACACAGTATCAGAGGGATTGGCCTTTGATATAGCAGTAAATCTACCACTGTGGGGGATGAAGAGAAAAGGGGGTACTAGTTGGACTAAAACCCAGAGTAAACTTAGTGGGCAGTAGCATGGTAAAGATACCGCTGAAACGATAAATTTCATCTCATGCTATTCAAGGCATTTTCTTTAAAGTTTTTTGTTATCTCAATAATCAAGTGACATAAAATAGACCTATTCAGTTGTAGAGGACTATCATAGAGGGTACAATTATAATTTCATGCGGATCCTAAGGCATTGGGAGACCGGTGTTAACGTTACAATCGCTGTAATGTCATAGGTAACCACAATAAATACCAATGCCATTTATATATAGAGAATGAATTCACATTTATACTAGCTAATATATAATTCACACTGTTGAACATATATCCACAGGTTCTCACGATAGATGCAATTGAAGCATCCTATAGATTGGTGTTAGAGCCACTAACCAAATGATACCCAAGGTCGTTGTCTTTTCTGTTCCCATATTTTTTTTATTGACGTTTCAATTTGTGTTATAAGAAAGTTCAGTTACTGAATCAGTAAGCATATTGGCCAATAGAACTGCCTAGTGTTATCACGTTGTCAATGTTGCTCAGGCAAATCACACTCGGGTAATTCCTATCACGTTACGAAATTATACCTTATGGGCTGTCAATAGGACTTTCAAAGTTCCATCTGTCACCTATGTTTTCAAGCTGGATACTATCAATGTGCCAATTAATAGGATAGTAAATTTCTCGGGTGTCATTCTTTTCTTACAACAGATCACGGATAATAGGTTTACTGAAACGGGAGCGAGCTGAATAAGAAGTTAATGCCTTATGTTCCTCCGAGATATTGGTTTTATAATGTAAAGGTGGCTCCAGCCGTCGCATCATTTCTGGACAATGTGCCACTATAGCTCTACTCCTGTCCTACCTGTCAGATTACATCATGTCAGTTGTGTTGTCCCGAGATGCGGGGCCACATGTAAGTCAACAATGTAACCATGGCGCCCTCGCCTAATTGAAGACGCCATCAGAAGTGTACATGTATACATTAAGGGTTTCTCTACTTTGCTGAAAATCTTAAATGTTTTCCGATATCTTGAAAAAAACTGAAGTTATCAAAGTTTGCATTATTGTGTATAAAGGCCAATCACCCGGCCTGGGGCCTAACAGGACCCGGCTCCGGTCTCTCAATCGGGTCGAATTATAAGGTTATAAACGTAGGAGGTCTGATCGGGAAGAATTTGTATGCCAATGTAGAAGCGTATAAACGACGACATTAGTGATCGTCGATCGGATCGGTGGGATTCGGTGGTACATGTCGCTGTCTTATGGGCTTAACCCCTATAAGACAGCGACACGCTGATTCTTCCTTATCACACCTTTGCTCGACAGATCCGTCGGGATAGTCAGAATTGGTGAACGTTGTGTCGCTTTACGCACTTCACAGACCTGATTATAATCGGGTTAGGCATTACTCGTTTGAAGTATTGAAGGCCCTCTTAAATGGTTCCAAGGATTATTGAAGAATAGGAGATACTCCATACTGTTATACAGAGATACCCCCCCCCCCCACCTCCACTAATCATATAGGCTATAGCACCCGTCGCTAGGAGGGGCGTTCCTAATAAACTACAGCGACCATATATTTGCGGAATACAGTATCAATTTGGTACCACTAATACAGGTGTACATCTGATATTATAAGACTAGCTTCCGCTTAACGGCTTTGATGTCTCTAGGAGCAAGTGTTGTATAAGACCCTGAGTAACAGTCGTTACAAAATATACACCCTGGGATGATTATACAATATCTAGTGATATTATGTAACGTCATGTCACCACCAGACAAACGAGAATAACCATAGATTCGTATAGATCACAACTGCTACCCACTAGTGGGTGAACACGCAAAAGGGCAACCTATAATGCGTTACCAAACCGGAATGAACTTAGGCATTGCCCATTTCCTTAGCTTGTGTCTATATAAAGACGTTAAAGGAACTCTTTATTACGGCACAGTCCGAACCATACTTGTCTAGTTGATCTTAATGCAGTGGGCAGAATAATACACATTTAACGAGAAAGGGGATCACACGGCTCATTTTTCTTGATCGTTGCCCTTTCCTATTCCTAGTTCTTTTCCTGTCTCTCATCTACAACTGAGTTTTTTCTTATTATAAGTGTATCTTGCGCAATCAAACAAGGGGAACAAATTGACAAACAAGTTGGACTGTACCCAAGGAAAATAATAATGCCACTTGATAAAACGGTCAGCGAGTGGTGTTGCAAAGTCTGTGATTGTCCAAAGTCTAACCACGAAAAAGTTGGCAATAGGCTTTGGCTTGGAATAGATTTTACGGTTTAACTAACTTTGGTACCGTATCTAACTGTTTCTGATGTGATGATTACGAAATGCGAACATGGGCAAATAGCTTGATGAGGCCTAGGTCAACTATTTACCACGATATAATTGAGGGGAAAGGGCTGGCTAGATCATAGATATCTAAAGCTAGACGAAGCCCACACGGTATTGCCGCTTATGGATATTTCCCAGTCGACCTCGCCGCATCTACTAAAGTCTATAAATAGAATCTAATTAAAAACGGCCTGTCCAAAACTCCTAACTCAGCATGGTCAACCGAAGTGTGAATGTGGCACAGGTAAACGCTGCAGATAATAGTACTATCTGGGAATTGGACGCCTTGAGCCTTTTACCGTTTGAGCGTTCCGGGTTAGGGTTAGAGAAGGGTTGGGTAAGGGTTAGGGTTTAGTATATATGACTATAAACCAGTATAAGTACAATTTTAAAAGTTTTTTACATCTAGATGCCCAAGGAAACAAAAATGGGGTAGGCTCAAGGCGTCCACAGGGTAGGCTCAAGGCGTCCACAGAAAGGCTCAAGGCGTCCAGGGCTCGAATCGTCCCGGGCTCAAGGCGTCCATGAACCGTACTATCTCCACCTGAGTGGTTTCATTCATGGACTCTGCTGCGGTGTGCAGTCGCGTGTGACTCGCACTTGGATTTGGTTTGGGATAAAACAAGATGAACTTGAAGGGCGTTACTCTGGTGTCGTTACGGTCTACTAGAACTTTGATATTGGAAGCGATATTTACTTAGTCAGAGAAATTGCAATCCAAACCTGCAGCACGATTGACAACAAACACTCACCTGTTGGTTGTTGTCTTTTTGTTGGAGCTCGCCGATGAAGTATTTGTTGAGTATTTGATAAGCAGCGGCAGAGTGTTGGTGCGGGGCGGTGCGCATCACCTGTGTCACGTCGTCCCCGCCCTTCTCGGCCAACACGTCCCAGCCTCCAGGGTGGCGTTCAATGAAGCCCGTCACATCATAAACCTTGCCCTGATGTGCAACCCACAAGCTCTCTTTCGATTTATGCTTGTTTACTTCCTCCAAAGTAAACGTTGCCATCGTGCATCACTCAGACGTAGGGGTACGGCACGGCCCGCCACTCAGATGGCTCTGGATACATCTGCTGAGCTGCCAACTTTCTTGTATTTTCCCTAACCGGAAGTTTGTCCTTGCCAAAACGAACTCAGCAGCGAATACGGCTAGGCGAGTTATATAAGCACTCTCCAAGCACAGATCTCTGAGACAGTACTATGGCGAGAATACATGAAGGATCTGCTTTAAGAACATTAGATAAGGAAATCAGATGAGACTGCATAAAATGTTTTTGAACGAGGAAACGAACAGAAAGTCACATCTATCAAATAAATGAAATGATGTTCATGTATATACACAGTGTTTCCCACGGATATGGATCAACATAAGAACCAGTTCTCTGCACACCAGCAACCAGCTGCAACCATGATGGCGGCGCCCACACCGCTCATTGCGGCCACTCGTCCTTTCCTTATATAGGACTGAAGCAAAAACACAGACATCTTAAAGGAGAGACAGATACTGAATCGTAATCAAAATTGAATATATTAGTGGCAACCCAAGCTGATATAGTGGTGTGAGCCATCCCCTTGCTTAAAGTATCAGGTAAGTTCATCGATTATCGCCCAGAAACATAGATCTGTAAACAACTTCTGACCCTGACACTGACAGTGAAATTCTGTCATAGGGACCACTTTAATAGTCAGGCGAGTCCGACCCTATACACTATTATTAATAGTGATACGTGAAAAAAATGCAGTTTGGGTCGTGCTATGACATGGGACCATTACTACACTAGGCAAAACGTTCACGCCCTCATCTAGTCGTGGGCGACCCTAACAGTACCGTACGTTCCCGTATAATGTATAGGGTCGGACTCGTCTGACTATCCCTCATCTCTATTGAAATCCCCATCCTGTATGAAGAGGTCTGGGATAATAGAATTGAATATATTATTTAACATTCATTAAATGTTTCAAATGGCCCTGTTTAAACGAGATTAGGGTGAATACTTTACGTAGAGTAATCCGGGCTTTAGAATTTCTCCATGAACTTATGTATTATAGAATCATACTTTTTTTTTTTTATCAATTATATGAAAATCAAAGAAGATTACCAAATATGTATACAATACTGTCACTGCAGATTTCACAGTATTACTGAATGGTTGTTTGCAGACCGTAAAAATGGCTGAAGTAAACAGAGATGCAGAGAAGACCATGAGGAAGCTGGCTATGGCAGCCAATCACTACACAAGGACATGTCCTGCCGTTAGCAGCCACTTTATGTAAGATAATGCTAAGTTTGACCGTTTACCGTACTCTTTCCTAATTCTCCAAGGTCACATGATTTCAGTATTTTACCCTGGTAAATGTTGGTATTTTTTATTCTAAATACATGTCCCTTTCCCTTTGTCAAATTTTTGTAGAACACAAACAATCGAATCGTGTACCAGTAGATGATTATCAGTGGTACTTAGCCGGCATCATCTTGCTGTTCACTTGGGAATGCTTGGAACCATCATGCTGTGGTCAAAGGGTTACCCTTAAAGGAAAGTTTATTACAAGGACCCAACTTCATCATAATGTAATTATTATAGCTACACAGATTCACAAAACAATAAAGATACAGGTATATATACAGATATGTAGCTCCACAGAGGTTCAGGACTATAAATACTGATACTGACCTTTACAGATACGGAGATCCAGACCCACCTAATAAATATCTGTGCACAAGAATCAATTCGATTAAACATTTTCTTTTTTCTTTATAGGAATGAGATGAAAGCTATCAGATTAAATATTGGTAAGTTTGAAGTTTCTATTCAAATCATTAATACTTCCATGCATAACTGGATTGATGTGGCAGTCATGGAGTTACTCTATTCATTGTTAAGGAATTCCAGTTTTCACATATTTTAGGTTTTCAGTTTCTCCCCGACTTCAAAGGTACCACTGTAGGTTATGATTGATACACTCCTATGTAAGTCTAAATTGCCTTTTTTATCATCCTCAATACCAGATATGAATTTACCCAATGGATCGTCTTGAAAGCACCAATAGCACTGATATGTAGTCTTGTAATAAGTAGTGTATAGAACTATTTACATGGATTGATAATTGTGATTGAACCAGAGTGAAAAGGAGTATGAAAAGCAAAAATTAATTGAACAATTGATATACTTGCACAGTTGTAATTGAATCGAAATAATATGAAATGCTTCAAATTGAATATGCTCCACTCATAGTTTAAACATTAAAATGACTGAATACAATGGTTCAGATGATACAGAAAAAATTACCTTACACTCGTTTAGTTATTTGTCTTCCATATATACCAAAGAAATCCAAATTTGTATAACGCTTACTCCACAAAACGTCGTTGTGTACAATGTTCTGAAATCTGGTAGCCACATAAATGATTATATACAAAACGGCTTGAGGAAGCCGATAGAAATTAATACTCCCATCGCACTGGCGGTAATTCCTCCTTATAATATTAATGTAGTGACGCACCAAATGGATGAATGTAATCCAAACGCAGTGAAACCAAGAATGAAAGGTGGGAGGATTAAAAAAAGCTAGGTTTGTGAGTGGAATAGCGCTGATGATGTCATTTCGCACTTTTGACTCGTGCGTCAAACACGGCCGCCGCTCAGCCACTGTGATTTGTGTTTGTGACACTAGATGCTAACCACTGCCCCTCACACACACACATACACGCCGTTCACACGTCACCGCCAGGCGGCACGGGGTGCTCAGAGGTGTGCCACTAGGCGGCGCCCACCTGAGTGACCGCTGAGCGGTGAGTGTCACCAGCGACACGTAGCGGGGTAAAGAGGCCCGCAGCACAGTGAAACCAGTCAGAACGCTTCGCCACGAGCACTCCGTAAACAGTCTCCTCTACTCTACTGGTGAAGGACAGTCTCAGAATACTTTTCAGCGGCACCAAAGTAACGGCTGAAACTCGCAACTCTGTCGACTGTATACCGACCGTGTTATATACATAAATCGTGACGGACGTGGTCCCGCACGTCACGTAGCGTCACGGAGCGTCCCGCACGTCACGCAGCGTCCTGCACGTCACGTAGCGTATTGCACGTCACGTCATATCGCGTCACGTAGCGTCCTGCACGTCTCGTAGCGTCCTGCACGTCACGCAGCGTCCCGCACGTCACGTAGCGTCCCGCACGTCACGTAGCGTATTGCACGTCACGTCACATCGCGTCACGTAGCGCCCACACGTCACGTTGTGACCTGCACGTCACATAACGTCCTGCGCGTCGCATTCCGCAAGCCTCCTCGTGTCCCAGACAAAGGCGTTTCAGAGGCAATTAGTGTCATATCCGACAGACAAGTTTAACACAATGAACTGTTTTACTAATTTTCTTCAACGCATGTTCACCTGCTCTACAGGCCGGCAACCAGCAGCAGAAGACCAGATGACGTGTCCCTTCTGCAGCGCCATCTTCAGGCCGGGCAACTACTCAGTGACCTTGAGACCGAAGTTGAAGATGAGCGGGAAAGTTGAGCGTCTGCGGCGCCGTCATGCAGCGGGCAGGATGCTGACCCCCGCCCAGCTCAGGCGGCTCGACAGCCACGAGAGGCACAGAAACCAGCAGGTGTGTAGGCCGACAACTCTTAAAACGTCAACGACTAGAGTCAATTATGATTATGATACTTTTGCAATGAAAAGGTATGATATACGGAAACAGGGTTACTGTGACTATACGTGATTAATAAGGCAGAGGTTCATTTTTTCCAACCCAGGATAGTTCCCAACAACAGAAACATCCATGAGAACGAAAAAATAAACCCAGAGGTTCATTTTATCGCCAATTTTACCAAGTATTTATCACATACAGATACAATATCCCTGTTTTCGTATTATTATAAACCTTAAAATATCCAATTTTTGGATTTCGCCACCGTACATGCCCCGTGCGCCACATACATACCCGTACGTCACATAGGTGTTGTATGGATATAAATACGACATGGGTAGGAGCGGGCCGTGTGTGTAGGATATACTACCACAGGTATATAATAATAAACAAAGCATTATCCTCTGAATAACTTTCTATTGATACAAAATGTTATTTGGGTTCTTATTTTTGCGTTCATTGGCAGACTTAGGGACGTTCTGCCCTTTGCCCCCTCCCCCGCCTAGATGCACATTATACATAGTGCCTAGGCTTGTTAAGATCTGCTCATGTTCATGTTGGTGTAGGTCTGCATATAGTGTTGTTCTAGGTCTGTCCATATTGCTAGTCTGTAGTGTTGTTATATGTCACATTGTCAGTTTATATCGATATTCTTTAGTGTTGTTACAAGTCTGCACATATTGTGAATGTTGTTATAGGTCTGCTTGTAAAACTAGTTTGTAGTGTTGTCATAGGTCTGCTCATATTTTTAATGTTGTGTAGGTTTGCATATAGTGTTAGGCTATAGTATTGTTATAGGTCTGCTCATAGTGTTAATCTGTAGTGTTGGTATAGGTCAACTCATAGTGTTAGTCTGTAGTGTAGTTATAGGTCTACTCATAGTGTTAGTCTGTAGTGTAGTTATAGGTCTACTCATAGTGTTAGTCTGTAGTGTACTTATAGGTCTACTCAAAGTGTTAGTCTGTAGTGTAGTTATAGGTCAACTCATAGTGTTAGTCTGAAGTGTAGTTATAGGTCTACTCATAGTGTTAGTCTGTAGTGTAGTTATAGGTCTGTACCCATCGTTAGTCTTTAGTATTCTAGGTCCACTCATGTTTTAAGTCTATATAGTACATGTATACTGGTTTTGTTGGTATTTGGTGTTATTGTAGTGTTGTTGCAGGTCTGAGTGTCTGATTAGTCTATAGCGGTGTTACATGTGTGTCTGTATCATTAGCATCTAGTGGTGTTGTAGTCATTAGTGATGTTGTTAGCCGGTCTTGTATATATTATGATTTGTTTTACTCTACTAGTGGTGTTATTAGCCTGTATTGACTATATTATGATATGTTTTACTGTAGTAGTGGTGTCATTAGACTGTATCGTCTATATTATGATATGTTTTACTGTAGTAGTGGTGTTATTAGCCTGTATTGACTATATCATGATGTGTTTTACTGTAGTAGTGGTGTCATTAGCCTGTATCGTCTATATCATGATTTGTTTTGCTGTAGGTTGTACGCTGTGATAACTGTGGTCACGATGACAAGCTGCCAGGAGGGAGCAGAAAAGAGTCGGTACTTGTAAGGCTGAGAGAAGATCGCATACGTCAAGCGCGAAAAAACAAACAGATGACACAGCCCAAGAAAGGTATACTCTTTTATAGCCATACTGTTGTGGAACTTGTAGTTTTCCATTATTAATTGCTAATTTTCCACTTTACCAAATCATGCTATTTCAGCTGTTTCCGGTAAGTGATGTTCATTTTGTGCTACAGACACATGGAGATAAGACGTGAAGCGTACCCACCGTTTTGTTATTATTTGCTGCACTTTTCACATTTCCAGTGTTAAATCTACTGTGCACAACATTGGCGATGGTTTCATGACCATTGACATCACTTGCCGGAAGTAGTACATGGCTAAGTGGAAACTCCCCCAATGTTTTCTTTAAAAATTCAACCTTATATGTAGGCCCTTTTGATTAAAATTATTTATTTATTGTATGTGTTCCGACTTCTTCTCATGTCCACATACAGTTCATACTCTCAGGACATCAAAATACATACAGGTTATATTTTACCTCTCTTAGCAGATCATGAAAGTTGATTGTTGATATAAAGTGTTTGGTAAAGAATTGCTTGTTGGCCAAGGGTTATCATTACTACCAGCCCATTGCAGTACCGGTATTTGAACTGAACATGGGACTTCAGACTTTTTTGTCAACCTCGACTTAAATTACTTCATACAAACAGTTCTAGCTGTGTTGAGGATAAACGAAGCTAAAGTTTCAGCGACTGTTGAATCGTGACTTGCTGGCTGATATGACCCTTTGAATGTATAATGCCTCAGTATTGTGTTAGAAAGTTTCATCGATTTGTACCTACTTTAGAAATAAGTGCGACCACATTTAGAATGCCTGGAGGCGTCTATCACCCCCTATATGGAGGTTCCTCCAGGCACCAATCGGAATGATGGAACAAATGCTCTCCATAATTACTCCTATACAAACCATTGGCCAAACAAACAAAATGTGAGCCAGTTTTCTGTTTCCGTCCTCAGGGTGCAGAACAGAGCGGTCTCTGTGTGACAGTGGGTTGCCCGACTCCCTGACCACCACACAAAGTCCGTCCTTATCGCTGTCGCTGTCCACCATCTCGTCGTCAGAACTGGACCTGACTGTATCGTCCGCGGGCGAGGTGTGGCGGGCGCACACTCCCACCACCAGCACGCCCCGACTGCAGCCGTAAGTGTCTCCACCAACAACCTCAAACCAGCACCCAGCTAGGCACTCACTGTTCTACCCAAGTGCATTAACAAGAGAACATAGGCTTTTATTATACTTACCATTGATAACTCGTACCAAACGCCCATGGAGTATTGTAAAAAAACAAAAACAAAACAGCTCAATGAGGATTACCTTCCTAACGTTAGCCAATTAGTCAGTGAGAGGAGTGAGAAAAAATTAGAACGGCATTCGAACCATAGCCACTCAAAATACTCTATTCCTTTTGGTTTTGGTATGTAATCTCACTCTGCTTAGCCTTGTAGGATTACTCTGAAACCAAAAACTCAGGACATATTTTCAGTGGCTAAAAATCTCAGTGAAATCTCTTCTTAGCATTTATATAGAACTGGATTGGGAATCATCTAAATACACTATACTCCACAACCACTATCACGTGTTGTAATAAGCGCATATTACTATACTTTACAAAATTAAAATACGAATGACAGTGACAATATGATCCAAACAAGCAAATAACCAAACCATGCGATAGACACGGATACCTGCTTTGTATATCAATAATTAATACTAGACGGTCATAGTTTTAGCCCCTTAGTCTAACATGACTGTGTATGTCTAAAATGACATACAATATTTCAGGTTAATATTGCACATTATCTTACCCCTAATATAAAACCCAGTAGGCTTAACATTGAGTTTCTGTATGCCACGCAGAGTTTTATATGGCACTGGCATACAGTGGCACACAGAATTGTTATCATGTAATATTCCAAAATCGAGGAGACGGGGTAGGATAAAATCAAAACCTGATTCGTTTTAATCTTGGCCACTGCATGCCACTCCTGGAGTTTTGGCTATGGACCTCACCCGGCTTTACCTCATGAAGTCACTATGCCAAACTCTAGTCGTGGCATACGGTGGCCAAGTTTAAAACTCATCCAGTTTTACGATATTATAAAGTGGTTTCATTTAATTTGTGGTTTTGTTTTCAGACGAACGCCAGCTGCGACACCTGAAACATTTACAACGTTACTTAGTACGATTCAGGCGTCGTCAGGCAATAGGAACCAGAACTCGCAGAAAAAGAAAACCAAGAAGAGAAAAGGGGGGTTAGGCAAGCTAGAGAGCATGTTGTCAGAACAGAAGTTACAAGAATCTAAGAAACAGAAGGACTCCCTGGTGAACTTCCTCTCCAGTGTATAGCGTTACTAAGCGTGCCAAGGGACAATGTTCACAGAGCAGCACAGAGTTTTCACTCAAAGGAAACGGTGGATCGTTTAATTATATTGATTTTTTAAAAATAAATGTAACAATGAGACATAAGCGTGGCTTTTCTTATTTTCCGGTCATTGCCTTGCCACAGGTGGGAGCCACTACTCTGGGAACTACTGAGGGAGAGAGAGGGGGGCTGTTTTACTACACCGAGATTACAGATTTCCACTTTTTTAAGGAAATCCTTGTTTTTATTTCTTGTATAAAACATGATAATATGAATTGAGCCTCATTCACGCCAATGTACAGTCTCTATGGATCTAGTAAAGTAACGTTTGCTTTGGTGCCTAGTGTACAGTCATTCCGCCGAGCCCTCGAGAGGGTGACTGGAGAAGCAGTATATGAAAGAGACTATTATACAGGTGTTGCCGTTCAGCGCCGCCCTACGATGCGTTATTTCGGTAGGCCACTACTTTGCCTATAGCAATACACTGCAATCATAACCAGAGTTTGAATGGTGGGTGTGATTACAAGACTTCAAAGATAAGACAGCTGGAACAATCTAGGACATTGTCTTAACAAGTCTGGTCTGTCTAAACTTTGAATTGATAATTGTCTGTTTTTACATAGATAAAGATCTTATCTTATTTAATGATGGGATCTCTAAATGGGAAAATATTAACTTTGGTGTACCGCATGGGTCGGTTCTTGGCCCACTACTTATTATTTATTTTATAAACGACATCTCGAAAGTCAAAACGAAATCCAAATACATTTTATATTTGGATGACCTCGTTCTGTACACATCGCATCCTTGTAGAAACCTAGCCCAGTTATTTTTACAGTGGCATTTGGAGAGTTTAGTCTAATGGTGTGAAGACAACCTTCTGACCATCAACACATCAAAAACAAAGGTGTGCTGGTATATAGACCACCGAAGCAATGCAAGTTGGCAACAAATACAGATAACAATTTTATCTAGGCATTGAGAAAGTGCAAACTGTGAGTTCATCTCGGTGTGGATGTTGACTCTGGGTTAAATCTTGAAAAGCACTCGCGTAAGTTGATAAAATGCGTGCAACAAAAAGCCTTCCACCTAAACAAGATAAGATACGTAATGACTAGGTCTGTTGCTATTAAATTATACAAAATGGCATTATTACCGATATTGGATTATTATAATATCTTCATGGAAGGAGCAAACAACATATGGTTAGAAAAGATACAGTGGGGCCGAAATAGAGCATTATCCATGGGGCACACTGTTGAACAACTCCATAAAATCACCCGTATCCCTATTTTAAAATCACCTCGATAAGGGTATAAAACAGTGTCTTCTAAAGGCTGTTTTAAAATAAGGCATAAGAGTGCCCAAATCATCCCATGAAAACTAATGATATGCTATAATAGCTTCAGAGTATATAACTAGTCCAAATCTCAGTATAGAGGCACAAATTAATAAAAGGTTTGAATCTCTACACGAGAATCTCTCTCATGGCATTTTAGGCGTAAAGCTTATGTCTAAATCTCTATGTGGGGGTGAATCTCTAAGCAGATACTGTCGAAAACGCACCGAACGATAGGTAAAAACCTCAAAATGAATGACACCAGGGGAATGGAGGGTATACACAATCACTTCATGTGAGTGTCTGTGGCGGACTGGTAGTCTCCAGGAAATAAATCAGTCTAGCAGACACACGGTATGATAACCCACTGCGGTTAGAGCAAATTGTGATCTAGTATTTCCAATTTAAAATAGAAAACATAATTTCATTAGAGATGGTGATGTGTTAAATTCTAAAACCTGATGGCCCATCACCATCTTAAGAAGTATGATAATCTCGGGGTCGGAGTATATTCTAGGATTTGTGTACACATTATTCGACTCAGACTAGGACTAATTTTATTTGGTGAAGCTTATTTTATTCGTTTTCTCTTATTTAATAATACACAAAAGGTGATAGCGCAGTATTCATTTTTCTATATTCTAAATTATTCTTTTCGGTGTTCTTATCACTTCTCACGCTATACAACGTTTTATACAGGTTTTCCTGGTCAGAAGCGTGTAATAGCGGACTTCGGCTTCCGACACGCCCCAACATGGCCTGCGACACGCTCCGACATGGGCGCCGAATCACAGGCTTCCCGACACGCTTATGACAATTCCAACATTTTGGAATTATCCGAGCGTGTTGGGAGGCTTCCAACATTTCAGGGCATGTCGGGGTGTGTCGGGAGGCTATCATTGTCTGCTGCACTAATGGAGGCAGGCTTCTGACAAGGATTACGACACCATTCCGTCAAGAGTCGTCAATTTTATGTGATATATTTTAAAGATATGATCTTAATATATTTTGGAAAATTCTCTCAACAGGAATGCCCCCAAATTGCTATAGATAATTATTATTATAATAGAATATATAGAGAGCAGTAAAAAGTTCAATTTCACATAGTTAAACCCATGTCACATTCTTCAAACTTTCACAGAATATAGTACATGCATAATACAGTAGAGCCAAAGTGTCCGCGTAAGCTTACACAGGGTTAAATAAACACCAAATATAGGGAACCGTTCCTACCGAAGGTGTTCGTTAACGCGGGGTGTCCGCTTACGCAGGGTGTCCGTTAGGCGGGGTTCTACTGTAGTACTTATTTAGTTTTTAAAAATCATCAGTCACTTTCATTGTCTTTGAAACAATTCGGGAAAACTGCATTCCATCGTAGCCCATGTTGGTTCCGTGGTCTCTTTTCCCCGCAAAAAACTGTTTTGACACGCTCCGAGAAGAGTGCTGAGATTGGGCTACGACAGAGAAATTCTGTATCGGAGTGTGTCATAACGCTTGTCATAGCATGTCGTAACTAGTGGGTGCAGGGGCTTATTATACAATCGGTATGGTTGAATTTGAATGTTTACTATACGAGGCTGAAAGGTCTGCCTCCAGGAAGATGCTACCTTGAAGTGAGAAAAAAAAAAAAAAAAAAATGGTTGAATTTGAAAATGTTTTTAATTTCTTCCTGATTTCTCGGAGAGGTATGTAGCGTTTTCTTGTCATATCGTCCGTCTATGCCATCACATTTTCTTCAAGATGATTGTCATGTTAATGAGTAAGAGCACTTTTGACCTTTCTTGAGGTATATCTGGGTTTTTAACCTCAACCAGTCTTTTATGAACATAGCCAACTGCAGGAAAAGTTCCAATGTCGCCATACTGCAGTTCATTCGAAGATTGGCTTAAATTTACATTCACACAGGATACTTTAGTAATTTTTACCACCGACAGAGTCTAATATCACGCAAAGCTCAATAACAAAATATATCACTTAAACCATACACCAGAATTAATCTTTAAACTGGCTGATAATCAGTATGATATAAGGATAAACTGAGCAGTTCTAAATCTGAATGTTATGATTGACAATAATTTAAGTTCAAATTATTGTAAATGCCTTCTGAAAAAGAAAACAACTTCCCAAATCAGGCAACATGGAGAACAGTGTGTTCAATCCAAACCACTACTCTACTCTTTCAAATATGCTTTCATTGGAGTCGTAACTCGGGTCGTTACACCTAGATACTTTTCCAACATGATACCGGTCGTCTTTGCATTCCACACACACAATGGGTCTGTTCGCACGAGACTGTTGGTTGGGTGATATATTTTTTACAGTTCCAACAGCCAGGGTCATATCATGGCGATATGGATTCTACAATACGAGAATGGCAGAAAGGAAGGAAACTCATAGTCACGTCTAATCCTCGATCCCTCGACCCCGGGATTAGCAAGTCAGTGTGCTTCCGACCGATTAATTGTCTGCCTAGAATCAGGCTTGGTTCCACATGTTTAATTTGAGATTTATATTTATAGTTGAAAGTACATCATAGCTCAAATCGCTTTTTTTCCGCAATACATTTTGCCTGTACCTATCTAGTAACACTATTATATTACCACCACCTCCCAACATAACAGCTCGGATTACTTTGTTGGCTCGAGTCAATCGAAATTTCTGCTCACAGGAGTCTGACACGTTGAAAATCGGCATCCCTTTTGTCGCAGTCGCCTGACTTAAGTAATTCTATAAAGTATACACGAAATTATCATCCTATATTTATTTATCCAACGTTGTTTTCAACAAAATTTGTTTTCAGAATGCAAGGTCAAGTGATCACGTGATCTGGTATGATCTGAGTTAATGATCGATGGGCTGTCTGGATCAGAATCATTAGACCCTGGTCGATATGATATTACATATTTCTCAATAGCAACAGGACATATTCTATTGATAACATACCAGAAAGAAAGCAATTATATAAGCTTAATCCAGTGAATTATTTTGTTTGGGTGTTTTATTTGAAAATGCGACGGTGGGATCTAGCCAGACGATTTTGTAGTTATCTCGCAAAGAGCAATAAGATAATGTAAAAGATTGAGCGTCATTTGGGAAGGCAGTCTTTCCTACAGATTCTGACTTGAGCCATGCGCCACTAGTATAAGGGAGGGAGGAATGTAACTAAACCTGTGCCGGGAATTGTGAACAAATATCAAATAAGCATACTGGCCTTTATCTCACCCGGTATTTATTTCCCATAGACTTAAGATTGAGAAATAGTACTCAACGCCCATGGATTCTTGTAAAAAAAAAAAAAAAACTCCATGGGGATAGATGTCACAAATGTCAGCTAATTAGTGAGCGATAGGGGTTACATAAAATCTGAACCTCACTCGATCCATAGCTACTGAAAATATGCCATTCACTTTCGTTTGCTACGTAATCTCACGAGACAAAGCCGAGTGAGATTGTTCAACAACCAAAACTCATGGCATATTTTCAGAGGCTATGGACCTTGATGCAGTTTCTTCTTAGTCCTATTTTCATATGGATTATATTTATCTTATATTATGGAGATTAGTTAGAATACCAAATGATACTAATCAGTCACCTTTTATCAATGATAACCATTCGCTTTCCCAACTTCAACCAGGTGAAAACTTTCGGTAACACCACTACTGTACAATTTGAAGAAGGCAGTCATTCAACAGGCACTACATATTACCAACTGGCAAAACACAACATACATCAGTATACAAACGGGTACACTGAAGTATAGTTCTTTCCACACATAGTTGATACATGTGGCTATTTCAAAATAGACGACACCATAAACCTAATTGGTAAAAATATCTCCTAACTGCGTAACTTTTTTTCCTACGAGGAACAAAACACCGCCACATAGGATCATGTCACGATTCCTTATGCTCCTGACATGTAAAAGGACGGATACTATTGTTGCAGTCCTTTATATAGCGGCCATCCAGAAAATACGCATGCAAAAGTACTGAAAGATTTGAGCACCACCCCACATCTCCAGCTTGCACGCTTTAGATAAAAGAAGGAATTTACGCCAAATTTCCAATACGTTTTAGCACCCCTCCCCCCTGCGTTCATACATTATAGATAGCCCCATACACAGCATGATTTCTGAATTGATTGTCCGACGCTACAACCTTCACAAGATTTAAGTTCAGACCATAATGCCTCTACACAATCGTTGTAGGAATTAATATAACTGCAGCAAACATGTTTGCGATAATCGAATCTTACCACTGTGACAACGCCTTAACAACAAATATTGATATTTTCACAACGTTCAAAATTTACGACGTGATTATATGCAAACGGCTGTAGGTAATCTAATATGGCATACATCAATATGAATATCTTGAGTTTTAACTGGTGCATTGTATGGACTCGGCCAGTGACTGCAACCATGGGCTTGTACCTCCAATCAGTAGATTCTACGCACTTATGCTGCCTCCAGAAACCCTATACAACTGCATCTTTAATTCTATTAGATAGGAACAGGCTTTCAACATGAGGCAGTACTAGTGTACATGGCAGGCCTACTCAAGAGGATTGGTTTAATCTAGAAAAACAGTAGAAGGTAGCCTGCTGTGCAGGAGAGGCAAACTGAACAGTACTGGCCTACGTTAGAGTACAATCAGACTATCAATAAGCATCTATCTGGTACTCAAATAAGTTATGTGGAAAGTAACAAGTAATATTTAACAATTAATTACATCAGATGTGAACAAACATAACAATGTCAAAAATGATGAAACTAAATGACGAAGCCTTGATATCTATTTGCCCTTAAGGCTTCGGTCATTGCACATACTTGAAAAGTGTTCAGAAATTATTTCTTCCTATAAGTATATATTTACTTGGATATCATTCTGAGGTTCCATTGAGATATCCTTCTTCCAATCTGATCATATTGCATACTTTTCCCTAATTACCACTTATTCTAGTAGAAGATTATAAGTAAATTCCTATAGAGGGACTCTAAACCCGCCCCTTCATACGATTTTACTAAATTCCTAGAACACCTTGAGTTAATATAAGTTATGAAAACAAACATTAATAGTATATGAAAATATTATTCCAATAAAAATAATACCCGTGCTACAGTTCTAATGTATATCTTAAGGACCACTGTTTAGTTTCATTAGACAAAAGATATTTACAACACATATATACATGTAGGTGGGCTGACAGCATACAACATGGTACGGGTCATAGGTGGTGTACCGACAGCATACAACTGTGTACAGATCATCACGTTCGTGTGCTGACAGCGTACAATATTTTGCTATATACCCATGCTGTATATAAGGTGAATACGCTCAGTTTCGCCATATAGCGTAAAAATGCCGTACGGAATACTGTTCCGTACGCCAGAATACGGAACACCACCCGGTACACGTTGGCTAAACTATCAGTTGTTAGGGCATATTGAATTTTTTTATATTTATGTCGGGTATTTAGTTAATATGGAATGACCTAGCATGCTTGCACAAGCCACAAAACTCGATGATAATTTACAGATTGTACGGAACTCTGTGTAAATGCCTCGGTCTGTACAAGCCGTAAATTTACATCTCGTTTTATGGCTTGTACAGAATGGTCAGGACGTTCTATATAATGACATGTCATAGGTGGGTATGCTGACAGCATACAACTGTGCACAGTCAACATTTGGGTGTGCTGTCATCATGTAGTTTGGCTATCACAACTGTGTACAGATTAACACTTGGGTGTGCTGACATGATACAACTGTGTGCAGGTCATCATGTAGTTGGGATGTCAGCATACAACTGTGTACAGGTCAATATGTAGTTGGGATGTCAGCATACAACTGTGTACAGGTCAATATGTAGTTGGGATGTCAGCATACCACTGTGTACAGGTCATCATGTAGTTGGGCTGTCAGCATACAACTGTGTACAGGTCAATATGTAGTTGGGCTGTCAGCATACAACTGTGTACAGGTCATCATGTAGTTGGGCTGTCAGCATACAACTGTGTACAGGTCATCATGTAGTTGGGCTGTCAGCATACAACTGTGTACAGGTCATCATGTAGTTGGGCTGTCAGCATACAACTGTGTACAGGTCAATATGTAGTTGGGCTGTCAGCATACAACTGTGTACAGGTCATCATGTAGTTGGGCTGTCAGAATACAGGTAATCACAGGATCATCATGAAGCAGCCGTAGCATGATTATCCGCCATGTTGCAGACTCCGCTGATGAGGTCATTAAATTTTCCTGGTTGGTCCGCGTACACATGGTGCCCAGCGCCTTTTACTACCTGTAGAAACAAACAATATAGCTCTAGCAAAATTCACTCATAGATCATACACAGTTTTTAGGTAAAGTATTCACCCCCGACCTCCTTTAAGGGGTGAACAGCTGTTCTATGTAGTCACACATGACCTTCCCAAATCTCCCAAATCTACCTCATACGTCGTCAGTGCAGGTCTCTTTTTATAACAGCGTTTATGACAGAAATTAGTACATTGAGGTGTCCTCAGTGATGAAAAGAAGTAATTCATATATCTATAGCATTCTTTACAGTATAAGTGGAGACAAGATACTTTTTTCCTGATCTAAATGACAATATTTCCTTTTAAAATGGGTCAACATTACCAGGGCTCCCTGGTTTTGGGGGAGCTGGTTTCTTGTGCTGAGTAAATTAAAAATCCTTTGCCTACAAGCTGGGTTATTCCGATATGAAGGTAAACTCCCATTATTATGTGTATCCCCTCTATCTTTTAAGCGACCCGCTAGAATCTTGCATTGAACTATAGTTAGGTATGCATAAACAACTAACATGCAAGGGTCTCCCTGCATTACTTGGCCTGCTTGTGACAGACACACACTGCATCGCTCAAGTACTCACGGTTTGGTAGTCAGGCCAACAGTTTAGCTCAAATATTCGCCTTAAACTACCAAAAGTATTAGACTATATTTACAGCGACGAATTCTCTATGTCTGTTGCATCCAATTCCCAGGTTTGATATAGATTTTTTTAGCAGCAGTTTATATGCTAGTCACATTTTATTTCCAAAGTGGCATTCTTGTTATATTGAAACATTGAGTGACCTTTGACCCTGCTTTGACCTGGTATCGCAACGAGCTACACTCTCCAAGCATAGATCTTTGACCCTAGTAAGCCTAAGCAAAACGAAAGATCTGCCGGGAGAGCGGATCTGCTGGTATCCTGGCATGTAGCGAGTGATTAATCGAACAAAGTTGGGCGGCTGGCATAGCAGGAGTGAGGGGCATTACATAACAATAACTACTAATCCTCGTTGCTATTATCCAAAATGTCTTAACTCGTTAACATTATAGCTCACTCTGCACTCGCTTATAGTACAACAGACCCCAGGGAAATGTCTTCAGGAATTCTCCAGACTGGGAGGGTTAAACACAATTGCTCACACACACCTGTCCTTAAGAAAACACCTATCATGACACACCTTTTGCCTCAGACACTAATGAAACCATAAAGACCTGTTATCACACAAACACGTATTCTGTTCTCATGCACACACACATATACTTACTTGGACGTCAACATAGGAGTCTTTGCGGATGTACTTGATTTCATAACCAGAGCTGTTGTCCACCCAAGACCTTGATCCATATATAACAGTCATTGGGAGGTCATCTGCTATCTCATGGATTCGTTTTATCATCGGGTTTTTGGCCCAGCCAAACGGGATGGACAGCGATTTGAAGGCGGCCTCACCACTGCAAATAGTGACCCAGTTAAAATTCTGTGTACAGAAACATACTCCTGATTAATTTGCGGTTTGATAATTCTTATTTAAGAGAAGATCTTCGATAAATACTTAATGATAGAGAACATCAACTAATGGTCTAAAATTATCAAAATGATTAATGACTTAATTGCTACTATTATACTTCACTAATCATTATATTCACCATCTACGACTTCCATCAGCTCTATTTTACCTTTGTATTGCTTTTATGTGCTTTATATGGCCTGTTGGTAATAACATGTTTTATAGTTGCAAGGCTCTGCCAGTCACCCACATGATAACATCTTTCAGTTAATTCACAAGACGAGTTTTGATAACACCATAGGCACAGCATGCATCAAATAGTCATTCCAAGGTACTCATCTTTAGTTTTGGCCAAGAACCATATTCCACAGTAATAGGATATTATGACAGACCTATACCATGTGTACACTCTTGGTATGCCAGGAAGGCATATTAGGGACTGTGGTGGGATCCGGATTCAAATAATGTTCCCCTAAAATATCTAATAGATTGTCTTGTGCTGTATATCTAATCAGTTTAACCCATTCACGGCGGGTGATGTCATATGGCATCAACCGTGCTAGGGCGGGATGATGCCATATGGCATCATCTGTGCTGGGGCTGGTGATGCCAGAAGGCATCATTTTTCTTAAATTTGCAGAATTTCGTTTTTTTTAATAAAATAGAAGATATTGGAGATATAGTCATGAAATGTTCACAGAATATAGATACAACACCCTGGTAATGATTCTGGGTGAAATGGTCAATAAGGTTAATGATTGCATATTTTACCACATCCTAAACTATTGAACTATCACAATAGGCTTGATACTTCCCGCCCCCAGGTGGTATACATTAGCCCTAGTACCCACCCTTTACCACATACTATTGCCACAGGTACCCGCCCTTAAAGGGTTAAGTAAGCATATGTTTGTAGATAATAACTAAAGGAAATAATTCTCTGAAATTACAATATGAAAATATTGCATCATTTCCAACCAAGCCTTTCTTCTCCATTTTCTGCCTACCATGACAGTGATTTGATATATGGCAGATTCATACATGGGGCTTTTTGCTACTTTTCTATTTTTATAACAAAACAGTCAATTTTGACTTCTACGATGAGTCAAAATGATAAAAGAAATTTCTACTCGATTAAACTGGGTTTTGATTTTGCTTCCATATGGAATTCTATGGATTTTTCACTCATATTCTAGAAAGTTAAACATTATGCCTAACTTTTAACACGATTTCTGAGAAAATACATCAAGAACGAAAACTGATAGATTATCTCAATAAATTCAAAATGTATATGACAATAAAGTCCATAATCTCTGGTCTGATGTGGTACCTTTTGCAGATCTGTATCTCTTTTTACAACCTAAGTCATGAAAATTTTGGTATATCAAGTCAAAAATAACTAGTCCAGGTCACAGCACACTAACGGTGGCTACACCGCGATGGACAGGCAAAACCTAATAAATTAGCTTTTGCCTGTGACTTGCCTTATAATAACCAACCACTGGCCACCAGCCATTATACACTATAAGCACGTTTGGAAGATGCACGGCGGAGTCGAAAATCGTCGGCCTGGTGGAGCACGCCCGTAACTATACCTTGCTTCATTGGGGAATTTAGTGATACTGCTGAGTTACAGGGTTAGAATCATGAGACAACTAGACGTTCATACCTTGGGTGCTGCACATTACAGTGGTAAATATATTGAGCTACCACCTCTTCATCTCCGAGTGTTGAGAATTTCTTCATCAGATCTGGCCTTAACTTATGAATCATCCGTGGACCTGAAGTATTACAATTCTTCGCTGAAACCTCATTCAGGAAAGTCCTCGTAATTATTTAGAAAGATATAAATATATGTTGCTTTGAATACCGTACGGATTACCATTATGAAAAGGCAACTTAGAAATCTGTCATATGGCACATTTTACTAAAACCCCGTAGAAATTCAACAAAAATTTGTATTTTGGGTCTTAGTTGTTTGTTCATGCAAAGGCACGATACCGAATAATTTGCTATGACTTTTATATACAGCGATCTAGATCTACAGACAACTAGTAGATGACAATATCTATCGAAAAGACATCCAAATTTTTTTTTTAAATCAATAAATCTTTTCTAAACAAAAACAAACCAGAGACAATTGATAAGTGTGAATACTAACCGAAGGGGCCTGCGGCTCGGAGACCGGCAAACGGATTGAAGGGCTGTGCGGCACGCGCCAGGAAACGAATCCAGCGCGGCAGTTTGCTCGACTGGTCCGAGTCGGCGGGCCGTTCGGGGAACCCCCAGGGGTCGACGAGCACCAGGTGGCGCACGTGTTGCGGGTAGGAGGCGGCGTAGGCGGCGCTCAGGAAGCCGCCCAGACTGTGGCCGAGCAGCACGAACTTGTCGACCTTCATCTCCTGGCGCCAGGCCTCCATGGACTCGACGAGCTCGGCCTCGGCCAGCAGCGAGTCCTTGTTGAAGTCCGGCCGCGAGCTGCGACCAAAGCCCAGCACGTCGAAGGCGTACAATGGCCGGCCGTCCGCCAGCTTCTCCAGGTTGAGCGCCCACAGTCCCACACCGGCGCCCATCCCGTGAACCAGCACGAGAGGCGTGGCGGGCGTCGACTCGTTCATCGACACGGTGCGGATATATTGAGTCCCATTGGAGATGCGTATAAAACTCCGCGTCAGCTTGTCCCAGATGTCTGACGAGGGCAAGACATGTAATTAGATGAACACCCCTCTTCAACAGTTAATTGTATTCCTGCATAACTCATTGATCATCATTGCTATGGAGGTGAACTATTTTCAAAATATCTTTTTAAAAAGTACACATATTTACTGTATACCCATGCCGTATGTACTGTAAATACGCACCGTTTCGCCATATAACGTAAAAATACCGTACGGAACACTGTTCCGTACAGGAAAATACGGAACACCTTCCCATATACGTTGATTGAAATATCAGTTTTTAACACACCAAAATCAATATGATTTTTTCTAATTTGTACAAGCACAGCACGGTAAGGATGTTCTATATAATTACATGGTAACGCGTTGAGTATGACTTTCTATGGTGTTAGCGGGAATGATCACTTACGGCAGTGTATCTCCGTGGCTCATGGGGCAACAAAAAAAGGAGTTCCCCAGGAGATTTAGAGTCATAATAAATTCCTAAAGAGAATATCACAGTCAACCAAATACCGTAGTTATAGGTATTTCAATTGTTGTTATCGTAGCATGACATTGTTTTATCAGTTTACTCGGACACCTTGGTTGGAAATGAAACCATCTTTATAGGGTTTATTTGTACAACTACGTTACTTTTGTGAAATGACTGACACTTACTTGATAAAATATTTTTCTCTGCCTCGGCTAAACTCAGAGGTGAGGTAGGACACCATCGAAACCAGTCCCGGAAGAACCAGGGGTTCCTAAAACAAAGTAACAATCATATGAAAAGGATGTATTCTATACCACATTTCTCGGACAAATAAATGATAGATATTGCTGAAACAGATCGACGGTGGTCAAATGATGGGTGTACTATTATCAGAAACAGGTTTAAGGTGGACGAAGGAGATAAGTTTCAGTTATTTTGGCATTTTTGTAGATGCCGACGCCGTAGTGGGAGGGTCGTGGAAAAACGCCAGATTAACGATTATATCTATGAATTATCAATAAATGTCGTATTCATTCCCTATTAACGTGAGAATAAGTTCAATGAACCCAAAGAGACAGGGATAATATTATATGGTGGATCAATGAATTTTAGAGCATCCAAGAGATAGCAGCAAACTCCAAATCAGCAATGCAGAAAATTCTCAACGACCAAGGAAAACTGACAAAAGTTGGCGTATACCTCTCAGAATACAGAAACCATACTAAATCTAGATTTCTACTGCAGAAACTTGGTAACCTACTCTTAAGGGAAATGCCTGGAAGTAATCAATTAGCTGTAACATTGTTGCCAAGAGACACACCAATTAGAAGATGCGCTAGAGATAAGTAGGCCTACATTGTTATTTGTTTAAAAAAAAAAAAAAATCCTCATCAAAGAAAATATTTCCTCTCTCCCTATAGCAATACCAAAAGAAAGATTTTACACCCCCCCCCCCCCTTCCAAATATACTGTTGCCATGAACCCCCCTCCCCCCAATAAATATTTATGAACACTCACTACCAAGCAAAGGGCAAAGTTCAAACATCGTTAACATCAAGACATATTATGAAAATGTGTAAAGCATTTTGGCACAAAACAAAAGGATGGCAGGAGGCAAGCTATATAAGATTGTCCCCTTAACAATTTGCTTAAGATCTGTGATCTAAATGAAAAGCAGTACGCCGTAGTGTAGACTTTTGCAAGTTTTGGCAGTTTTGCCAGTACGGTATTATAACTGCATTGGAGAGAGGAGAAAGTATTCGTTCAAATTGGCACTTTGGCTTTGGGTATGGACGGCTACCCTCTAAAAATTGATTGCGTGTTTATCCATCATCATATCAAATATATAAAACACAACTTACCTTTCTTCTGGAACCAATGACAAGTCATCTACTGCCATTTTAACCACAGATTCCCTAGGGTTTTTACAGCAAGTCATGCAGTTGTACTTCAACACACATTGCAGGAGTTCCCTCAGTGATAGTTCTACGTCACTCAGGGATTCCCGAAATGTCATGTGAGGGGACTGGTCCCGCAGCCCACCTCGGATAAGAGAATCACAACAGTTTTCTGCTGAAATGGTTCAGGTGCCGGTTAAGTAATTCAGTGTTTTGAATGTCTGTGCCAATAAAGGAATATCATTTTGTATATCATATCCTATTACATATTATTAGTGTCATATTGGTAATAAAAGTTCTCCAAATAATCTCCTTTACTTCAGTTATTTATAAAAATAAATACATACATCCTTGTGAGACCTAACCTTACCGTAGGAAAACAATCATGGCGGAAGGAGGAGAAGATCCAGGTGACAACCCGTTTTCATACCGCAATTTTAGTAAAAGTAAGAAGAAGTCTCCATCGGATACATTAGCAGGAGCATCAAGCGATGATAGGGAAGATGTTTACGACATGCCAGACGTTCAGAATATCGGCGGTAATGACGAGGAACGGACGCGGCGCCCGACGACAGCTGATGGTGGGTGGAGTCCCTGTCTATGAGTATGACTCTCATGAATAACTCAATCAAGATAATAGCCTAAATGATATTGTAAAGATATTGCAATAATAATGTATGTTACACACCTTTAGTATCATTCATGAGAATCAATTCAGATATTTCATTTTGCTGGGTCAAAAGCTTGATCGTCGTTCCTGGTAAAAGTACTAAAACTCTACTGTCATTCTCAGGAAAAGTACCCAACTAGATCTAGATCTAGATTCTCGATCTTCTAACTTCTAAGTACTATGTCATGTGTAACTATGAATCTATTAGTAACTGATTCCTATTAGTAACGTCGGTCACTTCTATTAGTGATAGCAGTTCTGTATCAAAGGCCATGGGAAGCCTTTCTACAGATTACCGTCCAACGCTCGCATGGGCCACATGAAACTTCGTTGTTTCAAACATTATTTCGAAAAGAAATAGAAAAAAAATATCTTGAAAATTGAATATGATGATCTCCAAGTACATGTATTATGGAGCACATATCTACCATAATACGTTGCTTTTTACATAGTAAGTTCCATGTCATTTTCCTTAAACCTTCCCAGAACATAGTAGATATATGGTACTACATATTTAGGTTTTTATTTAGGTCACTGTGCTTGTTTTTTGTTGCTTTTTTTTAACTAAAGAAAACTATATTATAAGTAAATGTTAATTAGCCTATTCTACCTATTTAGATTTACTTATTTGAAATTAGAATGAATGAAAAAAAAGAAGAAGTATTGACTGATAATTAACAATATATATATAAATAACCAGGTGGCACCACCGTGAATTGTAGGATATGCCTTTAAAGAATGCTTTAAATCAAAGACAAGTACGGTAAAACCCCGCTCGAGACGTCCAGCAAATGGGCTCAAGGCGATTTGGCGTTGACAGCGAGTGCAGACGGGAAAAGGCTCAAGGCGTCCAATTTCCTTAACAACACTCGCAATGTTAGAATATATACTGATTCATAGCCATTCTGTTCCAAAATGATGCAAAGGATTATTGCTTTTGATGGGTCTGTTTTGTACACGGCCGCCGGGGCAAACCATTTGCGACCAGAGTGTGTCACGGTCTGTCACGTTTGTCCATCCCGTCCCCCTGGGTCGTGTCACGTCCCTCCCGTTTGTGTCCACGGGGGTCCATGGAGCACTGAAACGTGGCCACCGTGGCCCGGTGTAAACCTAACATTACCGTTTTAAATTCCCTATATTTTTCCTGAGTCCCAATTTACATCCCTGCTGGATGGAGTAGTGAAACTCTTCAGTGACAATACAGAGAAAGGAGAATACCAAAACTAGATTAGAGATCCTGACAGTCCTTATCAATCCTCACACACACCCTGGCGGTGTGCTGCACGCCTATCATTCATTCAGCTGTGCCAACTACACTCGCAATTGGACCTTACTTCCGCAATTTCAGCATCTGAAAGTTCATCACTAAAAGAGCCAGAAAAGAAACATTATTATTATATACCTGTGGTAGTATATCCTACACATACTGCCCGCTCCTACCCATGGCGTATTTATACCCGTACGCCACACTGTGACGTACGGGGTATGTGATCACGTGACCAGGTAGAATTTCGCCATTTTTAGGTATATAATAATACGAAAACAGGCTGACTGTCTTCGTACGTCAAAATACTTTGTAAAACTGTTGATCACATACATCCCTCTGCCTACGGCATCGGGATGTATGTGATCAACAGTTTCACCGCGTATTTTTGACGTACGAAGACAGTAAGCCAGTTTCCGTATATTATTATATACCTATGACCGTATGACCCACACATATGGCCCGCTGCTACCCATGACATATGTACAGCCGTACCTCACACTGTGATGTACAGGGTATGTGATCACATGAGTAGCTAAAATTTCGCCATCTTTAGGTATATAATAATACGAAAACGGGCTGACTGTCTTAGTACGTCAAAATACTTGGTAAAATTATTGATCAGATACATCCCTCTGCCTTCGGCATGGGGATGTATCTGATCAATTCTACCGCATATTTTTGACGTACGAAGACAGTAAGCCAGTTTCCGTATAATATCTTTAAATACTTCCTGCCAATCTTGCTTAGCTTTGAAAAACACTGAATCATTCAATCAGTGAGCTAATCGCACGTCTCTTTTCCTTAAGATGATCGACACAGACGAAAGGATGACAATCCATTCTCGTTTAAAAAGTTTCTGAAGAGTAACAGCCGTCCAAAAGCACCCAGCGGTGGCCTGGCTACTCTGGACCTCGCTAACGACCTGCCTGACTTCATCCAGGATCACTCGGCGAGCCCGGCGTGCTCGGATCGTCGGCCGCGGATCCCGCCCCAAGACGTGCCGCTGCCCGACTTCGCCCTGGACAGCAGCGCGAGTAGCGCCATTAACCCGGCGGCCACGGGCGGCTTTGAGGTGAGCGCGATGCCTGAGTTGGACGGGGAAGGCATGCACCTGCAGGCCGGTCACCACGACTACCCAGACACCGGCCAGCGCCACCGGCCCTTCGGTTTCCTGAGTAACTCGCCCCCGGACATTGGTGGTAACGGTCACATGAGTAACTCGGACGCAGAGGACGAGGACCCAGACGGGATCTTGGAAATTCCACAGGCCAATGCCACAGGCGGCCTGCCAGACTTCTTATCTGACAGTGCCGTCAATAGTGTAGACATGCGTAGCATGGACAACCCTATGGCTCTTGCCAATGACTTTATGTATCATGCCAATGGAGATTACGACTTGGAACTGAGGAAGGTAAGTATTGGTTGTTAGTGCGTATACTACATAAAGTATGCTATTTAGATACTATTATATCTGAAAATGATGATTGAATTTCTAAAGTACTATATTTAAGAGCAAAGCAGTGTAACAAAGCAATTTCCCCAATTCAGGATTTATCCGTCATATCTTGGAAGACTCTATGCAAGAGATTGCTACTGAATGCTGTAACATTTCATTACAATGCTCATCGTTAACCTCCGTCCGATTGTGTGTAATTGAACCTTGTTACTGTGAGTACCTTGACGCATTGACTACGGTGAAACTTTTTTCCTGTACATAACTACATTGAAGCCACATTACACTGAGTACAGTGAATTGTCAATGTAAAACCGCATTGCCATAAATGCAATAAAAACTCTTGACAATTAGTTACAATTATCATGATATCATCTTGATTAAATGAGAGAAGCTATACCTTGTTAAAGTAATTGTAGTTAAATCTCGTCACTATGTGTAGAGATACCTGCTTACATTGAAAGCAAAGCTCATTGCAATAGACCTTTTTCTATAGGCACCAGTGCACCGTATTTGCTTAATTACACAATGCCTGCAGCTATAATACCAGTTTCCATTAACTTCAGATAGATTACAGTGTCTGCATCATAATCTATATTATCCACAGCTCCATACTGGTGTGTTAAATATGTATATCGCCTCAGTAATACTTTAGATATGGCTAAAGCCAGGGACAGGCCAAGCGGGTCAAGGCAGCGATCTCTGGAATTGCCAATACAAAATAACATGTATGTGAGATATTTTTTCATAGTAACATCTCCCACTGATAACATAGTCTCTCAGAAGCAATAATCAGGTGAAATATTAAAAAGATAAATACACGCCGTTTTGTGCTGGAGATTCCGGATTTATAGATAGCACAAGATCATCATACATAGCTGTTCAAGAACACATTAGCAGGCCTGGTCAGTGTTTGATCGAGGACGCCCTCGCACCGGTAGGCCGTGCTGAACCTCGTGTTAATGACTAGAGAACCGATGTTATATTGAGTACATGACACTGAAAGTGGAATCTTGTTACAACAAATCACACATTAAAGATCTGAATAGAAATGTATGTGATACATGTCTTTACAATTACGTATTGTATTGCACATGAATTAGCTTGTTTGATTCAAGATTTTTTTAGGATTTTTTAAATTATTATTATTTATACAGTTGATAAATAATTCCCGATGGTAGCCGTTCTGTGATTGATTCCCGTAATTCGGGAATTTGTAACCTAGGCACAAAACCAACATTTCCACAGAGTGTTATGAAAGGACTTCCTTTTCCCCCCACACCCACAAGTCGCTTTATTTACCCTGGGTACGATTAGGCAGTAACTGCCTGTTTACAATCAATAACCAGCATTTGTAAGTCATGTTGTTTGGTAG
Organism: Alentia gelatinosa; assembly: GCA_950022655.1. Classification (NCBI taxonomy): domain Eukaryota; kingdom Metazoa; phylum Annelida; class Polychaeta; order Phyllodocida; family Polynoidae; genus Alentia; species Alentia gelatinosa. The sequence goes on along the minus strand of OX465585.1, from coordinate 18,261,158 downwards.
TATCTGCGAGTCCCTAACTATCAAGGTAGGCAACAGTAAATAATAGAAAAGATCCAATATATTATATGGGATACATAGAAGACAAAACAAAGAAAAACAAAAAAGGCAAGAATATGACATAGACAATCAAAAATTACTAGTACATAGTTTCAACTTTTGTTGTTGTTGCAATTTAGCTGAAGATCATTGTCACACAGTCATTTCATTGTAATAGTAATAGTTGAGAGATAGGTATATACCAATTTGATACTTAACGGTTAGTAACGGTTAAACATATACATACATAATATATAAATACAGGACTTATGAGAGAAACCCAACAGACCGTTGGGATCATGACAGGGGACCTTTACCGAATATTTATAATTAAAGATAGTGTAGACGGCTATTTCTGAGAACATTTTTCTCGTTATACTTGAATTTGGATTAAGTATCAATACTTCGATATTCTACTGGCATTTTATTCCAATGTTGGGCAGTTTTATACAGTATACTTCTTTTAAAACAATTGGTGGTTAGGGGCAGTTCTAAAAACTGCCATACAAGGTAGCATCGCTAGGAGAGAAGGACGTTGCCTCGTCCTGCATTGATTCAAGATATTGCATATTTAAGGCCAACTCACATTATCTTGGTCTTATTTAAAATCATACTAAAAATGTATACCCATGAGGAAACACCTTTTGCAATAACACCTTACAACTACGTATATAGACAAAGCAATCAAGGTAACTGGAGTCAATGTAATGGAAAACAACACAGCAGGAGACTAATGTAGGTAATGGTGAAATAATTGAACCACATTCAATTTTATGTTGATATGTATAACGCTTTATTACCCACCTGATACGGAGTCTCCATACAAAGCCTATGGAGATTACAGATCGCTACTGAGGAGGATACGGAGCTCCGTACCCTCCTAGGAGGATACAGATTTTTTAGATGAAAGTAGTCCCAAACATAACTTCGTAATTACGTTGAAAAGTTTTCTAACGATCATATTTATTGCTTAAATCTAAAAATAAGTGAGTAATAAATACAACATTACCATAATTTCGATCTGTGTGGCCGTATTCTCCTTGTAGTTGAAGCTACGCAATACTCGTCAACTACGCAGAGAATACGGCCACTCAGATCGAAATCATGGTAATATTGTGTATTTATCCTACCCCTAATAAAAAAACGACATAGGCTTAACATTGGATTTGTTTATGTCACGGGTGTGACATAATGTGTTGTTTATGTCACTACTTTCTCATATTCAAATATCGTGGAAACAGGGAAGGATAAAATCTAGACGCCACTCGTTTTGAGTTTATTTATGTCACTCTTTGTGCGGGCTCCGTAATCTCTCTCATGTTTGATTCTTGAGATTACGGACCCCAACAAAATGTGTGACTTAAATAAACTCATACTCAGACTCGTGATGTCTCTTGATATAACTTAAAAGGGTGGTTGGATTTTACCCCAACAATAGTCAAAAGCCTGCATTTAGTGCAAAGTTTAACTAGAGTAGAACTGTTATGATGCAATATCAGAAAACATAGTTTCGATGGCTGAAACAGGAAAATGGACTCTGAGAAACATATCTGTGAACTTCAGTGGAAGATCTGCCTTGTACAGAATTGAAATTTTGAAATAAACAGAATCACCAAAAACATGGCCTAAACATGGAATCAGAAATAGTTCTGAAAATCTTATATCTGCATTTCTGGTACGTAATAAAGGTTGCTATGAGTCAAAATTTACGTTTCTTAACATGTGCGTATACCCAAATAAGCTGAATTTACTGTCCCGGGGCTTCACAAGCACTGTGGTGGAGGGAGTAGCGAGTAATAACGCGTAAGATCTATGTCATCTCTACGGGTTGGGGAGGGACACTTTTGATGGGGTCGTTTCGGGAAAGAAATTTGCTATCGGAGTTATACAAGTTACTGTTGTAATTCTGATGTATCCAACTGTATGAAAACATTGAAGTGAAAATTTTAAGGAGTAAACATCATACTCTATTTTTCTGTTCCAGGTCCGAGAAGAAAACAGAGAATTAAGACAACAACTAACAGAAGCACGACAACTTGCAGAAACAGAGTCACAAAGGCGAGTATTACTGAGTAGACTGTAAACTGTTGCTTGATCAGAGATCATTTATGTATTGTAGTGCAGGTAGGGACACCCAGACATTGGGAGGTCACAGAGGAACTGGGAGTCCCGTTTGGGAGCTCGTAGAGGGTCTCGAAGACATTCCTCCATTAGTGGCTCCCTGCCTCCCTCCCTCCCTGCCTCCCTCCCTCCCTGCCTCCCTGCCTCCCTCCTTCCCTGCCTCCCTGCCTCCCTCCCCCCTGCCTCCCTCCCTCCCTCCCTGCCTCCCTGCCTCCCTCCCTCCCTCCCTCCCTCCCTCCCTCCCTCCCTCCCTCCCTCCCTCCCTCCCTCCCTCCCTCCCTCCCTCCCTCCCTCCCTCCCTCCCTCCCTCCCTCCCTCCCTCCCTCCCTCCCTCCCTCCCTGCCTTAGGAGAGTTGTAACACATTAATTTCCTTCACACGCATCACAAGTTGGGACCCTCCCCTTGACAAGGTGATGTCACACTGCCAAGAATCGCTGATACCCATGCTAACGGTTCGACAGACAACGTCGCTATGGTGACGAGTAGTCTTACTATCAATACTGACAGCAGATCGTCTGCTGTCACTCCAATGTGGTAGCTCGTAAAGCCAACATCACCATATTTTTTAATTAGCTGTTGATATATGATGTTATACTCTGTCAAAGTATGGGGTGTATAATGTTATTGATGTATTTACAGAGTTGCTGAAGTAATGCGTGAGATGGATACTGTACAGAAACGCGAGGCGGCGGAGACAGCAGCCTTGGAAAACATGGTTCTGCAGGTTGAGGCCAACCTGACAACAACTACGGTCAGTGCCTCTTACTCTACCCTCACCCACGAGAAAACCACGTTTACCTTCTACCTCGGTTATCTCAAAAGTAGATTGGTCTGCCTCAACAACAATATCGAGCACGAAACTTGACGACATACATGTACTTGTATTATTAGTCAACACCATTACAAGAAATATAAAGGCAGTCTCTGAATAAGAGAAGGGAAGAATGAAAGTTGAAACAATTTTATGATCAAGTGGGTTTTTATTGGTTGTTGCAAAATCATTACCAATTTTATGCTGACATCTGTTTGTGTTCTTGTTATCGTAGTTGTGTACAAAGTTAAACTGATGAATAGTGCTTGTTTTTACCACAGCAAAGGGCAGTTCATGCAGAAAATACAGTGGCCAAGTTGAAACAGGAGGTTCGGTCCCTTAAGGTAAACTCTATGTGGTTTCTTTTATATAAAAGCATATGCAACGTTAAAAGTCGACGAAAAAATGTAAAGCCTGTTTATGAGAGACCTACGTTTGTGACAATACGCTTTAATGTGACGTTCAGTAACAAGTGAAAGAACAAGGCAAAGCATGGACTTTGACCTCCATCGTTTATATCTCAATTTATTACATTTGAATATTTCCTCATATTTTTTTCTGACACGCTCCATTACCAAGTGAACGAAAAGAATTAAATATCTTTGGAATAGGATCTGTAAATACAGAAATTTTTTCACGAAAGAGAAAGTGTGAAGGACTATTATACTATTACTACTCAGATGGTGTGTATATAAATTTTTACCGAAACTAGGGTTTAATACAGTAATAGCTCTACGACAGGTGCAGTTGACTTGAAATTATACTTGCTTATTTTCTAACCTATCCAGGCCCAATTACAAGTGGCCGGAACACAACCAAATACGACTTCACCAGCGAACGATGTGGTCAAGGAAAAGGCGAAATATGCGGCGGAGCAGCTGTCAACGGCCGCTCGTAACGCCGAGCAGACGTTACAGTAAGTGAGACACAACTATCTCTCAATAACAAAATACAATTGCATTTTGTGACCATAAAGGCCTGAACCCATTGAGATACGACACTCTACGACATGGCTACAAATCAAGATTCATGCGCCATAATAGTGTCAATAAGGGCCATGACCCACTGAGAGATTTTAGGAAGGTTACTGAATGAAGAAATAAGTCTAAAAATTGTGAAACAGTTTCTTATTCCAATTATTGAATATGCTAAATTTGTGCACTGGAACATGACGAAACAACTTAGGAAACGGTTACAAACTTTATTAAATCAAAGCCTGCGAGTTGTTAGACATATAAGGGACTCGAGATATGGCGCTCACCAGGTACCAGCAGTGGCAACTCGCAGGTAAAACTTACTGGTTTTTGGTCAGCAATACAGCCTAAATTTTAGAGGAATTACAAGTAAAGTGTTTTTTCTTTGTTGACAACACTGGGTCTTGTGCACATACTGAGTTACGGTTTTGATCCGTGTGGTACTAGTCAAAATGTAGCCAGTCCAAGTAAAAGACTGATAGGCCTAAGTCTCCATCCAAAAGGGAGGAGGAGTCAGTAGAGGTTGTGACTCAGCCAGAAACATTGATCCAAACTTTGTCCACTGGACAAGTGGATCATTTCAGGGAACTGATAACAGTTCTCCTGGAAGAGAGGGACAAGAAGCATGCTGCCTTGCCCCCTCTCCTGTGGCACCCATGGCAAAGTCCTGCAAGACCGCATGGCATAGTGACTCTTGAGTCTTCTGACGAATAATTTGAGTGTGGACAACTCTAAAAACAGAGGAAGAAGCACAAAAAGATGCTGCAGACAATGTTGGCCTTGTCCCACGTTGTCGGAGTTCCATTGCAGAAGGACACGGTGAAGGAAAAGTGGGACCGCCCAAGCTGCAGGTGCACAAGCTGAAAACAAATTTCATCAGGGTGTCTTCCAGAGACTCTCAACAGCTAGACAATTTTTTGTCTTCGACACAGCAGAATATAGTTGCTGCTATGTCGGGAGTTGCCCAACAAGCTCAGGCCCTGTCATTACGGGGTCGTCGGATTGAGCAATAGTCCCACCCTGAACAGTTGTCTCCCTACCCTGAATATTGAGTCGCTCTCATGGGGGTAGTTGAGCCCATTAGAATGATAAATATTGCTAGTACCTGGCAAGTGCTGTATTTTATGTTCTTCAGACTTTCACAAAATATAGTATATGTATCATACTACACATGTAAGTTTTAAAAATTATAGGTCACCATCCTTGTTTTTGAAAGAATTGAAGAAAACCATATTCCCAGTACATTTCCTAGATAAATCAATCAAATGAAAATGGAACTCCTTTACCTGTTGGGTTGGATAAAACTAGACAAATCTTAAATTCTGGTTATGGAAGATACCAAAAAGAGCCAATTTAAATGCAAGAATATGGATCTTTTAAAAATCACGAGGTGGTGCTACTACGAATTTTAGGATATGCCTTAAGTTGTAGTGTTGTGACTTTGAGTTAGCTGCATGTTGACAGAGTGTGTTTTATTTGCCCACAGACAACTGATGAGTGGAGTAGAGACGCTGCGACTCGTCTCTTCCGTTCTCTCCTCCATCGACAAAGTGACGGACGCTGGCGCAGATGGCGACACCGACCAACCTGCAGAGGGCGCCACTGGCGGTGGTGCTGCCCTCTAGTAGTGGTCGTAGGAAATATAGCCCTCCGTCTTCAGAAACAAGAAATTAGAACTATTCCGTGTTAATGTGATAATAATGCTAATATGAATCCACGTGTTTTCGGTTCAGCAAAAGGGACAGCTTGTTATTGGTATTTGTTACATGTGAAACTATCTGTTATACATTTGTTGGTTCATCAGACTTTATTTGCGATATCGCCTAGTGCTGGTGTTTTCATAAGGTGCTGTATCTACAGTTGCCCAATGGAGATTATACATAATATAAAAACCATGAGTGAGAGATCGCTACACGTTGAGTCCATGAACATTGAATTAGGAGAAGAGGAGTGAAACCAAGTGCTTAGAGTACAAATAGTTTAGGTTAAACTTTGCCTATAATTAACCTCATTCATCAGTACTCCTATTATGTGCAACATGACCTGAAAGTATTTATAGATATTTTAACATTTTCCCGGGAGTTTTGGGGATGGGTATTGTGTTATGATGATGACGATTATATTGAGATACAGTGTGAACAAAGACTTGGGGATGTGGTGGTGTCTTTCTGTGCATGTAGCCATTATATATAGAGGGTAGACGGACCACAGTTACCACATACATGTAATGCATTTGCTCATCGCCAAGTATACCCTTTGAAAGTCTGTCTCCAAATTGTGTGCTCTCACCACATATAGAAACAATCCTCAGTCACTGAATATATTCATATGTAGTTCTCAATAAGGTGTTATTAGGATTTAACTAGGTAAGACAGAAGTTTCGTATTTCACAACAGGAAACGTTTGTGAAATGTCATTTGGGCATCTCATAAAAAATGTTCTGTTTAAGTATTGGATGTAACATGGTGATGATTTTGATTTCAAAATGTTCTAGGCCATGATATTTAAATCTCTCCGTTTATTTCATTTCCATATTTCTTGCTGTTTAGTCATTATGCAAATCATAGGAATGTTGAAGCCTTTGAATTATGTAAATACCGTATATCTTTGCTTTGGATGTAATGATCTCGGGTGGACGTTTTTATTTCAAGCTATGAGCGTTGCCCAAGAAATCTAGGCACTGCAAATTCAGTTGGGCCATTATTTTCTGTCACCTACTTCAGTGCTTATCTCTAAGTTTAATTTCATGTATGTGTCAATAGATTTCAAACGAGCAGACGATGTTAAGCAAAAGCTTACATTGACCAGTCAAGATAATATTGTAGATTTTGCTATCTCTGTCATGTGCCCATGGTAATTAGCATGGGGCAATAACCACAAAATTGACGTAGACTCCAGTATGAAAATCCTATACAAAATATGTTATGTCCGATTTACATGGTATGTTATGTCATAAAACCTTGTATAATAACAGGCCACTTTTGCAAAATAATGTCAATATCATGTGAACTGTGGTACCCCAGCCTCCTCTCCCGTCACCTCACCCTGCCTTCCTTCACTTCAGCTTGCTCTCCTGTCATCTTGACCTTCCCTTCCACGACTCGTAACTGTTTGCTCTCTACCCTCAAGGCTGAGATATTCTAAACAGCTGAGGAGGGAGATCACTCCCCGGTCTCCGGACGGTAAAATAGACGTTACCTGGCCTCGCTAAATATCCAGTTGGGCACCCTAATCCAATTTAATTTTTTGCAAGATGTGGAATAGCATGACCATCAAGTTCATATAAGTATAAATAGGATTTTGAGAACTTTTTTAAATTGTATGATCAATAGCTACAATTTAACTTGCCATACTGCCTAGTTGTAATAATATTGGTAGACCATGCTTTTTTTGTAATAATCATAAAGATTTGTCAAATCTCCGATTTTGTTTACTACTCTGCCGTGGTCCTAATCTTCCATGGCTCATTCTTTATCCCGTATGGCCTATGTGCTCTATTCGCTATTTACATGTTCTTATGCTTTATATCCTCTATTTTGTCCCGCATGTCTCCTTCCCTCTGCTCTGTCCCTGATGCCCTGCGCTTATCCCCATGCCCTATGCTATGTGCTGAATATTCGATGCCATGTAGTGTATGCGCTGCAGTGTTTACCTTGTCCACAATTACCTGTGTTGTACCATCATATTTTGTGGCATACACTTTGAGGCACGTGGAGTGTACCCTATAACCTCAGAGATCATATAAGAATACAGAAAATCCCCAGTTACGTGACACCCCGCAAAGGGAGACTTGGGAATACTTTTTATGTTTATTTTAACCCTGCTCAATAGGACACCCCGCACCACGGGACACATTCTCGGTCTGGTGGGTGTCCTGCTGAGCGGGGGTTCTAGTGTACTTTCTGATTGCTCATATTCACCATTGGCAGGCGACTCTCACCCTATCATCTGCCGTCTGCCAACATCACCACATTACCAGTCACGTCAAGTGACTTCACTTTACATCATGTCAGCCTGTACCTAGCCTTTGTACTTGTTGCTGGTCAAAATAAAAGGCTAATATTTCTTATTTACTCCCTCCATGTTCTTCCTCTGTCAAGTTTCCTGGTGGAACTGAAAACAATGCTACATCAACGAATGTTAATATATACTAATCTGTGAACGTCTTTTGAATTTGATATTTTTTCAAGATATAACTAAATACACATGTATTTGCGAAAGAATTGACTTTAAAAATATGAGCTCAAACTTGGTAAAATTGACTTACACTTGAAATCAGTTAACCGTGACCAAATGATCGCCCCTCGGTCGCTACCCAATCGCCACAAGGTGAGCTGCAGTGGAGCACCGCCTTAATAGTTGATAGAAGTGAAATGGTATAATCCCATTCTTGCATCAGAGGCATATTTTCACTATAGAATTACTTGTATAACGTATAATTAATATAATATGGCTAGATAGGGTTCGCCTCTACCTCCGCATGCTCTGATTTTGCAGTTGCTCTGGACTCCAGTGGTACCAGGTGGGGTTTTTTTCGGCCTCTCGGAACTATAGTTCAAATTTTCCATTTACCAGGAACTATACAAAGATCAATTGAGCACTGAAAGAGTTAGACAAACTCATTACAGGTACAGAAATAGTTCGAGTCTGTAAACCAGATTAGGCCTACTACACTATTTTCAAATGCAGAAAGATCAGTAGTTTGCGTTACGAATTCTACCACTTTTACCCTTGATTCTGTAAAATTTGAATATTTTTTTGCGACTAGCAAAATAAAAGTGAGGCGGGAGTAGTCGCCCCCTTGCCCCCCCCCCCCCCCCCACCTCCCCCAACACACACACACACTCGATTCTGACCCCACTGACCTCTGAGAAAGTCATATTATATATATTCTCTAGCCAGGAACGGGTTAGAAATTAACAGATGCTCATAGTGATATGCATACTGTAGAACATTTTCAGATTGTTCTGAATAATCATTCCTGCATTTACATCCGCGGTAAAAAGCTGTAAACGCGCGCGGTGTCGGGGGGGGGGGGGGGGATACGGAGGCCGAAAAAGCCAAGAGACCGGTAACGCAAGAGGCCGGTCGCCCCCCCCCCCCCCCCCCCCCCACACACACACACACACGCCGGCACCGCCGAGAGGCCGGTAAAGCTGGGACGCCGCAAAGACTAGGATTCGCTCCAGTAAATGTGCCGTTCTACCAGAAAATATCTTTTTTTATGTTGAGAAGGTGCTGAAACACAAATTCCTGTAATTCACCATGAAACTTCTTGGGTATAAAAAAAAGGAGAGAAGTTCGACCCACAAGGATCGACCGAGCGGGTCATGTACCTTTAGCTTCTGCATACCAAAGTTTGTGTGTAGATACTTCTATGTATGTATAAAAACATACCGTATTAACACAAATCATTTAACAAGAGAGTGTCACGGTTTATTCATACTACTAAAATCATCAAAAGAAAAAAAAGAGTTTCTAAATATCAAATGCTGGCAATGACATGACAAAACCTACACTCTTACCCATGTTTTCCAATTTTGAAACATTTGCATCACAGCTTGAGACAATTGCCGAATTCGATGCAGATAGAAGAGGTGGCTAGACCAGTCTAAATCTAATATCATTCTCATTTTCCTGAGTTATGTAGGCCTAAGTTCTACTACCGAAGACACTAGTAAAGCTAGAAATATCGCTGAGAAGAACACACCGCGACGTAGATGGCCTCAGACCCTGTGTTTATCTCGCGGCCAGAGAACTGGAGGAGAGGGAGGGGGAGGGGTAGGAGGTAAAGCCATAAACAGGCGATTCTGTTCACAGTGGACAAGTCTTTGATTCATTGGCCAGTTTAATAGAGAAGGATACATGGTTATAATGAACTTTATTCTGATTGTATAAATCATTTAATGAATGTTCATAATCAAAGACTTGAGCAAGTTTAGGGTGGCATTAATACAGAAAGCAACTCGTTTTGAATTCATTCTCCAACTCGTTTAAATGCTACGTGATATTCGTGATTTCCTCTTTACGACTTTAGTCCTACCAGTGCCACTACACCTGTGATGCCACCGCATCCCCTACCCTTCCCCTTTAATAGCCTACACTCCATCTTTGTCAGTGAACAGTTTGATATCTGGGACTGCCAGGCTTTGTGGGATGTCAAAAAGTTACAAAAAGTTACAAAAAGCAACTGTATTTGCCTGGGGAAATAGATTCATCAGAAACCTGCTGAGTTGTTTCAGTCGGCGTGCATGCCTCTTTAATACTGAGAATCGGGCAGGAGAGTGTATATATATGCACTCGGGTTGAAGAGCGAGCCCAGCTACCGGTTGTTGATGGTTGCGTATGGCAACGCTCACTTCCTGTGAGTGGCTGAAAGTCACTTGTCGGGTGTACCTGTTGCATTCTGTGTTATTAACGACGACATGAATCTATACTAAACAGGAATCTCATCTTGGTCACTGGGACGAACACAACTAACCTTTATGTGGTGAAGTGACGTTCATAGTCCACAAGACGATAGAGCAGATATAGTTCATAACGTGAACTACGGAACTAATCTGCACCGGTTTCCCGCCACATTGACAGAACCTCTGACAAGATGACGACCATCGGTGTTAAGCCCGCACACTCGGAGCGAATTCTCTCTGTGAACGTCCCCTCATATGTTTACGGCTATCCTTCTACTCAGAATGTACAGTTAGCAGCTGTCAAAACGGGACTTTTCCATCCCAAACTCCCGACCTTTCGCCGGATGGACATGGACACTGCAGGCCACAAACTGCCCGATCAGCACTGCCGGACAACGACCTCTGCTGGTCCCGGTAAGTGGTTTGTTGTCACAACCGATTTGGCTAAAGGGCAGCCAATGACACTCAGTACTCGGTAGATTGAAATCATCAGAGAGACTTGTATATTCTATCGCATGCATGACTATTTATAACGTTGAACACAGAATTTCCACAGCCCGACATTAAGAATGTGTGTGATGGTGGTGGGGGGGGGGGGGGGGGGGGGTGGATGCATCATATATAAATTATAATTAATATATAATATAGATCTCGGGAAGATAAAAAAAAAACCTCAAAATATAATGTAAGTGATATAACACCTATTTCTTTCACCACGAACACTGCTGTTCTGAGCACCAGTTTAGTTGGCTGAAAATTGAAACATATAATCTAGGAGATATATGGTAATTAGCGTTTAATTTATATGTTGTGTCAGGGTATTATTATGAAATGTTTGATATGACCACATTTATGTACAAATCATTAGATATATTACTTCGCCAAATGTCCCCACAATAACAATATATATCAAGATCTTTACAATCCTCTCCTGAATGTACTTGTAAACATAAACCGACAGATATAAAATATCTAGAATCTACTACAAAAATGCATGGAGAAAATACTACATTGACGACACAATCACTTTTGTTTTGTTAAGATTAATTTAATTTCTAAGTGGTGGTCCATACGTCTGGAGGAAAACCACACAATGTTCTTTTATTTGATGAGATTCTAACTCACTAAACTTGAGATGAAATGCTTTTAACAGAGTTCAGTGCACCGTTCAGCGTTTACCAAGGTATGTTAAATATTACAAGAGGCAGCCGTGTCGATACAACTAGAAATAATGAACCACCAATCCTTCCGTGTCCAGCCCCTCACCCGTTCCCTATCCTCCCACTCCAACCACTACCGGGCTACAATTATTAGTATTATTTTAAGGTTTTATTAGCACACCACGTCTGTTCCCTCGTTAGATAGGCTTAAGTAGATCATGAAATAAGGACTATATCATAATATTAAAGTACATAGGTATTGTTAGGCATATTTATTAGAGTCTTAGATTTAGAAAACGAGACAGGAATACCACTTTTCTCGGTTTCTTTCCCTCTCCCACTTCCATGGAAAATGGTTTTGGAAATTCAACTGCAACAATATTTAAAAATTTTGGTATATACATATTTAAACCTATTTAATGGCTATATGTACCTATATCCGACAAAGTTTAAGCATTGAGAAAGCTGTCAATAATGCCTCCAGGTGCAGCTAAGTCTGGTAAACAAACTAATTTATATTCATGTAAATGATGACGTGGCTGTAGATTGTACCTACCCCCCCCCCCCCCCTATTTTTTTTGTTTGTAATTCTTATCAATATGTTACATCATGTGACATAGCGGCTTAGGATTTATTTATTACAACAGAATCGTGAGCGACTGATTGATTACTTCTATCTTTTATGTTTGTGGTTTTGTACACGTTTACCTCATTTTATTTCACGCCAATAAGACAGGGGTTTGAACCTTCGCACTTACTCTCAGCTCCAAGTGTGGATCGTGTTGGTGCTTGTTAGTAAGAGAAAAAAATAAAGCTCAGTTATTGTATTTCTTCTCTTCAGAGGACTTCCGTCGGGCAACCACGACACTCTTCACTCCACCAGAGCGCAAGCTGAATACTGCAGTAAGACCCACTTATCTTTACATTGGAGGGATACTTTTAAGGCCACTAAAAAAAAAAAAAATGTTTCTCATCACCAATCCATGAAAAATATGACGAGGGCGCTTTTTTTTTTTTTTTTTTTTTTTTTTTTTTTTCTCCCCCTTGCTATATCAAAGATGGCAGACATACAGTAAAACCCCGCACAAGCGGCCACCCTCCGATCCGGGCCAAAGTGGCTGCTTACACGGGGTGTCTGCTTTCGCGGGGTTTCCAGATTTTTACTGGCTATACATTTAATGCATCCCTGACATCAGGAGCTTTAATTTGATACTAAATACACATACCTTTCATAATTTCTATCAAGGTTCATCTATTTAAAAAAAATTAAAAAAATCGTCTAAAATCCTTTTTTCTGATGCGCGCGGTGATGAGAAACAAGGATTTTTTTTTTTAGTGGCCTAATATTAAACTATGGACAAATGTTCCCGTATCGTTCAAGAGGCTACATAAAGAGGTGGCATGTTACGAAAGTGAAATTTCCTGTTTTTAATTAGAACAGCTTGAACGCATTACACACTGTATCTCAATGCACTCATTCTCTGTACGTTTGACCGGATCAAGATCTACCATACATTCACGGAAATCACTTATATTGAAATCTCTGGCCTTTTATTTTCAGCAAATCACAGAGACTGGAAGACAACTGCATAACCACTACACAACCCCTGAAGAGTTAAAGTAAGTAAACAGAGAACGAAACGTGTAGACTTGGCATCTGAGAAGCAATACAATGTGTTGTAATTAGAAGTACACCATATTTTATATTAAATGAATATTGACATTGTTCTAGTAACCTTAATCTCACTAGTCATACATAATTTAAACTGGAGGGGGAAAAGGTAACCACGAGTCTGTAAAGCTAGGTTTATATCCCTAACTTTATACCGACCAACACTTTGGCCTTCTCTGGACTCGTTGCCAAGAATGTACACTATTATTGTAACTTATCAAACCAACCAACGATACAAGGTGCCTCATCAATGGCGAAATCCTTACAGCATAAACATAATCTGTTATTCAATGGGTGTCACTGTAATACGTTAATGGCTTAAATCTTCCAGGGACGCAAGTCTTCCGGATTTCCAATTTTTCTAGATTTCAATTTGTAAATGCAACATAGCGTTAAAACTGCGTTTCGGTTTGAATCAGTCACTGTATCATACACCAAAGAGTACTCTATTCTGATGTTATAAATCAATGTAAAAAATACTCGTGTAACTTCCATGTACATGGCACCAAACAGCCTACATAGCATAAGCTATAGTATGATGTGAATCTCAAGGAACCCAAACTAAAAGTAACTGTAAAAATCAAGAGAGATTAAAACCTATATTGATTCATGACCATTCTCTTTCAAAATAATTACACAAATGCTTAATTTTTTTTTAAGGTTACAAATTTATAATTTTTTACTCTGACCCAATTTTCATCTCTGATCTTCTTTGAAAATTGTCATGCTTTCATATTCTAGAAATACCCGACTGGAGTGGTCTAACTTCCTGAACCGCTCCCCTGAGCGCTTCAACGTGCGTCTACCCGAACTGCCGGAAAACAAAGGTCGGTCTGCAACCTTTGTCTTGCATCCTCCTGAATATGAATAAACGTTTATTTTTTTAAACAAATCTTGAGTCACTAGAAATAGCTCATATCGAGTATTGAAACTATCTTTTAAGTTATTACTAAATTTCAAAACGCTTTGAATGTTTTTTTTCTGAACTACCGTTTACACCATAATAACATTTGTTAGTAGCGACACGTCCGTTTTAGTTCGGCTGACATTGGGGGTATTGTGTCTTTACAGATCTTCACTTCAGCGGCTACGCCGTGCGCTACATGAGACCGGAAGTGACGTCATCCTGGAAGGTAAACCTTACACATGTGTCTATTCACTAGAATCTGTCCTTGATCATTTCTAACAGATGGCGCAACTGAGTAAACATAAAACGTGTGTATGCACATAAATGTGGCTGAAACTCAACCTAGCCAGACCACAGACCATATGCGCTCGAGGTAGCGTCTACTTAGAAAAGTAATACAAATTACAGCAGTCTGATAACAGTTAATAGTGTTTGTCTAGATTTTTAGAGACTTTTTGGTGTTTGGGGGATTATGAATGTACTGACATTGTACGATACAATGCTAAAATGACTGCAAATATCCGTGCTCAAAACATCATTTCTGGTGGCCAGTATTATATAAAGAATGAGGCATAGTGCTTAAGCTATAGGGGTTCAAGCCTCCAATTTCGTTTTAGGTCTAATTTGTTACTATTGAAGTGTACTTAACTACAATCATCTCCGAATAAGTTTGTCACTAAGTTACGATGAAATTTGTTGAGTGTATTAATATGCATTTAAAAAAAATGGAATGCAGCTTTATGATCTCTCCCCTGGAATAAATGTCCATAGGCTTGACATTGGGAACTCGTTCTCCATGCCCTTTACAAGTATTGCAGACCGTTCTCCACGGTAAATATCCTGTGTGTTGTCCATTCTTGTACAGGGGTGTGATAAATACAGAAAGCAACTCGTTTTGGTCAAAGAAGTCATTCTCCAACTTGTTTGAATGTTGTGTGATATTCACTTGGCTGTAACCTCGTTCATATCACTCCGCGTCAAACTCATGAAGAACAACGACTTTGACCAACACTTGTTGGTTTCTTCTTTAATATTTATGGGAGTATTTTGTATCACATATATCATGTGAGTAATTGTCAACTTTGTCTTTTCAGTACACCCTTCGCCAGGAGCCAAGTCTTGACCAATATGCACAGAAACCCATCCCTGCTAATGTCTAGTGAGTAAAAGCAGTACCATTTATGATCATTTGTCTTCTCTTCCAACTTATCAAATTTGCGGCCTTGTACCTTAAATACAGACAAGTCAGTTTTAATCTTTGTCTCCCATATATAAATTGCTGGTGGGTGGCCAATAAAATGTGCTCGGTGAATTTTATTCATTAAAACTAATAGAGAAACGTCAATCGAAAGTTACCTATCCAACAAATCTGAATGGAAGATTCGGATTGGTGACATGAGGGGTGTCAGTTTGAGTCATTAAAAAAGGAAATGATTTTCATATAGAGGATTTCCTTGAAAAAAAAAACCCAAAAAACTGTGATCTCTGCTGACAGTGCGCCTTTCCATGTCTTTAGGCGTAAAACACCACCAACCAAATAAGCCATGTCGTTAATGTTTTTTTATGTGGTTTTTTTTCACAGCGCACGTTATCGGGACACATACCCACAGTACAACAGGAACATCGCCACTGAGGCGTGGCGTTAGTAGACCGCCGCCTCCAGGACGAGGCGCGCTCCGTGTCCTCTCATCACGAGGCGACCGCTTTCCGATTTCATCTTCTGTCACATGTGATCACTGACCGCCTCATCACTACACGCGATGTGCACAGAACCTAATATTATCTACACACAAAAAGCAGACTGTGATATTGTTAAGCCTCGCGGTCTGTCACGCAGTATTCTTGCTTGAAGCCGTTTTCAGTATTCGTAGAGTAGTGTGTGAGCTATACACATATAATAACCTATCGTGTCTTATCTCCACTTCATTATGTTAAATGTCAATTATCATAACGTGGGTATTACTTGATTGAAATATTGAAATTTCAGTATTGTTAGATTGAAGTATTATTGTTGAAGTATTTTTATTTTATCACAGTATTCTTCCTAAGGTATTAAGATATATACAGGTTTGCTGAGGTATTATTGTTATCACTCAAGTAAGTACTGAAGTATAATTCTACAGTATTACCACTTTATTACCTTATCTGAAGTATTGTGATCATTCATGTACCTTTATTGACATATTCTAACTTTTATATATCTTTCGTCTATACAGAGTTGTGGTATGGTAGAAATAAACATTTATCATGAACACAATTCCTGGTTATAGCTTTTATTACGTACTCAATCACAGGTTTCAGGAGGAACGTTGTATAGAGACGAGGCGTAGGTGAAATGCGTCTGTTTGCAAAACAGAAACGAGAAATGCCCACAAAACTAAAACAAAACAGTAGATCAGGATCACGTGGGGAGCCCCATCGTGGTGGTCGTATATCCAGCACACCAAAGTCACACTTTCTCCAATACATATATTATATATATTGTGGTGAGCCTTCCGGAGGGGCGCCTCCGGTCCGGAGGCGCCTCCGGAGTTCCGGAGGGTTCGGAGGGGTTCCGGAGTGTTGCCTCGGTGACACCCCGCGGGCCCACCAGGGGTCGCCCTGGTCCCGGAAGTGACGTCGGGGGACATCCGGCCGACTTATTATATAAGTCTCCGGATGCCCTCCGGACGGGAGTCCGTCGTGAGACTGGGCCCGAACCACCTCCGGAAGGCTCCCTGCGAACCTCCTGTCTGGCACCCTCCACGGTTACTTACCTGGTCGGAGTACCTGAGAGTTCCCCCCTAAGTGGGTGATTACGTTGGTTACATATTACGCTTAACGTGCCGGAGGTACGTACCTGTCAAGCTTGTCTACCAGCCTCCGTTGAGAGTGCCTGTGAATAAACTATTGAACTGTACCTGTGCGTGTCCTAGTCGTTCTGTACTACATTGGTGGCAGCGGTGGGATTCTTTAATCAGTAAGGAGATGAACCCAACACAGAATGACTCCGGAGCCGCCTCCCTCCTAAGCGAGGGAGGAGCTGGGACAGGTGAGGGGCCTACCCTGCAGGAGACGCCGGGCACGCCTCAAAGTCATCGATCGGAGACCTCCGAAGGACCGGAGGGTCCGGAGAGTCCGGAGAGGCCGGAGGGGCGTCTTTCTTCCCTAGGGACGACCCCGCCTGCGGGGGAAGGAAAAGGGGGAACGGCTTGGCAGCCTCCTCCGGGCCTGTTCCCGGGGCTGGCCTGGGGACCGCGCGCCGGGATAGCCTCGTGGCCATGGATGCTGGCGCCGGAGGCTCGGGTGGCGGAAGCTGCCCCCGGCGTGCCCGAGGCTACCCGGGCGGCGTGGGCCCCGGGATCTAGGTTCACCAGCCCTGGGGGCCGGGTGAGGGAATGCGTGGATCGTGATATCTCCTGGAGGAGACGGGACTTAGAGAAAACCACGGGCGGAGTACTGGTAGGCGACGGGGTAAAAGCCGAGCTAGAGGGGGAATCGGGAGAGGCCGGACCGGAGGCCCCCGTTCGGCGCAGGAACCCCTATGTCGCCTCGCCCCCGCCGGAAGTAAAACCGCTACCCACAACCTTTTGGGCGCCCACCGTAACGGAAGGTCTAGCGTCGAAGGAAGGGCGCGACCCAGTGAGCGGGGGAGGCGACGGCACAGCGGCCAAGAAGGCCACTAAGCCCGTGGTAATGCCAGCTAAATTTGACGGGGCGTCCGACTTGGATGAATACCTGGCTCACTTTGACCTGTGCGCCAAGGTCAACGGGTGGCCTGCCCCGGAGGCCGGAATGTTTCTGGGACTCTCCCTGACCGGAGTGGCCCGACGATTGTTGGCGGGAGTCCGGCCAGATACCGAGGCCGGCTACCTTCGACTCCGGAGCGCACTCCAACAAAGGTTCGCCCCTCGTAACCAGACGGAAAGTTACAAGGCGGCCCTGCGTGTACGAAGCAGACAGGCCGGGGAGAGCCTACAAAGTCTGGCAGAGGAGGTCTGGAGGATGATACGGCTCGCCTACCCGGAGGCGGATGGCCAGACCCTAGACTCCATGGGGCGGGACAGGTTCCTCGATGCCATCGGGGACACGCAATTAAAACACTGGGTTTACCAAAGTAAGCCCCGGACACTGGAGGAGGCAGTCACCACGGCGGTAGAAGCCGAAGCCTACCTGTCAGTAGAGAGGGAAAACCCGGCACGGATTCGGGCGGCCGGACGGAGCATGGCGGAAGAATTGGAAACTGTTAACCGTAAACTGGCGGAACTAACATCTGCGGTACAACAACCACAGATACAGCAGCCCTCAGAACGAAGGTGTTTTCTATGTCACCAGGTAGGGCATTTCAAACGGGATTGTCCTCAACGAGGCCGGAGAGAGAGGAGTCCCAGGACCCCGGAACCGGCGGAAAACTAGAAGCGACCCCGGCTGCCGGTCGGGCAGGGGTCGCTCCGCAGACGGATCAGAGGCCGAAGTCAGGATTGATACGCGGGCAGCAGGAGGCGCAAGGGTCAGGGCTCGTGGTAACCGGGACAATATGGGGACAGACCATACAGCTGCTGGTGGACACTGGGGCTGGAATTAATATCCTATCTCAGAACTGGTGGAGGAAGCACCAGCAACCGGGGGAGGTGACTGCGTCCACGCAGCCCATCTACTGCGCGGACGGAAGGCCATTAGCGCTGGAAGGGAAGTTGCAAGTTCCGCTCCGACTAGGGGAAAGGGAGGTGACGATTGAAATGGCGTTAGCGGATGTAGACTCGGATGCCATTCTAGGAGCTGGATTCCTTCGGTCCCACGGGGTCTCCGTGGACCTGCGCCAGGGGCATCTGGAGTGGCCAGAGTCGCGAGAGCGATGTAGGGTAGTCTGCCGCCACACTACTCAGATCCGGGGGCAAGGAGAAGTGATAGTAGATGGAGAGGTGATAGGGGCCTGGAGAGACGGAGAGGCCGCTCTACTGGAGCCCCAGGCTACCAGTAACAACCCTTTTCGAGTAGGGAGGGCGGTATTCTTTCCTGAGGATGGACAGGTACCCATCAGGGTCTTGAACCCCGGGGCTGACACGCTGTCGGTATATCAAGGAACCACGTTGGGGCATGTGGAGGCCTTGGCCCCCGAAAGGGGCCCACCAGAGGCGGGTCAACAGTGCCGCCGACTCACCACGCTACCACCCGAGGTACTGGCGGAGCTGTTGACCGGAGTGGCCCTAGAAGATCAGGCCCCACTGACCACGGTCTTACAACGCCATGTGAATGCGTTCCAGCGAGACGGACAGGACATGGGACGAACGGACTTAGTGCAGCACTCTATCCCCACGGGGGAAGCCAGGCCGGTCAAGCAGCCGCCTCGGCGGTTAGCTCCCCATCGAAGGGACGTAGTGACCCAGCAGGTCCAGGACATGCTACGACAAGGCGTGATTGAGCCGGCCGAGAGCCCCTGGGCCTCCCCGGTCGTGCTGGTACGGAAGAAAGACGGTACCGCTAGGTTCTGTGTGGACTATCGTCGGGTGAACGCATGCACGGTCAAAGATGCATACCCCCTTCCCCGAATCGATGACTCCCTGGATTCAATGGCGGGGGCCCAATGGTTCAGCACCCTGGACCTGGCCTCTGGATATTGGCAGGTGGAGGTAGCGGCCGATGATCGAGCCAAGACCGCGTTCACAACACATCATGGGCTGTATCAGTTCCGCGTGATGCCTTTCGGATTGTGTAACGCACCAGGGACCTTCGAGAGATTGATGGAACTGGCTCTGAGGGGCCTGCAGTGGCAAACATGCCTGGTGTATTTGGACGACGTGATCGTGTTCGCACCGACAAGGGAGGAACACCTTGGCCGCCTGGACGAGGTCCTTCGGCGCCTGGAGGACGCCGGACTAAAATTGAAGGCTAAGAAGTGTCACCTGTTGCGTAGACAGGTGGAATTCTTGGGCCATGTCGTGTCGGGGGCCGGTATTGCCACCGACCCACAGAAAGTAGCCGCTGTGCGGGACTGGCCCGAGCCAGGGGATGTGCACGAAGTTCGCAGTTTCCTCGGGTTGGCCGGTTATTACAGGTCGTTCGTACCCAACTTCGCGACAGTGGCCAAGCCCCTAACTGCACTATCTGAGAAGGCGAAGGGCCCGTTTAAGTTCTCATCCGAGTGCCGAGAGGCGTTTCGAGCTCTCCGGGCGGCCCTCATCGACGCCCCAGTGCTGGCCTATCCTCAGGAGGACGGGGACCTGATCTTGGACACGGACGCTAGCGATGTCGGGTTGGGCGCGGTACTGTCCCAGCACTCGGAGGGGCGCGAACGGGTATTAGCGTATGCTAGCCGTACCCTAAACCGGGCCGAGCGGAACTATTGTGTCACCCGGAGGGAGTTCCTCGCCGTTATCTTTGGCCTTAAAAGATTCCGTCACTACTTAGTGGGCCGGCCTATCCGTATCAGGACAGACCATGCCGCCTTAAAGTGGGTCACCCAGTTTAAGGAACCGGAGGGGCAAGTAGCCCGATGGGTACAGGTTTTGGACACGTACGATTTTAAGATCGAGCACCGGCCGGGCAAGCAACACGGAAATGCGGACGGGTTGTCTAGGCGACCCTGTGGCCAGTGCGGTTGGGAGGCAGGGGGTTTCTGTCGACGCATTACCACCAGGCGACGGGCGGTAGTGGCTGGCGGCCCCCAGGGCCGCCCTCGGCCGGAGCAGCCACGAGGGCGGGGCTGGGGCCCGGCTCAGCAAGAAGACCCCGTCTTGCAGCAATTGATTGAGGGGATAAGGGCCGGTCGCCCCCCCCCCTTGGTGGAGGCGGACTCCCGCGAGGTCCGGGCCTGGAAGTCCCAGTTCGATCGCCTTCAACTGTGCGAGGGAGTTTTGGGCCGGCCCTGGGTGGAACCAGGGGGCGATACCCAGTTCCAGGTAGCGGTGCCTGTTGGGGACCGGCGGATGGTCCTCCATGAGCTTCACGGGTCCCACCTGTCGGGGCACTTCGGGACCGCGCGGACACTACGACGCTGTCAGGCTGCATATTATTGGCCTGGTTATAGGGCTGACGTGATAGACTGGTGTGCCTCGTGCCCCGCGTGTCTCCGGAGTAAGGACCCTCCACGGAAGCGCCGAGCCCCGATGGGACACGTTGGGGCCGGAGCCCCATTGGAGAGGGTGGCCCTGGACGTGATGGGCCCCCTGCCGGTCACGGAACGGGGCAACCGGTATATAGTGGTGATCGCGGATTATTTTACGCGGTGGTCGGAGGCGTTCGCGGTCCCCACTCAGGAGGCGGTAGTTATCGCCCGGGTGCTAGTATCGGAGTTTATTTGTCGGTATGGCTACCCGTTGGTGATTCACTCCGATCAGGGGCGGAATTTTGAGAGTAAGGTGTTTCAGGAGACCCTCCGCATACTGGGTATCACCAAGACCCGGACCTGCCCGTTTAACCCCCGGAGTGATGGGCTGGTGGAACGGATGAATCGGACCATCAAGGCCCTCCTGACCACGGTGGTGGACGAATCACAGGGGGACTGGGACCTCCATCTACCTCTGGTGATGGCAGCTTATCGGAGTTCGGTCCAGCGGTCCACGGACCAGACTCCGAATGCCCTGATGCTGGGTAGGGAGGTGGCCGGCCCCCTCGCAGTCTTATACCCGGAGTCTGACCCTCTCTCGGAGGATGAATATGTGGCCAGGCTACAGCGGCGGCTGGCACGGAGTCACGAATACGCGCGAGCCCATTCACTCGGATGCGTGCGGAGGCAGGCTCGTAGCTACGACGCCCGGGTAGCGGGTTCTCAGTTTGCCGAGGGGAGTGAAGTATATTTCTTTCACCCCCTCCGTAAACCAGGGCGGTGCCCGAAGATTCAGCAGTTCTGGACGGGCCCCTGGACAGTGATCACGCGCATCGGAGGGGTAGTATATCAGATTCGACAGGGGCGAAAAACGAGGATTGTGCATGGGGATCTGCTGAAGCCTGGCCCACGTCGGCCTCCGGACACCGTCGCCCCTGAATCTGCTCCCCCCGTAGGGGATCGCGTACGACGGCTGGCCCTGGGAGGGGGGCCAGGGGGGCTTCCCCCCCGCCCTTACGTGGGGCCGGCCGTCGGGGAGGCCGGTGTTCCACCGGCCACGGAGGGGGGAAGTGACTGCCGGCCCCCTCCCGGGGTCGATCTGGGGAGGGGGCGCCGCTCGGTCGGCCCCCAGGACTGTCCGCGCCCCTTAACGGGAGAGCAAGGCCTGCGGAGGCGGACAACACGGTGCCGTGCGATGCTACTGGGGGGGGCCTCCGGTGGCGGGAACAGCCGTGCTCTGCTCGGCTCTGGGGCCCAGGCAGCCGTTATTGGTCGTAGGGGGGCCGCTACTTGCCGGCGGCCATTACTGAAGACCGGCGGAGGGCTGAGGGGAGTGCCATTAACGCGTATCGGAGGCTGGAGAGGGCACAAGCGACTTAACAGAGCTTCTGCTCTCCACGCGACGCATCCGTCACAGGCCAGGGGGAGTAAGGGGGAACAGCCGGTCCGGAGCCTGTTCCCGGCACGACGCGCGCTGATTTGGTCAGGCGGGGGGGCCTCCGTAGAGCAGAACAGCCGCCACTTTCGTTCGAATCAAGGTGGTCGTCTGCACCAGGGAGAGCCTTGTGGCTTGCGAACCACGGTGTTACCCCCTGGGGATCAACGAGACGAAGTGCGGAGGCCTATCGGAGAGGTTAACCACCGTCACACGGAGAGGTTCGGCCGTAGGCACTCAGGGAAGGGTGGTCATGTTCGAGGAGGGAGGAGGCGGGAACAGCAGCGCTGCAGCTGGTTCCCGACGATTGGGCGCGTCACGGACCGGAGAGGGGTGGGCACCAGCGAATGTTTACATTCTGCTGGCAGTCCATCCACGATGCGGAGTGAGATAGCTAGGGTGATACGAGAGAGTGGAGGGGATGAGGGCCACGCCCTCGAAAGGGCCAAGTCAGCCAGGAGGGAGATGCTGGAGACCACCAGGGTAAGTGGGCGGTCGGATGCTGCTAAAAAGATTCGCAATCGGAGGCGTAACGAGAGGCGCTGGAGAGGGGGGGACCGGTGGGGGGGCTCTCGCCCTCGCTTCGGGGCAGCCCGTAGGGAAGCCACTGAGCGAGAGCGAGGTTACCCTCGTCATCGCGCTGCATTGCGCACGTCACCCCGGAGGAAGCCAGTCTCTCCAGGCACGCGTAACAGAGACGAGCTATCCAGGCAGCTATTTGGTACGCCATCGTCACCCTCCGACTGCGAGATGGGGAAGGATAGTAAAAGTTACACCTGTGCTCAATGTGAGATGACATTTTCGCGACGTGATAACATGCGGAGGCACCAGCGTTGCCACTCCGCCCGCACTACTCCAGGGTGGTCGTGTCCTGCGGAGGGATGTCGCCAAGTGTATGCGAAAGATAGAAAGCACGACCTGCAGATCCATCTGAGGGGGAAGCACCCAGAGCACCGGTGGCATACCCACCCGGCGGACATCCCCTCGCCACGGATGGTTACCCTGGAGGCCGGTGGTAGGGTGAAGAGCAAGGACCCCCCGGCGAGGAGCAAGGACCCCCCTTCATCGGTGGAGTCATCTCTAGGGACCCCCGGAGTGGTGCTGGGTGAGGACGAGGAACTGGTGGAAGCCGCGAGGAACCTAGAGGCGCGGTGCACCGAGGAGCCCCAGGCAGGGACGAGTGTCCGGCGTTCCCCCCGGGTCGCCGCACGCTCCGGAGAGTCCAGCCGCGCCAGGTCAGACCTCCCCCGACCCAAGATGAAGAAAGCCAGGACTGAGCGCCACCCGGCCAGCCCCACCCGGATCGTCCAGGCCAAAGACCTACCGGGGACGGAGGAGGACCCCCTCCAGGGCCCCTCCTGGGCAGGAGGTGACGGGCCGGAGGAAGTGGGCCCCCTCCTCCCCGAGCTTGCTGTTGTTACGGCCTTGAACTTTGATAAATCTGTGGTGATGCCGCCAGGAACCCCGGTGCCCCTGTTGGGCACACTCCGGGAGGATGGGGAGCTGTTCCTCCAGGCGTCCCCGGAGGGCCCCCAGGCCTTCCAGCGGGCGGGCCTCCGACAAGCCAACGTGGACCGGCCCCCGAGTCGGGCCAGCTCGCCGCCGGCAGCCAGCCGCACGGGTCAGGCGACCCAGCCGGGCAGCCGACCGGAGCCGCCTGCGGAGACAGCTCCCCTACGGAAGGGTAAGGGCAAGAGCAAGGGGAAGAAGTCAGCCGCCACTCCCCCTTCAACGCCGCCGCCACCACCGCCGCCGCCTGGCCCGGAGGCCGCGAGGGGGCCGACGCAGCCGCCACCCCCGCCTGGTCCGGAGCCGACACAGCCGCCCCCCCCGCCTGGCCCGGAGGCCGCGAGGGGGCCAACCCAGCCAGCCACCCACCGCTGTGATGGGTACCCGGAAGGACCGGTGTGGGTGCCGTGGGCCCCGGGCCCCAATCCTGACCGCCTGGGCCGCTGGTCCACGTACCTCCAGGCCCCCGAGTTGGGCGCGGGCTACACCGCAGTCGGAGGCCACCGCGATTCCAGAGTAGAAATCGTGGGCGACGGCCTCTACAGGATGGTCACTACGACGGCGACGATCTACCGGAAGATGCCTCCTCCGGTGAGTACACACATTTTCCCTGATAGTTGACAGTTAGCCATGAACGCAGTCGATTTGCCTCTCGCAATTATGTGTTGGTTGATCTGTTGTGTCACTCGAGTAATCGGAGGGTGTTGGTTTCTCCTAGGCGACGGGAGGGCAGTGACGGGGGACTGGGCCGGACCAGAGGCGGAACTCCCGGAGGGCGGTGGGCCAGGCCGCCGGGTTAGTCGCAGAGGCCGGTGGACAGACGGGGACCGGAGTCAGGAGCTGCCGTTGCAGTACCAGGCGGTACCAGAGGACCGGGAGAGTCAAGCTCGTGACGGCGCGGGGAGGACGACGTCGCCAGGGAACCCCCCTAACAGCGAGAGAATAGCCGACCCAGCGCGACGAGCGGAGGATAGGGTCTCTCCGGACCCAGGGACCGCTGGGACACCGTTGTGTTACGTTGAACTTTTGGGCCTGAGGCCAGCGAGTGTTGTTATTAGTATACAGGTTAATCACGTGGACGTTGATGTTTGGGGGGGGGTTGTTTACCAAAGGGGTAGGTTTCGAGTCAACTTTTTCGAGTCAATTTTTCTGGTTTCAGAGCGGATGGGTGTCAGTCGGGGGGGGAGAGTGTGGTGAGCCTTCCGGAGGGGCGCCTCCGGTCCGGAGGCGCCTCCGGAGTTCCGGAGGGTTCGGAGGGGTTCCGGAGTGTTGCCTCGGTGACACCCCGCGGGCCCACCAGGGGTCGCCCTGGTCCCGGAAGTGACGTCGGGGGACATCCGGCCGACTTATTATATAAGTCTCCGGATGCCCTCCGGACGGGAGTCCGTCGTGAGACTGGGCCCGAACCACCTCCGGAAGGCTCCCTGCGAACCTCCTGTCTGGCACCCTCCACGGTTACTTACCTGGTCGGAGTACCTGAGAGTTCCCCCCTAAGTGGGTGATTACGTTGGTTACATATTACGCTTAACGTGCCGGAGGTACGTACCTGTCAAGCTTGTCTACCAGCCTCCGTTGAGAGTGCCTGTGAATAAACTATTGAACTGTACCTGTGCGTGTCCTAGTCGTTCTGTACTACAATATAGTCCTGCATGTTTTTTAGATTACACATTGTCCTTGGAGTTGTTTGTGCAGGAAATATTCCCGACTTCAACAACAAGGAACGTTTAATTCAGATACTATGTTTCTTTGTTATCATATACCTGGAAGTAGTTAACGACGCCATTTTATAACAAGTCCTGTGGTAGGGAGTGCACGAACTATTAGTTCTGCAGAGTGTGCATGAACGCCCGGTACAGCTGTCCACTATGTCTGTGACATTCGTGAACAGGTATATAATATCCAGAGACGTCACGAGTTTGAGTCTGAGTTTATTTATGCCACTCATTTTGTTGGCTCCATAATTTCACGAGTCGAAGACGAGTGACATTACCGAGCCAACAAAATGAGTGGCATAAATAAACTCAAACGAGTGGCGTCTAGATTTTATCCTACCCCGTTTCCATATTTTTTCAGTATCATAAAGTAGTGGCATAAACAACACTTTATTAGGCGTTTTTTATTAGGGGTAGGATAATGTCCTTTATCGTCAGGACATTTCTACAGAAAATGTGAGAAACTATACAAGATAACCTCTTGGTTTGCTGAGGACTGCTAACGCATCCTGTAGGCGTCATACCTCGTCGTGATCATCTCGGCCGTGATCGAGTTTCACGTCATCCCACATATCCATGTTAAAGTGGGGCAGGTTATTCAAGACGTCGTGAGCTGCTGCATCAACCATGCCTTCAACAACGTTATTTTGGTAATGTGCGAAATCATATTCGGCGCCTTTAGCTAAAAGAGAGAGCAGAGTCATTTATTAGTATTCAGCCAGTATGGCATTATGTCAAATAATTGGCAGGCAAGCATAGTGCAAGTGTGATAGTTTGACTTTACAATTCCATTTGAAGAATTATTAAGGATAACAAAGAAATGTAATGAAATCTGATTGGCTAGAAGAAAAGCAAATTGAACGAGACGTTAATGAAAAATTTAAGTGTAGAATTCATAATTAGCAGATGTGAACAATTGAAGTTGCCTCATCTTGGGATTGGTCACATCAAACTGACAAATAAAGACACATGAAGAAGAAAGCTCATTCTGTAGAGATTGCAATACATATCAAGTATCTCTTGCTTGACTGTGAAGAGAACAATTGATAAAACAATATACATGAATAGCTTTTTATTTTTAAAAATTGATAAAGATACTGGATTTCCTCAGAGAAATCTTCATTTCAAGAGACTCAACTGAAAAGCATTACGGCTTAGATTACAACTAAGGTTTTCTGATTTAAGTGTTTCATCAAGTGGGAGTCTCGGGAAGATAAAACTACCCAAACTAACAAAAGTAAGGTATCTTTACAATCAGAAAAACCTACTGGACTCGAGGATAGTATGTAGCCTGTCCCGTTCATCATTGATGAAGTCTATTCCATGTGTATTAATGTTGTCAAGTACTCTCACATAGTAGTCTGCCATCCTGTGGTAAGTGAAAACAAGATCAGTTACGATTCAAAGTCCGGAGTTTCTGACAGGTTCGTAACAAATAAGCTGACCTGTGAACCTGCTCATGTTACTAATATACGTCACCATCTGAGTCCTCAATTTCTGTAGAAAATTAGAATAAGCAATTGTTACATCTATCTTGGTCATTCAAATACCATATCCTATATTGATTTTAGTTCATTTCTAATTGAAATTTGCACATAACTATTTTTCTTCTATTTTAATTCGGAAGGATCGCTAAAGTAATTTTCAAAATTCAAGAGGAAGGTGAATATGAAAATGAAAGCCTGGAAGTAAAAAGAGACAAAATGTAGAAGAGGAGGGAGTGACAACCAATGGTCAATATTGCAGACTTGCCCTATAAATACGTTAAAAGTTTCATCATATAATTTTCATCATATATATGACCATGAGAAAAAAAGCTGCGAATAATAAAATCATTAAAAAAGACTAACAAACCAGGGGGCTGTTTCAAAACGTGGGTTAAGTCTATGGTTTTGAAACAGCTCCCTGGAGACAGTATGCATACTGCAAATACAGCAGACAGGACAACCAATGATAGTATGCAGTTGTATTATCCACCGAATAGGGTGTTTCCATACTAAACCCATATGGACTGTAATTCACTTGGCAGTGCTCGTAATCTCCGCCCTACACAGAACGGGGATTATCACAGTATGTGCAAAGTAGTGCGTTAGAAGATCAGCGGCCATAGATGACTTAAATTTGCAACGCTGAATAATAAATACAGTATAAACTGGTTTCAGATAAAAGCGGTCGTAATCTCCTCGGACTAGACCATGTCATATCTTCAAATTCGCTCTGATATTACTACGCGTCTAGCTTTTGGATATAACGGCCGCTTGTATCTGAAACCAACTAATATTGTGTATTCATTTCTGTTTACCTATTTGAATATTTTCTTTATGGTTAAGATAGAGAAAAAATATACTCACTCTTTGTCTTGGGATCTGCTAGCGATTGATTTTGCTTCGGCGATAATAGTTTTCTGAAAATAAAAAAATAGGCTTACAGAGCACATTTTGCTGAAAAAAAAATGTAGTAGCACTGTGATCAATTAGTTGTATAAAAGTTCCCACTTTGAATAGTTTATTATCAACTACCTGCATGTCATGATTAACAACAATGTTATGTTTATCAACACGTAATTGCTAATGTCAATGAGAATATGGGTCGAGTAATCCAGGTTGCTCTTTTGAATTTATTTCCTATGTTTTTTTTGGTTTTTTTAAAGGTTTTTATTTACACTGGAGTAAAACAATTATTGTTATCATTATTGTTATTCATGTTATAATACGAATATATATACAACATATCCTTTAAAATAGAAAAGCAACATATATTATGAACTTTTTGTACCACCTACCATGTTCTCAGGTTTGTCTTTGTTAATTGAACTTATGTGATGCTCAACAAGTGCATCTAGTTCTGGTACTCGCCCCTCCTGTTGAAAAAGAATGTGATGGGTGAAAACATTTACCATATTCCGTCTGATAGCAAAATAGCCTATACAACTGCCTACATTATACATTTAGGTGTAGAAATGCACCCGTCACTAACAAAATCTAGAAACACACGGTATGTTCCTTGTTGGTGAATAAGCATGGAATTATTTCTAAGAAAAATGAACAAT
Organism: Alentia gelatinosa; assembly: GCA_950022655.1. Lineage (NCBI taxonomy): Eukaryota > Metazoa > Annelida > Polychaeta > Phyllodocida > Polynoidae > Alentia > Alentia gelatinosa. The sequence continues at coordinate 18,232,337 of OX465585.1, read as the reverse complement.
TAAAAGTTTCAGGGTTAATCCAGACAGTGGGTCGTTTTCTGTATCCCACTTGGCAACCAGTCAAGTAGACACTTCTGCATTGACTTTTGTAGGGTCCAAATGTGCCAATCACCAGTGGGTCAATGAGATACCTGTATTGGTTCATGGACGCCTTGAGCCCGGGACGATTCGAGCCCTGGACGCCTGACGCCTTGAGCCTACCCTGTGGATGCCTTGAGCCTACCCCATTTTTGTTTCCTTGAGCATCTAGATGTAAAAAACTTTTGAAAGTGTACTTATACTGGTTTATAGTCATATATACTCAACCCTAACCCTTACCCAACCCTTTTCTAACCCTAACCCGCTAATTGGAACTAAAATGGAGTAGGCTCAAGGCGTCCACGGGGTAGGCTCAAGGCGTCCACGTTTTCGCGCTGACAGGAGGCTCAAACGGTAAAAGACTCAAGGCGTCCAATTCCCCCTGTATCGTTACAGTACCGTAGTCCGGCCTTTAGTAATTGGTCAGGGGTCATTGGTCATGGTCGGCTGAGCAGTCCTATGAGATATACTGGTCCTCTTCTCCTTTACTAATAACACAAAGTTAACACAGATAGGGAAGGGATAGTGTCTACACACTGAATGTTTTTATAGCCTCTGCTTTAAGCGAGGGTTCCATTGGCCAGACAAAAACTGTGAAAAAACGATCACGGGCCATCAGTGATTAAGCTGGATACGGTACTGACACTAGTGTAATGGAGCAGCGCCACCAGACGTCCCGAGGCCATCTTCGGGCGTCAGTATCACAAACAGTATTCATGCGCGACCTAACCACGCACTCTCATAGCGCTGCCATTTGAATTAATCTAGTGCAGAAAAGTCCGTTTTTGTTTCTCACATATATATTTCAAAAGATAATAAGTAATTAAAAAAGTTGGTGAATGTAAAACTAGCTTTTGTAATTAGGCCTACATGTATCTAAAATCAAAATGATATTGCCAACTTTACTTTTTTGAATGAACATCTAATAAATTAGAAATTTTCAGATTACTGAATATTGGTGGGCACTATTTTTCATAGGAAGCTATTAGTTGATACACTATAGCCATGTACAGCACACACCCGACATCGTCGGGTCAATGGAACACTCCCTTTAACTAGCCAGTATATCTTAGCTTGTCCCATGCTAAAAAAAATGATGATGAACGCACATTCTATCTGCTAGCAAGCTAGTGGAGCAGACTGTCGATACCGGTACATCATAAAGAAAAGAGTGCTGGGTGACACATTCCATCATCTTGCAAACCAGCTGAGTACATACTAATTTGCCTTTTATGTTCCTGATCCATTAGGCTTTAAATTCGACTGGGTTATAAAGAGAGGTCCCTTAAAGACAGGAGCCGCTCGCACGTCACGCTGCCTCCTCGGGGCATCAGTGGAGAGAATATATAGGTATATTGAAATGCAGTCAGACTCAAACTCACCTGTTGAGATGGAGACAACTTACGACGTAGGATCTGGGGTCGCGATACGCAGACGATACATGACAAGACAAAAAGTTGTGTCCACCAGCTCTTCATGATGTGGCAGCTTTTAGCATCGGTGTAATGTGAAAGAGCGTTGAGACTATTTTCTAGTATCCGTACTTGTTACTGTGACGGGACTACTGTTTCTGTAGCGCTACCCTGATCTATCAGTGACATGTATGTGAGGCCCGTCTGCATTCAATAAACGCCATCTGTGTGCCCCGGCCCTGTGTACCGTGTGTGTAGGTGTGTGTGTGTGTGTGTGTGTGTGTGTGTGTGTTGGCGGGAGGCGGGAGGGAGGTGGACACGTGGGCACTCCCCCGGGAGCGGCAAGCCCACTAGGGGGCGTGCAGGGGGCGTGCGCGGTCGCTGTGCTCTTTATTAATGTCTGACAAAAGGACAAAGTGTAGAAGTGTGCAACTAAAAACGGTCAATTCATCCGGGAATGAGACGACCTGTCTACTCTAACCATAAGTTTGACATGGTTCATAGAGCAAAGCTCAAATTCCGCACAGACTGCACTTTCCTTAAAATACTAGAATTTTTTTTTCTTTTTCCCATGGTGGCGGCACTTGTTGTTACAAAGGTAACAACCGTATCCTGGAGATATATAGAAACTTGATTCAAAAGTGACAGGAAGTTGACATTATCAAGGTAGCAGCGGCTTGCCATAAGGAGTTATAACCACGTCTTATCAATCTTAAAATGCAAGAAGAAATGCCAGGCCTGAAATTTCCCATATCTTGAATTTATAAATATATATTTATACCGGTATATAAATGTATATCTATTTACATATATAACCATTGTTTTGTATGTTACAACCATCGATTACAGATTTTTATTATCCATCGATTAGTCTCAATTGAAAATATATCATATGGGGCCAATGTAAACCACTACCCACAGTTTCTATGATTTCAGAAACCATAACCATAGATTACGGATTCCAAATCCATTGATTACACCCTCATACAACCCTTTGAACTGGAGAGCAAAATATCATTCCTTAATGATACCTTATCTGAACAGAACGATTCCGGGGATGAATTCATTCGATAAGATGGATAATAAATACAATAAATGCTGGTTTTATTGGCAGGTGGCTCTGTAAACCACTCGATGTCAATTTCGCAATATACATCCTAGAGCTCTTGTATTACTGTCTACCTCTTGTAGTTTATCGCCACCTGTCAACAAATCCATCGATTATTAATTCAAGGAAAATAGTCCCTTTGTAATGGAGACCAAAAATATATAGTGCTTCATGATACCAAATAATATGGACATTTCTGGGTATAATTTATTCGGGAAGATGGGTTATAAATACAACAAATAAGGGTTTTGTGGATAGGCGGCTTTGAAGGCCAATCAAGACTGACTTGGCCATACACTTGCTAACGCTCGTGTATTACTGCCAACATCCCATGGTTTATGGCCGCCTGTCCACAATACTATCGATTAGTGTCTAAATCTCGGCATATTATTGAGAAAAAAACAGTACAGTACTTTAAAAAATACCAGTAAGAAGTTGCAACACTACCTCTGGATCAATAATAAAAAAACAAACAGAAATACCAACAGGGAACAGGGTCAGTGTAACAGCTTAACCTTCATGTTCACTCTCCCAACAGTGGTCCTGGTTCACCATCACTGGAGAGTTTGGGGTGTCACTATAAAACTATATGTCAGTTCACCATACAACCAGAACCTTTGCAGGGACACTTTCAGATTTCAGCCTAAGTCTCCGAGAACCAAAATGATGCCAGTCTATCGCCAAGTCCTACCAATAATTGAATTATGGGGGTTGGGTCAGTCGAGTGGTGTTGCATTTACACTTCACTAGAGGACGTGAGGTGCCAGTCTCTGCTTTGTAGTGGTTTAGGAGAGTCGGTGCACGCAAGTGCAATGGTCCGCCCAGATTACGTAACACGGCTTGTATATAAGGCTAGGTTTGCAGCAGACGGCAGGTCACTTGCTGTGTTCTCTATGTGAGGAGCGAATTCTTGGGCCTCATACAGCTAGTAGGGTTTTCTGAACCATCTTGGTGGTTGAGCGAGATTATCAACATTGGATAAAAATCTTGTTCCTTTGGCACTACCTGACATCCTGTCAGGGAACTGGACTGGTCTGTTAATTTAGAGGTGTGAACAGTTCCCCCAGAAAGATGCTAAGAACTCAATAAAGAGATTTTATTGAAGTTTTCTGTCTGGTCTTGTGCGATTAGGGTTATAGTAAATCTAATTTATATTCCAAAACCATATCAAACCGACCTATGTAATAGCAAATGGGGTGGCACTACAATTGCCAGTCAGATATACAAACCAACCCAGAGGCTAGAGCCCGTGCCCGCTCCAGAATTGATGTCAATCGAATTAATGTATATATTACGAGTTGGATAACATTCCTGAAAACTGGCATCCCTGAATGCGTGAAAACCAACAATTGTTGATCACGGATTAAAGTCGGGATGAAAGAGTCAGAAACAAAAACACAAAAAAAACTGGGGCGTATTCGGGGGGGGGGGGGGGCCCTCCCCCCCCCCCCCCGTGCCATCAAACAAAATTTCGGCACTTGACGGAACTCTGACGGCAGTGTCAACGGCCCTTAGCGCGTTTATCTGCCGCCAAAGTACTGACTGGAGGTTTATACGCTGTTGGTGAGAGCCTGCTGCCAGAATTTCTTGGAATTTAGTTTTATTTTATTATTTTCATACTTTGTTAATGATCATATATCAAGATGCAGAAATTTCTGATTTCCGTCAATTGTCGGCAAACTTGCATCCCTGGTTGATTAATTAATCCATTAAAGAAATTAGTTCCCATAACAAACACGTCACCTCTCTGGTAACAAATGAAATGTCACACTAGATTACCCCGAGTCCCCGCCAGGTGGTATTTTCACAAATACCAGACTCGCTCATATAACTATTTTTCCACAGGCTGAAGACACAAGTACTGAATCGAATTTGAATCTGGAGGCGTTTATTCATTTCTACCTGAAACCCAAAGAACACAAGCATGCTGAGATTAGGACCGAAGAGGCGAATGAATCGGAGCTCAAGTGGAGTGTTATGCACAGGCTCGAGTTGTGGCAAGGAACATACAAAAGAATTACGTCCTTTGTTAGTTTCATAGTAACTATTCCAACTGGGCACATAAGATATTAAAGTGAGAATATATGTTCACCAAAGTAATTGTGTATTAAGTATACTTTTTTTTCCCAGTTTTCCGATAGTTATCTACTGTTATCAATATAGTTTATAAGGAATTTTGTGTTAACTGAAAAATAATACAATTATGACAACTTCAACTTTTATTTTGCATGTACACACCTTTCGGTATTTACTGTGAGAACTTTTTATTCGGTGGGGTAGCTGTGTTGAAAGGGTTAACAACCAGTTTATTTATCAGTCACAAGTATGTCCACGAATATATGTATATAATATGGAAACTGACCTGTACTATAAAGGCCGGAACGTGATCTGCCAATGGTACAACACGTGTACTTTTGTTTGCATTTGTTTTCTATGAGCATGAATATAAGTTATCCCACCTATCATCGTTGTAGGGGTCAATTCTTGGATTTAATTTACATGAAAGTATAAGTATAAGGTCCGATAATAAGATACATCTCGGACAGTAAGTCCATCATTTGTCATAGCATATAAATTAGCAAATAATATATATATATTTCTCTTTTTTTGTGACAAGAACACTAGCGAGTCTACGAAGCTATTTGGGTTATGAGCGCCTTCTTTGTGCGGTGTCTACTCCTTTCAACATATAAACATGGACACAATGTATGGATAAACCTTCCCAAATGTGAAAAGCAATGATTAAACTTACATCTTTTGCAGCAGGGAGAATGGGGGCTGCTAAGACAGAGGTTATGATAACAAATACCTGACCGCGCCTGGGCTGGGTGCTTCTTAATAATCCAGGACATATTGTAGAAATAGTCTTCTGATCGTTCTACCCCCAATGTCGTATAAATATTATCATCCTCGATTTAGGATTATTGATGGACAGGATCAAAGCTAGTCGGACAAAGGTTTCATAATAAAATTCGTGATCCTCCAAATTGTTCTGAAGTCCAAACAAAGGGACAGCTAAAGGGGTGTCATACATTCAGCTTGTTCTTAAAACATAGCATACTAAGCTGCGATTATAAATGTAATCAGGATCTGTCACAAAATGGCCGCTCATTTTGAAAGAGAAAGGGTTGTGTATCATTTAAAGACAGAAAAGAGCCTCTGGAGGAGCTGAATGATCGTAGGTTTATTCAGCACTTCTTAGAACATGGTCATACATCGTAGGACCATGGTTTTGTTTGTTTGTGGTTTAATGTCCCAGGAGAGCCTAAGGGTATATAGGGACCATCAATGATTTAAGCTTTTTACTTTCGAAGACTTTTTTTTAGTCATTTCTTTTGAACGTTTTCAAATATTTTATTTAAAAGATTTGTCTCTTTCAAAAAGCTAATGCTATCTTTATTTGGAATAGTCTCAAACAACGTTTTCATGTTATTATCATTTTGCAAGAACTTTCATCTATTTTCTTGTACCCTTTAACAGTTCAGCAGGATATGCTGAACAGTTATGGGCACATTGCATGCTTGGTGTATGTAGGATCATGGAGGCATATTTAGTAAAGAATATAAATATTTGTGTCAGTGAAATGATCAGAACATTCTGTCTATTACACAATGTTCATTATTAATAATATAATCATGTCTGTATCATCCGTGTATATTCATATAACGTCTGTATATATTCTTCATATTAAGTACGAAAGAACTGATGTAAACATGGAACACAACCAGCAAAATGTAAGACTACCAGGACTGGTGAATTTTGTTGCACTAAATAAGAAATAGAGATTTCCCCACTTATATGGGGCTTCAGGCTTAGGTTCTAGGCACTTGTCCTATTGCAACATCTGGGACACCAAGAACAATTCAAGGGGGATTTTAATGTCCACCAGGGATCTAATAATTGAAACGACATTTGGTGTAGATCATCCAAGACCTACTTCCTCTTTAGATCTCATCGTCCGGCCCTAGGATATATTCAAGAGGGCCCTGGCCACACTATTTATCGCCTGACTACAATGTGTCTGGCCTGGTCAAAATGCTTCTGGCCTGGAAGTCACCCCTCACAGGGTCAGGATAACCAGGATAAGTAGATAAAACAAGACTGAGTAATACCACTCTACATCGTGACAAAACCAACTGGTATATTCAGGCAAAATCGATTTTTCCTTGCACTGTCAGTCTTGGCATTTTGTAATTATAATGGGGCCTTAGCTTCATGATCCAAGGAAGACAAAACAATCTGCTAACCATAAGCAGGAGTGCTCTCCAGCTACTGTATAATGTCATACATATAAACGTTTCCTTCAAGTATACAATGTAAAGCATTTATCACCAACAAATTCAACGAGCCTATAATATATCATTCTGCATAAAATGCAGTGAATATACCCTTCATTCTGTTATGATATCAAGTGTGTTTTCATGCTATTCTGGCGGTAGACTATGGAAGTATCGTGTTGGAGTGGCAGCACCACATGACCAAATACAAGGCAGGAGGGAGGAAGCGTAGTTAATAAAGATTCACTGTAAAATGACAACTAACAGCAAATCAGATTGAATCAGAATTTGTTGAATCAGAATAACTCATCTGTATTGATTGAGAGATACAATAGATTCAACTACAAAAACAAAACAAAAAAAATCCCCGATTCAACCGTATCGCTTTTATAAAATGAAGGTTCAAGGAAAAGAGATAAGTAGAAAAAACTTAAGGTCTATATAATAGAGAGGGTTCTTGTTTCTTGTGTCTTGGTAACTTGCTGAACTGCGGATACCCACAATGAGACATTATAAAGAATTAGTATTCTGCCAGTTGGCTATGTGAAACTGTTTCTCAACCTGTTCATTCAGACATCGCATCCATTGTCCTCTAAGACATGAAAGACCCTCGTTCCCTATGGCACGCTCTTTAATAGGTTCACTATACTGACCTCTCATACTGACGCACTGTCGGGTACACTAATCTGCTTCATTCTGTGACAGACCTAGGTACGCCAAACTCCTCCATAACACCAGCAGTCACAGCACGTACTGCTCCACCGGGAGGGTAGTAAACATGGGTCGGAGAAGAGCATACATAAACAATATTGACTGGTTTCAGATACAAGCTGCCATATGCTCCGAGGAGTTGACGCGTAGTAATATCCAAGCGTATGCGAGGATATTGCGTAGAGTCAACTCCAAGGAGCATACATCTGCTTTTATCTGAAACCAGTCTATATTGTATTTATTATCCACCTTTTCTGGGCAAGTGGCATGTCTATATCAGTTTATTTTAGTTATGCACTATTTTTCCGTACGCACTACTTTCTGTATGCGCCACCCGGAGCATACAACTTATCCGTATGCGCCGGGTATGTCCATACACACTCCCTATGTGTTTTCTATGGACACTTTATATTAGGTGGATAATAAATTGACATAATGTCACCAATCGTCCCCATCCTGACGAATTAGTTGGGACGAGTCGGATCAGTGACAATGTGCGTTTTGATATCTTGCAGCCTTATGGTACACCGAGCTGTGCCACAAGACTGGCAGTCGTTGTGACACACTTTTAGGGATCCTAAAATAACTGTTGCATATGACCAGTGGTCAGGTGATGCACCTTCAGGTAGATTTCTCAGTCAGACGGGCAGTCACTCTGAAGCACTGTAAGTTACACAGAACTGTGCCATCAGACCAGCAGTCACTGTAGTGCACTGAGAGTTACACGGAACTGCGCCATCAGACCAGCAGTCACTGTAACGCACTGAGAGTTACACGGAACTGCGCCATCAGACCAGCAGTCACTGTAACGCACTGAGAGTTACACGGAACTGCGCCATCAGACCAGCAGTCACTGTAACGCACTGAGAGTTACACGGAACTGCTCCACCAGACCAGCGGTCACTGTAACGCACTGAGAGTTACACGGAACTGCGCCATCAGACCAGCAGTCACTGTAACGCACTGAGAGTTACACGGAACTGCGCCATCAGACGAGCAGTCACTGTAACGCACTGAGAGTTACACGGAACTGCTCTATCAGACCAGCAGTCACTGTAACGCACTGAGAGTTACACGGAACTGCACCATCAGACCAGCAGTCACTGTAACGCACTGAGAGTTACACGGAACTGCGCCATCAGACCAGCAGTCACTGTAACGCACTGAGAGTTACAAGGAACTGCGCCATCAGACCAGCAGTCACTGTAATGCACGGAGAGTTACACGGAACTGTTCTATCAGACCAGCAGTCACTGTAACGCACTGAGAGTTACACGGAACTGCGCCATCAGACCAGCAGTCACTGTAACACACTGAGTTACACAGAACTGCTCTATCAGACCAGCAATCCCTGTAACGCACTGAGAGTTACATGGAACTGCTCCACCAGACCAGCGGTCACTGCAACGCACTCTCATGTAGCCGCAACTGCTCCATCAGACTGGCAATCACTGTGAAATAATCAGGGATGTCAGTTGGGGTCAGGGAAAAAAGTGGAAATATTTTTCATGTGGATTTTTCTGCCCCAGAGAGACCAGAGAAACTTGGATAATATGTCCCTGTCGGCCATAGCATGGGCCTGAGGGTCTGTCGAGAGTTTCATACCACTGTTTCATTGACGGAAATGAAGCAAAATCATTATCATCTTTGTTTGGCATAAGGAAAAGCCATTACATACACTGAATTTGGAAAAGTGGATTTCCACGGAAAAGTGGAAAACTGACATCTCTGAATAATGACAGGTAATGATGCATCAAGACGAGATCTCCATGATTAATAAGTACCTGTTAAGAGTGCTGTTCCGCAGGAGCAGAAGGACTGATGCAAGCTAGAATCATCCCCAGTTGACAATATGTCTCCGGTTGCCATACTGATTCTTATGTGACCTAAATGAGCAGTACCTTAGCTGTTTTAGGGGACATGTTAATCTGACATTACCCAAACCCAAGTCTCACAGAGAGATTTGTCACAGAACAGGCCAACTCCAACTCTATATGCAATGACGATGAGAACTGATGGCAGTGAAGATGAATATTATGAGATTAGTCCCATTCTCTGTTCCCAACACCGATACAGAGATTGTAACAGAGATCATACAGACATGAAACTGTACACCACTATTCTCTGGCTGTGTCGACACATTCACAGGCCAACCAATTGCTGTCCAACATTGTTCTCTGGTTGAACTGATATAATCATATTTCAACAATGTTCACTGGTTGGGCTGATATAATCATATTCCAATATTGTTCACTGGTTGGGCTGAAATAATCATATTCCAACATTGTTCACTGGTTGGGCTGATATAATTGTATTCCAACATTGTTCTCTGGTTAGGCTGTCATAGTTGCAGACCAACATTTTCACTGGACGAGCTGACACAGTCTCAGTCCACCTCTTCGGTGGATGTGGTGGTGGAGGCGTTCGGGTTGATCAGGCGTGGTCCATCGGTCATACCGGCCCCGATGTATGGCGTGTTGAGTTCGGAGGGCTGTCCGTCATCCTCATCGAGGGGAGTGCTTGTAGAAAGGTCTCCAAGGTCAAACAAGGACATGATGTCATCAGGGGGGTTGTACTGCACTACCTCGTTCCCTAAACAAAAAACAGGAGATAAGAATACCTCTTAGCATATTTAATTATCCACTCCATTCACATTTGAAAATTATACCGTCATTTTGTAGCAGCTTCACGAGATGAGGGTTTAACCTTCGTTGTGCAACCGATGTAAAAATAAAAAATAAAAAAAGGGAAGTTTTTAACATACATTTTATAGCCACTGTAAGCACCAAATCTACACAGTAACGAAATGATATGAAATGAAAATGTGAATAAGATGTTAAAAGTGATACAGAGAAGAAATTCTTCAGGGATGTCAGTTGGAGTCAGGGAAAAAAGTGGATATATTTTTCATGTGGATTTTTCTACCACAGAGAGACCGGGAAAACTTGGATAAAATGTCCCTGTCTGTCATGGCATGGGGCTGAGGGTCTGTTGGGAGTTTCAAACCACTGTTTTATTGGTGTTACTGAAGCTAAATCAATATTATCTTTGTTTGATGTAAGGAAAAGCAATTACATATACTGAATATGGAAAAGTGGATTTCCACGGAAAAGTGGAACACTGACATCTCTGATTCTTTGTCTTCCAGCAGCACTTACCGGAGATAAAGTCGGCACCAGAGGTAGACGGCATCTGGTCTGTTGGGATGCCAGTCATTCCACCTAGCTCAAACATCTGCAAATATATATGATAAATAGACAATAAACGATGGTTCTGGGGACAGGCGGCCGAAAACCACGAGAGGTTAACGCATAGAAATATACGATGGTTTATAGAGCTGCCTGTCCACATAACCATCGTTCGTTGCATTTATTATCTATCTTTTCGAATGAATTAAACTCAGTAATTGCCATATCAAAGGGTATAATACTAGGGACTATTTCTTTGCTCTAAAGCACAAAGAGACTATTTTTCCTGTATGTCATGGCTTTGAGGCCATATACTACAGATTTTGAATCAGTATACCACAGATGTGGTATCTGACTGGTTTTATATCATTGGTCATGGTTTACGGAGTCCCCATACATTTTCAATGGGGTCCTTGTATATGATGGACAATAATGTCAGCGACGATGCACTGAGACCTTATATTCTCCTCACGCCGACTCTGATTAGCATTCATAAAAAGCAATACTGAGTTTCAAAATGCTAAACTGATCGTTGAAGGTGGGTGCCCGTGACATAACCAAAATGCCACCTGGCATTTAACCCAACCACTCATATCATTTGCATAATTAGCGTCAGTCACAAGTAACCAAATGCGCCATTGAGTTCAATATGGAAGTATTTTACAAGAGGAACAACACCCATAGAAATATGTGGGTAAAGTAATGAAGCATGTTTGAACGCAGGTCAGTTTAGATTGTTCTGGTTGGAGGGTAGCATCATCTACCGACCTCGCTATTATTTGCCAATATCAACGCTACATCGGCACTTTAAAAAAGGTTGCCAAAATGCTATCCTCTTTAATACTAATTTAGAAAGTGTCTTTGAAATAAATGTCTCTTACAACTAGTATTTGATGTATGTTTGATTAAATTCAGTTCTAGAAAAATACATTCATTTCAACAGGACAAATCCAGTAGGAGGCTAATTTGTTTGATTGGGTAGTTTAACGTCAAATTCGTTCAATTAGACTTAGATCCTTCAACAAGGTTAAATATTAGACAGGGTTCGTACATAGACAGCCCAATAAAATTCCAGGCTTTTTCCAGGCTCTAATATTAAGATTCCAGGCACATAACAATGTTAATCAATACCATCTTGCTAGTGAATAAAATTTGAAGACAAATAATCAAAACCATACAATATTATTAGCAAAAAGGATTTTTTGAACTATTTAATCCCAGTCACTCAAAGGCAGTCAGGTACCGTAGTTAAGGAAAGCTAATAATGTTCAGAATTCCATAGACCAAAAACAATGTTTTTATGCAAAACTAAATTTTCCAGGCTCTTCCAGGTTTTTCCAGGCTCTCTGTGAGAATGCCAGGCTTGGAAAACCCAAAAGCATAATTCCAGGCTTTTCCAGGCTCTGTGCGAACCCTGATTAGATCGTGTCGTCAAGTTGCCACAGAAGCTTACCCCCATGATGGTGCTAGGTTCAAACGTGTACTGGCCACCAGACAGCATGTCTTTCAGGGAGTCGAGGTCACTCTGCAGATGCTCCAGGTGGTCGGACATTTCTCTACAAAGAAGAAGAAAAAACTTAATAAAAGTGACTTACAAGTATTCACCCTTGAAGGACTAGTCACCACCAACACCGCAAATTATCACCAACAGAATTAGGCCACACAAGATCTAAATCAAACAGAGGGTAGGGCGACAGTTCAAATAGTAATCGCAGATTTTTAAGTCTTGTTTATTAGTAGCGCTTTCAATGAGAGAAAAGACGGAGTGTACTCAGAGAGGGATGAGAACAGAGGGCAGGGTGAGGACCGATAGATGGCAGTGTGAGGTCAGACAGAGGGCAGGATGAGGTCCGATAGAGGTCAGGGTGAGGTCAGATAGAGTGTCGGGTGAGGTCAAATAGAGGTCAGGTGAAATACAGGGTGAGGTCTGATAGAGGGCACTGAGAGGTCAGGTGGAAGGCAGGGTGAGGTCGGTTAGAGGGCAGGGTGAGGTCGGTTAGAGGGCAGGGTGAGGTCAGTTGGAGGACAGGGTGATGTCAGTTAGAGGGCAGGGTGAGGTCGGTTAGAGGGCAGGGTGAGGCCAGTTAGAGGGCAGGGTGAGGTCAGTTGGAGGGCAGAGTGAGGTCAGTTGGAGGGCAGGGTGATGTCAGTTGGAGGGCAGAGTGAGGTCAGTTGGAGGGCAGGGTGATGTCAGTTGGAGGGCAGAGTGAGGTCAGTTAGAGGGCAGGGTGAGGTCAGTTGGAGGACAGGGTGATGTCAGTTAGAGGGCAGGGTGATGTCAGTTGGAGGGCAGAGTGAGGTCAGTTGGAGGACAGGGTGATGTCAGTTAGAGGGCAGGGTGAGGTCAGTTGGAGGACAGGGTGATGTCAGTTGGAGGGCAGAGTGAGGTCAGTTGGAGGGCAGGGTGATGTCAGTTGGAGGGCAGAGTGAGGTCAGTTAGAGGGCAGGGTGAGGTCAGTTGGAGGACAGGGTGATGTCAGTTAGAGGGCAGGGTGAGGTCAGTTGGAGGACAGGGTGATGTCAGTTAGAGGGCAGGGTGATGTCAGTTGGAGGGCAGAGTGAGGTCAGTTGGAGGACAGGGTGATGTCAGTTAGAGGGCAGGGTGAGGTCAGTTGGAGGACAGGGTGATGTCAGTTAGAGGGCAGGGTGAGGTCAGTTGGAGGGCAGGGTGATGTCAGTTAGAGGGCAGGGTGAGGTCAGTTGGAGGACAGGGTGATGTCAGTTGGAGGGCAGAGTGAGGTCAGTTGGAGGACAGGGTGATGTCAGTTAGAGGGCAGGGTGAGGTCAGTTGGAGGGCAGGGTGAGGTCAGTTGGAGGACAGGGTGATGTCAGTTGGAGGGCAGGGTGAGGTCAGTTGGAGGACAGGGTGATGTCAGTTAGAGGGCAGGGTGAGGTCAGTTGGAGGGCAGGGTGATGTCAGTTAGAGGGCAGGGTGAGGTCAGTTGGAGGACAGGGTGAGGTCAGTTAGAGGGCAGGGTGAGGTCAGTTGGAGGACAGGGTGATGTCAGTTAGAGGGCAGAGTGAGGTCAGTTGGAGGGCAGGGTGATGTCAGTTGGAGGGCAGAGTGAGGTCAGTTAGAGGGCAGGGTGAGGTCAGTTGGAGGACAGGGTGATGTCAGTTAGAGGGCAGGGTGAGGTCAGTTGGAGGACAGGGTGAGGTCAGTTGGAGGACAGGGTGATGTCAGTTAGAGGGCAGGGTGAGGTCAGTTGGAGGACAGGGTGATGTCAGTTAGAGGGCAGGGTGAGGTCAGTTAGAGGGCAGGGTGAGGTCAGTTGGAGGACAGGGTGATGTCAGTTAGAGGGCAGGGTGAGGTCAGTTAGAGGGCAGGGTGAGGTCAGTTGGAGGACAGGGTGAGGTCAGTTGGAGGACAGGGTGATGTCAGTTAGAGGGCAGGGTGAGGTCAGTTAGAGGGCAGGGTGAGGTCAGGTAGAGGGCAGGGAGAAATATGACGGTGTAGGGTGAGGTCAGATTGGGGAGCAGGTGGAATGCTCAAAAGTAACTGCATTAAGAACCGTAGCCACTAAAAATATGCCACGAGTTTTGGTTGCGACAAAGCCGAGTGAGATTACATAGCAAACCAAAACGAATGGCATAATCTGAATGGCCATGGATCAATAGCAGTTCTGATTTTATCTCAACCTTATCACGAATAATTCAGGCGCGCGTTCACGCTTCCGCCGAGGTGGTCCACCGATCTAAGCCGAAACTCTGTGAAATATATTGTGTTCTTTTTCATTGAATACCAAGTGGGTCTAAAGTCCAAATTCAAAAAGATGCTGGAAGTGTGACATTATTCCCGGGATACCCTCCCGGGGGTTTCTCAAATTAGCAAAACTGCTTATTTGACAAAGCAAATTACAGCTCAATCATGGGTTAAAAGTGAATATAAATATAAAATTCGTGTTCTCCAGTATCGAATTAGTCTATCCAGAGCCATAAATCATTTGAATATTGACATTTTACATTCATCTCGGGGGAGCTTTCAGAACAACAACATAGCACATACGATACATGGAATTCGTTATTTTTCGGCGGGAAAGTTTAAAAATCTAACTTTGACCAAAACTATCATAAAGGTATTGGAAGCTATGACTATCGCTCGCGATTTACCGAGATATGTCAAAATGGAGTGTCGTAAGGTTTCATGAGCCTTTTCTTGAGGTTAAACAAGTGTTTTCAGTGATAGAAAATTTGTACGATTATGACAAAAACATTATATACTCCGAAATAAATTTTGGAGATTTTCTGGTGCGATCGGCGGCTTGGTGGATTGGCGCTAAAGGATGGGATCAGACAGAGTGCAAGGAGAGGTCAGGTAGTAAGGCAGAGTGAGAGGGTAGGGTGAGATCAGACAATGAGGAGGGTCAGTGTGGGAAGTAATTTTCAAAATATTACCCTGTAAAAACAACCAGTGTCATTTCAAGGCAAAAAGCGATGTTATTTGAAAAATAAACCCAAAATCATTGACACAACGAAACTGAGAGGAGCTGCTCTGTTGAGAGTGTCCACGAGTTTCTGCAAACCTCTGAGCACATTCTGCGCCACCCTCTCTGAACCACCATGAATTATTGTCTGAGGTCAATTCCTGTCCGTAAAAGAGAGAGATGGAACACAATCTAGAGAGAACGTCTAGTTTAAAGGCAGGGCACAGAAGGGCAACTGTGACTCGTTGTTTCCAAAGAGTAGAAGAATCCCACCCATCATAACCTATGAACTGACTAGGTGATGCCATCACAACGACTCAGCCATTCGAATTTCATCCACATAGGATTTGTTTAAGGTCTTATAGAGGGATGCAAGTCTGGGTAAGAAAAAATAACGGAAAGAAAGTCCAGAGGTGAGACTCGTAGTAAAAAATGTTCAGATGTGTGCGCTGGGTGTCTAGATATAGATTCGTTAAAGACTCACTCGCTTTCCGGAAATCAAAAAGTCAGCACAGTTTGCAGCATGATGTAACCTTTCTGTGGCCTCTCAATGGCCTTATGCTGTTGTAGTTTGGGCGAGGTGTGTTCGACTTGAAGATACGGTGCAATTTAGATCATTATACAGGAAAATCTTGAGATTCTGGATATATATCCGTACCTCATTGATACACCCTGTATACGGTACAAACAATCCCATTTGTTTTCATCATATAGGCATTGGATATTCACGAAACATTTGGACCGAATTAATTCCCTCACATTTGTCTGCAATATTTTCTACAACTATAGAAACACAGGGTACTGTCACAGGCCTCTTTCCGTTTGGCTTTTAAACTGTAAAAGCCGGCATCACTAAAGTAACATCATTCATACTCACGAGGCTGCACGCTGACTTGCTGATCTTCAGATTTGAAAGGTAATATCAGAAAAAAACATTGTCACAATGTCCAGGTTGTTTTAGTGTCAGATGACACTGGTTCTGCAAAGACTTCCCTGCTGTCCATTGCTAGGCCAATATCGCATTCCTCATGTCAATTGGCTAAATTACTGTGATATATTAGTGTGCTTCATACCCCCTCACGCAACAAATGTCGCACAATATCGAACATTTATATAATTTGTAGCATGTAAGACAACAAAAACATCAAACGGATAAGCCTTCTTTATTCATACACATTTGTGATTATTAAATGAATATTTCATCCCAGCTACATCAAAGTATGGACTGTATACTCAATGGACAAAAAGCGAGCACCTCAAGCTGCCTGATGTCTGCCTCACAGAGATGAGACCCGAGAGCATTTCCAAGCCTCTAGGGGACACCACTCATGCAGTTAGTTACCTTATGTGTGGTGAGGTGGCACTGCAGTAGTCATAGCAGTGGAGCCTTTCTAACATGATATTTCGTTATTTATCGTGCACAACTACAACTAAGGTAAGTCATCATTGAAATACAAATCACATGCTCATATTCAAATTAGTTGGTAATAGGAGTAAAGCAAATGTGGACTTATCCACGCATTATCTCAGACAGGGACACAGAATGAAAGAAACAACCTTATTGCAATCAGCAGACATTTCCACTTAAACGACCACATGGGTTTGGACGATTTTGAAATCCTTGGATTTCATCCGTGCTCACCCTGAGAGAAGGGAAGCCGAACATTAAGTTGAATTAAACTAGATCCAGAGATTCAACTCAAATTTTTCTCGGGGAATCAATGTCAGAGATCCACACAATGCCTACACAGCAGACCTCAGCACTAATCCCTACTACCCAATACTAGCCTCGTCAAAAAAAAAATGTTAATATCCCACTGGGACCAAAATTGTAGTAGACCAAAATTGTAGTAGAGTATCTATACAAGTATAGATCCAACAAATATACCTATTGCTAGAACTGTCATACAACCCCCCCCCCCCAACACCACCACCAAGAGTTGTGACCGTATATAACAACAACATCAGTGCTGCTATAATCTAAACATGGATGTCAGTTGGGGTAAGATGAAAGCAGTCGAAATATTTTTCATGTAGAATTTGCTGCCTCAGGGAAACATGAGAAAATGTGGGTAACAGGTCAGCTTCGGCCATGGATCGGAGCTGAGGGTATGTGAAGTTCGAGACATCTCTGATCACACTTTTGCTACCAGCAACCAACTTTAAAAGCAAAGCAGTTATCATGCCAACTGATGGGGGCAAACAGGAACAGGGAAGGCATTTTTAACAATTATCATACCGACTGATCGACAACATCAGATCATGTCCGATATGTGATTATACTATGGCGACAAGAGTTGATGAAGTTTGGAACAAAACATTAAAATGCCTCTATTTACCTAACTTAAACAATTAACTATGAGCCAATCATACTCTCAAGAGAGCATTTTGTTTGAAATGCGGCCAGTTGACAAAAGTAAAGAAGTTACTCACCATGTGTATCTGTGTATGTCTGTATTTGTGGGTATGTATTTGTGTCTATATCTGTTGTCATGAGTCTGTCTGTCCCTGTCTATCTGAAGTCTGAGTCTGTCTTGTCTGCCTCTGTCTGTCAGAATTCTGGGTCCGTCTGTCAAAATTCTGTGTGTTTGTCTGTCAAGTTCAAAGTCTGTCTGTCTGCCCCTGTCTGTCAAAAGTCTGGGTGTGTCTACCTAGGTCTGTCTCTTTGTATCCGTCCCTGTATCTCTTTCCCATCTGTCAGTCTGTTTTTATGTATGTATTTCTGATTCAGTGTGTCTGTCTTGTCACAAACCCAACTTCTAAAAAGGACTGTTGAGTCCTAGGGTCGACAGTAATTCATTACTGTTGATAATAAAGGTGTCCCACCACCAGGAGTTTGAGGGGAGGGGAGTGGGGGGCGTGGTAAGGGGAGGTGCAAGATTACAGGAGGCGACTGGAGAAGAAACTAACAGGAGGTTTTGTGCCTATCCGACAAGTCCTATGAGGCGTTTTGGTTATTTTACAAAGTAGATTAATTTCTTGACGAATGTCCATAATCAAAGACTTGAGTAGGTCTAAGGAACACCCTACATGCCTGACACCTGACAACATGACATGACATACTTTGCTGTCTATTCAGTGACAATAAATATACCATACTTTGCTGTCTATATAGTGTCAATAAGACATGGCAAACTTTGCTGTCTACAGTGTCATTAAGACATAACAGACTTTTTGTTAACACAATGTCAATAAGACATTAAAGACATTTCTGTCTATAGTGTCAATAAGACATGACAGAGTTTGCTGTTTTTACAGTGTCAATGAGACATGACAGACTTTGCTTTCTATACAGTGTCAATAAGTATTGACAGACTTTGCTGTCTGTACAACCTCAATGAAACATGATAGACTTTCCTGTCTATACAGTGTCATTAAGTCAGTGGACTTTGCTGCAGATATATACAGTGTCCATAGGACATGGCATGCGCTGAAATCTTTACAATGTCGGCATCAGAAAAAAAGGCAGACCTTGGCTTTAGCAGTCAGTGATGTATTACTATTTACTATAGTGTCAATGATGAGTTCAAGATTAGACGGAACTGGCTATCTATATAGACGTAACAGAATTGAGTTAACGGTTCGTGTTAAAGGATGTCAGGCAGAGTAGAGGTTACGTCAGGTCGTGTAAGAGTATTGGTGTCAAGGAAGAGGGCCTACAATGTAAAGCTCACCTGTTTAGCATTTTGGGGTTGGTGGGTAGAGCAGTCTTTGCGGGAACCACAGGACCTGTACCCAGCACTGCGTCAACAACATGCGCTGGTCGTGAGGCACTCGTTGAGTCCTTCACCAAGTCACACATCTCCTGCGTACTGAGATCTTCGAGTGCCTACAAGACAAAGACCACAGTCCACTTTAGTGTTTGTTTGAGAATTCTTATTAGGGTCCATTCAGGTTGTAAAGTTCTGGGGTTTTCAGAACCTCAAGAGATCATCTGGAACACTTGGAAGTATAGTTACAAGGTCTAGAACAGATTGCTTTTAATCACAAACAAACAAACAAGCTGTAGACTTTAGCAGTTATTCTCTTTCAAATGAAGCATATTATAATATCAAGATTCAAATAAATATGCTGAATAAACCATCCACTCATACACCTGCTGCTTCCCCCCTTCCATTATGAGATCTGGCAAAAATATATCAATAGCACATCAAATATACATTTCACTTAAATAGTGATACTTCCTAGGGTGTAAGAAACTGTCAGTGCCACTAATGGAGATCTGTTTGAGTATGCCCACTCCACCACAAATCCCCCACCCCCCCCCCCCCTTTAAACAAATACTTGAATATCTTGGTAAATATAGAATCTACATAAAAGAATACACATTCAAGCGCCTACTGTTTTTTATTCTCTTTCAAATGAGGCATATCATGTTATGATTCAACCAGTTTAAGGGGTAGAAATATGTCCATAAAGGAGTTCTTAAAAATGGACCTTTGACTACAAAAGTCCCCCCCCCCCCCAACTGAAATTTTTGAAATCCATGCCAAAATACTAAATATTAAAACTGTAAGGAATTGTACCACCATAAAACCTTCTGTCCAAAACATAAATCATATTGCTATCTGTACTTAGTTAGCTATAAAAGGCAAAAATGTGGTCAAGTCGCCTAGTGACTCTACAAGAATGTGTACTACAGTAGGCTATAGCCATAACCTAAAGACCAACCGTCCACCTGCTAATAATGGAATCTGACATATCTGAATTTACTTTTGGGGACAGAGGAGAAACAACAACTTTGGAAACATTAGCAGTGTCTTAACCACTGAGTTAACTCCCCAAACCTGACTCACGACCAAACAGGTAAAGCAGTTTCTAAAGGATTCCTTGAACCTTGTTTTAGAAGCAATGTTTCGAAGCGAATAGCTCTTTACCGAGGGCTTGTCAGAATCTATACAGACTGCCTATACATGACTGATTTTATGAGAATTTAAGACATTGCGATAACCCAAGGCCGATACTACCTTGATAATGACAACATGGGGAGTTGTGGCGTCTTGTGTCAATACCAAGTTCAGAGATGCCAGTGAGGTCTACAAAAATAAGAACCCGGAAAATTACTAAATCCTGATTCCATCCACTATTTATCTCTAACAGGATCAAGATTTAGTACTCTAGAAGACCCCAGAAATAATCGGAAAACAGAAATCTCTGAAAGTTGTAAAACCACAGAAGCTCATAGTTGATGGACTTGTGAGCCACAGTTCACTCACCTGCGTGTGGGTGGGGAGGGCGCTCGACATGTCTAACGGCAACACGTCTTCATTAAGCGTTAACATGGCGTCACCGGTTTCTGCGAGCGGCACCTGCTGCACAAAGTGGAAAATCGGAAACAAGAAATATATATCTAATTCACAAACTATATTGGAAACTCGTTTAAGTATGAGTTGAGGAATATCTTAAATACAGTGGTTTATTACAACACCTGCTCTTTTTTTTCAAATTCATAACAAACAGTTCTAACACTAGGTTAGAACGGAATAGAATGTTCTATAAAGGTTTTTAAATACTGAGGCCAATATGTTCTGCGTTCTATAAAAAAGAGAAAGAATGAATTCATGGATCCGTCCCTGTAAAATATGCTTGAAGCTCTGAGATGCTTGTATAGAGATCAGGAGACTCACTCGCTTTCCGAAAAAAAGTTTTAAAAAAGCGCCGTGGTGCTGCCGGGATTCGGTCAAGATTTGGCCGGGTGCCGCTCTCTTGTCAATAATTTTGCGTAACTGTTTATCATTATAAATTACATCCGTAATTGCTCAGTGTTCTTGCATTTACGACTCTGAGAGCTTTCTTAACAGTGAATATTGAAAAAAAATACCTGGAAACAATTTTGATAACTGTCAAAGAAAACAAACAGAAACGGTGAAGGTCTACACTTACATGTTCCTTAACCAGTGCTTCCAGGATATTCGTGCCTTCATCGTCCTGCCCATCCTCTACGAGCGACGGCTAGTGAAGACATAAAGACACACGGATGTCAGTTAGGGCCATACAAAAAACAGAGGAAATATTTTCCATGTGGAATTTACTGTCTCCGAGATAATGAGAAAACATGGAAAACGCATTCTTATTGGCCTTGGACTGAGGGTGTGTAGAGAGGTTTGAACCACCGTTTTTTGTGTGTGTGAATGACGTTTGAAATAAAAGAATAAAATTGTATAGACTGAAAATGAAAACAAGAATGTTTTTGGAAATAGGAGAACTACCATCTCTGAAAACAGACACTCGGTCTTTTGAGTCAAAAGGCCTCGAACGGCCATTCCTACGAGCTCAGTAATTCTGTTTTCTCATAGCATCACCCAGGCGGGAAGGACATAGATTTATTATATACTCATGGCCAAACGGCTATGAAATACTAACCACTGATAGGGGTGCAGTATAAATAACGTTCGGACTCACTGTGACGTAGTAAATGGCTAGGACTCGATGACTTAGTAACTGAATAAATTGGTGGTTTTCCATTTATCTTAGAGGTATATGAAAACGTAATCTTAGAGGTATATGAAAACGTAGTGACTATGTCACTATATCACCTCACGATATCATTCTCGGTTCAAACGACCACCCCTATGGGCTCAGTAACCACTTTTTCTCTTAAATTTTCACGAAGCACACGTGGATGCTGACCTGAGTGGCGGTCTGGTTCGTCGCCATGGCCTGAGACGCACTGGTGGCGGCGGCGGCGGCGGCGGCGGCGGTAGAAGCCGCCATCAGCCTCTCTTTGAAGATGGCTGGCATTTGGTCGGTGACCTCGTGGATGGAGAGTGTGTGGGGGTTGTGTGCTTCCTCCAGGGGCGATGGAGTCTCCTCAGGCTGAGTGGTCAATGAGTCAAAAAACAAAATAACTTTTACAATCATACCGACAATTCATCAGTTCCAAAAAAAACTTTTATTGGCCAAAATACCGTAAAACATGAAATGGTTTTGTCTGCATGGATATCTATGCATCTTATGTTTTCTGTGTATGTCTTGACGCCTCTGCAACTCATCACTCCTGTTCATGATGCAAACTCCCTTGTTTAGTGAATACTCGCCACAGTCTGACTATTGTACATATATCTTTGATCGTAATTAGTAATTTTTATTTACATTGTATCTAATTTATCTATGTTGATCACCGACTGCCAGACCGCAAAATGTATACACACTGTAAACATAAGCACTGGCTGAGCATTGAAACCAGTTTTACAAAAAAAACTGAGCTTATCCAGGATAAATAAAAAAAAAGAAAAAAAAAAAAAAAAAAAAGTTTCAGCTTTCCAACAGGCAACAACTTCTGGGCCTGAGGTAGCTGTTAATGTTTGATTTCACCTGCTTACTGGTAACTGGTTGTAGTTTTGCCCTAACCAGGCATTCAGGATATATAGCCTGTGTATCTATCTCCCTGGTGGAGCACGACTTCCCTAAATAAAAAAAAGACTAGCATGGTGACCTCCATTTTCACGTTAGATAAGTGTCCCAGAAAACACTGAGATCATCATATTCAGCTTTCGGGAAAGGAGATGGGTTTTAAATTTCAAGACAAATTGTTCGATATATATATATCTTTAAAGAGAACATAATACTGCTGATAAGAAGCCGCCATCGGTACACTGTGTACACTTGGTAGGCAGGGATGTTAGTTGGGGTCAGGGGAATAAGTGGAAATATTTTTCATGTGGATTTGGCTGCCTCAGAGAGACCGGGGGATCTTAGATAAAATGTCTTTGTTGGCCATGGAACAGAGGTGAGGCTATGTGAGGAACTTCAAACCAGTTTTATTGGCCTAAATGAGGTTAAATAAATATTAACTTTATTTGACACAAAGAAAGGCAATTACACATACTAGACATGAAAAAGTGGAATTCCACGGGAAAATGGAAAACTGACATCTCTGGGTAGGTCAGATAAAGAGAACTTACTGTGTCAATAATAGGATATGCTTTGGCTTTCTATGAACAATTAAAAGTCTACAATACCTCTGATAAAAAAACACCATCAATTCGTGCATAAACTCACCCCGCTCACTTGGTAGGCCTGGCTCATTGACCCGATCGATAACTGGGGGCCGAACTTTGCCACCTTGCCACCTTCTAGCTGGCTAGAATCGTTCAACATCAGTGGCATTTTCCGCTTCACTCCCCGGTTCCCCACGAGTGACATCAAAAACTGAATCAACTGCAAATATGAAAAGACGAGATATTTGTATCATTCCCACGTATAAAAATAATATCTTTTATTCAACCTCGACTCAAACAAATTACGTTATTTAAAGTCTACATACTGTGAGTGGCCTTTTTCTTGACATATATTTCCTGGTTGTTGAAGCTAAAGTATGTTGAATATATCTCCACACAGCCTGCTGACTGCAAGAGAGCAGAGACAGCACGCGGTAGATGTCTCATATAGACTAAGAAGACTGTCATCAATTTCGTTTAGAAGAGAATTAACCAACTTCTGGAATTGATCCTTTAAATGAGCCGAAGATAATTTAATATATAAAGACCATACCAACCTTGTTCACTATTTGCTGCTGCTTCATATGCTTCTGCCTCAGAGAAGCAATCTCCAGCCACAGGAGCTCATTTTCCCTAAAAAACAAAATTGATAGAAATCACCGCTGCGCTTGGGATGAAAGTCGGGGCTGAGGAAAGAATTAGAAATTTAAAACGCTTATTAAATAGAATCATTCAAAACATTATTTTGGAAGACATATATGAATCGATATATATTATAACACTGCGAACGCTGCCGACTTATATGAAATGTCGGAATTCCGTCATTTGGCGGAAAACTTGCATCTCTGCACTGAGAAGATGCGTGTAACGAGTACCTGCTGAGTTGTTGAGTGTGCGGGACGAATACGAGTAAGAACGGCCCGAGGTAATATCGGCCCGCCCGTCCGCGGCCTCCTCCCCACCACGGACCCGGGAGAGAGGCGTTGGGAGTGCGGGCGGGCCGTGGTCGGTCTCCCATCCTCGACAACGACTTGGCAAAACATAACTCTGTGAATATTCGAATAAATAACCTAGAAGCGCCAGGTGAAGACTAATAAAGTGCTTAAGACATGAGGAAAACGATCCGCAAATTTATATTTAGATTCATGATGGGGAATATAGGTTTATTTGCCGTTGCGTTTTCTGCCGCGAATGTCGGGCCGATATTACTCCGGACCGTTTCTACCTGCTACCTGCGGGACCCACCTTTTAACAGACTCCAGCTTACTGTTGACATTCTCCTGCTTGCCCTTCATGGCGCGCACGTCGTTCAGCACTCGCTGCACGTCATCGGGCCGCACCTTCATCTCGTCCGCCTTCACGTTGGGTACCTGCGCAGACATGCCACGCTGAGCGAGCGACCGGGCAACATTAGAGATTATAGCATGTGCTCGGGGTTAGTCTGTGTGTAAATAAATGTGCCCAAACCAGCTCGGATAGAGTTTGTGTGTGGTTGAACGTCCAAAGGGACCCTGAGGTACCGTAAAAACCCGCTTCTGGGACACCTCGCTTAAGGGGGCACCCCACTTAAGGGACACCCCACTTAAGGGGAGAATTTCCTCGGAACAGAAATTCTTATTTGGTTTATTCTAACCCCGCTTAAGGTGTCACCCCGCTTTAGGGGCCACCCCGCTTTAGGATACAACCCGCTTAAGGGGCCACTTCATATTCCCATAATATAGATTAAACCCAGTGTTAAACACTTCATACTGTGTCTCGCACCTGTCACTGCAACACATACTACTGGACAAAAAATGTATTAACCTGTCTCTGCAAAACACTTTACTATCTCTACAACACTCACTACTCCACACACCTGTATTAACCCTTCCCTACAACTCTAATACTGTTTTGTATTAGTTAAGTTTCGGAATATAATGCAAAATGCAGTGATCTGGTATAATGATTCATTTGCAAGGTTCTTTGCTAAACTTCTCTACACGAATGCAGTTATTTTTTCATGAGGGTGGGAGTTTTACTGCCACGAATTTGTGGGAACTAAAGGAGGAAAACGAAGGTAGCCGCAAGACGTCGCTTTGTGAAGCTCGCTTTTACCATAGATTTCGATTATTTCTAGTTGTTTAAAAAGGTATTATGAATACAGGGATGCTAGTTGGGGTCAGAAGAAATTCCTACATGGGGACTGAGGCCAGTCTATGTATCACCTAAAACGCACATGGTGTATGGGGAATCCCCATCACTCTCCTAGCAGATTCTTGGGCATATATTTTAAGCCAATCAGAAGTCAGTATTCAAGTCTGCCCTTATCCGTAGGAGCATTTCCTACAGGAATCCTACCATCCTACAGTTCTAGGTTGGAGCACTGGGATCCATAGGGCCTCTAACTGAGTGTACTCAGGGTAGCTAAATTCGGAATTTTGAAAGATTACAGAACAAGTTTTTCTAAGATTTAGATTTCAGGGAATCTGGAGTCTATTTTGTTCTAAAAACATACAATTTCTTGAACTTTTCATCACTTTGAGACTAAAATGAAAATCCTACATGTAGGCAAAATCCTACAAACTGGCATCCCTGTGAATACAAAACCTCCACGGAAGCACCTGCCATACCCCTTACACTGGCCACCACTGCAAACATGTGGGTGATTACCCACCTTGTGAGCAGTATATGACATTGCTGCAACGGATGCAGAATGCCAATTATCCTACCCCTAATAAAAAACCGCCATAGACTTAACATAGGCAACTTTTATGTGGCATGCCATGACATAAAGTGTGTTTTATGCCACGAGGGTAATACAAAAATTGACCAATCAGGGACCAGGGTGTCAGCTACTTTGAAAAAAGTTCCGGTTGCATTGAAAGCGCCCATTCAAATGTTTGCTAACATAGTACAGAATATTTCTAAGTAGCCTACAGTGATTTATGAAACCAGCCCCACCCCAATAGCGATTTATGATATCTACATCCAAAGGTAATGTATGTGTGTTGTTGATTTCCAAGCTGCTGTTGCAATCTACTTATTACACCGCTCAGGCAGAACAAGCCTCACCTGGCCCTACGCATTCTTAACTGGATTTCAGTGAGTGTTTGCATATTTCCTTATATTCTTCAGTCCTAGAGACGGGGTAGGATAAATACTAAACCGAACTCGAGTTAGACTTGTCAGTGTTCATACCACTCCGGGCAGGTCTACTACTCACTACGCGCGGCTAACGCCTTGCGTAGTAATTTGTGACCTGCCCGTCGTGGCATAAACACTGACAAGTCTAACTCTCGTTCAGTTTCTACTAATTGCTCCATTTTTATGTTTAGAATTTTAGTTTCAAAGAATAATCCAGTGATTATAATTTGAAAATCTAAGCCAATAACACTAAGAATAGTAAGTATTTCATCATTGAAAACGAGATTCGACTAATATTTATTATGAACCTAAGCTATATCCATGTCAAATCAAACTCTCCCATTGGAGGGCGACAAAACAGAAATTACACAGCTAACTGGTTAAAGCAAAGAACAAAACGCCACCGAAGGCACTTTTTCGTGTACTCTAGGTAGTGATAAGCATCTGTCACACTACGCTTTGATAAACCCCCTGTACATCTCACACTATATCTTATGTTTACGGGGAAATTTGTGTTGGAACCCATCACACTATTCTCTAGGCGCCCCTAAGCACCTGTCACACCATGCTTGGTGCCATAAGCACCTGCAACACTATGATCGAGGTACCCCATGGCTTCCACCAAGTGGGAAAGCCTCACGCAGTAATCAAAGCATATAGATGTTATGAGCTCGATTGATTAAGCTTGCCTTTCTCTTGATGTGCTCCAGCAGGCCTTCATTCTCGCGTTGAAAGTACTGATGTGCAAACTCCATGTCATCCTTTTCCACCTTGAGGCCACCTGATTCAACTCCGACCACTTTTCTGAACCCATCTGTCAGCAGAAAATACATAATTAAACATTCTTCATTACACCGAGAACATTTACGAGAATATATCAACTATAATTTAGGATGAGGGAAAAACTGATATAGCCTCAAAATTGTAATACTGGGTGTCCAGTATTTTTGTCCCATAGGCTTAACATTGGGAACTCGTTCTCCATGGTCTGTCACCTGTGTGTTGTCCATTCTTTTAGTATGTACATGGTTGAGATGAATACCGGAATTAACTAGTTTTGGCCACAGGTCCCTATTCTCCAACACGTTTGAATGCTATGTGATATTAACTCTGCATCAGACTCGTGGAGAAGACAACTTTAACCTTGTTGCTTTCTTCTTTAGTTTTTGGTGTAGAAGCGCAGGGTGGTATTTGGGGTGAATGTAATGAAGGCAGTGTTTGGGGCGAAAGTAATGCTAGTCTCACTGGCGTGTAACTTTGATGTTTCTTTTACGTAATGTGAGAAAACGTGGTTACTGAGCCCGTACGGGGGGCTGTTCGAGGTCATTTGATGAAAAAAATACGGCCCGATGCCGCAGGCTAGAGGG
This sequence comes from Alentia gelatinosa, assembly GCA_950022655.1. Lineage (NCBI taxonomy): Eukaryota > Metazoa > Annelida > Polychaeta > Phyllodocida > Polynoidae > Alentia > Alentia gelatinosa. The sequence continues at coordinate 18,204,709 of OX465585.1, read as the reverse complement.
CCGTATTTTTTTATCAAATGACTGAGAACGGACACCGTACGGGCTCAGTCACTACGTTTTCTTATTACTATATACCTCATACTCGTTGATAAATCTGTTTTATTAACTTTTCTGCTCCACAAAAAGCCACTGCTATTCACTACGGCCCGCTGCCACAGCGGGCGCGAACATTATTTATACTACACCCCCAGCAGCGGGCAGTATTTCATACATGTTCGGCCATAGGTATATAGTAATAAAGAAAATGCAGGGTCCATGTAAGAATGGAATACATTCAATGTTTTTATCTTAAATGCCCCAGTCACACTGCCGTGTAATTTCAGCGTTTCTTGTACATTTTAGACAGAAGGTAAGTTTCGCGTATCCAGTATGCAAATTCCACACTTTTACATTTACTACGGAATCAAGTCACACTGGCGTATAAATTGATATTTTATCATAAACTGGTATAGAAGCTATGTTGAAACGAAAGTCTACACCCAACCAATGTTTTAACATGTTCCGTATAATAGGGTAGGAAGCAAGGTGCAGTACAGAATTATAGGGAGCAGCATTACGTTAGTACGGGTGTTTAATACAATCTGTCAGGAGCGTTTGTAACTTACACATATTGAGCTGTCGGATGAAGCTGGCAATGTTGCTGTGTTTAAAGTACAGAGGCAGCACTTCCTTCGAGAAGCGACCCTGGTCAAACACGTGGAAACTCTTCCCGGACTGCAAATATAAGACATTTTACTTATTCAGACATCTGCTTGGTGAGTTCCACTTGATTACCTATTATCGTAAAACTGGATGAGGTTTAATCTTAGCCACCGTATTCCACGACTGGAGTTTGGCATAGTGACTTCACGAGGCGAAGCCGAGTGAAGTCCGGAGCCAAAACTTCAGGAGGGGAATGCGGTGGCCAAGATTAAAACGAATCAGGTTTTGATTTTATCCTACCCTATCTCCTCTATTTTGGAATATTACGTGATAACAATGCCGTATGCCACTAGTGGCATATAAAACTCCGTATGCAAGTCAGCGTGGCATACGGAAACCCAATGTTAAGCCTATGGGATTTTATATTAGGGGTAGGATAAACCTTAAGATACCATTTAAACGTTTAGTACCTGTATACCAAACCAATATAGAAAACTGTATTCATGGTGGACTGTGCCTCTTGGACAAACTGTAGGCTAGTTGGCGCCTAGAAAATTGGCGGTGATTGGAGAAGAGCAAAGTGCAGGTGGACTGCCACTGTTAGACACCATGGAAATCTCGCCACTGTCCTGAGAATCAGTTGAGAAGGAATGTGAAGGTACATCCAAAACGCCAGAAACATTCATACAGCTTGGAGACAGGATGTCTTCTGCCACGGTCGTAAATTCAGGCTTCATACCATACTTCTAATAATAGAGGAATTTTACAGATTTTTTTCCCAGAAATGAAGGGAAAGTTCAGGAATTTGAATATGACGTCAAGATGCCGGCTCTTCCTAATCACACATTTGCCCGACCGATCCATTTGTTCAATGAGAATTGGTTTTCTATTCTCTGATCCGATACGGAAGTAGATGGCGTGATCTTCACCATCAGGGGCATGCGGGGCCGATATTTTGTTGAAGCACCTTAGGCATGCCAAGCCTATGGGCGGATTTAGAGGTCTATTTCGATAATATTTATTGTGTATCGTTGTGAAAGTTCTTCCCTTGGCAACATCTGAAGTTTGTGTGCAGTTTCAGATCAAATGTTTGGTCGATGGCCTCAGTATAGACTATAATCGCAATGTCAACAACTCGTCGATTTTTTTTCATTTTTGAGTTGGCACATTTAGATCATGTCAGGATGATGTAAATAATCCTTTTTAAACTAACACATGTGCAATCTAACAGCGATTTGTTGTCACCGGCAAAGAGCGGACTGTCCCATTGTCAAGAGTAATTCAAAATGTTATATCTGACCGAAACTCTCCAGCCGGATCGGTGAATTTGTAGATGTATGCACTTCACAACCCGATAACATCTCTTCCCAATTACACTTGGGCATTACTAGCATGGGGTAATCACCGATTGTTATCGAGTACCCTCATACATCAATATCATCAGTGAGAATCGGTGATAAGTGTTGATCTCTCATAGGCTTTAGTGTTGCCCATGGCATAGGGCCGAGGGTCCGTGGGGTGGTTCATACCATTGGCATGAATGACAATCAATTAATACAATCTTTATTTTAAACAAAGAAAAGGGGAGTTGTATAATGGAAAGGTGGATTTCCATGGAAAGATAAAGAGCTGCTATTTTTGCCCATAAGTTGTCAGCCACAAAAAAATGGAGTAAATCTCATACTTGAGGTTCGTTTGTTTAGTTTAACGTCCAATTTGTTCAATTAGACTTGATACCTGAGGGCTCAATACCACCGATGTGGAAGGCACTCTGAGAAGATACCACTAGCAGAGATCGACTTCTCATTCTCAAAAATGCCAGCTGTCATTAGACAGGGGCTTGAAACAGGATAATTGCACCAGGCGGAGGATCGAGCACATCCAACAATCATAATAGACCTCCATCCCACCGACATGGCCTCTCTTTTCTTGGTTGGTAACATTTTTTCATTGACAACAATATGCGTTATAATGTAATGGGTTTACATTTTCATCCATTTGTGACTGCGTTGCGATCAGCATATAGCTGATAAATAAACAGATTTGTCAAAGCTGATACAACATCCAGTTTTTCGTTTTTAGTATTTGAAGAGTTTGTACTTCAGAATATGCAACAACTTGAATCACAACATGGATTTGTTGCATTGCAATATTATAGAGGAAACCTATGAGAGTTTAGGGTGTGAGCTTGTATCCCATCGAGTTTGAATCATGTAGTAATTCACAAGGCGAAGCCGTGTGAACTACGTAGTGATTCAAATGAGAAGGGATCGAGCTCTAACACTAAACTTGAATCGGTTTCTGAATTTATCTCACCCTTAACATTAACTAATGGGCTATAATTTGTGACATAATCCCCCATTGGATATTTTTCTTAAATATCTAATGGGCGTTAGATACGAGTTACCAATGTTAAGTCTATGGGGGGAAAATACAATGGGTGAGATAATATACCGGTAATAGGCGATATAAAGAGAAGAACAATAAGATAAAATTTGGTACCTGTACCATACAATGAAGGTGACAAAAGATGAGAGAACAGAGCTATATACATAAGAAACAAGCATTGTGAAACAATCTAACCCCTTTGCTTTTGCATTATTCATCTAGATCTCTAGATCTACACAGAACAAAAAAAGACAAAAACGTAACAACTAACATTATAGAAAGACACACAGGAAAAACAAAATCAGTAATGTAAACATTTGTTTTAAAAAAAAGCCTGCCCAGGCAATAGAAATAAATCAATACACAACTAATGGACACTGATGATCTGTATTTTGCTTTCCACACTATAGGGCTAAAGAACGTAGATATACTATCATGTAGTAGATCTAATCAAACCCAAACGAAGTGGGTTATTAATAAAATGTAAAGAGCCTAGATTCTAGGAGGGAAGTTCAGAAGTTTACTTGAAGTTGAACGATTTAAGCACAAATTAGAAAAGTATTTTGAGTAAACTAACATCTTTTTAAAAAGTACACAGCAAAAGAAATATCACACTATAGTCGTGCATCTCAACATCGTATGGCTACAAAATCAAGTGAAAGGAAGGTATTGCTAGAATAAACAAACAGGCAAATGGAACCATAGCCCAGGTACTGTCAAGTGTCAGGCAGGTGAAAGCCAATTACAGAAGGCCAACTCACCACATCCCAACAAATGAACTCGTCCGTAGATGGGTCCTCAACCAATGTCCACAACTTAGTGAGGAATGCGGGGACGGGGGCAGCCCCCGGCTCCCCTACTGCATGCATTTTAAGCTGTTAATACTCTGTAGAGGATGAAAAAACGTTAGTTTTCAAGAATGTCGACAACTTCGTCTGTCCGTTCCTCGGCAATTTTTCTAGTCAACACGCATGCGCATGTCACACGAGTTCTGCTGGTCTTAAGCCACAGACCACTCTAATAGGAGAATATGGCTACCAGCGCACGAAGGCTGTGGTACCGACCCTACTCACCAGGGGTTCAAGTAGATAGTCCTGTGCGCCTCCAAGCGGTATACGAAAGAGACGACCAGCACTATAAAGAAACATGCTCAAGGTGGTCGAATATTATTTGCTTATTTCGGTGTCTCTGTATTGAGGTAGGCTTTCTATTTTCAGAGAAGGAGAAGTTTGTTTACTTAAAATAAGGGTCCATTTGCTCGTTGAGTGATTATTCACGACGGGGGGTGGGGAGGGGTGGTCATAGATCTCTACTCCACTTAGGAGTAGAGGTCTATGGGGTGGTGGTCGTGGTCCATATATACCCGGTATATCATATCATATGAGGTTATTTTATTATTATTATTATTTTATTATTATTATTATTATTATTATTATTATTATTATCTCTTCTAGCAGATTTGATAATATCAAGAGACGTCACGAGTTTGAGTCTGAGTTTATTTATGCCACGCATTTTGTTGGCTCCATAATTTCACGAGTCGAAGACGAGTGACAATACAGGGCCAACAAAATGCGTGGCATAAATAAGCTTAAACTCAAACGAGTGGTGTCTAGGTTTTATCCTACCCCGTTTCCATATTTTTTCAGTATCATAAAGTAATGGCATAAACAACACTTTATGTCACACCCATGACATAAACAAATCCCATGTTAAGCCTATGGCGTTTTTTATTAGGGGTAGGATAAATACATGTATACAGTAATACCCCTCTCAAGGGAACACTCTCCGTTCCGAGCATAATGTCCCCCTCATGCGGAGTATCCCCTTTAACAGTGTCTTCAGCATGTCGAAGGTTAAGCTATGTATAATACCTTTATAAATACCGTTGATACTATGAGAAAACGTGGTTACTGTGCCCGTACAGATGGCCGTTTGAGGTCATTTTATGAAAAAATACGGCCCAGTCATTACGTTTTCTTATCAATATATACCTCCTACTTGTTTAAAAACCCATCTTATTATCTTTTCTGCTCTGCAAAAAGCCAAGTGCTGCCATTCACTATGGCCCGCTGCCACAGCGGGCGCGAACATTATTTATACTACACTCCTAGCAGTGGGCAGTATTTGATAGACATTCGCACACAGGTATATATAGTAATATGGTATAGAGACTGTGGTGTATTTGGGTGAGAGATGGTTTCAGTTAACTCTGATTATACAGACAACAACAACCTGTAACTGCTCTTATGGATCGCCGACTCCATGTGCTGCTCAGCGTTTTATTTAAGGTCTCACTACACAGAGTATATATATAACACTCCTCCCTTTTTAGTTGTTTATTTGTATACCTTTACAACTCAAATAATGAGCAATACTCTGTTACAGTAGGTATAGTTAAAACTTCATGAATAGCTTGCTTTTGCGTTCACTGATAGTCACAGAAACTATATTTGTAGATACACACAATGTTAACTACATTGACTCAATGTTTCTTTACCTGACTCATAACCATACTCAACATTTTATAAATTCAGTTTCTCTGGTGGTTTACTTAGTCTGGTTGACTTTCAAATAGTGGGAGTCAAAACTGGAGCTGTCTTTTGAGTTGTTTTGTTTGGTGTAGGAGGCAGAAGATTAGGCTAGGAGGCACATCGCTGTCTTGCTGATTAGCCTTATGGTCAGTTGGTGAAATACTGGGGGTAGGCATGGCAGCAGGGCCTCTGGCCATCGGTGGTGGGTGTGCAATGGAAGTAGGCACTGGAGTACCATCCACATCGTTGCTGTTCTCACGATAATGTGGCTCCGTAGGTACTCGGGCACGAATGTGGTCAATGTGCCTTTTCCACAGTCATCCATCCTCGAGATGTACTGTATAGGTAACAGGACCTAATTTCGATTCTAATACTCCGGGCATCCATTTGGGCATACCAGCAAAGTTCACTACCCATACTGCATCTCCGACATAGAATTCACGCTTGGTGGACTGGTGATTCTTAATTGCAGCTGATTGTCTCTCTAACACCTTTGCTGATACTGAGGGCCTCAGTACATCTAGTAAGAAACGTGGCTTTCGTTTCATCAAAAGTTCAGCTGGTGTTTGTCCAGTGGTGGTCTGTGGTGTGACTCTATACCTTGCTAGAAAACAATATACTCTAGCCTCAAGTTCTTCTCCCGGTGTTTTTCTTAGTCCCTCCTTGAGCGTCTGCACAGCTCTTTCGGCCAAACCATTACTTGCCGGGTGATATGGTGATGTACATACATGTTTGATAGCATTCTGTTTGCAGAAGTCTTTAAATTCTGAACTGGTGAAACAGGTACCATTATCGCTGACAAGCATCACCGGAAGACCATGAGTGGCAAAAGTCTGTCTTAATTTGTTGATAGTTGCTTTCAAAGTGGAGGCATTCATCACATGTGCATCAATGTATTTGGAATGTGCATCCACAATTACCAAAATCATTTTTCCTTCAAAAGGACCTGCATAGTCCACATGGACTCTATGCCATGGCTTTCCTGGCCACTCCCATGGATGTAGTTGGGAAGGTGGTGGAGAATTTGATTGTATTTGGCATTGCTGACATTCTTTCACTTTTCGTTCAATCTCAGCATCAATACCTGGCCACCATACATAGCTGCGAGCCAAAGATTTCATTCTTACAATTCCTGGATGTGATTCATATAATTCCTCGAGAACCCTGTCGCGTGCTTGAGGCGGAATAATAACTCTAGCGCCCCACAACAGGCACCCTTGTTCCGAAGATAGTTCTTCCCTCCTGCGATAGTAAGGAGATATCTCTTCCCTTACTTCGTAAGGCCAACCTTGTACAAAATGCTGGTGTACTGATGACAGGATTGGGTCTTTAGCAGTCCAGGCAGCTACCTGTGGGGCAGTCACCATGGTAGATCCCAGGATCTCGAAAGAGAGTATGATCTCCGCAGGCACAGGTACCGATGATGGCGGCATGGCTACCGGTAAATGACTAAGTCCATCAGCATTTCCGTGGTACTTGCCTGGCTTGTACTCTAGTTTATATTGGTAATTTGACATAATCAATGACCAACGTTGCAGCCTTGCCGTTGACATTGGGCTGATAAGTTTGTCTTCCTTGAGGGGACCCAACAGCGGTTTATGGTCTGTTTCAATGACAAACTCTCATCCATAGATGTACTTATGGAATTTGCTTACCCCAAAGATGATAGCAAGTCCCTCGCGTTCAATTTGGGCATAGTTCTTCTCCGCCGGCACCAGAGATCTGGATGCAAACGCGATAGGTTTGTCTGAACCATCAGACATTTGATGAGAGAGTACCGCACCTACACCATACGGCGATGCATCACAGCCCAAAACCAGGGGCAATGACGGATTGTATGGCACCAGAACCTGCGACGAAAGCAGCAGTTGTTTCGATTTGATGAAAGCTTGTTCTTGGTCTGGTCCCCATTTCCAGATAACTTCCTTCTGTAATAGTTGGTTCAAAGGTGCGAGTGTGGAACTAAGATCCCTAAGGAACTTGTGATAATAGTTCACCATCCCCAGGTAACTTTGGAGTTCACTCACATTGGTAGGTCTCGGAGCCTTCTGTAGTGCTTCTACCTTTTCTGTAGTCGGGTGGATTCCTTGAGCATCCAGCTTGTGACCTAGATAGACAATGGAATCTCGGAGAAAAACACACTTCTCACCTCTTAGGTGAAGCCCTGCCTGCTGCAGTCGACCCAGTACAGTCGTCAAGTTTTGATGTGCCTCCTCCCTTGTCCTGCCCGACACCAAAATATCATCCAGATAGACCGTCACCATGGGTATACCCTGCAATAATTGTTCCAGGATTCTCTGAAAGATACCTGGTGCTGAAGATACCCCAAAACACAGACGCGTATACTGGAATAAACCTTTGGTTGTATTGATTGTAGTGAGCTCACGAGATTCCTCACTGAGGACTACTTGTTGGTATGCATGACTAAGATCCAGTTTAGAAAAACACACACCTCCAGCTAGTTTCTGATACAAGTCATCAATGTTGGGAATTGGATACTTATCAACCTTATCAGCTTTGTTTACAGTTAGTTTGTAGTCCCAACATATACGCACTTCCCCATTTGGTTTCAAAATTGGAACAATAGGTGCATGCCAATCTGAAAATTCAACCTTTTTGATAACACCATCACATTCAAGACAATCTAACTCAGCTTCAACTTTGCTTTTGAATGACCAAGGTAGAGGCCTAGCTCGGAATTGTTGTGGTTTAGCATCACAGTCAATGTACAGTTTCGCTTTATATCCTTTCAACTTACCAAGGCCAGGTTTGAATAGTTCTGGAAACAACTTCTTGTAGTCTACCTCAGAGAGTACATGCACAGATGACCAATCTAGACGTAACTGTTCAATCCAATCACGACCTAGTAGACATGGTCCATACCCTTCAACCACCAATGCATCAAGTTGTAATGACTGACCTGCATGCTGTACATTCAATGTCACACGACCAAGTGGAAGAAGACTTGCACCTGAAAACATCTTAAGTACAGGTAAGTTAGTTTTACATAACACCAGATCAGGATTACTCTTCTTGACATTTTCAAATTGAACACCATTCAAAATTGCTACCCCAGAACCTGTATCAATTTCCATGTTCGTAGAAACACCATTTAGATCTACACATACCGTATACGGTTTGACCTTTTTACTACCAGCTGTGTGATATAGGTTATACTGATACTCGACATCATCATCTGGCTGCGATGCCGTTGCACCCTGTTCAGCCTGAACAAAGTTAGTTCCAGATTGCTGACACACATTACGAAAATGCTTGAAACGAGAACATTTATGGCATTTCTTTCCCCATGCGGGACAGTCATTCGCTCTTTTCTGATGAGGAGTGCCCCCACAGCAAGGACACGATGTCTTCTTGTTAGAGGATGTTTCTTTAGACCTTGGTGCATACTGTCTATTTTTGCCTGTTCCCCTTGACATGTGAGGCCTTGACGTCACTTTGTTGACCTTCGACTCAGCCGTCGCTGCAGTAGTAGTTGTCGCAGTAGGCATGGATTGGGCCATCACTTTACCTTGCCTACTTGTAGATTCCACAGTACGTGCAAACTTCATAAGAGCTGTCAGCTGCATATCTGGCTCAGTAAGTCCTTTTTGGCGAACCGTCTCCACCTGGCACTTCTGAATAATCTGCGATTTGATTTCAGCTTCAACATCATGAAACTCACAGTTTTTAGATAGACTGATAAGTCTGGTATGAAACTGATCAATAGTCTCATTTGCTTCTTGGTATGCTTGCCTAAACAGATAAACTTCATACTCCTTGTTGCGCTTTGGTGCAAAGTAATCAGTGAGTCTAGTTCTTGCAGTGGCAAACATTGTAGTTTCATCAATGCCTAGGAATGTGGCAACATCCAATGCATCATCTGCCAAATGCAGTATCAATACTGATGTCTTTTTGTTTTCATCAGTGATACCCTTGTACACCAGGAAATGAGGAAATTTTAAGAGCCATCTTTCCCACCGCTTAGCCGCGGACTCTAGAGTTTGTAATTGGAATGGCGGTAGAACAAAGTCACTCATTTTGCTAAATGCACAATTCACTCAAGAATGTCCAAACAATGTAGATTTGAGAGTACTGACAGTGCTGACCAGTTTACCACAACACACAAGTTGGCTAGATCTACTTGGCTAGATCCAGAGTGTGACAGTCTGAAGTGGTAAATAAACTGTAGTTGAATAAGTGACCAAATGAGTATCACAGATTGAGTTACTCAAACTGCACTTCAGTCTCAATACAAATATGATGGTTCACACAATGTCTCAAAAGTTCTGCCAGAATTATGGGTTTGTCCTACCTATTTTCCTTCCATTTGGTACTGCTGACACAAACTAGTACATTACCTCTGCTTGGGAGCACATGGTGAGCAGTCTGCAGTTGTTGTCAAGAGTTTGCCAAATTTATCTTCTTATTCCCCCATTGCCAGAGAAAACAGTCAATATTTGAAGTCCATGTAGGTTCATTTAAGTCCTCGTCGCCATTTATGTGGTGTATTTGGGTGAGAGATGGCTTCAGTTAACTCTGATTATACAGACAACAACAACCTGTAACTGCTCTTTTGGATCGCCAACTCCATGTGCTGCTCAGCGTTTTATTTAAGGTCTCACTACACAGAGTATCTATTTTAAGGTCTCACTACACAGAGTATATATATAACAGAGACACTGTTATAACAACTCAAATACCCCACAGAAGTCTAACTAATGCCTACAGGAGCATACACAGGCTGTTGCGTGTTGTCTGATTGTCTAGGCACCTGTCTACCTGCCCCCCCCCCCCCCCACACACCTACACACACCCACACACACACACACCCACACACACCTAGATACACACACAAACTCACACCTAGACACACACACAAACACACACATACAACAGAGCTGTAACAAATGCGTTTTCTCCACTCATCAAGTCCTTCAAATATCAACAACTTTGTTGGTAGGTGCTAAATATCTGCAGTCGTATCACCTAGTCCCATCTATACTTGGACTACTCGATCATACATACTGACTCACCTATACTTACATTACGTAACGTTATCAACAAATTTTCCATTCAAAAACTCTAACCGATTGACAAGATTGACATATATATATATATATATATATATATATATATATATATATATATATATATATATATATATATATATATATAGTTATTCAACAGGCTCCAAGTTAGTATCAAATTTGATTGTTTCCCAACTGGTATACACTGATGAAGGGAAAAAAAGATTTATACAGCATCAGGATTTGTCGATATTAATTGGGCTGTTCAAATGGCTCCACAAAAGTCTTTTGTCCACTCCAGACGTTTAGAAATACTATTTAGGACCGGAAATTTCTGTCCATAATTAGGCAGATGTCCGCTACTTAATGATAACCTCAGATAGTCTTGATTAGTAAAAATGGTGAGAATTTCCAATCCTTTAGAATTTATTTGCTTTCATGTAGAATAATAATGAAATAATACACATACGGTTGTTTGTTATGTCTTTATTCAATAGCAAAGTATACAGGATGTATCCAATAAGCACTCATGGAAGATATGGCAAGTTGGTGACTGAGATAGAAACTATACCATCCAAAATGTAGTGTAACAATTTCCCGCCCCGTCACATGTTACATATATGCGTCCTGTAGAAATCAAGCAAAAAACAGAGGTGTATATCAATGTAAGATATTTTACTCCTGTACAAGGTGATGCCCTTCCTGAGCATGGTCCATCAACTCCATCCCAGAGGGAGGGATTCTGCACTTGGGCAAACTTAGGTCACAGAGCAATTACTGAAATGCTTGTATATGACACAGAATGTGCAGAATCAACCAAGTCTAGACAACTTAAAAGGGGTATTAGCTGGCACATGTGCAACTTTTTTAAACCCGGGTTTCCACCGACCGACTTTAGTCACTCAGACTGACATCTTTCTCGATTACCATCGACACATTTGAATACTTTCAACAAAATAATAGTAAATGCAAGCTAGACATACATAGACACACCAAACAATTTTAGTACCAGTAAATGCAAAATTAATTTTTTACAAAACCATAACTGGTTTGAATGTTGATGAAATAGCAAAGAGCTGGAAAAACCGGTTAGAAGGCACCACATAATTTCAATGGAAACATGGGTTTATTGTCTTCAACAACAATATCTCTTTGGTGTCCCAACATTAACCAATGAAAGAAAACAGATTTTTCATAAAAACTATACTATGGGGAATCATCAAAGTCTCAAAACCAATACACCTTCAACTTTGGTGCCAGGTTGATAACTCTACCCCCTGTGACTTTAAGTATCTATAAATGCATGTACTACGATTACGAAAGAAATAGATGAAACTTAATGCTGCTTCGAGGTGTTTAAAAACGTATGATATATATACATGTAGTTGAACGAATACAAATATGGCTATTCGGAAGTTCAAGGGCGCCTCCATCGTATTCCCTGGAAGAGTGAACTACATGGGTTGAAGTACAATTATATAGACTATCCAAATACAGGAACACATATAATAGCAAAATACAGATACACCAGTGCTATGAGTGCATATTCATTTCTGATCAATAATGTATCAAAGTCGAAATACATATGTATAAAGGTGTTTATGTATGTCTTTATGCCTTTGAATAACACCAACGTCCAAGATAATAATCAACAGAATATGATTTTAGAATATATGCAGCGGTCCCTTAACCAGATCACGTGTTAAGTTAAACACGTTTCATATTGCACTCGTTAGAAAGTCACCATTGGTAAAATATACACACATAGGCATTTCAAATAATATATTGATGTAATACCCGTTAATAACTCTTTAATTCCCTTTAATAAATGTGTACAGGCGTTCTTCTACAAAGCAGGAGTTGCATAAGGACATAATTCCTGTCCCCCTCATTAACATGAGTGGCTTCCTGGAGGAATATTAATACCCATAATGAGAGACCAAATGGCCATGATTTAGCAGAGGTGGAGGGAGGCTAGGTACTGAAAAATAAAATAAAATACAAAAGGGAAAATATATTTGAAAGTTATACTTGAATATAAGTCTATGATTACCTTTGCACTAGTTACATGTAGTTCTATCTTGTCTGGCGATCATCATCTAAATATCCTTAATAATTGTAAAAATACGTATAACAATACCTGATTACATCATATATGAATTCTCTCATTCCTGTTATCATTATGGTACATACAAACAAAAGCAGTTTCATAAACACATGCACGTTTATATGACAGCTGTAGTAAACGATTTCAAATAATCTGAGTTCTGGAATGATCTGCTGTGAGAGTAACCTTGGAGATGAAGCCTTTGGCCCCAACAAGACTCCAAATGCCGGTAACAGTAAATCGGACAGACACTGATGGGGGTAGGCACTGTAGTGGGTAAAATGTTGAGGCTTTACAGGATGGCGCATCCACAACAACACTTCTGAGGGTAGTCTGGAGCATAGACCTTGTGTTCAAATCCATAGACGAAAAAACTGGATGTCTTCTGCTTCCATTCGTATGTGGCTGTGGTAACGGGTATGATCCGAACCCGATGTCGCTGGAAAGGATGGGATACATTATACATACGTTCACCCGAATGCTATCAGTCTACGTTACTATGATTCTAAATTTGAAAATAACTTAAAGTATTAGTGGTGATCGTCAATAATAATACATACAAGAAGAACAGATAAAGATGACTGAAATGCCAATAGGAACAGTTATGTTTTTTTTTTGTTTCAAATTTCTTTATTGAATCTTTTGTTTTATAGTTTTCATCTTCTTTTGGTGTACGGAACATATTCAATAAAGGGGCATGGACCTCAGTTTTTTTTATAGTAAACTGGTTTTCATGGTCCTGCCTTTGAATATTCTAAATATTGTTAAAAGCATCTGATGATACTGAGTCTATAGGTTGAGAAATCACCATAACATATTGCTTCTGTAATATTCCTAATAACATGCACATTGGAGTCAATGTTTACAAGATGAGGTCAACACACACTAAAAGCAGGCCGGGTATAGCGTGTTACCTGAATCAGAATCCTCTCGTTCGGGAAGGCTGAGGTATGGCGTTTGATTAGGTTAGACGATGCCTGGTTGATTGCCTGATCTGGGAAGTGGTTTATTGGCCACACCTGGAGAATAGATCTTAGTGTATTACTCACTTAATACAAAGTCTCCATTGAAAGAGAATGGGGCACCCAATAATCCTCTTACATGAGAATATGGCCACCAATATTCCCTTGTAGGAGAATGCAGAAAGTAGACCATAAGGGACACAGGCTCTCTAGCATAAAGAGCGATCATGGCAAATCACACATTCATCTTCACAGATACCATAACCAATGTATACAAATTTCAAATCCATTTTAGGGCCATGGAGCCATTGGTTCCGGGAAAATAGTCGCTTTTTGCCGTAGAGAAAAATATAATGCCTCTTCATTTATACACACCTTTAATATTGGTTTAAATTACTGAGAAGATGGATAATAAATACAACACATGATGGTTTTGTGGACATTAAATTTTTATGGATGCTTATACTTTGGACTTATAATACCACTATTATACTTTTTTTAAATAACAGCTTCAGCAATTGATATCATCATCTAATTAAGGATCTATTTGCTGGTCGGACACTAGATTAGCCTCGCCCTCTATATCAATATATTAACATGATCTAATTCCTACCAGATACTACCCGCTGCTCCCCATATCGCATAAAAGAATGCAGTCAGCTAGACATAACTAAAACGGCGTTTTTTCTCATGGTTTTTAGGCATAATAACGACATGGGTCCTAATTATTGAAGCAATCATAAGAAAATCAAGTAAAAGGATAAATAAATAATGCTTAATTGAGGTTGTATTTCATCAAGTTAAGTCGCGGAACCTTACCCTTGGATTTTCTTCCTCGAATGCTGTCTGCCCTGAGACAGTTCTTAGTTTGTTATCAGGGATAGCAGCTGTCCTCTCGACTATGAAATCTTCAAAATGATTCGTCCTACAAAATGACAATGATACATTAAGAATAAAGGGGTGTTCGGTCTTAAATCTATAGTCACTAAAGCGATATCATCAATTATGGACAATAATGAAGATTTGATTAAGCAGATAGTCTAATAACTGTTTGGTGGAAACTGGCTGGTTTAAGTGAAGAAAAACATGCTCAGATACGATGCAGAGACGTTAGAGGTTGGAGCAGTTACATACACTCTGAGCTTGCTGCAAAAATGCTAATCCTTCACGGTCACCATCTGCGTGCCAACTCAGAGACATTGGTAAAGAGCAGAGGTCCAGATCCTCAGTGTCCTAGAGGAATGCACAGCTGGCCATGAGCAATCATTTCAGACCGAAATACCTCATTTACCAACTGGTGCTTGGCATATTTGACCCTACAGAGGCACCTTTGGGACTGGCTGGTTGGCTGGGTTGCAAGTGGGTTACAGCAATGACCTACTGACTAAATATACTCCAACCTTTCAATTGTTAATTCTTTTACAAAACTAATTCGACTCTTATTCATCAATGGCGAATATACCATTTGTTACTAGTCTACACAAGACGTAGTTGCAATATAGATATCCTATGTTAATTCATCCCATCTTTATTCATCCCATCTTTATATCAATGTGGTAGGCTTTCTCGAAATCGACTCTTGAAAATATACATCGGGGATAGATACAGGCAATAGTAAACATGTATTGAACTACTTTACTGACCTGTCTTCACCGAAGGACATAATGCCCTGGAGTCTGCCAATAATAATGAGCATTATGGGTCACTTATAGTGGAGGGAAGGACGTGCTCAATCAGCCAGCCCATGCCTCTCTGGTAAATGTAAATAACCTTAAGTGCTGATTCTTCCAGGCAGTTTTATCGGAAAGTTTCTGGACTCTTTGGAATGTCTCATTCAGATCTTTACATGAGAATGTCCTCACGCTATAAATCGTAATTAGCGGCCGAAATCAATAGGAGAAAAGTGTGCGCTTCCAACACCAGCTATGCTTATACGATTTTCCCCGATTTTCCCCGAGCCCGCCCGAGCTCAGTGGAATCAACGCTGTATAATCAGTTGGACCTCCCATTCTAAGGCCAATATGAGCTGAGAATATATCCTGAGGTACATGTTATGCTAAGGAACTGTCCTAGAAGCAAATACAATAAATTAGGGTCTGCAGGTAGCATGGTAGAAATACTTCGGAGCCTTACCATTGGACCTTCAGTTCTATGTAGCACTTCAAATTTGCCGCTTCCTGACACGTTTTGCAGGATACGTCACCATGACCGTGACAGGTGATGCACCTAGAAAAAATATCAACATTTCATAACAAGGTTCTCCTAAATCCAAATGTACTAATGTAATTCACATGTTTAATTCTCAACGTAATCATCATTTTCTTCTGATATAGAATACTACGATCATGGAGCATTGTGTGGCACTGCTTGTTAAACAGGTCAATCATACAATATTCCACTCTGATAAGCAGCATCCTTTTATGTATCATCTCCAACAACATTAGATTCTGTCGGGATCTTCGTATAGGCACGGAGTTTGAGATGACAGGGAGGTATTCGCGGCACCTTTTGTTACTCATCAATTCTTTTCTTACAATACTCCATGGGCATTGAATACGAGTTCCCAATATTGAGTCTATGGGAGAAATATTACGGGTGAGATAATATTGTAAAACTTGATGAGTTTCAATCTTGGCCACCGTATGCCACGACTGGAGTTTGGCATAGTGACTTCATGAGGCGAAGCCGAGTAAAGTCTGGAGTCAAAACTCCAGAAGTGGCATGCAGTGGCCAAGATTAAAACGAATCAGTTTTTAATTTAATCCTACCCCGTCTCCTCGATTTTGGAATATTAGGTGATAAAAATTCTGTATACCACTAATGGCATATAAAACTCTGTATGCCAGACAGCGTGGCATACGGAAACTCAATGTTAAGCCTATGGGATTTTATATTAGGGGTCCTCATGTACATGTATTTATCCTACCCCTGATACAGAGTTTTATATGCCACTAGTGGCATACAGAATTTTTATCACCTAATATTCCAAAATCGAGGAGATAGGGTAGGATAAAATCAAAACCTGATTCGTTTTAATCTTGGCCACCGCATTCCACTCCTGAAGTTTTGGCTCCGGACTTCACTCGGCTTCGCCTCATGAAGTCACTTTGCCAAACTTCAGTCGTGGAATACGGTGGCCAAGATTAAAACTCATCCAGTTTTACGATAATATATGCAATGCAATATATACCCAATACAATTAATCTCTGCATAATACACATAATATCTTACCGTTTACGTCCAGTGCCATTGCACCAAGTGCAAGGCTCAAAATGTCCACCGTGATGGTGGTCTCCGTGGTGGTGGCCTCCGTGGTGGTGGTCGGTGTGGTGGCCGTGATGGTGGTCGGTGTGGTGGCCGTAGTGGTGGTCGTTACCCGAGTGGTGGCCGTGCGCCCCGTGGTGGCTATGGCCCATCCCACGTCCTGACCCGTTACACGAATCACAAATCACCTGAAAGGTAACCAACATGCTGTGAGAAAAAAATTGAAATTGAAAATATAGCTAGTCTTCATTCCATCAGCATTTAGTTTATGTCTAGTTCTTTATTACCCACCTAATACGGAGTCTCCATACTAAGCCTATGGAGATAGCAGATCACTACTGAGTAGAATACGGAGCTCCGTACCCTCCTAGGAGGATACAGATTTTTGAGATGAAAGTAGTTCCCGAACGTCGGTAAAAAAATGTAGACATAACTTCTTAACTATGTTGAAAAGTTTTCTGATGATCATATTAATGGCTTAAATGTGGGTAATAAATACAATATAACCATGATTTGGATCTGCGTGGTCGTATTCTCCTCGTAGTTGACGCTACGCATTACACCTCGCTATTGCTTGGAGTATTACTACGCGTCAACTACTTGGAGAATACGACCACGCAGATCCAAATCATGGTAATATTGTGTATTTATTACCCACCTGATACGGAGTCTCCATACTAAGCCTATGTAGCTTACAGATCGCTACTGAGGAGGATACGGAGCTCCGTACCCTCCTAGGAGGATACAGATTTTTGAGATGAAAGTAGTCCCATTGAGATGAAAGTAGTCCCAAACATAACTTTTTAACTATGTTGAAAAGTTTTCTAACGATCATATTTATTGCTTAAATCTAAAAATAAGTGAGTAATAAATACAACATTACCATGATTTCGATCTGTGTGGCCGTATTCTCCTTGTAGTTGACGAGTATTGCGTCGCGTCAACTACGCGGAGAATACGGCCACTCAGATCGAAATCATGGTAATATTGTGTATATATATCACTTTAACATTAATACATTTTTTTTAAACAGGACCATTGTACTGGATGGCATTCCCCCTATATATTCCAAAATGACAAGTAGAAGGTCTGCTCATGGAGGATGTCTACTTGGAAGGGCAACCCACGAAAATACCCTCGGTCAGGAGAGGTATATTAGTGTCATAGAAATGACAACTAGGCAACTGAAATCATTAACATATATACATGTCATGTTCAAATTTGGGGATAATTTTTATAGTCATTTGAATGGCTAGCTGTCTCAATCAACCAATGTCGGGGTTTTTCTCTGATATATACAAGATTTCATTATTTCAGTGGTGACCCTCAGGATCATAACGAATTCAAACCGTTTCCATTTCGTTGGTCAGGTTCTTTTTCGATCCGCATATATATAACGATATATATATATATATATAATATCATAAATATCTATATCTATATTATATATATATATGTATATATATACTATTTGGCCGTTTAGCAATAACCTGTAAATGGAAATCTACCTCTAGACTGTACTCATTTGAGGACAACATACCTGGCCTCTGCCGACGCATCGATGGCATCTCATTCTCCCGCGGCCTGCGCACGTATGGCATGGCTAAGGGGAAAAGAACAGTATTGTAGATAAGATGGACCACTATAAAAGCGGATATTCACCTATTACGATTCCTTCAGATTTTGGCATCGGGAAAGTATCGTAGAGGAACCCGATGAAATATGTCATCGCATTGGAAAGAAACTCAAATTGCAGTGATGGATCAGGTTGCTCTACGGTCCATCATAGGGTTTCTATGATGTTTAAACATGTTGGAGTATCGTAGGAATGGGTGTGAATAGTGGGCCTATCTGATGCAAAAATGAGTCTGACATATGAAAAACTTGCCTGTTAATTCTGAAATTTCGGAATTGGGTAGCAATCGTAAAGATATAAAATCATTGTAAATATCATTTTATTTGACCGAGTTTAATAGACCCAAGGTAATAGTTTCATATCAGAATTATATGATTCTGTCACAGAAATCTTAACTGTTCCTGAAAATGATACAATAACAGTTTCTATATACCTGAAAACATGATTCATATCCATGCAATATTTCCAGAATCATTGTATATTTCAATATCAAAATGCTGCCTGAGATATGCATCGGTGCACTGGTGCATCGTGAGGTTCATCGGGACCATGATCACCTTTTTGTGACTTTCAACGACATTTTTACGCTCCACGATGCACTCTGGCTACCTACGATAATAATATTACGATTCCTCCCGATGTACTACGATATTGGTAATCTTTATCGTAGCCCATTGGGAGATATATGTTTCTATCGTAGTAGGTGGACACCCCTTTTTATTATCCACCTAATACAAAGTGTTCAGAGGAAACTCATGGGGAGCGTGTACCTCCTGCATGGAGTTGTCCCATTACACTCACTGCAATATAAGGAATAGAGTAGACCCAATAGCCAATGACTGCATTCGCAGCAAACCCCGACCTTCACTCTGACCTCCTTACATGATATTCATAGCGCCTTGGGACAGTTCTGCAGTCGAGAGTTGACCTAGAATCTAGTGGGCCACAACCACCCTCATCTACATACCCAACATACAAATATGTTGTATGCTCCGGGGGGCGCAAAAGGAAAAAATAATGTGTACGGAAAAATAGTGCCTACCTAAATGAACTAATATTGGTACCCCACTTGTCGGGAAAAGGTGGATAGCAAATACAATATAGACGGGTTTCAGATAAAAGTAGTTGTATGCTCCTCGGAGTTGACTCTGCTTAATGTCCTCACTTGCGCCTGGATATTACTACCCGTCAACTCCTCAGAGCATACGACCGCTTGCATCTGAAACCACTCAATGCTGTGCATTAAAAACTACGGACCAGTTTCGTCATTTAAATACAGATGTACTGGAGTAATTCAGACTGGTTTTCATTTAGTGTCTCATTCCATCTTACGCTAGTGATTTGATAATGTCACATTTGTTTATTGATTACAGGACCATAAAATCTAAAAATTTATGAAACAGACGGACATAAATGAAAACCATTCTTATGAATATCATGACGGTACAATCAAGGTAATGAGCATTACCGTTTATTTACCATCAATAAAATAGAGCTATTGGTAAGATACTAGTAAATTCTCCAAAAAGATTAAGCAATTGTTACCACATTTTCTTACTGAAAATGGTCACTGATTATTTGGCAATTCACGAAAACAGCCTGGATATATGAAAGAACAGTGTTTGTGTAGAAAACAGAAGAACATCTGTAAAGGCAATACGCTTGTAGGAAACCCATAGAGTTTGTAAAAGTTTACCTTAACAGAGGCTGTGTGTGGTACTTCTATCTTTTGTGTAGTTGTCTTGAATTTCTCCGGATAGCTTACAACAATATCCCATGGTCCTGGAGCATGACCGTTAAGTGGAGTGTCCAGGGGTTGCCCTGTAAGAAGAGTAGCTTTTGCTGAAAGTCTGATATATATCGTAATTGCTCGGTTAAAGAGTACATTGGAGGTGACCATAACAGTGCACCCTCTTATTGCGTAGCCCCAGAGCAGGGACAGATACGACAACATCAAGTATGGCAAGCATAGACTGGTAAGATACGAGATATATACTTGTCTGGATGACAGGATAAATGTTACTGTAGTGGGGTGGGAATCCAGCAGTGTTCATTTGTTTTACGGAAGGTGGTGCGACGTGCCTATCCTTACTGTGTAGTGATTCCGGACAACGCCGCACACGAGAGTGGCTCGGCGGAGACCGGGATTACGTAATGCTGGGTATATATACTCAGCGTTCACAGTAGGTCGACAGGCTGTCCTCGCGCGTCTCTTCTACGGAACAGACCCTTGGGCCCTCACTTTGACGGCGGGTTCTTGTAACCTTCCTGGTGGTTAGGCGAGTCTTTCAGATTAGCCTCTCCAGCGCTACCTGGCACCTATGTGCTAGGGTACTGTACTTGTGGGAAAGATCTTCCAGATCTTTCCGGGAAGTAGTGATTAATAAACATCCTTGTTTATTAAAAGACGTTGTTCTGTCATGTGTGATTAGGTCTGTGCAAACTAACCGAAAACCGAACCAACCTACGTAGAGTGCGTAGGGTGGGATCCTGCCTGGAACTAGCATTCCGGATTGGGGTCATCCAACCTGCTAGACAGGCGGCGACCACCACATTACCATGAAATTGGTACAACGATCACTGCCTGTCCAAGGAGTCCAGCTGAGACTAACAGAGCCATGTAAGGCAGAGTCAAGGGGCGATACCCAATGACATAGATATAGAGCACGGTACACCAGAATTACTTCATGAAATAAAAGTAAGAGGATATCATAAGAAATTATATATTTGAACCATCTGAATTTAATCAAGAATCAAGTATAAAGAATGTTTAAATAAACCTAGAGAAATGATTTAATAGTTTTTCTCCAGTATCATTACCTGGAATATTAATCAAGATATATAGATTTAAATTTTTAAACTAATGTAAACTGATTACTTAATTTCTGGTATCAAAATCAGTGTATCATAGTGCAAAACTAATTAAAACTGTTCTTAATCAATTCCTATATGGGTCTGAGTATGAAAGGTTCAATAACCTGGTCAGTGGAGGAAGGCAAGGAGTGTGTGTGGGGGAAGTGGCGAAGGTGCTAATATTGAGTGACTGAGTTGAGTAAGACTGGAGTCATATGCCTAACTTCCACCAACCCCATACCTCCTTACTGGATCTGTATTAAAACCACACACAATTTGAATTTTGGCATTTCTAAATCGGGTTCTGTTATATATTAGGCATGAGTTGCACCAAATGGTTATATATGTCTAACTCTAATGCTGTTTGAATTGCCTGACCAGTTTGACATATCTGAATAAAACATGAACAATGTTGATAAAAATGGTATTTTTTTTTACAATACTCCATGGGCGTTGAGTACCAGTTACAAATTTTAAGTCTATGGGAAGCATACCAGGGACCTGTTTCAGTAGTTTCGTGACATGTCTAGATGGCGTTTCTGACACCATACGGACAGATAACAAGATTGCAGTCGGTGACACACAGAGTTTCACCCACTTCTCGTAGGAATTAAGCAATGACACTTTAACATGAGTAGGAGATACATATAATCTATAATCGCCCCAAATATGAAGAAGATTGGCCACTTCGATCTTCAGATATTTGCTAGTCTTTTTCCGCTGTTGCTTGCACTGTTGGTGCCGCTGTTGATGTCTGTCTAGGCCTAATGTCACGAGACTACTGAAACAGGTCCCAGGGGTGAGATGATAAGGAGTGCTTACCTCGGTATGGTTCATACTGCCATGACGTCATCCGGGACTCCCCATATGTCTCCAGCGTATACTACAGACAGTTCAGAAGAAATAAGAGTTTTATCGGGCTGAAATACTCGGACCTCCTGGTTTTGCATACTTGACCATTACGATAAAACAATACTTGGAGATATAGATTAGTCAAACGTCAATTAGGTTCACAAATACACCTGAGGAAACTTTAGCAGCCTCGCTCCCCCAGCTATTCTACCTGCCCAGGATGACTTCATGCGGCTACATCCATATTCAGTGACTGCCCCTTTGGTATGCTTATAAATGGACCGGCAAATATTTGCCTCAACGCCACCGTTAGGCGGGAGGAGGGTATTGTCGAATCTGGGAGTTAACAATTATCAGATTGAACACCTGGTCGGTTTTCCTTTTATCCTACACATTGACATGTTTTGAATTCATAGGAATTGACTTTATTTGCCATTCAAGTCTAATTTGGGCACGCAGAGCTGGTCCGTTCATGCTGATATGACATTGATTTATTTGCAGTCAAACGAGGTGTCCAGAGTGCGGACCAAGTTATTTTCATCCAGTGTGTTTCTGATTTTATCTCACCCCATAAAACATTACTCATTGATAAAATATACCACGCAATCAGCCATTGAGTATTGGGGACACGAACTTCACGGCCGTGGAATGCGAGTTCCTAATGTTAAGCCTATGGAGAAAAATACCGGGTGAGATAATGAATGGTTCTTTCAGAAGGTTCGAGAAAAAAGTGAAAGAAACCAGGAGAGGGGACAAAATAATCTTTAAGACACCTTTGACAAGAACTGCTACAGTAATGAATTGTCCCTACTACCGTGGAGCGCGACTTTGGAATGGCCTAAAAAAAGAGGTACAGTTATGTGATTCGCTGAAGACCTTTAAGACTCTGATTGGAAAAAGTCTAGATTGACTATGACGTGGGGAAGTATATATATATATATATGTGTTAAAGAGCTTGACAATCATCATTACCTCATACATACTAATTCCTATACAATATCTGTACTTTATCAATATCTTTATCTTCTATTACTTTTTACTGCCTGGAAATTGTATTTTTGTGATCTGTATACCAGTATATGTCAGAAATTGTCACTGAAAAACTCATGTATGTGAGAGTAACAATAAACTAATAAAAAAAAGAAGAAGGTTTGTTGAGACTCACGTGGAAGGCCGAGGTGGATTCGAGGCCTCTGAAGAGCATGTCGCGAGCGGCTCCTTTCCCGTAACAGCAGTTTTCACCTACGTAGTTGAGCAGGGCCTCCCGCGCCTCGTCCTCCGAGATCACAGGCACGCTGTCAATACATTACAACGTGGTTACAATGATTCAAATTGATACAATACATGATAATGTTTTAGTGCATAGTACCCGGTACAACCCTGTAACGTGGGCCACCATCTATTCCAAGCCAATATAGTTGACAACAATAACAGCAACAGCAACATAAAAATAGCGGTAATCGTACTCCACATAGGGCCTATGAAGGCAGGTTGTTGGAGTGTAGTAGTATACGGAAACAGGGCTACTATATCTGTACGTGATAAGTGCGCAATAAAATTGACGATAAGAGCCGAGGCTGAAGGCAGAGGTTCATCTGATCATCAATTCTAACAATTATCTATCATATACAGATACAGTATGCCAGTTTTCATAATGTGAAATACACTTATTATAAACCTTAAAACTACGATAGTATATCTTCGAGTGATGTCGGTTGGCTGCCTTGTCAAGTGTGTACAGTGCGAATGGCATTCGCCTGTTTTGTTTGTAAAATGTCCGTCCCTAGACACTACCATATCAAAGGAAAAACTCATATAGAAAGGAGGAGGGTGCACTCATTCACGAATGATAACATGAGACACTAGTGTACAGCTATGTGACGTTCTGTATGACAGTTAGAAAATCATGTAACACAACATAGGGAGCGGGCGACACCTATGAGGCAGTCACACACAGGTTGATCTATTTAATTAAATATTGTTCAATGGGATTTATACTACACAGACATGGTTGATGTCTGTCATAACACAGACGCAGAATGTATCCTTACCCAGTGGGATTAAAGACCAGGGACTGTTCATATGGTGAAAGAGATTGTCGATAATAAATTTATATAAAAAATAAATAAATACCGCCAAATGGCTTGGGGTTCTAGTACCATAAATGATGATCAAAGCATTCCCCATGGTTTGGTATGGATATACATAATGTTACCCCAAAAGCGTGGATTCCACTGAGTAACTGATCAAATCTGATACCTGCCGAAATAAAGAAATGGCGGGATAATAAAAAAGAACATCTGAAAAAGTCATATAAGGGTTGTGAGAGTTCACTAGCCAGGAGGCTAGAGCAAGACTTTGGAGGGCTTCAGAGGTCTGGTAATTATTCGCGCATTTCCTTACAGAGTTTGTCAGTTTACAGAGTTCAACGACTTGGACCCTTCAGACAGATTTTAACCGAAGGGGTCAACTGCTTCGTGGTGTTCATGGATTCTCAACTCGTCTTCACTTGTTTCTCCATTCATAATCAGGGGCCTGTTGAATAATTTAGGTGCAAACGTGAACAGCCTTTTCTATACGCCAAGGAGACCCAGTGAAAATATGGGTCAACTTTATTCAACACTCTAGGACAATCTTAACAAATGAACTTGAACATTATTAAACGATAACCCTCGTAAGAGGTCTGCTTGTACCCTGTCCTTTCATAGGCATAACTTATTCAACAGATCCCAGGTTTCTAAGACATCGGGTTGTTAATAATACTCTAAATTTTCATCCTTATTTCTCTATTATAAAAGGGCCGATTCACATTATTTACCCCGCGTGTTATGATTAGGCCAATTAGAACATTTATTTGGAAGGAAATGAAAGTAAAAGAAAATATTCCTTGTGTAAGAATTAAGGTAATATGTGGTATTACATTGCTCCTACAACACGCGGGCTGAATCTCTACCAACGGTGCATTCGGGAAGGCAATTGATGGAGGGGAACTAATAGAGATTTTTATCACTTACCATGACAGGCTACCTCCGGGAAGGCCATAAACAACAATCACCTGTATCACCTGAACATGAACTATCTTGCTACATGTGTTATCATCTCTAGGCAAAGGTGACATGCACTTACTGGTCAGTTGGACAATATTGTAAAGCTATTCTCAACGCCCACGGAATATTGTAAAACAAATACTCAATATGTGATGATGTCCCAAATGTTAGTCAATGATGCCATTATGCCTGTATACGAGCATTATTTGGAAGTATGCTGTTGGGACCTGAGAGAGAAGAATAGATCTATTGTATTTTATCCCATCCCATGGTATCCCCCCCCCCCCATAGATTTAACATAGGGAAGCCGTACTCAAAAACTCAATGGGTGATGATGTCACAAACGTTAACAAATTAATCAGTTATAGGGGTGAGATTTTCAATCTAAACTACACTCGATCCATAGCCACTGAAAATACACCATTCGTTTTGGTCTGCCATTTAGCTTTGCCTCGTGAGATGTCTCCACAAACAAAACTCATGGTGTATTTTCAGCGGCTAATGATCTCCATGGGGTTCCTTCTTGTTATGACCATTTTGTGTCGAAGTTTCTCTGGCATCAACCTATTGCTATGGACAAAATGATCCGAGGTCCGATTTTGGAGGTTTTTTCTCATGCTAATGTGTTCGGTATTTTAACATGTCAATAATAATGAGAACCCACGCATGTATTAGACAGCTCACTGGAGGGCTTACAACACGACACCTACTCACAGTTAATAACCCTAGTCGTTTTCCATCCTTGTTGGCATATTAATCAGAATTTTGGAAAATTACTCACTCCACAGTCAATAGGGAATATCTTAGTGTGCTGCATTATTAATCAATAAGAACTCACGATCTAGGAGTCGCGGTGGGTGATTCATTATTTACTGAAGTACACGATAAAGTAAGATATTAGATGTCATACCGATGTCTAATTTGCCTCTGTTTGACTAAAGCAGGCAGTACACATAGCCTATCGTGGCCTCAACGAAAGCGGAAGCTGGGAGATGGTTAGATTCATAGGGAAAATAACCAAGAAGCCAGAATGTTTTAAAGGTAGAGAGCAAATGAGGAATGACCTACTTCTTGAGATCTCCTCTCTCCGAAGGCGTTGGCTGTCTCATAGCCTCGTTGTATGTCGGAGGTGGAAGTGTTGCTGGAGAAAACAAGTAATTAGCCAATTTGAAGAATAAAGATGACTGTAGACAATAAGCGTTACTTCCTTGAAATTCGAGAGATTCTGAGAGTTTGTATGCGCAAGCTTAGGTTTCCCCGTTTAAGCTATTCATGATATCCGATCATCAGGTTTAACGTTATGTATCCAGACGCCGTGGTGCGAAGTGGAAATTCCATATAGGAAGAATTACTTTCCATTGGATATGTTTTTATAGTAGACTTAGTATTTCCGTTATAGGGTTTGCCATATTCCTGTGATTATCCAGTTTTTATGAATTTTACGAATGCTAACTGTAATAGATGCATCAGTAAAAGATACTCAAATAGGCATACGTAAGGCCGGGCATCCACCAACGCAGACGCAGAAATTTGGACCTCCCAATGCATCCCGACGCACATTCGATTCAAATCCATTGTGGGTCGTAGAGCGCGTCGTAAGGCGCGTCAGTGTGCATCGGAAACCCACCTCTGACGTCTTTACTAAATTGGGCTTAATTCTCACCCCAATGACAGCTCTTTGCTGTTGTAATATTACCAGGCTACTGGAGTCAGAGGCATGACTAAAATCCAACTCTATCCTCAAGTCAAAACAACAGTTACAAACAAAACTAACAATAACCATTGGGGCCAAAGCAATGTCCTTGTGCCATAGTTCAATATTTCATGAATGTGAATACATACGGAATTGTATACTTACGGAATTGTATACTTATATTATTACATTTCTACAAGTATGAAACCAATTTATCTTCATCCATCTCATCTCATTATCATAGTGATACCCGATATTTGATGTATTAAGCTGATAAAACTTTGAATTGATTATAAAACTACTATGTACGTCCCTTGACCAAAAGGGCCCAAATGGAAGAACGGCATTGATGCCAAATTCTACAATACAATTACCCTGATAAAAATTGTTTAAAAAATGGGGAAAAAAGGAATGTAAATATCATTGGTTGTAGCTCTCACCCCCGTCGAAGGTAACATTGGCATAGCCGGAGATGTGGTCCATCTTCTCGACAGGGGGTGCAGTGGGGCTGACGCTCTTGGCGTTGGGGTCGTCCTTGACGTAGTCTGAACCCACAGGGCCTGAGTAAGTCGGAGAGTCCACGCCAGGTGGCGATGTTGCCGCTGGAAAACAACATACATCTACACTGTTTACATCTCATCACTATTAAGGATACCGTTTATTATTTATTCATCTTATAGGCTTTCTGCATTGCGTTCGATAAGCACATATTGTTATTCCACGCAATATGGATCGAGCGATCCAATATAAATGTAAATTTATATTATTAATATACCTATGGCCGTATGAACCACACATACTGCCCGCTGCTACCCATGACGTATGTATAGCCGTACGTCACACTGTGACGTACGGGGTATGTGATCACGTGACTAGCTATAATTTCGCCATTTTTGGGTATATAATAATACGAAAACGGGCTGACTGTCTTCGTACGTCAAAATACTTGGTAAAATTATCAATCAGATACATCCCTCTGCCTTCGGCATCGGGATGTATCTGATCAATAATTTTACCGCGTATTTTTGACATACGAAGACAGTGAGCCAGTTTCCGTATATTATACGACACCAATAAGTATACTATTTGTACTAAGTCTAATTGAATAGATTGGACGTTAAACTACCCAAACAAACAATGTGCATCTCGACTGTGTATATGGAAGTTCGCAGCATGTCTGTCACTAATCATGAGCTCGACTCGAATATAAATACACTTGCAATATTAACCCATCTCTGATATTAGTAGACGTATCCTTCGCGTAGTTGATGCGTAGTATATCGGGCATGTGCGAGGAAATTGTGTATAGACTCACCTACTAGCGGGGTATATTCACAGTAGTATCAGAAACAGGTTCATATTGTAGCTGTTACTCAGTATTGCAAATTTAAGCTATCGAGGGAAAGACAAATAACTGCCGACCCCTGTAAGATTAAGGGTTCGGTATCTTCCTTCAGTAGCGAAGATGCGAGCACATACGTTTTCTATGGAGAGATTGTATCAGGTGTATAATAAATCTAGGTCCATGGTACATGAATGTTGAATCATTAACCTATAGGGCACAGAGTAATTGCTAGTTACACAATCATCCAACAGTAAATTGTAATATAACACCACTGTTTCATGTGCCTATGCCAGAAAATACTGTAAATACCAATCTCTGCTAGAGAAGTGCAGTTGACACATATCACCATATTTTGCCTCTATGGCGACGTACCAACATACTTTGAATACGATTGGTTGCACTTAACATGTAAATATGCAGATAAAGTGACGTCCGCCAAGAACACTCTGAAGAACAGTTCGATGTTATCAAGTTGTGATGAGTATTCTGGTAATTATCCCTATTTATAGGTATATCATACAAGTGAAACTTGTTAACGTTATTGGGACGGCCCCTCGTACCTTATTTCTTTTAGATAGAAAGAAAGGCAGTACAATGAAACGCCCTAATAAGGTAAACATGTTACACTTAAGTAGTCAGGGCCATGGCAAAATGTGCCACCCAGTGTGTTGTTTGGTGTTGTGGGCAAGATGGCTGTTTCCATAACATTATATCTATCTGCCCTACACATGTATTTAAGTCTGAGGTAAATCTGTGATGAATCACAATATTTATTATCCATCGTATACAAAGCCTCCATTGAAAATGTATGGGGACTCAGTAAACCACTACCCATTGTATAAAACCTGTCAGATACCACAACTGTGGTATACGGATTAAAACCTGTGGTATACGGCCTCAAAACCATGGTATACGGGAAAAATAGTCCCTTTTGCTATAGAGAAAAGAAATAGTTCCTATTATTGTACCCGTTAATAGGGCAATTACTGGGTTTAATCTATTCGAAAAGATGGATAATAAATGCAACAAACGAGGTTTTTGTGGACAGGCGGCTCTGTAAACCACTCGAGGTTGACGTCGTAATACACTCGCTATCGCTCGTGTATTACTACGCGTCAACCTCTCGTGGTTTACGGCCGCCTGTCCACAAAACCATCGATTATTGTCTATATATTGATATAAGGCCATGGCATATCTCTGATGAATACAATATCCCACCTACCCGGTTGGACGCCAGGGGGATACGGTCCGATATGAGACGCTGGAGAGGCCGGCGAACCCGGGTAGGACATGGCGCTTCCTGCAGGTGGCGCTCCTGGAACCCCCGGGGCGCCACCCAGCGGCAGGCCTGAGGGAGGTGGCGCCCCCTGGTAACCTCCAGGAACACCGGGGGCCGGGTTGGGCGGGTAGGGCGTCGCGCCATATCCTCCAGCAGGACCACTGAAACAGCAGGAATAGAGGGAAGTTATCTATAAGTTCACTTTTCCTCCCTCACTAATAGTAGGGCCTAGCACAAAAATAACCAGGAATAAATGGAAAGTTCATCATTAGTGATGGGGCGTGAATCTAAAAAAGAAAAAGACATTAGAACGTTTGGGTTATAGGCCTATATTCAGTTTATGAGTCATTTTCTGTAACCCACTTGCACCAAGTCAATTTGCAATTTCTACAACTGCCTTTCTGGGACCTAAATATATCAAACAGCAGTGGGTCAATGAGAGATTTCAGTCTCTATTTATTGGTCATGGTCACCTGGGCACGCCTCTAGGACACTGAGACACTGGTCTTCTGCACCTTTCCTAATGTCAAAGAGTTGGCACGCAAATCGAAAAGGGATAGTCTTTGCAGGATGTAAAAAGTCTATATAACATCTCCCTAAACTAAGCAGCATATCTGAGCGTGTGACCCACGCTCAACCAAGGAATCCAGCGTGTAAAGCTAGATGCCGAACTATATACTGCTCAGGGGCCATCCATAACGTACACACGCAGCAGAGTGTGTGTGTGTGTGTGTAGGTGTGTGTGTGTGTGTGTGTGTGTGTGTGTGTGTGTGTAGGTGTGTGTGTGTGTTTGTGTGTGTGTGTGTGTGTGGGGGGGGGGGGGGGTTCGTATGCTCCTTCTATGTTCGTACAAGACTGAGAGTGGGAGGTGGAGGGGGGGGGGGGCAACATTTACGGAACTATTGCGTACATGCTTTATGGATGGCCCCTTATACTACAGTACTGATGTAGCGTATTTGTGTGTGAGTATGTACCAGTAAGGTATAGGCATTTTATCTTAATAGTAGACCAAGGTGCATCAGATGAGAGAGAGGGAAGAAAAATCCTCCCCAGGATTCCTAGAATGGACTCAATGAATGCGCTAAATATTCCAAGTTAGAAACTATAATCAGTACTCCGAGACAGAAAGACTGTATTTCCTACTTCAAGGAGAAGCTAGTCCAAAATATTCCCTGGGCTACCAATGGATTTAAAGGAATGGGACGAATAAGATCTTCTACCTTTCAAAATCACAAGGGAATTCTTTTCTATACTGAATGTGTTTCGGAGAAAGAGAAATATAATAGAATCCCATGGGTGCAATTATCGAAATGAGAAAGAAGATCAACATCACTTCTTCATGGACTGCAGAGAGGTTATACACTTCTGGCTGTCTCTGAAGAGATGGCCGAAAATAAATCTCAAAGAAGATATACTGAAGGTCAGTGCTAAAGATCTGCACTTGGGAGTAATTGGAGACCATCTGAATACCAAATTATTAAATTACATTCATTTGTATGGTTAAACGTATGTTCATTGATAAAGAAAGATAACCCTATGAAAACTTGGGAGTAAATGGCCTTTATCCTCGAACTTAAACAGAATAGCCGTAGAAAGAATAAATTGCCGAATGGAAAACTGGCAAAACAAATGTGAACTACTTGAAAAACTATGTAAATTGTAACTAGACTATACCTAAAACCTGCAGGAAAATGGAATGAAACTACCGATAATATAATGAACTGGCTAAAAACACTACATGTTTTCCAGTGACTAACAATGGATTGATCCAGCAACCAATGGGAGAGCCTAAGCAAAGGTACTGTTACGATTTCAAGGCAACGGTTCAAATATAACAATTAGTAGTGTCAGGTAACTTAGCTGAGTTAAGCTATAGTAGGGAAATTTATTTTGACAAAAAGGAAATTCTTCTGCCATCATTGAGTTTTTTAAAAAACTTTTTGATTACGTTCCGATAAATGAAGTTCTAGCAATAGG
Organism: Alentia gelatinosa; assembly: GCA_950022655.1. NCBI lineage: Eukaryota > Metazoa > Annelida > Polychaeta > Phyllodocida > Polynoidae > Alentia > Alentia gelatinosa. The sequence goes on along the minus strand of OX465585.1, from coordinate 18,173,103 downwards.
TCGATGAATAGTACAAAACAAAACTGTTACTCCTCACTTTACCTGAACAGCAGTTTGTATAGCTTCACATAATCAGTTAACTGGCTCCATTCTTTCTTTGCTATCACTAATGTCCTGATCTTCTGCTGGTAATATGAGTCAGAACATTTAAGAACTGGACTTCAGTCCCCCCTGCTACCTCTCCTGCTGAGTCCAATTGATATTCCTCTCACTTGAAATTTTCATCCAAATCCATCATTTATGAATCTAACTTCACAGAAAACATGCCCTCTAAACAACTCCATTCCTGCTACTAATTAAGAGAAATAATCCAAATCTGTCCGCTTCATGAGGAATTACAGATAGGTTTCTGACCTGACCTGTTTTCAAACAAAAAACCCAACAAAACCCGCTCATTGTGGAGATAACTACAGAGTACAAGGTATATGAAGAACAATTTAAATTAGGTGGATGATGAATTGCTCTCTGCCATCTTGGTATATCAATTACCAGCTCACTAGTCCAGGTAAATATGGAAAACAAGGCGCTGCCATCTTGATAATCAGGCAGGAGGGTTCGACGCAGTCGTGTGTCTGCTTGAGTGCCAGTCGAACTTGTACTTGTGTGATCTACTATTGACTTTCAATTATTTCTGTCTCAGTTTGTGCAGGAGAATAGCGCCACCCGGCCGGCTAGATCAATGTGGTGGGGAATTCAGAGTGATTTAGAGTGTCTGGTATGTCTAGAACATCTTCGTAATGAATTGCATGAAGTATTTTATAGAGGTTAATCCAAACGGCATTTGCTATCATTATCAAGACGTGCCTCTTGACTGCAAATCGTATACCTTTGAAATGTTGCGAATCTATTATGCCCTATGTTTTATTATTCACGGATTACAGAGTCCCTATTGAAAATGTATGTTTAAAAACTGTCAGATACCCTAACCATTGTGTACCGATTTCAAATCCATTGTATACGGAATATAAAATCATTGTATACAAAAAATACACTCTTCTACCAAATATCTAGTCTATTTGTTTGCATGTGCAGCGCTATGCCAATGGTTCGAGGGCAAAAAATAGTTCCAAATGATATACCATATAATATGGCAATTCGTGGGTTTGATTTATTCGGGAAGGTAGATAATAAAAACAACAAACGATGGTCTTGTGGACAGGCAGCGCTGTAAACCACTCATCTTTCCTTTCCTTTTAAATTCATAGTTGTCAATATCTAAAAAAACACCCAGGTGGCGTCACTGAATTATAGATAAAATTCACACCGAACGAGATGGTATTTTTATCCAAACTATGCAATGGTTGGTTAGCGGATTCGACACAATCGACAGCACTTAGGACCTCTATAGTATGGCCCTATTACATGTACCTTCTCACTGTTAGTGACACAGTTAGTATGTCTGAACTCATAACAGATTCAGTCAGGCACAATAACCATGTTCCCTTGTAATACCTAATGACCTTCATAAGTTTCGGTTGTGTCGAACCTCGTCAGCTACTACTTTGGGTAAGTAAAGTAGAATTAGTTTATGGGAATAAGGCCTGGTGTCCACTTACTACGATAGAAATTTAGACCTACCGGCATGGCACCGATACAAAAAGCAAATCTCGGAGACATATCGGTGAGGTGCAATTTCAAGCCATGACAATTCACCACGCATTGTGAGGGGTTGACCAGTGAAAAAGTTGACCATGGCCCTGATATGCCCCACGATATTAGCAGAGCTAAAGTGCATATCGTGGAAGTGTTATCTTCACTTTTAGATATATGATACAATATGATTCAGAAAATATCGCATCGATAATGATTACCAGGACACATAGAACAACAATGTATTTTTTTCATGCACTAAAGTATTGATTGTAGACACTTAAACCTAATAAGAAAATTCCTAAATTTGCCGGGCATACAGGCTATCTAATTCCAAAATTTCATCAGTATCCGATCAGTATTTCCAATGCTCCCGATTAGGCACCGCCATTTAAAACATGTTTAAATGTCGTAGACACACTACTATACGGGTGATTCATCGAAACGAAATCGTAAACCCCATTTTTCATCGCTGACTTACCGCAGAAACGTGGTCAACTGCCTCGATATTAGGTTAAAGCCTGCCCCCACCTACCACGATTCTGGTCCCGATTGGCCTTACGACGGCCTTCCCGACACCATTCGATAGCTTACGATAGGCTGCGATGAAATCGCCAATCGTAGAGGTCCCGATAATTTCCAACATGTTGGAAATTTCGTAGCCTCTCGTAGGGTATCGTAGCAGCCGCTGGTTTCGTCGTGGAGCTATCGTGACCATAGTTTATGTTATTGGTCCTCCCAAGGCGTTGCCACGCCCTACGATTTCAAACTATTGGACCTATCAGGGACCTCCCGATAGGTCACGATTTCCGCATTTCAAATCGTAGCGATCGGGAAGCATGTCGTGGCCTATCGTGGTAGGTGGGGGTCCCCTCTTCCCGTCTAACGCGATTTTGATTTTGCATCGGGAGGTCCACCGTAGACGAAATCGGAGCCATATCGTAGTGGGTGGAAGCCAGGCCTAACATAATTTCAATGCCCGTTTATAGTTTCCAACATTGGTGCTCTCTACTTTGAGTTAAACACAGTTTCTTCTGAAAATGAAGGGGGAAGACGCATGCTATAACAATAGGATTATATCCGCTGGGGATTCATGTATATTACGATAGGAATATGACTGATGTAAGGACACCAACAGCATGTAAGCTTATATATCAGCGTAACGAGGTACAAAATCACTCTCCGTATTTATATAAGAAACATGTAAAAATGAAATGTAAAACTCTCACAGTGTAAAAACTTAGTGGTTGATGTGATTCCATTGTTCAATGGTTATAGACCGAAACTCATCTCATTTCATTATTCCATTAACAATACCCTGTATTATATGTACCATTTTTGTACCATTTGTTACCTGACTGAGTTGTTCGCGTAAACAAATTGTGTAACATGTCAACAGAAGGCATACAAAACCTGCTACCATGGCAGACTGTCTTTGTGTATATTCCTACTGAAATAAAAAAACAACAACAAAAAAACATGTGCCCTACCGTCTGTTGGCCTGTAACTTGCTGCGGGGTCCCGGTACACCAGCCGGGAGGGCCCCGCTCCTCCTCCGGTAGGCCATGTTTAAGTGGCGGCGTCACCAGGGCCCTACGACACACGCCTGCTACTACCAGGAGTTCCCTCCTCCAGCACGTCTCCACATATCTGAGGCAGTGGTGGCCGGGTCTGCCCCTCCAGTCGGGGTAAGGTGCATGCTCGTAGCTATCTCTATAGGACTCTGGGAGCAGTGAGGGTGATAGAGACGACGGTATCAAACCCAGAATGCCATTTCTGTGTTATTTTAGCCCACCCGGTGCTCGCAGTTGTACATCCAGGTGTGTATCCATATAATCTCAGGAAGCCTACTATTAGGAACTATCAGGAGGCGCGAACACAGGGAGCAGTCCGGATATTTACTCCGGAGCAGCTGATCTGTAAGTGCTGAGGAGAGGACAGCGACACTCACGACACCTTCCGGGACGCCAGCGGGGACGCTACAGTGACGTCATCAGGCGGTACCAACGCGCCCCGCACAGAGGGATCCGGTTCCGGCGGTTGGGACGCCTTCCTGAGGTGTATCGATGTAGAGCAGCCCCACTCTGTGATCTGAGAAGTGGTGTCAGTGTTTGGTGTGCGCAACGCCCGCGGAGAAATTCGACCTGCTCAGGACAGGCCCATTGAACGTTTCGTTCACCTCCCGTAAATCTCCGACTCCAATCCAGCTCCCATATCACTCACCCCTCACTCACCACCCACTCACCTCCTACTCACCTCCCACACACCCCTCACTCACCACGCACTCACCTCCCACACACCCCTCACTCACCACCCACTCACCTCCCACACACCACCCACTCACCTCCTACTCACCTCCCACACACCCCTCACTCACCACCCACTCACCTCCCACACACCCCTCACTCACCACTCACTCACCACCCACACACCACCCACTCACCTCCTACTCACCTCCCACACACCCCTCACTCACCACTCACTCACCTCCCACACACCACCCACTCACCTCCTACTCACCTCCCACACACCACCCACTCACCTCCTACTCACCTCCCAAACACCCCTCACTCACCACCCACTCACCTCCCACACACCCCTCACTCACCTCCCACTCACCTCCCACACACCCCTCACTCACCACCCACTCACCTCCCACACACCCCTCACTCATCACTCACTCACCTCCCACTCACCTCCCACACACCCCTCACTCACCACCCACTCACCTCCCACACACCCCTCACTCACCACCCACTCACCTCCCACTCACCTCCTACTCACCTCCCACACACCCCTCACTCACCACTCACTCACCACCCACACACCACCCACTCACCTCCTACTCACCTCCCACACACCCCTCACTCACCACTCACTCACCTCCCACACACCACCCACTCACCTCCTACTCACCTCCCACACACCACCCACTCACCTCCTACTCACCTCCCACACACCCCTCACTCACCACCCACTCACCTCCCACACACCCCTCACTCACCTCCCACTCACCTCCCACACACCCCTCACTCACCACCCACTCACCTCCCACTCACCTCCTACTCACCTCCCACACACCCCTCACTCACCACCCACTCACCTCCCACACACCCCTCACTCACCACCCACTCACCTCCTACTCACCTCCCACACACCCCTCACTCACCACCCACTCACCTCCCACTCACCTCCCACACACCCCTCACTCACCACCCACTCACCTCCCACACACCCCTCACTCACCACCCACTCACCTCCTACTCACCTCCCACACACCCCTCACTCACCACCCACTCACCACCCACTCACTCACCTCCCACACACCCCTCACTCACCACCCACTCACCTCCCACACAACCCTCACTCATCATCCACTCACCTCCTACTCATCTCTCACTGACCCCTCACTCACCACCCACTCACCTCCCACTCTCTCACTGACCTCCCACCCCTGTATACAGGTGATACTATGGCATAGAGACACTGTCCGCTTACGCGGGGTGTTCGCTTGCGCGGGGTGTCTGCTTACTCGGGGTGCCCGCTTACGCTAGTAATCATCTACTAGAGGGGAATTTGTCGTTCAGAGGAATTCTTTCCATTAACGCAGGGTGTTTGATTAAGCAGAGTGTCCGTTAGGCATAGCTTTACTTTATTTGTATCCCACACTTGTATGGTCTGAAGGAGCAATCGCATGAGGTATATCTTGTAATGTAAGCGAACATACTAGGAGCATACATTATTTCCATTCATAATGGAAGAGCACGGTATACCAAAATATCATAGAATAAAAGTAAGAGAATATCAATACTTTGGTATATTTCTTTTGAGATGTTTGTCATTTTCTGGCTAACGTTTTTGATTTTGACTTGTGCCTGGTCTAGCATACCACAGATCACATTCAACTTGTCTTGGTTGTGACTGAATTTGTCATTTAGGGTCTTGGTCAAATGCCTTACTTCTCTTGCTAATAGGTCAGCTATGCCACTCAGTTTGCTCTTTGAGAGCCCCTTAGCGCTTGATGCACTCAAGTTTGTTTTGCTTGAAGGTACTTCATTTGGAGTACTAGTGCCCTTGGTAATCCTCTTACTGACATATTTGTCATCTGTTTTCCTTCTACTTCTAAGAGTTCTTTTGACATCTTGAGATAGGGTATCATCTGGAACATTCATATATTTGGCACAATTATCTTAGTCCATTGATATCTGATTTCTGTTGATTTGCTACACCACAATGCACACACATTCCCATGGTCACTCAGCCATGAAAGTTCTATTTTAAGGAACCAAGTCAGTAGTGACGCAGGGATACGGGATACAGGGATACTGGGCACCTGATCCTTTTACCAGACTTTTATAGTTGGGACATTGATAGTGAAGCGTTAGATTCTTTGCAGTAAGCTGAAACCCTGTGTGAGCATTCTAACCTCTATCTAGATGACGTATATGAGCGCAATTTCCCGCGCTCAACTAGGAGCAAATGGTACACTCATCATTGATGAATGAGTGTGGAGATATAAAAAAGCACCAATTAAAATGTTTGGGTTTATTCACTCTACTCAGTTCTGTAACCCACGTGCACCCAGTCAACCTGCTTTTACATGAGGTATTTTGGTCACTGGTGATTGGTCATGGTCAACTGGGCACCTCTCTGAGAACCTGAGACACGAGCACTCTGATCCCAATGTCACAGTGTTAGCACACAGATAGTGAAGGGATAGTTTTGGACAGCAAGCTCAAAGTCTATGTTACCACTCTAACCTTCAGGCAGAGTATATGAGTGTTTAGCATACGCTAAAATGATCTTTGTGTTGTTTCCAGAGGAACATAGGTATGACACCATGAACAACTAATATGCTGTCGCCATCTTCTTCATCTCTGACAAAATAAACCCTGTGTTGATATTGTCAGCAATACCTTTGTTTGTGCTATTGCTTGCACTCCAATAAGAAAGGGTGGCCTGTTTTGAATAACCGACAAAATTTCCTCCGTTGCATTTTGTCGGAATAAAATTGGTTGACTGAAACAATCCGCCTATTTAAGAGGCGCACCGTGTAAAGGAGGCTGTGCATGCTCTTCTCCCTGGTATCTCGTCCTCCATCAGTATTCGGGGAGGAGGCGGTGGTGAAGGGGTGATGGTGTGGGGTGATGGGGCGTGGGGTGGCGGTTGAGTGAGGTGGAAGGTGGGTGCCAGCCCAGAGCCGATACGAACCAACCACCGCCTGCGGCATAAACACCACGTCTCCGCTTCTTGTAGCCCCTCGTGCAGCCTGGCACTGCCCCACCTGTATGCCCCACCTGTTAACCCTTTATAGACGAGTAGCTGATGAGCATGTCATAATTCTTCAGAAAAGAGCACAACGGTACAGACACGTGTTATAGAATCTTTCCAAATTTAATAACCAGTATGAATAACAACAAGAATCTACTATCAGAATGCGAAGTCGGGGTAGGACTGAAAAGGGGCAAAAATCACCGGTTCATTGACCTGCTTAAAATGCATACATTTTGTAATAGTTTTTAAACCACAGAATACCTTGAGGTTATTTATTTTCCATCTTTTTCAGTAAAATTATGTTTTATTTTCTATATTTTTTCTTATTTCTTTGCCAAAAGAAGAGAGCATCATTAGATGTCAGATAGTTTGATGAGCAGTGCAGATTATTGGGTTTGGACTCGCCTCCATTCAGAAAACCCACTCCTCTATAATCCACAACTCCTCCTGGTCCTTCTGCCTGTGTTTCCACAGCTCGACCAGCTATTTACAGTCTGCCTGTCATGGGAAGCAGCTTCGATCAATTAACCTCTCCATACTCTGTAAAAATGACTGGTATATAGAGAGAAAGGTTTGATAATCACTTTCCCAGTGCTATAAATGTGTTGGATATATCAACACCGTTTCACATATCTAGAAAGGATAGATGATTATCCTACCCCTAATAAAAAACCGCCAAAGACTTAACATAGGGAAATTTTATGTGGCAGGCCGTGACATAAAGTGTTTTTTATGCCACTAGAGTAATAACAATATTGACCAATCAGAGAGCAGGATGTCAGCTACTATGAAAAAAAGTTCTGTTGCCAGTGTTGGTCAATATTTATCTTTTAGTAATACAAAAGCATAGACGAGGTAGGATAAATACGAACCCAAACTCGAGTTAGACTTGTCAATGTCTATGCCACTCTGGTCAGGTCTGCTCCTCACTACACTCGGCTACGCCTCGGGTAGTAATACGCGACCTTCCCGTCGTGGCATAAACATTGTTAAGTCTAACTCTCGTTCGGTTTCTACTAATTATGTTATTCTTCTATTCTGAAGACTCCTTGTAAATCACTGAGGGCCAATAAACATGTTATTCCTGCAACCCATTCAGGGCGACTGATGCCTAAAGACGTTTCCCGGCTTAGGGCGAATGATTGCTCAAGGCATCATTTGCGATATTTGCAATCGTTTTTATCAGGAAATAGCGAAGCAATAATCATGTAACATGTACAGAATGTATACATGTATATCACCATACTAAAGATTGTAAGAAAGACATATACTGATAAGGGGGAAGTTTCATATCACGAGATCAAACAATCAAATCTGAGTTCAGACATCAATTGGGCTCGCCCCCTAGCGTTGTACCTGTCCCTAGTACCCGTCCCGACCCACGTGGTTCTGTCACAGACCTCCGCCTGTAAAGGATTGATATACGATACTGACTTGTATTGGTAAGTTTGGTGAATTTCTTCGTTCCGCTAGGGTCTATATTGAGATCCTTGGGTTGGAAATTTTTTTTTCCAACCCAAGGATCTCAATATAGACCCTAGCGGAACGAAGAAATTCACCAAACATGCTACCATAACAGGGAAGGGAAGGTGTCGGCTAGACTACACAACGTAGAGAGAACAAAATCACATTGTCTGCAAAGCAGAAAATGCACACGGAGCTACATATCCACTCCCCGAAAAAATATTTCGGGGAGAAAGACCACAGAAGAACACCTAACGCACATTCGCCTGACGAGATTGATAAACAATCGAAACCACGAGAGCACGACGGGAGTAATATCTCCCGTTACAAACCACAGTGACAGCAGATACTGACAGTGACAGCAAAGTGACACTCCTAAAATCAACAACAAAGTGTCAACATATACACAGCATCACTGTTAAAATTGGGCTTACCTCCTTGTCAAAACATTGACTGGGTGTAGGGGTTATTCACTCCTATTTTGGGGATTTGAATCCAGATCCCTACAGGTACTGTGTGTAATAAACGGTTGCACATAGCGCCCCACACTCCGCCGACGTCGGGCTAACTTGAAACCGCTGCACGCGGATCCCCACGAAACTGCCCACGCCGCGCTGAGACCAACCAAACCCGCCGTACGCGTCACGTGACGCGCTCGGCCAATCAACGACTCAGAAACTGGGTATGTAGATGAGAGCGCGGCAACTTCCCGCAGTCCGCTCAAATTTTCTCTCTATCCGTGGTCGCGAAGCGCTAGGTGCAGAAGTGTAAGCTACGCCTCGTCTGTACGATAGATTGTATTGGTAAGTTTGTTGAAAATATATGACAATGGGAATATGGGATAATTGTATGTATATGGAGATGTTTAAGTGATGATAGATATTATAAAACACACATAGAAAAGACATGCCTGATACACATTTATGGATGATACATAACATTGAGATAATGCAACTTCATTGACATACATTTGTCAAAGAGCAAAGCGCTTTAAAATATTTATTTCATTAAAAACATCCTAGATAATCCTATCTGCCTTGATACAATTTGCACATAGAGGTATACCTCATTCATGTCACTTGATACAGAAAGCTATGCCTGTAGCACGATGTTATGCGCTTTTGTCAACCGATCCCCGTCTGCATTTCTGCAACGTTCTCTCGACGGTATCACTTTGGGAACAAGCGGGACTTGATCGAAAAAGTCAACCTACCCTGTTTCCTTTTATGTAAATCCAATTAAACTGAGGATATAAATATGCTGTATACAAGTCACGTATACTAGAGATTTCTGAAGGACTTATATCGAGCACGTCGTCTCTGCGGACTCCACAAATAACATCATTATCTTTTCTGGGTATTCACATGCTGTCGACTGAAATGGCTGCCGTTTCTTAATACCCAAGGGACGGGGAAACGTGGTGGCGGTCGATCCTGGATCGATCTATCAGTATGGCAATAAGGCTGTATGAACAACAATCCGGTATTGATCAAAACAGCTAAAGTAATTGAGGTTGCAGTTCCAGTGTCCCTTGTGGATGGTTTGGAGTAATCCTCTGGTGAATGTATTGAGGTATGTATTCACAAGTCCCCACAGATCTACCCTCTAATCTATTCAGTGCATCATGTTAAAGGCATATCTGACAATTCACCCCCTCTATATAGCAGCCGCATTATTCATCGTACACATGTGTACTACGGCAGACAGCAGAACCAGTTGCGACGTTTGTATGGCCGGACTCTATGGTCTATGTTGTTAAAAGAATTATAAGTTTGAAACTTCCAGTAAACCATGAATCGTTATCTGAACTTTCCGATAATTTAGAGAACACTGAGCCAAATATGTCATGTAATTCTTACAAATCTGCGATAGTTTTTAGAAGGATTACAAAGAAACAAAAACGGCACTGTCCTTCCATGTCCACGGGAATGCTCTATGGTATTCTCCGGCCGTATCCACGGGAATGCCATATGGAATCACCCCACCAGAAAAGGTTAAGATATAAAACCCACATCACTTTCTAAAATGTTCATGTTAATGATCGCAGACCTTTGTAGAGCACTATATAAATAATCAAATAAACGATCTGAACTAGTTCAACTATTAACATACTCCACTAGCAATGAAATTGCAAATTTCAGGGTAAAAATGGTGGTTTGCTGCGGATACAGGCAATAGCTCCTGGGGCCTATTAAACTCCTTATATGACAGTTAATGGAGTTTCAATGGGCCCCAGCTTGGATAATGTTTGCCCAATAAGGGACATGATGTCTAAGAAAGAAAATCTGTGGGTGACAGACGACTTGACATCAATTCTAGACGAAAAGGTTTAGCTGATAAGATTCTACAAGAAGATAGGTAAGACTGTGTTATCATCGAATATCGATGCCCGAGGAAAGTCAATTAGGAAAGATATGCGTAAATGCAAAGATTAATACTACCTTACTGAGAGTTAGCATACCTATTACCATCATTCCAATGATTAGTGGGTAGACACCGTGTTATTGAAATAGGCCTGGATCATCGGCATGCTGCATACAATGTTGAGAAACTGTACTTTAGAAGGAAGGGATAGTTACTAAGTTTAAGTTATAAAAGATCTAAGGAAGAGCACAACTTAGTTAGTGAAATTCGAGAAACTCGAAGTGATAGGAAGCTAAAGTTTAAGCAGATTCAAGAATGATGGGCACAGGAGAAATCCCTGCTACAGAAGTGCGAAACTCTGGGACAATGTTTAGAGATACAAACTCCCCCGTCGAAGATAGCCTTCAGACCAATGGCAGCCACTGAACTACGACTTATGGACTGTTAGCAATCAGATAAGTGTGTAACATGTACCTACTCACACAGCTTCCGAGTTGTATAGACAAAGTCCCATATGCCCCTTATACTTCCTCTCAAAATATAGAATTCAAACAATTATTTCTCCATCTTTCGAAGTCTGTATACAATTATCAGTGATGCCTCTATGATTTAAGACAGATGTCATACAAACAGTTCTAACACAGAGGTTAGATCTTACACTGTAGGCTCAGGTTGAGTACATAAACAAGCCACGGGGATGTCTGTTAAAGGGTTAGGCCTGGCGTCCACCTACTACGATAGAAATTTAGGCCTACCAATATGGCACCGATACAAAAAGCAAATATCGGAGACATATCGGGAAGGTGCAAAATCGTAGACATATGTCTAGACATGCCAATCCACCACGCATTGCATGGGTTTTTTATCGGTGCCTAATCGCAGAAATGTGGTCAACTGCCCCGATAATAGGTGACCTTCCGACGCGATTTTGATTTTCCATTGGAAGGTGCATCGTAGACCATATCGGAGCTATATCGTAGTGTTTGGACGCCTGGGCCCTGTTTTTTAGTCACGACATTTGTGAGTGTCGCAGGCATACGATCGCACAGCCGATCTACGACCTTTTTGGACGACAAAAGATGGCCGGTGTTCTATAGACACGATCGTAGTGCGGCATGGACGATCGCCGCGAAAAATGTCGGCCGCTACGACAAGTATAGAACTGTCTTAGGTTCTATAACACATCACTGTGCGTATATAGAGGATTTTTCCACCTTCCGACGGAATTAAGCAATGAAATTTTAACACGAGTAAGGGGTACATATAACCTATAAACCTACCAAATATGAAGAAAATCGGTCGCAGCGTTTCGAAGAGATCGGCGTTTGAATTTCATCATAGCAATCGTCTGCTCTGGTGGCCATAACACCCTCCCACCTCAGGTGCCAGTGAATGTCGAGGTCACTGCATAAATTAGGGTCACGTGAGCGTAGCCTACACTGGCCAACAGAGTAGACGATTGCTTTGAAGAAGCTCAAACGGCGATGTCTTCGGAACGCTGTGACCGATTTTCTTGATATTTGGTACGATTATAGGTCATATGTATACCTTACTCGTGTTAAAATTTCATCGCTTAATTCGAACGGGAAGTGAAGTTGCGCATTCTGTACGACATGTCCATAGGTGTCTTAGACCTATGATACTTTTGGCATCATTTTCCGCTCCATTAGCCACCGACTGTCGTGACTATAGCACACTACACACCGCCCTACGTGTCGTAGAGCTGCGATAATTGTCCGACCTTCTAAAATGTCGCGACTATAGCACACTCAGAGCGAAAACATGTCGTTCATAACGATTGTCGTGACTGAAAAACAGGGCCCAGGCCTTAATCATTTGATTGTCCGTTGTTCATTGTAATAACCGTTAAAGGTAGAGGTTATTTTTCATTGAGACAAGTTCATGTATGTGTGCATCTCAACTTTCTGGTTCTCTAGTTACACTGCATATCCTTACTTTCTATAAGTCCAAGGTCTGCACCAAGCGATTTGAGTTAAAAATAGTTCCAACATGGCAGCCTCCATGGGTGCTAGTCATTATTATTATTTATTGATGATTTGATATTTTGAACGTTGACTCTCATTTCCTTTCTATCAAGATTGAGGGACTTGATTGGATGTGCATATCATACCCAGGATTCACATAACATTTGCATTTCGTGAGATTGTTTGTTTTGGTAGTTTAACGTCCAATATTTTCTATTATACTTATTTTGGGTTTGATTAAATCTATAAGATGAATTTAGGTAGAACTCTCACCCCTACAGATTTTCCGATGTGACTTTTACTTCCCACACCACATAGACGTGTTATGAGAAAGATTATCCTTGGATATAGCAGTAAATCTACTACTGCTGGGGGTCAAGGAGAAACGTGGCCACCTAACAAGGCCAAGGGTTTCGAATGAGACTAGCGGCTTATGGCCACATTTTACGGCTTATGGCCATATTTACTACGAGAAAATAAGCTAACATTTTCCACTATAATTTAAGCAGTGACATTTCTTACTATTCATCTTTGACTGGGTAGGAAATCGTGTACCAGAACCGAGTTTGCAGTGTTGTAGAAAAATACATAAGTATGTATATTGAATACTTCAGCATGGTTTAAACGACTATGTGATGACGCATGCGCTGTGGGTGTAACTATACCGTAAGTGTGTCAGGAAACCTGCCGAAAAGAGCCAAACTAATTATATAGACCGTGGCAGATCTTTGGCTGATTTTATCCGTTTGGATGTGTACTAGCGTTTTCTGGAATAACATTCACATGCCGCATGGGGCCGTCGACAGAAAGGATCTGTGATGTGATAAAAAGGCTGACACAATTCTTCAGAGAAGAAGGTGGCTTATACCTTAGTAGCCGGTAGTACTTAATATGTGTTCGGCCATATTTATATGATAATACATTGTACCTACACCTTCAAATATTCCGTGTCATTTACAGAATGGAAGCTAATCAGTCTGAAATCAATGGGTGGTTTGTGTAATTTATGTAAAAGGAAATATATAAACCAAGGTATCATAATATTGCATTTATTGGAACTATACTACATCTTTGATACCTTTAGCCCAGAGAAGTACATGTCAAATAAACTAGATCTAGTGAGCTTATTCTTTTGGGTGATCTAGAAAACGATCATGTCCAACTTTCAGGCATGACTTCCTCGTGAATGTCCTGTGGTCTGCGGTTACTTCTTTTGAATATATAGTTTTTTTTGGTTATCTCATACATTTCACGCTTGCATGTAACTAATCCCAGTGGTCCTGGTAGCAACACTATTTACAAAGCATATTCCCAACACCTGCTCAAGACAGAAGTGAGATATCATATTATTATGCTACACTGATCGTTATGATGAACCGCAATTATTTCAACTTCCAATTAATTACTGAGGGAAAGTAAAAATTGGACAACTGTAAATAATCATGCCAATAGGACAAATTTATCAGTAACTTGTTTGTATAACCTTCTTTATTATCCATGGTATATAAGGCTCCCATTGAAAATGTATGGGGACTTAGTAAACCATTTCCCATTGTATAAAACCTGTCAGATACCATAACTGTGGCATTAGGATTCAAATCTGTGGTATACGGCCTCAAAACCACGGTTTGCGGGAAAAATAGTCCCTTTGTGCTACAGAGCAAAGAAATAGTCCCTATTGTCTTACCTTTTAATATGGCAATAACTGGGTATAAATTATAGGAGATAATGGATAATAAATACAACAGGCGATGTTTTTGTGAAGAGGCAGCTCTGTAAACCACTCGAGGTTGACATCGTAAAACACTCGCTAGCGCTCGTGTATCACTACGCGTCAATCTCTCGTGGTTTACGACCGCCTGTCCACAAAACCATCGATTATTTTCTATATAACTAACAGCGATAATCATATATACTTGACGAATTCTGGATGGATGTGGTACCCAGACAACTTTATGAATTAGCGAGTGGAGGTAAAAATAGATATTTTGTCATTTTCACTCTTATAATTTTGAAATTTTACGTTTAGTTCATCACTGCCTTCAAAATATTACGTATATCCTGCCAATGGCAATATCATATACTCACATGGACAAATACTTGCCTGACTACATTACACAACAGAGGAGGATTAAAAAAAACCATTGTGTTTAATCTGGTCGAGCTAAACTAACAATTGCTGGCTTTTATGCTCAGCCAGCCTATGTACAATGCCTTCCGTTTCCTTCACTAAAGGCACAGGCTGGTGAAATACATCATATATATAAATAGCAGTTGGTATCACTATTTGTGTTTGCCGACCTTCACAATAGGTCTCTATTGCTTTAAAACTGTGTATTCAGCAGTAGTTTTCCAGTGGAGGTTCCCTTCTTCTAAGTTCAGCCATGTTTGTCACTGGTCATCTCACTGCACACTATGACACACCAGTTACCAGCTCTGTACAGGATGTCATGCTATCTAACTGGACAATTGAATAAGTCACCAGTTACCAGCAGTGACCGGAAGTAGCCCGGGGAAGTAGCCACAGTTCAGTGTTGCCTCACATGGGAGTAAAATCACTGGAAATATACCTTTATATTGGAATAACAACACTTGTGGACAATGAATCTAGTGATATCTATTAGTTCTTCAATTTAGGAACCCACAATTTGCCTCAACTGGCCATAATTAAGGTAAGTTTGACAAACTTGCCAAAACCGGGACTGTTTACATAGGACAGCTGTCCACCCCTAAATGGAGAGAACGAACATATTAGTGGTGGATTCTCGGGAGCAGAACGTTTAGTTTCTTTCACGACCGCTTGGGGCAAAGGGTATTGCCAGTTTCGATCACCCTAGCTTTCTGTTATTATTGCTCGATTGACAAAACGTAAATCTATGTTTGAACTCACTGTACATGATTAATATACATAATTAAAGGTATTTTGATATGTTTCTAGCAAGATATATCAATAAACATTGTGGGATACAAGTTTGAATGTTTGAATCTGCAAATTTATGTACTTTTGAGCAAGTTTTGATTTTGACATTTGTAGCAGCCTGTCATTGCAATTTCGGAAGATTGCTGGAGAAAACACCAAATAAAACAATTTTTGCAAAACAAATTGATACAAAAAACCCACAAAACACCTTCTCCTATTCTTCATCTCCATTCCATTTTTTGTTTGATGTCTCTATGTTGGATATTTACTGAGATATTACCAGAGACAAACAATGAATTTAACATTGGTTTCAATGGGGTGGAAAGTTGTTTAACCCTTCGAACGTAATAGAGTGCACTGCACCGCTTTCAGGAAAGCAAACTACAAAGCGAGAAAACCGAGCGGCGCAGTAGCCGTTTTTGCGGCCGGACGACCCCGTTACTACGTTGCGTGACGTCGGCTCCGCTCCCGAGAATACTTTACCTAAGTAAGTACTGTTTGCTTTGTATAGTGGTGGCGTTCCCTTTTGTGGTACGTGGTTTTCCAGCCTCTGTTTAATAAGTCTGCTGATATGTTCATAGAGTCAATGTTCCTTTAAGGTGAATCCAGTTCGTTCTGTGGTTCTATGTTATTTAGCAAGTTTATCTTTAAGCAACACATATTGGTAATTGAAGTATGAAAATCGGACATTCATATAACAGTGTCGCTCTCATGTGTTCGGCTGACAATGCTGTGTCCACTTTCTGATTGAACATCACAGACTATAAATGTGGCTTAAGGAGAGAGGCAATTACATCAACCATACTAGATTTTGGTTTTAGAGAGAAGAGAGTAAATGTAATTAGATCTGATCTAAGCAGTTAGGACAACATCAGCATGCGATAATGTACCCCTACTGTGACTCCCTGCTGGATAGTTCGCACAAAATGAGGAGTGCTTCAAAGGGGAAACAGAGAGACAAGCTGCCCCTGCAAACGCGTGTCGAGTTTCCCTTGTACTTAATTGCTCGGAGTTTCTGGATGTAACTTCCAAACTTCTATTTTGGTCACCGCGACTGCGTACTCTTAACTAAATAGTACCACAGAGTATGAAGAGTGGCACCGTTTCCTCACTGATAAAAGGAGCAATTTCAATTTCATGCAAAGATCTCGCTTTTGGCTATGAAGGCCTTAATAATGTTGCATTGACAAAAAACACAATAAACAGGGACAAATACCACATGTTGTACACAACAAAATACCCTATTGACTGCAGTAAACACTGACGACTGAAACCAGAAACTCCATTTTGACCGCCACTCTGGCCTGGGATGTACACTCGCTCAATGCCCTATTGGCACATTGTGCTTTTACCTGCCTGGCTACCAGTGATCTAGGTAACCCCAGGTCGTCAGAGGACGGCAGCGCCGAGAACAAGGTAGCTAGAGTACCCTCAACTATTATCAATACGGCCGCCCTGGCCTACACCTCCATACAGCGGAATGATTGGGAGCTTGTTGCACTTTATTGGTGCAGGAAACTCGCGTGAGGAGCACAGTGGTTCCAGAGAACGTCTTATCTGTCTGCGATCAATTCTTTATTATGTGGACTGGTATTTGAAAGAAATGGAAGGATGTTTTGTTTGCGTTGTAAGCAAGACGTAGCGTTTTTTAATTACGTCTACCTCCGTCCTATTGTAAAACAAATCATATTGAATCATCTCATTGGAATTTTATTAGCGCCCGGTGTATGTTGTACAATAAAGATTAACTGATAGGTATCATAAATGTGCCTAAATGAATATTGTCTAATTGTATGATATTTTAATGCATATGTATTTAGCAAACGCACAATACATTTCTAGGATTAGCAATAATTGGTGAAAAAATAATCAGCTATCTAACACGCATAGTCTGAACATCAAGGGGGAAGCCTTCAAATGAGATATTCGGAAGACGGGACATGTATGTCTTTACTATGCAATAGTTCCTGATAAAGGCCTTGCCTTATATACTGCCCTGAGCCCTTGAAAGATTTTTGATAAACGTATGAAAAAAAACCCCAAAACCTTCTTTGTATATAAAGTGAAATAAAGGCAGGTGACATATATATATGAGGAGACATAATTAGTGTGGTTGAATGAGATCGGTTCCGTGTCAGAATTATTCTCCGAAGAACAAGGGGGATATTTCTGACCAAAACAACAAGAGACATGTGTAATGTAGACACACTCACGAAGCCTCCTTATTGGTGTATACCTTGATATCATTAAAAACTCCATTTTACAACGAGTCACGTGGTATGGCGTGCACGAACTATTAGTTCGTGCATAGTGTGCAGAACGGAATCCATACAGCCGGCCAGTAAGTGTGAGACATTCGCACACAGGTATATAATAATGCTGTAATCTCATTCATTGCATACGGGTCATTGTGAGATTTTTGCAAACTTTTCCATGACACACAATGTGAACCGGAGTTCAAGAGCCTAATATAAGGTCAGCGCCGCTACATCTACGATATAGTAATCACGAGTATATATCAATCATCCAGAGAACTATCAAACATTGTAAAGAACCTAAACAACAAGCCATATCGATTCCATACCCATATCCAACTGCTAGCTTAATTGGCCTTAATCACATACAGTGCAATTTCATAGAGCAGCCAGGCCCATTTAGTTAATTGGTAAAAAAGAGAGGTAGCATAATGTACTCGCATATAGACATGGAAAAGTGAAACCAGTTTCTAATATACGTATCATATAATCAAACCGTCGCAAAACCTCACAAGTGATCTGTTCAAAAACATCCCAATATAGGCCGAGTTGGGGAAAAGGAATTTATATTGCATGGTTTAAGCAACACAAAGAGTGGACCTAGTTTGGTTTTAGGCATATTCATACTGAGAAGGCTTTTAAGGATATATCTATTTTACTACCTTTCTATCCTCTAATGACAAATCTAGAATGGATAAACGAGTTTTAAAAGAATCCCCTGTTCAATTTGTAGAATTCTGGCCATGATACCTAAATACCACGTTATCTTATCAGTGAAAATTGAATTTCTGTCTAACCTACATGGTAATATCTTGGATGTGGGACTGAATCCATAGAGTAGGCTTTTGTTATACGGGCACAACTGCACTTATCAAAGTTAAGTCTTAGATAATTACACTATATAATATCACATCAGGTGTGTGTCCTACCTTTGGTTTGGGTAAGCCATCTCGTGGGAACAGCTGATGTGTGTCAGCAATGAATTCCGGGTTAGGATGAACTCTGTATGAAGGAAACAAATACAAACACCATCGGTAAAAAAATGCAGTGTAAATATCAATGCACCTTGAAATATGAAACCCATGTCATTTTCCTCAAATTCAATTTTGATAATTTCAAAGCGTTTTAGAACACAAGTATAGCTTAAGACACCATATTAATATAGATATATATATATATAAATAGCATAATTTAGAATTGGATTTGACGTAGTACTATGCATAGGTCACTCTCATCGTTTTTGAACGAATTGAAGAAAATCATATGTTTCTTTACCTGAACTAAATAGGCCTATTGAGTAAGGAAAAAATAATACATTTTTGGTAATAGAATAACTAACAGAAAACCAGTGTATATTAACCAGGGATGCTAGTGAGGTTTCACAAAAAAAACGGAAATATCTAAACCCTAGTTCTCAACATTAAATGTGAATAGATATTGTTATACATGCTATAGGGATATTAATAAAGATATTCTATAAGAATATGAGAAAGATAAAAGATATTTAAAAGATCTGATTATTTATTTGAGTTTGAAATTTAAAAAAAAAAAGTGTACATAAAGACTTAAACAAGTCTAGGCAGGCAGGGGAAGAATATAGGTCATTTGCTTGAGCTCCAGGCGTGGCCCTTGCGTGGCCCTCATGTGGTCCTTAATACTCTCCCCCCACAGGTTAGGTTTCCGGGATTCCGGGGTTTCACTGGTAGCCTATGGCAGTTTACCATGCACTCAGCGAGTCTTCCGGGGAAAACCCGGTCGCTAGACGGGTGGTTCTGGTTACCACTGAGTCCTATGGTAGGCCCGCTGCCGGGCCTCCACTACCGGGCACCGGGCCTCCGCTACCGGGCGCCGGGCCTCCGCTACCGGGCGCCGGGCCTCCGCTACCGGGCGCCGGGCCTCCGCTACCGGCCGCTAGTAAACTACATTTCATTGAAGTAATTTAGAAGAAAAAAAACACCGGAAATCCGGAGAAACCCGGGAAACTGACATCCCTGATTAACAGTTGTTGATATCTAAAAAAAACCACCCAGGTGGCGCCACTGTAAATGGTCGGAGATTCCATTAAGGGTATCGACGGTGGCGTAAAGAACAATGTATGATTTAGGTTTAGCGCTGAGCTCCTTTTGCTTGCGCATTGTGGTGCGGATATGCATGCCATGATAACATGACGTTTGTTATATTTGTTCAAATTTGAGATAAGAACATAAAAGATGTGCGTGATAAAGAATACAACTCCCCCTCTATCATGGGTGTGGATTCTTTTTGTAAATGGTGAATCAAACCATATATGTTTCAATATATATGGAAGGAAGGAGGCATGGGTTCAATATGATCGAGCTATATACATAGTGTTACATTCTAATTTCCACATTAAGAAAAAACGTGAGCTTTCCCTTGGCCTAGCTGACCAAGCTCACTCCTCATAATACTCCATGAGGAGCGCAGCAATCAATATTTGTCACCCCCACAGTAAGCACTAATACATTTATATATAGCGCGGCATCTCGATATATTGCTGGTCAGTACACGGCTATCCGCCATTGCAGTAATATCATCAGCTTGCAACAGGAACGTGGTCGTCAAAAATTGAAACATAAATCGGTGGCCGACGTTTTGATTATATGTTTCGAAATGTGTAAATATCGGTTAGAATTGGCCGACAAATTTATCGTGAGCCCAAAATCCGCAAGTTGAAACGGGTCAATATATATATACACTGATCGAACTGTATTGGTGGCTGGATGACACTCTCTTGATCCTGCCATGTAAAACTAGAAACCAAAGTCTAACTCTGTGAATATACAAACCGAAACGAGTGTTGTAATGGTTACTGTGTAGTTTCACATCCTGGCTACTGATAAAGATAGACACAGGTTAAGTGTGAACAGAAAAGTAGTGTTGAATCTTCTTAATACTCCTACCCAAACGGGGCCCTACACAGAGTAATTGATAACCCTACTCCTACCGGTAGATAACAGTGGGTCCCTCCTATGTGTTTCATCACATTGACACAGATAACTCAAAACGACATGCAGTCTTGCACACCATGCTTGTCATGTTGTGCAAGTACATGTATATATATCAATATGCATGCCTTATCGGTTCCTAGCTTCTACAAAGCTACCTCGATTCAATATAATTAACCGTTACAACTTGCCATGTAATGGAAAGGAGGATACATAAATCAATCAGGGCTATACATGTACTCAGTTCATCACTTGTACACATCCTTTTGGCAATAGGATACATATTTAAATGAACAAGACGAAACCAGGATAACGATGACTGCATATCTGGGTCGGTCTCAGCCTAACTCCTCTGCGAAGGCAGCAGATCTCTGTATATATTATATATATATTCACATTCTACAATAGGATAATATGTAAACATTCAAGCTTCATATTACATGTTAAAGATAACTGTGATATACCTTCCTCTCGTTGACACTGCTTGATGACGCCTCTCTCACACCGACTTTGAGGTGATATTCGTCTTTTCTTATTCTCGTGGGAGCGGAGTTTCGAATGAGACTTTAAGTCGAGGGGGCGGTGTACACCAGGCACTGACCTCTTTAGTCACATGTTGACTAGTTGCGTGACCCAGTTCCAAAGTCTCGGGTCAGCTCCCATCTATACGATCTTATAGCAGAATATACCTTACGTGTTATACACTCGTGGCGGACAAGGTGTATTACAAATTCCAGGACAGATTCTGGGAATTTCCTATCTATTTTTCCGGTTTGGAATGGAGGGGAGGGGGTTTGGGAGTGGGGGGTTATTTCTTGGCAGATTAAACCCTCATCCTCTGCCCTGCAATAATTATGGATACTCCATTTCAGAGATAGAGAGGAATGGTGCGAAAAAAAGGTGAGCGAGGGTAAGGTCATGTCTCGCATGTTAACAAAAGGAGATATTGTACAGGTGATAGTTAAAGGTAGTCTTACATATATTCGATCTCATGTGATTTTTAGCAAAGTTTTATGACATATGAATAATTGGATGAGAGTGTGTTACTCAAAGACACACTAACTATTCATCAGTTCATTAAGTAAATTTCTCTTTTTCAAAAACAATATTGCTGTATATGACCCTAATCCCTAGTAAATGCTAATCCGAGTAGCTCCGGCTGACTGAATGTGAAGCGGAATTCACACTATGGGATTTATGTTCCTCCAAGGGCAATTGTATGAGACAAATCATGTTGGGATTCTGTACTGGAACACAATCCTCTCATCTGAATGGTAGGGTTTCATTTCTCTGAGACTGAAAATATATAATTGCCGCTGAGAAACCCCCCATCCGAGGTACAGAATCCAAAGAGATTTTAATTCTGAACATGTTTAAAATGTATAGGGGTATTGTGGTGAGACAAATGTACCCACACTGAGTCGCTGACTAAGTACCCAACCTAACCAATATGATGCCAGCAAGGAGGATCACATGTCTTTCACCCCCATCACCTGAAGGGCACTTCAGTCCCAGGGTGAATGTTCACTGGGTCTATGTCTAAGACTATGTACCAAGAAAATCCAATTCGTCATTTCCTCTTGAGACTACGAGAAGCAAAAAAACAACAACAAAAAAACAGCAACTTGCGCTGAGATATTTGTACCATACAGGAGATTTGTCTGAGTCTCGGGATAGGGTGTGAAGTACACCCGGCTGTACGTGTGAAACCCGCTGGCTCTTTTTTATGTCACACCCCATCGAGTAGAGTCACTCAATGTAAAGCCTTTAACGTATTTTCACTAAGGGTATAGGATAAAGCATTTTGCGTCAAGGTAAACAATTTCTGTCTAGACTATAACGAGATCCGGAAAAAGCACCGCTGTAGATATTAACCTGCATGCTCTCATTCGCTATTCACATAAAAATATATAGATGAATGAAATAAAAATTGAATTTGATTTATATGACCCAAAGTACACGGCACTAAGAATCATATGACGCTAGAAGGAAAATGAGAGTCCTAGGTAAGGAGCGTGGGAGAAAAAGTAGAGTGAGGGACCGTAAGAAGAAACTAAAATCTCAAGCACAATACAATAAACATTAGGTCTGAAAAGGGAGAGAAGATAATGATCAAAACATACAGTTTAGGAGCGCATTGTCTGACATACCGGATCCAAGAGCAACCTTTATCCTACCCCTAATAAAAAAAACGCCATAGGTTTAACATTGACTCAATGTATTTGACTGAGCGTTGAATAAAGTGTTTTTTATGCACCGAGGTGAATTAAAAAAACGCACCAATCAGGGACCAGATAACAAAAGTAGATCCGGCAGCATTGATAACTATTAACAGGGATAATTACAAATATTCTCTGTATATCGGTGAGATGGGGTAGGATAAATATGAAACCGAACTCGAGTTAAACATTGACAAGGCTAACTCTCGTTTGGTTTCTACTAAATATGTCGATGTTTATGTCCTGTCCTGTCTTCGTTACAACTGCCCATGTGTATATGTTACGGACGTCGCAAGGAAGAACACCCCTTTTTTTGCTGATTTTTTTTTATTCTGGAGTGTCTCACTACGTAGATAGTTCTGTTTTCAGTAGGCTCCAAGGCCAGTATTTCAGGTAAGTTGTAGTTTAAGCATATATATATAATTGTTGTACTATCATTTTCACATAGATATTTCGGATTGTTGGATCAAACAGTGATTTAATAATGGCAGGTCATAGTACATAACAAATATTAATACCTTTATCTAGATGATATATAAAAATGATACATATCATGAGTGATAATATATCGTTGCAGATAAGCATGTGGGAGGGATGGGTGTGGAAAATCACATACAATGGCATAGATTAGATATAAACATTATACTCAATATATGGTTTTTGTCATAGATATTGGTTTCATTGGGCAATCAGGTTCTTTTTCGTAAATAGAAGGCTTTATAAGAGTTGGCTTCCTTTCTGTTGGTGGTTAGTTGATTCCATGTAATAGATGTTTTATAGTGGATGCTTTGTCTGAATGATTCTATTTTAAAAGGCTTGCTTATGAGTATCCTGCTCTAATAATTCTGTTGGTTTATATTTAGGCATGAGCTATATGTGCTTCCCTCCTAACACTAACAGGTGTATACCACATTTTTTATGGATTTCAAGAGTATTTGTTCTATGTGGGACAGAAAGGCACACCTTGAGAGCTTTATTTTGGATTACCTGAAGCCTATTGCACAGCGCTACATTTCCATTATGTGAGAATACGTCCCCATATTCGAAGTATGGTAAGACCTTTGTCTTGTATAGCATGATGGCTTGTTGTGTTGTTACAAATTTCCGTATTTGTGTTAAAGGGTAGGTCTTATGTCCTGCCCATTTTATCTGATTGTTTAGGTGTTTGTCAAATGTAAGACTTGGGTCTCGTTGGATTATTAGATAATTAAATGTTATTACCTTTTGCAGTTGTTCATTATTAAGCGTAAGGTGTGGCACATTAACTTGGGATAGGTTTTGATATGTTCCAAAGAACATGGTCTTGATTTTATTGATGTTAATTATCAATCTGTTGTTAGCATACCACTTACTGATTCTATCTATGTCTTCTTATAGATTAATACATGCTTGAGTTGGAGATTTGTCAGTTGTGTATATTCCTATATACCTATGGCTGTACACGCTCTGGGGGGTGGAGTAACTATCTGATACTACCCAAGGTTGGTATACTACCCAAGGTTGCCGTATACTACCCAAGGTTGACATTTAGACCAATCAGATTGTCTCTTATTAAACCACATTTGAAGGTATATAGGAATAGGGAAACCAAGTACCAGTGAAAGGAAGTCAAAATTACTCGGTAAGGCTTGGAAAAATTACTGCCCGCGGCCAGGGCCTTGGGCAGTAATTTTTCCAAGCCTTACCTCGTAACTTTGACTTCCTTTCACCGGAACATAGTTTCCCTCTATTACTACATCATCAGCATATAATTTTATTTTTTGAATTTTTAAGAGTCCTGTCGCTGTCATTGGTATAGATTAAGAAAAGTTGCGGGCCTATTGTTGAGCCTTGTGGTACTCCATGTGTGATGTTGTTGGTTTCATATTTAATACTATTAGTTAATGTAAATTGTTTTCGATATGATAGGTAGCTATGGATCCATTTACAGGTGATTGGGTGAATTCCTAGTGATTTTATCTTATTGTTTAGAATGAAATGGTCAACAGTGTCAAATGCCTTTGTATATTCGATCAAGGAGGCTATTGTAACTTTTTGGCTGTTTATATTATCAAAGATCACCTGGACCGGGGTTGGAGTGAATGGAGGGAAGGGTCGTTCCACACAGAACCGGAAGTAGAGGTAGGCCTGCTGGTTCCGTGGGTATCCACTAAAGACAGGGGATACCAGCGAACATATCAGATTCAAAACAAGGCAACTGTCAAAAGTTAAACTAGTCGAACAACTCACATATAATGAGTATGGAAATATACATGGGAATTGTTAAAGGAGCCTCAAAGACAATCCAGCAGTTTCTTTTTCAGACTTATACCATTCTATAATGGGAATCCACAGTTGAATAGACTGCCCTTTCAGAGGAGAACATGGGCATTGTTGACAAAACAAAACCCTGCAACACATGAGGTACTTTCCACTGTAGAAAGTAATCCCAGAGACTGTGTCTGGTTTGACATGAATAATAACAGAAATAAGAGTTTTTATTTACCATACAAATATGTTCATCTCTATTTACAAGTAGAATACAAAATACCCCCAAAAGCCCTTAAAATTTAGGATATTTCAAAAACTGGCGTATGGGCCAAATTTGAGCCCAAACAGGCAGGTTTGGGCAGAGATACAAGCAGCCGCAGGAAGTAGAGCGCAGGATCTCTGCTAGGATCTCGAGAATTCCTGGAAGAGTTAATAGAAATAGTTGAGCAGGGTAGCGAGCGAGTGAGGCCGAGCACTCTGCGTGAGGCATGATGTGGGGGCTATCACGTCACCCGCGGGCCGGTTGGACCAGGCCACGTGAGGCAGTGCCCGTCCATAGCAACGGCCTGGCCTATAGTCGCGCTGCAATTAGTCCTAACTGGTCCGGTTAGTCAAAATTGTTATTTCTTTGTCAAGCATTGGTAGTTTTTCTAGAGGGCCCTATCTTGGATGATTGTAATTATCCTTCGTTATGAAATTTTAAAAAGGAATATATATATATACACACACACATATATATATATATATATATATATATATATATATATAATACACACACACACACACACACACACACACACACACACACACATACACACACACACACACACACACACACACACACACACACACACACACACATATATATATATATATATATATATATATATATATATATATATAAACAACGTGCTATTTATTCCAATGCTGTCCATGTCTCACACGAAATATGGGGTTTACATGACTGAGAAGTCCTGCTCAGTAGTGAGGAAATGAGTGATTCCCTGCGAGGCTAATCAAGGCGGGTTGGATGCACGCAGGGCAGGTGGCAGTCTCTATCGGCTGATCGGTCTCCTGTGAACCATAGCGTAGACTGAATTAATCAGAGGACGTCAACACATTGTCTCGCACTGCAGTGACACCGCGGGCCTCTCCAGGCAGTGCTCGCCTCATTCTGATCACGTCCTTGAGATGTACAAAAGGAACGGGTCAAGGTCGAGTATAGTGGTGGCAGTAAAACGGAGGCGGGGCGTTATATGGGCAAAACTAGCATTTCTTGTTTCATGCAGCCTTAAAGTATAAGACTAAGGATCTCCTAGCAGTTGGCCAGGTCTGTGGCAAACGCTGTTAGTCGGGGCAGGTACTTGGGAATATAACGCCAGAGGACGGGCCGATTTTTGTCTAAACCCGTATTCTATTATTTGATCACATGATATGAAACGTCATTCCTATTTATATCATTTGTTTTACCAGACAGTGTAAATATTATAACTACATTATAAGTATATCATTTGAAAGATTCATAGTGATTGAACGATTATTTCATTATAAAACAATGAAATCGTAAGTATTACTAAATTTAAGAAATAATGCCTCAATGCATCATTTATTATTATTATGCACACAATTCACCCCGAGGGGTGGTCTTCCATTATGGCTTACAATCATCATCCGGTCTATGCTGGAGAATGCATGAAGACACTTTCTGGTCTATATTACATTACTGCTTGCTTCTCTGCACATTTATACGTTTTGCGGCATGTTTCTCTATTTCTCATTGGAAAAAGTGGTGGGGAAGGGTATCATATCTTTCTTTTCTATGTGATTTACTGTCACGGTCAAAATATTCACTAATCTCCTAATATCACCAACGATGTTCAAATTAAAAAAAAGAAAATATAATCTCCCCCCCCGTCAAAAATTGATGGAACGAAATCAAATCACTTGCCTTGTCGGCGAGAGAAGTCATTCCCTTAGATTTACACTTTTTTTTTGAGAAAGCGGATTCACTAAAATCTTCGGGAACTCGCGGTTCCATATTGGCTCTTGTGCTGGTGTGAAGTGCAAGGGTAAGGCTTAGATTGATCCCATAATAAGTGGGGACCAGTCTCACAACCTGCAGTCGCCGCCGGGCTGACCAGCAGCTACTTCCCATTTGTAGGTTTGGCGAGAGAAATCACTTCATGAAATTCTGGCAGCAAGTATATTTATTGACTTCTACACTTGTAAACCTATAGTGATAGTATGGCTCCTGCGAAATCAAGTGCCACAGAACTTTGTAATAAGATTATGTTCTGTAATATCTTAGATATGGTATTTATAAAACACACTTCTACGATTGACTCACCAAAGTGCCACGATTGGCTCCCGACAAGCCACGAACATATATTTTATGAAGTTATATCGACTCGAAGTGGATACATTGAATATTGGATGAGAGGTTAACCCCTCACGTCTGACCATGTAGAGTGCCAGACAGACACAGACCAAGATATAATCATTCCTGCCTGTGTAAATTCATATCTATCACGTTGTATCAGTCTCAAAGCATCCCAGGCCTCATACGTCTCACCATTTGTCTGTGTCCAATTGATTACAGAAGTGTAAAAATGATTATATTCCTTGTTGAAGCTGAAACATATCGTTCCTGCCTATGTGATTTGATATCTGATTAACAATGGATGTATAGAGATGCGAGCACTAATTATTCTTATAGCCAGTCTACTATATCAACCTGAAACAGATCATTCCTGCCCGTGTGAGTCAATATCTATCACATATACCAGTCTCTGATTCACCACAGAGGTGTATGGATACAAACTGTAATTGTGTTTTATGGCTTGTATAATGAATCAACCTTTATCTCATCCCAGATATTTTTTCTCCATAGACTTAACATTGGAAACTCGTATCTAACACCCATTAGATATTTAGGAAATATATCCAATGGGGGATAATGTCACAAATGTTAGCCCATTAGTCAATATTAAGGGTGAAATAAATTAAGAAACCCATTCAAGTTTAGGGTCAGAGCTCGATCCCATCTCATTTGAATCACATAGCAATTCACGCGGCTTCGCCTTGCGAATTACTACGTGATTCAAACTCGATGGGATACGAGCTCAGACCCTAAACTTTCATGGGTTTCCTCTATAGAAACGAATGCAATCCTGGATGATCTAGAGATCTGATTACCTGCACTGGACTTATCAAACACTGTTGGGTTCGTGGACATCAGGTCAATATTGGTGTTCATTGAGGTCGCTTCTTGGATTTGCTTCATTGATGTCTGGGCTTAAAACTTTGTTGATAAAGTGCATGAAAATGTGAAAAGCACCCCCAAACATGTACCAATATGCACCAAAAACATCACCTACCTCTGAACCAATTCAAACTGAAATGCTCGCATACCCTAACCCCAGTGTTTCTTACTATGGAATAGCCACACCAGCCTCTAGCCTCTAGCCTAGCATTTACAAGGATGACAAGGATCCCACCTCCCCCCCCCCCCCCCCACACACACAAAACCACCACCCCCACCACCCCCACCCCCACCCCCCACCTCGAACGAGGCCAGCGAATGCTTCCTCTTGACGATCTCCACTTCCGGGGGCGTCTCTCATGAAAGGGCGTCTCTGATTGGCCACATAGAAGCCACGTGACCGGCTGATCAACAAACCACGTCGCGGTGCTATGCACATCCGGCAACATCGGATCAGATCGGCTCGATGGGGACGGCGACGAGAAGCAGCGAGAAGAGGAGGGAGATGAAGGGGAAGGAGACAGGAAGGAGGAGCGCTCGGGAGGGATATAAGAGGGATTTGGTTGGTGGATCAAGGCGGGGGAACAACAGGCTCACAATATTGATGTTTGCGGCTTTGCCTTCCACTGTATATATAAAGTGTTTGCAAACCCTTCTGATATCTTAGCCTAACATGAACTCAAAGTAGAAGTGAAGCATATGGCATCGGTCTATGACCTGGAAGGAACGGATAAGAGAATGACGAATTGAGAGTGAAGGTCGATTGTACATTGGGACCGGAGTCTTGTGGGTTTTTTTTCTTATGAACGGTTTGTGCACGTATTGGTGTCTTCTTCTTTATAAAGGTAATATGGCTAATCTTAGCTGGTGTATTGTAGGTGTATTGTAAGACCAATGTATTACAATGCGCTAAGTATGATAATCATATGTGCATCTATGAATATATAACATCTAAACATAATAATGTAGATACAAATTCTAGTATTTTATTCTGTGATCATATCTGGCTAGTGAACGGCTCCGCACTTTTGGTCGATTTTATTTTATCCAATTAAAACTAAGGCTTTTGCCATTAAAGATTTGGTACAAATTTGTCGGTGAATGTGTCCGTTTTACCTTTTATTAGCTTGAATAAGATATTTAGATACCTGACAGAACATCCTACCAATGTTCTACCGATAGTCTTTTCATCAAGCACCATTAAGTGACAGCATGGTCAAGGGCCAAGGTCTTTGTCCATAGAAATTGAGATCAAAGCGTTTTGATTCTGTCGGTCTGTTAGAAAGTCCGTCGGTGGTGGCCTTGTTACATCATGTATATCATATTAATCGGATGGCATTCTCTGCAAGTTTCTTTTTCACTCAGCGGTCTGGCGTTGGTTTACCAAACAAATTCATCGATGGTGCTTGACTCTCAGTAAATCAGTAGTGAATAATTTTTTTAAATTTTTTATTTGGTTTATTCACAAGACATTCGACTATACATCGTCGTTCTTCCACGTCAATTCATCGGTCAATGGGAACTGGCTTTAGGGGAATGCATCGATAAATCACGGGGAAAATAAAAGTCGGTCGGTGTGCTTCCCGATAGAATTTCAATGACGATAATCGTTGACACTGCCAGTCATTCTAGTGTTTACACCTGACGACTAATGAGTGGTGTATTCTGTACCTGGCGACGGATTATTGGTTTTATTACCCACCTAATACGGAGTCTCCATACTAAGACTATGAAGATTACAGATCGCTACTGAGTAGAATACAGACCTCCGGAATCTCCTAGGAGAATACGGATTTTTTAGATGAAAGTAGTCCCATTGAGATGAAAGTAGTCCCTTCTTAACTATGTTGAAAAGTTTTCTAAAGATCATATTTATTGCTTAAATCTAAAAAATAAGTGAGTAATAAATACAACATTACCATGATTTCGATCTGTGTGGCCGTATTCTCCTTGTAGTTGACCCTATCGCTCGGAGTATTACTACGCGTCAACTATGCGGAGAATACGGCCACTCAGATCCAAATCATGGTAATATTGTGTATATATGTGCATCAATTTTCTTGAGAATCGAACATGTATAGAAAAAAAGAAAGTCTGGATATCAATTATCTATGACACTTTGACACGAAGTGAGAGGAAGTAACTCTTACAAACTTCCTGTTGATACTCCAGGATTTTTTCATATCGAGTCCTTAATCTTGAAAAAAATATCTATCGTTATAAACTAGGGTCACTTTAATGTTTTTGATACTGCTTAATCCATTTATTTCACATATAGCTTATATTCATACACATTTCATTTCAAATCAAAACAACATGTTTCTTTCTAAACAAGGAAAAATCATAACAAGATAAAATGTTTTTAAAATCATAATTATAAGTATTCTCTGTATAGCCATCATATTTGGAAGACATGCCATGTCAACATAATGCTCTTTATCCTGAATTCTGTTTGCAGTCTCTAGAATAGCATTTAGATCTTGGAGTGCAGGGGAATTGTTCTTGTGACAGGCACATCTTATTCCTTTGCAATCTGATTTATATTGACACTTGTTCAGTTCAATCACAGGGGAGGGAAGGTTTATACACATTACAGGAACATAAACTCCAGACTCCAGCCATTATTTTCACTGAGCAGAAGAGTTGGGCAGATACTTGTTTATGACTTAACCTGTATGGCAATGCAATATGGGGCAATAAAGCTTTTCTTGTGGTAGGCAGCACTTCTCCTTCCAAATCTCTGGAGCAAAATAGTTACAAGCTAAGGGAAATTATGATTGTGGGACCTCTTCAGCAGTAAACTTGGGATACAAACAGCTTCAGCCTTTTCACCTGAAATTCACCACGGAGCAATTCCACCAGAAGGGGTCCTTCACCAAGCCCCTGGAAGCAGTTGATTGCAGAAACATCATCCTTCAGCTCCATTTAACCGCAAACCCACATGTATTTCTGGTAATAACCACAAAATTCCCATCCCAGAGCAATTGTGGAGACCAATAAGTCTTTGGTATTAAAGATTCCCAATTTTAGCTTCTACTGGTTCGACATCATCAATGAGTCTATTTTCTCTGGTACTACACAGTGGGTAAGAACTTGAGAGTTGTAATCAACTTGACATCCTCAATAGACCAAGTGCATCGAAGTGTTTTTTTTGTTTATCATCGATAGCGGCCGCAATCTCCTCGGACCAGACTCTTTGTAATCACCTCACTATCGTTCGGAGATTACTACGCGTCTTGTCCTAGGAGATTACTGCCGCTTGTATCTGAAACCAGTTAATATTGTGTATGTATACACTCACTGATATCCAGTTAGAACCAGTCACATTTTGTTTCTTTGAGGTGGCAGCACCTCACACAGCTCGCTGTCATCAATACCCGTATGTGAATCTACCGAGATGGATGCTGCTGGTCGTTTCATCGTCGAGGTTAGAATGTTACTCATTACTTGCTTGCTCGCAACTGTATATCTAACTGTAACTGGTACATACTGCTTACAGATATTCAAGCAAGTGAATCCTATGTATATTATTCATCAAAAATCTGATTTTTCCTGATTGTTCGACGCTCAGCCTACGGGCCGATATGAGATAGTTGGAGATAAAATCCGCAAGGCGAGTTGGTTTGACATCTTCCATCTGACATCGTAGTTTTTCGACCATGAACTTCTGAAATCTGTTGATAACTGCAAATTCAAGAATTCAATACAGTTGAATATACTGATATCAAATACACTAGACTATCGGGATGTCAAGTCTTTAAGGACCGGATCCACCAAGGCTGTGTTCCAGCCGACAGAGGACCATGTGGTAATCATGTGGTAGTCGTCTTTAGTCGGCGATAGTTGTCGTACAGAAATGCTTATCGCCTGAGATTATTTCCTTGGTGGATCCGGTGCTTTAGGCCCGGCGTCCACCTACTACGATATGGCACCGATATGCCCTACGATGCACCTCCCGATAAAAAATCAAAATCGCGTCGGAAGGTTACCTAATATCGGGGCAGTTGACCACGTTTCTGCTATTAGACACCGATAAAACCCCCATACAATGCGTGGTGGATTGCTATGTCTAGATATATGTCTACGATTTTGCACCTTCCCGATATGGCACCGATTTTGACATTTTGTATCGGTGCCATATCGGGAGGTCTACGATTCTATCGTAGTAGGTGGACCCCGGGCCTTGAGCTACGCCACTGAAATAACGGGTGGCATCACCACTGTTCGTACGTCTCTGTTATCAATTTCCAGTTCAACTTAATTAATGTTTTATGCAACGAGGGGCATATTAAAATCAGCGATCAGAACATGAGATACTATAAAAATGTCTCGGTTGCAGTCATAAAGCGCTCAAACCGTACACAGCCCGGGACATGCGGGCGCGGTGGCCGAGAGAAGGTCATTTTCACAGCGAGCCTAGCTTTAGCAGTTATCCCATGCCCCAACAAATACACTGACTGTTCAAAGGTTAAGCCTCTGGTGTTTTTTTCTATTAGGGTTAAGATTATGTAACTTCTACAAATGACAGCCATATTGGATTCTTGAGAGTGTCAAAGTTAATCCTTGGGTAGTTCCAAAATGAGAGAAATCTCTTGCAAACGTTTACTGCCAGAGTGTGTGAGGGAACAATTTGTGAGGGAACAATTTGCCCAAAATGAATATGGATATGAGGAAATACAGGAACAAGATGAAAGAGGGAAAACGAGAGAGGGAGACGAAGGGAAAAGAGATATAAGAGGGTAGTCTCGATTAACTCTCCAAGCATAGATCCTAAGCTCTACTTCCTGCAGCTGCTTTTATCTCTGCACCAACCTGCCTGTTTGGGACAAAATCTTCCCATCTGCCTGGTTTTCATATATCCTAAATTATTAGTGATTTGGGTATTTGAGAGTATTTTGTGTTCTATTTGTATAGAGATGCACATACAGTAGAACCCTGTGTAAGCGGACACCCTCCATTTCGGGCCAAAGTGTCCGCTTAAGCAGGGTGTCTGCTTACACGGGGTTAAAATAAACATCTAACAGAGGGATGCATTCCGAGCAATGGTGTCTGTTATCCCATGCGGGGTGTCCTTTAGGCAGGGTTCTACTGTATTTATATGGCTAATGATATACACTCATTTCTGTTATTTGTTATGTCAAATCAGACATAGTCTTAGGGATTACTTTCTACAGTGGAAAGAACCTCAATTGTTGAGGTTTTTGCTAATCAACATGACACATGTGCTCCTTTTAAGGGGTAGTCTAATCAAATGTAGATTCAGATTATAAAGTGGTTTAGAGCTGAAAAAGAAACAGCTGGATTGTCTATGAAGATCATTTAACAATTCCCATATTTCCCAACTCATATATATATCCAAGTGTGGGAATTCTTTCGTGTGGAAAAATCGGGGCCCAGATTTTTCGTAAATCGGGTCCCGATTTCACCAAGAAATGTACAGCAGTACATCGAGGAGCAAAACCCCACAATGCAGTAGCAAAAGGCCTGACGAGATTAAAGTTACTATCGAAACCACGAGAACAAATTTCCCAACAAGGGGATGGCATAGAAACCAGTCTAGAAAAGTTTTGGTCTACTATGAAACCAGCCCCATGTAGAGAGTCAGCTGTTCCAGCTAACTCCCACACGCACAAACCGACTGCCGATGTGGAAGGCATCCCACACTCACCGACCCACCTTCCCTCCCAGTCAGGGGGGACCAGCGCAAACGCCGACTGTGCAACCGGGTTGCTAGGCTACGAGTAACGCAGCCGAGAGCGCATTCCGCACAACCAATGAGAGCAGACGATACACACGGAATGAACCAATAGCGTGAGGGGACGGGAAAACAGCAGACGCCAATACCGGGTTGAAAATTTTACCGGGAGTTCACTCGTGGTCGCCAAACTCGAGCTACCTCTACGTCTCATACCAAATCATATATATATCAAACTCATGATATATTAGTTGTTTGAGTTTCAAACCTTTTGAGAGCTACCCTGTTTGGAGTCTGAAATGTGACATGACTATGTTGAGGCAGAGATTAGTAAGTACCAGCACTGTGAAAGATCTTGGAGGAGAGTGGTCTTAGTGAGGAGGAAGGGAGGGAGGAATCATGCTCGACAAATCATGCTATCTTTTATATATAGGAGTATCGTGTGATGGGGCGTTTTTAGGGAGTGTTCATTAATTATGGCACAGGGTGGTGCAGTTTTTGGAACACAGGATGGTAAAAAAAAAGTTGGCTGCCCCATGGGAATATCCCCCCCAAAATCCCCCCCCCTCTTGGAATACCACAAAGAAATTGCCCCCCCCCCCTCACTTGCCTCAAGCACAGGAGGTCATGGGTTCAAACCCTGGTCAGGTTATACCAAATACCTAGACAAAAATGGTACCCACTGCTCATTTGGCTTAACACCCACCTCTGGTGGGTAATAATAGCTGAAATTTGCTCTTTGGAACACTCCTCAGTTCTTGTCATTTAATGTGTTTTTCGTGGTATAAACACACTCTCTTCAACTGATGAGGAATAATCATCTTCTGAAGATATTTCATGGGAGTTGTAGGTAACTTTTAGTGTTCCAAGTATATATAGACAGTACTGCTACTGACAGTTTGTCAAGCTTGCCTTCAACATGTTGCTATTCCCAGTCATAGTCACCATATCCTTTGAAAAGCATTTATACATGATGCTGCTACCATTTGAAACCTTTGTCTCATTGCCTTGCATAGCTCCAGCTAACATAGGCAGATTATGACAAAACTACTCCTGTGGAATAATCTTCCAATATCTGTGAACCTGTGTTCTACAGATGTTAAAAATAAGGTCTTTAGACCAGTTATGGTAATTCTTTCGTTCGCCCTCTCCCTTGTGGGTAACGGCATTTGAAATTTTAAAAATATTTTGTTCAAGGTCTTTAGACCAGGTTTTAAACATCAGAGAATACAGATGAGGAATAAGAAGATTATATAAACACAGGTTTACAGTTTTCTCATTACCATATACCTAAAATAACATAAAGATGTTTATAAATCTTATTTCAGCTGTTGGCGGCATCACAAATCTAGTTTGGGCACATACTGGTCATAGTCTCATGTGAGTTTTGCACAAAGCCTTTCCTACTGCCACTTTTGGAATTCCCCACTTCCAATTTTAGAGCAAGGCTGGCTTGTGATGTCATATAACTCTCCAACCCTAAACTTAGTGTTGATATGAGGTTCTACATACAGGCACAGGCAAATGCTTGAAGTGTGATAGCATGAAGCATGATGCCAACTGGTTGAAGTTGGCTGCACTAACTACTATATAGTGCCATGATGACAGTTTCAGTTGATACTCCTAGTCTCTATAGTTTTAAGATTCTGGTAATGTTCTAACCTGAAATCAGGGATGCAATCAATGCCAAATCAAGGCTGTAGTTGGCAGCAAGCAGACATGCTGGAGGACCCCATCTCTTCTGCCCATGTAATCAATCATAAAGCTTGACTACCTAATACCTAATTCTCACTGAAGTCACTTATTGAGACTTGGTTGTTCACACTCAAATATACAGCATCAACTGCTTTCTTGATTTGTGCTATCGGTTGGTAGTCATCAGGCCCCCTTGCAGGATCCTGCAGGACCTTCACTGTTTCTGGTAGCAGTATCTTATTGAAACCATGAGCAAATAGTATGTTCATCATTTATGAATGAGCGTGCAATTACAAATGAATAATGATTATAAGGTTTGGGTCACATTCAGTCAATGGATAGTTTTCTGTAATCCACTTGCACCCAGTAAATTTGCCATTTCTCCAACTGCCTATCTTGGATCCAAACATATCAAGTACTAGTGGGTGTTGCTCGGTATTTTGGTCAGCTGGGCATGCCTCTAAGACTGTGAGACACTGGCTCCCTGCTCTGTTCTCACTATCACAGTGATTAGCATGCAGATATTGAAAGGGTAGTTTTCTGGAAGCACACTGGAAGTTCAATGTGACCACTCTCACCTCTAGACAATGTATATAGTGCATGCAAGCACACTCTAATTAGCAGCAACACTTTTGTAACACTTGATGTTGTAGTAAATGCTTCTAATTCACAGATTTAAAGAAAATTAAAAAAAATTGTGAGACGGCATTGATTCTTGGACAAATGTACTAGTTTTTGTCCTTTGTTGTCTCCCTCCACATCAGTCTATGAGACTGAAGGAGGGTGCACACCCATCTCCCAGTAGAGAAGCGGGACTTTAACCATAATTATTGAATGCTCCATTAGAGTTTTAAGCACACTTGAATCAGATCTTTATCAAAATTAAAAGATTCAATTATCCAGACGTCTCCAGACATCTGTTATCTATCTAGGTATACGGCAATAAAGATAGGATTATGAACAATAAATTGCATAGTTACAAGTATCGACTCCGTATCGAGCCGTTATCAATCGCTTTCACACGGTCCTCTTAAGAGGTCCAAAAGTGATCATGGTCGCCTGGGGAACGCATGAGAAAGCTGAACTTAGCAAACAGAAAGATAGCAGAATAGAGAACTTGAAGAGACGGACAGACAGAGACGGGGGGTTTTCCACCTTAATGACAAGTAAGATCTTTCAATCATGTGCTGAACATATATTCGTTTAAAGACAAGTTGAATATGTCTTTTAACAATGTAGCCTACACTTAATCTACTTAAAGAATAAAATTATTATATGTTCTGTATCATCATGCTTTCTAAAAATGTGCGACGTGAAAGATTTGCTTCGGCGGGAATTGGATTAACTAAAATCCAAAGAGAAAAACAAAATTATTTTTTACTAAAAAGAGATGTTATACTAGTTTTTATTACCCGCCTAATACGAATCTATCATTATTACCCTATAGTCTTGGGACCGCTACTGAGGTGAATACAGACAATCGTTTACAATCTCCTGGCAGATTACGATATTATTATATACCTGTGTGCGAATTTCTATGAAATACTGCCCGCTGCTAGGGGTGCAGTAATAATTATGTTCGTGCCCGCTGTGAGTGTGACTTAATAAGTCATCAAAATGTTGCTTTTTCATTGATTTAAGGTATATATCAATAAGCAAACGTCCTCACTATGGGCGAAACGTTTCTTGTTCTCGGTCAGTCTTCGATCTCATACTGCCTTCCGCCTATGGCGTCAGGCAGTATAAAATCAAAGACTGACCTCGAACAGGAACCGTTTCGTCCATAGTAAGGACGTTTCCTAATAATAATCTCTAGCGTGCAAAGATCAGCCGCCAATTCGTCATTCCTTTGATAATTTAGATTTTCAACAATGAATAATAAATATACATACCATGATCTTGACCTGCGGTGCCGTATTCTCCTCGTAGTTGACGTTACGCGATATCCTCGCATTCGCTTGGATATTACTGCACAGTAGCTATATGAAGGATACACCCACACAGACCAAAACCATGTTGATATTGTGTATATGTCATAGCTGCAAAGATTTTGAATACATTGTATATACAATGATATCTTCACCCGTTAAATTGTGTAATACTCAGTCTTTGAACTCATGTAACATCGGGGGTTTATATAGGTAGGTCTATGATATGAATGCTGGAGTGAAAATGAAGAAAATAATCTTCATTTCGGAAATAACAGGGTAAACCTGTAAAGTATCTTGTGCTCTACAAGCACATCGTGTCTAGAAACGGAATGTAACCTACGTGATAACTTTCAGAATCCATTTTACAGTTTATGATGGAGGATACTGTAGTATTCCGACGCGCTCTGCTCACAGACAAAGAAGCAGTCCTAGCAATTGACAACATATTTGATGGTGCAGACTACCTTTCATGCTTGTACACCATGTAAGTGAAGCCTGCATATACAGTACTTACCATAGCCTGCCATAAATTATACCTTATTTCACAGAAGAAAAAACAGTCAAATTACGGAGGGATTTTCGTCTATGAGAGATTCCCATGAAATATCTGAAAAATAGATTACCTGTATTTTCTGTCTATTCACATTATAGGGAAATGATGAAACAATGTTCGAAGGTTGTTTCAAAAGTAGAAAATGATATATCTTTCCATGTATACTCTTAACGATTTACTTTTGAAAATTGTTTGTTATCCTGGTGTCTTTGGTAACTTCAATCATACAAGGGTTATTCATTAATCCTGTCACCACAACACGATACCTCTGAACATCTTTGATGATATATGTAAATTTCCTTTGATAGAGAAATGATTCTTACAGTAGAAAGATATACTGCCTGGACAGCCAGCTTTTGTTCCAAACAATTTTCTTTAATCTTTCCAGAATTCTGCAAATGAAAAACACACTTTCCTATTTGGTTGAAGAAAATGGCAAAGTGGTAAGGCATTATTAGTTGAACGCTAATGTAATGATCAAATGTGATGCTCTTCATTAATATTGGACTGTCAAATGAGATCTATTATGTATCAGGCCCAATCTTGATGACCTTGAAATGATTTCTCTGCAGATGTATAGGCCACATGAAAGGAAGAAAGAATTTAGGCATGCAGCAGGGATCCTTTTTAGCTCAAAAAGCTTTTTTTCTGCAAATACATCGACCATGAATCAAGAATGTTCAACCAATTTCGGAAGCTCAAACTGGTTGCTTATGTAAAATGTTAATAAGCGATCTTAAGGTTTGAACCAGTGCCATTGTGTACTTGCTATTAATGTATAAAGTAAACCAATGGTCTCTCCAGATGTATGTAGCAGTTGAGAAGTGTTGAGATGGAGTCGAAACTGTTGCAGCTCTAACATTCATCTCTGTTGTTTTAGGCGTCTTTTGTTTTCCACCATATCTATGATGGAGGTCGGCAGATGCTCGAGGGTGGAGCAAGGACCCATGAGGCATGTCGGCGCAAAGGATACAATAGACGCTTAGCAGAATTTGCAATGCAGACGACTCTAAAAGAATACCCACAGCTGGAGGGGCGGTTTTTTGTGAACACCCTCCAGTCTGTTGCAGATGCTGTGGAAGCAAACAAACGTCAACAGGTTAGATTGGTGAAGAAAATGGTAGGTTTAGCCAACTTTGTAGTTTCCTTGCAATTTCTTCATTAGCATGGCCCATAGGCAGAAATATCAACCAATGTATTGGTTTGGGTCATATCTACGCCACAGTCCACTAGTATTTATGCCGAGATGAAAACATTTAAAAACTCCTAAGTTTGTCCTGTGCACTGTGGGTCTGGATGCCTATTTGTCAATGAGAAGAGTCTTTTAACATGTACAACAATAGATAAGTATGAATGTTTTCACACCTCTTTTTCCCGCATAGATTGCCATGCTGTCTAGTGTCAAATTCCCTCTTAATTTCTGTGTAGGATCATCCACTATAGACAGGCAACAACATATTGCAATAATGTCATGCTTTAGGAAAACTATATCTTAACTAGTAACTAGTACCAAACATAGTTCATTCGAGAACCTTAAGCCCATAGTCAAAGAGCCGGCCTAGGTGATATTTCCCAATCAGAATGTCATAAAATAAAAAGATATTCATTGCATTCCATAATGGCAGTTTTACCTATAACTTTGTTTTATATCATAACATCTAATGATATTATGGTGGTTCCATTACATGATTTGTTGATTTTGTAGACCCTATCCTTATTTTATTTGCTATGCTATCTATTTATCTAATCTATTGGATAACGTCTTTTCCTTTTCTGCAGAAACTGCTCGTTTATGAGACTTCCCATTCTGGCCTCCATTCCATGTCTCCAAGTGACATGCCAGTTGATAAAAACAGGATCACCACAGAGAATGTTGAAGAAATCTGCTTCATCTCAAATAAAGAAAATCTTTTCCCAGAAGATGTATTCAAAATATCTGGAAATTGGATGCCGTTCCCTGCAACTGATTGCAATCTAAAACAGGCAGCTCGGTACAGTCATGTGGTTGCCACAAAAAGACAGGATGGTAGATGTGTGGCAGTTAGTTTTGGTGTAACAACTCAAATTCAAAGGTATGCTTTTCGCTACGATGTTGATCTCTACATTGAATCAGGAGAGAGTAAAGAACTCAGAGGGCCAGAGCAGATCCTCCATATGTCACACATTGTGCTCCATACAAAGCATGCTTCCAGTATAAGCAAAAGTGGAGACAAAATCCTCATTCTCATGACATTTCCCTGGGATACCAATGTACATCGGTTGAAGGAGAATCTCAGACCACACTTTGGAGAATCAAGCAGATCTAGTTATTTTACTGACAATGTCTGCTTTATCTTTGAAGAACGGTTTCCATCGCCTTTCAATGCAAACATATGAGTGGATTTTTGATTCAGAAGTAGAGATGTGTACATGTATGACCTAAAATGAAATGCTATGATAATAGGTTACTTAAGTCACGATCAAGTGGGTAGGAGTGTAATCTTACCCACACTAACGACTTGGATTGACAGTAGTAATGAATAAAAATGAATCAAGTCATTAAAATTACCATCAGGGACTAAAATGATGAAAAATAAGGGCTAGATAGAAAACGAAACCCGATGGAAACTGAGAATGGAGCATCGTAATTAGTAGAAATCATAGTATCTGGATTTGCAATTCTTATATCTTACATGAACACCATTTCTGTTCCATGACAGTTACAACACAATATGTTTAAGCATTATCCGATTTATATTCAAAGATTCTTTGACACCAATGGGCTATAACCAAATCATAATATGCTGTTAATGTTCCTATACTTATTCATCACAAAATGATCAATTGTAGATCTTTTTCACGCCATTCTGAAGAACCTCCAATCACTGACTTATATTAAGCTGAAGACCCACGAAGGGCCTATCACGGATGTTATATGTTATATACATTATATCATGGTTGCAATTACATCTATTTACAGTAGGACTGAATCGCTTTCGGATGATTAACAAGCTAGATGGCCAAACTTATAAACAATGGAGGTAAAATATGAAAAAATAAGCAAGGTAACATTGTAAAAGAAAAGTCTTAACAAGCATGTATTTTTGGTATATCTTATTCTTTGTTAATTCACCTTTACCCATCAGGGATGCAAAGTGCTTTGAGGCCAACTCTGCTAGGTTTGAATAATCAAATATTTTGATTTTAACACAGAACGAGCTTGAATTACTGTTTGTCCTATCATCCGTTGAACACCAAGAAGTATTTGTTTTATCTGATAAACATATACTGACACATATTCAAAACCGTTCATTTTCAGGGCTGAAAGATAATTGATTATCGAATTGTATTGAAAGATTGTGTTGCCATGTACGTAATATGCATACGAACAGTATATATAGTAGCAGGTAAGGGGGAGATATATTCGTTGCAGATTCTCAAATAATGTGACCATTAACCTAGGATTATTTTTTGTCAGATAAGCTGACATTGTTTTGTTCAAAACGGTATGACAACCGTAATGTAATTAAATCTTATCTGTAACTATCATACTGTTGTACATATCTTACTTTTTTGTCTAGATCGGTGATACCACCGCAAATTACGACACACAACAATGTGATAGATCTCCGACATAAACTGCCCTGTATTTTGTTTAACAAGATACGGGGAAAAGTAATGCTTGTAAGTTTCCTGCCTGGAACACTGTGGAAACGGACACTACTCGAGCGTTCAGAACCTCGGAAATAAAGATCAACTTTAAAAAATACAACTTTGATATTGTTTATATGATCTGATACTATCCTTACTTTGATAATCAGACATGTTTATATTGAAACCATAGATTATGATAACAGCCCAAGTAAATGAATTTAAATAAAGTGTTGTACGCACATATAGAATTAACTGTCCTGAAGAAGGTAGATAATACCGAAACGTCGAGAGTAGGTCCAGATTTTTTAAGTCCATGTTATGATGAAAATTACATGTATACTTATGAAATAAAAATCATCTCTGGAAAATTGAAACACCGACTTGGAGTTGTGGCGTTATTTCACGTACTTGTATTTTACATTTTTTCTGGTCGATCGGTATACGTATAAGGCCTATTTCCATCGTATTCCCACGTTTTAAAATCTCTTCTTATGTCTCAATGTTAAATATTCCTATTGAAGCGCTTGAAATACATGACATCCTATAGTGAAGGAGATTTGATATAAACACATAAGTCACCTATATTGGGTTTGAGATCTGTATCCATTTTTCCTTGGTCTCTCAGGTTTGCATATATGGTAGGAATAGAGGAACCTATTTCATTATCAATACAGAGATGGCAGCACCTAACGGAACTATACTCCCCAACAGAGCACACTCACATGAGGTTTGGTGGATCCGTGGTCACCTTAACTGTAGACTGGTTCCCTGTCCGAATAGATAATAGTACAGGCAGACAGATATTCTTAGTGACCTTGAACCTTGCAAATCAAAACTCTCTCCCTCCCGATACCCCCCCCCCCCCCAATAATCCTTTATATTGTTTTGAAATAAAAGAAAATACAAAATAAACTAATGTAAATATCTTACAATATGATAGCTAACATTTTTGCAATAATCCATTAAAAAGATAACAGAGCTAGGTTATAGTGCCATTACGTTTCACCAGGCGTCCCTCAAGCAGTCTGAGTTCAAGTGATAGTAATTTCAGAAATTTATGCTATCTTCTAACCGTCGCATACATGTGACGCCATTGGCACATGAAATATGACATCTTCTCTGTTGTTTGATGCCATAATCAAGCAGATTGGACGAGAAATAATTGGCGTCTACCTATATGGGAATGAAAACACCATGCAAGCCTAATGGATTGGTCTGGGAACCATTTACGTGCTTTCCCACAACACACCATAAAAATGGTAGTACTCACCTGGCCTAATATGTCAGTACATAGGCCAGGTTTTCAGGCTACCTTGACTAGCACTTTTTTAACTGATGTTCTTACTATCACAATCAGAATCTCTGCTGGAAGAGTGAATCATATTTCTCATTCTCTAAACAGACATTTTGTCGTGATTGGAGATTGCAGTACTCTCGAAATCCCTTATTCCTGTTATCATTTTGTGTGTATTTTTAGTAAAGTTAAAGTAAGTTAAG
Source organism: Alentia gelatinosa (assembly GCA_950022655.1). Lineage (NCBI taxonomy): Eukaryota > Metazoa > Annelida > Polychaeta > Phyllodocida > Polynoidae > Alentia > Alentia gelatinosa. Next base: position 18,129,550 of record OX465585.1, on the reverse strand, counting down.
TTAATAATGCTTTGTAGTGAGTATCTATAGTTTATATTCCACATGTCCAATAATATACTCTGCTTCAAGATATTTGTACCAAGCCCCTTGCTCTAGCTAGCAATCGGACCTCACCAACATCTGAGTCGGAGATGGAGGTGGCGGCCAATCTAAAAAATCACTTCCTACAATACCAAACCCCAGGTTGTGCCAGCTAGAGTGGCAACCACATAAGGGTACCTCGTTTAATGAGACATATCTACCTTATTGGGACGTTCTTACGTTCCAGGTTCCTTTGGAATTTAAATACATCCAATATCTGAAGTTGTATAACATGTTTTTTTTGCTTAACGCCCCTTTCCTCCTCCCTACTTTTGGTTTTCGATAAAGATCGTTGGGAATACATGTATATACGCCCAATATCTTAAATTTAATTACATGTTTCATCCTTCCTACTTTTGGCTTCCGATAAAATTGTTTGGGAATTAAATACATCTAATATCTGAAATTATATTACATTTTTTATCCGTAAAGCCTGTTTCCTGCTTCCTAAATTTTCAAGCTACCATCCACATATAAAAAAGAAATGTCAGATATTGGCAAGTGGAAACACAAAAAAGGCGATCGTGTTTAGATTTTGGGCATGTTTCTGACACCACTTCCCAACAAGATTATGGCACATCATTTCAACACGGTTGTATTTATCGGAGTTTGTGAGTTCAACAAGAGGGATCAAAAGTTGTGAGTTCAACAAGAGGGATCTAAAGTTGGACGGCAATTGGAAACAGACCATCGATAAACAAAATCGCTGATCGTTGGCTCGGATTTTTAGCGCTTGCACTACCGTCCCCTTGATCATATATTTAAAACGGATGTTCCCTGAAAATCGCCGATCATTTTGTCGACAGGTGGAAGTTGGCTATCTTAGCTACAGCGTGGACACCTGTAGTAATTCGGTCTTGAGGTTGTATGGGTCTGTTAAATAACTTATGCCTTTGAAAATACAAAGAGACCTCATCCAAGGGTAATCGTCTAATGATATTCAAGCTCGTTCACTATGCCATTCTTATCCGTCCTTGAAGTCGTCCATAAATGTTGAATAAGGTTCACCCACATCGTCCCAATATCACGTTTGCGTACAAAAAGGGGTCAGAAAGGGGTCTTCGTGTACGAACCCAACTTATCAAACAGGCCCCAGATTCTTTGTCGGGAATTCAGATTGCTTCCTATAGGCAGGTCGAAAGATGATAGGCAGTTTCCAAAATAAAGATTCGAGAAATTACCTTCTCCGAAAATACGACAGACGACTTTACTAACCTTTTATTTCATTTGACCACTTGAGTATAGCGGTTGTATTGACTATATACATACACATAAAAATATCGTGTTGTTTTCACAGTTACCTAGATGGTCATACTGGTAGAGAGACCATGAGACGGCATACAAACATTGGCAGCGTCGACATCTTTGTTCATCCGAACCGCGAAAGCGTTGGTTAGGTGCCATAGGGGTCTTAGTAAACGACATTTGCAAATTCCAGTTACAATATCATATTTTCCTGTCCACTTTGTCCTTGGTTGATAAAATAATAGAAAGCTGTAAAAGCTAAAACAGTGAGCAAATCGCCATGCTTTCTATCGCTTATATGGTGCCATAGTATTTCCCTTAATTGTTTTTGTGATGTGTGGTGAGTTGTCAGCTGTATTTTTTAGAGAGCATATATTAATACAAACTATAGGTGAACGTAACTATTTAATTCTGAACAAAAAGAATAAGATAAATTGAGCAAAGTTGATAAAAAAAGTAAAAATAGAAAATTAAACAAAACTGTTTCATGTGTAGTCTCTGGTTCCCACAGGTAGAGTGCCCATTGATTATGGGCGGTTTTCACTCAAGCTCCGAGTTAGATTGGCTACAGTCACTGATTTATCCCTCAAGCCCACCTATTTCTTTTCAGATACAATATCATATGATGAGGATGAAATGCGGAAGTGGTAGATAGGAGGTGGATAACAAAAATATTTGCATCGATTATTGATAACCTGATCAATGGTGATATAATCACAAGATAGCAGTAGTAGTCAATACAATGATACTACATTGGATTCATTGGATTCGCAACAGAGAAACAATGATGCACACTTGAGAGATATACAATCAGGCATCACATTTAGTTTGAATGTCAATTTTTTCTAGATCAGATCGGATTTTTAAGTTTCCATAATAGTAATGAAACATGTCAGTACCTTAATCCCAACAGGGATATGCACATGGAGTTGATCAGTTCAGTTTAGAGTTTCAATTACATTCTACATACAGGAGACGATCGAAGTATGGTTCACTATGTACCAGTGAAAACAAGAAAATTCCCTAGAGCGGACATTTGTTTGGAATGGGATTGACTTTACACTATATCTAAAGATGTGTTTTGTCAGTAACAATTTTAATTTCGCTGATTGGGAGCCCCATAAAATTCATGGTAAAAGAAATAGGATTGAAGAGTAGAAACATCAGGCGCAAAGTCTATTCAGAATATCCATAATCGAAGACTCGAGCAAGTCTCAACACGAACGAAATTTGGATTATCTATCCACCGCAAGAGATGTATACATGTATATGTGCATTCAGTGTGTATCGGGTGGGGACCGAGGGGCTGTCCATAAATGATGTCACATATAGGGTGGGGGGTGAAAAGTGTGACACAGCCTAAAAATGAATGGGGGATGGGGTCCATATTTGCTATTTCACAGTTCTTTTCCTCAGATATTTTCCTAATTCAGGGACGTTAGAGGCCACTTTGTACATGCTGGGAAGGTTTTGGTAGAAGGATGGAGTCTGTGGTAATAGATGGATATCCTGTTAAGGCTGAATACACAAACCCAATAAAATACTCAAACAACTGAGGAAAGGGCAGCCTAAAGCCATTAAAAAATCAGACATGTATACCTAAACCGTGCAACTTTGTATTCTTATACATATCAAATTAAATGCATATTAAATTAAACGCATATATAAAAGCACACTGAAGAAAATAAATATGAAAATAGTATTATCGAAATATATCACTCGACAAGTTATACAAAAATATAAGGAGATTTTTATCTGCCATACACATCACATTTGCACGCGCAAAGCCAATATCTCCCATACAGGAACATGTAGTTCTATTTACTTGTAGAATTTTAATGTAGCTCACCACCCCTTTCTATACCATATGATCACTCCTCTCTCGAGGCACACTGCACCGCTAGAGCAACCTACAGAAACTCCACTCTCCCCCAGATCTTTCGCGGCGCTAGCGCTGTGCTTAGTCTCTGCCCCAACCCAAAGCCTGTTCCCTGGGTATCCACAAAGGACAGGGGAGACCAGCGAACATTTCAGATTCAAAACAAGGCAACTGTCAAAAGTTATACGAGTCAAACAACTCACATATCATTAGTTAGGAAATATAGGAATTGTTAAATTGGGTTTACAGACAATCCAGCTGTTTCTTTTTCATCTCTAAACCACTTTATGATGTGAATCTAGTGTTGATCAGACTGCCCCTTCGAGTGAGCACATGTGTTATGTTGACAAACAAAACCCTGTAACACATGAGGTGCCTTCCAATGAAGAAAGTAATCCCTAAGACATTACCTGATTTGATATAACAAATAACAGAAATGAGTGTAAATCATTTACCATATAAATACATGCATATCTATTTACATGTAAACCACAAAATACTGCCCAAAGTGCTAAGAATTTAGGATATTTCAAAAACTGGCGTATGGGCCAGATTTGAGCCCAAACAGGCAGGTTGGGGCAGAGATATAAGCGGCCGCAGGAAGTAGAGCGCAAGATCTCTGCTGGGAGAGTGCAGAAACTCGTTAAGCGATAAACCGGAGCGGCGCAGTGTGCTCTCGAGGTGATATTGCACCACATCGACCGTCTGGCTCCCCACCTGCTGAGCGTAGCGACTATTGCACCACAGCGCTGTAACATGGCAACCAGCCAATCACGAGTCAACACGACCGGGTATATAAGGGTGGGGAGAGACCGGAGACGGTACAGCACCACCGGCCCCCACACCGGCTGTCAACCAGGAGACCACAACCAGTGCAGTCCGCGATGGACGCCCGGAGCCGCGGCCATCATGACGGACTGGAAGTGGGTGTTGTCACACGTTCAGCAATCTCAATGATCTGATCGCTTACTTCGTACTCTCTCCGGGCCTCCGTGCCCCGGAGAAACCACAACCTCGGCCGACGGGCTCCACACCGCAGCGGCCCCGCCTTCGCCCTCCTGGGCGCTAGGGGCTGGTGTGGCGGCCCGGAGGCCCCCCGTACCCGGCTCGGTGACCGGGGGTGGTATGTTTACCTCCCGGCACCGGATCTGTGTGGGGGGACTCCGGGCATAGCGACGTGCCCACGCCGGTAATCGAGGCCATCAGCAAGGTAAGTCGGACTGTGCTGGCTGTTAGGTGGGCAGATACTGAGAAGGGAGGGGTGTTTTAACAATACTGAGAATTGGACATTGTAAGATCAGGGTAGCACATACAACCACCCCCCCCCCTCCAACACACACACCTATACAATCTTCGAGAGGGTCAAGAGCTTATTGAGGGCCAATCTTTTAATTCAATAATAATTTTCCGTCCGTACATGTTTGCTTACACCCCTATCAGAATCCGAACCCTCTCATTTGACCGGGATAGCGTACATATCCGTTGTATATCATTTCAATGTTAAATCCAATACAGTAGACCAAAACGTTATGGCTGCAATTTCATTTGGGAGAGCTCGAAACATAACACGATTAATTTCTCCTTTAGGGGGTCGTTGATAAGTTGTACACATATCGCACAGTTCTCCAATTGGAGAGTACATGTAGTGACACGTAGCTCCTCGACGCGTTAACCGTAACCATAGACTAGCCTCCGTCCCTGTGTCCTACTCCTACTGCTGCCTACCGCCACCACACACCCTCCTTACCCCTCCACCTCCTCTCGCCTTGGCCTGGCTGGTTTGATTCCTGAGCCAGTCAGAGAAACTTTATTGTATTCATTGAATTTATGTTCATAATCAAAGACTTGAGCAAGTCTACCGTAACCAGTGTGTGCTTTCCTCTGGCAAATACGGATCGCGACCTACATTGGCAACTACCAGTGATATTATAACATACATACCACACCCTTTGATATGTTCAATAGACATTAGAAACTCAGTATTTAATCACACGATCAGAACAGTTAGATAATTAGGAAGGTGTCCTTCGAGACAGTCAGCACAGCGGGTATGGAGACCACCGGAGAGAGTATGAAGTTTGCAGCGATCAGACATTGAGACTATCTAGCGTCTGGCAACATCCACTGGAGGTCAAACGGAGGACGAGGTTGTTGGGCGCCATCTTGATCGTCGAGGCCAACTGCAAGAAATAATGCATCAAAAAGGAACAGTCTACTGATGTTAAAAGAATGCATAGTTGATTTGCCTTTTACCTTCTTTGTTATTATAGTGGATATACTTATTTTCATTGAATAGTTAATATGTTTGTCAGTTAAAAGAGTGTTAATGTTTTACCATCGAATTCCCAAACAGATTATACTTAGCATATTGTGATATATGTTTGCTTGCGCCAATTTATATACAGTTAAAACTCACTTCCGGGACACCCCGCATTTATGGACAATTTGCTCGGAACGTAAATTTTCTGTCTATTAAGCGTTTATTTAAAACCCTGTAAAGAGGAAACGCAGGGCTGTTGGGTTATCTCTCTATGCCTCGCTATTGTTCTTGAGTTCTTGTTTTAGCCACCAGGGTGGCAACACAGTCACAGCAGGTGATATTATAGCTTTAATCACCAGAAAGTGTATTAATGTTTATTGACAAGAGATTATTAAGTCTTGGTGCATGGGAAATTATTTTGACAAAATTTTGAACTTTCTTTGAAGAAAATTTCGAATACACTCAATTCTAAAAGGCGTTATCAGCTAATGTCACCCAGACTCTGTTAATTGTTTAGAAACTGCGAGCAGGATTAGAACTATAATTCTAAACTTTGAGTTTTCAATTGTGACCCCCAAAATCGGTCATTTCTCAGGGCCTCTGCCATCTTAAGTCTACCCAAAGTGGAATTATAGCCCTAACTCTTTATAACCAAATGGCTTAGTTTGGATGACTTTAACTGATAGTGCCCATCAAAATCACAGATTTTCACATGACCTCACATGAAAACTTATTGTTCACCAATGATATTGATAAAATAGGCTGTCTTGCCCAAGTACAAACATACATAGAATAGTTGGAATTATGGTCCTAGTCCTGCCGGGAGTTTCTAAACAAACTGCAGAGTTACAGTGACTTTAGCTGCTACAATACCTTTGCAATATATCAGCATTGCAATCCTATCTAAACCACTGGTGAGTGATTTGGTACAACGTTCTTATCTTGCAAAACACTCAAGCGCAGCATAGGCATAGATAACGTGGAACAGAAACGGCCACCGGCCATGGTTCCTAGCCATTGTTACAAATCCGTGATATTACTGATCGATCAAGTATTTTGGAACAACACATCTGGACTATGAGTGATGCAGACTGGAATCTGTAGTTTTATCGTTCAGAGCGGCGTAGGTTAGTTAATAGTCAGTCTTGGCTAGAGCTAATGGGTTCGAAAACTTTTACTCTTATAGTGTGAACTTAGGGTGTGAGTGCTAGGCTGTTTTCTCACAAGTTCTGGCCGCCTGCTGAAAGTAGGGTATTGTAAAAGCGAGTCAGGGGTCCATTTTATAATATAGAATCGTAAATGAAGACCCTTTTTTGTACCGCGTACAAGTGTTATGTGAAACCATGGTTATGGTGACAATACAGGGTAGATTTATGAGTTGTTTCAGAGAAATCCGTTCTGAACGAGCCGGTCATGGCGAGTTCAGAACGAATTTCTCCGAAACAACGAGTAAATCTACCCTGTATTGGCACCATCACTATGGTTTCATATTATTATATACCTTAATTAGGTCTTAAATACCTAACACTGACCGTAATTTGATGTCAAAGTGACTTGGCACAACTCTCAAAAAAGATGTGTATGCTAGCAGACATGCCGGAATTGGACAACTATGTTGTTCCAGGCTTAGAATTTAATGCATTCCGATTGGCCGAGAGGCCCAGGATTGCCGAGAGCGTAGGGAATCCCCGATAATGACGTCACAGTGGTGCGGTCATTTGTTGACATCTACGAGTCGCCCGCTCCGAAAGTGTCCGTGTTGGTATCAATCTGTTTCGCATATCTAAGCTTTCTAACATGTTTCACGTGATTCATACTTGTTTACTACCTCAATGTTTGATAAATGTACACACTAACTCGCTCCGTGGATACTGTACTACGCCACAGAACTTGCGAAGTGAAGGTATCCACCATTTTTGAATCTTGCACCTAGAATTCTGTTGTCGGCCTCTCGTCCAATCAAAATGTGTTATTTTTTCAAAGTGTGCATTCTGTCAGTCAAAGCATGCAGGTAAGGCTCAAAAGATGCATTCTGTCAGCCAAAGCGTGCAGTCTATCATTATCCAAAGTCACCTATACACAGTTTCACAGCATACAGTGCTATCTGTGTACAATAACTATACCCCTAGCAGCAGTGTGTATTTATACTGATTTAGTGCATAGGTATACAATAATAGAGGGAAACTATGTTCCAGTGGGAATAAGTCAAAGTTACGAGGTAAGGCTTGGAAAAATTACTACCCAAGGCGTAGCCGCGGGCAGTAATTTTTCCAAGCCTTACAGAGTAACTTTGACTTATTTCCACTGGTACATGGTTTCCCTATTCCTATATACCTTCAATTGTCGGCTAATATCGATAAAAACCGAACGCCAACCTGGGCAGTAAACGTCAACCTGGGCAGTAAAAGTCAACCTGGGCAGTAACTTCAACGTGGGCAGTAAACAAAAGCAGCGTTAAGTAATCATAGGTTGTTCGCTCATAGGTATATAGGAATATAGTTTAATGACATTTAAGTCTATTCACTAAGACCCTATAGGGAGCCAAAGTGAACCTGCTGAAACCACAGATACCCACCTGCAAAACACCATTTCTGGTGGCCAGTAAGAACGAGGCCTAGTGCTAAACCTATGGGGCTTTGAGGCTAGACTTTCGTTTTTGGTCTCTTTTGTTACTTTTGAAGTGTAGTTTACTACTATCGTCTCTGAATAACTCTGTTTCGAAACTACGATGACAGTTGTTAAGTTTATTAAATATTTGGATCTAAAAGATTGGTAAATGAGACATATAATCTTGAACCTACATAGTCAAAGTACTGAGCGCCTATACCCGGAAATACTATTTTGTGACCGGCTATCGGTGGTTGCAACGGGTTCACTTTGGCTCCCTATTAGCCGTCCATAAGGTCATCTATAAGTGTTGAATATAGTTGACCACATCACCCCTGGGTCTCTGTGGCATACAGATGAGGGTCGGCATGTAGGATCCTAGATTATCAAACGGACCCCTGGACTGTCTAAACTCGATAGCTGATTATTGTCCTTGCTTTCTCTATATAGATAAAGATAAGGATATAATGCTCATGCTCGCCAATGTGTTATCATCCAGTCGCTTTTGGTATTTCTGTGTTATCGAAAATCTATCTGAAGTACATGTATTACCGAGGCGATATGCATGTTCAACACACCAAATTGCAGCTGGAATACCATAAAATACGACGCAGTCACTGTACCTTCTCTGGAGATAATTCAAAATGATATCATATAAAACATATAAAACTCAAACAATCAGTCTTCTAATGCTAAAAATACGTTGCCACCTGTTTGTTTGGCTGAAAGCATTGCGTAAGGAAGCAGATAAGGTGCGAAACCAGCCTGTAGAAAGGTATCTAAAACTGCCAACTGCTAGCATAGTACAAATGCTCAGGTTTTCTTTATTGAATTAACTAGCGACTTCGTCGCGTATTTAACACTCCTAGTCCGTCCATGCAGAGAAGTGCACAGAATACTTCCCTGGTCCAGGGAACGTTCCATGGTAGTGTAAATCTCTTGGTGGTAAGGATGGTGGGGCGGCGGGCGGGCGGGGGGGGGGGGGGGGGGGGCGCTTAGTGGCGCCCCCTACTATTAATACCTGCAACTATCATTGAGTTACCAACCATTATTTCATGTGACACAGATTTTGCCGACTACCAGTGAAGTTCTGATCTCAGATGCTTCTCTCAAGGTAAGGAGATAAGAAAACCACACCATTAAACTCTGTTTTTAGCAAGGCTAGAATTATATCATGAGAGAATAAGCACATCTGAGAAGAAAAGTACAAAAAAGAAGAGCAGCTTCAAGTTTGCCTCTCCACGAGATTCCCACGCTCGTGGGTCTTTGGTCTCCAAGCCTAAGTTTGAATCACTCTGTCACTATGTGCGGGAACAACTCCAAGCAAATCCAACCAGAATCATAGTTTTTAGATATGGTAGGTAATCAATCGTGTTTAAACTATCGATAGCTAAACTTTATTCTACTAGAAGAAATATTGTTGGGGGTTCCTAGCCTATCAAATGAGTGATTAGCTACCATATATAAAAAAGGCATGTTTCCCGACAGGATCTGCTTGGAGTTGCTCCCCCAATAGCAACAGACAGAACCAGACCTGTGTAGGGAGACTGAATATAGTCCAGTCAAAATAAGGTTTGACCGGCTACAAAAAGCAATAGATTTAATTCCAGTGCCATTCATCTCAGAATACCTTACATATTACCAGAATGAAAATCGAAATTAATCCAAGTAGTGGAAGTAGGTCAAATTAGCAAAAATCCAATATGGCCACCCCAAATATATCAAACTCCATAATTCTGGTTTGAATTGAGATAGAAACATGATTCAAAATGCTCAACATATGTTTTCTGGGGTGGGGAATCCATACAAATCACAAATGAAATCATATCTCTTGAATAAATTAGCGTAAATTCGATATGGCTGCCTGAATTCTATGAAATACTATAATTTGGGTTTGAATGAAGATATAAACATGATTTAAAATGCTAAACATATGTTTCCTGGGGTGGGGAATTCATATAAATAACGAGAAAAGACCTAAAAACAGAGTACATCAGTGTAAATCCAATATGGCTGCTTGAGTTCTATGAAATACCCTAATTTAAGTTTGAAAAAGATGTTAAAAAAAGCTAAACAGCTGTTTTCCTAGCTGAGAAACACATATGGTCAATTCTCCCAGATCGTGATCAATGCCCATGTACGGTGACCAAAAATTCAAACTAGTTATATCTTGATGAAAGAAGTGAAAGTATATAGTAGAAGGCAATACCTTACATGTGTAAAAGATGGGAACACTAATCTTTATGGGAAATTATCTTTTTAGCTGAATGAATTTAACCTTATAACCTATATGTCACCGTACATGGTCAAGTGGGTTCAATGAGGTCTTAGGGTAAATATTGGTTGTTACTTTTTAGCAGAATCAGATTTTCATCATCAGAAAATTAATCTCTAATCATATTGAGAAAATTAAAGTTGATCAATATTATTTAGAACATAATGCCCATGTACGGTGACTGACCCACGTACGGTGACATAAATAAAAAGACATGTATGTTTCTTGGCATTAACATGCCTGAAGTCCTTGCAAATTGCAGATGTTAATGGTTCCATAATACTCTAATTATGTATAAAATATCATTCACTAATAATGTAAATCTTTTTCCTTACATAAGCAACACCTGATAATTTCTGCCCATGTACGGTGACCAAATAAATTTCACCACCCATGTTCATTTGGCTGTGGTATATTTGATGGGAGAATTAATTTGTACACTACAGATGTTATGAAACCTGTTGACGTACCTCTTTTACTTGGAGGATTAAAAAGTACCCCAAAAAGTACTTTTCTATAATTTGTGTACCTTTTAATGTGGCTTGCCCATGTACGGTGACATACCCTTCACCACTGATTTTTTACACCTAGACTATATATAAATTTCCCCAATTAAACATTTATTATGTTTTTTAAGTTCTGCAACACATTTGCAGGTAGGAAATATTCAGACCAGATAAACATATATAGTTACAAACGTATAAGAGGACTTCAAAATATAGTTATACAGGTTTCGTCTATGAATTTTGAGCTAAAAATGCCTAATTTAGGGATTTATGAATTTTCATTTAAGATAAAGGTACATGAAAGTAGGGTTCCCCTGACAGATTTTTCAACTCTGCATACTCTAAAAGCGTTTCTGATATCACAAAACGAATTTTAGATAGTAAAACGACCCTTTGGATTATTGGTCACCGTAAGTGGGCATCGATCACAATCTTGGAGAATTGACCATATATATCACACCAGGTAAGTCTTCTAGTAAACAGGTGGAACAATGAAATGTCCAATATGGCTGCTTTATATCCAATGATTTTCATGGCGATGCCACTAAAACAATGCCAACACTGGCTAAGGAACAGGATACATTTGGTTTTTCAGAAGCAAGAGGACAATCAAATCCAAAATATAAGTTGTACTATTAGAGATAATCATATCTGCAAGGGATTAATTGGTTTTCAATTTTTCTTCTGAATTGAGAGAAAACTGCAACCAAAAACTTTGTTTCCTTTTTTTTGTGTTACAATAACTGAAAATAACATTCAATGATTATGGTTCTTACAAAGAAAACAGTGATGCAGACCCTCCTGTATTTTAACCCATTTGCTATGCCATGATGCTTGGATGCATTCCCAGGGCTAGTATGCTATGATGCCTTGAGGCATTTCCAGGCCTAGTATGCTATGATTCAGGACTTGGGGCATCCTTCTTGGAAATTTCAGTAAATTTGCTATTTTTATAAGAAATTAGGCAAAGATTTTAATAATATTTTCTAAAATTATCAAAAACAATACATTGATTCATATCATCAAAAAATGATGTGATTTCACAATGGTAATGTTGAAATAATACTGAAAATAGCTGTAAAATCGCTTTAAAATTGTTTTATACATGAGAGGTTAATCGTTAAAGAAACTAAACAAAATATTCAGCCCATTTGGTTCAGAGTATTCAGGTGATTGAAAAAGACCTGTTACAGAATTACTTCAAGGTGTCCTAGAACAGCTTGATACACTTATTTCAGGATCAACCATGGCGGATCTTGAAGACTCTGAATTGCAACTGAGCTAATGTAATTTGTTGTTATTCCTAAATTTTATTTGAAAAGGGAAATAACTCAAAAGCTCTGGTTCCATTACCTGGATATGGTAAATATACTGGGCTTGTTAGGTTTGAAGACACTGGGAATTAGCAATAGGCATAATAATTATACAATAGATGTCCCAACCAGGGGTAAAAGAATAATAGAAAACCAGCAGTTGATTTGACTCTTGTCTTCTACAAGAAGAACAATGCTTTCGAAGCTATAGCTGAAGTGTTCATGATACAATGAAATTGATATTATACTCTCATATTTCACCCACTCTCTGCAAGTCTCCCTGTAAGCCCAGGTCAACAAATTCTAGTAGTTCTGATTGAGTTCTATTGTGGTCTTGGACATAGGGGCCAGCACTGTCTTTTTTGTCATTATAGGGAGAATAACAACTTTCTCTGAACTTAATTTAGGCCACATATATAAATATATAACCAGAATCCTTATAGGGTTTGTATAGAGGGAGTAGAAGAGGTTAGATTGGGTGTGGGATACATACACAATATTACCATGATTTCGATCTGAGTGGCCGTATTCTCCGCGTAGTTGACGCGTAGTAATACTCCGAGCGATAGCGAGGAGTATTGCGCAGCGTCAACTACAAGGAGAATACGGCCACACAGATCTAAATTATGGTAATGTTGTATTTATTACTCACTTATTTTTAGATTTAAGCAATAAATATGATCGTTAGAAAACTTTTCAACGTAATTAAGAAGTTATGTTTGGGACTACTTTCATCTAAAAAATCTGTATCCTCCTAGGAGGGTACGGAGCTCCGTATCCTCCTCAGTAGCGATCTGTAATCTCCATAGGCTTAGTATGGAGACTCCGTATCAGGTGGGTTATAAAGGCTAACATCTATATCTGGGGAATTATATAAATGTTTATGCAGTGCAGTGAATATGGTATCTAAGCTGAGATGAAAATATGAAAAACCTCTAAATATCATTGTGCCATAATTGGTGGTTAATCAGAGCAACTGACAATAATTCACAGAGGCACCACCTATCGATGAACACTAGAATTATGCGATGCAATCTGGACATCTCTGGCAATATTTGAGCACCACAACTAGCCAGAAACAACCTTCAGAGTTTTAACCCACCCACCCACCCACACTGCTACATAATGTTTAAAGAAGGGCAAGTGAAAATTCATAGGATGCCTTATGCCCCATGCTGTAAGCATTATCATGTTCAACTTGTAAAAATTATCATCCATGATATTATTCACATCGATGAATTTGAAATTGTCTCCAAACCTGCTTCCGGTTTGATTACAGTTATATGGTATGATGAGGGGGTGGTAATACCCAAGGTTGGAGGACTGTTGGGGTTCAAGTCCCACTACAGCCACTCTTCTCTTTCACCTCCAGCAGTGGTGACTTTACGAACATATCAAAGGCTAATCGTTCTACATAATGTTCCCGTAGCTGGAAAGTCTATGTCTGCCATTATATACTGCTGTATCATTTTTTTAAAGGCCACTATGATATATCCCACCTAAGAAAACATATATTTTGCAATTTAAATCATGTTTATATGTTTATTCAAACTCAGATTAGGGTATTTTGTAGAACTCAAGCAGCCATATTGGATTTACACTAATGTACTTTGTGGATAGGTCTTTTTTGGTTATTTATATGAATTCCCCACACCAGAAAACATTTGTTAAGCATTTTAAATCATGTTTATATCCTTATTCAAGCCCAAATTATGGTATTTCATAGAATTCAGGCAGCCATATTGAATTTATGCTAATTTATTCAAGAGATATGGTTTCACTTGTGATTTGTATGGATTCCCCACCCCAGAAAACATATGTTAAGCATTTTAAATCATGTTTCTACCTTAATTCAAACCAGAATTATGGAGTTTCATATATTTGGGGTGGCCATATTGGATTTTTGCTAATTTGACCTCTTCCACTACTTGGATTAATTTCGATTTTCATTCTGGTAATAAGTAAGGTATTCTGAGGTGATTGCCACTGGAATTGAATCTATTGCTTTTTGTGGCCGGTTTGGCCTTTTTTTTTGCTTATTTTGACTGGACTAATATCACGAGTGTGAGAACCTCGTGTGGAGAAAAACTCGATACTATTTCTTTCTCAGATTCACTTTATCTCTTATGATTAATCTAGAATAGTACTATCCATAGTTTTTAGGTCTTCCTACCCCGAGACCAGCCTCTGCACTCTCCTAGCAGAGACCCGACGCTCTACTGCCTGTTTGGGACAGAATCTGTCCCATCCCCCAGTTTTTAAAATATCCTAAATTCTTAGTGCTTTGGGGGGGGGGGGGGGGGGGGTGGTATTTGTGTGTTCTACTTGTAACTAGAGATGCTCATATTTCTATGGTAAATGATATACATTCATTTCTGTTATTTGTTATTTCAAACCAGACACAGTCTCGAGGATTAGTTTTTCAGTGGAAAGCACCTCATGTGTTATTGGGTTTTGTTTTGTCAACATGACAGTCTATTAAATCAACTGTGGATCCACATAATAAAGTGGTTTAGAGCTGTAAAAGAAACAGCTAGACTGTCAATGAAGCTCATTTAACAACTCCCATGTTTCACAACTTATGATATATCAGGTGTTTGAGTTTCATAACTTTTGACAGATGCCTATTTTTGAATCTGAAATTTTAGCTGGTTCCCACTGTTCTTATTTAGATACCCTGGAACCAGCATTGGGTTGAGGCAGGGATAAGCAAGCGCTAGCGCCGCAAAAGATCTGGGAGGAGAGTGCAGCCTCCGACAGCCTCCGCCATTTGAAATGGCGCAAGGTGCGCTGGTCTAATATATAACGGTAACCATTGTTAATTTTTGTTGATGCACCCCCCTTACGCACATACGTTATCCCTCCTCCTAGAGACTGAGGACTGGAAACCGAGGTATATATTTGTAACTTAAATCTGTAGGGGGCACCACCATTTCGGTACATAGTCCCTGGCGAGTCGAACTCGTACTACACTACAGTCTACATGGAACTGGGACGCCATCTGATGGGGGTTGGTCGCACTACAGACAGGCTTACGGTCCGTAAGGGTCTGACAGAGAATGGCTCCCATATGCCTGTTCCCTCTGCCTGATGGGAGAAAGGGATTTCATGATTGGCTGTTCTAATTTTAAGACCTATGCTTGAAGAGTAATACTCTGGTTACTGGCAAATCACTCAGGGTAGTTTAGTACCAGCGGAGGCAGGAATACCTGACTCAAAATGGCAGCGCATATATAACAGTCTTAGTTTGAGCCTGTGCGCCCTGGCCCTGGCGAAAACAGACTGTACTAGAGTCTAGGGCGGAAATAACCGGTTACTACTGTCACACAGACACCACCTAGTGCAGCGACATAAAGTAATCTTCCATACCGATCATTGGGGCTGGACTTGTTCAGTTCCATTTCTCTCAGCATTGGTCAAATCAGGGGAAGACATGATTGTAGTTTCTTCCCAAGACCGCTTTGCGCACGAGGCTGCCTGGCAAGAGCAAGGGTATATTCCAGTTTACCAGTGGTTAGGTGCTGATTGACTGGCGGTGGAAATTTTCTGTTGGGCTAGCTGAAAAAATAGTCCAGATGCAAACCTCGGGATTTACCAAATAACACACACATGTGACCTGTCTGAAGTTCAGGGACCTGTTTCAGTAGTTTCGTGACATGTCTAGATGGCATCTGTGACACCATACGGACAGATAACAAGATTGCAGTCGATGACACACAGAGTTTCACTCTAATCTCGTAGGAATTAAGCAATGACACTTTAACATGAGATGGGGATACATATAATCTATAATCGTTCCAAATATGAAGAAGATTGGCCACTTCGATCTTCGGATATTTGCTGGTCTTTTTCCGCTGTTGCTTGCACTGTTGGTGCCGCTGTTGATGTCTGTCTAGGCCTAATGCCACGAGACTACTGAAACAGGTCCATTGTTACTGACGATGCTGAATTTTCAATATCCTGAAACTGGCTGGTTTTCGCAGAGTCCCCTGTATAGAAGAACTTTGCAGTGGAATAAATTACCAAAAAATTATCAGCAGATACTGAAAAGGGAACCTTTCAAAATGAATGTCAACCGGGAGTCATTGGGACTGCCGTGCTGGATGTTTTTTTGCAGAACTTAAGTTTCTCGGCAGCTCCCTGGCAGCTGCCCGACAGCCGAGTCTACATAGGTTTCTGAAGTACGGTGACTTCAGGCAGAGTACGGCAGACCTACACACAGGCCTACAAACAGGCCTGCTCTCTCACTGTGTGAGGCGTGGGCCATATATTTTTTGATAACATTTTTAAAATTTTTTTCATTCAGGTGTACATAATTTACGACAACATTATTCGCTGCATATAGGGCGATCTTCCATAATGAGGTCAAGAGATGTGGTTTTACATCACAGTACAGGACTCTACAATACAATACAAGACAAGGACAATATATACAACGTATTCAGTTTTTACATCTAGTCCTTAGATATGTTCTTCAATGTAACATTAATACATTACATTCATATAAGTCTGAATGATACCAATACTCAACATTCTCAAGCTGTAATTGCGTCATATCAGCTTTAATAGAAATAGACTGGGATAAAAGTAGTGAACTTGTTAAGAAAATAAAAATGAATAAGTCCTCGGGCGTTAATGATATAAGTACTTTGTTCTTAAAAATGTTGCATAGACTGCGTTCAGACGTGCTACAGACAATAATAAACAAATCGTTGATAAAAGCTGCTATCCCTGGTGATTGGACATGTGTTGTAGTTTCACCAATACCCAAGATTCCTCAGCCAATTTATCTGGGTGACCTTCATGCAATAACTACCTCGTCTGTTATGTCAAAGTTGTTGGAGTATGAAATACATTACCAGATTGTACTGCAACCATTGGATTATTCTGTCTTCATAACAACCAGTTTGCCTTTCTGCCGGGCAGGTCCACAGGCCAAGCAGTATTTAAGTTGTTAACCCATTGGCGCTCTGTTCTGAACCATTTCATCAAGTTCTGAACGATTTCATCGGCCACATCCTACAGCCCTTCAAGCATTCACATGATATAGTTTAGATAGCTTAGATATGTGAAATGGATCGATAACAACAAGTTCACTTGCCAATGTCCGCAGTGGTTGACACAGTCTGTCTGTATAATTGAAAGCACATCGAAGTATTTATCAAACCTATAAAAAGGGATAGCCAGTTTGAGTTTCACTACACGAGAATCTCACTCTCATGGCATTTCAATCTTCTGGCCTAGAACTGGTTAGGTCTGTCCCTATGCGGTGATGAACTCCAAGCAGATCCTGCAGAAAATGCACCTTTTCAGAAATGTAAATATTTGATTGATTTTTTATATTTCATCTGCCCTATATTAGTTGCTAAGATAACGAGAATGCTCAATATTAAAGCCATGTCTACCACATTTTATCAAATGTACACAACACCTTTTAGCAATTCAATTTATTTGCAAATTGCCATTTTTGACAGTTCATTCATGAATGGAGCCAGAAATAATTACAACTCTTGTTAACCCCAGGACGATAATTGACTAATATATTTTGACACCATGAAGCAAAAATACTCCACGCATAGTTCAGTATTTTAAACACTACTCTACAATAGCTTTTTCCACGTTAAAATTTGATGTGAATTTTTAATACACATGTGAACAAATATACAAGTGGTGACATAAATGTCCCCTCCCCTATATTTCCCCTTCGTTTTTGGTCTTCCTCCTGCCCTGCGGATTGACGGATCTCGGCGTGAGTTGACGGCAATCAGGTCCTGTTTGTCCCGCAGCTTATCCTCACAGACACCCTAAACCTGTTTCCTCTCCCACTTTCGTCAAATACTGCGTGAACACTGACCTCTGAACTCAAATATATGCCAATATTCAGGTATCCGGGTAGCACTTGTTTCTCGCAATGAAAATCGACTGGTCGTGTGGACACATGTTTTTGCCTGTTGTGTGGGTTGTATGAGATATGGTTCCTGATGTTTTTCGTTCCATGAACTGATCTCTTTTCAGGAATTTTACACATCAACTGAAAGCCAAACCACCGCGGAAACTCAATTAGGGACTGTCGGAGTAGGATTTTTGCGTGTACGGAATCACGTACCTTGTAGACTTTTGCGTTCTGGATCTGATAAATATGTAATTGCCACCAGAGCGACCTTTCTACATTACCTTGCCTTGCAGTCGTCATTCATGTGGCAGAGAGGATAGGAAGTTTCCCCGTCAGAACACGTGAGATCTCGTTGAACAGGTGTCACGTGACCGATCTCCACATGCCGTAGCACCACGGAAAAACACCGGATGTTGCACCTTACGCTGCCTCGAAAGGGCGCTCCGCTTTCACATCCGGTCTCTCTACGCACATGCGCACCAGGTACATGTTGACCTGTTGCCCGTTATATTATGCAGGATGCAGTAATAGCCGTTGACTGTTGAGTCCTTATTTAGAACGACCTGTATGTATATATGTACATGTATTATATATATATATATATACATATACATGTATATATAAGTATATATATATATATGATGTATGTATATATACATTTATCTCACCCCAGATATTTTTTCTCCATAGACTTAACATTGGAAACTCGTATCTAACACCCATTAGATATTTAAGAAAAATATCCAATGGGGGATAATGTCACAAATATTAGCCCATTAGTCAATATTAAGGGTGAGATAAATTCAGAAACTCATTCAAGTTTAGGGTCAGAGCTTGATCCCATCTCAGTTGAATCACATAGCAATTCACGCGGCTTCGCCTTGTGAATTACTACGTGATTCAAACTCGATGGGATACGAGCTCAGACCCTAAACTTTCATGGGTTTCCTCTATAATATACATATATATATGATTTATGTATGTAGACAAAAAATAGCACATAGATGTACATAGAATAATATATGAGGAGTAATAAATTCCCATACAATAAGAAAAGACACAACCACCAGCACCACACTCTTACTCCCCCCCCCCCCCCCGCCTCCACTGACACCCTAGACCCTCCCTCCTCCTTTTCCTCACACAAGACCAAATCAGATGATCTATCACTGATAGTCTTTGATCCATCGCTACCTGCTCTCAGCCTGCCAAGGCCAGTCATCTGATAAGTGACTGCATCCCGCCCTCAGCTTGTAGTACGCGCTGTTAAGTCTGCTTCAGCCACCCTACACCCGTGTCTGTCTGCCCGTCATCCCCGCTCCCTCCTACCTCTCCACGCCTCCTGTCCCCTCTGTGGGGGGTCCGCCAGGTGAATCATGTCCTATCTGACTGTCGAGCCCTACCTGTCAGGTGTCCTCTTGTAAAGCGAGTGTGTGTGTTATCGTTGATGAAACAAGGGGTTGTGGGATAATGGGAAAGATAGCCTACACCTCTTATGGCTAGTACTATAAGGGTACTGATTTCTACTGTAAGTAGAATACATTGTACATATATATCTTTTTTTAAATTGAAGTTACCCGCAACATGTCACTATGGATACAATTTTCTCAAGGTGTGCATGTCAGCTAAATCATATTGTAAAGATCTGCAGTCGATAATTCTAACTTTGTGGTATTTTTGCGTTGAAAAAGCAGCATTATTAATTAATATATATATTCAATCTATTCTAAATTCTTTCCCCCCGAATCCAAGATGGCCGACACTGGCCAGGCTAATTGGTCCTTCCTGCTGTAGCTATAATCCCCCCTTTGAACCCGGCTTTGGCCGGCGGTTGTTTGTTAACCCAACTTCCTGGAGATGCGGGCGCGCTCGTTGTTACAAAGGTGACGCTAACTGGCGCCTAACACGACCGCCCGTATAAGCGTCCCCCACCTGGAGACAAAGGCGCTACGATTGTATATAAACCCGGGCCCAAATTAAAGAACCATTCAGTCTTACCTGGATTCTGTTACCTACAACATCTATGCGTTGACTCCGACCTTATTTAACGTATATCGACCGCTAGGAGCAGAACCACTAATGGTATAGCCTAGGAACTTTACATTGGCGACCACGACGAGACGCTTTTAGTGTGATTCGAGGACAGATTGCCGGTCGAGTTACGAATGACCGCGGAAGGACCGACTCCATAAGACACGGACTCATGCAGGGAAGTGACATTCTGCTATGATATAACGTTTTGATGTGGGCGTGGAAGGTACTTGCATGCCGGTAGTTCTGTGTTAGCGACAGTCGGACCGAGCGGACCAGCAGCTGTCGCACGTGGGAATCGCAACAGGTTCGTGCCATATAAGTGATTGACGTATATATAACGTGTGTGGTTATTTACGCAATTCTGAAGGATGGCCGAACCCAGTGTGTTGCCTGAGGATTTCCAGGTGTGGCTTAACGCTGGGAAGTTGGCGGGGACCATTCCGACCGACTTTACTGTCGCCAACACAGAGCTGCTGGGCAAACTGTGGAAGCAGTACCTGGCCCAGACCTGTAAGGAAGTGAAAGATGTCGCTATCTACGAGTTGGAGCAGCGACTTCGCGCCGAGTTTACGCGACAGGCCGACCTCCGGGCTCAACAACACGCTCTGGAATCCCAGCAGCAGGCCATGGAACTCGCCGAGGCGGCGCGACAGCTCGCCGAGGCCCGTGCGATCATTATTGACTCCGCCCCCCGGTCGCGGCCCGAGACCCATGAGTTGGCCTCGGTCAAGCAGCTCATCCGGCTGTTTCGGGCGCTGCCGACCGTCGACGGTCAGGATAAGGCCGCCCTCCGCACGTGGTTAAACGATGTGCGACAGGCGCGCTTTGTCTCCAAGGCCCCCGACGAGAAGCTGATATCGGAGGCCCTGGCCTACTCGGCGGGGCGCCTCAAGTCGATAATCTACGATTGCTTCGAGGACGGCGTCACCGACTTCGAGGCCGTCGAACGCAAAATAACATCGACGCTTCTCGGCATGGAGGAAATGGAGAGTCTGCGCGCTGCACTCGGGCACTTCTCCCAGACGGCCCACGAGACCGCCCCCGAGTACGCGCAGCGCTTCTGGCTGGCGGCCAAGAAAGCCTACTCGCCCCTTGAACTCGCCTCGCCCTTTGTGCTGCGGCCGACGATGCGACAGTTCGTGAGTACTCTGTCGCGAGGCCCTCTGCGGTGGGACCTCAATCTCAACACGCCCCAAACAATCGCCGAGGCTCTCTCGAGGGTCGACGCGTTGGCGAAGGCGGTCGAGAAGGAGGCGCACTCTGACGACACTCGCGTCGAGGAGGCCATGGAGGTGGGCGCGGTCGGCTCGAGGACCACGGCCGCCCGTTCCGCCAACCACCCCGCGCAAACCGCCCACCAGCGACAGATGGAGGAGATGCAGCAGGCGATAAAGTCCATCCAAGGGGAATTGAAGGCGAAAAAGGGCAACAAGGGCCACACGGTCGCGGCTGTGATGCCCGCGGCAGCGCCACCACAATCCACGATTGTGTTCGCGCCGACCCCCGCGCCTGTTCCCGCCCCCCAGCCGCTGTTTGCGACCGTTCCAGCTCCGCCGCCCCCAGCCGTCGCCTCCACGGTAGCAGCCGTCGCGCCGGGGCAGCGTAACTCCGGCCGGCGGATGACGCCCATAAACGACATCATCTGCTACGCGTGTAATCAACGAGGCCATTATGTGGCTGGATGCCCCAGCCTGAAGGCCTCCAGGGACGCGGCACGGTCGTTAGCCCACTCCCAGGATCAAGTCGTAGCCGCCGCGACCCAGGGAAACTAAAACGCGCGTCCGACCGACGACCCTGCATTGACCTCGAGCTTCGAGGCGTGGCACTGCAGGCCCTCGTCGACTCGGGTGCGTGTTGCTCCCTGGTGTCCGTCCCCGCGGCGGATGCCTTGCGACAGGTGGGCGCGGTGGGTAAGAGTACAAGACCCCCGGCGCGACTCAAGTCCCTCACCGGCCACGGCATCTCCGTCCGCGAGGCGGTTAACCTGAAGCTGTACGGCCGGCCGTGCGACTTTAATGTGGTGGGTGATATGTCCCACGATCTTTTATTAGGGGACGACGCGTTGGAGGCTACTCACGCGATCGTAGACTATGCTTCCCCTGATAAATCTGTAACCCTCTGTGGTCGTCGCCATGCGGTGCGACGGTCGGTGCGACGCGAGGGACACATCGGTCAGTTGGTATACGAGGCCGAGTATTGGAAACGGCAATACCCCGATGTGTTCCCGGTCACCGGCCGCCCCCTCACATGCACCACCGAGGTCTACATGAGGATCGAGACGGGCGATCACCCCCCCATCAATCAACGGCCGTACAGACTTCCCCTCGCCAAGCGCGAGGTCGTCGACCGCGAGCTGGACAAGATGCTCGCGGAAGGCATAATCGAGCCCAGTTCCTCCCCCTGGGCCTCGCCCCTCACCCTTGTCCCCAAGAAAGACGGCTCGGTCCGGTTCTGTGTGGATTACCGAGGACTGAACGCAGTTACTCGTCGCGATGCATACCCCCTGCCTCGTATCCAGGACATTGTTGATAATCTAGGTGGTGCGAAAGTGTTCTCGACCCTAGATTTAAAGTCCGGATACTGGCAGGTACCGATGCATCCTGACAGCGTCGAGAAGACGGCCGTAGCGACGCATCGGGGCCTTTTTCAGTTTAAGCGGATGCAGTTTGGCTTGTGCAATGCGCCAGCTGCATTCCAGAGGCTTATGAACAAGGTTATAACCCCGCTGCGTAAGTTCGTTATGGTCTATCTCGACGACCTCGTAATCTACAGCCGGACCGAGGAAGAACACCACCACCACATCGCGGCCGTCCTCGAGGCCCTGCGCTCATACGGCCTCGTGGTCAAAGAATCGAAGTGCCACTTCGGGGTCGACCGCGTGAAACTCCTTGGCTATGTGGTCAGCGCGGACGGCGTCTCCTCGGATCCCGACAAAGTGGAAGCCATACGTGACATGGTGCCACCCGAGGACGTAAAGGCGGTGCGACGGCTGCTAGGGTCGGCCAATTATTATCGGCAGCTCATACCCAGATATGCCGATATTGTCCGACCCCTCGTCGCACTGACAAAGAAATACGCCCTCTTTCATTGGGATTCCGAGTGCCAGACCGCGTGGCGGGAGTTGCGCGACGCCCTCGTGAACACGGTGACCCTCGCTTACCCGGACCCCGGTCGCCCGTACAAACTATACACCGACGCCTCAGATTATTGCCTCGGCGCCATCTTGGTACAAGAGGATGACCAGGGTATCGAGCGACCCGTACACTTTCTCTCACGTCAGTTTACGGAGGTGCAACGCCGATACCCTGTCATCGAGAAGGAGGCCTACGCGATAGTCTTTGCGCTTACGCGCTTACGGGCGTATTTGTACGGTGCGACCTTCCAGATTCTGTGCGACCACAAGCCCCTCAAAAGCTTATTTTTGGCCGAAATGAAAAATACGCGAGTACAACGGTGGGCCGTACTCCTTGCGGAATACGCCGCACCCATCGTGTACTTCGCTGGTGCCAAAAATGTGTGGGCGGATATGCTCTCGCGCCTCCGGTCCGATTCACCGGCCGAGCTACCGCTGGAGGTCGCACAGATCGCCTCGGTCCAGGAAGAACGGGAGTTGCCGTGGGAAGCATACGGGCTGACGGAAGCAGAGGTGAAAGTGCGACAAGCAGCGATGCCTGAGTTCCGGTACGGTCTCGAGGAACAGGAGGATTATCTGGTCAGTAATGGCCTCCTCTTTACCCTCAAACCGCCCTCGGGTCTCGCGGCTTACCCTCGCCTCGTCCCCCCCTCGGAAATTCGCGCCAACTTGGTCCAGACCGCCCATCTACAGGTCTGCCACCAAGGTATGAGGAAAACTTTGCGACGACTTCACGACCATTTTAAATGGCCAGGAATGAAGCGACAGGTATTTTCCGTTCTCGCACGATGCGCCCCCTGCGGAGCCAATCGCGTCCGTGCAGAACGTCCAACCCCCGCCCCTATGCCTGTCGCCGAAAACCCGGGAGAAGTCGTCGCAATGGATCTGACCGGCCCCCTCCCCCTGAGTCGCAGCGGCGCTCGTTATCTATTATCAATCATAGACCACGCCACTGGCTATGTAGATTGTTTCCCCCTCAAAGATAAGTCCGCTGAGTCGGTTTATACCTCCCTATCCCGGGAGTACATCCCCCGCTACGGCCCCCCCTCTGTCGTGTTAACGGACAACGGATTAGAGTTCAAAAACGCGACAGTGGAGGGATACCTGCGACAGCTAGGGACCGAGGTGCGACACACCACCCCCTACCACCCGCAGGCCAACGGACGCGTAGAGCGTTTTCACCGCACGCTAAAGGATATGTTGCGTAAGGTGGTAAACGCCCGTGCTTGCGAGTGGGAGGACCACCTCGGGGATGTACTCCTCGCCCACCGGACTACCCCCAGTGACGTCACAGGCTTTTCCCCCTACTACCTTCTTTTTGGTCGTTGCCCTCCTCCCCCCTTTTCCCACCTCCGAGATCGCCCGCTAGGGGATTCGTCGGCCCGCCTCGCCCTCCGTGTGGACGAGCACTCGCGTGCTTTGAAGGAGGCCGCCCACAACGCGGAAATAGCGAGGCAGGCTAACGTTAATCGCCTAAGCAAACAAGCCAACGCCCTCCCCCTAGAACCCGGTACCAAGGTGTTCCTACGAGTCCACGAGCCCGGACCGCTGGACCCCCGCTGGGACCCCGGATACCTCGTGACGCGGGCATCCGGCAACGTGGTACACGTGGTGGGCCCAACAAACAAACGGCGGACGGTTAATCGCAGTCATGTCAAGGCGGCCGACCCGGGCCTCGACTGGGAGGGCTTACGCCCACGCCTAACCCGAGCCCAGCGGACGCGCCCCCCGACTGCGATGCCTCCACCCACACCACGGCCACGCGGCCGCCCGCCCCAGACGCGCGTTGCTTGGATACCCAACCCCAGCGTGCCAGCTGTAAACGCTAATCCTCAAACCCCAATTATCCCACCAACCCGGCCCGCGTCCCCCATGCAGCTAATCCCCGGCAACGACGCATCCCGTCCCCCCTCTGCAACTCCCATGCAATCAACTCCCACAGATGTCCCGGCCCGGCCTAACTCCTCCAACAACATGGCCATCGATCTGCCCCCACTTCCCCCTACAGGTCCAAACTCCCTTGCGCCCTCGGCCGCCCCCACTCCTCGAGCAAACACCCCCATCCCGGTAATCCACCCCATCACGCCCGTCCCACATGTCCCTAATCCCCCTGATGTCCGCCGAGATCGTAAACGTGCGGCTGAACCTGAGACACCCCCTCCCCCCCCACTGGTGCGTGGTCCGGTCACTTCCCTCCCGCTCTCGGGCCGACCCACCCACGCGACGCGGGACGATCTTAAAAGACGGGCGGCGGCCCCGCTCAGTCACTTCACCCGTATCACGCGCTCATTCACCCGGTCGTTGGAAGCAGAGACTGCAAAACGCCAAACCCTCCAGCCACCGGACGAGGCCGAGATACAAGCGGAGAAGCGACTGTGCATTGCAGCCGTCGCCCAGCATTGTCGCCCCCAACACCTCTAAAACCAGTGAGTAGCCCCAACTGTGTTTCATCATCATGTGGATGCCCGTATTTCTGTTGTGCTTATACGCCCCCTTCCTCGACGCGGACCTGTTCTCGGACGATGGCGTGTTGGTCTACACGGACGGTCGTGCGCGTGCGGTCGCGGCCGCCTGGACTGTCGCCGTCACGATCCGACCACCGTCCCCTCCCTGTGTCGATGACCTCGTACACAACCTAACTGTCGCCATTGACGCTGTCGCGGACGTGATGGAGCCGAATCACGTCCCCTACTGGCGCCGGCATCTGTCGCGTTTGCTAACCCGCTTGTCCGAACTACCCAGGGCAAGTCGGATAGTAACCGACGGCAGGCCGGAGGCCGGCCGACGGCGTCGGGGCCTGCTTAATATTGTGGGGTGGGCTGGAAAGGCGCTGTTTGGACTGGCGACTGACCGCGACGTCGCATCATTGCGAGGAGTCGCACGCGACACGCTGGTCCAGCAGCAGCAAATAGCCCACCACCTGGAGCAGATGGTATCGGTAGTAAACGCCACTCGTGGAGGCGTTCTACAGAATGCCGATAACATCGCCACAATAAATGAGCAGGCCGCCCGCGCGATCCACCTCGCGGAAGCCGGAGGTACGGTCGCGGTCGGGGCCGACGAAAAGGTGAACAAGGTCTGGATGGCCCGGCAGATCGAGCTGGGCCTACGGATCTTGGAGGAGACGGTGCGCCAACACGAACTTCGGCGAGTACAGTTCCATAATCAACGGATGGAGCTGGAGCGGGGCCAACTGACCGAGGACGTTCTCCCCCGAGAACACCTGCTCCAGGTCCTCCGCCGCCTCCGAGACGCCGGATACCACACCCTCCCGGCGATGTGGTACTACAACTACGTGGACATCGACCCCATCTGGGAGGAGGGACGGGAGTTGATCTACCGTGTTGTTGTTCCCGGGCTCACGAGCGAGGCCTACCTGGTGTACAAGCTGCAGTACTTCCCCGTGCAGTTGGACGCGTCCCACCTGCGGACGGTCCAGGGTAGGCCCCGTTTGGCCGTGAGCTCGTCGTCCTCCACGTCCTTCGTCCCTGATGTCTGCGTAGGTCGGCAGCCACGAGTGTGTAGGCCTACGGTAGTGTACACCGAACGGTCCTGCGAGTCGGCACTCGTGCGCGGGACCAAGCCGACCTCGTGCCACATCGCCATCACCGCCCGGAACAACGCGACGGCCGTAGTGTCGAGGCCCGAGGCCGGAGGCCGACAAGCTGTGGTAGTCGCCTACCAGTCGACCTCCGTGCTACGCCTCTGCACCGGCCGCCCACCCGTGAACCTGCTAATCAACGGCCCCACCCTCGTCGACCTACCCCCAGGATGTTCGCTGGAGTCGCGTGGGTGGCGCCTACACGGCATCGCGGCTGGGCACCATACCCTCAATTTCCACTTCCGGCGCCCCCTTCAGCTTTCCCCCCTTAACATATCCTGGCCCCGCACCCTTCCTCCCACCTTCTCCGAACCACTCAAACTCCTCCCCCGCGTAGTCCTGCCCGTGATGGAAGTAGGCCGCCTACAGGGCTTACGCTCCCCGACCTCTATTTTATCCTCGGTCCCCTTTGTGTCCACCTCCTCTGTGACCCTGCTAATAGTCCTTATCCTCCTGACGGTCTGTTGCGTGCGATACAAAAAGCTTTGTTGTATCCCCGTCACTCGCTGGTGTTGTAGGTTGATCTGCGTGCGGAGTCCGCCGAGGTCGGCTGAAGAGGACCGCCCACGCGAGGAGATCAGCCTACAGAGCCTACAGGCAGCACCAGCATCCCCCTTTCTGTCCCTCCCTGCCCCCACCATCGTTACCGAGGATCCCCCCACTGAACCCTTCCCCCAATCCCTACCCGTAATTCCTATACGATCAGAAACCGCGACCGCCCCCATACCCCCTCTCCGCCTACGCCCAACCCTGGAGCGGTTGGCAGGCTCCTTCGCGGACTTACGCCCACAAGATATATATCCCAGGCTTCCCCCTGTGTAAACCTTCTTTTTTATGAATGAATCGTTGACGAAAAAGGAATTGACCCACGATTGTGAAACTGGAATGATTAAGACCGATAGCATGGTGAAAACCGTGGGGTGCTTGCAGCCTCGCTGAGACCCACGAGTTTTTTTGTTTTATGTGCTCGGCCATCGGTAAGGGCCTTGGTTATTCGAAGTGACCTTGGCCCTGTGTTTGGCGGTCAAAGGCTGGCCTTAAGGCCTTATCGCCAGCCCCTTCGCCCCAGACCCTTTGGCCGAAGGATGATTATGTGGAGAAACGACGATTTTGAAGAGGCACGAGGAGCACGAGAGGTCTGCAGCCTAGCTCAGCCTAAATCGTCTGTGTGTGTTTGTCTAAATATCGTGTGTGTACGATATCGTTTTGTGTTTTTTATCGTTTATCGTAGGAACGATTTTAAGGGCCTATGCGCCCAGGGAGGAGTCCATGATGGGACCTGCCCTACTAGTCTGAAAACAATTTTTTTTACATATATCAAACATGTTACTTACCGTGCTTTGCCGCGCTAATTTTTCTTCTTGGGTGGGCACGCCGAGAGTGGTTGAGTTATTTTTAGAGTAAGTTGAGTATTGCAAAAATTTAGAGTGTTGGGGGAGTGAAGTACGTATGATGCCTACGTATCCCCTGGCACAGGTTGAAATTTTTGGCAATTTTCTGAGAAGAACCACTCTCAGCTGCTTCACAACCCCCTATTTTTTAATAACCACGCTGCACAAGTCTTATATACTTAAGGTGGCCACGCTGCACGACTATATGTCTGGGTTGTTCCTATACTTAACGTGGCCACGCAGCAAGATATTATTTTCTTTTTCAATTTACAATGTATATCAATGACACCGATTTATTTGACGAGCTCCTGCCTATATATAATATGCTATGCTTTATATTTATAAGGGACCGACCATACTACAATCACAGCCCTGCGCTAAGTATTACTTAATTCTAAAATGATTCTCTTAATTAATGTCGGTTCCTTAGTCTATTGGCCAGAATTGTTTAATATTATTATGTAATCTCAAATGTTATTTTATGTGCTTTTTGAATAGCCCAACGAGGCGACATGGTTAGTATCAAGGTGGATCTGAGACAGGTAGAAATGTTAGTTATAAACCAAAACTTAAGAAATTATAATCATCTAGTGCATACCAGCCGCGTGCGAATAGTAAGTATTACTCGGAAATTAACCATAAAATTTAATTAAATAACGAGAAATATCGTTTATATTGATCTCTAGACTCTAAAATTAGGCAACAAGTAGTGATACAGTGAGTTACTATCGGTCAGGTATGCAATAGCTGGAGATGGGCCGATATTTTAGGCCGCTGAAATTTCTATAAATCGGGGATTAATCGGGAGGGCTCTACGATTTATTATGTTTAGGCCACAGTGTTATCTCACCACTCCTCGGTAACTTGAGTAGACTTGGGAAGGGATGAAGGCTGTAAGCAAGCGTCTTGTGAGTAGCGAGTGGCGCGGCTTGATCTCCCATCGTCACCAGAAGTCGAGCGCTAGCAGCAGTCGATATGTAGAGAATGGCGATGTCCAGGCCTTAACGCATTACTCAGATCCACGCTGAAAACGCCAATATTATGTTTTATCACCATGTACATATATGTATATAATACGGCCACAGCATATTTCTACAATCTTTATCAAGATTACGGGAGCTCGTCCTTTTTGTGTCATTTACCGCCTTATCAATTTTTATCGTAATATTTACCGTCCTCAGCGGCGACAAAATTGTCTATTTTATATCTTGAGCACCCCGCTGCTACTTATATGTCATGCCTTTCACGGCGATATTATCTTCTTTCTAGTACTATCAAAATGGCTGCCAGGATGTGCGCTGGTGAGGAGCCTGAGATGTGTAAATTGTTGAATTACCGTTTTTATTGAGGAAAACGTGTAATCTACGTGTGAACTGAGTACGTGTGACTCACATCTATTTTTCTGTAACCCTTTTTATGACCTGATTGTGACATGACGGGCTCCGATCCTCCCGCGAAGTGCTTCGCGTGGGCGGCGGTCTCGGGCTGGCGCCTACGCTCGGACCGCCAGCTGTCGCACTTCGGTAGCCCGGGACGCGGAGTTCCGTCGCGGTCGACCTGTCATCAACGAACAATGTGTGTTCTGCACTTGACAGGCCGTTCCTACGTGTATATACCTCTACAAAGAGTAACAATCGTGTCAATCGTGCTAAAGTGTGTTTTAGCGCGATTGACTCCACCCCTACGATTGGCGAGCGAGTCAACCAAGAGACACTGACGCCGAAGACCGCTCGCCATACCCTGTGAGATCCCTGTGATCTATCTTTTTAAATTCATAACCACCCTCCTGAAGCAACAGGATACAGACACTCGTATCCCAGCTTTATATCAAAATGGACTACGCATTTATTTTTTTATAAAGACATTCGCTGGCCATTTTCTGCACTCGCGACTGGTTGTACAGCCGAGTACCCATAACCCGGACACGGTCGGAGCTCTGACGCCGAGCGGGCCGCAGTGACATTTTTTCAAATATAACCTGTACTTCTGTTATCATCTCTGTTACTCTTTACCCGTGTGATCTATATGTGTTAATGATTGAACCTACCTTATTTGAAGACCCGATGGCCGCCATTGTTTGCGTAAGACCCGTTTGTTTAGCACGCCGAGATGTGGGCGCTGCCATTTTTGTTGTTTCTGGGTGGTGACCGGAAGTTGGGAATTGCTGCCTTTTCATTGGTCGAGAGATCGTGAGCGCGCGCTGGTGGCGCCTCCGCGTTCGCTCGACGAACTAACCGTTCCCGCGCTGGTCTCAGCAGCCGCACGACTGCTCTGAGACGGAGCAAGGCGGTTAGGTTGGTTTTAGCGACTGCACATCTTTTTCTTTTCTTTTAAAGTTCTCCGTTGCTCTTCGAACTCAGAGTGAGGGACGTTTGTAAAGATCTGCAGTCGATAATTCTAACTTTGTGGTATTTTTGCGTTGAAAAAGCAGCATTATTAATTAATATATATATTCAATCTATTCTAAATTCTTTCCCCCCGAATCCAAGATGGCCGACACTGGCCAGGCTAATTGGTCCTTCCTGCTGTAGCTATAATCCCCCCTTTGAACCCGGCTTTGGCCGGCGGTTGTTTGTTAACCCAACTTCCTGGAGATGCGGGCGCGCTCGTTGTTACAAAGGTGACGCTAACTGGCGCCTAACACGACCGCCCGTATAAGCGTCCCCCACCTGGAGACAAAGGCGCTACGATTGTATATAAACCCGGGCCCAAATTAAAGAACCATTCAGTCTTACCTGGATTCTGTTACCTACAACATCTATGCGTTGACTCCGACCTTATTTAACGTATATCGACCGCTAGGAGCAGAACCACTAATGGTATAGCCTAGGAACTTTACAATATGTTCACTTACATCAAATGATACATTTTCGCCGTGATGTATGTGGAGTTCTTCACCACGTTTATCCTATGGTCACTCTTGCTAAAGTAGTATATATATGACAAAGTGTAATTGCTTAAATGGCTTGAACATTGAACACTGTGTTCGTAGGCCATTTCAGCAGTATATATTTAAAGTATGATTAAGATACATTGAGATCCGGGCACAAATAACAAAATTTGGTGAATATATAATACCCTTTTATTTGTTTTGTTTGTATGGTCCGACCCTTAGCAGGAGGCCCACATGTCAAGTCCAACAAATATATAGAAATATACCCCCGGGGGCAGATGCTCTTATGGCAATGGCACCGGAAGGAACATTCAATATGCAATGTCTTAGTTACATATAGAACGCTCACACTGAATAATGATGCCTATAGTGTTTTTAGATTATTTTGGCAAAAATTAAGAACGTCTATGAATTTTGTCACATAGAATACTGTTTTTAGAAATAAACCCTAAAAATGCCTGAAGGCATTCTTCATCCCCTGCCTGGGAGTGCCTCAAAGCATTGCTCGGACTGATAGGGCTAACATTCAGTCAACCATTATGGGTCCTTACCAGACTTTCTCAAGGTTATTTTACACCACGAGGGTGGTGATCGAATCTATTTGATGAATTTAGGTAGAAATCTCACCCCTACACGTTTACCGAGGTGAGAGTTCTTTTACTTCCCACACCACATAAACATGATATGAGAAGGATTGGCCATTGATATGGCAGTAAATCTATAATTGCTGGGGTGATGGAGAAAAGTAGCTGCCGTGGGACTCAAGTCAACAAAGTCCAACAACCTTGGGATTACAAGTCCGGTGCTCTTTACCACTGAATTAACTCCCCACCCCGGTTTTATTCAATGGCCTACACAATACATGCTCTTGCTACAGAGAGGTAAACGCTGGCGCAACAAACGTACACTGCCGGGGTCGCCGTGGCCCTAGTATAAACCATAACTCGGAACAGAGTGTAGACAGGTGGAGGCCAATCTACAACAAACGCTAAGACCAGTCAGCTAGACTCGTTCCCTGCCCAAGTAAACAATGGGACAGGTAACGCTCGATTTGAAATGACCTTGAACTTGTGCTGGTTCCCTGGTCATTGCAAGCGGACGGGGAACAGCTAAATTTCGCTGGGCCCAATCCCGCCTGGCAAACAGCGTCAGAACCATTGTAAAAACATCTTTCTAAATTGAGAAAAATCCTACATCCCATAATGCACTAGAGAAATGGTGGTAGTTACCTGGCCTAATGTGTGAGGAGAACACAGGCAAAGCTTCCAGGCTCCCAGTCTGCTGGCTCTGGCGGAGTTGCTCGTGTCAATGTGGCCCCATCTGGTGTGAAACGAGGGAACTAGACTGGCAGAGAGAGCTTGTTAGACTCTCTAATGTATTTGATTATGGACATTCATCAAGAAACCAAACTGCTTTTCAATAACCTATATAGCCATCCCCGCAAACTTCACAGGCCAAGGAATCCCTCGCCAGTCGTTATGGCGAGGGGTGTGTTTCTGTTTACTCGATGAAGCAATACCGGTGTTGCCGTTCAGCGCCACCTAACGGCACACTGCTTAGTTACGCGGCCGCTCGGACAAAACCTGGCCGAGTCCGTCTATATGTGTATAGGGAACACAGCAATCACACCTAAAGTGATTACAGGAGCGTTATTTTTAGACAAATTGGACCGCTAGAACAATTAAAGGCATTGTATCAACGGGTCTGGACTATCAAAACTTTATAGTTGATATTTGTTTTGGTTTTAATTTGGAGAAAGATAAGCACATGATAGCTTGACCTGCCAATGTATTAATGTACGTGTATATTCAATTTTGTTGATCCTGTGTTATCTATGCTATATCTTAAGTATTATTGAGGCAATATGCATATATGGCATACCAGATTTGAGCTGGAATACCATAGAATACTATACAATCATTATTATTTCTCTGGAAATAATGTAGATGGGTATTATGAATATATTATGCTCATACACTCAGTGTTCCAGTGCTAAAGAATAGGTTGCCAGGTGAATGTTTGGCTTCAGCTGTGGCGTAACTAAGCAGATGAGGTGCGACCCAGAGACGATGTTTGTCAATCTTATTCAACACTTATGGATGACCTTATGGAAGGCTAAGACTGTCTTAGCAAACAGACTTAAATATCATTAAAGGATAACCCTTGTACGAGGTACAGAAACGGGTCTTCAGAGGGTGGTTATGGCCCATTAGATAGTAGGTCAACTCTAGACTGATGTCTACGTCCCAAGGCGCTAGAAAATATCATGTAAGGAGGTCAGGATCAAGGTCAGGGTTTGCTGCGAATGCAGTCATTGGCTACTGGGTCGACTTTATTCCTTATATGGACTTAGTGTAATGGGACAACTCCATGGTGTTCATGTACGATCCTAGATTATTAAACGGGCCCCAGGTTCACTCGATGTGTAGCGCTGGTCGTCCACAATCTGAACTGCTACTGAAGTGTGGTTCAGGAATGGATTGGGGCGTACCCCTGTTGAGCGGCGGCGTGCGCCTGTTGAGCGGCGGCGTGCGCCTGTTGAGCGGCGGAGTGCGCCTGTTGAGCGGCGGCGTGCGCCTGTTGAGCGGCGGCGTGCGCCTGTTGAGCGGCGGAGTGCGCCTGTTGAGCGGCGGCGTGCGCCTGTTGAGCGGCGGCGTGCGCCTGTTGAGCGGCGGCGTGCGCCTGTTGAGCGGCGGCGTACGCCTGGTGAACGGCGGCGTGCGCCTGTTGAGCGCCGGCGTGCGCCTGGTGAACGGCGGCGTGCGCCAGGTAAGCGCCAGGTGCGCCAGGTGAACGGCGGCAGTGGCGGCAGAACAAGAAGGAGTACGGCGGCGGCGCATCACGAGCAGACCTCAGCTAAAAGCAGTGACGGACATCGCTGTCAGCGCTCCCTTTGAAGCCGCTCCTCGCCCGCCCCGCCTCCCGGCCCGTCACGCCTCTGGTGCCGGCGGGGCAACAGATAGGATCGAGTCGAGCGGGACACAGCCCTGACGGCCGCTCCGATAGGCATCGCCGGCTGTCAGACGTGGTCGGCCCGCCCGGCCACCGGCGCCGGCCTGACCCGCCGTCCGCCCCGCCCGCCCGCCGCCACGCCGTCCGCCGCCGGGCGATAGCGACCGGAACACCCACGACAGACACGCCGTTACATATGCCTTTGTAACTAGATGTGTATGGGTAGCTGGTGAATTCTAATAGGAGTGGGTGAGGTAGGTTTCAAGTTAAAGAAGCATACGTAGGGGAACTGTGGAGCGGGAAAAATGTGTGGGCCGTAGGGGACCCATCCGGACAGGGACTGCTTGGAATGAGGCAGAAAGCAGCGATATGAATAGCGATAGTTGTTGGCATTTATTCAAAACAGATTACCCTGGCTTATTTCAAAACAAATTTACATGACATAGGTTAATAGCGCACGCAAGAGTGAGTATCAAACATCAAAATCTAAACTAAAATCGCCATGGTCGCAAGATATTTCAGAGTCCAATCATCTCTATTGGACATTTTAGTGAGGCAGCGTAAACTACATTCCCCACAATAATAAGACCTCATTCTCTCTGTAAAATTATTCTTTGTCTCTCACATCATAATATTGTGACTGAATTTTACGGTTGACAGTGTCACCATCATTTTGACTAATCAACTCCCTTAGAAGTTAGATGCCTCAACTTCGAACCAGAAAGTGCAGATTAGAAACATGGACAACCGGAACCATAGCAATAGTGAATATCCAACACGCCCACAGAAATCCTCGTTTCTTTACTTTTTAGTATGGGGCCACCACATTTCTA
This sequence comes from Alentia gelatinosa, assembly GCA_950022655.1. Lineage (NCBI taxonomy): Eukaryota > Metazoa > Annelida > Polychaeta > Phyllodocida > Polynoidae > Alentia > Alentia gelatinosa. The sequence goes on along the minus strand of OX465585.1, from coordinate 18,094,654 downwards.
TTCTGAAACACAGTGACTTCAGAGATTTTGTGATAATGATTGTTTCAAACTGGCAATCTTTCTCCTACGGGTTGTAAGACTATTCACAACATTCTACAAAATCCCACTGATATTTGCGTAATTTGAATGTGATTTAATCGAATATTTGTTAAAGGTCATCATTTACTTCTTGATGTTGACAATGTCCAGACTTTATTACCTCAGAATGATTTAGAAAATAAAGATGGCTGGCGTAATCAATGTCTAAAACTGAACTTGATAATATTTCAATATTTAAGTTTGAACGGTGTCGAGCTCGTTTCCAAGAAACGACTAATACTTTTCGTTTCTACGCAAAGCAAATCAATAATTCAATATTCCCCTATCCAATATCAGAATTCAATATTCTAACAAACAGTCCTGTATTTGAATGATATCAAGTCTCAAGAAGTGGCTTGCGCTTGTCACAAGTGCATCCTTCCATGTAGTTTGCAATACTCTGTATCTATGTATAATGCCGCTTTGTGTAATGAGTTATACCGTATAAACTGCAAGGGCCATAACACATCGATATGCACCAGGGTTAGTTACAATAATATGTAGCGGTCGCTTGTTTATTTATTTCAACCTAACCTTTGGATGATCGTAAGATACTCCGGCGATTCGTGTATTGCTACTCTACATGCAATTACATTTCAGGTCAGTTCATATTTTCGGAGTGAAAGTCAGGAATCTATAACCCCTATATAAAACCAGACACAGATAATTTAATGAAGGAATCTTTATCAAAATATCTCTTAGCAAATTGAAGGAGCCGGAAAGCTACTACTTCACGTTACAATCCAAGTCAATGGCACCACTCAACTGACCCGACCCCTACACTTATAATAGAGATTTGAAATTGGGCAGTTCTATCAAGTACTAAAGTACGCACAATAAAGATGCATGTATTGGCCTACATGTGTAGACTTGTATGTATACATACATACATGTAGGCCTACATATACATGTACATAAAGATACATAATTTCCAAGCTCAACCTTCTATCGGGTAGTATTCTCATGAGTTAAAAGTGCGATGTTAGCGTTTGATGTAAAAGGAGCAATGTAGAAGAAAGTTATACTGACCTATAGGAGTACTTTAGGATCGCTTGTACAACTAAGTTAACACGATGAAGGACATCCAGGTGTTATTAATAACATCTCGCGCTATACACTGACAGGTGTCAATTCAATCACAAAGTTGATTCTATGAACCTTGCACACCTGGGAAACATGCACACAGGTTGGGACAATGATACTTAAGTACAGGTTAGTTCCTCAACTGGGAACAGTACATACAGGATCGTTTTACCATCAGTGATAAGGTGCTAGGTGAACACAATGGCGGCTATTTGAGACAGAGACTCCAATTTACTGTGTCTCCCTCAGACAGAGATTGTAGCACAAGATGTCGATCATGTGACCAGATCACATGACCCGATCGACAAGATTGGAAGAGGCGCCACCTGGTGTGACCGTCACTAGCTCCTACAAGGTCAAGGGTCACAAGGTGAGGGGTCATACAGGGAGCTATTTCAATTGCACCATGACTTCACGGCACAGTTTCTACGAATCCCCAGATAATGTTAACCTTAGTCATGTAATTATTTAGAATTGGTTTGTATATTCCTAAGTGTGTTCAATGTATGAAGTAAACCATGGTCATATACTTGTTTAAAAATACAATTTGACTTAAATGAATGTCATTACACTGCTGCAGATTGACTTGATTACTGAAATTTTGGTATATCTTAAAAGTAAAGACAGCTGGTAAGTTAGAAAACATCCGAATTGCCGGAGGACATATCCAACAATAGCATGCTACAATGGTATTTTGTGTACAGCTGTTGTTTAACGTTCACTGACTAAATACAAGTCCAGATAAAATATTGGAACAAGACATACTATGTGTTGTGTCTATATAGCGTATTAGGGAAAAGCATAACAGATATGTTTATTCATTCTTTTATAATAAAAAAGGAATTTCACCAATCGTCCATAATGTTAGGACATATGAATTACGGGTCCCTGAAGTATATGATATGCTGACATTTGAATATACATTTTGTTAGATCATTACAATTGAGCACATGCGTTCCACCATATCGTACGGTGGAATGTTGTCGATGACAAGTCGCATGCCCATGGTTTGAACAAGGCTCAGATCTTTCTATATATATATATATATATATATATATATACATATATATGTTCTTTTATAGAGATTTTATATAGATTGTGTTATACATGTGACTTTCCCTCGTAGTTTACATGTGACTATCCTTCGTAGTCTACGTATGTCAATCCCGCATAGTTTATATATGAGACCATTCAATAAAGTCTTTATTAAGCATTGATGGACATTGTAGCATAGATATCTACCTCGGACGGAGTAGCTGCTCTACCCTATTTTACCCCAGATGAATATTTGTAAAGAGTTACCAATTTTCTGCCAACTGATAATGAATATTATAGCATAGATCACCTGTGTGGATCCGTACGAAAATACCATAGTATTGTTACCACAGAATGAAGTTTGCCACCTTGATATGAATAGGGTAAAGCTTTCCGATCTTTGCCTTCGAGGCCCTTTTCTATCTCACCGTGAACAGAGTATAGTTACAGCTGTATGGTCTTTGCCACCTTAGCATGCATGTAGTTTATCAGCACTCTATGCCAACCTCCAATGAACAAAGTATATTCGAGACGTCGGTCGGTGACCTTAGGAGGGAGTCGCTGGGCTGTTGTATTGAGCAGTCCTGTGACCTCTTTGACCTTGGAAACGTCAGTTGCTCTTGAAGCACTCCGCATATCAGCGTGCTAACTGGGGTTATCAGTGTGGGAAAACACGGCGATAACCCTACCAGTCAGAACGTCTTGTCTACAAACATGCCTTATGTTTATACCTTATTTATTGAGTAGGAATATGATATTCACAAGTTCATCCTTCTAGTTTTACCGTTTTCATCTTAACTGTTATTCTCCAAAATCGACTTTTCATAATCGTTGTTAGATACACTGTTTTTCCCCAAAGCACACACTTTTTCTTTATTATTCAATAAAGAAGTTTTACAACATACAGAGTTCACCAACCAGGGGTGACTTGAAGAACTTAAGTGAAAAATAAATTCCATTGATCAACTTTCTAAGTAATTTACATATACTCTGTCTTTGAAGTAGAAAACATTTCATCAATGGCGGGTCCTGCGGGATTCATTCCAGAATTTCCCTTTTGATAAGCTATTCTTTATATTTAGGTGTACTCAGCCTTTGATCTCTTGGGTCTAGTCTTTTGTAGTCTTCTGTAGTCAATGCCAATCTTCGGACATCCGTTTAAATATGTTCTAAGCTTTGGTCCTGTTTTAGATTCCTGTATGCTATGGCCAAACCGGATACAAGATACCCCTTCAAAAGAAAACCTACATACCTACTGTCAGCACTAATCTTATTAGCAGGAAACCCATATTGAAATGCGACCATGTGCACAGCATACTCTATATGTATCTCACAAAGTATTTACCACAAGGTAGGCCTATATCTCCCCCCCCCCCACATTGATTTTCAATTAGAATAAATCTAGCATAGTCTGCACAAATATATCCATTTTTTATTTATTAAAAACCGAAATATTTTGCAGTTCCGGTGGGCAATAGCAGATATATGCAGAGCAGCCATATTAATGTCGTCAATTGATGGAGCGAGGTACGGCATGTCGCAAACGGAACCGACGTGCGGTATATTCCGGCAGCTCCCACTTCCATCATGTCTACTTACTAACAAAGTGGGACGCCGCCGTTTACTGCACCGCAAATTTGCTGCAACCATTTGGGTGCTGCGTTCGTTTGACCTTCACTGGTGACCTCCCGCGAGAAGTGGCGTGATCTCAGAACTGATTGAGACATGTGGAATGAACCGACTTAGTCGACTCTGACATGCGCACCGGCTACCTGACGCCATGTTCGTGTTTTGCTGCGTCTGTAGTCCCTTCAAACAGTTTTCCCTCTCCAAACAGATTTCAGGCTGAACCTATTAGCCGGCCTTGACTCAAATTTACCCATGTGAATATATATACGAGTTCATGTTGTTATCGCAAATACTTGTCTTATTACAAGTTTATACAAGAAGACAAACTAAACTAATATGAATGATTGATTTACCTCTGAAAAATACAGTGTATCTATACTTAACAAATGCAAAGTTTTTATGTCTGACACCGGATGGAAACAAGCTTGATGATATATACCAAGAAGGAACTGCATCGAAATCCGTAGCCACTGAAAATATGCTTTGGTTGTGGGGTAATCATCAAACCAAAATGAATGGTATAATTTTTGAGGCAATGGATCGAGTGCGGTTCAGATTATATCCTACCCGATCACTGACCATTTGTCTCACGTTTGTGAGCTCATCCCCATTGAGTATTTTTGGTACAATACCGGTTCCCAAAAGGTAATAGGCTATTAGATCATGAATTTGAACTCCTTACAGAAAATAAAAATAAATAAATCCCTTGAATACACGTACCCATAGAGCTAGATTTCGTAAAATATCTTAGTCCAGGAGACGGTGTTGATACTCATCATCTGTGTATCTGTAACAAATGCCACTCCATTATGCCATATCCTGAACTAATATCCTTCCTCATGCTGAATAGGTATACGTGGTCGGAATCGTCAAACTCAGTCATATCCTATGATCATAGTAATTCAATAGGAATTCTAGTTATTTTTTATAATAATTGTAATAACACAAGGCACTTTACTATATACCCATGCCGTATATACTGTAAATACGCACCGTTCTGGCATATGACGTAAAAATACTGTACGGACCGCCGGTCCGTACACTAAAATACGGACCACCTAGCCATACACATTTAATAAAATTCTGGTTGTTAAGAAAAATGAAATTGATTTTTTTTTTAAATTTCGGGTATATAGTAAATATATAACGTCCAACCATGCTTGTACAAGTCACAGAACTCGATGCTAATTTACCGTTTATACGGACCGAGGCATTTATGCCGAGTTCCGTATAAACGGTAAATTATCATCTCGTTCTGTGACTTGTACAGCATGGTCAGGACGTTCTATATAATTACTTAATAACACAAGGCACTATAACTAGAGACGCAATGAAGCCTTTATAAAAGACACATGTATGCCGATAGAGAGGTGATTAAACACGGCAGGTACAAGGCATTACATTGTTGAAGATACTACTTACCTATCTGCAGACTTCGAGCACCAAGCAGAAATCTAAAACAGACTTGAGAATGTATCTTATGCTAAAGATGAAAAAGTAAACTGATACAAAAGAACTAAACAAAAGATCCGCTAAACTGGTGGCATTGGTGCCTACTCACTGAGCTACCCATAATTCCCAACGATTGTTGAACCTGCTTTATTACATTATCGTTATCACGTTATTGTGGAGTTAACGCATGATCTAGATGCGCTTACAAAGTGGATTGCAGAAAAAAATGATGATTAACAATGTAAATAAATAAAAGATGATGTGTTGCCCGGGAAATATAAGAGCTAAGATAATGGACTGGCCGGTTTGTAAGGTGGATAATGTACATCCAGGATTGGTCGACAGATATGATTATTGAGGTATCGTGTTCAACTCTAGGCTTAGTTTTGCTCACTACTATTAACAGTTATACTGGGATGTATCGGCCAGAATCTTTAAATTTAGAAAGTTGCCATATCTGATGGATATCAACACAGCTATTGTTTTCACTAAGACTATGATATTGTCTAAATTAGAGTATGGCGACTTCATTTGTGTCATCCTCGGAGAGGAGTACCAAAGGAGCCTTCAAGTACTTGTTAACAACGCCCTACGGTGCTGCTTTCGAATTAAGGGTAAAGACCTAATGCCCATTGATTTGCTATTAAATAGAGCCAACCTGGAGCGGCTGGACATCCTCTGGTTGCGCTATCTTTTGGGCATGTTGCATTGGTGGGCAACTAACCCTGACCATCTAGTGGCTGACAAGCACGAGAAGTAGAACTAAATAAGATTTTAAGATAAAAAGGCCTCAAACTGATGCCTTTAGAGGCTTGCCGCTTTATTATGGCGCCCAATTATGGGACAAACTTGATCAGCAAACGCAATCTGTCCTCAGCCGGGATGCTTTTAAGACTGCACTGAGAAAGCTAAACCTTATGGAGATGAACGGGGGAGTACTTCGCTAGTTTTAGTCGATGCTGATCCTTTTTAGACCTCATGTTTGTATGAACATGGCAAGTTTAATCATATGAGTTCATATAACGGACTCCTAATTGTATTTTAGAGCTATCCCTAAATACTAAATTTTAAATTTTGGCCCTCACCGCTATTCGCTCACCACTATTCGCTCACCACCATCATTACCAGTATGAATAAACTGTACTCTCCTTGTAGTGTATTCGTACTTGTTCGCATCTACTCGTATACATACCATAGTAATCCTTTCAAATATATGTGATCGTGCACAGTATTACCTGAGCGTTTAGACTCTGTATAATGTACATCAGTCATCATCAGAGAATTTCTTCCATGACCTGCTCATGCTCATTGTCAAGTTATGGACACGGTGCTTCAATTGTCTTTATTGCCACTCGATACTGTCATTGGTATGGTATGGCATATGATGTATACATAATGTATATCTGAGATTTATTTATGTAGACGGAAATATTGGAAGATCACTGTATTTTTGCTGTGAAACTTTTTCGTCTGAAATAAAAGAAAAAAAGAAAAAGAAAAAAGATTGCGACATCCTCAAAACACATCTACACTTCGTAGTTTGGATGCACCGTAATTGTCACTGGGCTTCGCATCAATGACGATAACGACACATCCAAACTCATGGATTGTTGTTTATCTATACTATTCTTGATCCACTCCAAGTACAACAGGGCTAAAACACTAGCTTGAAATGATATGATATACCCAGTTGACAAGATGTGGCGGCTGATATGCCATAAATGGAAGACCATCCATGTGATGAATTTATGTGCTAATAATTAAAAAAAAGGTAGGCCTTTTATGCTTGTAACATTTTCTGTTTTATCATTATCATCCTATGACGTTTAAACTACCAAAAGGAACATTATCTTAGTATGCATATGTAAACACTAGTTCAGGACGTTTCCATGCTGTTGAATTGCTTTCAAATCAATCCCGATCAATCTAAATCTAAAGCAGACGACATTCGTTCAGGTCGTTACCCGCTGTATGACATTAATGCTGATCGACCTTGGAAACCGATACGTCACCGGAATCCCGGCTCTCACGACGCCCGCTCTCCTACATAGGATTTGCAAGTCAAGGTCAGCTCGGATGAAGGTCACACGATTCTGCAGGTAACCACAAAGTCGTTCCGGCGTCTCGCCCCGCCGACTTCCGGTCACGCGTGATAAAGCGGGAAATGTGGCATCACCGACCCAATGCAACGGTTCAAAGGTACTGTGCACGAAAAACGGCCTGGTTTTACAGAGAAAAATAAAACAAAGGTGCAAACAAAATGGAATAGACAAGAACAAAACAGTGGTAGAACAAAGTAAAAGGTAGTCCAGTCCTAGCGTTTTACACATGTCATTCGGCATCGGCTGGTGTTGACTGGAAGAATAATGTGTAAATATTGAAAGAAAATAAAGATTCTCTTTAACAAAATATCAAAATTTGTAAGGAGTTATGAAACGATCACTCGTATTTATATCTTTATTTATGTAATTTTACTTACTTATAATTTTAATGTGAATGACTTGTATATATATATATACGATGTGTGGTGCCTATAAGTATATTCTTATACATTTAAAGCAACCATATTAGCTATGAAGCCATGGCAGCACATTTTTCGTGACTCTCAAAAGGGAATGTATAGAAAAATAGTTGCACTAATCCTAAATAGAGATACACTGTACTCTGTTGATATTTGAGAGAATGTAATCTTGTGTATTTGCTGAGATAACCCTTTGCACGAGAATTAAGCATGCATGGCGTGGGTTATAAGGTTGGTGCTGGGAGGGATTTCGGGTAGGTAGAATATGTATGTGGGGGCACGAGCCTGTGTAAGGGCATCCGCTGGGAAAGTTTTCCAGTCACAGGTGTGAAAAGTCTGTCTGGTGGGGGTGAGAGCGACATGCTCGCAGATGTATCACAAGGTCATTATCCGAGCACCCGCTGAATATTAAAACAGTGACTGCGACACGGTTTACCAATATACAATGAATCAGTATTTAATTCTCTAGACCTCCAGGTATGTGTTATACTGTGACAAGGCTATATCTAGAGCGTACATCCAACCCCTGTAGCCAGGAGTGTAAAGCATACAACAGTGACATTATTATCAAAGGATCCTAAACATACACTGATAATTGTATTTGGGACTTTTGGTGTTCTTAATCTATATAAATGGTGTAAAAATCAATCGATACAACATTTAAAAAGATTGTATACGTAGATGACATTGTATCAATTAAGATAATGAATTCAAATCGTATGCCTAAATACATAAAGAGTAGGATTCTTAAAGATTTAAGTATCAATTTAGGAAAGTATATGCTTCACAGTCTGAGAGTATCCCTAAAATGTATATATTTTTTTTAATCAAGAAGTGTTTATCGACTTTAGATATTCGCTGAGCTTTACTACGATCGTCCATACATAGGTCAGTGTATATACTCAAACACAAATTTTTTGCCTGTCTTGTAAATTTGTTGCGCTGTGATCGAATAATAATGATGACAGAAATGCATGGAATAATAATTTGAGCTGGTATTGCATTACGACCAGCCTTTTCAGAGTCTGTGCATATGCCAGATTAAATAAACGTCTTAAAACTTACAAACAAGGGTGCTTACATCACATTCAGACGATACAATCAGGACAACAGGACAGTATCGACGATACAGGAAAACAAAAAGACAAACAAGACACATATAAATTGATATCATTGGTATGGCGCCGTCCAAAATAAACAATCAACTTAATTCTTCTTGCCCCTTTCTTATCTATATTAAATCATAACCTTTGTTAAATAGTTCTCTCTCCACGGCATTTTTAAAGCTGAAGCAGATTTCAGTATTTTGTTTATTTGGTGATAGTTTATCCCAAATAGAAGATCCTAAGTGAAGTGGAGAATTTCAATATTTGGTTTCTTAATTTTCCTTTTCTTTTTGTCCCCTGTTATTTCTTCTTTGGACTGTAATAGAGTGTACGGATGTTAGGGATAGGAACAGATCATCTCAAAGCCCCAATAGATATCGCCGTTGGTAGTATTTATGATGTCATTAAGTTCTGGACATCCTCTAGCTGGGCCCCAGGCAGCCGTCCTTAAAGGGCTAATGGAGTCCTTTTGGCAGTGCTGGTTTCCAAGATCAATGCTACCGTCATATTGTAAAATGTATGAACAAAAGTGTCCATTATAATAATAATGCAAACAACATCAGTGGAATAGTCCTGTAAGCAGGTAGGCGGGCTTCTGTTGATACCACTATATAACATCCATTCAAAAACATGGCCACCATTGGCTAAACCTGACAAATAAATCACGCCACAAAATATCACCCGATTCCCCCAAAAAAGCACAATCCTCGAACAACAGCTGCCTCCAGAAAGACCTTCAAATTAAGTTTAATGACAATAATCTGCCAGTGTTGCTACAAGAAAATAGAGGAACAAGCACCAGCATTAACATGTGCCCTGAGGGGGTCTCCACTATAAGTCACTTTAACCAAATGTTATCGTACCACCCGTTTGGGGACGCTGCGGTGACGTCGAAAGCGAGGCTGTTGACCAGGAAAATGGCGGCTGATAACCGGAGCCATTGCTGCCATCTAGCGGGCCACACGGGAGGCGTTGTAGGGGTTGGCGCCGCGGAAAATGCCCAGTGGCGATATTGCTGTTGGGTTTTTGACTGCGCATTCAACATCTGTCGCGTGGGGTTGTCTACTAGCACACGTTACTGGCCGACACAGGTATTGTCTCGGAGGCAAGGCTGAAAGCTATGTCAACAAAAAATATAAATAACTATATTCTCAGGCTGTCCAATCCAAAAGTAGACAATGGTATATGTTCAACATTGGGAATGTCGATGTTTGTGTATATGCTTATGAGGTACAATTATAAAATTGATTATGTAAGTTTTGGGACGGAGAACTGATGCTTTTTCGCTAATATAAGAAATAATTGCGAATCGTTGAGATCGCAGTTCCATAGTCTATTCTAACTACAGGCAATCTTTGTGAGCTAACTTCCATTATACCCCACCATTTACTTCATCACTGTTCAATGTTTGTATGCTGGTAAAAGACCATTTGTATATACACTGGAAGAAATGAATAAAGTCATAGAAAAATTCAGATACGAGCACTACGTTATATGTTTAGATAGTTCTATATTCCATGATTACAGATATCTTCATAGTACGCTGGTTATATCATCGAATGTACTCCATCAAACCTCCATTGGGTGATAACACTACGCCATACTCGCACGACATATCGTACTATCGGTAACATTCTTAGACATTCCCATCATACGTACACATGTTTTGTCCATTCAATCTCAACGACAATAGCTCCAAATAACCTGGGAGTAACATTAACTGAATATTTGTGTGATTCAGCCATCAGATTAAGCATACCAGGCCTTTTACGAAGCCCCTCCCATTGCCGTAAATAATGAACGCTGTCGGCCAACGATCACCATATGCAGACGCTACTTTCAGCCATCGTCGTGAGGGGGCGCCACCGGCGGCGTCACGTGACCCTAAAAACCGTCCCGTGGTGCATTTAGTGTAATTGCGACAAAACGTAATGGCGACCCCGGTGGTGGAAGGATCGTCTAAGTAGTTGTAGAAGTTAACCGCCGTGACAGTGTAATCTTCTGTGTGCAATGACTTCACTTTGTCCAACACCGGGCGCTGCCACTACACCCGCGAAATTTTCAACCGTCTGTACATTTCCCGAATTTAAAATTATCCAGTAAACCATACAGCATAAATAAGATATGAAGACTCGATTTCATACTGTTCTTGGGTTATATGATCAATTCGTAATATGTGACAACCGTGTGGATGGGACAAACCTTCATGCATCAAAGTTCATTTCCAAAATTTTGGGTGGCGAAAATATCCTGAGTAACGGGCCAGGCACAATCTGTAGGGATATCCATATAGGTGATCTTGTCTTGAGAAATTGAACAGGAATAGGCGCCCGAGGGTATGATCCTATCGCCAGGCGCCAGCATAGGCACATTGACTCGCAACCACGCAGCCCTGGCAATAACAGGGCAAGGGCTTAAAGAGGTGGCCAACGAGACTGACAGATGAAATGTGGCTCGAATGAAAAGGCCTGTTGAGTAGTAGAACGGGTGGACTGTCTGTAGAATACAATAACTATGTCGTATGGATGTGTGGGGGAGGGGCGGTATACGCATGTCTGGGTCGCGAGAGAAACTATTTCAATAACTGCATGGCTCTTTATTTTATTACCACATAGCTGGTCCACCAACAGTCTTGTAACAATATGCCTTGGATGAGGCACAACAAGTAGGGCTCTCTTCTTTAATAGGTTGAAAAATGTCTTCTTAGTATAACATAAAGATAAAGTTTTTAGATTGAATATATAGATAATTTCAGTGATTTTTGACAGATAGAATTGTTCAAATATATTAGACCAATAAATCATACGTGGTTCGTGCTCCAGCAAAATATTTTAACGTATCCTTTTTTCTGATATATAACTCAATCAAGCGGTAAATTAATTGATAATTTTGGCGAACCTCATAGGCCGGCTCTTTTTATCTCAAATTAAAACCCAAGATTATATGAACTATTCCACTCCTGTAGGAGGATTCTCTTATTCTGTCGATGAGTGGCAACTGTCCAATGATATATACATGCATGTTCATGTTTTGCAATATGAAATTGACGCAATGATTATTAGATGTAAAAATGATTGACTATCAACATAGGTAATGGAGAGACTGTACGTGAATCAATCACTTATAGGAAGTACTTTCAGCAGGAGTGTAAAGAACAAGTAATCAAAACATACATACTTTAAATATTGTACATTGGTTTGTATTTATGACTTTTACTTAACTCCACTATCCCCATTCTCCTATATCTTCAAGAAGCCACACAAATTTAATTTGCTTTTAAATCATGTATGGGTGTGTATGCATGTGCTTTTGAAGGAGACAATAAAAACTCTTATGATTATGTTGTTTCTAATATGTGTTATCCTTAGAAATTAAAATAATTTAATTTCCAGCACTACCACAGTGCATCACGAGATTTGCAAAATATCTATCAAATGTCATTACTCGAACGTGATTTCCCTTTCCTGCCATATCCCAAACAATTTTCAGAGGAAATCACAGAGGAATGCTCGCGATGCAATATATTATTCCAAGCTATTCCCTCCAAAATAATAATAATAAAACTCTGTACACTTCCCTGAGACGATCCCCATCCCACCTTCAGGACCCCATGGTTGATGTTTTGGCCTTTTAGGGTATCTAGAGGTTCTATAGAAATATGATCGGGATAACGCGCTCAGGGGTCGTCTTTGCTCGCTTTTCATCTCCCTCGTGTCCATATGTGCAACTGCCAGAACCCTAACAACCCGGCCACCGGACCCCTACATCCTACCTGAGTTAGACTTGCCAATACGCACATCTATCGCGGTCTTATTTTACTTCCTTGGTCATTTCAAATGAAATCCTCTTTTTGGAGCAACATGACTTTTTTTTAATTTTTAGAGATTTAGTGTAAGAACTGTGTAACTTATTTTCAAAATAAAAGATATACTCAGTCCTATCACCTGATAAACCTTTTGTTTTATGAAATGAATACAAAAGCCAAATCGACGCAAACATATATACATGATTTTGAATTTAAAGGTAATTCAGAAAGCCTCTTTATAGGGAGAGAACCATTGTTAGTTCATTACGCAGTCACCAGGTGGCCAACAGTATGGTGCCCCCATTCGTGGGACAGAACTTGTATTCTGGCTCTTTGTTCTTTCGAAATTAAAGTGGCTTTCAAAGTTTACACGTTGTTCCCTTGTCTCTCTACACCCATTCCAGAGTAGGATGATTTAAAGATTAAACTAGGGACATAATCTTTCCAACATCTATACACATAATTGAGCAAAGCTTGAATTGTGACGGTGGCGTATCATCACTCACATACTTTTGCACCTCTGGGCCCCGTTGCTCCAGGTTTACGACAGAGTTGCGGATCGCAGAATAGCGATCCGAGGGCCTTAACGTTGCTCCAGAAATTTTGCGGATCGTGTAGTAATCGCATAGGCGCATCGCCGCGTAAAATACTGCTTTTTGCGATACTTTTTACGCGGACCTTCACAGCACTGCGGATCGTATCGCTGTGGGTCAAATACGGCCTTTCTGGTATTTGAAATAACGATCCATGGTGGCACCACCGACCCCCGCCACTTGTTCTTCTACCTATAGGAAATAGCGATCCACACCACCAGGTGTCAGATCAGTTTTAACTGTGATGCCATCTGTATTTAATTAAAGAACTAATTTATTTTCCCCTGTCTCATTCAATATGCACCCCTGAATTGTTGTATCGTAATCGCATCGTAAAAATTAGCGATACCGCGGAAATATAGCGATACGATCCGATATTACTGGTGCAATGCTTTTTTAGTCGGATCGTTAAAGTAATCGTAAAAATAAAATTGCGATCCGATTATAGCTAACGATACCACAAAAACAGGAGTAACGGGGCCCTGATATTGAAAAAAATAGATCTACTTGTTCACCTCCTGCAGTGAAGAACACCTACTTGGGAGTCAATATAGCGGCACCCAGGGAACATTACCTATATATGCCCTATAGGAAAGAGGCTGGATAGAGTTCACCTATAATTTTCAGTGATGGGGATTGGGACACGTCTAATGCGCTGTGCGTAACGCGTAGTTTAAGTGGGACCGCCCATTGCCTGCCACCTCCCGAGGCATTGCTGACAAGGGCGGCTCAAACCACTGCCCGCAGAGATACTCCTTCACCCCCTCACCCTCCCGCCCCCCTCACCCTCCCCACACGCCCCCCCCCCCCTCCACCCACACGCCCCCGACGCCCCCGGCGCCCTCTGGTAACCGAATCCTGCAATTAGGAGCTTTAACCTACGATTTTCGCCCAGTGGGGAGCGTCAGAAGCTGACAGGGGGCGAGTTAGGACTTTATCAGAATTTTACCCGTCTCACCTCGGCTCATAACAGCATTTGGGGGAGGGGTGTTCTAGGGACAGTCGAGAGTAAAGGTGGGGTTGGGGAGAGTGGGTGAGTGTCGGGAGTCGAGTAGATAAGGAAAGGGTACAGCGCCTGAAGGGTGGAGGGGCGCTGACCCCCTGCATTAAGCCCCGAAGCCCTGATCAGACCCTGGGAGGTAAGCATGCCTTATAAGGGTTGTTCAGACCTCTGATTACAGGTGAGACTACTGTGTTGTGCTCGGCGAAAGACCCCCTCTTATTCTGTAAAGCCACCTGCGCTGGGAGAAAAGCTGACTATTGCTGTCAACGCTGTGTCCAGCGGGGTTGTGACAGTGGTTGTGACAGTGTTCTACAGATTGCTGACATGACAGGTGTCACCGACAGTGGTTGACAGAGTGACAGCTGGCCTGCTGCGACATGGCTCCCCAGATGGCGCCACCTCACACCTCTTCTTGCGTCACGTGACTAGTGTGATATCATTCGCCATGTTTGCGAACAGAGATGTGGTAATACTGCAATCGGATAATGCGGGCAGAGTGACAACACTCAGTCTAAATCTAATTGAATAATATTATGGAGCACTCAATATCTCAGCCTCCTGTCGTAGCGCTGAAATAACTACAATAATATTACCAGTCGTAATCACACCACTAACACAACATTGGTCGATTGGTCAGGGCGGCCTGTACGGGTACACCGTAAACATGTATTTCCAGTACTGGTCAGCAAAAAGATGTAATTAGTTATATTTCTCTTTAAAAAGATCTGTTGACTACTTTTCGGAAAGGGCAATCCATATCCAATTTATGCAAAATGTGTAGACACTTTACTTTATCACAATAGAACTGATAAGGAGGCACAATTTATCTAACAACTGCTAATAATGGCAGCACAACGCACATAACAGTGACTGGTCAGTGTCTGACCTAGCATATTTCTATTATTGACATTTACTTCATTCCTATTTATGTATCTGTAATGTATCTAGTGCTGGGAAATTAGAAAAGCGATATTGGCTTAAATTTTACAGATATGAAAACGGATGCATACATATGATATTTTTCCTTAGCTTAATCTATACCCACTCAGAACCTACCTATAATTATCCCACATTTCGAATATTGTTCATTTGTATACGAAAGTTAAAAAAGCCAGTCCAGTTTACGCTAGAACGATTGTATTATAGAGGTCTAAGGGTGTTAATACTCAACAAATGTAACCGTTAAACGAGGATCAGAGAGTTTGAAAGCAAATGTAATTTGGATTCTTTAGGAATACGGCGAAAGAGGTTATTACATGTATGAAAATCGCTTTAGTACTGATTGGTTAGACAATATACCACAAATAACCATGAGTGCTGACAAAATATCATTTCACTTGGAACAAACTAGAAGTACCAATGTCTTGAAGTCCCCTTACTACAGAGGTGTCAAGCTGTGGGACACCCTTTCAATTTCTGTGCAGCAGCAAAATGATGTGAATGACTTCAAATGTTGTCTAGAACCATATTTGTGAATGCAAGAGTCACGATATTTGTCAAATTGCTTGGACGAACCCCAAGATTTTGTGGAGTTTAGCTTTATTTCAATCACTCATTACTATTTTCATACATCACCCTTCTATTCTACATCATTCTCCTTTTTTTCTCTTTTTTTTCTGGCACGTTTCCTTTGGCTATCTTTGAGTACAACCCGGGCCCGGCTATGCCATTCTTCCGACCAGTCCTGCTTACAGTATGAAATTAAGGTTTTCTGTGCAACAGATCAATTGTCAATATGAAGAGAAAACCAGCGATAATGGTGATAATGGGGATTATATGATTTGGATAGGTCACTCAGACCTTTATCTCATAGTCAATACATCTTTTCGATGCTACAGTAGCATAGATTTTTAATTTGTCCAGACTGTTTAGCTAGGGAATAAATAGCTTGTGGTCCAATGTTAGAGAAGTTCCACTGGGCAACTGTAGATACTTATTTCCCTTGGTTCTCACACTCAGGAAAAGGTATATTTTCCAAGAGTCTCCTTCATCATACAATAACAATATCGTCCACGAATTTCCCCCTCCCCCTCCCATTCACTACAAGTTACACACAATGAAATCCACCTCACACAACACAGCAGTGGCGTCTGCCTGCCTGTAAAAAAACCCACCCCTGGTTACATTTTGAATATCATGTAGCAATTAAAGCCCTTTCAAATTTAATCTGCGTGGCCTTGCGCGTGACCTGCACGCCCGTGATTTGTTTAGGGACTGGTGTGTCGCTGTGCCAGTAACTGTAGCCACTTTGGTAATCCGCCTGCCAGATGCACGGGCCGGTAGATAAAATATGATACAGCCCGCTCGATGCCCGCCGGTATTGTCCCTCGGGCAGTACAGTTGGGAGTGCCTTTTGTTGGACAGTCACGTTAAAAAGAGTAGTATCCTTCGCGTCCACCAGACGCCCTGTACACAATTGACCATGATTATTTTGAAATGATAACTTCAGATCAAGAAGACTTGAGAGTGGATTTCTTTGTACAGGGGTTTAGTAAGGTCTTAGTATTAATATTGGCTACTCTTTGGAAGAGGGGTATTTCAGGTCTTGGCAGACAGAAGGGTATTTCTTTTTATGTCATATGAAATTTTTAAATTGCACAAACGAAACACTTTAATGTATGTGTATATGTATACGTACTGTTGACATATATCAATTCCAACAATAAACTTTTGAATATTTGAATATACGTTGTTTGAAAGGTCGAACATAAAAACAGGAATAACACGCGCCATTCGTATTTCAATGATTCGATCTGACTTTGTTGTAAATATCCTTGTTGCTAAAGTGCAAGATACAACAGAACCCAATATCCGAATAATTCGATGCAATTATCTATGCAAGAACCACAATTAAAATGTTTATTGAACTCTTGAGATACATGAAGAAATCCTGCTCACTCTCATGAGAAAGATATCTACACTTATATCCTGATCGTTTTACACACATCTACATGGACCCTTGGTGCACTATACGTACTACTCACATTGGTAAGCTGAAATCCTGAGGAGCGTCATTTTAGTAGTACATGTATACACATTGAGCTTCACTATTCGTGTGGTAGTCCTAAGACTTGATTAAAACAAGGAAACAAGGTAGAGAAAAAACCCCAAAGAATTGGTTCTGCTTTGTCAGCCAATGGAAGCAAGCCCATGCACCATACTAGAGCATTCACTCCACAACATGCTTGTCAGACGGTGGCAGATCCCCTTATCCTACCTCACCTCGTCATTGTTTTCCCGGCCGTATAATGCAGGGCATGATGTTGCACCATGATGTTTGCCCCCTCAGCCTGTGGTCGTTAGGAGAGCGCGGGCGTGGGGCGGGTAATTACAGGGTAATGGGGCGTGGGGCTAACAGCAGGCCCCTCCCAGCATTTTGACCCCTTCGTAATAAGCTCAATTTGCCCTGGGGGGACCTTGCCCCCAACCAGCCGCCCCTCTCGTTCCTGGCATGAGGATTGGAACGGAGGTGGGGGTGGGGGTGGGGTGGGGTGCTGGGGTGCTGGGGTTTTGTTGTGGGGAGTGATGGAGACTGGACACAACCGATGTTGGTAGCCATTGTTGAAAATTCGCCAATCGCCAATCACTAGATCTGGCTTGATGAGGTCCACCCTGCGAGACGTGGGGCCAGTGGACAGACGGGCAGACAGACAGACAGACTGAGGCGCGATTCTTAATACGCTCTTTGTCTATGTCTATGTGTTTAAAGGCAGCTGTCGACTGTGCAATTCTTTTTTGTGACTTTATCATGATAAGTTTCAGAAATGATGTTAAATTACTAGTCTAGATAGTTTATCAATATAATGCTCACAAAGTTCAAGTAAAAGTACAATTAGGCAGCAGTGTAACGTTTAAGAATATTGTTCTGAACTTTGCAATTTCCGATAACCACAGATCTTAAAATATTGAAATCCAGCGAAATACGAACACGAATATGTTAAAAAAATATGGTTTTTTGACAATCTCTGAAGGAGCCTACATATTCAAAGTCTTTTCAATTTCAGGAAAATGCTGAGAGAGAGATATACACTTATTTCGCCTACGTCTACAAAGACCCTTGGTATACGTACTATTCATATTAATAAGCTGAAATGGTCAGTTATAGCACATGCGATATATGAAATATTGGGTTTTGGCTGAAAATCAAATGGTTATCAATACATGAGCTATCGGTAAACCTGCAAAGTAACATCGATATATATTCTGTACCCTTGGCAAAGTGTTGAACAGTAGGTAAATACCACCAGAAATACTTATGAATGATCGAAATGCCTTAAGGTTACTATTCATTATCCTACCCCTAATACAAAATCCCATAGGCTTAACATTGAGTTTCTGTATGACATGCTGACTGGCATACAGACTTTTATATGCCACTAGTGGCATACAGAATTGCTATCACGTAATATTCCAAAATCGAGGAGATAGAGTAGGATAAAATCAAAACCTGATTTGTTTTAATCGTGGCCACCGCATTCCACTCCTGGATTTTGGGCTCCGGACTTCATTCGGCTTCGCCTCATGAAGTCACCATGCCAAACTCCATTTGTGGCATATGGTGGCCAAGATTAAAACTTGTCCAGTTTTACGATAATACTCAGGGGAAAATGCTCCGTCGGTATAATCACTGAATTTGATATAGGTCTCGGTATCGTATACATGTACATGTATATTCTTGCAGTTTACTTTGTCCACAGGAGAATTTCTCAGGTCTCGATGAAAATATGGATGTACCAAAACCCCAATGGTGTAAATCAAGTGGGGGACTAGAATATACATTTTTAGTACCTTTTAGTTTTACAACCCTTAAAAGTTCAGAATTTTGATGGACTAAAGAAGTTCATGTACAATTCCGCTGGCCAGTTGTATAACTACAATCTAGCACCTAATGCCCGTACATCTGCAGACATTAGCAGCAGAAACAAGCAGACCTTCATGCCGGGTAAACACTGGCTTGCACGATCCGGCATGATGCGATTCATGGTTGTGCCTCTTAGTTGCTGCAGAGTCGCAACATTTGAGCTTTACTCCATGGAACATGACATCGTGCAACTCCAAACAATCCCTGGTAAAAATAACTATCATTATGTCGCGTCCCGAATTAAAAACACTAACAACGTGACGGAAAATACTTATTAGTTATATTTTTGCTTCGCGTCGTGAGAAAGAACCTCCCATATATATTGCGACCCAGCATGTTCTTGCCCACCAGCCTCCTACTTACTGCTGATCTTATTGTGTCATATCGTTACTTAAAGGCTACGATGGGATTTGAAGCAGCACAACTTATAACCCAGCTATAAATTATCGGGCGTGGGCCACACGTTCATATACGCTGCCGAGGTTAGGGAGAGGTTATATGGACTTTCGGCATGCTGCAGCAACTATCCCTTCACTATCTGCGTGCCAACTCTGTGACGTTGGAAAGGTGCTGAGGACCAGTATCTTAGAGCTGATCGTGACCAATTACTAGAGACCGAAATACCTCATTGACTCACTGGTGCTTCATATATTTGGATCCTAGTAAGGCGGTTGTAGAAATGGCAAGTTGACTTGGTGCAAGTGGGTTCCAGAAAATGACCCATAGCCTGAATATAACCCAAACCTTTTTATTCATTTTTCTAGAATTCCATGCCACATAATAACTCAAAACAAGTCCTCTATTCATTATACTCCTATTGTTGTGTCGTATCATTACTAAAAGGCGCACAGCTCGTGATGGGACGTGTACAGTGACGCACCACACCTCAAAGACGACTCAGTCCTCGTACTTTCACGTGACGACGCGTCGTTAACACCGCGCCCAATGTGTTCCAGACTCTCAGGGGGCTGTGAACTAAATAGCGGCGGGTGAAATCTTAACGGCGTTGACGATGGCGCCGGCGGCGGAGTGACTGGCAGAAAGATTTTGTAGATTATGGCCAGCATTGTGGCTAAACGTTGTCCATCAGATAGTGCAGAGTGAGTGACAGCCTGCCCGGTCCCCCGCCCGCTCCCCCGCCCGGTCCCGCCGGCGCCCGCACATCTGCCGTCCGGGTGCCCACCTTTGTCCCCCGGTAATCCTCTTAGAGAGTCAGCCTCCCTACCTGGGCGCCTATCATGTACGACAACTTGTATATACATGTAGCAGCATGTCCCTGGCGTCCCGAACATGAAAGGAATGCGCATGTAACCTCAGTCGTATTGACACTGAGTCGAGGACTATGGGCCGGTAGGGGTGTATATGTGAGACCACAACTTTCCCTTACTAAGGACCCAGAGCATAGGCTCCAATTTCAGTCTGCCTACCCGTCGCCATCCCTTCCTCTGTCCCACGAAATTAAAATCATGAACGGCCATTCATTCTCCATATTGTATATTTAGAGCAAGCTATAGGTACATGTGAGTCATCAAAGACCCCAATGGAAAGTGTAAACATATTCCTTTGTTTCTGGTCAACATAGAAATATCATCACGTAAATAATAACTTTCGCAAATAAAACTCTGGCTAAGGTTGAAGCAGGAAACAGGCAGTGATTTCTGACAGATATATTGAAATGTGATGAGAATAATATGCTGGTACAATGGATGGCAGTGTCTCCGATCTTGACTTTCTGTTTACTCTATGGAATTCTTGTTGGGGAAGCCGCTTTTTATTGCATGTCTGTCGCGGTGTTTTAACTGG
Organism: Alentia gelatinosa; assembly: GCA_950022655.1. Taxonomy (NCBI): domain Eukaryota; kingdom Metazoa; phylum Annelida; class Polychaeta; order Phyllodocida; family Polynoidae; genus Alentia; species Alentia gelatinosa. The sequence goes on along the minus strand of OX465585.1, from coordinate 18,073,685 downwards.
ATACAACGTGCTATGTTGAACCTATTATATACCATAGAAGACTAGAGATCCATGGTTTTCCAGTGTTACGAAAATATGGGCACGTGTATACCATTGTGGAATTAAATACATGATTCCCCATATGATATCATGAAATTAGTGTTCTATATTTTCTTATTCATCTTTTTGACCAATCCACAAACCTGGACGAGAGTATTCTTTGTTTTATAGTGTATGAACGCTGGGGGGGGGGGGGGGGGGGGGGCACAGGTGGTTGATTGATTAGGCACCAGGGGTTATCAAATATCTCTGGAGTGGATGGTAATATTTGAACAATATGCTCTCAATAAACAATAATACAGAGTATTTGTCTGGAGGTCTCATATGTCATTGTATGGTAAATGGAGTGGATATCATTTCCTACTTTTTATGATCTTGGTGGTGCATCACTTTTATTTGGGAAAACTAGTTCGCTGTATGGTTTTACTATACATATATCCACAAACACTGTCATAGTTGTTATAGTATAGTAAGCCATAGATTATGCCATAAACATGTAGTGTAACTATCGAACCTCAATTCTCTTGCATTTTCATGCTATCGATGTTCTCCAAATTTTACAGCTCTTCATATTGATCACCAAAGAACCTAGCTTCTGAAGTTCATCTAACATTAGGACCTTTGTGAGTTCAAGGGAAAGATTTTCCAAATAATTTAGCGATGTCTTATGCATTCGGCGTCCTTTTCCATTCGTACAATTTCCACTCTTTTGAGTACAGACTGTTGCTTTTTTTATACAACTTACCAGCAACTTTCAGGTTATTGAAGTTTCTAAAACTGGATTTGCACGCGACACAGATTGGTACTTCCCACTTGACAACAGGAAGTGGGGGCAATGGCTCAGGGTCAGAAACCCCATCCTAACAAGTCAAGGAAAATCAGAGCAAAGCAGCAGATGTAGTCTAGAAGTGACATGTGTTGGGCCTCCTGGAGTAGGGCCTTCTCAAGTCCTCCCCGTCAAATTTTACCACCGTCTGAGGGCATCGCTTTCAAAAACTCCTCCAAGCGGCAGACAGCGACAAGAGCAGCTTCGGCAACACTCGGGTCTTGTTCGGCTCCGATGTCCATCTCCAAACACAGGCTCGGCAACAGTAATTCAGCAATGTCAAGGAGAACTCGGTACACACACAGTACAATGTGGTACCAACCCTAACGCCCCTCCTGATACCGGACCCCTACGCTCAGTGAGTTTCACCTGGACAAATGTTAGCCAAGCCTTGACCACCACTTGGAAACGCCAGCAGACGACCTGCTGAGAAAGCGCGCGAAAAAGCAGACGACATTCCACCCGCCGAATAGACAACTCGGAACTGGTTGTTTGAGACTGCCTGCTGTCTCCCCCTTGAAAGCGTTGGTGTTCATCTGCTTATGAAATATTCATCAAAACCCGAGTTGCTGCGAGTTGGACTCTGGTTACTATCGTTTTATCAAACACATTGTCGTTACTGTATATAGTCAATTGCTTTTATTGAGAATAAATGAATATATTTAATCTTATGGTGAAATTATTTTTCGTCTGAAAATCTTAGATATATGGTTTCAAATCATCATGGCTACAATACATAAAACCGTTTTGCCTCAAACCAAAATGTACTAGCGGAAATAACTAAAAAGTATTCGCCAACAATATTTCCATAAACGATGAGTCAGACATAGTTCTCTAAAAGGTGGTTGATAGGACATATACATATCCAGTTTTGGGCAAGCTGCAATCACATTTTGATGTGGTGTTTCGTATTCCAGACAGACAACCAAGATGCTCCTTTCTGTGAAAGCTGCGGCGGACTCATGTTTGAACTGCGCCTTTTTAGCCTCTCTATGAATGTAATTGTGTAACATATTGTCGGCTGCCGATGTCAAAACACGTGTCAAAGACCAAACATTGTGGAAAATGCTGCCACCGACAACAGTTAAAATCCCTGCCATAACTTGAGCTGCAGCGATCTAATAGGATAAGGTTTCGTCTTTGTCCGTTTCGGTAAATAGTGATTTAGCTAATCATCGTGACGGATCGATGTGCTGGGAATTCTAAGCTGGGAGAGAGCAAACGGCGGTTAGCTGAGTCTACTTGCTTTGAGGGCATACTATTTACCCTGGACAACAGAGCTTTGTGGATGGGACTTCCGGTCTGTGTGCGTCTGCACAACACGAGTCACCGTCGCGCCACCTGGTTCTGCGGCGGGAACTACACGTGTAGACGGCGCTGCAAACACGACCAAACTTTGGCGTTCGTCATCCGCAGAGATGTCGTTACTTCTGCCGCGCGCAGACGCACACAGACGAAGACAGCGTTCGTAATGGCGCCCTTGGAAGGTTGACCTTAGTCGGGCGAGAGGGTGCATAGACCTCTCCGAGAATTGAAGAGCTCTACCAAATTTCAAGATATATCACAGAATGACATGAATGGCCAAAAGTATGAACTCATGTTATACACCTAGGATATGTCATTTTTTCATTGACTCTCTTCTAAATATATATGCTTTATGTGTTTATATATATATTTATTATACATACTTCACTAACATATTTAAGTCTGGAACCTTCGTGTCTATTCCTTGGTGTCAGTAACAATCTTTGGAGACTATTGGATTCTCTCATCTCTGAAGCTATAGATGTCTTCCCTTGAGAATATAATTTAGCCCAAGATAAAATGAAATCTCAGGAATAACTGTATACATCATTGTCAAAGGTGAAATAAGAGAAATTACATGAATAAAGCGTGGATTCCATTGAACGGCTAATCTATGCCGAAGCATGCCAAAATCTGAAAAAAATCGTAATAGGATGGCTGGAAATGGAAGCATACCCAATATTTTCTGATATTTTGGGGAGCTACTCACTATATCCACTTACCCTGTCCAAAAGATTTGTATTGATATACGATATTCTTCTATATATTCCGAAGAGATCGTAAACCCTCCGATGAACACTTATTCCATTTCAACACACACTTAAGGTATTGGTCTCCATCGGTAAGAGAAGAATCAATTCCTAGGGTCAGGTGCAAAATCATATATAGTGTACTGTCCAATGATGCATTTTGTACAATGTCACAGAATACATGACACAGAGATGGCTAGTAGTATACTATGATTGTACTATAATCGGTTATAGGTTTTTTTCATAAACATAAAAAATATGGCGTAGCCTAAATGTGATATATTAGAGTTTATATTAAACCATTTCTCATACTAAAACACCAACAAAATGTAATGAGATGTAAAGAAATTGTTATCACCACTCAAACTGCAAATTACTAAGGAACTATTGATGTTTAAAATTATGGAAATGAATCATAAACAAAAGAAAATATTAAAAGCATGATGCATACCAGATAGGATTTCTAGTATTTTCTAGTAAGGTAATATCAGACCTGTGATCTACGAAAAATAGTGCAAACACTCTACAAAAGGACAGTTAGAAACGCTATCCCTCGTCATGGTATGCCAAATATTGACCATTGATACCACAAGCATTTCATTAATGGCTGTTTGTGAACAAGAAGACTTGGATCACTTTTTTTTAAACCATCAGTTTATCTATTACAAATCACAAGAACAAGAATAGGGAACCAGTCAATTGTCGATAATTTGATGGTTCCCGATGGTCTATGATTGAAATTACTGTCGCTGTACATGGGTGCAGATTAATCTTTATTATCCACCTAATACAAAGTGTCCATAGACAACACGTAGGGAGCATGTCTCAAAATACCAGTGGCGCATACACATTTACATGTTGTATGAGACGGGATGCGACAAAATGTGAATACGGGAAAAAAGGGCATACTGAAAAAATAATGCATACACAAAACACACTAATATCGGCACGCCACCCATCCGGAAAAGTTGGATAACAATTACATGGTTTACGCCTGGCGTCCACCTACTATGATAGAAATTCAAGACATCCCGAGACACTACGTTGTATTATGTCAAAAATTATAGACAATTAGGAACCTCTTTAATTTAGACAAACGTCTAGACTAGGAACATCGACCTGCATCATAAGCGGTCTTAGATACATCGTAATGCCTATCATACACGATTTGGAGCTCAGTGAATGCCGGGTATAAAGATAAAAACGGTCATGTGCTCCTCAGAGTTGCTCACATGCGCTCGGATATTATTGCGCGTCAACTACGCAGAGAATATGACCATGCAGATCAAAATCATGGTAATATTGTGCTTATTTAGGCCCGGCGTCCACCTACTACGATAGAATCGTAGACCTCCCGATAGGGCACCGATACAAAATGTCAAAATCGGTGCCATATCGGGAAGGTGCAAAATCGTAGACATATGTCTAGACATGCCAATCCACCACGCATTGTATGGGGGTTTTATCGGTGTCTAATCGCAGAAACGTGGTCAACTGCCCCGATATTAGGTAACCTTCCGACGCGATTTTGATTGTGTATCGGGAGGTGGATCGTAGGGCATATCGGTGCCATATCGTAGTAGGTGGACGCCGGGCCTTACTCTCATAGCTTATTCTCTATTCAAAATGGCGGTTCTCTGGACCTACCATTGGAGGGCGCGATGTGGGAGAGGGGTGTATTGGTCTATTGGTGTCTCCCGGAAAACCACAGATGGACCGGAGACGGTGGTGGGCGGATGTATTGACTCAGCACCAGGGGGCGTAATCAGAAGTGACCCCCGGGCAACACCGACACCATTTCCCGCTAGGGGGCGCGTGCTGAGCGAGCGGCCATGTTTGGTACTAAAACAAAGCCTGGGGATGGAGAGTGTGTCCACTCTCCGGTCATACATCTCGCTGAAGGTTACTTCAATTAAGCGTGGAGTCCAGGATCGAGCTGCTCGCGGGGATATCCAAGTGTTTGAGCTGCTCAAGTCCCCGGCCTTTATTTTTATCTTATCGATCCAATATCGTGACAGGATGCTCGAGCACTCTCCATGCACCATCCAGAGAAACGAAACCGGCGGCCGAATTAATTGTGGCGTGTTCTCGGCGGACCATCAGCCGCCGATTGCCACACGCTCGACACGTGTTTGTACAATAGTCAAAAGGTGACTCCCAAGCAGTCCTTTATTGGCGCCTATTCGCAGCTATATTGACTGGCAATTCGGACAGGGATGTTGACAAGTCATCAGGGCTTTGGTCTGGAGTTGGGGACTCTGCCCCTGGCGGTAAACACCATGAAGCAGGCCTGTCAAACAACGCCCCCTTTCGGCGCCAATTTGGCCGCAATGCAGACGACTTTTAGACACGTGTTGTTCAATCAATTGCCCATGCTGACCGAGTATGTACCTAGTGTAAAAGGTTAATGAAAGAAAGACATTTCTCATGAGATTCTGATGAATGGGCTACCCAGTAAACACCCAATTCGCCCGTCGTTCAAGGAGCTCCACTGATAACCTTTTTCCCCGCCATAAATTCTTGATGAGTGGGCTTGGATTAGGAGGTTAACAAAAACTGGGTAAATATGACCTTATGTCAGGTGAGATAGTGGTGAAATAAAGAGACCCAAGTGACGCCGTTGGAAGACTATCTTAGAGATAACAACACGACCACCATAAAAATGGGAGCTACAAGCAACTAAATATTGATTTTTGGGAAGTATCTCAAATACGGAAGGTTATGTCCGGTATTAAATATGAGATGTGCGGCCATGACCTTCAATCTGTTATAGTCGGGGGGAGGGCATGATAGTTTGGGAATATAAAAGTAACCCCTTTTCAAGGATTCTCTGTTTGATATCACCCCCTTTTTGTGTAGAAATACGGGCAAAAAGTTTGGCTCCACAAAAGACCTTTTTCAAGAATTTCATAGTAAATGCACCCTTTGTAATTTGAATCTATATCTATTGCATTTGTATCCTATTATATCATCCTCAAAACGAAATGATATTATGCTATCAAATATTTATATTCTACAAACTAGTATTATAAAATTGATAATGATTGCTTATCAGTGGTAACACACATGGAATAGTTTCTATAGGAATAAACCCAACCAAAAAGACAGAATAAAGGCGGTGCGCCACTGCAGCAGATTCAGGGGTCATTCAGGGGCGATCATTTGGTCGCGGGCTGATCGGTGCCTAATTGCTTTCTACACGTGGTATACCTAGTGGAGCTGTAGTTGAGCTAAGACCACGACTATTTTTAGCTTGGATTTACTGCTCGTGATGCAGGGAAGAATTGCTTGCGATGTCATTAGAAATATCAAATAGGGCGCCCCCTCAAATGATCGTCGAAAGATCGGACAGAATTTTATCAACTGAGTGTGCTATACACATTCATAACATCAACGCCCATCTTTATTTACCTGTATTATTCTATTAGCCGCAGTATTCAGCGGAAATTCACATTGGATGTTCCAAAGATGCTTTCCGCGATATGAGTGATTATAGAACTCTGTGCTCGGCCTTGGCAATTTAAAATCTGATTTTACCCCGGATCATAATTGTCGGTCCCGTGATCGGCTAGATCTACCATGTTTTTTTTCATTCAACAATTAGATTCCTTTGCACTGCTTGCTTTCTCATATAGGTAAGAGTCAATTCCATTCTCCTCCTATTCACCGAAGGGACGTCTGTGATCGGGTGTGGATCTCCACTATCACGTTAATGGAGTCCAGTGGAGTCAGACCTGCGATTAAGAGCCGATTGTGGACAGACTAACAAAAATCAATTCTTACTGAAGTGGAGCGCTATGTTAGTGATGATATTTTCATGTACTTTTAGATACTACTCCTCCCACTAGATGACGTGGACACCACCAACCTCTGGCTCCACGAGTATAAAACAATGCATTTCACAGAGCCCGGCTTCACTATATTCTCGCTTAGGCCCGGCGTCCACCTACTACGATATGGTACCGATATGGTCTACGATGCACCTCCCGATAGAAAATCAAAATTGCGTCAGAAGGTTACCTGATATCGGGGCAGTTGGCCACGTTTCTGCGATTAGACACCGATAAAAAACCCATACAACGCATGGTGGATTGGCTTGTCTAGACACATGTCTACGATTTTGCACCTTCCCGATATGGCACCGATTTTGACATTTTGTATCGGTGCCATATCGGGAGGTCTACGATTCTATCGTAGTAGGTGGACGCCGGGCCTTAGTCAGCAGATACCTCAGCTTTAAAGGTTTTCCCCGCACATTATCCCCAGGTTCACCATCACTCATCTGAAATTTCTTTCTATGTTTCTCAAGACTCTAGGGCATTGAAAATTATTGTCTACGCATGTCATCAATACTTTCACATCATCTTAGATTAAAAGATATGGTCTGATTTATTGTATTAAAACTTTCATGCCAATTTATCTTTTGTGTCCATTAATTATATAATTGTAGGATTGTCGAATGGTGTTGCTAAAATAAAACTTGCTAACTGACGGAGAAAAAATTCCCCCACCCCCCACTACCGAGGTTTTTGGGTTATGTAACCAGAAACACAACCTTTTTTTGCCTTAGCTCGAGGGCAAAATAGTATCAAATAACAGAAGATGTGACCCTAAAAATTATTTTTAGCTTTACAACCGATTCTCTAGAATATTTTCTTCATGCATTGGTATTAAAAGGAACAGACACAGGATACTACAATGAAAAGTCTAAATTAATAGAAATTGAAATACTCTGTGTCCAGATCTGCTTTGCATATATATGTATTTTCAGACAGACCTAGCTCTATAATTCCTAGATCTCCAGATCTGTTGTATTGAAACATCAATAATGTTGCAAATAGTTCCCGATTCAAGCTGTAATGGAAATCCAATGAAGGTCTCCTATAGGCTAGGTACCCAGGAACGTGAAATATGCAATACAGACGGTAACTTGGCATAGTGATGGGTTTTGGAGGGATGTAGTATAACAGCCATATCCATATCACAGCTAAATGGAGCAAAAAAAATGTCTTTTTGAGCTCAGTCTTTAGGTCATTTTCTGTAACCCACTTGCACCCATTCAACTTGCCATTTCTACAACAGCCTTTCTACGATCCAAATATATCAAACACCAGTGGGTCAATGAGTTATATCAGTTTCTAGGGATTGGTCATGGTCAGCTGAGCACGCCTCTAAGACATTGAAGCACTGGTACTCCGCACCTTTCTCAATATCACAGAGTTGGCAAGCAGATAGTGAATGAATAGTTTTTGTAGAACGTTGAAAGTCTATATAACTCTCCTTAACGTAAGCATCGTATATAAGCGTTTCCCACGCTGAAAAAGAGAGAGTAATTCTACAATGCATACATCTACATATATACAGATGAGAAACTAGGCCAAAGGCAGCAAGCCAATAACTGGTATATATATAAAAGACGCGAGGAGTTATTAAAGGAATATATATACATGTATACACTTGTTTGTGGAGATCGAAGAATTGTTTAAATGACATATATTGTCCATGTCTGTAGAGAATTATTAAATCGAGATATACATATACATGTTTGTAAAACCATTAAATTGACATCCATATGTGTGCCTGTGAGTATTGGAGACGTTTGCACCGTGGAGTATTCCCTCCCTCCAGGTGTCGCTGCCGTGTCCTGCCCTACCTGCATCTTACACATGTCAACGACAGGTGCGCTCTCTAGCGAGACGCGGGAGAAGTGCGCCACTTTGATGTTTGCCGACTGCTGAAAGGTGAATCATCCGTCAGCTCGCTTCCGGATTAAGACGGGCTTGTAGGGGCAGTGGGTGGGGGATGAGGGAGTGGGTGGCCGGTGGTGGAAGCGGGAGGGGGTGCAGGCGGGAGATCCTGGCTCTAAACTTAAAGAACTGAGTAGAAGATGAAGCCACTTATGTGGTCTAATGTGGTGCAGGGAATAGGGAGAGATTTCAGTTTTTGACTTGACATTTGTCAATACAATGTATACCAATGAATATATTCATCCAGCAATATTCATAAATCCATGCACTGCTTTCAGGCCAGTCTTTAAGTCAAATTTCTTTTCATCCATTCATGGAGTTACATCATTCCGCCATTGGCCACTAATCAATTTCATCAACTTTTCCTTTTATGCTTTATTCTTAGGTTGCCACTGCTCCAGCATCTGTCATGTAACCATCCGCTTATAGCCATTGTTGAGTCATTCGTTCTCGTTTTTGAGTGTCTCAGATAAAGTTTGTTTAGGGAAAGACATTTGTAAACTCTTTGAATTCATCACCTTCTCTTCCCTCCTTTGTGGTCCCCTCCATGTTTCTATTCCCTTCTCTCTACCGCTGTCTTCTGCCTGGCTCCCTGCCTCTCTTCCTACCTCCTTCATGACTCTCTCCATCATTCTCCCTCCTCCTCTGTATAATATAGTGTGAGTTCTACCTTTTAAAGAAGTGATCGACACTACACATATTCATATGTACCTTGCTGTAAACGAACGGTCATTGTATACTCTACGTTGTTTCACTGTGCTCATTTTATATTTCATTCTACAGGCACTCTCACCTGGCCAACCTCTCTCCTTCCCAGTCCCATGCGTTTTAAGTCGGATATTACTTTTGACTCTATCTCTTCCTCTCTCATCTCAATCTCCCATTGTCTGCCGACCCCCACCTCCCCACCACTACCACCAGGAACACTCACCACTTCTCATACCCATAATCCTCCATTGCCGGCCTATTCACCTCCATACCGTCCATCTGCCGAACCCTCCCTGCTGTGAATACCAATCAGCAAACTCCCCACTTCAGCTTGGAGATTGACAGCCGCCATCTTTACTGACAGCGCCCACCCCCCACACACATACGTCGGCCCATACACATACTCTACAACTCTAACCCCCACCCTTCTCACCTTTCGCTATCTCCTAGAGGTCCTCATCTGCCACCCCTTACCCACCCACTCCCTGCCGCACACGTACACCCTCGCGGATTTTACCCTGTTTACACGGGGTCTGCGACCATGTACAGTCGTCAGTTTGAAGTCAAGATCTTCTGGAGAGATGTCAGAGTTTTTGTCGCCAGATATCCTCGTAAGTTCACCAGTCAATATTTAGAGAGAGGCCCACGAGGACAAGCACTGGCATTAGTGTGGATGGGGATGGGCCATTTTTAAGAGCAAGTAGATGAGTTCTGTTTTTTCTTTATTAAATTCAGAGACCATCGATTTAGTTTGGTTATCAGGACAAATCGGAAGGTGGTTACAATATGCCAACAATCATATCATTATATACACATTTATTGATATACAGATTGAAACAAGCTAAGCTTTGAGGAATCTATGTGCCGCTTACAGACTTCAATGTATTTGGTATGAATTTCCAATAATTCACAGACTATCCCATATATTTTCATTTCAATGAATCAGTTTAAAAATCAATTCATATTAGTTACAACTAGAACGGCAGGTTTCAAATAGAGGCAATGTTTATTTACCACCACGCTGCAGGTTGTTGTGCGTCAATAGCGCATCAACAGCTAAATATCGTCACCAGTTAACTCCGAGGAAAGTAGGGTGTCAGCCAGGTGGAGCCTAGCAGAGTTTCCTGGACGGCTTATACATACATATAGGAACAACAGAGGAAGCATACACATGTAGAGTGTATCTACTGTATTGATTGTCAAAGTAGGAATATTAACATGGATCCTTGAATGATTGCCACCCAAACTTTAGAGTTTGTTATGGTTGAATTCTCAGAATATGAATGGTGTTACATTCATATAATATACAAACATAATTTGTGAACAATGATGCTTACTCACAGAATTGGATATTAGTAAACCTTTTGGTTTTGTTTTATAAAGCTTTTTATTCACTTCTTTTTACAAAGTTCTTCTGGTGAATACATGGTTTGTGCTAACGTATTCATTCTATATAGTTGCTATAATCAACATAGTGAAATGCGAGGTGTAAATAATAAGATAATGGGATGAGTGAGTGAGCGACTAGCTACTAAAGTAGAGTAGGAAGGCAAAACAAAAAGTAAATTTGTTACCACGACATTGGTTTGCTCAGACGTTAGCCTGTCTCTACAATTTTAGTTCCCTTTTGAATTCCAGTTGCCAGTGCTTCATCCCTATATAAACTGTGTGCATAGATCGCCAAGTCGTCGGCATACTGAATGCATTTGCATTTAGTTACATACCATGTCATGTCGTTAACAAAATGATTGAATAAAAACGGGCTCAGCACCGATCCCTGTGGCACTCCAAAGTCGACCCTTGATTGCCTTGAAGCTAAACCATTAAAGAATAGTTAATTAATTGAAATGGTTCGTGGAGAAGATATCTTTGATATCCAAGTTTAGACATCGCATTTAATAACAGGTTTTGATCCTGAACTTAAATAAACTAAATATACAATCTTGGTAGTGACTTGGAATACTCACCGTTGACCTTGTTTTCTATCTAATGTCCTTTTTAGCAATGACCATTTAATGATATTATGTATTTTCCAAGGGTATATCATTGCTGCCTCAAAAAGCACTTGCCAATGATAATCATTAATTCTTGGTCTGAGTCAATGGCCCTTTTCAAAAAGGAAACCAGGACACAATCGGAATGGTCAATTATACTCAGAGACGTATAGCTTGTGGAAAATATGAGCATAAACTAAATTTTATGGATAAATCATCAGTCAAAATACATATGACGTTTAAAAGCAGGTTCAGCATTTCTTTTAGAGCTCTGGTATTTCCTGATAGCAAAGTCAATGATACATGACAGGGACCAGGAAACCATGTCAGCACACAGATGGTGTCAAGGATTAAGTGATCCGTTGACATAACATCTTCATACATGTATTGACTGAGCTTCAGGAAATCCCCATGATTTATGTTTGATGGGAATTGGCGTGTGACATGGAGTCCCCAGCAGACTAGGCATAGGTGTGGGGGAAGTCCCACTGCTGCTGCCAGATTTATCCAGGGTGCTTCTTAAAACACTCCACGTTATGTTTCTGCATAATGGGACCTTGGAGAATTCATCATCCGTCTCCTTTTAGAACCAGCCCTTGTTTGTTTACCATAGGTATTTTTCATTAAGCGTTTTGCAGTATGAGTAGGCTAGTGTTGGAAGCAGGTGGCGATCGAATGTTAAATCGCCTCTTTTCATATAATGTGTATATGGATAAGTATGGATATCTATATGGAATGTAAAGTTGCATTCCTTTTATTTTGAATGGTTATAGAGTAATTACTACGAGCTCGTACCTGTATCATAGAAAAATAGTCATATCTTCTCATAATTATATCGTACCGAAAAAGAGACTTTAGAACATTAGCTTGTGGAATGCCATCATTTTCAGAGCTTCTGGTAGTTAGCTCTTAAAAAAATGGTTTAGAAATATTATGAATCGATATTTTGACATCTCCAAGATACATGTAGTATTAGGGGCAACCGAAAACAACAACGAAGCCTCTATGATATTCAATTAAACCTGAATTGCTACAGAAACTACGTTTTAAAGGTACACCGAGTACACAGGACTGGTCTTTAGAATTCATTTAAAATCTCAAAAGAGAACGATATCTCTTATATATCTAGAAAAGAACGACAGGTCTGTTTAAAAATGGGACCGTATCACGATTAAAGTTCACCCATGAACTCTTGGATTTAAAAGAGTCCGTTTAAATCGACCGATTATTGAGCACCGATCAGCAGCAATGGATCTTTGGGGTAGTATACCGACAGATCGATGAATGAAAAAACAGATCCGCAGAGAATGCTCACAGATTAATTTGGCATAGATTACAACAAGGTCACCACCGACGTATCTTCTCACATAAAATCTGCATAACTGGAAAATAGAGTAGAAACAGTGCATACAAGGTACGCTCACCGATTATTTGATACCGACGGACTGTCAGTGCCATCCATAGGGTCTCAGTCACTAGGTTTTCTTATTATTGTATATCTAAAATTGATGAGAAACCACCTTCATATTCACTTAGGAAGTCGTTGATTCATAGCATGTTGGTACCCATTCACAACGTCTCAGTTAGACTTGCTCAAGTCTTTGATTATGAACATTCATTAAATGATTAAACACAATAAAAATAAAGTTTATTAAAGTATTATCCTTCTCTGGCTGGCCCAATGGGGAGGGTAGCCATAGGATGCAGGGACTGGAGCCAGTGTACGTCTCAGTGAGCCCGAACATCATAATATAATCATTCACATTTTGGAAAGTAGCAAAGCCTTTGGTCTACAAACAGCAAGCCCAGAACTATGCCCACTATATCGCAGACCACACTGAACATGTCTTTCCCAGTAAAGTGTATTGTCCTATGGTGGTTAATCAGTTTAGGCAATGATAGGTTAACTATTCCCTTATCGGTATATGATATCAGACTGAATATAAATATGACAGGTTAGAAAATCCCCACGACCTTGTAAACATCTCACTCATGATTATCACAAAACGAAACGCTACTAAAAGGCTTAGATATAATCTGATTAATGTGTCAGTCAATAGTCTACAGGTATAGATAATAGAGGGTTATCAATGTTTGATGGACACACATGAACGTGTGTATAGCATACTTGTGATTTTACAAAACATACTAACAGCCTTTAAGGTAGTGATGACTTCATCAAAGAAACAAAAATACAAAGAAAGCAATCATCCCCGAGCGAAAAAGAATGACGAAACCTAATGAATAGATAAGTGCATTAGCCATTTAAAGAAAAACACCACGATACATCCACAGAAAGTGAAGTTTACAGAAACCTCAACTTGACTATATCCCTGAATGCCGCACACATCCCGCGCCCAGAGACGACTGTCTAAAGTGGAATTCACACGGTGGGATTCATGTACCTCACAAGGTTCAAAATCTCATGAGATTTTGTTCCAATTTAAATGGGATTCACACGGTGGGATCCATGTACCTCACAAAGTGTTTGTCTGAGAAAAATCCTGTTGAGATTTGGTACTGGAACACAATCTCCTCGTGTGAATGACAGGGTTCCATTTTGCTGAGACAACTTTTTTCCCTTGCAATTGTCGGCGACAATCACCCGTAAAAAGGAACAGAATCTCATGAGATTTTGACTTTAAACAGGTTTAAAATCTATAGGGGCATTTTGGTGAGACAAATGGACCTGCTGCGACCATGTACCTGCCCTAGCCAATAGGAGGCCAGCAAGCATAATTACGTTTGTAATACCCTTCACATCAAGGGTAATTGAGTCCCAAGGTGAGTGATCACTGTGACTATGTCTGAGATTATGTACCAGGTGTGTCCTCCCATGTGAATCAAATTCACCATTTTTCCTTGAGACTGATAAAAGTACTTAGCAATGAGAATTTTTTACCAAACGAGAATTGTCTGAGACTAGAGAAAAGGTGTGAAGTACACCAGTCTCAGGTACATGAGTCTCTTCGTGTGAATCCCACTCCAGGGGAAGTATCACAAACAATTGCAGGGGGTAAACATGTCTCAGGGAACTGGAACTCTACAATTTAGATGAAGAAATTGTGTTCGAGTACAGAATCTCAGCAGAATTTGTCTCAGACAACCACCATGTGAGGTGCATGAATCCCATCGTGTGAATCCCACTTCAAGCGGGATTCACACCTAGGGATTAATGTACCTGAGGCAGGTGTACTTCAAAGGCAAGTCTCATGTGGTGCAAAAATCTCAACGCAAGTTGAAGTTTTTTTTGTTTTGTATTTTACTTTTTATGATATCAAGGAAAGATTTCCCAGTGACCACAAAAGAAAATCTTTCCATGGTACAGAAATCTCACAGTGGGAGATAATTCCAGTCTCAAGGGTAAAAACATTGGCGGATCGGATTCACAGGAAAAATATCCTGAAGTGGGATTCACACGATGGGACAAATGGACTTGAGACTGGTATACTTCACACCTTTGCCCCAGTCGGCTACTATTTCTAGCTGGGTACAAAGTTTCACAGATTGAGGTGTTCTACAGTCTCAGGGTAACATGGTGGATTCAACTCACATGGGAAGACTTGACAAGTACATAGTCTCACCCGGACACCCCTACAGAGAGTGCACAGGGTACACAGGGTACACAGTCGGTGAATCAGGGTACTTCCCCGTGTGAATAGGGGTAAATTTGGGACCACTGCCCCTCTAAATTTTAAACCGGTTTAAAGTAGGATTCACAAGATGGGATCCATGTACCTCACAGAGCATTTCTCCTCGTCTGAATTTTTTTAAATTTTTTATATATATTTTTTTATTCAGGTTAGGTTCGCTTACATCAGCCGTAGCGGTCTGCCACCGTCCCTTTTTTAGCCTTGTATAGCTTTGCTACTCGCAGGTAGCGTATAATTATTTATGGATAGACCTTGGCTATTTTTCTAGATAATTACAATTTATAGCGAAACACACACAACCATCAAGCAAATAGGATAACAATTGTAATGAATTGTATGGTTCCATTTTGCTAAGACCAGTTTTTTTCATTGGAATTGTCGGTGACAATCGCCTCAAACAAGGAACAGAATCTCATGAGATTTTGAGTTTAACCAGGTTTAAAACTTACAGGGGCATTTTGGTGAGACAAATGGACCTGCTGCAACTATGTACCTGAACTAGCCAATAGGAGGCCAGCAATCATGATCATATATTTGTTACACCCCTCACATCAAGGGTTCTTGAGTCCCAGGGTGATTCCTCAATGTGACTATATCTGAGATTATGTACCAGGTGTGTCCTCCCATGTGAATCAAATTTGCTATTTATCCTTGAGACTAATCAAAGCACTTTGCCATAAGAATTTTGTACCAACCGAGAATTGTCTGAGACTAGGGAAAAAGGTGTGAAGTACACCAGTCTCAGGTACGTGAGTCTCTACGTGTGAATCCCACTTAAAGTCAAAATCTCATGAGATTCTGTTCCTTGTTAGGGGTGATTGTCACTGACAATTGCAAGGGAAAAAAGTTGTCTCAGCAAATCGAACCCTGTCATTCACATGAGGAGATTGTGTACAAGTACCGAATCTCAACAAGATTTGTCTCAGACAAACGGCCTGTGAGGTACGTGAATCCCATAGTGTGAATCCCACTTTAGTGCAGTACCTATTCGCTGAAGTGGGATTCACACGGTGGGATTCATGTACCTCACAGGGTTCAAAATCTCATGCGATTCTGTTCCTTTTTAGAGGGAAATGCTGTCCCACCAAAAGTCTGTGACAGACTATGGTCATGATTGACTGGTCTCCTTCAAACCGTTACTCTAAGAAACAGGCTTCTGTCATTCTGCTCCTACACCCTTTGCTTCTGCTCTTTTTGCTCCTACTCATTTTGTAATGTCTACTAAGGATCAACTCCATATGAGTTAAACCACAATACACATCTAGTAATATTGGTCCCTTTTGGTAGCTTCCTAGGCAATTGAGTACCAAGTATGTAGCCACCGACAGCTACATTGTACCAGCTACATTTATAAATTGTTGTTCATGTCATTACTATCTAATATATAAAAATAGTGGAAACGGGGTAGGATAAAATCTAGATAAGAGATCTAGTCCCTTGATCTCTTGATATTATCAATGTGCAGGTTGTACGGCATGTCCCTCCATATACATTTATGTACACAGTACACAGAGCACAATAAATATCTAAATTACAAAGTATCAGTAGTTAAAAGAACATACATTTACCATCACGCTTATGATAGGAACATATTAAATGAATTCCCCCCTGTGAAATAATGGGCATGTATTGACGAAAGTTGGATAACATAAGACTAAAACATGTCACAATCTCTTTGAAAAAGATTTACATAGGGGGGCTTACAAATTAGAATAGATTGTTTAGTAATTGAAGAAATTGTGAAAATGGAATTGTCCATTGGTGATAGATCATGATAACTGATCCGCAAAAGATGGGACAGGTCCACTTCCGGGCCTATCCCGTGGGTACAGCGCACAGTCCCTGTCCTCCTGGGTCTTAAGTGGACGCGCAGTTTGTTCTCATTCAGAATCACGTGACCTGTTAGTATCTGACATCCCCCAATTACCAACCAACCCGAGGTGACTAGAAATACTGGTAAGATCTCCTATCAAAGGACACTTCTTCTGTTATTCACTTTTTATTTATATCATTTGCAACTGATTAGGCATATTCAATGAGCATTCTTCAATTTCCAACGCATGTTCAGAAGGATGTAGATTTGCAGTACATTGTGGAATTGAGTATAGTAATCGTTCCCACTCTCATTGCAAGCCAACCAACCACCGACAACATTTGGTTACCAGGTGTTCTTGCTGAAAGGATCATTGTTAGCCATAGGCAGGAGGCCAGAACGCATCAACTTCAATGATCAGTATTGGATTATTTGTAAAATGAGTACTTGTAAGCGTTTTTGAAATATCGAACACAATTTCTAGAGATATTGTATGCATGTACATAAAAACACCCATGAAATATCTTGCAATAAAGACAGTTAATTTGAAGCCTGAACACCAAAAGATATCATTTACAGTTCATATAGAAACATTTCCACACTAATGTGATATTTTATGTTCTACTCTGAAGGTCACCTGTGCAAGTCATTTTCACTTTCGTTAACTATATGTATGTTTCATACAATTAAAGAGAGTATCACCGAATCCTATCCTTGATCTGAGGAAAGCATTTCACACTCTATAGCATAGCACCAGCTCCTAGACATTGTCTCCAGTATAAATGAAAAACTATTAGAAAAAACTTATTAGAAATTGTCCGAGTTCCAATACAAGTTATTAGATATGATATAATCCCTACCTCTGTGTCAGACTTAGCAACACATTTCAAAACAAAGTCACACAGTCAAAGCTGAGTATCATAGAAAAAAAATTGTGGAATGAATAGTGTCTGGGTATAAGATGTGGCCGGATGTCATCAAAAATAAGCTGAACTAGGCTCTGAGAGGGTAATGCAGAGCTGTACATTAACCGGGATCAAGGGAGTAGGGCTTGAGTGGGCAACACTTGGAGTAGAGCATCCAATGAGGTAATCTAGAGTTTTTCATAGTAGTTTGAGGAAATGAATTGTAAAGTTCTGGTCTCTACATCTATATCGTGACCAATCATACTGCATATTTCTATGCAACAAGATTAATCGTCTCAATTATTGATGACTATTAGAATAAAAAATGACTGAATTGGAACAGTTACCACTTTGTAGCAGTTCCTTCCTGTCTTGATGTTTACAGTAAAGTGAATGGCATGTTAACCCTCATTATTGTTTGTTCCTGAACTGCCCACATGGGGCAGGGCATTCTAGCAATGCCACTCTGTGTCATGCATGGCCCTCCTGGCATGTGTGATAGACCAGAACAAGACTGGCCATACCTCATTGGCTGTTGATTCAACAGCAAATCACAGCACAGAGCTTGCAAGCTCAACCTGCAGAAGGATGCCACCCGTCAGGTATATATAAATGTCCCCAGTTGTCATTAAAATAAGAAATATTTGAAGAAGACACTTAATATCATTAGATAACTATATATGAAGGGGCTCCAGGACTGAGCTTAGCATTGAGTGCCATCACTTAGCTCAGCATTGAGTTTCACCACTGAGTACAGCATCAAACCCCTGCACCCAACCCCAGAAAATTAGGCTTACCCCAGCACTAAACCCCAGTAACTTACCCCAGCAATAAACCCCAGAACTAGACACCATTACTGTACACCAGCATAAGTGCTAGCATTGAGCCCAACATTGTGCTCAGCATTGAATGTCAGCCCTGAGCACAGCATCGAGACTGCCCGCACTGAACCCAGCATTGAGTTACAACAGTGAGTTCAACAATAAGCCCAGCATTGAGTGCCAGCACTCGGCCCAGTATTAAGTACCAGCACTGAACCTAGTATTGAGTCACAACAGTGAACTCAGGATTTAGATCTAGTAGTGATTCTCAGCATTGAACCTCTGCACTCAACCCTAGAAACTTAAGGCCCGTTTCCATTGGCCGATGAAAACGGCGGAGATTTTTTGAGTTGCCCAGAAAGTCTGTCGGTGGTGCCACCGACTGTGCCTTGGTATCGAAAGATTGGTGAGGGTAGCAGATTTCACTCAGTAACCAAGTTTTCACTCAGTGGTGGGTGGTGCCACATTGCATAATCTAAGCAGAAAAAGTTGTGGGTTATCTCACAAGCTGGGTTGTTTCCATTGACTGATTTTTGGTCAGCAGTACCAAAAGTCCGTCGGTGGTTCCTGACTGTAGATCGGTGACCGGAAATCGTCAAATGGAAACGGGCCTTTAGGTCTACCCCAGCAATAAACACCAGCACTAAACATCAGTCCTGAACCCCTGCACCCAACCCCAGCAACTTGAGGCCGACCCCGGCACTAGACCCAGCATCTTTAGGCCTATCCCAGCACTAAACTCCAGTAGTGAACCCCAGAACTGAACCACAGCCCTAAACCACAGCAACTTCAGGCCTACCCCAGCACCTAACCTTAGCATCGAGTCCTCGTACTGAATTTCAGCGCCGAACCCTACACAGGAGAACGGACAAGCGGCGCTATTGGGTCTGAGCGGCCATTAGTAGAACTAATAACCCGCGTGGATTACACCTGTCGGGCCCGTCAACTCCACTCAGCGCCACCTAGCGGAGCAGCCCCGCGCATGCGTGTTCAAAGTGGGCGCCAACACATGTACATCCGTGTCGGTCATCCCCGCCGACAGGACCCCCGGCCAGGCAGACGGGCCGCCAGCCGCCGCCCGCCCGGCCGCCAGCCGCCGCCAGCCCCGTGGTCGCCCGACCGTGGAGGAGTCGCTAGGGGAAGGCTTATTACTTAATATCAGAGGGTTGGGTGGTAAACACACGGAGCAGCGACCTCTTGCCCTGGAGGAAGCGCCGCCGCTGTAAACATACACATGTGAGGTCCTCCATGGCGGGAGCGGAGGGGTTAACAAGGACGGAGCACCCTGCCCTGAATGGATGCAGGTTGTGTGTGGTTAATGTATTTATTATTATCATTATTATTGAAATTTCTGATTTGTAAATCACAACTATTTTTGTTGGCGTCAATGATGCCGACATTCAGATGCATCTTGTTTAGAATTAGAGATTAGAAAATATCCACTTCTTTTTTTTAATACCTAAACATTTTCTAATATTTAAAAAAAACTTTTTCTGTTAACTGTAATGTTTTGGTTATGTGATAGAAAATTAGCAATACACTTTTCAATAGAAACATCTCAACTCTCTAGCATCACCCAATGAAGACGTTCCTATACCATTGCTCGCGCTACCATCTTACAAATAAAGACACAGATAAGTAATCGGCGCCGACTATTGCTGCTGATCCGGAGAGCAGGTTGAAGTCTCGCGCGTCACGAGATTTGGCGGTATTCGCAGGCTCAGATGGGAGGCATTTACCCAGAATGCTTTGATGGTCGTCTCTCGGATGTTTAGTGCCCGCGACCTTTGGCTTTGATTACTCGGCCAGCGAGCCCCCGTTCTTGGCACATGCGCAGTAGTCAAGTTTATTGGGCGAATCAATTCCGACATTTTGATTCGTTCTTGCCGGGTATAACGGGTATATGACCGGATGTGTTTTATTCTTTTACCCTTCTCCATCATAATAACATAATCCGTGCCACTCATCATTAGACCATCATTAGATCATTAATACCACGCGATATTACACATACTTAGACTTTCCTATAGAATGATCCTCGTGAGATGATTCATCCTTTTACCACGAAGTAACAGAATGTATATCTCAGGATTAGGTATAATGTAACCAAGTATCTTGTAGACGAAATGTATATATATGTGCGCACGTAGTATTGTCACACTCGGTATGAAAGATGAAAGGGGGTATACATTCTTTTACGATATCAATTAAAGACCTACGATGAACCAGGATGCAGATTGTCCATATTGTAGTACAGCCTGCGATGTATCACTTTTATTGGGAGGTAATCATAGGGTATTGTGTAGGCCTACATTGCATACCACGTCAGTAAAACTGATCCATTACTACGATTCTACGTTTCTCCCTGCCTCGATACATCGGGAACCTCTACAAAAAGCTCTCAATGCCCAAATCGTAGTTGGTGGGCACTCCCTTTTATCCAAATTTGAGAAACTCAAGAAGTTATACATGATATGACTTCTCGGGTGAAACTACAAAACGATAAATTCACAAAAATCATGGATGCACAGGGCACTCAGAAAGTGACATATATTTGAATCAAGCCATGAAAATAAAAGAGAAGTATACATGAAAACGTCTAGATATCCGATCACAAACCGATCTTCAACGGCCTATCCAGAATGATATTACGATTCAGGAACACACGCTAGAGGTAGGTACTATAAGGGAACTGGCTTACTGTTTTCGTACGTCAAAAATACACGGTAAAACATTGATCAGATATATCCCGATGCCGATCCCAGTATCGATGTCAGGATGGACCTTCGAATGCGGCCGAAACAAGGCACACACATTACCCCTCCCAGATTTTTAGATACCGACGTGAAATCATTGCCAGCACAGACCGACCTTTAGGAAGATACCTGAGAAACAAGGTATTCACTCTGTTCTCGCCGACTACTTGATATTGACATGCAGTTGGTGGCACTACTCAAATAATCGATGCCGTTTTCGTCGGCAAAAGTAAAATGACTTAAACAGTGGTTGCCACAGAACACAGCGATAGTGTTAATTCATAGATCTGTCAACAGAGGTCCCTGCAGCTGCATTCCACGGCCGTGAACATCCTGTAATCACATAGAGCCATGGCATGTTTTTTTCATACTGAATAGATTGACTTCATACTTCAATTGAAATTGCCCTACCAGTCCGTGCTGAGCAACCGTTGTTCGATTGCCAAAGGTGAAGCTATAAATAGATATATTATACGTAAATCAATTTCAGTATACTTATACTTTACTTTATGGTTTCTTTTCGAGCCAATCCAACCCTCTCCTGGCGTATTTACTTTCGTGTTTACTACATAGGTTAATGCTGACATTGCACATTGGGCGATAATAGACGTTTTAGTGAACTGCCTCTGAATACTTTAGTTTTCTTTTTACTTGAACCGAGCACAAGCTATTTCCGGAAATAATGAATAGGTATTTTTTTTGGTGTTTTTTTAGAGTTCATAACCTACTCTAAGTCAGCGTGGGTGTATCATGATCAGTTTTGTCAGTATCATAAGAGCGGAGTATTAAGTAGAAACTGCATCGAGATCCATAGTCACTGAAAATATGCCAAGAGTTTTGGTTACCGAGTAATCTTACGAGACAAAGCCGAGTGAGATTTCATCATAGCAAGCAAAATAAATGGTACATGTGTGAATGTTGAATACTGGTCATGACTTTAGGATACTGGTGCAAATCTTGAATCAGAAATGCAAGAAATTACAAGTTCAATGTATTGACTACATCCATTGTTTGATCACGTCAGGTGGGAAAGGTTTGAAATCGTTAGTTGGGCATTGTTCGCTTTGGGGATATATATGTTCACAAGCACTATACATTTAGTCTTAAAGATAAGGAACACCCTCTACACCTAAAATACCAACTCAAAGAACACAATACTATTTCAGGTTTTTTGGCCACCCAGGAAAGCAATTGCGATGAGTAAAAAAATACAAGAAGAGATAATTCCACAGATGTTGTTTGTGGTGTTGGTTTTGAAGAGGGGTATAATACACCGCTAAGACACACCCACCCTCTGTTCCCCATTTATTTTTCCCCGTTCAAACAAAAGGCTTTCTTATTCCCACCACCAAGACCTTGCTTATTGAATTCCACATCTATTTAAGTCTACCAATTGGATTTTTGTTTCACAAAGAATATAAAAAGCGCAACATACATGCCTCTTTATCCTTTATATGCATTTATGTTTAATGGGCCTTCTAAATTCTAAATCTTTAATACATAAGCCACAGCTCTACTTGTTTGCTGACAGTACAAAGTGCATTTTTTTTTACTGAAGTTGTCTTTACTGTAGTAGTATTCAGGGATGGGCATGATAGACAAACATTTAGTTATGGATTGAGATAATGCCAATGTTGTAGTGCTAAAGCTGAATGTCAGAAGACTAATGAACTGCATAGAAATCCGGAGTTACTGAAAATATGCCATGGGTTTAGGTTGCGGAATAATCTTATGAGGCAATGCCCAGTGAGATAATATAGCATACCATTCAGTAACTATGGATCAAATGTGGTTCAGATTTTACCGCACCCCTATCACTGACTAATTGGCTAACATTTGTGACATCATCCCACATCGAGACATTTAAGAAATGAAAAAATGAAAACTAGGGAAGATATAAAGGGATGTAGTGGACATTATTATATTCGTTTATTCATCGATTCATAAGGTCTCAGCTTCTCTTAAATATAATTATAGTTTAAAAGAAATTATATCACCACTGGATCAGAGACAGCCAATGATGGTGAATCCTTTTTTACAGCTCCCTGGTTACGTATTTTCCCTTTTCTTCTCCCCGTGTTGTACCTGGTGGAATTCATTTGAAAATTCAATTCCAAGTAATGCATTAGTGAGAGGCGCCAGACGTAAAGGACATAAAAATATGATTGCTACCCTAGTGTTAGATCGATGAACTGCCTTCCTGGACCTAACCTACACGGCAGAGTGTATACCACGGATGTGTTCCTTATACCGTGCTTCCAGGACGAGTAGTTCTCAAGGGCAAACCAGGTGGCGCTGAAGTGGATGTAACACTCTTACACTAAGCCCATCCCTATTGGCAAGGTCCTCCAGTGCTCCTCCAGCACCGCGGGGAGAGAGGGGGTCCAACAAGGACTGCTTTCTCAGTCTCCACCACAAATTGTCCTCTTAGTGTTTGCAGGCACCTAGCCAGCCGCCGTTCTGATTTAATGAACCTCCTCAGACGCCACAATGACATCTACACTGAGTATATATTCTTTTATTTTGTGTTAAAAAAAAACCTCCTCGGATAAATCCTCAGGTGTGAAAGAAGCTGACGCTGCGTGTTGACCTTGTTCTTGACCTTGGGGGTGAAACGGGAGATGGGACTATGAGACAGAGAAGACAGAGCCCAGCCGTGAGACTGATGAAAGTGTGCGGCTAGGAATAACCGAGCTCCTTCTGGGCTGGATTAAGTAGTTCACTTTTTGATTGGGTCCCATAAAGTAATTCGAGAAGACAGATAATCTAGTTATCACCAGGAGGCTCCCCTAACAGACTATGAGGTAGAATTATAGATATTTGACTAATGTTAAGCCTACAGCGGACGCCTGCAGGTTTAATTGACAATATCTTCCGTAGTTTAACAATAATTTAGACAGCATCCTAAGATTTTTTTTTTAATTTCATAAACAAAATATACAATCCCCTTACTGGGGGTGATTAAGCTTGAATGGTAATGTGATTTAATATGATGTTATGTGATGAAATTTCCTGTAGTAGAATGATGTTATTCCTCACCCCAAATTTTACGTTTTTCTCTTATATGATCCTTATACTGAGCTAGTGAATCACAGTTTTGTATTTCTTTTGGTAAACTATTCCAGTATTTCGATCCTATATACATGTTTCTACATGCAATAAAAAAGATCGATGCAATCTACTGTAAAAAATCATACATCTCAGTTAAAGGAGCATTGTATTCATAGGCTATACACAATAATACACTGCATGAGAGGAAAAGGAATTGAAACCATAAGCAATCTAATTCAATATGGTGAACTATAGATACTGAAAATGTCTTTAACCAGTCTTAAACTACACCCTCCTTTGGCCGAAAATAGCCGTGAGCAATGATCTGAAAGAAAAGAACTTGGATCTTGATAGAAAATAATAAAATTGAATGCTATAGATTTCCCTTCAGGCCGATGATAGTATTGTAAACAAGTTTAATTGAGATTTATAATTTCCGGAATTACTTAAAATACCCGTACCCAATTTCATATACCAGTGTCCACGGTGTAACTTCTATGGTCGGCAGTATTGAACAGCTATGCCCCGAACCTCCCACCTGCCTCCCCCACACAGCTCTAACCCCGTGAGTGGTCCGGACGACCCCTGCGTGGCCCTGTAGCTCCGCTGGAGCAGCAGATAATCCGGTGTGGGTGTGATAATACACGTAGAGCACACAGATAGACAGAAATCGGCGTATTTACCCCCAGTCTGCGCTGGAGAAGGAGATTATCGTTCGCACGCCTTTTGTCTGCTCTGACCCATGTAGAGTGGTTAGCTACACATGACTCCGCTCACCCCTCCCGTAAACATCCCACCCGACCTCACACCAACATACCTATCTGTGCCCCCTCCCGAACTGTACCTGCGCAAATCCCTGGTTTCTCTCGTTGTTATGGTTAATTATCTCCTTCTCGAAGTCCTTTATTAAGAGAGGAGGCGAAAAGGGCAGAGTGATAGTAAAACAGGATATCATGTGGATCTAAGTTTTAAAATGAAGAAATATTGTTCTGATTGGTGATATGTAATGTAGCGAGGGATTTAATGGATCAATGTAAGTAGACAGCTCATGATACTTCTCGATAAAAAATCATAGGAACTCCCGTTTCACATCTACCATATATACTTTATGAAACGATGTTGTTATATCGTGTGTTTTCATCAAGGTTTTCCCCTTTGGACTCCAAATACATTATTACGCTTAACTCTGGTACATGTACCATGGCTTCTCAAACAATTAAAACCTGTAGCCATTATGGCTTTTTCAATTTGGTGTCATTGAAGGCATCATAGCCTCTTTTACAGTGAGTGCCTGGGGGCACAATATGGCTCCCATCAGAGTGAGAGACTGAATGTATCATGGCTTCCCTCACAGGGAGAACCTTTAGGCATCATGGCTTGTTTTAGTGAAACTGTCCGAGTGCAATATGGCTTCTATCACATTCTGGAAGCAACGTTACATATTCCACAAGAAATCCATTATAGAGCCCTTAACGGTCTCATCTACTGGGGTTTTATAATTATAGGTGTATTTCCTCAATAATGCTGGTATGACACATGCATACAATATTATGAAGGAACTGCAACAAGATCCGTAACTACTAGAAATATCTCGTGAGTTTGGTTTGCGGAGTAATCTTCTAGGCAAAGGCGAGTGAGATTACATAGCAATCCAAACAGAATGGTGTATTTTCAGTGGCTATGGATCGAGTGTGGTTCAGATTCTCTCTCACCCCTATCACTGATTAATTGGCTAACGTTAATGACATCATCACTCATTGAGTATTTGAGTACGGCTTCCCAATGTTAAATCTATGGTGGGGGGGGGGGGGGGGATACCATGGGATGGGATAAAATACAATAGATCTATTCTTCTCTCTCAGGTCTCAACAGCATACTTCCAAATAATGCTCGTATACAGGCATAATGGCATCATTCCCCGAGAGTGCATGACGGAATACCATGGCACGAGGGAAAGGCTAAATATCTCCACCCCACCCCCAACACACATACACAGCCACACGGCTCATCTGAGAGGCTTCTTTCACACCTGGAGCGACCCTTGTTTACCTATGGCTGGCGGCTGGGGACGCTAACCCCTTATCCAGGATCATCCGGCGGTAGTCAGGGAGGCCCGGGGCTCTCAGCTCAGGGCTCCTGCTCTAAGCCGGCGACGGCAGCGGGTCGGGTGACAACTTAAACAGGCTCTAGTGTCCCCGTCAAACACCCCCATTGTCCGGCCGACACCTTCAGCCCGCTTACCGTTGGCTTCTTTTCCGCCACTGTATTTAGAAGGACATTACTAGCTTATACTGTGTCTCGTGTAAGGTGGTGAAGATCGACAAGATCTCGCCAATCTGTAGTAGTCTTTTGTATCATGATTTAGGTAATTTAAAAACGAGAAAAGTCCAACATTCCCTCCAGAAGAAAGGAACAGTATATATATAGATTTGTATCTCAGATATATGCTGCATGAATCCCTTTTGAGTAGGTCGTTGGGGAATGTTTTAAAGGGGCCAAGCCTGATCTGATAAACTTGTGTCAGAACTGAATCCTCCTTCTCTTGTGTATTTTGTCTTTTTAAATGACAACTTACGGTGTGACGTACGGTAATAAATACGACATTGGTAGGTGCACGCGGTATACATAGAACATAAGGTCACAGGTACATAATGATAGAATCAATGCTGAACGTGGTGGCCTCGCGACCATCGTTCATGAAAAGACAAATGTGCCAACAAATCCCCATGGGAAAGTGAGGTACAATATGTCAAAATGAGAGAGAAAAATATCCACATAATGATAGAATATTATGTGGGGACAAACAAGCATTGAGACGACCTTGATGTGGCCGTTTGTTATGCACCATCAGTGGTGAACATCATATGAGAGACATAGTTTAGGCTTCACTCCAATCCTCAGCCGCTCTCTGCACAGTACAAGCATGTGGCATTAAAGACAGAACTCCACTGGGGGTATGTGTGCCTTTTGGGTTAGCAACGCAGGGTATATAGGATGATAGGGGTTAGATGAAGGGTAACGGTGGGGTGAAAGACAAGGCAATGACTTGTAGGCAATCTCTAATCGCGCCACCAAGGTCATGTCTGTGTCTCACAGAGTCGTGGTCGGGGAATAAATGCCCTTACTTACAGTGCTGCTGTAGTTTGCGTGTTGGGTGTGTGTGGTGGAGCCATCATCCCTGAGCCAGGTGTTGAAGCACAAGGCTTCATGTTGCTCTGACAATAAGGTCCACATTACTAATCCCCTGTCATGAGTTGTCACCCGGCACCCCTGACACTGCACCAATCCCCACACCAAACATCCCATCCACACCCGACACACACCCAGCCCACCCAAGTCCCACCCTAACAGCCAGCCCATCCCAAATACTACATCCCAACGATGAAGATCTCCCCAACACACCCACATTCACACCTAAACACCCGACACACACCCTCCCTACCCCAGTCACACCCCAACCCCCCAGCCCATCGGAATCTTAGACATCACATCCACACCCAAGAACACCATATTCACACCCAAACACCCGACACACACCCTGCCTACTCTAGTCCCGCCCAGAACAGCCAGCCGATTAAAAGAAACTACATCCAAACTCTAAACATTGTATAAGACCCCAAAACCACCCACATTCCCACCCAAACACCCGACACACACCCTCCCTACCCCAGTCACACCCCAACCCCCCAGCCCATCGGAATCTTAGACATCACATCCACACCCAAGAACACCATATTCACACCCAAACACCCGACACACACCCTGCCTACTCTAGTCCCGCCCAGAACGGCCAGCCGATTAAAAAAAACTACATCCAAACTCTAAACATTGCATAAAGACCCCCAAACCACCCACATTCCCACCCGACACGCACCCTGCCTACCACAGTCACACCCCAACCTCTCAGGACATCCAAACCCTGAACGTCACATCAACACCACAATGATACCACATATTGTTGAACACATGTATAGGAACTTGACAAACCATTCACTACTACAAACCACAACTAGGTTTACAAGATCAAGCGTGGGCCCAATCTTCAAGCAAACACGACCTAAACTGACGATGTATAAGAAATCTCTCAACTACAATGGCCCCGCATTATGGAATGCGTTACTGCTGAACTTGAGACTTACCGAATCATATACCACATTTAAATATTTACTGAAATTAAAACTAAAATCGTGTGTACCATAATCAACTGAATGTTCAACAGAGGATAAGTTTTCATGATTGATTTTCTGACCCTAGGTCTTCATGTGGCAAACCCGAAACTCTATTTTGCATCACTGACTCGTTTTGTAACATTAACATTGCATTATCATGTTATCACTGTATTAGCTTACACTGTTATTCACTATTATTATATTATCCTGTTATTATACAACTCAGAAATGACAATTTGGAAATCATTGTAAATCAAACTGGTCATGCATTGAAACCAGTCGTCACTTTTCTCAACTGAGCAACTGGCCAGTCTAAATAAAATTCTTTAATAAAAAGAAAATACCCACATTCACACCCCGAACACCCATCACACACACCGTCCATACTCTAACATGCGTTCCATCCCCAGACACAGCACACAGACCTCTAACACCTGTCCCAACCCAAACACCATACCCAGTTTTAAACAACGTACACACATTCTAAACACCCCACCTTCAACACCTGCCCCACCCCAAACACCGCACCCAGCAAAAAACACCCTTAACACACTCTAAACACCCCACCTCCAACACCTGTTCCACCGCCAAACACCACACCTAGTTTTAAACAACGTACACACATTCTAAACACCCCATCTATAGCACCTGCCCCAACCCAAACACCGCACCCAGCAAAAAACACCGTACACACACTCTAAACACCCCATATTCAACACCTGCCCCACCCCAAACACCGCACCCAGCAAAAAACACCCTTAACACACTCTAAACATCCCATCTATAACACCTGTCCCACCCCAAACACCGCACCCAGCAAAAAACACACTTAACACACTCTAAACACCCCATCTATAACACCTGCCCCAACCCAAACACCGCACCCAGCAATAAACACCGTACACACACTCTAAACACCCCATATTCAACACCTGCCCCATCTCCAAACACCTCACTCAGCTATAAACACAGTACACAGACTCTAAACACCCCAGTGAAACACAGTCTAAATTACATCTGTTCCTTTTTCTTTTGGTCGGAAATATTCACCGAGTTCTAAGAAAACCAACTCGGAACAGATTTCATTCAGGCTCACTAACCATGTCTCTATATATTATGCAAGGAGAGGAGGTACACGGTGGTAAATCTATAAACTGTACGTTACTAGATTGACGCTGCTCCGTGTTCGTAGCAGGCCGTCAGACGATGTCAATGACGGCAGTCGCACGATGCTCATACGGCTTATAGTGTATGTACATATAGCACAGGAAGTCCTCAGTCTCCAGCACTGAATAGGTAATATTTCCCAAACATCCTCTGTGCCACTGCTCTGTTGGCGTTTGAATACAGAATGTGGTGGAGCCGTCAAATGTTCACAAAGTCCTTGCCCCTTCCTGTGTGTGCATGCGGGAAAACACCCCATAGAGATTCTGACTACTTGTAATCTGGCCGCCCGGACGGCTGTTTCCGCGGGCCTTAGTTGTTTATAAGGCATATTGTATATGTATAACATGGCCATGTAAACATAGGTGAACAGTGGACGCGGGAGCATGAAGGTGGATGAGGGGAAATGTCGAGTTGCTACGTTGAATATCAGGTACAGGCTTCAATTTATTACTTAAATTAGATTTTCAGGGAACATTTAGGTGTTAATTGTAACCCATTCATATGGAACATATATATACATGATTGACATTTTACTAGGGTGATATATGTTTTATACTAGCTACTTACCACATACATGCGGTATGTACTGCAATGGGATTCAGTACAAAATATTTATATTTTATCAGTGAAATTATTTGGAGTGAATAGAAGTTATATCTTATATACTTTGTTTTAATCTGTTACATTCACGATAGAATGTTTTAGAATAATTTGCAAATATGTACTTTTTGAAATTGGTAAAATAATGTATCAAAATAATGATGTGCAGGTGTGCAAAGCGAGAAGTGAAAGTGACTCAATCATTTAATACCATAATCAGAGACCAGATCGTTGTTAAGCACCGTAGTTTATGAAAAATATAAATCAATGTAAGATAAACAAACACTAAAACAGATTATATAGGTTGTCAAATGGCCAGGGTTTGAGCTCAAATGACGAGGATCACGAGGTATGTGCGTGTAGCCTTATGTGTGAGCGTTGTAATTCTAATATGATACAAACTTGGGAGACCTCTTCTGCTCATATGATAAACAGAAACACATGAACAGTGAAATAGAAGCCATTGAAAGAGAAAATAGGGGAGGAAGACAAAGATGGAAGGTGAAAGTAATATAGGAAGAAAAATAGGAGGAAGGGAATAAGCAGATATTAAGACAGAAAATCTAGAAGAGAAGGCATTGAAATGGTAAGAGAGAGCGAATTTGGTTCCGGTAGGCTACTACTGCTACAGATAATGCACGTGAATAAACAGAAACATGTCTGAAGATGTCTCACGTCTTATGTATGTGGAGAGTGCGAGAGAAATATGGACGAGGGAGTAGAAGGGAAAGTGAGGGAGAGATTTTTAAAATTGATTTTTGATTTTCAATTCATATGAAGAATTCAGTGCCAAGTTAGTCCTGTCTCAATATCCTGACAGAATTGCACAGGACATTAACTTGCATTTCATTGACTCCATGTCAGCATTCCTTCATCAACAAAAAGTAACTAAATTATCGTTACTACAGTTAAATATTTAGTAAAATTTAATTAACTATTTTCTTATCTCTTGCTTCATTTTGGTAATAAGGATCTATCTGTATTAGAATAGTTTGGTTATATAAATCCAACCATCTGGGTCATGTGTGCAGTAAAAACACTTTCTTGCAGAGAACTGCTGCAAAATAAACATAATCTAAAAAGTATTTATGGAAGACAGAGAAAGAATAAGAGAGAGGGAGAGAGAGCAACACACACAGAAGGGGATCGATGTCCGGGAGACAGAGAGAAAGAGAGAGAAGGAGAGAGGGAGTCCCAAGTCAGAGAAACAAGGAGAGATAGAGAGAGAGAGATAGAGAGAGAGAGGGATAGAGAGAGAGAAAGAGAGAGAGAGAGAGAAAGGAGAGAGAGAGAGAGAGAGAGAGAGAGAGAGAGAGAGAGAGAGAGAGAGAGAGAGAGACAAACAGACAGACCATGAGTGATGGAGGACAGCCCTGTTTAATCATCCGATTTCCGTGGAAGAGAAAAACACATCGATTCACGAATACATAAAGTGCAACACAAAGGCTGGAGGTCTGGTAATAGAGCACTCTACATTGGAAAAAGGGAGAAACCACTACCCACCACCACTGTTACAAATAAAAGAAGCACAGTGCCTGTGGCCAGACAAATATTATACCCATCTATGTTGCGGCCTACAACTTCCGGGGGTCTGACGACCTTGGGGACAAACGAGTCTGGCGATATCTGCCGTCATGACAGCTTCAGATAGACCGAACACGCAGGCTGAACACTGAGTCAATAGCGCTCAGAGATATCGTAGCCAAACATACACTGCACTCTTTAGATGTAGCTTGTCAATCAAATGGCTAAAATAGGTCAAGAGCAGGAGTGTTGTTTGCCTCGCGGTAGGAAACTAACGTATTTTATTATGTTGCCGCACAATTCAAGAGAGACACTTTTCCCATGAGAAGTAGGAGCGTGCCTCCTAGTATCTGAATTGTTGCTTCAAGTTGTATTTTTTGGTAAATGTTTTTCAGAATGACTAGTGTGTTGTAATTTATGTACCTCTTATCTTAGACCACGTCTATGGTGTATTTCGAGGTCTTATCTATAAATCCATCCTTTTGTCAGGATACAGCTATGATACGGATAAAAGTCACATTCAGCAAAGAGCACTCGTGGGTCCTTATCGAGAACTAACCGCCAAACATGTTGATGCTGCTTAGAGTGAGAGAGATACCTTAAGAGGCTACTATTTCACTGTGGATGTGTCACTGATTTATAGCCTGGTAGAAGCTAGTCAGGTTCTAGTTTAATACCTTCATTATACACCTGTGCACATTGTTCTTTTATCTCAACCTGGTATAAACGTCCATACGCTTAACATTAGGAACTCATACTCAACAGGCTTGCGTGTACGGTGACTCATACTCAATGGGTAATAAACATAAAGATATTTCCAGGCTGAGATAAAATAAAAAAATATTCATGTTTGGTCCGAGTAGCCGTTCACAACCTCGGAGCGCTTCGGAACATTCACTCGGCTATCGCTTCGTTCATATTACTGCGCACTCCAAACTCAATGGCAAACGGGGACACAGGCAAAATACTTATCAATTTCTTTCTTAATACTTACTGACCTCTGCTCTCTATATCATAGATATCATGTAGGCATAGCACGCCAGCCAAGGTCGGCGTGCCCGAATTGTACTTCGAATGGCAATTACAGGTGTGTTTTTTCCCCATAAATTTAAAACATCTTAAGGTGTATAATAAAGGGAAAACGGACCAGGCGTTTAATCCGATGATCATTACTCACGTTGGGACATGAGAATACACCCCTCTTGCCTGACGGCATAGGGGCAAGTATTTGCCAGTCCGTGAGTTCGTAATAATCTCATTGATGTAAGCTTTCAGTTCTAACTGAAAAGAAAATGATACATGGACTGGTTTTAGAACATGCATATGCCTTTTTCTCCACATGGTAAATCTGTTTTAAGTGGATATAAGCCTGAAATTTAGACCATCACAAAATATCCTTATGCAGTAAGATATTTCTTTAAGTTCTATTTTGATTATTGCCATATGATGCTGAAAATAGACATTGAGATTTACATCGTCATATTTGATTTTTTAAGACGTTCTCCAGTATAATTAAGAACAAGTCACAAGTTTCTTTTATAAAGAATAGGGCGAACAGAAGTGCAGATAGTTTACTAGAACAACTAAGTATGTGATGAATTGTTGGCCTGTCTGTGATGCCTGAATAAATATGTCATTTTGTGTGCGGATGTTGCCTTTTTTAAGCATGAAATACGCCATCAAATTCCTTCATCACACATTTTGTTTGTATAACCGTCAGAATGCTGTCACACTGCTATGATTCTTCACAACGGGGTTATTTCACTAGAAGTGTAGGCCTAATGATCCCCCTTTTACAATTACTCCCCTTGTCATTGTAATCATGTACATACTTAAGTGGATCTCTTTAGTCTTTGTGTTTGCAGACCCAGCTGATGATTAACACCATTCGCAGACACACATTTGGGGATAATGCCTTCGCGTCCCAAATAAACACGCCCACGACTAAACACGCCCTCTTTCTTCCCATCTCCCTATTATCGCTCACACCCATCTCCCCATTATCGCTCACACCCAAAACGTTACTTAGCCCTTCTGATGAGCAGCTCACGTGACTTCCGGTGTCGCCTCGAATGTTTGCCCACAATAGAAAGCTAAATAGGCGGTAGCGGGGCGCGGTATACGGCATGTCGTAAACACGGCGGTTGGCGGGAAGCGGCTCGTCAAGCCTTGTCATCCAGAATGATTTAGGCATACATCTGCTCCCGGGTAATTTCGACGACATACGATTTGACATGTAGGACCGCCGGAGGTGCGCTATAGTCAATATTTACCAGATGGATCCCAGTTATATTTATCTCTTTTT
This sequence comes from Alentia gelatinosa, assembly GCA_950022655.1. Classification (NCBI taxonomy): domain Eukaryota; kingdom Metazoa; phylum Annelida; class Polychaeta; order Phyllodocida; family Polynoidae; genus Alentia; species Alentia gelatinosa. The sequence continues at coordinate 18,039,553 of OX465585.1, read as the reverse complement.
CCTCTATTTTTTCCGCTATCATTTCTTTTTCTGCATCCTTCCTCCAGCAACGTGTTGTTGGCCTTGTATGTGAGTGCTACATGCTTTTGTAGGTGAAAAAATAGAGAGTTCGGAGTGAGATAAAAGGGCCGTGAAAATAGCAGATCAGCTTAATATGCATTCTGGCACGAGGACTGGATAAATGACGTCATATCCGGCGGATAACACGACGATTATGGAATGGATGGGAGATTGGGCGAGGGATACAAAAATGGGGGAGTAAATAATGCTGTTGGAATAAGCTTCGTATACGGACGTGCCTGAAGGGAACAGTTAGATGGAGATTACACACTTCATCTTTCCTGACCTTAGGCTTCATTTGCATAGCCTCCTGTTTTTTCTTGATTCCTTGAACTAAAAGCATCGCATCGTGACCAAAACATTCATTCTCGAAAGGACAAAAATAAAGTATTGACTCTTAAACAACATTTCACCTGTGAGGGAGATAAAGATTCATGTACGTTGAAGAGTAAGGTAAGCCATGGGTGATAGTTATGAAGGGGATTTTTCCATCATCTAATTGGTAACATCATCTAAGTTTTAAGACTTGGATCAAAAGTGAGCAGGTATTACTAAAGTCTGATAGATAAAATGGAATGGTGATCTTGGAATCATTTAGATCTTTCCAGTTTTAACAATTTTCTCAAAAATGATTTCAGGAGCAGGCGTCAGTTTTGGGCCGGCGTCATCTTTGCTGACCATTACAATAAAGGTCAAATCCGTTGGGAAACCCTTACAAATTGTCTTCAAATAAAATACTGTAAAATCATCTCAGACAAATAAAACAAATAGATACCACATTGCTATATGTCGCTGCTCGTGTCCCTTTCTAAAACCACAGGAGTCCAGGACACTTCAGAACGATAGCGTCAATTTTGACCTCTGGATATGTCGAATAGAAAGAGTGACTTCTGGGGTCGGCTGGCTGTGTAACTTATACATGTATACAACGAGGAAGGCTCGTTTTAGGGCAATGTTTTATTCAATCTCTTTCTCGTTCCCTGATCCAGCGTGAAGGTTATGCAAGTTGTTTCCACTTGTCCAATGTGTTATTCGCTCGTCTGCATGTCAGTCTGGTTTGGAGAGGTATGGATCTAGAGTACATGGTACGTCTAAACCATTGCCTTCCCTATATTTAGTCTGTATAATGGAACATGTTCGGCCATTCTCAAACGACCAGTCTCCTTTTCTCTTTGTGTGTTTGACTGGCACCATGCCATTACAAACTTCGAAAGGCAGCCCCACCTGGGCTTTCAAGTCACACACGCCCGTCAATTTACAGGTATATATATATATATATATATATATATATATATATATATATATATATATATGTGAAATATAAAGAGACGTTTATATAAATATAACCAGCCAGGAGTACCAGAAGATACTACCAGATGGCGCACCAGTCCGCTACCAGGACCCACAGCGCCCCTACCAGAGGGCATGGTAGTTGGTGGAGGACTAGGCATTGAGCCTCACAACTTCATTAACTGCCGCGCAGAACACTTCTCTCTCTACAATTTTTTTTTCAAGGAAGAAACTTTGACAGGCGACTTGACACTTTTCAACATGAGAAAGTGTTTAAAGTGCATGAGAGAATTTGACGCTCGGTCACATAAGGAATGCCCGTTTTGTCAAATTGCGGCAGAGGTAAATGAATTGGCTAAAGAAGACGAAGAAATCGAACGCGAAGACATCGCTACTTCGCTGGGCCGACCACGACGAAATCAAGATGGCGGCAACACACAGGGCACCGAAAGGGCACCGGCACCATGGTTAGCATCATTACATTTCGAAAACGCTACCATGCGGCAAGAAATGAGCGACTTAAAGCAGCAAGTACAATCATTAGTAGCAGCTATGGACCGTTTAGTTGTAAATGGTTCACAAAAACCCCGGGCAGAAGAAGACGAATTCTTCACCACACCACTACATTCCAGAGACGGTCGAGAAGCGGCAGTGAAAAGTCAAGGAGCGGCAATTGACTCGAGAGGGCCGGCAACACGTCTTCAAGAGCCCTTCAGAGCACCGATGCAAGACACCGGACGAGAAACGTCTACCCAACACGCACGACAAACGTATCCAACACCACGCTCACCATACTTCCCACCAGACGTAAAAGGAACAGGCATTACAGAATGCCCAGGGCACCACTGTGGAGAAACCAAAGCAAAACGTAAGTCGAAGTACTTTTCGCTCAATCCTTATTTACCACCACATGTCGACATACCAAACTATGACCAAATGTTATCTGCTAGTATGGGGTTACTGCGCAGTATGTCGCAGTCAGGTAGAGATACAACCGGCTATGCTGACCACATAGCATACCTGGTAGACAGGAAGGTAACTCACACAGGCAAATCACTTGTAGAGTACGACCAAGCTATGAGGGAGAAATGCGATAGATTAGGGGTTCAAGGTTTCGGATACGGAGACAGTTTTTTAACTGAGAAATATTTGAACTATGAAACCACCTTCTCTTTCGTAAATCTCAATAAGAAACTTAAAGAGTTGGAAGAAAAACCAAAGAGATTCGGGAGTAAGAAATGGCAAAATAGTCAGACTAATGAGAAAACACCAGGAGTGTGTTGGAAATTTAATTCTAAGGAAGGCTGTAGCTGGGTAAACTGCATGTACAGACACGAGTGTTCCCAGTGTGCGTCAAGTCACTCGGTATTGACTTGCCGCAAGACAAAGGTAGATCAAAAGGACAACAAATGAAAGGGAAGACCTCTAAACAGGGTTTTAACATGTTTGGAGGAAGATACTCATAATCTTGATGTGTACATTAAACCAGAGAAATGTATCGATTCTAACCATTGTGCGGGCGTGGGGGAACTCACGTTGGGACCGCAAAATTCCTGCGCAGAGGTCGTTCGTTGCGAAAGCATCGATTCTTTTAGTTTTAAGAATAGTAAAAGTTCAGAAGAATGTCTCACGAACAAGACTGGAAACTTTCATTCAGTTCCTCAAAGTGTAAATAGTGTAAAAGTTAGTGTTTCGCAAGAGACCGAAATCAACAAGTCAACCACCGGTGTCTCGGGTGACTCAGGTACAGTGCCGAAACAAAATGGCGGCGCCTTTGTGGAAAAGGAATTAGGTGACTGTAATGGAATGGATGGTTCCGTTAATATGGAGATATTAACAGGTGGCGTAAATGCCAAGGATATTATTACGGATTATCAAAAGATTTCGGGTTCTTTTGTTAATAAAGTAATTGGAGAAACTAACTTCACAGATTATCGCTCATGCGAAGGTGAATGCACAGGCACACACACTATAGGAGGTGAACCAAATCAGTTAAAATACTGTGGTTTCTATGATGAATGTTTTCAAAATGGTTTATGTGTGGATGTTAATGCTAATTATATTTTATCAGGAGTAAAATATGGTTTTCCTATTGTAGATGACAATTTTGATGGTTGTTATTACAGGAAAAACTATAGTAGCATTTACAATTCAGAATTTAAACATCAAATGGACGAGACAATTGAGAGAGAGTTGAAAGAAGGTAAAGTAACAAAGGTTGAGGAACCCCCTACTTGTATCCATGCAATGGGGGCTGTGAGAAAGAAAAGCGAAGGCAAGTTACGACCCATAACTGATTGCAAACAACCATATATGGAAAGTATTAACAATTCCATGGAATCTGTGTGTGAAAAATTTTCATATACAAAAATTGATGATATAACTGATATTATGGAAAAAGGTGATTTTTTCGCAGTTGTAGACATAAAAGATGCATACCGTTCCATACCAGTTAAACCTGAACATAGAAAATTCCAAGGTTTTAAATGGGATACTCAGGGGGGGGGTGATGCAGAAGTATATTTTGAATCTAATCGCCTGGTCTTTGGTTTACGTTGTGCCCCGTTTATTTTTTCTCAAGTTTCTGAATTTATCGTCAGATGTGCAAAAAGAAAAGGAGTTCACCATATTTTTGGTTACTTGGACGATTTTTTGGTGGTTGGTAAAACAAAATTAGAATGTCAAGAAAATTTAGATGTTTTAATTTCTTTGCTAAAAGAATTAGGCTTCGAGATTTCTTGGCATAAGTTAATTCTTCCTTCTCAAGTAGTCACTTACTTAGGAATAGAATTAAATAGTGTAGAAATGACAGTTAGTCTACCTAGAGATAAGTTAGATAAGGTACAAAAATCAGTTAATGATTTTTCAAAGAAATTAACAGCGAGCTATCATGAAATAGCAGTGCTAACAGGGATATTAGCACATGCTAGTACGGTAGTACGAGGAGGTAGAACCTTCTCTAGGAGATTGATAAATTTCCAGAAATACATGAAAGATAAACTCAAACATTGTAGAATACCAGAATGGTTAAGAGACGACATTGTTTGGTGGAAATGTTTTCTAGAAATCTTCAATGGTTCAGAAAAAATCATTATTCCAAGACAAGAATGTGTTTTTGAAATGGAAACTGACTCATCAATGTCTGGATTCGGAGGTAGATGGGATACAGACTGGATTTTCGGAGTCTGGGGATCAAAATTAGATCTCGTTCCCGAAAATCACAAATTATCCCACCACTGGGTTAGGCCTCCATCTGAAAAATTTGAACATATTATAAATATTTTGGAGTTATGGCCTATAGTGGTAGGATGTCAAAGATGGGGTCATTTATGGAAAAATTCTCACATCCATATATTATCAGATAACACTCAAGTAGTGCAAGCACTAAACACTGGCAGAAGTAGAAATGTAGATACAATGAAATGGCTAAGAGAAATTTTTTGGATCAGTGCAATAAACAATTTTCATTTATCAGCTAGTTATATAAAATCCGAAGATAATATAATTCCAGACTTTCTTTCCAGACTATACGATAAAAAGGTTAAAGTCCAAATTCCACCTTGGTTAACAGACAGTCTTTGTTGTTTCTAGGTCTGGAAAAGAAGATGAAAGAGTACCAGTCATCATGGATGTCTGCCAATACTAGTACAACTAGACATTGCCAATGGAATCATTTTATAAAGTTTTGTGATGAATTTAAAGTTATTCCCTTACCAGCCAGTCTTAACACAATTTGTTTGTATTTAACTTTCATGGCTGAAAAATTTAAATATAGCTCTATATTAAATTATTTATCTGCAGTATGGGTCTTACATAGAGTTAATAGTATTCCTCACATAGACATTAATGACTTTAAAATTAAACAAACACTTCTAGGAATAAAAAGGTCAATAGGTTCTGAAGTTAAGAGAGCAAGACCTATCACAAAGGAAGAATTATTATTAATTTATGATAGCTTGGATATGTCTCTAACAGAAGACATTGCTTTTTGGTGTTGTTTGATTTTAGGTTTCAGAGGTTTACTTAGAAAATCTAATTTAATTGAAGAAGGTTTCGCTATTACAATTAATAATATTTCATTTAAATATGATTGTATAATTATAAAAATTGTTAGGTCAAAAACCATTCAATTTGGTGTTCTTTTCTGCCATTCCTTTCAAAAGGCTTAGGAATTCTCCTTTTTGTATTTATTATTATATATGTAGATTATTAGAATTGGTTGATTATACTACTCATAATGGTCAATTGATTTCATATATGAAAAATGGTTTATTGACAAAAGGTACTTATTATTGGTTGTCGACTAGATTACGTAATTGTTTGGTGGTAGATGGATTGAGCGAAGCTACTTCGCATTCTTTGCGCAGGGGAGGTGCCACCGCTTTACACCACATCGGCATCCCCCTGGCAGACATCAAAGAACTAGGAGACTGGTCCTCATGGACAGTATTATTATATCTCCAACGTTCTCTACAGAGCAAAATGGAATTGGACAATATTATATCATCGAAACTTTTTGATTGAACTCTGTGTTGGCGGTTGGCGGTTATTATTATTTCATATTATTTCAATTATTCACATAAAGTGATTCATATATATATCATAATAAATATGATTAACGCCAACCACAGAGTCAATCATTTGTTCTTTATATATTCCATGTTCATATTATACAGATCCAGATCGGAAGGCGCGGTTATGTGAAATATAAAGAGACGTTTATATAAATATAACCAGCCAGGAGTACCAGAAGATACTACCAGATGGCGCACCAGTCCGCTACCAGGACCCACAGCGCCCCTACCAGAGGGCATGGTAGTTGGTGGAGGACTAGGCATTGAGCCTCACAACTTCATTAACTGCCGCGCAGAACACTTCTCTCTCTACAATTTTTTTTTTTTTTTATTTTTTTTTTAAATATTTTTATTATTTTTATATATATATATATATATATATATTATAGAGGATGCCCACGAAAGTTTAGGGTCTGAGCCCGTATCCCATCGAGTTTGAATCACATAGTAATTACTATGTGATTCAAATGAGATGGGATCGAGCTCTGACCCTAAACTTGAATGCGTTTCTGAATTTATCTCACCCTCAATATTGACTAATGGGCTAACATTTGTAACATTATCCCCCATTGGATATTTTTCCTGAATATCTAATGGGCGTTAGATACGAGTTCCCAATGTTAAGTCTATGGAGAAAAAATATCTTGGGTGAGATAAATATATATATATTGTAAGAAAATGTTTCCATTTTTCTGGGATGGGAAAAAGTGTCGGGAGACACCCCCTCTTGGCGAAGTTGGGGCTTCTCCCCTTTTTATGGGAAAACATGTATATAATGTAGCGTGTCGTTAGGACAAACCCAAATAAGTAGTAAGTCAAGTGATCAAGTGTTTAACAGCTTATATTGTCAATGAACGGTACATCACAAGTCCTGGTGTCAGTCAATTCAGTCACGGCGGGGCTGGAGCCCACAGACCTACAACGTCTGAGTCAGGTGAGAGAGCGCAGCAGGGCGAGAGGAGGCGGAGCCGGCCAAGTCCCGTCAGTCTCCTATAAGGACCTCATCGGAAAGGCTTTTTCGATCAGAGTAGCATCTTCTAAAGAAGAAACCGTAACGAATTGGTGTGGAGGAATTGGCAGATATACAATTAAATGTCAGCTGTTAATGGGACAGTGGCAATGAAGACCCACTTTAAAACCTGACCGATCCTACCCTGGGCTGCCATACTGCTAACCGGTATAAGGACTTCAAGCCTCTCACCCTCACATTCGTGGGATCTCATTCAGACCTGAAGACTTCTGTATAACATAAACGCGCTATCAAAAACCATCTACACACCTACATGGATGCTAAAAGAAGCCGATGGAGGCTGGAGCCCACCATGTAACTGTTTATAAAGCAGTCTACACTTCCTCACAAACAACATAACCGACATTTCTGATATTCTGGGTTTCTGTGCGCACAATACACTGACACCTCATAAGGTGTTTTATGTTTCTCAGTCGAGTTGCTCAAGGTGGCCCCTAATACGAGGTTGAGAAGTCTGTTGGCTAATAAAATACTGGGTATATATCTCACACATGGGGTGAAATCCAACATATAACAGAGGAAGATAATTCCATTTAAAGCAAAAGCGTTCCCTTACGCAGTGTTTTCCCTTTATGTAGGGTTATATATATATATATATATATATATATATATATATATATATATACACGCAATGGACGATGGTTGATTGTATGGCCGGTTGGTGTTTGAACATTGAACATCATAATGAACATTGAAAACCCGAATGAATAAAAGGTATGGAATCACGATGTTGAACGTGTATGTGTCCCTCTGTATTATATTCAAATGTAAGTGTGTTGAAACCTTTTCGTGAGGGGCCTACTTGTAGTCCCTTTCAACCCGACTGGTTTTGGACACCGCATACAGCTAAATAGGGAATTCATTGAAACTTAAACAGCTAAATAGGGAATTCATTGAAACTTAAACAGCTGCATCAGTAGTCAGTCGCCCGAACTTGGCACTGGATCAAATGTGATGGAAATTGAAAATCTAGCATATGGGAGTTACGCACGAGAGAAAGGCATGATTTGATGAAAGATTCCAATCTTAATTTAAATCAAACAAGTTGTGCATATTAGGAGCAAGTAATCCTTGAAAGGTTATAAGGTTTTGACACACAAATCACGTTTGTAGATTCCCTAGTGTATATCATAAACGCCGGAATATGGCCATGCCTCTCGCTGAGTCCTAAAACGACGTCTACCACCAAACCAAGCTTCCGTTCTGTACACTGTACACAAAGTAATGACTCAGTACCACGCGATTTGTTTTTGAATGGCGTGTTTTCAATGATTTATAAGTATATGATAAGTAGACATAGTGAGTGTGTCTAAATTAATCAGTTCCTTGTTGATTTTGGTCGGACATAATCTCCTTGGCCTTTGAACTCTGAATATTTCTGACCAAAACAACACGACACAGAATTCATTCAGGCACACTATCCATGTTTCCATATGTTATTTGTATTGGTACTTACGGCAACTCATTTCACAAAAAGTTGTGTGTATAACAACGATCCCTGGAGCACCCCGCCTGCGTTACTAGTCCCCCGTATCTATAGGCCATTTCCCAACTAGCCGACGAAAACGGCACCGATTCTGGGTGAGTGCAGTGTATACTTTGTTCCTCCTGCATTTTACATGTCCATACCGATCTGATATTCATGCTGAGTCTCAACGATGAAATCAAAGCGTTTTCATTTTGTCACGTTGATTGCCTTATTGCATAATTTACTCCAAATTAATCGGTGTCCATTTCAAATGCCAGGCTTTTTCTATTCACCGATCCAGCGGCGGTTTACACAAAATCATCGATTGGTGGTTCCCAACAACAGAATGTGTGCGGAATAATCGGCCAATTGAAAATATATTCATGTGTATATCTAAGTGTGTGGCCCTATGCCATCATAAGGTCAGAGTTTTTTTCAACCAGATTCTCTTTGTGTCTGCCCAACACGAAGCTACGCATCACACTGTGGGCAGCCATGTTCAAAGTCGCTCACCGCTGTCCGAGCTACAAGTCCGAGTTGCCGCAGGTCGGTGTCCGCGGGAACACTGCCATATAGGGGACAAAGCCATTGTTAGTTCACGAAGCAGTCACTAGGTGGTCGGGGGACAAACCTGTATTCTGGCTCTTTGTTCTTACAAAATTCAACTGCCTTTCAATATTTTACCATGGTTCCCTTGACTCTCTACACCTATCCCAAAGCAGGATGACATAATGATTAAACCCAAGACATGATATTTTCCATATGGAACACTTTATATAAATATGTGAGCAAGGCTAAAGTTGTGACATTTCCCAATTATCACTCACTACTTTTTCACCTCCTTTAGTGAAGAACACCTACTTTTTCACCTCCATTAGTGAAGAACACCTACTCGGGGGGCGTCATGGCGGCGCCCATGGATCATAGGCTATATGCCGTATACCTCCACTCTCCTAGCACATTATGTCAGCAGGTCCCGCAGCTGAATCTTATAGAGGAAGACCAAGAATATTTTTTTTGGTACAATTTCTTTATTGACGTATCATTTGTTTACATACAAAATATTTCCATAACATCCATTTTTATCGTCAACAAAGACGGACTCCTGTCAGCCGTGGCCGTTAGCCGTTGCTGGTTTTCATCAGGTGCCGAAATATCTTATTGATACATGTTTGTCTGAGTCGTCTTATTCTAAATCATTACAGTTTGTATAATAAGTACAGTACATTGTATTACAAAACCCATGTATATGTATATATTCATACTGGTATACTTTCCAGCAGGATTTTCTTTGTGATGGACTTAAATTCTATATACTCTTCAATCTGCCTCAGATTAGGTGGTAGGGCATTCCATATGATATGTGTGTGAACGGAGCGGCGTCGGTGCAGACGCTGGAATTACTCTCTCCAAACACCTGAGGGTATTAACATGAGTTGAGAGTGATCTAATCTAATAAAAATGGCTGAGATGAGCTCAGGGAGAGGTGGAAGGTGGATCAAGAATCATCAGCAAAGAAAAGAATATATGATCGTCTGTCCACACATGCTTCAGGGGGGGCCTCTAGTAAATGTAACCCCTATCCAAAAGCAGGAGGCATATTTAACGATGAAGGTTGTATAAATGTAACCAAGATGGTGTGGAAGTGTGGATTGTGATGAAATATGTAAACCCATATAAGTGTCCGGTTTAAAGTTTTTCTTAATGTCCAATATAATTTGCAATGCACACATGTACAGGAATGGTGTACATTGATGGAGTTGCAAGTATTAAAAGACAAACAGGATTTTTTTTAATGAAAAGTTAGTTTTTAGTCAAGTCTACTGTCAGCAAAGCATGCCGTGATACTCCTAAGATGTGGAATATCCACTCCAGGGCCTCACATGATGTGACTGCTCTGGGAAATTATCTTAACTTGGTATAAACGTCCATAGGGTTTACGTTAGGAACTCGTACCCAACAGGCTTGCGAGTATGGTAACTTATATTCAATGAGCGATAAACAGATGACTTGTACAAACTAAGATTAACATATCAGAAACATATGAAATCGTAAACTTGGACAGTATTCCCGATTGGCATCCCTTTTTCTTTTTTCTTTCTTTCATAGGAGATTTATTTAATTTAAAGCTGTGATACATTGAGACATCCATGGTGGTTGTCACTTCCATATTCGTTTTTCTTACAACAAACTATCAAAATGCATTTGAAGACAATATTAAAATCCAGCATCTTAATTTAGATGACAACAGCATTTACATATTGTTTTCTCCATTATTGATATCTATTTAAGACATTAGCATCATCATGATGTTTTCTCCCTGTTTTTCCTTTTCCCATACATTGAAATGATTCATTTCGAACAAAGTATATCTTTAAATGAGTACATGGAGTAATCATAAATCAAATTAGATATAAAGCAACCAATCTACAATACACATAAGACTGACATTTCATAGATGACACATGCTACAGACCGATAGGCAGTTAAGTCCTTTGTAAATTTACCTTTAGTGCCACATTTGTATCTGATTTGAACGTTGATTTATACCATACCAGAGACAAGACGTTCACTGATAGCCCTTTCTCTCTTTAGTGGAACCTCTCTTGCCACCAGATGATCAATACCTATTCGAGATGTTCATACACTTCCAATTTGCACATTATTTCATGCTCTCTTTCTGTGGAAGAACGCCATCTTGTTTGGTGCGCTTGAGAATATTCTCTTGGCTATCGCTTCATTCAAATTCATGTGTGCTGCAAACTCGATGGCGAACGGGCATAAAGGCCAAACACTCCTCAGTTTCTTTTTTATTCCTATATTGTTTCATTTTGGACTTCTCATTTTATTTCGATTTCATGTACTAGAGCTATTCAAAGTATCAGCACAAGAAATATTCGATAGATTAAATATACCGTTTGTCTATGAAAAGTAAAGCAGCGGCTTTGTGCTGACCTTTCACCCCACGCACACGTGACCTTCAGCACGAGAACAACGTTCCTGTGAGGTCTCTCTCCCCCTCCCTCCCCCCAGAGGAGCTACACGAGTACCTCCCGACCCTGATTGTGCTGGGAGAATGTTATTACCGCGTTCTGGAGCCCGCGACACCAACCTGGAGAAGAGGGCTTTCCCTAGACCCAGGGGACTTCTCCCCTCACCTCCAGGGCAGGCCTGTAAAGCCCTCCATTAGCTCAGCTAAGCCTGGAAATTGCTCCCACACGCCCTGGAGGCATCCATGCCCAGCGCCAGCCCCCACCACAAGGGTCAGAGCAGCCTGATCGCCTACACCTATTGAATACTCCTCCTGGAGGGATTTCGTGGTGGAATGCAGCAGGGAAGGCGGGGTTACCGGAGGGGTTTTAGGTGGAATCATTGTATTAACTCCCTGAGAGACATGATAAGACCATCTATCTACACGAAATGCAGATCCTCTGGGTATCAGATGGGTTGGTGATTGATAGAGCAAGTCCTACCTACATAGAAAACAGAACTTCAGTCTTCTTCGTCTTTAATACTGTTTGAAAACCCCTTTAGTTTTATAGCTAGTACAAGAAATCCAAAATGGAAGACAACATTGAACTGTGTAGGAATTACCTAATCCCTCTGACTCAATCCCTCTGGTCCATAATGACCTGCTTTGCACAGTAGACCTCTGTTAATTAAATATCTGATTGGGTGACATTTATCTCAGTTATAGAAATATATTCAGGTTCTATTTTTGTTATACAACTAGTTATAGCTCGGCTGTAGGAGCCTGCCCTAGGTTTCTTTGATTAGTCAGCTATAAACATGTCACCACACACAGTCAGTTTACATGTATGTACATGATACGCGGAGAAACCTCTGATACATGGATGTGCTTGGAGAGTGCACCTCACGCACCGCCGTAACCTCTTTCCTCTCGCTCCATCATTGTGCTTGGAGCTGAGACGGCAGGTAATTATCACAGGCAGGAGTCTCACCTGTGTCCACAGCCTGGGCAACAGATGCCTCCTGCCACCTAGTGACAAATTAGCAAATTATATTGCCTTGGGTGGAAAACGCTGTGAAGGGAGAGAAAGGGCTGCTTCGGCGCATGGGTGGGCTCAGAGAGTTCTCCGAAAATACTGAGCAAAATGAAAGTATGTAATCATTATCCCATCCCTTGTATTTCTTACCCATAGACTTAATATTGGGAACTCGTACAAAATACCCATGGAGTATTGTGTAAAAATGCTCAATTAGCAATGGCATCATAAACATTAGCCAATTAGTCAGAGATTGGGGTGAGATAAAAGTTGAACCGCACTCAATCCATGGCTGTTGAGAATACGCTTTGCCTTATGAAATTACTCCATAACCAACACTCATGGCATTTTGTCAGCGACTATGCCTCTCGGTGCAGTTCCTTTTTAGAAGTTCACCATTCAGCAACACACAGACCCGCATTGAAACATAGACAGAGGTAAACATGTACACAGATATAGAATCATAGGTCACAGTTACCACCTACATACAATCATATATCCACAGTTACGTACATAGACACTGGAATCTATGTATTATATATATGATATGTATATACATGTACATATGTAAGTATAAATAAATGTTTACATATACATACTGAGGGCCAGACATTCCCATTCCAGCTCACACATGCTTGCATATATACATACATACATACAGGTGTACCATCGACAAACATAGAGAGATCGATACAGACATGGCCATCCAGACACACACAGATACACAGACATCTACAATATGGTTATAAAAGCCAGAGTCACTGCCACATCGTCTCCAGATAAAAACGTTAAAGTGGGAGCCTCGCCTCATTTCATTTTTGTTGTTTTCACTTTTTTTTTATCATTTTGTGTGTGTCTTTTTTATGTCCACAGAACACTTGCGGGAATTGAGACACACAACGTGGCCAGTGAAGAGGTCCAGGAACCTAAATGCCCAAACTAGGAGTAAAAACCCGTGCTTTGAAGCAGATTTAGGAGGGATTCGCTGCGGTAACTCCATGTCACCTCAGGGCAAGCTTCCCCTCCATGATTAGTATATATGTTGGCGCTTGTAACCGGCGGTCCTGGGCTTGGCGCAGAGGGCAGGTGGGCGATAATCGGAGACATTGTGTTCCACTCGCGGAGGTTGGAGGTAGCGGTAATTACAGGTAGAACACGCCCTGGAGGAACCGCCTCCCGACATGTCATCAGGTCGACCAGGAGCCACAACTCACTCAGCTTTATCGGGCCTGCCAGGTGGACTGATGTCTGATGTCAAGGACTAAGAAGGAACTGCATCAAGAACCTTATTCTCTGTAAATATGCTTTAAGTTAGTAGAAAATAGGTCAGAGGATCTAAATTTGTGTAGATGTAGTATGGTTGGTTTGTGTTTCTAATCTGATGTCTTGCTATTGTCGATTCATGCGACCTCATTATGGAAGATCGCCTCTCTTGTTCTGGCGGATATTGTTGCTATAACTTGTGTTGTTGAATAAAGGAAAAATGGCTATATAGCAAAAACCAAAACGAATGGTGTATTTTTAGTGGCGATGGATCGAGTGCGGTTCAGATCTGATCTCACCCTTATCATTGATTGATTGGCTATAAACATTTGTGACATCATCGCCCATTGAGTATCTTTTTATAATACTCCATTCGTTTCGGGTACGATGTGGCATTTATAACTGACGACGAAAAGGCCACCGATTACATGAAGACTACACAAAAATGGGCATGTGGTCCTCATTAAGAATTTCCTTAGACAATAATCGTTGACTCACAAGTTTCTTCCTGACGACCGATTATGTGTTCCATGTGCACCGATTATTCAATATCTACAGGGCCTGACAGGCCTGACAAACTTAAACTAGTGCCGAATATATATATCGGTGGCGGTCCCAAAAAAGAAACACTGCTGTTTTAAATGGAAATAAAGGCAGTCACCAACCGATTTATTTTCACGGCCAAGGATTATGTTAACCCGGATTGATTTTGTCGGTGGCCTCAAAAGGTGGTCAGTGGTGTCATATTGCGTATATTGCGTTATAAGAAGGAAACCCACGAGATGAAAATAGCTTGTTCCGTACTCCACCGAGTTTGTCTTCAGAGTAATTCACGAAGCGAAGCTGAGTGAATTACTCTGAAGACAAACGAGGTCGAGTGCGGACCAGGCTTTTTCATTGAGTGGGTTTCTGATTTTATTATCCACCTAATACAAAGTGTCCATAGAAAAAACATAGGGAGTGTGTATGGGCATACCCGGAGCATACAGATATGTTGTATGCTCCGGGTTGCAAAATCCGGCGCATACGGAAAATAGTGCATATGAAAAATAGTGCGCACCTAAATTAACTAATATCAGTACGCCACTTGTCAGGAAAAGGTGGATAATAAATACAATATAGACTGGTTCCAGATAAAAGCGGTTGTATGCTCCTCGGATTTGCCTCTGCGCAACATCCTCGCATACGCTCGGATATTACTGCGCGTCAACTCCTCGGAGCATACAGCCACTTGTATCTGAAACTAGTCAATATTGTGTATTTATCTCACCCCGTATAACATTATTTATTGATAAAATGAATCACTAGATTAGCCATTGAGTATTGGGTACACGAACCTCACGGCCGTGGAGTACGAGTTCCTAATGTTAAGCCTATGGAGAAAAATACCGGAGTGAGATAAAAGTGAGATTCACACGTTGGGGTTCATGTACCTCACAAGGTGTTTGTCTGCGACAAATCCTGCCGAGATTCTGTACTCTAACACGATCTAAATTATAGGGTTTCATTTCTCTGAGACATGCTTTTCCCCTGCAATTGTTGAGACATGTACTCCTAAAAAGGAACAGAATCTCATGAGATTTTGGACCCTGTGAGGCACATTAATCCCACCGTTTGTATTTCACTTTAGAGAAATGAGACCCCACCTTTCAGACACGAAGACTTTGTTTCAGTACATAATCTCAGTGGGATTTGTCCCAGACAAATACACTGTAAGGTACATGAATTCCACTTTAGGACTCAGGAACCGAATAGTCTTTGGTAGGCATTTCCTGTTCTTGACACCCCACCACTTAAAAATTATCTTCGTACTTTTAACTTGATTCCTTCAACATTTGGCTCCTTCATCATTTCTTAATTGTCATTCTTTCTGCATTGTGTTCTATTCTTGAAAGTTTCATTATTGTGAAATAGTCGAATTCCTCCCCAATAGTGCAGTGGAAAATTAATGACTGCAGAGTGCAATTTCAGCAAGGATAACAGAAGATAACCCAACAAGATCTAAACCAATAAATGTAGGAGGAGCAAGCAGCTTATGTTTTTATAGTTAAGTGGCATTGGGATTCCTCCTGAGAATACTTCGATCTTCGTGATGCCTGATGAATGAGAGCCATGGACAACCGACTGAAGGCAAGTTTTAGGATTTTGTCACTCAGTATTAGATCTGTCCGTAATAAATAACCAGCCCCATGTTATAGAACCTTTTATAATACACATCTTACAACTACAGGTGCATGGTTGTTTTCAATCGTGTCCAAAATCATTGAATATGCACGTCCTTTTCCTGAAGTAATCAGTCGTTCCCTAGTGTCACAGATGCCATATGTTTGCACACAAGGTGCAGAGAGTTATACAATATATGTCAGTAATACGAGACAGTAAGTACCATCTTTATAAACATAATTAATTCAGGAAGAAAGGTAACTGGGCATGCACAAACTGTAGAGGCTTTCCCCGGGCGATAATGTAAGATTTTGGCAAACGCCAGACGCCCTCGAGGAGCTAATGTAGGTACATAACAAAAGGTAAATTACATCCTTGTTCTGGAGCTTTCCAAGGTTAGATGTACGTACCTAGACATGTTTGTTTTCTGTCTCTCCACCGCCAAGTATAGAAAAAAATAATTAGAAAAATGGACCTGCTAAAGAGCTGTGGCTCAGACTGCGACACTGTTATTGAGAAACAAATTTTCAACCAGATCCGACGCAGATTAATCTGTATATTAGAAAAAAAGATTCAATAAAACCTACTATCAATAAAACAGACAACAATTCCGATACGATTTAGAAAACAGCAACTCTATGGAGGGATCCAGATCCAGAACTCTTCGTAATTCTGCCAATGAAAAATCTGATATGTAGGGAAAAAACAAAAAACATCCATATTGCCTAGTATCACGTAGAGTGAAATTTAACACCTCATCTGTAAAGTGCATCGATCATTTAAATATATACCTTGTGATGACTGAATAAATCATGGAGTGGTACTTTTTACGTTTTTAGTTATATTGATTTTTGAATATGAATGCATACGCTTCAGGGTTTCAAATGAATGCAACCTCCCTAAGGCAGTGCTCCACTGTGCCGATTCATGTTCTCCCCTGGTTCTCTCCCCGCTCTTCACTATATTGCAGCATATTGTTTTCCCCACTATCTTACCGTAATCGGTGGTGTTGCTCCATTAGAGGGGACCCCCACCTACCACGATAGGCCACGACATGCTTCCCGATCGCTACGATTTGAAATAGCGAAATCGTGACCTATCGGGAGGTCCCCGAATCGTAGACCTCTGTCGTGATCCAATCGGTGAATCATACACGCTGACCACGATATCTTCCCGCTAGGCTACGATACCCAACGACAGGCTACGAAATTTCCAACATGTTGGAAATTATCGGGACCTCTACGATTGGCGTTTTCATAGCAG
Source organism: Alentia gelatinosa (assembly GCA_950022655.1). Taxonomy (NCBI): domain Eukaryota; kingdom Metazoa; phylum Annelida; class Polychaeta; order Phyllodocida; family Polynoidae; genus Alentia; species Alentia gelatinosa. The sequence goes on along the minus strand of OX465585.1, from coordinate 18,022,435 downwards.
CCTATCGTGAGCTGTCGTGGACGGAATCGCAGAAACCTGTCCCACCTACCACGATTTTGCCAGACCTCACGCTAGAATCGGAATGGTGTCGGGAAGGCCAGCATAAGGCCAATCGGGACCAGAATCGTGGTAGGTGGGGGCAGGCTTTAAAATGTTCCCCTCCCGCAAGGATTGTTTTTTGTCAGTCTCTCCTCAATTGGCTCTGAATTGGAGGTCTGACTCCATTGGGCTCCATTAATGCAATAGTGGAGATACCCACAATTAGGTGCCAATTATCATGCCGTCTGGTGGTATTGGTCACATTATGTGCAATAGGCAAGTTGCCCATTCAGTTGCTAGAAGATGGGTTGGCTGCATCACACTATTGCTGTCAAAGCAGATCAATTCTATTACAGTCAGAATCCACCAATTTTGGCGATTATTTGCTTTATTTGCCCAAATTAGACCTTTATTTATTTTAAGAACTTAGTTTTCGAGCACTGCCACTACTACTTCAGCAGCGCAGTGTCCGTCATCTTGGATTTGTATGGAAGGGTGATTGACAGCTCTTCAGTTTCCACTATGTGTATAATGTCAAAACGGATTCACAATCCTGCAATATTTCCTCAAAAATGAAAATGCCTCTTCGAGATATGCATTAGTGCACTGGGTTGCATCCTGAGGTGTGTAAGGACCGTGATCCCCTTTTCTGTACCCAAAACTCGATTATGACGGAAGCCGATCTGCATAGTCTAGACATTTGTCTACAATACAGGCCTTCCCGATTCACTTAAAATCTTGGATATTCTGCATCGTAAAGTCAACATTTTGTTGTAGTAGCTGGATGCCGGGACTTTCTATAAAACAACCTTAATATAATAATATGTGATGGAACTGTACAAAGAGGTTCTATGGGAAAACAGAAACAAAACACATCATATCACATCACATCCTGTATGATGTGATATGAAGAAGACGTGAAACCTATAGAGTAGATACGTTACTGCTGCGAAGTAGAATGATTAATGTGATATGATGGTCAGCATCATAGTCTTGCAAAGAATTGAATCAACTAGGAAAACATCCCGGTTGACAATGAGCCTTAAGTTCATGTACTCATTCTGTATCAAGTTCTGTGACTTTTGAAACTGCCCTAACACCGTAATTAAACTTAAAGTTTGGAGTTTGTCTTTTGTATGATACCCAAACCTGATTTCAATACATATACAAACACCAACAATACGCATCCAACTGCCTATTACAATGTTACATTCAGGTATGGTATCAAGTGTCGAATAAGGTGTGAAGAGAATTATAGTTCATGTCTTCCATCTTTTCTGGGTGTATCAATGAATTGATATGTCCTCTATACACAACACCATTGCAGGTGTGAGAAAAGCACTTCCAAGCCATCAATCATAAGAAAATATGTTTTGTATATGTCATATTAGAGACAGCTTATGTTCAAGTAGCATAAAGCACAAAGAAATATGACCCGTTTTTCATTTTGTCTTCTGTCCTGCTTTGTGGGGAATTGTCATCGCATACAAGCACAGCCGCTCAAACAATAAAAGTGGCATTTACGAGTAAGTTGATACAGTAAAGGGAGCTAGATACGCTCATGAACAAAGTCCGTGTCCGCTTTCAATGCTCATCCGTACATAATGGTTTCTTGCCTTAAGGGATTCGCTGGTACACATTTTTTTCTGTGGTTGGTCTCATTGGTTGAACACCTTTTGGTACAGTAACATCTGCAGCATCCAGTCATTATAAACGCGTGGGGTGAGAAAGGGTGAGCGAGAACGAACACTGTGGATGTAAATTGAAACATAAATCGGAGATTAAAAGAGGGACCACCAGACAAGAGATTGCTCTGCAAGGTGTATGGGTGTGATACGGTGATACTTTAGTCGCCTCTTCCCGGTTCGACAAGCGGGTCAGGGCAGCTATTCATTCAGTTAGCACGGGATCGTATTGCATTAGCTCGGTATATATTTTGGTGTGATGTGTGCCTTGAAAATGCTATCGGACACAAAACCAAAAGGATACATTTATGTAGCTCAACTGCCTTTCAAAGCGTTCTTTTTGATTGATAAATTACAAATTCTGCCTACAGTTCTTCTAATGTGCAGAAGAATTATAACAGTGTTGGATTTTCAAACGGATGCAATATGTACAAAAATAATCGAATAAAGAGAGGCCTAGAGCAGCAGAAGGAGGGAAAAGAGGAGAAAATACTGTATTATTAAGACAGTTCGCTTATAAACCATAGTCCAGAAGAACGTAGTAACAAACTCCACTGTTTAGAGACAGTTTAATAAATAGAATGAATTATTATATAGTACACAATCAAAGTTCAGAAACAACATATTATATTCCGAGTATGATCTCCGTATGATATCATATTTTGAGTATGATCTCTGAATATATAACCTGCCATTAGCGGTTCACATAACTCCAATTATGCTTTGGTGTTAATAGGTTCTTGTATGTTGCTCTTAATATACAAGTAGAAGATACATATTTTAGGAATAGCTCACATTCTTTTTGGTTATGACATTATTAAATACGTCTTACAATGAGGATATGAAAAGCGATTCCTTTTTTATTTATCCAGGACTTTGAAAGCTTTGCGATGGCGTAGTGGTGCATCTGTCTGGACCCTTATAAATATTCCTTCCACGTTTTATTTGCAGATATGACCATATGCATGGCATTGCTTTCTGATCACTCAAGCTGCTTTCATCTTATAAATGATGTTTATTCAGGAAGCAACTGCAATGGACAAGAAACTGTTTGATGAGTTGGTCACGTCTGAGTGACTTTTGACAAGTCACGTGATCAAGATGATTCCTTTTAATACAGCGGGCCGTGTTGGATTCCCCTGTCGACGACGAGTTCTCGCCTTCTCTCGCGTGACTGACGCCCAACTCTCGCGAGGATCGACGAGACTTGATTTGCCAAGTAAGGCGGGTGGCGAGTGGCACTCTTCTGTCACGGAGGGCGTGGAATTCAACAGTGATGTCGCTGGTTTCCGGAAAGCGGGCCCTTTGGGTAGCAGCACCTGGCGGGAACCAGCGCTGCCGTCCTCCGGCACGGATGTCAAGGGGAGTGTCGTAAAAGCGGACGGCGTCTTCAGGCCGGCTCTGTCCATTTGTCGGGCGCGTCGAGCCTAATAGGCTTTCACGCGACGGAGACCGGGCAAGGCGTTCAATATTTAACCTCCCTGGCGTGTGCGACACCGGAAGTTGACACTTTTATGACACCGAACCCATCGACGTGCGATAACGTTCCGTGCTGAAAACCGGTCGCACCCAGCTCGTTCACGACACCGTGTCAGACACAGAAGCGAGGCTGTCCCAGGTGGCAGCACCGAGGTGTGGCTTTCTGATTAGACTAAAACTATGGTCTTCACGCTCTCCGCGCCAGCTAGGTGGCAGCAGCAGTGGCGTGACGTAAGGACGCTGCACGTCATGTCCGGCACATATCGTCAGGGACGAGACCCTCGGGCTGTCCTATCGATGATGGCCGCGATAAGATGCTTCTGATAAAGATATGTGATTAATAGATGTTCTTTGTCAATTGATCAATGCCCTGGTTCTATTCATGAGGTCAATATAAACATTGGCGGCGTCGGCAGATGTCTCCAAGCAGATACTGCATTCGACCGATTTTTATTCAGTTTATCCTAGAGAAAAAATATGGATATCTGCGATACGTGAAATTGAGTGTAAATCGATGACATTAAAACCACGTAATGCGCCAGTATTGAACAAATGTATACTTTTTATATGATTTTTGAAAGCAAAATGGCCAAACAAGGGTCAGTGAATATAATTATATGCATCCACTAGAAACACTTTTGTGGCATACGGTATGGAGGTAGAACTCCACGTTTTGGGAATAGGCCTACAAGTACTTTAAGCTGGCCTTGAGACATATGGACATTTTCCCAAATGACTTACGAGCTAACGCGACCAACTTACAAATGACATGCCTTCACAATTTACCGGATAAAAGATCAAAACGAGCCTGGCTGCGGCTGGCTCAATGTAACCAGTAGAGAACAGGCCGTTTCACAAGGTCTGGCTGGGATAATAACAGGTCTGGACTAAGCGACCCATTAAACACCGACAAAGGTACGACGCCTGGCGAAGACCACCCCCGGGCTATGCCCTCTGTGCTAGGACAAGGACAGGTAGTTACAGCCTTGTCATTGCCCCATTAGACCACGTGGACACACCCCAATTCCCTTCTCATCACTTTTAGGTCCACATGGTCAATTTCAGCTTCCTGGTTCTGGAGCGTACATCTTATTAAATACGTTTATAGTACTTTTATGATTCAAATGGTATTTCAAAATGATTAAATATCAAAGGATGGTTGGTACTTGGATAGGTTTTTTTCAGCACATACAGGACCATATTATGGTTAAATTGAATCTAAGATATAAAGGGTGACAGAAATGCAAGAATCTCAACAAACTCTTTGTACGGGGACATATGGACTACTTGATCCACAGTTTAGTATATGAAAGAAATTGATGAGTATTGATCTGTGTTCTTGCCATCGAGTTTAGACCATGTAGGAATACTCCGATCGTCTCACCTACACTAGGAGTGGTGCACATTGGAAAATTGAAGACCTAGTGTAAGATTACAGCTAGCCCGCATAAGCGGACACTTTGGCCCGGAATGGAGGGCGTCCGCTAACACGGGGTTCTACTGTATTCCCAAGACACAAATCACACATGTCTTGATATGTATCCAATAGAACCTCATTATAATGCATTGTAGTTAGCTTATATTCTGGATGGTATTGATAATGTATATTAGACATGGATAATGAAAAAACCCTGTGAAAGAAATGACTCTCACAGAAACCTTTCAACGTCGGCTTGTGATATAATATTAGTGTTCTCGGGCAATTGTTCTTACTTTCTTTAATATAGGTATACATGTACATGTATATGTAAGTGTAGATGTATGAATTACCATACGACTAAGCATACAATTATCATCTTTAAAACAGAGTGACACATGTTCCTTATGATCTACACTTGCACTGTTTTCTTCACAACCATTGAATGTACTACTTTTATGCTGGTGATAAAACCACTGTGAAGTGAGGAACAAAAGAGGACAGTGCCTTTTCATGTTGACTGAAACTTAACTCCGTGCTCTCAATGTCAATACTCCCATTTATAATTAACTATCGAGGGGGGGGGGGAGGGATTTTTTTCTTTCTTATTTCGATATGTCCCGAGTTGACATGAAGTGTTCAGGTCTTCAGTATCACTTCTTTGTGGTAGGATCTAGGAGAGATCCGGGGGACCCCCCGCAGAGCCGGTCCCGGTCCGTGTAGGCACGCGGGATCCACTTACCTGGAGCAGGTTACCAGGTAAGCAGACACAGTCCGCAGGTGGTGAAAGACACGCGCACCTGCCCACCTGAGGAATGACGGGATGCGCAGGGTGGGGGACTAATACAAGGATCAAAGAAAACAAAGGTGTGGCGATCCCTGTATCCCCTGCTATGCGGTTTAAGATTAATCCCAGCTCAGGCTGTGATCCCTCTTCTTAGAAGGCCCGTTTCCATTGGCCGACGAAGATTGCTTAGACTTTTTGAGTTACACAGAAAGTCTGCGGTGGTGCCACTGACTGTGCGTCGGTATAGAAAAATCGCTGAGGGTAGTAGATTTCACTCAGTGACCAAGCGTTCACTCAGTGGCGGGTGGTGCCACATCGCATAATCTAAGCAGAAAAAGTCGTGGGGCATTTCACGACCTTGGTTGTTTCCATTGACCAATATTGAGTCCACAGTGCCAAAAGTCTGTCGGTGGTCCCTGACTGTAGATCGGTGATGGGAAATCGGCCAATGGAAACGGGTCTTATCCGCTCCTCTACCTCCATGGACGGCGGTGAGATGATCGGAGCCTGGAAACTCTATCCCTGTGCAGTCATTACCCCTCGGCCAGGTGAGAACCGCGGGGCTGCAACACCTTCAGGAGGTGTGTAAGGAATCAACACCTAGATACCCATCGGGGGTGACTTCTTTATCTGTATTTTTGTCATTCACCCTCACCTCCTGGCTCTCTACTGAGACGGATCTACTTTACCCTCATGAATCTGTCACTCACACATACAAGGGGTCGGGTCCTTACAGCGATCCTTGTAGATTCTTGTGTATAGAGAAAAAGCAACCCCAGTTACACCCAACTTTACGTTTCAACCACCATGAAAGGAGGGAAAACGACATCCGATTGCACTGTTATCAATTAGAAATAAACAATCTGTCATTCAAACTATGTCTGATTGTTTTCTTTTCCCATTCAAAATCTATCAACCACAATTACATTCCCCTACATGTTGGACGATCTTCTATACCCAGTAAGAGGCACATAATTAAGAAAGACTTGGGGGAGTACAAGGATATCACTCGACCGAATATAAAGCTTTTCACAACCTCCATCGAATTTTCAGTTTTCAGGTCTTTTGACCATTCTATCAGTCAGTGCATGCAGTTCCTTTGTAATCTTTTGCTTAAAAGTGTGATCCGGTAGAATTTGAATTTACTTTTTCAACCCGTTCCATAATCAATTGCCTTCATACAATGGCGGATGTTTTCAGTTTTCAGTTTTAGGTCTATCGATTTTTAATTTCATCTTGTTTTCCTCTCCTGTTTTAGCTTCTGAATCATGGCAGTAAATTTTGACTATCTTAACTCCACCATTTCATTAGTGCCAATAAATGTATTGATCTTCTATTATTCAACTTTGGAATTTTACAGATTTATAGCAATTGCTCTATATGCACCTCCCCGGCTTTCTTTATACACATTCCTATCCTTGATCCTCTATTTATTAATATCTGCTTTACTAGTTACTGTAAGTACTTATCATCGAGAACTGAGTGAGTGAAAGATACGTGCCATAATTGACAAGTCAACATGACGATATGAACTCATTATATATGTTCGTGCTCATATAGTCTGGCAAAATTGGACATCAAAGACCAACACGCTGTTAACAAACAGGACCAACTGATCGAATACCTCTGTGTCCTTGTTTACATAGTATTAGCTTCACAACCGAGATCTCCTTTGTGGTGTCCTGTTCTTTTCTCTCCTGGTCATCAACCCTGGCATGATGGCCCTTAGATATTCACCTCTCTGGCATACATAATGATGTACATACGCAACGGTATCTGTATCTATTTCAGCGTCTTATCTTGTTGACTGCGTTACAAATTGTATCTCTGTTGAAGACGGTTAGGTCTTGTGATCTCGTGTTGATAAGGCCTTTATAAAATATCCAAGGATGCACTGACAGAACTAGGAGCTAATGGTATGTTCGTCATTGATGAATGAGCGTGCATTTATAAATGAATAACAATCAAAAGGTTTTGGATATATTCAGCCTATGGATCATATTCTGTAACCCACTTGCACCCAGTCAACTTTTCCTTTCTACAACTCAAGTGATTGGTCCTAGTCAGCTGGGCATGACTCCAAGACCCTGAGACACTGCCCTCTGCTTCTTTCACGATACCACATTGAATAGCACACCGATAGTGAAGGGATTGTTTGTAGCAAGCTGGAAGTTCATGTGAGCACTCTAACCTTTAGGCAACGTATATGTGCGCAAGTGCATTCCACTAAAAGCTTTCAGGTAGACTAGGAATATATTGACTATACACTTATAACACACAGCACAAGCTATTCGGCCTATTGCGAAACAATGGTTTTATTTCTCCAAATGAACTGATGACCAGAATCCCCCACATCCCTATTAGGGAAAGGCGGGATATGGGTCATTTTGGTTCTGTCCCTTTAGAATTTTTTATTTTCCAAATGGACCGATGACCAAAATTCCCCACATCCCCATCAGGGAAAGGCGGGAGATGGTTACTATGTAGAAAAGTATTTTCACACTACTTATATCTATTATATACCTGTGCCAATATTTTTTTTACCCATCATCATTTTCCTACACCAACCATGTGCGTTCTACTGACTTTTTTAATGTAATTATTATTGGAAGACAGATTGAATAAACGCTTTTTTAAACAAAAAGAATAACAAAAAGAGGAAAGCTTTCCATTACCAGCAGATTGTCTATTAACGGGTAGTGTGCCTTTACGTGGTACTGTTAGTATCTTCATCCTCTTTTGACGATACATACCACATTCAGTCCATCATCCTCTGGAATACTCAATAGCGTCAAAGAGAGTATAGAAAGACATGGTTAGTGTGGCCGAATGGAATCTGTTCAGAGATATTTTGGTCAGAAATACTCACCGAAGTCGTAGACTGAGGTCAGTATTTCTGACCAAAATATCGAGGAACAGATGGAATTCGGCCACACTCACTATGTCTTTTTATTACTATATACCGAAATTCGATTAAAATACCATACGAATCGAGGGGAACGGCCGCCATTTTGTTTGTTTATTTTTTGTTCCGATGATGTCAACAGATCACGTGGTACGGTGTGGTGTAAAAATATTTTACGCCACGGTGCGGCCGAACGGTGTCTTTTCTGCTAGTGCATAAAAGTGAGACATTCGTGCACCGGTATATAGTAATAGAATGTATTTTTATCTCAACCCTGGTACTTTTTCCCTATAGACTTAACATTGGGAACTCATACCCAATACCCATGGGGTATTTAGAAAAATATACTCAATGGGGGATCGTGTTAGAAATGTTAGCTAGTTAATCAAAGTGAGAGGTGAGATAAATTCAGAAACCTATTCATATTTACAGTCAGAGCTCGATCCCGTTTGAATCACTATGTTATTCAAGCGGCTTCGCCTTGTGAATTACTACGCTATTCAAACTCAATGGGATACGAGCTCTGACCTTAAAGTTTCATAGGTTTCCTCTATAATACTCAAAAAGAGCATAGGGGATTTTTAAGTCTCCCAGCGCATCTGTCAATACAGACATTAAAGCGCATGCGTGACAGGCTTCCGTGACTTCATGCATAACAAGAAGCCACCAAGCGGCCTTGGGTGGAACCCCACCTGGTAACACATGTTGCAGACCAAATTCTGAGTACGTGTGTTATGTGTGTGCGTGTCGGGGGCGGATAGGGTTGTACAGAAGGCTCACGTAGCTTAAGGACAGACAGGAGCTCAAAGCTGGTGCTTGGATGGAGCTTCGGACCAGGTGGATGGGACACAAGGAGGATGAGACCAGGGGGGATGAGATGGGCGGTGTTGGGAGTAGATTGGTGTGAGCCAGGCCAAAGCACACCTGGGCAGGTGAGAATACGTGATGGTAGTCAGACATGGGGGTCGACGTGGGGAGGGTTGTAGTGGTGAGGGTGGTAGGTGTAGGAGCTGATTGGACAATGGATGTGTGCAGAGCAAACCGAATGTTCCAATGGCATCAACCAATATGCAGCCAACAACGACCAAAAGGATAAATATAATACGATCCATAATAAAATCTGCTTTATTATATACCAATGCACAAACTCACTATGAATACACACCACTGCTATGGGTATAGTCATTGTAGCAATACTGGTGTAGCACTCTTTATTATACACCAGTGCACATTGTTCCTTTACTTACTGATCTCTGCTCCCTATATAGTAAATTCCGTGTATGGCCTACTGTGGCATAAGCTGTTATAGTGACCAGCTCTGTGTGCCTGAATTAAACTTCGAATAACGATTGAAGGTAATTACTTTTGAATTTAAAACATTTGAAGGTGTATGATAATGGGAAAATGGTGTAAAGCTAGCATTAGTATCAGACCACATCGGGAACACACAGTCTCCTTCCCGGTAAAGAGGGAAGGTGCCCTGAGGCTGGGGACATCACAGATTTTGATGGATGTGTATTTGATAGTTTGTCGGGATGAAGAGGCATGGTGATCCTCATGGGAACTTCTCCTCATTCAAATGTAGAAAAAAATAGAATCTTTGATGGACTTGGCTTGAACAACGCATAGATCTCTGCGCCTTGGTGTTAGACACATGTATGCTATTATGCATGACTGGGCAGGCATCACTTGGGGAGGCTTGCAGAATCTGCTGATAAAATCAGATGTGTCTTAAACTGTATTTCAATAAAAGGCATTATTATAAAGGCCAACACACACTTTGCGATTTTTTTTGCTTTAGATATGCTTGAGATTTTATACCGAAAATATCGCAAAGGGGGTGCAGCCAACACAGCAAGGGCAGAGAAAAGTCAGCGACAAAATCTCCTAGGGAATCGGTCAGCCCAGCAGGAGGCGGGTTAAATATCTCTAGGCATATCTGTGCACACCATGAGACCTTTCCTTGGGACTTTTCCACTTTTGCACTGTTTGTTTGGGAATTTAAAAACTGAGGGATATTAAATCGTGTTCTTGTGCATTCTGTTGGAGGAGATTATTTGCTCTATCTTTCCTGACACATACACATTTAAAAATTATCATTCAAAGACAATTTTTGAGACAATTTTTCCAGATACATTGGTAATATATTGATGACTCTTTTTCAATTGATCTGTTTCACGAGGATATATGTACTGAAAAATATACTTAAAAGATAAACTAAGCAGATCCCAATCAAAAATAGATCATTTTACCTGAAAAGAGATTAGCTAAAGGGCTGGGAGGGGCTAGAAGTAGCCTGGCGGTCCTCCAGGCGGGAGGTTGCATCCAGAAGGTATACAGTGCATGCAATAAAATATAACATATCATATCAAGGAGAGTCTCAAGGAAATGTCTGCAACAGACCCCGTCTCAGTGGGGATAAAAGTGCAAAAGGGGTGGTGCGATATCTCAAGGAAACCCATGCACACCTTGCGATATTGACGCTATAAAGGTTAGAGAGTTTAGAATAACTAGAGGAATAATTTTCTGATTCACTCAAAAATACAACAAAAGAATCCCTCCCCCCTACCCAAATGGTATAAAGAATCATATTCCCGTGTGTGAATGTACCACTTTTACTGGGAGTACAGGAGTACAGATACCATTCATACGTCCCTCTGTACCATATGACCACGTTCATTCTTGAAAAAGTGAGTTGTAAAATAAATTTGGTGTATAATAATAGTAAGGAGACATAGCGAGTGCGTCTCAATTCTATTTGTTTTTGAACAGATTCCATTCAGGCACAGTATCCATGTCTCGATTTATTATCTTACATCACAACGTAGTAGCGTCATACCACATCTGATTATTTGTTCCTGAATCCTTCATTTTGGAAAAGTATGAATATGGGTTACAATTCTATCATTGGTAAAGAACATTGATATCAAAACTATAGGGGAAAACTTTCCTTCAATACCTTTCTAATCTCTTGTTATCATTTTATTATTTTCATTTTATCATATACCACTTTCAGTGATTAATCTGTTTGAAGTCAGAGAGTTTACCTTCGCTATCTATATCTGTCTGTGTACATAGAGACTGCAGACGGCAGACAGAGAATTATCTGTGTGCTTTACTCTGCATAACTAGACGAATAATATCTATGAATGTCATTGAGTGTCACATATTCATGTCAACTGTTCTTGAGATCTGTAACCCAGATTGCCTTGTGGCACAGAGTGGGTCTTCAGACACAGAATGTCAATAATGTATCTTCACATTCGGGGCATGTTGTGACAGCCAAGACACAACGCTATACTCTATCCAGGACGAGTTGACAATGGAATTGCATTGCAGTCCACAGTGAATTCCTACCATGTATAAGTGTCCTTTTATATTTGTGGAGGAGGGCACGTGAATAGCCATTATTGCGATCACTTTAGAAACAGATAACTGACCATTCTGTTCTTTTCTTAGATCTAATCGTAGTGTCAAACATATAAGAAGGTTAAATAAGGCGGGTTGATATACATATTTAAACTATGTCTAATCGATTACTAGTTTGGAGATGAAGTTTGCAAATGTGGCTTCCAATGTGGCTTCTGTGAAATTCTTTTAAATCCTATTTGTGATTAAACATATTGTGTCAATTAACAGAATATCGAAGTCATCTCTATCTAGAACAACCAGTGCTATACTAAAGCAAGCCCACTATCTTCTCATGTGATTATGAGATCGACTGAACACACTATACTACTGCTTTGTATACCAGGTCCGAGGCACACAACTCACCTTATCATCAGGTGATGATCCATATATCATATTGCACTCTCACTAAAGATAACAGAAAGCCATCGTCGGGCTTTGACGGCGTGTCTCCCCGCCTTGTCACCCTCGTTGGATCATGCTTATCTGACCTCTCCCTGCCCCTCTTCCCCGCGTCTACCTCCAGGTAGAGGTCAGCAGCGGCGACCCCCTGGAGAAGGTTTGACAGCGAGGAGGGGGCCCCGAGCCATGTTCCCCACGCCTGAGTGGTGCTTGACCCTCAACCTTGAGCGTGTTGCGCAGGACGGGACGACTGCTTTACGTCTGACATAGCGGCGATTTATCAATCACTTGTATTATCGCTCGGTCGCTTGTTGCCGGCCCGTTTGTCCTCGCTCTGACATCTCTGCCGATAAGGGGGCGCTGTAAGGTGATATTAATCAGCAGACCTGTGCCTTGTTGTGTGTGGCGGGGGAGGGGGCTACCAGTGGGCTAACACAGTTCTAGATAGCAACATGGCTAGACATTGGTACGTAGATTATAGTGACGGCTGCTCATAGACCGCTAGGTGCGTTGTGTTGACACAGTCGGATGTCCACGTGACAGCTGGCTCCCAGTCACACTGCCCACAGCCCCGCACTGCCCCCTGTCGCCCGGACTTTCCTCACCTTCCCCCCATCGAGTTTGTGTGCGATCTGTCCATTTATTACCCGAAAACTGCTCTTTCAGTCCGCCACACACAAACGGATAAATTGTACACTGTATTTGTGCCCCTGTCACCTCCATTCTGACTACATGTAGGCTAAGGAGATGATGTTCTGTGTGTGACTGAGAGACAGCATAGTCAGAACCAGAATAACAGAGAGAGCTATAGAGAAAGTCTGAAAGAGAGAGAGAGAGAGGCTGAGGCAGGGAGATAGACAAATGGTCTGAAAAGAGAGAGAAAGAGAGACAGAGAGGGGGAGAGGCAGGGAAACAGACAGAAAGTCTCAAAAGAGAGAGAGAGAGATATCGGGAGAGACAGAGAGAGACAGGGAGAGACAGAGAGAGAGAGAGACAGACAGAGACAGATAGAGATGTCTAAAGTGTGAATGAAGAGAGCTTATGTATCAGTTTTCAGAAAACACATTAGCTAAGCAGCAGCTGGAATTCCATACGTTCCACGAATGAAAATAAAACTGAAATTTCGTCCGTTTCCGGGGATATGATTCTTGGATCTCTCGGAAGGTGTCATATTTTCTACAGATTTATCATCCTATTTGAACATTGAAGAGATAACATTTTTCTATATATTTTCATTCCTTTCCTTTCAATATACATTCATATATGTGTTGCTGGATGGTAAGAGCTCTTGGAGCTTTGATGTGGAATCGGACTTTCATCCAGTCAGAGCCGCCCATACCACGATCTGCGGTCACTGTTTTCATACATATCGAATATCTAGGCTACATGCCCTAATTTTTTATTGATCTTGTTTTGAAGAGCACCAATATCGTGTGTATTCAAATTCTCTATGTTGGAACTTTCAAAGAGGGCGTTTATATACCTGTCCGAGTTCGAGCAAAATCTAAGCACATACATAAGGTCCATTTCCATTGGCCAACGAAAAGGGAGTAGATATTTTGTGTTCTCCTAATAGTCTATTTATATTGACCCTCACTGACATACAATCAGGGACCACCGAGTGACTTTCAGCACTGCTGATGCAAAATGGAATAGGCTATTAGGAAAACACAGTTTAAATCTACACCCTTTTCGTCGGCCAATGGAAACGGGCCAATATCCTGAGAACCAAAGGGCGGATCAGAGTGTTTTAATAACCAAATCGAAGCTGGAGCCGTATAGAATCAGAAGGAACATTTATATATTTGATTCGCATTTGTGTACATTTGATTCGCATTTGTGTACATTGCACAAGTTTTTCACCTTCTTTCATGTAACAATGATGACCTCAAAGAGACCAATCTTTATTACAGAAAACAGAAAGTGCGTACAAGTAATAAATTCCGATGTACCATAGCATATTATGATATAGATATGCTTAGCATGAGTAATATCTGAGTACTGCAGTTTCTGGTATCATAGCTTGGCTAACAATTACCTACTCAACTTTAAATCTGGTGTCCGCATTCAAACAAGAATAGAGCAAATGTCTATATATGTAACCATGGATTCGTTTAACTAAGATACATGAAGAAAGCACACAATTTGAAGTTACTAGATAAGGGTGGGCATGGCTGCTCCACCGATCGTAGGTCAACAAATCACCTTTAATGTCAATATCTCAAGGTATATGATGCACGGTGATGATGCTTTAAGTGATTTACCTCAGGTAAAGCCTCGGTAAATGACTTCAAGCAGCACTACCTAACAACTTTGCTATTCTTTCACCCGAAACTAGTTTCCCTCTATTGTGACATGGACATTTTGTGGTAAACATTGCAAGTTTGAGATGACGACCACATGTGACCTCCGAAATTGAATTCTCCAGTTTTGTTTCTCCTTATTTATCTCACCCAAGATATCTTTTCTCCATAGACTTAACATTGGAAACTCGTATCTAACACCCATTAGATATTTAGGAAAAATATCCAATGGGGGATAATGTCACACATGTTAGCCCATTAGTCAATATTAAGGGTGAGATAAATTCAGAAACCCATTCAAGTTTAGGGTCAGAGCTCGATCCCATCTCATTTGAATCACATAGCAATTCACGCGGCTTCGCCTTGTGAATTACTACGTGATTCAAACTCGATGGGATACGAGCTCAGACCCTAAACTTTCATGGGTTTCCTCTATAATCATTGGTCAGGACCACCTTATCTTGTGAGGAAGCCTTCATCTGTTTGGGTCCTAGAGAAAATTCTCTACCCAAAACACAACACCCACAAACTCGGTCAGATAAGGGAAAAGGATGGGGAAATATTAAAGGTTCTCACATTGTGTGTAACTGAGTAACTCAAAGGCTGATACAATTAATTTATCATAGTGCAGGTCTGGCCATTTTACTGTTGCTACAGTTCTGATTTTGCTGATTTTATAAAGTCTTCTATAATGAGTGCCCATAGACTGTCCAATATGACTTACTTATATTATATCCCCAGTAAAAAGCATTATGGAATTCCAATAGAGAGGTAAATAAACTAAAAGTACTAGGAATACACAGTTTTATCGCCACTTTGGTACGGTAGGCTGAGGTACATTGTACCATATAATGTATTGTTTACTTTATCATTTACAAGTTGGAAGAAATTTTTCTGTCTGCATCATAATTATTCATTCAGACCTTTCATCAGAAAGAATGAATAAAAGTATTTTCAAGCCAAAAGAAAATGTCCATTTAAGTCCAGTTCGATGAACAATTTGAGATTAAAATTTCTCTTAGGTTCTGAAGGCAGAATTACTTAACAAGAAATAAGCTAAAGCAATAGATGATTAAGTCTAGCTTGAGGGTAGCTTAATCACATTAAAAAGACAAACACAAAAAAACATGAGAAGATTGAAGAGTGGATTCGAAAGTATGAAATGGCTCACTATCCAACTATAAAACCAAGTCCCACGAAAGATCAGCGGTGAGAGTGTCAGATACTTTCAGCTAGTTGGTCAAGTTGGCCAGTGTATGACAGTATATAGCATCATGCAATTTGACAAAAACTAGAATTGTGCCAAATACAGCAGGTGGAGCAAGGTAGAGCCCTCCTCCTGGTATTTACTTTAGGAAGCTGTTCTTGCAATCCCCGTATAGTTACAGTCGAATAACGGGCTCACACCGAGGGAAAGAAAAGGTTTAAAAAATGTCGTATGCTGCGTCGCCATGGTGACCGGCGCATGACTAAACGCCACCTATTTCCCGCCATTAAACCAACATGGCCGCCGGATGAGCAGCAGAACACTACTAAACCGTTACCAAACAGCCTCCGGACAAGTGACCTCTCCATCGACACTCTTTTTGTTCTAGTCTTATTAGGACTTGATTTATTTGTAAATGTTGTTCTTTTCTTTCGCAGTGGTCCAGACGCCCGCCGCTAGGTGTGTCGTGGCGTCTCCGGCTGCCAAGTGGCGGTGCGGGTCCCCGGCCCGAGCCAGCATCCCCTCCACTCCCCTCCACTCCCCCCACGCCCTGCTGGCGTGCCCTCCCCCAACCCTGCTCTAACGTCACTGACCCCCAGGCCAGACCCGTGTTTTGGATCTTCATTAGTGAAGCACGCAGACCCAGACTTGGCCCACGGGATCCGCTTGGCACAGCGCCCCGATGTCTGTGGTATAAGGCGGACGTGGTCGCAGCACGGGAAGCGATCTGCTGCTGGTAATGGCGGTACTGTTATTGTTGGTGTTGGTGTTGGTGTAGTGCTGTGGTGGAAGCCATGGATGTAGTGATGATGTGATGGTCTGGGCGGGGGTAATAGTCAGGTGATCTAGGTAGGGGCGGTGGTGTGGTGGTCTGGGTAGGGGTGGTTGTGTGGTGGTCTAGGTAGGGGGGATGATGTGGTGGTCTGGGTGGCTGAGGTGATGATGTGGTGGTCTGGGTGGCTGGGATGATGTTGTGGTGGTCTGGGTGGCTGGGGAATGATGTGGTGGTCTGGGTGGCTGGGGTGATGTTGTGGTGGTCTGGGTGGCTGGGGGGGATGATGTGGTGGTCTGGGTGGCTGGGGGATGATGTGGTGGTTTGGGTGGCTGGGGTGATGTTGTGGTGGTCTGGGTGGCTGAGGTGATGTTGTGGTGGTCTGGGTGGGGGTGATGGTGTGGTGGTCTGGGTGGCTGGGGTGATGTTGTGGTGGTCTGGGTGGCTGAGGTGATGGTGTGGTTTTACTTGGTGGGGGTGATGGTGTGGTGGTCTTGCTGGTGGCGGTGGTGATGGTGTGGTTGTTGTGGTGGTTTGGGCATTGATAGGTCAGATATGTTACTCTGCCCCCTAACTCTGTTTTTAATGCCTTCCTACAGCTAAAGAAACACATTCAGTACCTAAAATTGTGTTTACAAATATATGCCACCAATAGCTCTATTGTTAAAATACTGAACTATCAGGCAGGTCCTCCAGTTGTATATCAGTTATCTTATTCCAACCGAGACATACGACAGCATTCTACCCATGACGCTTATTCATACTGACTTGTAGTCGGTGGTCACCACTGGTCATCATATTTTTAAACCAAAGGGCAGATCCTAATTTGAAATAATTGTTGGTATATCTTTTGGAAAGTAGCTTATATTCTGGTTCTTGGTCTGAAGTATTACACATATATATGCATATCCCTAGTCAAATCGTTTTTGTTACCGATAGATTTGTTGGGAAACACTGCCCTATTTTATGACACTTCCGGGAAAACATCGGTGGATGGAAACTAACTGCAGAGAAACTCCAACTGATTTCAGCACCGACAAAGAGAAAATTTGGTACCACTGACGCATTATGCCACTGATAGAATCAAACAGGCTCAATTTATCATTCATCAAAAATAGATAATGACTCTAAATCTCTGAAGGTATAGGCAAGTAGTCAGTGACTGGAAATTGACCATTCTTTATCAAGGACATACAATATTTCAAGTAGGGTTGTAATTATTGAGGTTTTAATCGGCCAGTACGACAATGCAGTGAGAGGAACAATGCTGTGAGAGTCGTGATTACCCAAATGAATTGGAGATGCTTCGGCTTTGTGTGAAGATACAGTGTGGTCACATGATCATGCTATAAAATGTTTGACGTTGTGTAGTATGGTAACTATGTGGTCATTTAGCCACAAGATGGTGCTGCCTGCTGTCAGGTGTCAGTCAGTTTAATAGTGACAATTATGAATGGGCTGTCATATGCCGTCTCCCATGGGAATAGAGGTTGAAAATTCCTATGTCTCCGTGTGAGCTTAAACTACATAGCATTGAGCAGGAAGGTGTGGACATACAACTTAAACAATAAAATGTAAAGTGAGTAATTTGTGTAAATCATTTTCGTTAAGATTGACAATGATAACACGGTCCCCTGTAATGTTTATCAACGTGTATCTTGTCTTGCTTTATTAAAGTATCATGAAAATAATGATAAATTATTTATACTGTACTTGTCTGCTTTTGATTGAAGTATTTGCAATGGTATATATTTACATTTTCAAACCTATTGCCTATTTCGCAATATGGTGTTTCATTGCTTGGTAATTTGAGGACTGAGTACATGCTATAGTGTTTCTGATCAATGCATCAAAGTCTGATATTTCTAAGACAGTCTATCGACGTCCATTCTGATAAGAACTTCAATAAGAGGACATGCAGGTGTGTTTGATGTTGTAAATGCTTCGATTTCTCATTATCTACTTAGATCACATGCATACTCACGTACTTGTAAATGTGTGCATTGATATACATTCCTAACCTTTTACAGTGTTTATTCTTCTGAAATCATTGTTGGATATTAAGAGAAATTCATAGAGAACTCCGAGCATAAAACATATATAAAGTCAACTTAGAAGTTCTGATCATATAGATCAGAATTTAGAAAATAGTTGTATTCTCTTACGAAAATATATCCTCTTTTAGATTTCATTCCGCCTTTGTAACTAGATCTGATGCAAAGCTGAAATCCAACTAGCTTATAGACATTGATATATTGTGGTTTTCAGGCCGACACAGTATCTCAAATGAAACATTTTGTAGAGATCATGGACTATAAAGACAACTTTTGTTGGCCCCACAAACGTCAACTAATGCCTAACATCTTGACCAGACTAAAGTACCAATTGCAAATGCTGTTTACCGATGGCAATAGCTCATGTGATGCCTATAACTCACAGAGACTATTTGTCCATAGAACAACCAGGCAACTCAACACCACTATCCACATCACCCTTATTGTGCCTGTTTCAAAGGCCCAGTCACGAGTAAGTTAAATCTACATCTATCAAGAAAAGCAGACGACTTTTGGCAATTTTTTCCCACCACTGCGTCTCAGCGCTACATTTGAGTTCTATATCTCTGCGGGAGGCTTTGTACGAACAGGGCGGTCGTTTTAACAGAGTTGGTTTTCTTTGCCCGCGCCAATGAGCTCACTAAGGTCTGCCTCCTTTCACACTGTCGCTCTAACGCTCGTTCAAATCGTGACTTGAACATGTAAGAACAGGGCTGTACACAATCACACGAGCTGGCAGTGTGGGGTCTTGTATGTGAGGCGCTTTCTAGTTGGATGAGCAGCCAGTGTGCCGTGGGCGGTTTCATTGGTGAGGCTGTTTGATACCAGCGCCCAACACCTTCAGGACTGACATCAATGCGTGACAACCAAAACGGACACCCACCAATTGATTAATGCCGCCCCCACACCACTTCTTCTTCTAGTTCCCATTCTCCGTGTTCACCTACAGCTGCTTTCTCTGCATCTTCCTATGTGCAGTATAGTAATATATATCCGAGTGTGATCTATTTTGTTGAATAGATATTTTAATCATATGAATCTAATCTTCTTACATGTTCTGATACTGGTCTTATGCATTGCTATTATACGTGCTTGTAATCGATATCCGTTCTATCTTAAACGACTATGATATATGTTTTTGATAATCTAATATTTTGTTATAATATGTTTCTAATGATTTTATTTGGTCTTCTTTATATAGATTATATATTCTAATCAGTAATTTTTAAAAAGCTGGATCGATGTTGAATTAAAATGACTAAACATTAAGAAATACGATCCAGATTGGGATAATATGATACCATGGGCTGTTGATTCTCTGTCGGTGGGTGGCAAATTCTTTTATTTTTATTTTTATCTTTTCTATTTGGGGCTATACGCGTGGGAGGTTGCTCCTGATTCATATACATTACCTATAGAATCATTCAACACTTAAAGTTGGAAAGATCTATAACTTTCACTTGGAACACCTTTACTTGGACCACCCTGCTCTATGTCGTGTATATCTTTACTCTGGTAATAGGGCCTTCTCTACAACATGGACAACTTAGGTCTGGAAAGAACTGTGGACTATAGTGCACAAATCTTAGAACAGTGCTATTTGTCATTCATTATTGTTGGATGTTGCAATCAAGAATTTTCTGAAATTAAAAGATTTTGGTAAATTTTAATGACCGTGACCTTTCGATATCCGAGGCAATACCTTTCAATTTTTTTTTAAAACTTTTTATTTATACTGGAGGTTAACGGTAGGCTAGCAATCAGCCTATTTTCACGTTGGACTTACCCTACTGTTTATATCCAACCACCAATCACCTATTCAGCGAATATGCAATTTAGATGACATTCTGTTTATTATCTCACCCCTGGTACAAGTTTAGCCATAGGAATAACATTAGAAAAAATACTCAACGATCACCCCCGTAGAGTGACAGTACTACGCCACGGCCGTGGCGTATTGAATTTCAGATGACGTCATATGAATTCGCTAAGTATATATTCAAATGATTCTGAAATTGTGATTGTTTAATATCATAGAAAGGGGTGAGATAAATCCAGAACCGCACTCGAATCGTTCTCGATGCAGTTCTATATAATTGTGGCCCTGAAACACAGGCAGTACAATATTATACTGAAATTATGTTGGAAAGTTTGCCGACTGCATTAATAATAGAAATGAAGGGATTGTGAGTTATGTTTGGGATTAGGTGGTAGAATTGCACATAAAAGA
Source organism: Alentia gelatinosa (assembly GCA_950022655.1). Classification (NCBI taxonomy): domain Eukaryota; kingdom Metazoa; phylum Annelida; class Polychaeta; order Phyllodocida; family Polynoidae; genus Alentia; species Alentia gelatinosa. The sequence continues at coordinate 18,001,747 of OX465585.1, read as the reverse complement.
ACATGGAACATGTCAAATTAGGTGAAAACGGATCTTTTTATTCAATTGATTATTTCACAAAAAATTCTTGAATCCAATGCTTTGAATGCGTACAACAATCATTTTAATGCAGATAAGCTAGGCAATCCTTTTTCCTACTCTGAAAGTTGAACCCACAAAGTTCAATTACAAGGAACAGGGATGTAATATGAAATTCTAAATGAATATCAAATCCCAGGGCACGAATATACCACGAAAATGTGCCTGGACACTTTAAGTCCCAACTTACACGTAGAGAATCTAATGCTTCGGCTTGACGTTGGGTATACCTGACGTCCAAGATATGTTGTGATGTTTGACGTATTTCCAAACACCACATATGGCACATGTTAATATAATGTTTTTAGCGTGGGCCATATGCCCATATACTTTGCCTAAAGGCTAGAATGGTAACATACACTTTGGGCTTGCTGCAAAAAATCTAACCCTTCACCATCTGCATGCTAACACTGTGAATTCGGGTAAAGAGCAGAGAGCCAGTGTATCAGTGTTTTAGAGGCGTGCCCAACTGACCGTGACCACTCACTAGAGACCTCATTGACCTACTGGTGCTTGATATATTTAGTTCCTAGATAGGCATTTTCAGAACTGGCAAGGTGACTTGGTATAAGTGAATAACAGATATTGAACCATTGATTGAAGATAACCCAAAAATTGAAATTGTTATTTGTCTATAAATCTACGCTCATTCACCAATGATGATCGTACCATATGCTTCTAGTTAATCAAAGGCAGACAGACTCGCAGACTGCTGATATGTGGCAGAATAGTTGTAGGAAGATCGTGTGGGAGCAGACGACATTTAAACTTGGACCGTTATTGTTTGTGCCAAGTCTGTCAGCGACACGCGGCCAACATGGCGGAGGACCACGCCTGTGACGTCATACCATGACGTCGATGAAGACAAATTCCCGGATGTTACGACGGCGACGGCTGCCGGCGTCCCCAGTGGCCCGCGCCGTTGTCTTCCCATCATGCCCCCAATCAACCCCGGCGACGAACGCCGATGTCGGCTGTCATTTCCGGTTCGTCTACCGGAAGTAAGATGATAGAAAAGTCGACGTCGGCGCAGGCGTATTGGGCGGCGGAGTGTTGGGAGGATAGTGCGGAGGTGGGGGTGGGGGTGGGGTGGCGTTGCAGGAGAGGGGTGCGGCAGGGCGGCTTGTCAGTCTGGGGTTTTGTCGGGGGTTCTCAAGGGGGACGACAATTGGATCTGCGCTCTTTGCTTTCACTGCATGAACAATCCCCTAGACTTCCCCCCATCCCAACACACACACGCGCGCGCTCACCCTCTCGTCTCTACACCCGCCTCCGGGCCCCAGCTTGACGTTAATATTCCCGCCATGTACGACGGACACCAACGCTCATTTTCCGTGTGCGTCGGCGCGTGAGACGCCCGTGAGACGCACGTGTAGGCGTTTATTCTCCCGAATTCCAACAGACTATTTTTAAAGGGTTATTATAATTGGATATACAGATGCCATATCTATGCAGATGCCATCTCTATCCCCTTCAATACTCTCTGACATCTTTGTTTCAAGGTGCATTCAGTCGAGATCACTTTTACGTTATCATTATTATTATTTTTTTTATCATTTAATTGTTTATCTATTAATTTGTTTATCTTCTTTATTATTGTTATTTATTTATCTCATTCTATTTTTTTCTTTTTTTTTGGTTGGGGAGGGGGGTATTTCTCGTTTATTGGTTCTGTGTTTTTTAAATATTATTTATTGGTCACAGAATTGTTATTGGGGGGTGCAATATGTGATGATGGGTTGAATTTCCTGTATGACGGACTCCTTAAGTCTGTATCTCACCTACTCTCAAGCACTTCCGATTTTTCACCAGAGTGATCCTTTGTGTGGCCCCCATCAATTAACACTTCCGAGGTTCAGATCTTTGAGCCACCATTTTGAATGTGTAGAATGAACCTATTTTAGGAGCAGATCGAACAGGTCTGAAAAAAAAAGAAACATGAAACAGTCATTTTGCTATACTACTCATGAAACCAGACTGGTAGAGGGCAGTCTGGTCTAGACTTGTCCACGTCGTGTATATCTGGTCTGGTCTGTTCTGGTCTTGAACTTTACATGTACCTTATAAATCTTCATAGCCGACAGTATGGTCTTTTATTATATACCCATGACGTATATATCGTAAATATGCACCGTTTCGCCGTATAACGTATAAATATTATACTGCACTGGGTTCCATATAGCAGTGTACTGAACATGTTGAACGCATGTTGCTATGTATACTGAACACGTTGACGCACGTTGCTATGTGAATTGAACACGTTGACGCACGTTGCTATGTGAATTGAACACATTTTTCATAATTGAACAGTACACTCTTATACCCGTATAAGAGTGTACTGACGACGTTGCACTATTGGTGGATTTACGAATTCGACGTAATTCTTGTATTTACAGTACGTTCTGGGTAAATTTCAACATTTACGGGTATATGATAAATATAGAACGCCCTACCATGCTCGTACATGCCACAAAACTCGATGAACATTGACGGTAAATACGGAACTCGGCGTAAACGCCTCGTTCCGTATTCCCCGTTAATGTTCATCTCGTTTTGTAGCATGTACAGCATGGTCAGGACGTTCTCTATAAGTCTCGTCTGAAATGGCTGCGTCTGATAGCAGCCAGATTTTGACATGAGAGAGGGTGAATTTTTCAGACATATTTGCTACTCTTGGTGCATAATCAATCATCAGGTGGAAATGGGGATGAATATTTCGACGATAGTTTTTATCCCCACATTGCGCAATTCGGTACAACCTGACTGCAGTTTCGCCGCTGAATTGAAATTGAGTGAATACATATTTATATTCGGTGGCGGGCTAGCTAACGATTCCTGTCACTCAGTCGTCGACTTCCACTTAATCACTGCAAAGCAGAGACTTTTCTTTACCGACGACTATTTCTAAATTGACCCTCCATGTACATATAGATACCCCGCCAGTGTGTATTTGGAATATATATTTAATGGTAAAATAACTAGGATTGATCATCATGCTACAGCCGAAGCTGGATATAACTTCAATGTCCTACATGGCTAATATTTCTTTTTTGATTTAGCAGAAAAGCATCAGTTCTGCATGTTGCAGGTCTTCCTGCACATACATCAATTGTTAGAGTAAGGCCTGCCGTCCACCTATAACGATAGAAATTTAGACCTAACGATACAAAAAGCAAATATCGGAGACATATCGGGAAGGTGCAAAATCGTAGACATATGTCTAACCATGCCAATCCACCATGCATCATAAGTTTTTTTTTTATCGGTTTCTAATCGCAGAAAGGTGGTCAACTGCCCCGATATTAGGTGACCTACCAACGCGATTTTGATTTATTTATCGGGAGGTGCATCGTAGAACATATCGGAGCCATATCGTAGTAGGTGGTCGCCAGGCCTAAGGCCCGGCGTCCACCTACGATAGAATCGTAGACCTCCCGATATGGCACCGATACAAAATGTCAAAATCGGTGCCATATCGGGTAGGTGCAAAATAGTAGACATATGTCTAGACATGCCAATCCACCACGCATTGTATGGGGTTTTTATCGGTGTCTAATCGCAGAAACGTGGTCAACTGCCCCGATATTAGGTGACCTTCCGACGCGATTTTGATTTTGCATCGGGAGGTGCATCGTAGGGCATATCGGAGCCATATCGTAGTAGGTGGACGCCGGGCCTAAGGCCTGGCGTCCACCTACAACGATACAATTTTAGACCTACCGATACAAAAAGCAAATATCAGAGACATATCGGGAAGGTGCAAAATCGTAGACATATGTCTAGACATGCCAATCCACCGTGCATCATAAGGGTTTTTTATCGGTTTCTAATCGCAGAAACGTTGTCCACTGCCCCGATATTAGGAGCCATATCATAGTAGATGGACGCCGGGCCTAACAGTTCAATTATCAATAATCAGTTCAATAATCGGTGGGCCTTTTCCAATTCAGGTGGAAACAGGGTGTGTGCTGTGAAGGTTGACAATTCTGAGTAAAGATAGATTCACAAGTGCCACCACCTGACGACTGATCTTTGAGTGACAAGATCTTTGGTGGATATTCAGTTGTCAGGTGGAAATGCCACATAACTCACTCTCTCTCTACCTCTCGCTACTAGTCACCCGACTTGTTCTTCTGTGTTTTTCTCTCTGTTTCTCAGTTCCGGATAGCTCTTTCTCATGGGTTAGAAATATCAGTCTTATGCTATACGTATGGTTTCTTGATGTAGGTGTTTTGTATGCATAGTGTACTATATGTATATAGTTTATTATTCTTATTCTGTGTGACATCGTGCACACAATAGTGTCGCGGTCCTTTATAGTTGGTCTATAGATGTATCCTAAAGTATGGGTGTGTCTAAACCAAGAGTTTGTGGCATCTTATGTGGCTAGAAGATCCTATATAAATATATATGTCCCTCTCAATGCTGTCACCAGGGACTGGTTCCTAAACATTGTTCAGACATTACTGGGCAGTGAATAATCATCTGAGCTCTCTATGAATAGATATTCACAATGGCCAGAAAAGAGGTATATACCACATAACCAAAAGGGTTTTTTCTGAGATTAGCATGTCCAATTGAAGATATCAGTTATAGAAAATTCGCAACACTAATTTCAAGAATATGGTACAGGGGGTCCCATTCAAATGACTATGTTTATAATGGCAGTACTTCCAAGAAGTTAAATATGATGTATTGGTCCCGCAATTGTGATAACTAACTTTGAAATCTAGGCGGCCCTGATCTTCATGAATATATAGCGTTTTTCGCACAATAATGATAAAAAATGGAAGGATATTGGAAGGTTCTGACAATTAGCCATTTCCCCTCTGGGGCGTCTTTATCTAGTGTGCCCAGGGTATGCTTAGCTACTCGCTCTACAGGAGTTAAAAAAGACGCTCGACTCGGTAAAGTGCGGAATAGCCACCGCGGGCCGCGCTGAATGGCTCGTAAATTAAACAGGAGTAACATCAATGGTGATATAAATGCATGATGTGGAGTGGTCCTATTAGGTAGCATCCTTATCGGAGTGGTGCAAAGTCAAAGCCACCCCGGCTCTGGGGCCTTGTAAGAGCTCCCAATCACTACAGATGAGATGGAATGACCGCAGCCACGCTTATTAACCCAACAATGGCGGAAGAATTCCCGCCTCGGAACCTCGCTTTTTCTATTGTAACTCTAGGAATATTCGCCAGAAGTCTGCCACATTTCTCTGGGATTTAAACATGATTTATCTTTGTATTTCTCAATGAGATTTTTATCTCCTAGATTCGAGGAACGCATTGAAAATCGGGTTTGAACATTTGGTTCCAAAAGAGCAGGCGACAAAGAGCTAAGAGCGGGAACAATTCCCGGCCGTGTTGACACCGGCGGCGACTTGGTATAAATCATGGGTAAACAACAGGAGCAGCATTGGTCGCCAACTAGAGGATAATCTGCCCTAAATTAGGATTATGCAAATCGCTGAGCCGTCTAATGGTCTGGAAGGAATACAATGCGGCGTTAAACAAATGGTGCTTTCCTTCCTTTCAATTAGCACGCCCCCTTTAAAGAGCCCAGATCTGATGGAGGTGTTTCATTAATAACAATACCACGCCCCCTCGTGGCGCGTGATTGCATTACTTAGCTTCCTGCCTGTGGGCGGCGTGCAGGGGGGCGCGCGGGGGATTATGGGTAGTTGATCAAGATGCTGACTTCTGAATCCGCCGGGATGCCGCCGCCGCCGCCGCTTCCCCCCGCGGGGATTATTGTAATTAAATCTGCGGCGTCGGCTGGGGAGGGGAAGGGGAGGGGCTGGGATGATATTGTCCCGCCTCTGTCTGTGGGACGCGTGCAGGGGGCGGTATTACATCGTCGCCTGTTCCGCCATTGTCGGACGCGCTGACATATTGACAGGGCCCGCCGCCAGGGGATTTTGGCGCCAGAAGAGGCTGATTGGGACTGGTGAACCGGCCGAATGTCGTCTGTCTTTTGTGGGAGGGGAGAGCGAGGGGTAAAATGGGGGGTTTGGGGTGGAGGGTGTGACAGACTGTCATGGCGACCGTGAGTGTCGTGTTGTGCTGCAGACAGCGGCCTTGTCATGGAGTGGACGTGGCATGTGTATGGGGGTGAGGGGTAAGGGGTGAGGGGTAAGGGGAGAGCGGGTGAAGCAGGGTGAAGCAGGGTGAACCGCCCTTATAGCCTCACTTCCTCCATTGACATCTTCGTCTGCCTCTTCTTCTGCCAGCTTACTCTAGAGTGATTCTTTTTCAGAGTAAAGATGATTTCCTAGCAGATTGATCACCCGCTTGACACGACATAAGCGCATTCCGGAGACCCGACACCGGTATATCCCGGTTAGATTGTAAATAGGGGTGGCGCTGCAAATTTTTTTTTAATGCATGATCATACTATCGGGAAATTAGATTCATCTTTTTTCATAAAGAAAATAACTCAGGTGCTTGTCCTGGCTCATGATGTATAGGAGATTACATGGAACGTTCTTGAGGCCGGTTGTCATTATCTGGATTTTTCCGGCAGAATCCTGTTAAACTGCTTAATGTCTGTCTCGCTACCTAAAATTAAATGATGTTGGGATTAGTCTACAGATATGTAGGTATGAAGGATAATCAGGTAACTATAAAAGGAATATTTATAGATGTGTAACACTGAATGAGTTCCAACTCGTCATAACCCAAGCTCCCCTGCTTAGATCATGTTAAATATGATACTTTCTAGTCTCATATTTACTCCATTTTTATTAGCAGATAATTCTATCATCACCAAAGACCCCGTTCTCAATGATCGTTATATTAGATAGAATTTAGAGAGATACTTTAAAACACTTTAACTGATTGACAGATTAAAGCATTGGCTGCAGTACTAATTATCACCGATAGCGTAGACAATCCGACGTCCTGGAATTATTGACATTGTTGATAATGAAGTCGACAGAGGGCGCTACAGACCCTTGCCCGGAAGTGCCAGTGCGCATGTGCGTCGCCTTTTACGACATCTTTGTTCGGCGGCTTACATCCGGGACCTGGAAACATTACCCTGGTTCGAGATTAACTCCTCCTCCCCTACACCTCTCGACTAATCTCGCGCCGCCCAATTAAACTCTCGCAGCCTAATCTCGGGCGCGTGACTCGCGCGTGTCGGCGCATGCGCAGAGGCTAATCCCAAGATGGCGCGGCTGATGTGATGTGTCAAAACAGATTTCCTGTGTGAGATGGAGATCATTTGGTGTAGGGCGAGCTAATGAATATTGCTAAAGGAATATTTGATCGTCACGTGACAAATGGGTCGCTACGCCCCCTGTAGGATAACAATGGCACTACTGGCCTATTGGTCACGTGTGCAAGGAGACGCAGGCTCACGGGCCACGGCACCTCCGAGAGTAGAGATTACAATATTATTAGAAAATAACCATCACCTATTGTGTCTTCCTTCCTCGTGCTTGCGTAAGGCCCACGGGCAAATTGGAATATGGTAATCATGCACGCTCCTAGCTTGTGTTTGTGTGGGAAAATTCATGATGGCTTTCATATGTTCGGGATGTCGTAGTTCGTTGTATTGATCATGGTTAAACCAAAGCGTTCGACAGAATTTGTTTAAAATGCTCTTCACATAAAAATGAGATTTCCAGAATGTAGTGCACTTGTCAGTTTTTGATTTCATATAGATTCTCTGATTTAAAAAAAGGGGAAAAAAGGATGTATTGCTTCTGGACGGAGATGGGATAAGGGTTATTTTCAGCCACAGAATCTGACCTATTAAAGGTAGATATAGTAAATTAGGTTTCCCCAAAGCACTGATGGAGTGTTAACTCTTGCACAATACATATCTAATGTGTACTTAACAATATTCAAATAGTGTCATTCAACATTGAAAAATGTCGATTGCCTATGATTTTTAAGAAGTCACAAGTACATGTAATAGTGATAAAACGCGACAGCATCTATTATCAAAACAATAGGATCTACAATTTTCTCTTTTTTTAGATTGATTTAGTAGGAATTATGAGACATCCTATTTGTTATGAAATATACACATAAAGGGAAAGTAAAGTCTTTTGAAATGGAGCTAACATGTATACTGACATCTTATTTTGTAATAAAGCAACACCATGAAGATCAGAGGAGAAGGAAGAAGAAGACTTGGGGCACAGTGAGACCTTCAGAGTCGTGGACTACAAATCTGGAGTTACTACTTACATGTATTTGTCTTATTTATTTTTAATCTGAGCGAATAATCTCACCGTAAGAAAATGTCTTACCTATCTGTTTCCTCTTCCCGACCTTGATTATTGTTGTGGACTAGCCAGTGGTGTGAAGATTTTGTATTGATATCAATTGCTTTATATATACACAGGTTGGCCAAATTCATTGTAGGGGCAACGGGAAATCGAGGCACAGATGACTAAATATCACAGTCACGGATAACTAAATATGAATACTTTGTGTTATATAATGGCAACGAAATTTACCTGGAAATTAATCTATACAAACTACTTTAATTGTAAAGGAATTTTATGTGCAATTAGGGCCTTCCTTTGAAGTTAGGTAGAACGATGAAGTCTATATAAGATAACGATACTTTCATACTGAACACGATATTTGTGTAATCATATCCACATAAAGGAGTAGCATCAGAGGTAACGCATAGGCCCACTATCATGGGAGTGAAATCTACACACAGGAGGGCAGTGTAGCGTGCACTGACATGTCAAGCGGCAGTGAAGAGTCAACAGGCTGCGAATTTAACAAGACGCTTGAGCGTCAAACATTTGAGAAGCCTAATTATCCGGCCTTGTTTAGTCGGCCCACTGGGCGGTTAGAACGCCGGAGAGTGGTTGTTTGGGAAGGAGGGGGGGGGTGTTTTGTGTGGAGGAGGGGGGTAGGGGCAGGGGAGGGGGGCGCAGAGGAGGGAGGGGCATGTGAGAAAGTGACTTGTGTAAAGAGTATGGCGTTGAGGTTGTTCAAATGAAGCGGACAGGGGCGGAGCCTGTTGGCCTTAAGGAAGCAAAGCGAAAGGAAGGAGGAGATGGGGGTTAGGTGGGAGGGACAGGAGGCATAAGGGGAGGGGGCGCGCTAAATGGCTACCGATAAATCACCAACGTCTGCCGAGTGGCGGCGCTCCGAGCGTCGTCAATGTCCCGCTCCAATCGAGCTCGAAAAGTGAAAAGCCCCTGCTAGGTGGCAGGGCAGGAGAATCGGCGCCCAAACAATGGCGATGAATCGGCAATTTAATGCAGATCAGCTGAGCGAAATGCGCCCACTCTGCGCCGCCCATGTTTGGTTGCCTGTCGACCCCCAGCGTCGATAAATCATGCCGGCAAAGAGCAGCCGACATTTCCTTCAAATTGTAACCCAGCTCGCCTCGGAGAAGCCCGCCAAAAAGGAGCAACGTTTCTCCATTCTGCGAGCTTTGTTCTCCATGTTTCATCATTTACAGGTAGCAAACACCGCTGGCTTCTGTCCAGAAGAAGGACCTAGACCTAGAGTCACAACCAACCTCAAAAGCCTGTCTAAATGTCGTCTGCTTCATAAAGAGATATACCACAAAGCTTTAACCCTGGCGACTCTCTCCCAGTGTGACTGGGTGTAGGAAGGTGGATGTCCTCTCTGACCTTGGGGCGGACAGGAAACACTTGTCGGCTTGTCAGCGTTCGTCTTTCATCGCTGGCGATCGATATAAATTTTTCTCGGCCGAACTCAAGAAGAGCCGGGCATGGCCGCACCCTGCACTCCCCAACACGCCGTCTGTCGGTGTTTGGGAGGGGCCCAGGGCTTGACGTGCCATTCTCAGCCGTCGCACTGTTTGTAAAGCCCCCCTGTGAGCAGTGGTCACAATCTGAACAACATTCTGAAATCACTACCTCGTTTCTGTTTCCATTGTTCCCCGGACAGCTTTGCAACCTCGGGTGCATGGAGAGAGAAAAAAACCCGCGGGGCATTCAATATGCATGCACGACCTCAATAGCCACTGACTGACTGTCCGCTGTATGAATCCGCTATGTTGGATTCTGCTGCGAGCCATTGTGGTTGTTTTATTCATTGGGCAGACGACTTTGAAACACGTGCCCCAATCGTTCCCGCCATTGACCGAACGTCCAAACGGTTGGGCCGTAAACATAGGCGTCCTTTATCGGGTCTATAGACAGCAGGTCAGGGGTGTTGACATTATTGTTTACACCCAAACTACATTTCCATCTCTATGTGGATTCTGTCGCCAATGCCCTTTCAAAATCACCGTACTGATATTCCTGTCACATATTTTCAGGTATTAATGAATATTTTTCGCATTCATTTCAAACATAGCGTCCGTTTTTTGTGTTCGATAAAGCAAGAGCTGTGAAATCTTCACATAAAATCTTGTTCTATTGAAGTGAATTATGAACGGAATATGAGATTAGATGTAAACATTTCACCTCGCAATATGACCATCCAAAACTGTGCAAAAAGATCCATTCCACTTCTCAAATATATGTATACAAACATACCGCTTGTATTTCCTTATACATATTAAGGTGTTTAAATTTTGTGACTAGATATATATACAATAACCAAGAATCCTCGAAGAATAGAAAATTAATCTATCTCACCGGTTCTAATCGCTATGTCATTGAACCGTTGTTTTTGGTTTTTTTTCAGTTTCAAGTGGACCAACACAACTTTGTAGAAGGGGAGAGAGTCTGCAGTTAGAATATAAATGTTGTTTTTTTCGGTACTCAACGAAGGGTATATTGTTAGAGTCCCAAGATGTTCAAGATAATAAATCCACGTAAATGCCGAGAAAAACATTGTAGAAATATTGACATTGTGGTAAAACAGAACACTCAACAACAAACCTGCTTTGTCCAACATGCCATCTTCCCATGGGAGTCTCTATCCAGAAAGTCTCGGTTTGATCTACCTAAAAAATAACAAACCAAACAGATGTAAAATACAAAGTGCTTATATATGTAAAGACAAGTGTTCTGTGTATGAGAGACCATGTGTTGTTGGAATGCACATTTTTGTCCAATCAAAATGCTGACAAGATTGTGATCTGAATAAATCGGACTAAATGGAATAACTGTGGGGACTCCGGAAATGAGTTCCCAATACAGGACATAGTCAAGAGTGATCCGGGAGAATTGAAGATTAAGCCATTTGTGTGTTGTTCAGGTCCACAAGAAAAAAAGGAGAAATGTTTATGTAATCACCTAGACGGAATATCTAGATCGGATTGGCTCAGGGTTTGGTTTCTTCCCTATAATCCACATCCCATAGACTCGGTATTGTGGTATGATCTTGTCTATTAATACAATATTTAACAAACCTACATTAAGAAGAACACTCCAATCACCATGGAGGATATATATTGCCCTAGAATTGATTCCACGAGTATAATCGGGACAAAAAAAGACAAATAGCATTAGTATATTAGTGTATACATGTAGTTTCATATGCATAGTTCCAATAGCTACCTTTCTAGACCTGAGTTTGTTATGCTACTAGGCACAAATATACGAAAGTAGTACTACATGTTGAGATAGAGACTCCACATTCGCATGTCCAAACATACATACATTTGAATATACTAAATCCATATAGGCATATATTGTTTATACAATTTTTCTTTTGAGGAATTTTATTCGGTTTCAATCATCAATAGGAAAAATCCTGGCTCAGTCGTGGCCGTTCTGCCGCCTGGTCCCTCTAGGTAATACAATTAATTTCACCGTAATACAATTAGCTACTACACGCATTTGGTACTCAGTCAACTGTACATTAGGTAATTACACTTTGGTATCCAACATAATGACAACACTATGGTATAATGCTAATGTGATGAGATGAGATGAGGTATGATATTCAAGCATTTCTAAGTGACTTAGTACGTAACTTGTAGCTTATCTAGGTGAACATGGTAGGTTTATGGGTCTATCCCAATCCTTAAGTGGGATTCACATGATGGGAGTCATGTACCTCGCAGGGTGTTTGTCTGACAAATCCTGCTTAGATTCTGTACTCGAGCACAATCTCTTCGTCTAAAAGGTAGGGTTCCATTTCCCTTGAACATGTTTTCCCCCCTGTAATTGTTGGGGACATTTACCCCTAAAATGGAACAGAATCTCATGAGGTTTTGTACCATGTGAGGTACATGAATCTCACCGTGTGAATCCCACTTTAGTTGAGTACGAGCAATGGGTCCAGGTATTGGCTAGAACCCCCTTTTTCCTATCTGATAGATAATTTTCACATACAGGTTATCCTAATAGTGAAAGAAATTGCATATTGTATAGTATCCAACATGGACCAACATAGACCTATACGAATATACATTGGCTAGCACTTTTGGTTTTTGTCATCTAGGAACTATGTCCGTTCCAACGTAATCTGGGCGGTTATATTTAATCAACACCCGTTGCAACACAATCTGGGTATAAATTCCATACCTAATCACAACTGGAGCATTTTCATGTCAGGGCGCCGGATTTTTTTAAAGGTCGTTGTATAAGATGAACACCTTGTTTCCTCCTAAGAGGTAGGAGCTCTGCTATCTATCAAATCTGCATCATGAGATAGCTGATTGGCATAAAAGGGGAGATGTCTGTCTCGTCTTTCTTGGAGGGCCTTTTCATGGATTTCATTTGTGTTAAGGACGGGGTTCGGCTCAATTTTTACTTTGAATATACTTCGTAACAACCTATTTTGTAGTGTTTGAAATAGTTTAATTGCATATTGTTTACCATCATGAATCATGAATAAAGTCGCAGTAATCCAGGTGAGGTAATACAGTAGACTTGTATATTTGAAGTGCAGTTCTAGAATCCATATACTTACGGATTCTATTAAACAAGTATGATTTAAAGGAAATGTTTCGAGTTGTTTCTCTGTTGTTCTTTAAATGTCAGGTGCTTGTCAATCACTAGGCTGAGGTACTTAAAATTAGTTACCTGATCAAGATCTGTGCCATAAAGGGTCAATATTGAGACTTTCTCGTTTGTTGAATAGTTCATCCAAACCGTCTTATTTTTAGATTTAGGGTTAATAAATTATCCTTACACCAGTGTTCTATTCTGAGGATTACAGTTCGCAGGTAATTTCGGGCACGGATAAAATTGTTAGAGTTCTACTGCATGGCACCTCAGAAGTAGGTAGAATACCATACGCAAACGGGAGGTTAACACTAGATATCATTTAGTAGCCTACTTCTCTTTCCTGTTATTACGGAAATTCATTTGTACGCCTTTTCCTGACAACACCATCGGTACAGCTAGATGGGTAAGACTAATTGCCATTTACATTGGGGTTGAAGAGTTGACCGGTAAAAACTGAAACGTGATTTCAACACGTTATTACAAAAGCCCATGCCTACATCAGAGGTAGGCTTCACTTCCCTATATAGTCCCTACAGTCTGCTTAGAGTATAGATAAACGACTCCGATTTTTATACAAGGATTTTGTGAATGTTGAACGAAGTGATTTAAGGCTGTGACGTTCACTCACCATCTTGTCAAAGAGGATAGATTTACGACATCACGTGACTGACGACAACACGTGACCGGAATACTGCAGTGAACATCTGACGTCATCGCTTGGCTTTAGTTACCAACAATCAGTTTAATTTACATGTTACCAGGACTGTCAACAGCTGTAAGTCTATCTACTTGTAATACATGCACCAGACGAGGTAGACCAGCTATGCAAAACTCAAAGTCCAGGTTCTACCGATGCTTCTACAGTTAATTTGTTTAGAGATATGGGCTCAGCGATATGGGCTCAGATCAATGCAAACACCTTGCTGACGCATTGGCATTGGATTTCTGCTTGTAAGTGATTGCTACTATTTAATGATTTTAGTCCCAAAATGATTTTTTTGCTTTTGTTTCAAATTAACATTCAACTATTCAAGTCTCCATAATATCTAGCATTTATCCACTTGAACCAAATGTAAAGGGGTAAATTTTTGAGTGCACTATTTTTTCGTATGCGCGTCCCCGCGCATACAACATATCTGTATACGCCGGGTATGTCCATATACAGTGCCTACGTGTTTTTACGGTCACTTTGTATTAGGTGGATAATAAATGTTTAGTTTCTACGATTGGCTGATAGCAGGGAAAATAAAGTGAGACAAGAAACGATAGAAAAACGCGGATGATTGAAATGCGCCCAGCTGTAAATACCACATCTCTGCAAATTCTATTTGTGCTACTCTTTGGGGGTCTTTTTCAATCCAATATCTTCTGTTTAATTTTATTATCTATGGTTGTGAATGTTCATCCTGATAGTTATTGCAATAGAAAATCTGCATTTGAAATTACAGAGACACAACTCTGCCCTGGAACTACAACCATGCACATACCCCAAGGCTCGCAGGTGTGCCAGCCTCAGGCAACACCCCTCCCCTCCCCGGTCCAGGTGTGCAGGGGACGGGATATGGGCAGTCATACCTGTGCTGGGGTCGGGGTATAATGATGGCCATGAAGTCACTGACCACACCTCATCAGTGCACCTCCCACTGTGGTCACTCATAATTAGTAGAAACCGAACGAGAGTTAGACTTGACAATGTTTATGCCACGACGGGAAGGTCGTGAATTACTACACGAGGCGTAGCCGAGTGTAGTGAGGAGCAGACCTGACCAGAGTGGCATAGACATTGACCAAGTCTAAATCGAGTTCAGTTTCGTATTTATCCTACCTCGTCTATGCTTTTGTATTACTAAAAGATAAATATTGAGTCAAGGACCAACAGAACTTTTTTTTTATAGTAGCTGACATCCTGCTCTCTGATTGGTCAATATTGTTATTACTCTAGTGGCATAAAAAACACTTTATGTCACGGCTTGTCACATAAAATTTCCATATGCTAAGTCTATGGCGGTTTTTTATTAGGGGTAGGATAAAGCCATTTTCCACTGGCCGACTATTCACCATCGATTTGCAGTCGGGAACCACCGATCGATGAATGGAAACAGGCATGTAGAAAGGGTCAGCGATTTATTGTGTTGAGATTATGAAATGAGGCCACCACCGACTGACTTGGTCAACGACCAACAGAATTAAAGGGGTTTGCAATCGTCGGTGATGGACATTGTGTTTGGAGTACAGCTCAATCGGTATTGACCTTCGAATGCGGTAGAAACAAGTCCCTTACCAACATTTAAGTCCAATGCAAATCTACCGATTCGAGGTTAGATGATTAGTCCCCAGATCGTATAGTTGTCGGTGAACTTGTTGCAGCCAAATTACTTAACCCGTCAGCCAACCGAACAGGAGGTATTTCCAATGTTCCATTGTCGCCGATTGGAGTAATCAACCTGTTGATAAACTTTTGGGGGGTTTCACTAATTGTTGGCTGACCCTTGCCTAACAGCCCCAGATCTATCGACTAGGTCTGACTCTGTTAGGATGCCTCGATGAGACAAAGTGCCGTTCCTTTGTTGCCGAGAAAGGTAAATCAATGTTCCGAAATCGGTAGATGTGTAATGGGCTTAAGATAACGATGTGTAGTCGTTGGCTACCACCGACCGACTTTTAAGAGAACTCAATTAATCGGTGCCGTTTCGGTCGGCCAGTGGAAAATGGCTTTAACAGCTACGATGAAAACGGGCCTTGGGCAGACGACATTTCAACTACAGCAGAACCCCAGTTACGGCGCATCCTATTAAGGGGAGCATCCCACAACTGTGGGCATTTTGAACCGGAACGGAATCCGCTGTTTCATGTTTATTTCACCCGATTAAACGGACCACTTCACAACATCGACCTCATACGTGTGTTGAATGGAACCTGGCCCACATAACAGGGTGTTTCTGTTATACATCTGTGCACGTCAGTTCTATGCTTACTAACTTAAGCTCAGTATATATACTTTTAAGAAATCGTATTTCACACTGGCACTAAAAAATGATGTACTGTACATTTGAAGGTGTGTGATAAAAGGAAAATAGACCTGGCGTATGTATGTAGATATAGACACCAACTCCCAGCCTTGTAAATACACCCTCCGCCTAACGGTTTCAGTTTCCTGATATTCAAAACGCAAAATATACAGTTCTCATTTCTATACTTTTCTTTAATTGATATAACCCCCTACACATGTCTGATCTAGGTAAAACAAAATCACACGTATTCACTGGAACATACCTTTAAATTTCTGTCTTGGGGATTGATGCCCGTATATCACTCATGAACATCAAAAATCTGTTCTCCAGCATGACATCGGGATGCGTGCAAAACCTCCCCCTACCCTCCTACCCCCTGCTGGGGTAAGACGCTATAGGGGTGCCAGAGGCTACAAGTTAACGTACACGTTATGTGAAGACCACTTTTCTGAAGGGCGTTTTAACGCTGGACAAATCTGGTGTAGACTAAACATTTCTGATTTTAAAGTAAGACAACTTCTGAAGTGAGTTGTAACATGTGTTCCAACTGTTGTTCCTGCTATCATTATCAATATCATTGTGCTTTTAACACATGTTTATACATGTTATTCAATTATTATCAACAGCCAAGTTGCAATGTGAATGATCTCCACAAGACAATTCGCATAATTTCAAATAACATTTGCTCATTTCCAACACTCAACAGGACGGTCTGGTATTACATTTGAAACCAGGAAATGTCAGATTATGTCACAAGGATTTATAAAGACGAGGATCTAAATAAAGGAGACGTGTGAGAGATAATAATGTAGTGTAATGAATGCACGAAGGTTTCTAAGTGAGTATTCCACGCCTGTTAGTGGGAGGGAGGATGGGGCCAGCTTATAGCCAGATGGGCCTCGTTGATTATAGACTGGTGAAGGTCTCAACCTCTGACAGATGTAGGTGTCTGGATTGTTTCCCAAACCCCCAATTATGGCAAGCCTTTATTCAATAAATGATCTAAGGTTTATTGGTACAGGTCTTAAGCCGGATTGGTTGCTGATGTTATAGTATAAGAACTTATAGGATCGTAATCCTGTATATCTAGTTCAGGCAAGATTTGTCAGAGAAAGTTGGTGTGATATTTTAATTTCCATAGAGGTGAACATCATCGTTGCACATGGTTCTGTGACTAGGATAAAGATGCTAGTACTATTGTACATGATCTCGAATACTTTCCCTCGTGTTCTAATTCCATTATAAAACATTCTTGGGTTCCAGCGATCTAAACCAACATTTGCTATATCATCTCATGAACATGATTTTATGTATGATGATATATAACAATACTTTACAGGACGACCAATAACATTGCCAAGTTTATTCACTTCCTTTGCTGGGTAACCGTATCACGCGTGTTTACTTTTGCTCACGTAACTGACGGAATTTCTTGGAATGCATTTCAATAAATGCTTCACAAACCTATCATTGGCACTGGAATTCTTCTAGGAAAAACAAATGGCTTCCCAAACATGATTCGTCCCTTTGTCACTTTAAAAGCTTTAATACACCGGCCATCTCCATTTCCCCAACTGCGCAAAGCTCCCCTCATTATGGGTCTAATCATAGTGTAATTAGACGGGTCAGATGCTCATTAAACTATTGTATTTTTTCTATTCACCCTCACAAAAACCACTGATTTAAACCAAAACTATGTTGAGAGCCATATTTTACTACTTTGTGGTTTTGCATCTATATTTGCAAATAAGGCACCCTCGTGATTGTACTTAAGCACTTACCGATATTGATTCTCACACATATCTAAATTTATTAACTATATATGGATAAATTTGAGAATTCCGAGATTATGAGATATACATGAGTCATATATATGAATATATTCATAATACAATATTAACAAACATTATTTTCGTACCATAGTATCATCAATACCCTCTATTGTTCCCCATACATTTTTATTAAAGAAAACGGCCGGTGGAGTTATGGACATGGACATACAGGAACATCTGCATATAAGATATTTGCATCCTCTATTGAAATGGAGGAGTGAAATCACTTGAGTACCTAGATTCACACCTATTATTAAGCGACAGGTGAACAATACAGTTGAGGAATCTATTATTGGCAGTGTGCAGTAAACCAAGCGATATGAAATACGATACTCTATCCCCGGACGGTCTACGGAGTATCTGTGTGATAACTCCCGCGGTGCCTTGTCCTGAGACACCGCACCTGACTCTACACTCTCCATCAGCAGCTTTGCTCAGTTCAGCCCTCAGGCTGTACTCTCCAAGCGGTCTCGATGATTACGCCCTACCCTATACCACCCCCTGCTGCCCGTAGGGGGAGGGGTAGTAAAGAAGTGGTTGCTTTACCTGCCTCAGGTGTCCCCTTTACATTCCTACAGGTGTGTTAATTTGTGCTCATCAACTGTCAATTAGTGCAGTCTATCTGTGATCAGGTTTTATATAGTACACTGAAAATACCCGGGGTGGTGACCCTGCTGAGTATTAGAGGGGACCCCCACCTACCACGATAGGCCACGACATGCTTCCTGATCGCTACGATTTGAAATGGCGAAATCGTGACCTATCGGGAGGTCCCCGAATCGTAGACCTCTGTCGTGATCCAATCGGTGAATCATACGCGCTGACCACGATATCTTCCCGATAGGCTACGATACCCAACGACAGGCTACGAAATTTCCAACATGTTGGAAATTATCGGGACCTCTACGATTGGCGTTTTCATCGCAGCCTATCATGGGGTATCGTAGAGTGAATCGCAGAAACCTGTTCCACCTACCACGATTTTGCCAGACCTCACGCTAGAATCGGAATGGTGTCGGGAAAGCCGTCGTAAGGCCAATCGGGACCAGAATCGTGGTAGGTGGGGGCAGGCTTTTACTCCCGCGGAGAGTCGTGACTCATTTGGCGTCTTTTTCCTGTTACCCATCCATAACTTGATGGTCCACCTGATATACCGTACATAACATGGACCAACTGGTAGGATCATCATTGATGAATGAGAGTGGAATTATGAAAAAGGTTAACAACTCGTCAGTTCTAGATGTACAACTGCCTTTCTAGGATCATATATATCAAGCACCAGTAAGTCAGTGAGGTATTTCAGTTTCTAATGATTGATCATGGTCCGACGTAACATAGAACTCTGTTCTCTCTTACACGATCACGTGACCTCTATTATGGTGTTATTTTGCTTGCTGCTGCTCAATGGTGAACGTGAACTTCGGTCTTCTTGAACAATTATAGGAAAGTCTATTTTACAAGATTAAATTCACCACTCTCTCACCCTGCCTTGCAATGATTAGCATGAAGTAATGTGTAGTCAAAAGTCATATATAAATGAATATTCATATCATGAAATATCAATCTATAATAAGTCATCAAGCGTACCGATATATCACATTGATTTTCTGTGTTTCCCATTTCAAAGAATCAAACCTTATTGTGATATAGATTTTTTTTTTTCATATTCTTTTATTGGTTCACTTAGTTACATCCATATTCGTTCCATGAGTTTTTTTCGTTGATAACACTTCCAATAAAAGCGAGATGTCATCAGCCCTTGATGGCTGGTTTTCTTTGACATCACGCAAAGAAGTTATTCCCTCGCTATTGCTATAGGAATAATAGCAAATGAAGCATTCAAAGTATGTAGTCTTTCCACAACTATCTAAACTACCCGACCTACCGGCTGTGCTCAAAACATTTCCTGTGAACGTCCAAGCCACCTGTAACACTTCTAGCGTTTGCCATTGTAATCCAACTTCCACATAGGTTTCTGAGGTTTGCCACAACAACCCTACATTTCATTCAAACCAGCCTCAGCTATCCCAGTTATTTCTCAATCACTGCCGGCTAAACAGCTATAACGTCTTTCGCAATTTTATGATAGATGTACCCTGTTCCATAGTCTGTCTAGGTATTCCGTATGTGAAGATGTTCTCTTCGTTATGTTTATAGATTAGCCTCCTATAATATAGCTAGATTAATAAAAATACTTTTATAAATGAACTGCAATCCCAATGTAATACAGGGGAAAATTTCAGCTCCGCTTTACGTGATTCATGTCATTACAAAATAGACATCTGAGAAATAGGCCTACTTTTATTGATATCACAAGTCATTGATACATAAAGTGTTGTTTTCTGATAACAGCAAACATGAAGTATAAACACCTGAGAAAATACAAAGAAGTAACCGCTTATCTCAGTGAATACTTGCCACAGGTGTCAGATTAATTAAACACCACACCTGAGGCGGGCAATAGGTAGTTTAATATGCTTTCAGAACACCTGTATTACTTTAGACATGGCATTTTCTGTGATCAATGTATTTTAACTTTCACTTTGCTATGTACTTAACCTATTATATGAGATATCAATGTTGCCATATAGTATATTACCAAACAGTATCATAGATATCTGATACAAGATGAAATATATACGGGTCTTTCATTCTTCATTCTTGGATGACTCCCACCAAAGTATAGTTTATGTCAACGGTATGAACAACAGTCATAGCGTATATATATATATATATATATATATATATATATATATATATATATATATATATATATATATATATATTATAGAGGAAACCCATGAAAGTTTAGGGTCTGAGCCCGTATCCCATCGAGTTTGAATAACATGGTAATTCACAAGGCGAAGCCAAGTGAATTACTATGTGATTCAAATGAGTTGGGATCGAGCTCTGAACCTAGACTTGAATGGGTTTCTGAATTTATCTCACCTTTAATATTGACTAATGGGCTAACATTTGTGACATTATCCCCCATTGGATATTTTTCCTAAATATCTAATGGGCGTTAGATACGAGTTCCCAATGTTAAGTCTATGGAGAAAAAATATCTGGGGTGAGGTAAATACATATACATACATATATATATATACCATTGCACCTGTTGAGTTCAAAGATAAAGTACCTTCAGTTGGAAGTACAAAGGAGGGTGTTGATATTGAATATACACAGGTGGAACTGCTGTAATTTGAGCCTTCCGCATTTACATACACTAGAATGGTAAAAATCACTTATAAATAGATTGTCAACCTCACACGTTTTCCCTGACTTGTGGTGTTAATTTGTACGATCACCTCTCAATGGGAGAGGTAATTGGTGTCTGTATGGTACACCAGTGGCGGGGAGATAGGAGTCGTGGCCTCTGTTGCACACCTGGCCTGTGTCAGGGTTACCTTTGGTCACACTTCTCACCTTGCCAGCCTCTGTGTTCACCCCTTCATGCATGGCCAACACCTGGGGCCAGTTCCTAAAATAAATCTAAAATTTTCGAACATATTCCCAAAGTAATGTTCGTCACTGCCTAGAATAAAGGTGAAGCGAACCTTATGAAATCATTATCCATCTTATGATTTCTTTTCTCTTTTTTTGGTGGAGAGGGGTATTAATATTCTGGAGATGGGGAGAGGGGTATTGATATTCTGGAGATGTTTTCTCTAGTCAGGGAAATTTTAGCCTTGGGAAATATCCAAAATATTTAATTTAGGAGCCTGGTTCTACTGTTAGATCGCTTCTTTGGATGTTCTTAATGCCCCATTCAGTAAATTCATAGGTTGGTGGGCAGCTTCTTTCTGCCCAGTGGTCTCTCCTTTTCTTCTTCTGGTTTTTAGGGTGGGTAGGAAGGGATGAGTGGTGCAAAACGTACAATGTATAACGCGGTGTACCCCAAACAAAAAACAGCCCAAAAGACTGTGATAATAAAAGCTTATAATAGTCCCCAAACACCTCCCAATACAAGTCCGCCGTCAAACACTGCTATAGCCTCGGGCAAAACAACATCGTCACGGGAGATACCCCACCAGCTCCCGGGAAGCAATTGGTGGCGGCTACACGCCTGAGAACTGCCTCCAACACGGGGTGCGGCCCGTCTGTGTGGATTAAAGGATGCATAAATACCGGCGAAAAGTGAGCTAGACGGGGTCCGCTTTTAAGTGGGGCCTACAGAGGGAAGCAATTGAATTAAAGCTGATATACAATGCGGCATATACCCTGAGGTGTGTGTGGTGTGGTATGAGTAAGGATGTAGGGGTAGAGTGTATTTTATCCTTTGCTTGCATGGTTAAACTTGCTGAATGGTGTTATATTTTACAAAGAGATTCCATATGTTGGTGGATACGTTAATAAGGTGGTAGCTTGGTAGCAAAATATTTATTGATGTTGTCACACAACATATGAAATTGTATATAAAAATATTCAATAATATTTTCACACATTATAAAAGGATAAGGCCAAAGATAAAGTAGGGCGGCCTGAACTGACCTAATTGAATTATAGGTGGATGGACGTGGCGTTGACAGCGACTACTGATTTTTTTTCCAATATTGGGGGGGGGGGAAGTATCTTTATACCGAACCACCAATCGGGACTAATTTGAATTAAACTAATTGAATTATAGTCTTGGTGTGGTAAATTCCACCGCTTTTGACGGCGAGCTAGTTGTGTGAGGTTTGCGCTGATACCGCCGAATAGTTCTTACAATAGCTGGTAGACGATAACTATTTCTGCTGAGCTGCTGATTACTTCAATGGTATTGTCCCAGTAACTGCCAATTGATCTGCATAGTGTGCTATAGATGGACACCATTATATGGTTAATATTCTACTCAACCCTGTCCGCACATCCTATTTGTATGCATGCTAGTATCTTTTTACCCAATGCTTGTCAAGACGTATAGAGCACATTGCTATTGCGTTATGTAGGCTACCATCTTGCCCCCCAACACCAAACAAAACACCAGATGGCGGGTGCAGTTATCAATGGATACCTTTTAAACATAGCGTGCAATGGAGGGGATCTACCCTCGTCTCACCACTATATATAGATAATAATAACTGATAAGAGGGGCTGTCTCCCGAGTACAGTAGGCCTATTTAATTGTTTCTTGATGGATGATGGCGGAGCTAGCAATCATTCTGCAGAGAAAAGCCAGAAACGTCCTCATCCTGTAACTATGTACCTTGGCACAAACGTAAACCCGGTTAGTATCCCCTTCATCACAGTAGATTCTACATGACGCGATGATATAACCTACTCTATTCCCAATGTTCACCACTGACAGTTTTGATAAGTATTGTAATTATGTATCAAAACAAAAAGTATTGTATGTAGAAAAACCCTTAACTAAATCACTGATAGTCTCTGATTATCTATGCATGTACATGTATATATTATATACCTGCAAATATGACGGACTATATTATTTATATTTCGGTATCCCTTCAGGTCAGAAATCAAGGAGAAATATCTCTTCCAATTGCCTTTTCTGTATGCATATCTATTTTGAATCTATCTTCCACCGCTGGGTTCATTTGAATGTTGTTTTCTCCGGACCTCTGCGTTCTATTCAGTAATCAACCCAAAATGCATTCACTCACACCTAGATCCATCACACCTGCTTTGATATACATGTTCAGGCGTGGCTGGGGCCCTTCACGTCACACAATAGGGGTTACCTAACAACCCGATGATGGATTACAAAATTGACAAAAAGGGGAGATGGGAATGGTGTCAATAGTGAGGAGTGTGGTTGAAATTGAATTTGGCTCATCGGGTGGTTTTGTCTGGGGGCAGCGTGCCCCCTGGTGGCAGCTTGGTGGGGTGGGTGGGGGCAGGCCGGAGAGGACGCCCTAACAGATAGCAACGTGGTACCTGTGACCTCTGTGACCTCTAAGCCATCAATCATCGCCTAGTTGACGCTACCCGTGTGTCTTGTTCTGAACCTATGTTGCCATTTCACCTCAAACTTGTACCTCTTTGTACGGAAAGAGAAGCAGAACAGCTATAGACTAACTATGTAACCTATCTATTGTGGGTTGTGAAGCAATCACTCAGATTTGTTACTGTAATGAAAGTGAATGATATCTTTAAATGGCTCTTGCAATGGGTCTTATATTCAGTTAGTAGACTGTCCCCTATGTTCCACATGTATCGTGTTTTCATACATCTGTTATTGTAGAAAATGTCCGTTATCGACATTAAGCATTGTTACAGTGTGATTGCTGATTACACTGGCGTTCAAACATATGTTTTCCAGATGTTTGTAACACAGGTACAACTTAATACAAAATATGACCATATTCGATCAATAAAGGAGGCATCAGGCATCAAACCTTTTGGTTTTCTTGCAAGAGCCCAGTATTGGTAGCTTAGTTTAAACTGATACATATGTCTATGTAAGAACACACATGCATACATGCTTACTTATATGCATGCACAAACATACATAATTACTTACGCAAATACATACATACATGCATGCATGTGTGTATTTACATGACTACAGATATGCATACAAAGATGCAGCCACATGGATAAATACATCTAATAATGTTTTTGCTTTCATACGATCATATGATCATGTCCTATGGCCAGAGAAAGTAGCAAACCTCAAGTATGATCAGGTGCAACGTATTCATTTTAGCCGAGGGGGACCTGACATGTGATCAGTAAGTAACTAACAATGGCTAAATACAAATTTAATGCATCAGTTAAGCGCTGGTAGAGATATATAGTTCTTGGCACTGTAACAAATATCAGATAGAGAAAGCTTACTTTTTAATCAATTGAGCCTGGGGATTTGTTGGCAGCAAGGTCAGGGCCAACTTGTTTTATGTAAAAGGTCAAGGCCTGGTTTTGAATTCTGCAAGCAGTTGCTATCTCAAAGTCTAGGGTTTCAAAATTAGGGATGTTGAAGGGGATGTCCAGTTTAGAGTTTAATAGAAGTGCTGCTTTGGAGAGAGGTTATATAAATCATGATTGTTGATTGACCTGGTCATTTTAAAGACCTACCACATGTAGTATTCAAACAATAGTCTATTTGATAAACATATCATATTTGACGTAGCCTCCATAGCCTATATACCATCGGTAAAAGAATAACCTCGTTAATAACCTACATAACCTATACATATCGGTAAGACCTTCCTTGTTCATAACCTTCATAACTTATATAAATATCGGTAAGAGTATCCTTGTTCATAACATATACATATCGGTTAGACTATCTTAGTTAATAACTGGGTTTTTCGTTGGAGTGTTTACCATTCTTTACACTCCAGCTTTACACGTTACGGGACTCATACGCTTTACGAATCATTGGTTTTTAGGCTTTCATTGTTGATTTCTCGAACACCTGAAATATATGTATCGAGGATGTGAATAGGAATATCCACTGGGGCCGACCTGAGAACAAGACTGAGAATAATGAGACTGATATCTATAAATAAAAAAACACCTGGTGATCTCTCTCGTAGCTATAAGTCATGTTGATAATTATCTCAATATGTACAAATGTAGAAAATAAGTACATATTTAATTTAAATATTTAATTTAAATTTTAAATAAGGAATCAATAATGCCGGGGAACATTCATCTACTACAGCTATAAAAACAGGTAAAAGAATATGATGATAAGGGGAAGTGAGATGTGAGTTATACAATGATGTATGATTAATGAACTGTAAATTAAATATGTGAGTAACCAATGGTGGCAATTTGGTATAAGATATTTTGTGTATTTCCAATTGTATACTTAATATGTATGTGTACATGTGTGCGTTTGTGATTGGGCTTACGCGGGTTGAATGCACTATTGGGTCGCCCTGTAGGCCTACTACTACGTGTAGCATGTGGCAGAACAACAAAAATCACAGAATGTATAGTAGCATGTTATTGTTGATTATTTCGGGGGGTATTTCAACCAAAAGCTGTACTTTCTACAAATATAATTTTCAGATTAGGGGCAATGGGGAAGGACGCGCGCTTAGGTTATTTTCACTCAATTTTTCGCGTTGGATAGGATAGCAAGATTATACTACGGATAGACACAAGAACCCTCCGGTATAATGTTGCTGACATACGTGTTGTACTTTCTTTTGTAGTAGCTGTTATCAATAATGGATAACCTTTCTTTAAGTGTACATGACAAGTCATGCTTCAAACTAAGTACAGCTCTGCACATATAAGACCTCAAAGATCCATACTACTGCTATACTTTCTTGAAATACGTCTAGTCTACCCCTTCCTTGTTCTTCGCGTCCTCCCCCTCCCCCTCCCCCCAACACACACGTTCTATTATGGGTTACTGGTTCGCCCAGGAAGAGAGAAAGGCCCTGACATTAGGTCTCATCAAACGGTCGTTTCTCACCCCCGTGCACCCGCCCCCTTCCCATCCCATACGCCTGTTCAGGTAGTCCAGGTAGGTGAGATATCTAATACTATACAGGAGGTGAGATAGGGGGTAGGCGGGCGGGGATGCAAGGTAGACGGGGAACGCAGGGGGACAGCCCGGGGGAGGCGGGGATGTGTTGACGTACCTGGCCGCCCCACCTGCGTGTGGCCCTGTGCAGGTAAGTTATGCCTGGAGGTGATCGATACCCTCAGTTAGAGCGAGATACCTGCGGCGTTTTTTTCCCGAAAATCACCCCTTAAAGAGTCATCTCAGTCATATTTCTGAAAGGACATTCCCAGTGCCAAGACGGAAGGTGGAAGACGATGATATCGTCATCGACCAGAGAACAATAATCAATAATGATATTAACTGTTTAGATATATCTACAGTTAAAGGAGAATCCGTTGAGATTGATTTAATAATTTAGGTTTGGGGTCAAACGTAAAGTCTGTACGCAAAATGTCTGGAAATTTTGATCCCCGCCCAACCCCCTCTTGGATTTGTACGCAATAGGGGCATAAGCAAAACAAATTTTTTTAAACATCGTTGACCCCCCCCCCCCCTCCATCCCCAACCCCTCAGTGCGTACGTACTTTATGGATGGCCCAGTTTATGAACTGACCCCACAGTTTACGATATATGGATAGGCTTCAGGCGGTTAAGAGCTTGGGATATACACGCTATACGTATTTAGAGGCTAGTAGTCGTACATATGTTTTAATACTTTTTTGCAGATTAATCTGTTAATTTCATAATCGACTAACATACATGTCTGATTCCTCTTTATTGTTCTGCCGAATGTTGAGACATATCAAGTCCGTCATATAAAATGACCCTAGCTGAATCAGTTTTCCCTTGACATCTGATCTGGGCCAGGAGGTAAAATCCTCGTGATTTATTCACGTTCTAAATCAATGCACCGAATTATCTTGAAAATTCACAGCAGGTTTTTTTCGTGTTAACGGTATACATAGTCATTATATCAGTACCACCTCAAGCCTTAGTCGGCATGTTTATTTGATGCAGATTTTACCACATATATACGGTAATATATATCTATGCCTCTCTGATCAAGAAAAGTAAATATATGATTTAATCATTCATGCACGTACAACAATACATACATCTGTGTTTCAGCCATAGACCTAATGATATGCATATTATTGATTTTGGGCAATTGAGATCAACATCTATTTAAGTATGTTTTCATTGGGCCCACATTCTTTTTTAAGATTATTTATCAACGCATTGAGGTTCACATATGAATACATGATGTTCAGCCTTTAATGTCCAACAATACGTTTGTGACAAATCACATTAAATACACAGACAAAAGTTCAGCCACCATACATTTATTAAACATAACCAGCGAATAATCATTCTCTAAAAAGTTATCATCAGCAACGGCGGCAACATCTACAGAACAGCGACAAAAACAGTATTTAGCGGCGATTGCCTATTGCTTGCTCCCTCCCAATACAGATGAATATACATACAGTTGATATATATTTGTTGATCTATCTTGTATAAATGAGACCATGAAAATTTGTCAGTGTAGATAACGCTATGTACACTAATGTTTAGTGGACAACTCCCATGCGTTAATAAGTTATTTGGAAGTGTAGGAAAATAGAAACAACGGACTCTCACGAGACAGAATAATGAACTATCAACCACTTGATAAATAACAACGATCGAGAATCATAAGAGTCGGCTGACCATGGAGACTATTTAAGAAAGCAATGTGTGAAGTGGTAAATAGTGTGTGCTTTATACGAATAGCTATTTCTTGGAGTTATTGTTTTCAAACCAAATGACAATAACAAGAGAAACTAGGATATCGACCAACTAAGAGTAAGCAAAGAATGACACGAACACCCGCTGAATCCAATCAAATGTTGGAACAATGGTGATGTTCAAAATTTGTGTTGAAGGTGGAGTAAGAGATAAAACGCATGATGACATCTACGAAGATCTACATGTATAGCATCACCAATACTGTACCTACATTGAAACATTGTCATTATTAAATCCAGATTTGTATTAAGAGGATCCCGAGATCGAATTCATACACAAATAATGAATACTGATAGACAACATCTGTTGATTTGACTGTTGAATCAGAGTGATTAAAACTTGATTAATCGGCGAAACTTAAAATAAGTAGAGAATCAACAAAAGTCTACAACATAAAATCTAAACAACAAATAAAAAATCGCTTATTTGAAAAAAGACTAGCTGCTAGGCAATGTCTAAGCTGTAACCCTTCATTGGACTTACATTCAATCAATTCTTTTGACAATTGTTACCAAACAAGGAGACTAGTGTACATACTAGATATATAGTGTTTGGTATATAGATATGAAATACAAGAAAGACACAGCCGCGAACCGGTTTACCCGGAAAGGACATGGAGACGTCATTTGTATCGTGCGGGGGAATTACCCCCCCCCCCCACACACACACACACACACACACACCTTTCCCACCTCCATGATCTGAGTTCCAATATATCACAGATCAAACATTAAGAGGTCACGTCTAGAGTTAGAACGGCGGTATTTTCACGGATCAGTCGCCGGGGTGTGAGGCGTCCCGTCCCGGTGAACAGTCCCGGAGCCTCACCTGCCTGGTCCCGGCGCCCGGCGCCCACGACGGACACCCACCACTACCACCACCGAACCACCAGCATTACCACGTGTCCGACACCGACACGGCCCGGGCCGCGCGCTTTGTGACCGGGCCTCCACCCGCCTACAACCCGCCAACATGACCTACCTGTACAGGGAGACTCAACTGGATATCTCCTGCTCCCGGTCGTCGGCAGACATGGAGGGATAATCGTGTAAAGGTGTAGGAGCGGGTGTCAGGGGTGGTGGTAGAGGGGTGTCAGTAGGACGGCGGCGGCGGTGATGGTGGTGGTACTAGGACCTCACAGGCTGGCCCCGTGACGCAGACGATAAATTACCGGCATTTTAGGACCGACACCGTGCGTGGGTGGTCGCCGGGGACGAGGGCGCTGTCTACCGGCCAGGTACGGTGCCCGCTGTGCAGTGACCGACCCAGTGCCGGGGCGCCGCCCACCTGTACCCCCACCCCCGCTCCTGTGTGTGCGGGGAGGGTGGGGGGGGGGGGTGCCTTGCCCCAGCCTCCAGGGACCCAGGGACCTGTTTCACTAGTCTCGCGACATGTCTGTGACACCATACAGACATTGGGTTTGTCTAGTTTCATGACACCACAAGTAGCTGCCTTTAGGAAATACAGACCCCAAACATATGAATTAGACAAATCTAGACACATCATGGACCTGTTTCACTAGTTTTGTGACAAACGTGTTAGACAGATATGAAAAGTGGCACCAACAGTGCTAGCAAGAACGGACAAAACAAAGTCTAATGTCTAGTTCTTATGAAACCGGACACACCATCTAGACGCCATCTAGACATGTCACTGACTAGTGAAACAGGTTCCTGTTTCACTAGTCTTGTGACATGTCTGTGACTCCATATAGACATTCGGGTTGTCTAGTTTTGTGACAACACAAGTAGCTACCCTTAGGAAAAGACAGACCCCAAACATAAGAATTAGACAAATCTACACATCATGGACCTGTTTCACTAGTTTCGTGACAAAAGTGTTAGACAGACATGAAAAGCGGCACCAACAGTGCATGCAAGAACGAACAAAACGAAGACTAATGTCTAGTTCTTTTGAAACCGGACACACCATCTAGACGCCATCTAGACATGTCACAAACTAGTGAAACAGGTCCCTGGCAGGTGAACCCAGGTGCGCCCCATGATATACACGTGACGTACGTGCAGGAGAATCCTCCTGGGAGGGTTTGGTCTGGGGCCTGTAGAATGAATTAGGCTGGTATATGAAGACCCTTATCTGTACTCCAATAAGTACCAGGGACGATGTGGGGCAACTTTATTTGACACTTATGGAAGACCTTCTGTGGACTAGGACTGGCCCAGTGAACGAGGTTGGATATCATTAAACGACAACTTCGTAAGAGGTATCCTTGTACCCTAAATTTCGTAGGTATAAGTTATTCAAAAGACCCCTGGAAGGCTGAGTCGTTGACGTGAATATACATACTCGTTGTCTGCAGTAGCTTCCAGGGTCATTTCACGGTCAGGAATACACTCTCATGACCCAATGTTTCACGTATACTTTTATACTGAAATGTATGTGTCAGAATAACGCTTTATTACCAAGTGTGTACAAAGTCCGATAAACCACTACCCATTAATTAAAACCTGTCAGATATCAGAACCATTGTATACGTATTTCAAATCCATTGTATACGGAATTCAAAACTACTATGTACAAATTGTACTCCTTAATCAGATATCTAGCTATTTGTTTGCATATACAACCCTATACTTATGGTTGTAGAGTGAAAACAAATAGTCCCATATGTCATAGGCCTACCCTATGATATGCCAATTCCTAGGTTTAATTCATTGAAGAAAACAGAAAATAAATACAGCAAACGATTGGTTTGTGGACAGGCAGCTCTGTAAATTACTCAATGTTGACTTCGTATTGCACTCTCCAACGTTCGTGTACTACTACTTGTCAACCACTTGTGGTCTACGACCGCCTATCGACAAACCATTAATTATTATCTATTTATATATCCCTTCTTTCAGTTTGGTAGACTCGTTGGTAGAAGTAATATAGCCCGTCGATTAGGCATCAATAGATGACAAATTTATCTTTCATAATCCGCAACAAGAGGGTCTATTATAAGGAACCACACACATATATCACATTAAAATCGAGACGGTATTGTAAACGGGAGAATGAATGCAAATGGCAAGGTTTCGTGTATGTTTCAAATCTCATATCTAATGTTACCTTCTTACTACATTAAGATCTCTGCTGTTGCCATGGCATAAACAACCCGAAACCAAATTTAAAAAGAAAGAGAAACGGAGGAGAGGACGTTAGTATACCGGGTATTGTATGGGTGGCTATATTTTCACGGTAAGGGATGTAGAGTGGGCGTACATACACTAACACAGGAGAGGGAGGGGGTGGTGGGTCAATAAAGAGGCAACCTTTATGGTGGCACTTTACTCGATGTTCCAGGGGCACTGAGAGGCGATTATTAGCAGGAATGATCTTGGCGTGCCACGGTCATAATGACTTCTGAGCCACGACAGTATGTTTGCACCTTATAAACCCCTTCCTAATGGCCACACCCCATAGAGAACCAACCTTAACCTGGTTGTAAATACCACCCATTTACCCCCACTTACCCCACTGTCTCTCTTCTCTGAGACTCTTTTCAATTCGAGTCCCACTCACTATAGTCTAAACTCTATAGTAGTAATCTTTAGACGGAACTCCGAGGGTTAAGGGTGTAATTTACAATCTATTGCTCCAGAAGGTTAAGTGGTGGGAATAGCATTGAAATGATACCATAAACAGATTTAGGAATTTACATTATTATTGTTTCTATTCATGAGTAACGACTACTTAAACGGCTTCAGACTGTCCCTCTTAGTGTTATGAGCAAGTGTTCCCACGAGCTGCTACTTAATTATAGTTAAGTGGTTTAAGATTCGTAGCATTTTCTCAGGGAAGTTTTGCAAGATTAAAACTATCCACAAGACATTGAGGGAACACGGGACATTGTTATTATTTAGACATAACTAGCAATACATTGTCCTTTTGTGGTCATTTATAGCGACGACGGCATTTTATTTCCGAAATCAATAAATCTCCCTTTACAACTCTATATCTTGCCCCAAACTTTGCCGTAAACGATACCAATTATTCCGACTACAGCTACTATGTTTTTCATATGTAAGACATATACCCCAACATGCATATGAAATACCTAGTCTCTTTATTGTCATTGACTTGTATTCAATTGAAAATATATATTTTGCGTTAAATGACCAAACATATAAATGAAATAGACAAACATTAAATAGTAACCGATGCAATGAAACCTATGGTTGTCGAATAAAACATACGTAAGAGAGCACCATGTATTTTATAGGCGTTTATATATATACATGTACTCAACATTTGAATACACTAAAGCCCAATCATTTCCATTTAAATTATGCAGAGTATTTCTCTCCGTAATTTGAAATGTTAACAATATCCTGACGCTTCAGGTTTAGTCGTGAACTGCTATATCCCAATCTTAAGGAATGCTTACAAGAAATCTCCTACCTATGGCATAATCAAATAGATATAACATGATATAATATAACTTTTTGCTCTGAGTAAGGTAGAATAAGAACAATACTAGTGTTCTATAACGGCACGATGACACTGGGTCACCCGGCAATTATTATACATCGTTATTGTTTGGAGAGTTTTTGAAACCAGCCTTTACCAGTCTTTCTGTCATGGCTGAAGTGTTTGATGCCCATAGAATCTCCTAAACCATCAAACCTTTTGATAAAATATGTAAATGAAGAGGGGTCAGTTATGGTCAGTATAGGGTGAAGCTATACCTAGGTGTAAAGTGCCACAAGGACAACTGTTATAACTATGCATATGTGATACAACTATTTACAGCAAGTAAACACATTGACTGGGTATAGCTCTCACACATCTGACTGGGATAGTCACGTGTATAATTTATCTTAGGTATAGACATAGCAATAAGGGAAAATAGACTTGGATATTACTGAATCCATGATGCATTTACCCCTGTTATGACCCAGGTTGTATAGCCCTTTTCATATAAGAGATAGACTTGTCAAAAACATCAACAAACCAAATCAATAAAATCACTGAGCGACACAAAAATAAGCCAAAGACAGTTACAATGGAGAGTAAACATTCTTTTGTTTCTACCTCAATTTCATCATAACCTAAGATGAGAGTGATACACTATAATGTCTTCACTTGACTAGCATCTTTTCTTTTTTTTAAAAGATTCTTTATCGACGGATGGTTCAGCTATATATATATGTTTATAAATAAGTTTGAGTCTCTACGCTATCAAATGTTTCAGCAAACTAATATTGGAACCTGTAATTTGACCTTGACCTCTATTGATATTAGAGTGGTACAGTATTTTAAATTGACATCTCAAATAGCTAGCTCAACACAGACCATAATTGATGCATATCTGAAATAACTTTCTCATTAGGAGAAACCAGGGAGGTTAGTGGTAATGTGATAACATAAGACTTGGTAACTATGGTAACAATGGATGTGCCTCACATGCCTGCTCTGGTCATATGTGCATCAGGTCATGTGAGCACGCAGTTCAAACCCTTTTCACTCCACTCCACTTGCTCGCGGACTACCAGACGATTCAGGTCCACCCACTCACCTCCCCCCAAAAAAACAAAAGTCTCTGAAATCTCATCATTTCCTATTCCATAGGCCTTTTTATCTACCTTGTGACAATTACTCAATTACTTCCTAATTACTTCTGTGTAAATTCATCTCATATAATTTGTCCGGTTCAATTCAATAAATCTATCCATACTACTCTTCTGTGTTAGTCATTAAAGCTACATCCTTTAATCTTCATATCTGGATGGCTTATCTGGAAGATTATTATATGGTAATTTATTCACATTTTAATCAAATTCATTGTCAGATTTGTTTAGATGATAGTAGTCAGAATGCTCTTCTACCTTGTACTCCTGATCAAAGTTGTCTCAAATCAGGTACTTGTGGCCCATCAAACCTGATAGAGCATGTAGAGCTATCAAGGCAGAATGGACCTTCAACTGAAGTTTTTGTGAAAGCCCTGTGAAGTCAGTATATCTGTTTGTATTGTTTGCTGAATCTGCTGTGTCCATCCGGATATGAATACTGGATAATGTTGCTGTATGCACAAGAAGTACAATCACAATATCTGTATCATTTGCTCTTATGCATACTTTACCATTGATGTTTATTGAGTTCATGTCCTTTAGATGCCAAACTAGACAAGCGTCTGCTTCAAAGGAATTGCATCTCAGTTCAGCAACTGTTTCTTTTATGAAGTAACCATCCTGCACCTGAGACAAGTAACAGTTCTCATAATGTGCAAAGACAAGTTTGTGTCCTGCTGTGATTTCAGAGTATTTATCCTTCCCTCATGCTTTACCAAAGAAATACAAGAGTGATATTTTTAAACTCATATAGTTGAGGGAATTCTGAATAAGCCATGGCATTTTCTGGACCAGTCATAGAAAATGTGCCATCATGTGCATCATGAGAGGATTTTTCAGTCTTTTATAGAAGGTGAAACATAAGTAACAGCCACAAGTCAATATGATTTGCCAGAGCACACACTATTTGAGAATTATACTTGTGTAACCATAAAATGTTGAAGGTACATTCACCCATGTATGGAGCAGAAACATATCAATTGCATTCATAAGCATCTACTCCATCAGGTGTAGTATCTTGAACCCTACTCTCCCACTTTGTTTGGTATGCCATATATGAATGCAATGCAGAGGCAAAATCTTGTCAATTGGTAACTGAAAGCTACAATGAGATCAACATAATTTTTCAATGCAAGGCACAGCTGTGTTTGAACTAGATCTCTTGTGTCCCCTATTTGTATCAGTTTCTTGTCTTTGTCTTTCAGCTGCACTTTTGAAACATCTGTTAGGAAATTCTGCACCTTCCTTCTTGGAATTGGATTTCTAAATCTGTTGCTTTCTTACAAAGAACCTTGTCTGAATTCTGTAAACCACTCCTCACCTTTTTCTATGCATTGTAAGAGATCCTCCATTATTGAAGCTGATAAATCCTTACCAGTGCTTACAGGGCAGAGGTTATCATTTTGTTACCTCTGGGCAAAGGGGTTCATAGTGCTTGGCTTGGAAGCCTAGAAGAATCTTCTCTAGGTCTTCATTATCTCATTTGATTCTCTGTGATTCTCGTTTGTTGACTCAATCCTTCATTGGTCCTCATCAGCATGTGGTAGCAAATGAATGACTCCAGCACTTCTCATAGTCTTTGGTACCATTCATCCTTTCCTTGCATTTGTAGACTGTAAATGAATTTATCCCTGTGAATGCCGAGGCTGCATCTGCATATACAGTTTGCTCTAGGACCAGATCTACAGGGCTACTAGAGAATTTGCAGATCTCTTGACAGAGAGACCTCCAGACGTGAGCATGTTGTTTACCTCTGGTTTGAATCTCTCTAGGTTGAAAAGATTTTTTCTTTAATGCTTTTGTTTTTGACTTGGATGCTGGACATTGCGAATAAGGATGGTGTCATTGGTTCCAACATTTTGATAGCAAATATGAAAAGTATCATGCAGTGTTAACAGTCCAGATAAGGTTTCAGTATTTTCATCACAGTTATTGTAAGCAAGATCTGTGGAAATACCTGCCACTTTACATAAGCCATCAGGGTAGGAATCGTTCTATCTGCTAAGTCTGTTTGTAGTTCTTCTGAAATGTGGTATTTAATACAATGGCCAAAGCAACATCAGGTGTTTCAAACAAAAGAAAAGGTGTAGTAAAAAAGTCTGAGGAAACAGTAGCGGTCCCACAAACAATGATAAGCGAATTCATGAATTGGATAGACGATACAGTGAATAATCTTACAATGAAACTTGACGCAAACATGGATCATACAAACAAAGAAGTTCATCAAAAGATTGGTGGAGTAGAGGAAAACTGGGGAAAACATGTCAGAACTTAAATGACAGGCTAGGTGTAAATGAAATATTGAAGGCATAAAGACACGAGTGAAAATCTATCTACTAAACTTAGAGGGGTTGATGTAAGGGTAGAGGAGCTAAAAGTAAATCTGAGAGAAAAGTGTGCTGAATTACAAACCAGTCATGATAGAAATATAGTTGAAATTCAAAAACTATCTGAAACAGTGACTGCAACACAAAATAGAGTGAGAGAGAGAGAGTGAAGTAAAAACAGAAAAGGAAATTGAAGAACTCAGAGAAAAAATGAAAAGAGCCCTAAACTTAGTACAGGAAGATCTAACAAACATGACACAAGTATGAAAAGCATGAACAGATGTTGAATACCATTAGACAGAACACTGGGTCCCAGGTGGGCGAGAGTAGATACGTCTCACACCGACGTCTCGATATATACATAGAGGGTGTCCCGGACAGATTCAATGAAAATGTGCATGTGACTGCCCTAAGCGTGTTGAAACAAATCGTCCCAGAAATCTCAAAGGCAGACTTAAGCCTAGTACAGAGAAACAGGAAAATGGAGTTGTAAAAACCCCAAGAATATCCACCTATTTCAGTTTGTTTAACGACTGTACGGGTTAGGGACTTAATCATGAAATCCAAGAGATTACTCAAAGAAGTTGAGGGTTGTAGATATATATTGATAAACCCAGATGAGATGCCCAAGGTCAGGCAAGTGAGGGGAAAAACCCATGCCATAGCTATACATAGTAGAAAACAAGCGTACGCTACTCAGCTAAAGGGTGAAGAGGTATGTGTAGCAATTGCAATTGTAATTTCATAGGCAGTATTCCTTCTCAGTATGTACCATGGAATAAAGAACATACCAATGGTGAACTCGGTCAAAAGACCGAAATTTGGGGCAAAAGGGAAATGAGAAAGAAAATGGTGAACAACAAAAAATGGGAAAAATGCAGAGGTCAAGGCTAATTCAGTCTATGGTTTAAGGCGACTCAAAAACACAATAGTGTTTAAAGGTGAGGGATCGTACCTAAGCAATTTCTACCCGACTCCAATATCGTATAACGGTTTGGAGTATAAAACCTCAGAGGAAGCTTACCAGTCAGAGAAGTCCAGACTGAATAACCGACTAGACCTAGTACTAGAAGTGATAAAGATGAAGAATACTTACGCAGCAAAAAGGGTTGGAGATACATGCAAGACAGGTTTTGAGTGGGAGAAGAGAAAAGTATAAGTCATGACGTTTATAACCGAAGCAAAATACAAGCAGAACGAGATTCTAATGACTGGGTTAATACACAGTCATCCACTGACACTTGTGGAGGGAACCAAACATCGGTTCTGGGGGTCAGGACTCAACATAACTCAGGAACTCTTTCCTGTAAATAACCTTCCAGGCCAAATTAAACTTGGTACTATCCTTATGCATTTGAGGGAAGAAGAGAGGAGTAGAATCGCAGAGATGATGAAAAAAAGTGAGCTTCAAAAGGTTCCTAGAAATCAAATCGACCACAGTAAGAGGGTAACTAGTGTGTAAATGATGCATTTACCTAGGGTAAATAAATGTTGAATGACAATGAAAGTAAAAACATGTTTGTAAATATATAACGATGTAAATATTTCTGTGATGTATCAGAGTGTATATATATAATTCTTGTGTAGAGAAAAGAGGAGAGAAGAGGACGAGAAACAACGATGACTATCGTAAGGCCTAAATACCTGATCATGGGTGACTCGTGGACAAGGGGTGCTCAAGCGATCATAAATAGCATGTGGGGGACTGATTGCTGCGTAATTTGCCAACGGGGTGCTGATATTGATTGACTAACCGCAAAAGTGATTTAAGAACTTCAGAAGGCAAAGAGGTGGAACCACAGCCATGATGCAGTCTACGTACTACAAAAAAGTACAAACCCTACGAAGTCACGCTAAATAATGGGACTGTTAATAGCAGCCTTGTACATGAACTACTTTATGGCTATGAAAGTATGTACCTGGCCATCAGAGCTCAGGACAGCCGAATACCAGTGATATTTAGTTCTATTTATGGACTCGATCTTAATGCAGCAAACCGAATCTACCATGGTTGTCACAAGTTGCAAAACAAAATGAACATTGTCGTTAAGTAACAAATGAGGGTATTAATGATACCGTTCATTTGTGGAGTAGTTCATGAACAAATATAAGAACCGAACCAACCCGACACAAATATTATAAGCTTTACGACGGAATACATCCGAGTCTGCATACACAAAATCAGATTGTAACTTTGTTAAGCCATTGCATAGACATAAACATTGCCAGAGGTGAGCACTTGTAACATGTTATATTTACTTGCTCGGTCAAAAGACCTGAATTGTTTATAAGAACTTGAAAGTAAACACAGCGTCATAAGACGAGAGAAATTGTACAGACTATAATAATATATAGAAATAAGATGTATTTTTTCCAGAAGTAGTATATGAAAAGTGTGTTATTACCAGGCTATTTGTAGCAAATAGACAGAAAGGGTGACTAGATATATAAGAATTCATATTGAATACATTGAGACATATGATGATGATTTATTGTTCTGTGACTAGCGCCACATAGTTGCTGCCGCTTTCGTATTGTTACTATTCTTTAGATGGTCTTGGATATATCACAAAGATGAAAAGGAAAGATCAAATATACCAATATCAATATTGCATTATCTCTTAACCTTGAGGGGGAGTAGATTTATATATACATAACAAATACATACATATTACAAATAAAGTGCATGAATATAGTGTTTCTAGTGCAGACATAGAGTGCATAACAGTTAAGGTACAGGTTCCGCAGAAGAAAAAAAATGGTGATTACTTCGATCTACCGACCACCAGGAGATAATGTAAGTGGATGCTTTGAATTACTAGATAAGTTGATGAATTAATGGAAACATAGCAAGTATTAATTTTGGTTAATATGTGACTTAAATATTAATACAAACGCAGAGTGATGCCCTAAATTTTAAAAAAATGATTAGTTTTTTTAATCAGAACATAAGGCCCGGCGTCCACCTACTACGATATGGCACCGATATGCCCTACGATGCACCTCCTGACGCAAAATCAAAATCGCGTCGGAAGGTCACCTAATATCGGGGCAATTGACCACGTTTCTGCGATTAGACACCGATAAAAATCCCATACAATGCGTGGTGGATTGGCATGTCTAGACATATGTCTACGATTTTGCACCTTCCCGATATGGCACCGATTTTGACATTTTGTATCGGTGCCATATCGGGAGATCTACGATTCTATCGTAGTAGGTGGACGCCGGGCCTAACCTGAACTTACTACATACTGAAGACACTTTTTTACATGCGGTAGGATCAAGCAAAATCGACTATATTTATACTGATAGTAAATTTGTAGATAGCTCAGGCAACATTAATTATTATTTATCAGATCATGTAATGATATACGCAATCAGAAAAAAACATAAAAGAAAGTAAGCACACCAGTTTCATAGAAAACTTAGATTTAAACAACCTGAAGGATGAACAATTAAACGAGTTGATAGAATGGAAGGATAACTTAACTGAGGAAGGGGAAGAACCTTGTGAAAATATCTGCTAAATGAAATAGTATCTGTTAAATGAATTAGTTCGGGGTACAAACGATGAAATAGTAAGAAGGGAATTATTAATAAAAATAAGAAAATTATGTGTTGCTATTAGTAAAAGGATCAAAAGATTCCAAGGCCAGGAGATTCAAAAGAGTCTGATACAGAATGAAAAGTCCCCAAACAATTTTTGGAGAACCTTAAATCAACAATGGAAGGGACTGATAAGAACTCCAGCCTAATAGGAAAAAGATAATTATAATATAGACCCCCTTCACAGTCGCGCCATCTTGTAATGGCCGTCAAGTAGGTCACACGAAAACGAGGCGTGCGACCTGACTGCTGAGCATTTGATATGGGGAAAAAACTATTTATTTCTAACTCGGAAAATGCAAATGTTCTATTGTTGTGAATAATAGACCGATCTTTATAAATAAAGCATTTTTTAGAAAGCTAGGAGTCTGGTCTATTGGTTGGTATACATATCATAAACCTATACCTTGGCTAAGATTTCCTGTAATAGCTTGAACATCGGAATTTGTTAGGTAAAAAATACTAAAACATATTACATTCCTGTCTTCACAGTGATTTAATGAAAAATCTATCTCAATGACCTAAAGAAATAAACATCCTACATTCTTAGGCATTTCAAGACGATTAAAATGATACCGATATTACCAGGTTGTGATAGATATTTCATGATATAATCGGCTATTGATGATATAGATGTAAGAAAATCACGTTTTTAGCACTCTTAGATATTTTGTCATCTGTCTTAATAATAACTCCAATATCTCAGGAAGGTAAACTGTTTTTCTTTGTTTCTTTTTAAACCTAAATAATTCGGATGTTCAATCTATGACTGGAAATCTTAGCCATAACACAGGTATAATATTGGTATATTATACCAATAAATAGACCCTAGTTTTAGCTTTTCAATAATGTTTTATCTATAAAGATCAGCCTGTTATTTATGACACAACAAATAAACATTTTTAGATTATTTAAACGTGGCTGAAACACCTCTGCTATAAGCCGATGCTACCTTGATTAAAAAACATTACAAATAACATTTTTAGTTGACTCTGTGCTTATGGTTCTGAAGCCACTATCAGTTTCTTTTTATCTAACCAGTTTTGCCCAGATCATGTTGGACTTTACTATAGCAGCTATAATGTGGCCGAGTACAATGTTTTCACACCTTGTTCGAGGTGTCAAGTCTCTCCAGTCAGGTGTTATGCCACAGGAGGTGTAATAGAAAAGCAAACTGTGAAAAATAGAGGCTGTGTCTGTGAATTTGAACCTATCCACATAGGCACCCACTGCACTGTGAAGCTACATCAGGTCGCACGCCTCATTTTGAATAGGCACAGCGACGCTGGTTTTCGGTGAGTGGAGCCCTATTACATAAGACCAGCGCAACCCGTTATCACTGCGACCACAGCGCCACGCTTATGTGCAAGAGGTGAATAGGATATAAAGGTAATAATGAAAATAAAAAGTTAACACCAATGAAATGATTAGGATTATAAAGGATAATGGAAAAGCAAGCGGTTTTAATCATATAAAATCGGAATACCTGAAAAAGATTTACTAATGAATCCATCTATGGTAACCAGATTGATAAATCATAGTTTAGAAAATAATTATTTTCCAGATATTTTAAAGCATGGGATTAGGTCCATTCCTAAGGAAGGAGACCTACGAAATTTTAATAATTGGTGGCCAATAACAGTGTTATCTATGTTATCGAAGAATATATGGGAAAGTATTTACGTACTACCCTTTCAATAAACCAGAGAGCTCAAACTCTTCAGTACAGGATTTTAAGTATGACTATGACATACTATCTGGCTAAACAACAAACTGTATAGTCACAGAAATAGAACTATTGTATGCAGAAAGATGATACCATACACTTTCTTGTCAAATGTAGAATAACCAAATCCTTCTGGGCATCACCATGGCGATGGCTCAGGAATATATTAAGAGTGGACTTCTCCGATTTAACGACAACAGATATTATATTTGGTAAAACAGATCAGTAAAGGGAACAGAACGTTGAACTATATCATAATTTATGCTAAGATGTATATCCATCGACAGAAATTGTTCTATAATAACTATCTTGAAGTTCTAGCCTTTGTGCAGGACCTCAAACAAAGAATGATGGTTGAGAGATATGTCTGTACTTTGGAGAAGATTTGGTTTCCTAGAAAACCTATGGAAAGCCTTTTAAAAAAGGAGGTAAACCCCGATGTATAACACCAAAATGACCAAGAGTTGTATTGTCAAATGTATCTGTAAATGTTATGTCTGTCATTTTCAGTTGGAAAGGTTGTTTCTTTCCTCCAGTTACGTAATGTCTGTGTAAAGTCTATTTCCTATGGAATTCTCTAGTGGTTAGTTAATACTGGCTTAGGACATCAACTTAAATTTGTAAGAGGAAAGGCATCAAGAGCTGAACAATGTATTATAGCCAAGAATTTTGCAACAATCTACTAAGATAACATGTATTAAGACTCTTTCTTGAAGTAGCAGAGGTTAAATCTGTAATGTAGCAAGGCTATGTAAGGTATAAAAACTGTTGATCCCAGATCCTGATTAGATAAAGCAATAAGAGCTACAACAAATAGAAGATAGATATATAAACAATGTTGTATATAGTTTTTGAAGTGATCTATATTTGATGTTGTGAATCATGACTTTTTTTCAGCACCCTGAGGTTTTTTTCATTTATGATGCTAGAAATGACTGTATCGGTCATGAAGAGATTCTGGACTGTCACATGAAAGATTAATTTATACCTGAACTACTGAAAAGGGTGGCAATCTTCTTTAAGGCAATAAGAAAATGATCAGTCAGACATTAGGTAAGATTCATTCTTCTTTCATCATAAAATTAGAAAAAGGGAGCAGAACACTCATATTATGTTTTTAACAGAAAAAAGTCTATCTCAGATATTTGAATCATTAACTCTGAACAAATATTGGATGAGAGAAAGTCACATGTAATTTGATGTGAAAGGAATGAATAAAGTTGGTTTTTTTTAATTTGAAAAGGTTATTCATAAGATTAGATTCTCTGTTACACCACTTTACAGAAATCAATGTATTGTATAACAATCTGTGATAATGTGTATCTTGTGACGTGCCAGAATAACTCAACCTTGGTAAAGAGGCACTGGAAAAAAAAAGAAAAAAAAAGATTATGTAATGACAAATGAAATTATAGACCCAAATCAATATGGGTTTATCCCGAAACGTTCGACTGCCCAATCGATCTTTCTCTTATTAGAGGATATTTTTACCTTAGTTGCGTACTTAGACTTCCGCAAAGCGTTCGACAGCGTCGATCATCAGATTTTGATGGCAAAATTAGGAGAAATAAACATTGATACTAATTTATTAATATTACAAAATGATTATTTATCTGGACGAAAATGTAAAACGAAACTAAATAACAAGGTTTCAGAAGAGATGCTGATACAATGTGGAGTACCCCAGGGCTCTACAACTACATTTGGAGGGTCAAAATGTGTGAGGCACCAGTTGGTCACTGAGGTACTTTGGTCTGTAGTGATTGGTCATGGTTTAAGGAGCGTGATTCCCACGCACAATAGATGTGGAATAGGATAGTCCGTTCCCAGTCAAAATTCCCCAAATTGCGAGGTGCCCCTCCCACTCGTGTAAGGGTGCCCCACAATTACCATTTCTACTGGACTCTAATTGTCATCGCATACCAACAAGATGACACAACTTGGACCCTGAAGCATTTCTTAAAATTTAGCTTTGAGAATACCCCGGTGTAGTTTGTAGTCTCAATTGCTCGTCGATCTTCTACTATAGTGCCCTAAAGTGGCATATATGATCACACCATGGTCTTTCAAACCAGCGTCTAAAGATTACACTTCTAGGAGACTTATAGTCTGAGACTGAATAGAGAGAAATCTCAAGACTCTTTCTTTTTTATGGAACCTAGCCCAAACCTATAGCCAGTGTAACCAGCCCTGTCTCCAAAAAGGGCTCGTTTGTTCCCAATGCTGAGCACTAGAGTTCGTCTATATCTGTTGTTGCGAAGACTTTATATATATGGAACAAATTTATAATCAATAAACATATAGCAATTTGTCTTTGCAGAGCTCTTACTTTATAACTGTGTATTTAGAGATATATTTCCAGTAGAGCTTCCCTGCTTCTTAAGTCCAGCCATTTTGTTAAGTCTGTGGATTTGTATCTGTAACAAAATCAAGAAAAAATTGTTGGAAGCGGTATAAGTACACTTTCAAAATGTGTTGCACTATAATGAAACTACATGCTTGTATACCATAACACTTGATAAATTGTATAGTGTCCTGTCTTTGTCCTGTATTGTTCTGTAAAGTCAATGTCCTGTTGACCTCATTATGGAAGATCGCTCTTATGTAAGCGAATAATGTTGTCGTTAATTTTGTGCTCAATAATAAAAAAAAGAAGTCTTTTTTGCTAGATCCTCGACTGCACAGTGCCTCACCTATTGACATAGGACAGCTGTTCACCCCTCAGTGGAGAGGAGGGGTGAATACCTTTCCTAGCCCAACCCAGGACCGTCCACTGGTCAGTGCTCACTGTCTGCTGTCCCCTCATAACAAGGACACGTGTATAATTTACACAACCGATGCCTATCACACTCCTGTGGGCAGACGACACGACCACATCCGTGTGTATATCACCGAGAAACAGACAGAGTTTACAACCTGAGACCCACGTCAGCTAATGAGCGAGGAGAGGTGTGAGAGGTGGGTGTGAGAGGCGGCCAACTGTGTCACCAAACCAGGCA
Source organism: Alentia gelatinosa (assembly GCA_950022655.1). NCBI lineage: Eukaryota > Metazoa > Annelida > Polychaeta > Phyllodocida > Polynoidae > Alentia > Alentia gelatinosa. The sequence goes on along the minus strand of OX465585.1, from coordinate 17,957,541 downwards.
GAAGTCAACCATATTGAGTCAGCACTCGGTCGCTGGGTGGTCCCACCTTGAATCTCACTCGTCCAGAGGGCATCAATACATCTGTATACTAATACCGGGGACACACCAAGCGAGTCAAGGCAGCAATCTCTGGGATCGCCAACGAAAAATGGCATGTATGTGAGATATTATTTTATAGTCATATCTCCCACCGATAGTTTAGAGTCTCAGAAGCAATAATCAGGTGAAATATGATAAAATAGCTCACATATGTCATTTTGAGTTGGCGATTACGGAAATCACTGCAATACTCGCTTGGTGTGTCTCCAGCATAACCTCCACAACTTGCGTATGTATGGATATGATTGCATAATGTTCAAACTACCTTGTTGCAGACTGCAGAACACAGGGGAAACCTTAAAGGGCGGTATATGTTATTTTATATTGGAGATTCCAGAGATCGCAACCTTGACTCGCTTGTTGTGTCCTCGGCATAAAGGACGGTGTATGTAGGGTGGCGATGTGTCTGAATGGTGGCGAAACCCAACAAATCGTCCAAAAGCGAGTTGGAAAAATTGATATTTTAAGGTATCATAATACAAAAACAGGTATCCTGTGTCTGTAGGTGATACTTGGTGAAATTGACAAATACATGAACTTTCGCCTTTGGCATCGGTTCATCTGATCTTAAATGTTACCGCGTATTTATCACGTGTAGCCACAGTGACCCTATTTCCATATACAACCTAGCAAAAGTGGTTTGAGTAGCTGGTGCCACGCTTGACGCCTAGGATAAGTTACGTCAGAGAAACTCATATAATATCTATATATATGAGAAATACAGTGATGCTAGATTTAAAAAAAAGAAAGAGGGGCTACAATAAACAAGACAAAGAGAATAAGTCCGTGATGGGGGTGGTCCCCTTCATGGAAAGTGATGCTCCACTAGGGAGGCTCTACTTTAGGTGAAGATTACTGGGTTTTTTACCATCTCCTTACTATCGTTGCATTTCGTGACTTATTAGCTCGTACTTATACTGGAAACGTGATGGATTTAAATATACACATGTATACATCAGGGTATGCACATGGATGTCTTTGAAAATTGATGCTTACTGAAACCTCTAATTTTAATGCTGTTCTGGAAATTATTATCAAAAACTCAACGTAAAGAAGCACTAGATTCTTATAGCCAGCTTGTCATGGTAAATGAACTGAGTAAATTAAAAAAAGAAGCCACTATCATTGTACCGTCCAATGATATTGCTTAGGGCATGTTAATAAGCGTTTGTTAAACAGTCCATTTACAGTAAAAGTACAAATTTCAAAATCATATTCAATGACATTTCAAATTATGATATGATTTTGTAGATTGATAAACTAAATGTTTCGACTGAAGAAATTCTATTAGGAATGTTCATAAAGCATCTAATGTATCCCGCACGTATTTTTGAGGGTACATACAACAGCTTCAGAACAGACTGATACTGATAAAATATATTTTACCTTGATGTCGTCGAATCTCACTGCCTGGCATGCGCTGGTATGGGGAGATGGGGATAGGGGGGAGGGGTTAACCTGACCCCATCCACCCCTCCTGCGGCCCCCACCCTCACTGATGATTAGAAATGAGTGCTCACGCCTTGGCCTTGCACCTGTTGATTAAATATAAACACGTCAAGTTGGGACCGACTGACACTTTCTGCACAAGAGGATCACTTTCCGGCGAGCGTGTGGAAGCTGATTGTTGTGAGGTGTACCCTGTCCCTTTGAAGGTGCCGCCATCCCCGTCTTTAAGCAGGGATCCCACAGGTAGGCCAGGTATTTCACAGGTCTTTGAGAGGGCGGCTTCACTTTATGTTTGGTCGTTCAGGTAAATGATGATAGGTCCTATTGATACTGTGTACAAGTGTAATATAGGAGGTGATGGGGTCTCGGTGGTATGTCCCTTACTCACATATCAAACCACGCCGCTACGAGTATGTATATAAGGCAACACCCATGCACATACAGGAGCGTTGCATATCTATATCATCACGTAATATCATATCAAAATATGCATTTTCATATGGTACTATTATCGTTGATCTCTATAGTATAAGACACAATGTTTTAACAGATGTTTACCGTAATACGTGTACGTAATATCATACATTCACCTGTTTGAACTACATGTATTAAAACTCAAAATGAAAGCGGTGGGTGTAGGAGTGTTTGAAAGTTCGCTAAGCCCCGTCAACCTACATTAATAAAACTCAAAATGTCCTTCATTTTTATCTGGAGAGTATCAAATGATTAGAAAAACTATGTCACTCACTCATCAGATGGATGATCGCTAATTCCTGATAGAAAACTCTTAATTTGTGTATATAAAGAAATGCGATGGGGATGTTTACAATCTCGGCTCAATCTTTCTTTCTCTCTTTCCCTTTCACTCCAATCAACTTTATTCATTTTTCTTTCTTTCTTACTTCTAATCATTCTTTCCTCATATCACCACAAGAATATTTAGGTTCTCATATGTTAGAATTTATCTGTATTTCCCCTTTCTCTTTGTATATAGAAGAATAAAAAGACATGTACAGTTATGAAACGCTTTTCTTATGAGAGTGGTGAACATGAATTCACAGAAAGATTTTGGTTGTGTTGGTCTCCTTAACCGGTTTGAAACTGAAATGTTGACACAGCAGGTTTCCAGATTCTGTACCAAGTTTTTGGCCTCTAAGTGCATGGATTTTTGGGAGTGGATATGTCAGAGTATTAAGCAGGAATTACATCGAGATCTGCAGCCACTGGAAATCTGCCAGGAGTTTGGGTTGTGGATTTGTCTCATGAGGCAAACCCGAATGATATGATGTAGCAAACCCAAATGAATGGCGTATTGTCAGTGGCTATGAATGTGGTGCAGTTCAGATTTGATCTCACGCCTAAAACTGTCTAATTGGCTAACATATGTGACATCATCCCAATTGACTTTTTATTAACAATACTCCATGGGTGTTGAGTAGGAGCTCCCAATGTTAAATCTATTGGGAAAAATACCAGGGGTAAGATGAGAATCACTTAAGCCGTGTGTGTGTCTGGACGTAACCTCACAGACGCATTCACCCCTATTCCCCAGTTCCAATCACCCCAAGCTTCAGTATAGCTCGCCCGCTACCCCCTCGTTCGCACCCAATACCGTCCCCACCCACGTGGGTTGATTGCCGCACACCTCACACCCCACGCAGCTTACTGATGGCTTCCGCTTCGCTGTGCACACCTTCAAAGCGCCCTCTCACGCCACTGACTCCCTAATGTGATTCAGTTAGCGGATTTTAAATGTTGTCATTGAGTGTGCTGTTTACCTTTCTGCTACTGGATCGCACTTCAAACAGGAGGGCATGCACCCCACCCCTCGCCTTCCCGCTCTGGGGTGGGGTAGAGGGGAGACCGGCGGCTGATGAGAGGGGTATAAGCACCCCGGGGGTGTAGAATTAAACTTATTAAAAAGTTAATCATGGTGTTGGTGAGGCGACAGATGCCTGGGGATAAATGCATGAAGAGTGGGGTAAAATGAAGGCAGGGGTTGAAGTTGATGGGTGTAGCAGGGCTCTGACAGCAATATTGACAGCCTTCAGATACCCACATTGACGGCACACAACCCGCCCATTCTGTATCCCAGACTGGACACAAGGGAAGGTGGGGCGAGGACTTCTGCCGGTGGACAACACCAAAAGAACCTCACACTTTGTGTTTGCGCCGCCGCCACTGAAAGCGAATCTTTGACAATTCTTTGAATTTCAATCCGGCGACTGACAAAGGCAAAGCCGACCGTTTCTCCGTTTGTGTTTCGGGAATTATGAGAATTCAAATGTTGTTTGACACTTGAAATGGTTTAGTCAGGTTGCAGGGGTCACCCCGGGTGTCAGGATGTGGCAGACGTACAGTGTGTGGGAGAGAGGTACAGGGACGAGGGGTCTGCAACTGGTTGCATTGCAAAATTACGGAAATGATAAAACAAAGAAAGACGGATATGGAAAGGTACACATAAATAGATCCAGCCATAAGCAAAACAGAATAGGACATGTGTGCCAATGGATGTACAGGTATAGAGTAAGGCCTGGTGTCCACCTACTATGATAGAAATTTAGACCTACCGATAGGGCACCGATACAAAAAGCAAATATCGGAGACATATCGGGAAGGTGCAAAAATCGCAGACATATGTCTAGACATACCAATCCACCACGCGTTGTAAGGTTTTTTTTCGGTGACTAATCGCCCCGATACTAGGTGACCTTCCGATGCGATTTTAATTTTTTATCGGGAGGTGCATCGTATACCAAATCGGAGCCATATCGTAGTAGGTGGACGCCGGGCCTTACTCGAAGATTAGGTCCAATTTTTGTACTGAGGAAGGGATTTCAGGAACAGCCCGTGCTGGCTGGACCTTTTTGGCGATGAGATTCCAGCCACTTTAAAGCAAAAACTCACCGAGATCCATGGCTACTGAAGGACCCTCACAGAGATATAAGTAATTTGACTAACCAAAGGTATAGGTAAGGCAATGTTGAAATTAGCCAATGACCAGTTTGCCACGGATTCATTGAAATGTGTCTTGTAGATGTGTTCGGTGCCGTGTTGGGATGGTTTGTGTGGTGTTGTTGTGTGGAGGTGGTGTTGTTGTGTGTCGTGTATAGGGATGTGTGCGTGGTTGTTTGAAGTGTAGGTGTGTATGTGGGAGTGGATGGATGTGGTGTAGGTGGGTATAGGGGTTTATCTCACCCCAGATATTTTTTCTCCATAGACTTAACATTGGGAACTCGTATCTAATGCCTATTAGATATTTATGAAAAATATCCAATGGGGGAAAATGTCACAAATGTTAGCCCATTAGTCAATATTAAGGGTGAGATAAATTCAGAAACCCATTCAAGTTTAGGGTCAGAGCTCGATCCCATCTCATTTGAATCACGTAGTAATTCACTCGGATTCGCCTTGTGAATTACTACGTGATTCAAACTCGATGGGATACGAGCTCAGACCCTAAACTTTCATGGGTTTCCTCTATAATGTTGTAGGGGTGTGTGTCTAGAGGAAATTACGTGGTGTGGGGCTGTGTGCAGAGGTGGTTTTGTATGGTGTAGGTGGGGTTGTTTATGGTGTAGGTGTGGTGTATGGCGTCGTTTTGTATGATGTAGGTGTGTGTTTGATTGGTTTTATATGATGTAGGTGTGTGTAAGTTGGGTTGTGTATGGTATAGGTGTGGTTTCGTGTGGTGTAGGGCTGTGTGCATGGGTGTTTTTTTGTATGACATAGGTTTGTGTAAGTCTGGTTGTGTATGGTGTATGTATGATTTTGCTTGGCGTAGTCTATATCGGTGCCTGCGGTGTACATGAGTGAGTTCGGGAGGTCGTGCAAAGTTCCTGTTGAAGTTCCTGTATTGAGACCAGGCCGACTTTTATTATCTGCTTCAAATTCAAAACAGGCGGCGAGAGAAAAGAAGAAAGAAAGAGGAGAGCGCAACTATCCTGTGTTGTACAGCGCGACAGAGTCTCAGCTGAAATTGGCTTACTACTCTACATGCGATGCCGGCTCACCATCCTCCACACTACTAAATGAGACCGCCATTTACCATAACTACCATACATGGGGCGGGGTGGGTGTTGCAGTCGCATTGTGATTAACAGTTCATGGATATTGTTATAATACCTGAATATAAGTTCTCGCCGGGAGCTACTGCCGGGTACCAATGTACACAAGTCTGCGCACCCGCCCACCTCCCCACGACTCGATACTGCACACTCATCACATGAAAGAGCATCAGTTCACTGCGCATGTCCGGCCGGCAGACTATGTTTTCTATCTCACATGTGAATAGAAAGGAGAGTTCTACTAAGCATGCAATGGTTCTTACGCCTACCCATGCTCACCAACAAGCATACAAGCAGGAGGTAGTCACATTGCAATGAGCTCATTGGCTGGGTATTCCTCTGGGCAATATATCACGTGTGTGACGTCATCGGACAGAGCCAATCGTCCACCAACAAGCGTCCTGCGGCGGGCGGCGGGCGGCGGGCGGGGGGCGGCGGGCGGCGGGCGGCGGGCGTCCTGCGGCGGGCGGCGGGCGGCGGGCGGCGGGCGGCGGGCGGCGGGCGGCGGGCGGCGGGCGGCGGGCGGCGGGCGGCGGGCGGCGGGCGGCGGATGTCTCTATGCATGTTGACAAGCCACACTGTGGTGTCCCTATCCCGTCAGTGAACACGGGCGACATACCTCCTTGTAACCTTACCTCCATATCCGGCGGCCACACACAGTATAAACCACCGCTGTACAACTTACCTCTCTATACGTATTCACGCATAGACATTCTCCATCCTGGGGACACATACATGACAACTGCATAGCCCGCTGCGCTATACGTATCCATACAGGCTGTAAAATCACATTTGCTTGGAGTGTGTGATGTGTATATCCAATAAGAGTCTGTTGCGTGGTTAATGATTTGAAATATAAGCTGGAAATGAAAAGATATGCATTTGATACGATCTGGAATGTGTTCCTTTCCCCTGCGTGACCGCTCATCTACAAGGCTACCTGCATCCCACAGTTTACAGCAAGACACAAATGCGTGTAAGAAAACCCGAACTTCACCGCCTTTGAATAATGAAATGAAATGAAAATGAATAAAAACATCATCAAACCAAAGTAAAACCTAACTAAACCTAGCTAAAACCTCAATTAAAAACAATTCACCTTGTCAATCCGGCACACACCGGTGCGGAAGGAAAGTTTGTTCAAAACATAAAACCTTAATAAAAGCTTACATAAAAACCACATGACGGACACAGAGACACGGTCATAATGTTGACCTTGAAGTCAACACCAAAGCAGCCCTGGACGCGGTTGGCATTCTTTGTATCTGTGTTATCTCTGGTAGACTCTAAGGCGAGGATCGAGTAGTAGCCTGAGGTGGGGGATATCAACGCCACCGCCAAATTCCGGGCCACCTAAGGATATCCACCGCTAGATCCCAAGTAATGGCCCCAAGCGGTGTTTCTTCGATATTTTTCATTTGTCCATCACGTATGGCTGTGAGGTCGTGTGAGTCCATGTTTCGAAGATGTGTTACCTCTGTAAGGGTGTCCCTAGATGGGGTAATGATAGAATCGGAAATAGCCTATTCTTCTCATTTCCGACGATTTATAGGGAAGAGAAAAGTCCTCCTTTCTAACGGAACAAAACAGGATCGTTCACATCTTTCATGCTGGACAGTGCCGTGCCTCCCACTATTAACTGACCAGCCCAACCGTCTCATTTTTAATTGGTTTACATTGCGAAGACCCTCTAGACATCCACTTCACAGAAACAATATTTAATATGATAAGAAGATAATGTTACCGAAACTTGACATAGAATGTTTGTATTGACCTTGATCTGCTTTATATCTAATGGCTGTTCGATGGCTGTTCGACAAATCATTTCGTGTTATCTAAATACTGCGCATTATATGCATGCTTTATTCATACAATTTTTATCTCTATAGCTGTTTGTTGTTTTTCCCTTTGTCTTTGGCTTTCTCTATCAATCCCAGTATATGTCCCTATCTTTCTCCCCGTTTAATTTTCCATCATGTCTTGTTCATTCCTGTCTGTCTCATCTTCCACTCGCCTCCCTGATTCTCCGCTTCTCTTTCCACCCGGCCCGCCGTGATTTGTCATCGAGCGCCACACGGGGGCGCCACTGGTTGGCGGCGTCCCGTTAGGAGTCGGCAACACGGAGTGGGTGAGTCCAGAGTCAGTGGTGACGGGCCGCTGTGAGTACCGCGAAGAGAGTACTGCTACCCGGCCGCCTACCGCCGGGCCGATACACCGCCCGCCCGCCCCTCTACCTCCCCGCCGCCGCCGGACGGGTGGCCGCCGCCGCCGCCGCCAGTCAACCGCCCAGCGCGGTCCGGTACGGCACACGGGTACATGCAGTGCGGTCCCTGTCCGCCGTCCTCGCACCTCCCTGTTCGACTGCAAGTGTCAGGAGAGACCCTGAGTTCACGGGAGTCCGAGATCCTATGTACATGTGCTACTGAGGTGGTGCTGATGCAAAATATAGCAAAGGAATAAGTGAAAGACTTTGCAGGATAGGGACTGAGATACAAGCAAATAGCAAGCAGTGCCACCTTATGGTTAAGTGCAGACGACATTTCTTTCATTGACAACAGTATCGCCTTCAGAAAACTTGTAATTCCCGCCCTCGACGACGCAGAAATTTACCCGAAGGAACTGCCACGACGCCCAGCGCCGGTCCTGCTCCTCAAGAGCGCCCGTGGATCGCGTCCGCGGGACCCATTAAAAGCAGACGACACACGATGAAGGCATTCTCCAGAGTGGAGACCCGCGCCAACTGCAGCAGCGCCCTCCCGTGGGCGTCAGCGTCACTACCAGCCCGTGAGAGGGCGTGACTGGGCGACGCGTAGTGACACATCCACCAACAAGTGAGAAGTGGGAGGGGAACTACTTTACACAACTCCAGTGTCTCACTCACTCACCTCGCCACACCACACCCTGCATCGCGGAGGGCGGACGACGGAGAGAGGGATTCCCCTCCGCCTGTGTCTGCCGCCATCAACCACTGACTTTACACACTCACCCGTGCGAACCCCAAACACACCCGCCCACCCAACCCCCGGCGCACGAATACCTGACGTCGTGGCGCCCCCTGGCGTCGTCAGCCAACGTCATTGCGTGGAGAGAGAAAAAAAAGCGCCGCGCGAGTCATCGGGAGTGGTAGATACCTGGTAGCGAATGGTAGTTACAGAGCATCGGTGTTCGTGAACACTTCCCCCCGCACCGACTTACCGCTGCTGCAGAACTCAGCATGGATCGTCCGTCAGCGGCACAGTTGGATCTTAACACTCACCCCGCCTGCTCCTACAACCTACATGGGCTCCGGGTGGTGAGACAACCCCGCGTTCTACTTTGAAGTACCCACAGGAGCCGGCGACACACGGTGTTTGTCGTCACCTCTGCGTGCTGGTCTCGGAGGTGCGTGATAGTGTATAGGTACATCGCTGTACACTGTGCACTACTGCTGCCATTGTTGTTGTCGTAAAGTTACACCTCTCCCTGGGCACACTAGGAAGAACAACCCACAGGAGGACCTCGTACCTACATCGTGTACATCAGGAAGGATTCTCTTCTTCTGGTACCTATTTGATAATACAGCCGTATTTGGAGTTAGGAAGACCCCATTACCACTGCGACTACTACTACTACTACTACTAATACACTAGATGCCGCAGTGGTAGCAGGCCCCACTGGCCGTGGATGGACACTGACGACAGTGTCATCACCACTGTGTTGTTCTAGTGTTGTCAGTCGACCACTGCGCCAGGATGTCCGCCTTCCAGCACCTGGCTGGATACTCCTTCTCGTCCACAGGAGCCGGCGGCCTGGCACCCACACAGGTATGTACCTCCACGGTCCACACACCTCCCTCCACGGTGTGGTGTAGGCCTATAGGCGGGGTGGTCGGGACATGGGTCAATAGACATGTATACAGTGGTATGGTGTATCTATATAAAACGAGGCATCGTGATTTTGTGTTGAGTATGCATATTCATATATATACTTGTGCACACATAGAGATACATGTATAGGTTATGTCCCTTATATATCCCTGCAATAGCTCATATATATATATACCCGCCGCGGATATACACCTATATACCATGTTTATAAATACACATCTATAATTACACATACACTGATATTTGCGTATATATTTGGAACATGTAATTGCAAGTATCATATGTTTGAAAATAGTCGATCCTTTCTATAGCCCATAGCTTAGGATAGCCAATACACATGCCATTTATACGTGTATTTTGAATGGTCATTCTAGACAGATACACGACTATTCAACTTCATCTCCACATATTATACTTAATTACACATACATGTGAACCAGGGAAGTTGAAACATTAGGCATCATCTTGGGTATTTATGTGTGTAAACTGACAATATTCAAACATTACGCACTTACATAGTTGCAAGCTTTATATCTGTCATTTGTCATTGATGAGGTACAAAGGACATGGAGGTGGACATAGGGTCTGTATCTATACTATATACGTGCATTGAACGCAGGCACAGATGAGAAGGCCGACGAGGGCGTCGGTGGGTTCGGGGGGGGGGGGGGGGGTCCCACGTGCCACACAGTATGTAGGGCCTTGTGTACAAATCACGGGGGTCAAAAAAGGTCTACCATGAAGGTCACATAGTCTTAGCACCCTGGGCCAATGCAATAGACACGGTTTCATTGAAGGTGTTGTATCATGCTGGGCACACTTCTGTTGACACATTTATATATGCCGGAGTATACATGCATGTAAATGCACTTCTACCTTCTCCAGGGCTAGTGTAATGGATGCCAGGGTCAGCAGAGCGAACTATATTTACATATACATAATATAGAGGATTATATGGATGTGTAGAAATGAGAGTTTAGGTATTATGAACCCAGTAGCATTCCCATGTCATATTCTAGCACTACTCGCAATATATAATAAACCAATGCGGGCAAAACCGCCTCATTCCACTCGGTAATGGCCCACAAGAAAACAACACAGGAAATCCCTTAGATGAAAATAGTCCTAAATTGAGAGAATTGTTATGTCAGGGCACAGAGAAGTTCAACGCCTCATATTAATGTATTCCAGAACACCCAGCTGGTAATTACCGCAAATAGGTCCGGCCGTGGGGTGACTTTTTACCCGGGCAAATCGGTATGGCAGGAAAGTGCACAATGTTTTGTGACTTGTTTACATTCAACATGCTGGGATCATTATCCACAGTCTCCAAATGTGTTGTGTGGCCTTTTATCCTGCCAAGTGGTGACGGGATAAATCTACCTAATTATCCATCCATGATGAGGCAGTACTGGAGGTCTGTATAGACTAAAACAGTCGCCAGGGTCATCTACTCCTACATATAGGGAAGCACGCTGATTGCCGCTTCCCACCACCATCCATTTCACACCCTCCCGACCTGACCATTATTCACCCATACGGCATGACAGAACACAGCATCCACACTTCCTGAGTACCGGCCATTAGCGGGTCGGGTAATTCACCAAGTGTGAGTTCGGAAACAAGAAGAGGCTTCCATTGTTGTCAAAACCTCCCGGGCCTCACACCAGCTGGGCGGGCGTCGGGGAGAGAGACCGCCAGAGACCGGCCACTGTGCCATAAGTCATGCCGGTAAAGTGGTCTGCGTTCCCCGGCGCCGCGCGCCCCGCGACCCGGTCCTCCGTGTACGCCCCCATCGTCCCCAAATTGTCGCCGAGATGCTGATGTGGTTTGTGATAGCGCGACTCTGTCGCCTCGGGGAGGGCTCGGCTGTTACTCTCACAGAATGGGGGCTTGTCTGGCCGGCTCTGCCTGCTTGTGGTCCCGGTGAAGTAAGCGGTGAACCACGGGCTCCCGTCCCCTCCCCGTGTCAGCGACCTCTATGCGTATCTAACCCAGTTGTCCCTATACATGGCTTCTCCGGGTCCAGGCCTATACACTAACCGAGGCGCCTTTACTCAGCCCTGACACATAAGCCCCGACGTAACCCAGACCAGATATCAACAGGCGTGTTGCTGCACACCTTGAATACATACGCACCTCCACCCTGTGATTCAACAACAACAATAACACCAACAACAATAAGCAACAGCAATGGCAACCACGCCTGCCTCCAGTTAAAGGCTGTCACCAGTAGTTGCCCACTCACATGAAATTGCTTATTGTTTGGAGCCAGACTCCCCGGGGGAAGGGGAGGGGCTTGCCTCATCCCCACACACCCCGCGGGGGTTTCTCTCCCCCTAATTCCGCGGATAGACATCTTGAGCAAGGGGGGTTTGACTCGGGGGCTGGGTTCGGTGAAAAGAAAGCCTGGGGATTTGTTGTTGTTCACTTTACGGGGATTCGACTCGTTACTGTCAGTCGGAGGCCTCTTAACGGCGTCTTTTGACTCCTGTTCGACACGTAGGCTACAATAACAATCCCACCCTCTTCAATATAGAGTACCTCTCGTGTGTTAAAGGCCTAATATCATTCAAAGCCTCTCCGTTCTAGTATTTATAGAATCACATGGAGTTTAATGGAAATGGGTGTCACCATGTGCACGTTACTCCACTAATGTACGAGGAAACTAGTTGTACAATCCAATATTTTCGGATAAAAAAACCGCATTGTATACGGAGGAAAGCATATGAATGATACTGAATAATAACACAAAATTGTATTTGCTCAATGATGCTGGCACATGGTATATATAACACATAGGAGAGCATTAGAGGGACAAAAGTAATAAATCCCAGATGTTCATCATCCCAAATATGCTACACTGTTCAGTAGGCCTACATTTCCAGTAATGGAACATTTTGGTGACAATGACCATACAACTGGCACTTTTCACCCTGCATCACCAGTGCACAGAAGAAGATGTATATACAATGTATGTTGCATACATTTTTTTACAGAGGAACAGAAAAATCAACTGGGACAACAAAGAGGGAACAGATTGCATACTCCTGATGACTGGTATTTTATTCTGACATCAAGTTGGCCCATGAAGTCTGTTGTCAGTAGTAGACTAAATGCGGGGTGGAGGGGGGGGGGGGGGGGTCACCATAGAAGCCGAGCGTAGAAAAGAAAACAGTCTACACTCTATGGGTCCAACACCCGCCCACTCATCTGTGGCTTTTTTATCCGTGCTTCAACACCCAAGCCCGCCCCCTTTCAGCGTATCTAAGGCCCAAAGCATGAAGACCGCATTCCTCAATTATTGCATTGCAATCTATGGACAACTGTGCGATGGGGGAGTCAGGCGAGGTATGGCTGCACCCTTTCAATTGAAAGCCCATCGTTCAGCCCACTATCAACAGCGGGCTCCATCTATGTGTGTGTGCATCCAATGTAGAGGCTTTATGGGTTATATATAGTGTCAACTCATTTAAAATGCATTAGAGTGAGAACCTCTCTGTCACTATATAGCAATGGTGAACTTGGAGTGTATCTATGCTTGAAGTGACTGGAAATAGTCCCGTTGATATTTGGATTTCAGTAAAAGATATTTATGAATTTATGCTGCTCAAATGTAATGCACATTTAGATTCAATTTTACAGTGGAAAACTATTCTTAAATCTACAGAAAGGTATCCATGTGCATTCAAATTCCTTTCAGTTTTATGTCAGTTTAGTTCGCAGTTAAGTGCCTGTCTTATCCAACAAAATTATTGCAGAAATAATTTAATGTATCCATACCCCAGGGGCCGTATTTATGTATGCGTACACCAACAACCACGGACCACCCCACAACAAAACCAAAGATGGCGACCAGCTATTGTTAAACGCAGCAAAATAACGGCATCCCTGTATGCGTGACAAGCCTCAATTACAATATGAAAGAGGGAGTTGGCACATTGGGCATAAAAACGCCACCCAGCCCCATGTCCACATTGTGTCGTGCCCCACCAAAATTCAGCCAGCTTTTGGTCTGTAAAAACCCATACTAACTCATGGAGATCCCTCCTTTATATTATCCCACAGTCGCCACACACAAAGCATGATCGTATCATGGACTCTATGGCTGAGATATCTGGAAAGCTCTGCTCATCCCATAGGGGTGCATAGAAAATAATGACAGGGCGTGTACTACATGTTTAATCTTTGTGGTCGAATACAGTGTTTTCAGATAGGTACATCACTAGAGGTCGCCTGTGTTGTGACAAGGATTGATCTGTGGAGGGGAGTAATGTGGCATTCTCTGAGGTGTGCATTTAATATTTCGAGGTTATATATACATATATATTACACACACATATATATGTATACATATACAAATATAATGTGACATTTCTGATAAAAAGGGGTCAATAGAATTATTCTCAGGACGACCCATACGAGTTACCCCAATGTTTTTGTTGTTGATAATGGCAAGGTTTGCTTTGCCTGCTGTTCCTGTCCCTGATTCGGTGAGTGATTTTGTGATACAGGGCCATGTCAGACATGCTTCATTGAGCACTATGTGTGGCCTTTTCTACTCAGTATTTTTTGTATCGTTCTGTTAATACTGGATTGTAAGTCCATATTCCATCTTGCGAACGTATACATACATAGACACAAACATACATAGACATAGACACACACATACACTCCCTATATGCAAGCAGTCACACTGTTTCTACCTAAATATTCTTATATGAGGTACTCGCTCGTGTAACACACACAATCCTAGTCACTGCATAAATAACCAATACCCTAGACCAGCAACTTACTGGCTATGTATTAATTCACAATTACATATGTTGTCAGGGTCTTGCGACGATGCTCTATTGTTGACCTGCCATTGCCTGTCACTTGACGATTGCCTTTTTTGGAGCAGGGGGCACCTTCTCCCTAGGGGGCATCACTGGTTCCCTGACCCTCGTGACTATAAAGGCAGTTCCCAATGAGTCCCTAGAGCCCATTTGCCCCATCTCCCTCATCTGCACCCGCGCCCATCCCCGTGCATCCTCTTCGAGGCGAGGACAAATCTCTCCAAGCATATATACAAGAGTAGGCCTACCTGTGGATAAAGCTTTAGTTTAGGGATGTATTTACTACATATGTGTTTATATAGTTTTCCTGGTTCTATGTAGTTATCAATATTATTAATTCGCATTATTTATATCATCTTTGTGAAAATTAGCTGAGGAAGCCAAAGATCCGTCTCAAAAAAGAGAGAGACGTATACACAGTTCTACGTCTCACGATATACCATACTCTTCTACATGTTTAATTGGGTATAACTTATTATAGTTATAATCAAACCAGTCTTCTAATTCTTCAACTATTTCCCTCAATAACTGAATACCTATTGTATTAGTCCTTTGTTGTTGATGCTATCATTTATTGGGACCCGACACAATAGTCACACACATTTTTAGCGTGATATGATGAGGTTTTAAAAAGAATCTGGACCCAGAAGTATGCGTAGCCTATATATATATATATATATATATATATATATATATATATATATATATATATATTTACACAATGGAGCATATATAGCTATATCCAGCATCCGTCTCTGATGGTTGTGATTCGAGATGAGATATATAGGTTGTCAATTGATTTGAATTCAGGTTTTTTAGTGGTGTTGATGATATCCAATTGTTTAAGGTTCAGGTCTTAGTAAAACTGGTATACTTTCCATTATGTTTCGGGTAGATTTACTCAATAGATCTGGTGTCACAGCTCAGTTATTACTTTGGGAAGATTTCATTGGTCGCATATTCCTTACTTCTTGGTTACGGTTCGGGTGTATGTTGATATTCTGTTTATATTTTCTGTGTGTGGATATCCTGAATTTAACACGTGAATCCGGGATAGGTTCTTTGATGTGTTGTTTTAAGTGTCTTTGCCTCCCTTCTTCTGTGGTCATGTAGTGACATTATTTGTATCTTTTTGTGCTAATAGTAATGGCATAATGTCCTTATATATATTGCTCTTCCTGCTTTGTTGGCATAACATGTATACGTATAAATAGCAACCTACTTCATATACACGTATGCTATATATGCTACATCTTCCGAAACAAATATAGCCTACTCCATCCGTCCATATTCAGATCAAAAACATGAATTACGATAATTCTTTATATCAAAGTGTACTTTGAGAATATGACATTATATACCCACAAATATATAATACGCACATGTATACAATGGACATATGATAGGGTAAGATCTTAATGTCATGGTTGAGTGACCTGAGTCATCACGCATGTCCTACTTCACAATAACGTATGCACTGTTGCTTAGATCCTCTTCATTTAATCTAAATTTCAAATATCCTTTTTACCACTCTAGGGATATAAGTTGAACCAGTGTTGTTTGCCCTTCGTAAGAGATTATTTTTGTTCTATATGTTTCCCATCTCGACATCTGTAGGTAAAGAATGAGTGCTCCATTGGCTTGTCAGCGATGAATATTTCGAGTTAGGTTTGGCTCTGTAGGAAATGGTACGCACAGTGAAATAGTTACGCCATTTTGTGGATCGTTTATTATCAGAGGTTGCTTTCCGAATTGATTTCCCTGCATAAATTCCATGTTTAATTAATATCCTTATAAATAATGGTGTATATATATATATATACATACATATATCCTCTAGAGTAGGGTATGTACAAACACCTACCATTGGCCCTATACATTTGGCCCTATAACGGACTATATTACGGATCTGAATCTGATACGCTTGAGATTGGCTTTGCAATATATTCTATACATCTTTGTGTTATATCACGCTATCATGTGATTCCACATTAATCTATCGTTATTATCAATAATTCAGTTTGCTCTGTGTAGGAATAAATCATGACGGGAGACTGTGTTCTTTTCAGAAGTAATATTTGTCCATGTGTATAGAGTTCTCAGGATGGATCCAGTTCCATGAATTTATTTAATAAATGTCTCCACTGGGTTTGCACGTAAAAACCTCTGTTTTTCAGGCTGCTTTTTAATTCTCGATTGAAATCATGATCTGATTGGATTCCAATCGTCTCCATCAAATCATCCGAATACCACAAATCTCTACACTCGCCAAACGTACATTGAGAGGAATTTTAGGAACCACACCTTGAGAGTCAGTCCACTGTATCGTAGTCATATCAGTTTTATACCATTCTGATATGAGAGAGACTACCACTGGTTCAGTATCATAAATCCCCTCCGAATCTCCGGGCTTTCTCCCGGCCCCCTCCCGGGCCTTTCTCGTGCCCAGCCCGTGTACCTCCACCGTTCTCAGTGCCGGCCTCTGACCGCCTCTCTCCCCGGTCTTTCCAGCTGCTGCTGCCGCCGACGACGCCGACGACGAGCACGTCGGGGCCGTGCTGCGAGTCGGGGCGGCCGGTGATGACGGACCCGCTGACGGGGCAGACGGTGTGCTCGTGTCAGTACACACCGTCGCTGCTTTCCGCCTACCCACGCCTCGCCTCGCTGCCGGAGTCCGTCTACAACTCCTACGCCGCTCAGGGGCTTGTGCCACTCGGCGCCGACCCTGCCACCTTCTACTCCGCTCTGGTGAGTCTTCTATCTTATCTTATCTATATTTTTTTATTATTATTTCTTATTTCACATTTTTACATCATATACATATATTTTTTTGTAAACATGTATGCGTGTTATTTTCATCTATTGCTGATACCGGTATTGATTCAGATATATGGCTTCCCTTGGTGTTCCCCTTGGTATCTATAAACAATTATCGATGGTTTCGTGGCCAGGCGGCTGTTAAACGCGAGAGGTTGGCGTGTAGTAATACAATACCGTTAGCGAGTGTATTACTGCGTCAACGTCTTGTGGTTTACAGAGCCGCCTGCCCACAAAACCATCATTTGTTTTATTTGTTAACTATGTTCTTGTGTAAATGAAACCCAGGAATTGCCATATTAAAGGTCATATCAATAAGGATTTCCCTCTATAGCACAAAAGGACCATTTTCCCATATACATTGGCCTTGGGGCCGTAAGACTATACAATGGTTTTGAATCCGTATACCATGGTTATGGTATCTGACCGTTTTTAAACAATGGGGTTTGCCCAGTCCATATACACTTTTTAATCGGGACCTTGTATACGATGGATAAAAACTGCACTACTAGGACCCACTAGTGTAGTATTGCAAGATATGGCATCCTACAATATGCAAAACTATCTGCAAGACGAATTCTGTTTGTTGTTATAGATTTTGAATCTTGGAAATATCACATTTCTTTGCCCCACATTTTCCACAATGTTCATTATGAATTTAAAGGCAATAACAATGTTATAGACATCCATATCTATGACAACGATTTCTACGGAGATTCATGAATAAATATACGAATATTTGAGCAAATATAAGAATATTTGGGCTTGAAGGAGTTTAACATAAATGCGGCTTTTGCCGTAACAATTAGGATCAAGTATGCCGCATTGTAGTCTCCGTTGACAAATTATAGGAATCAAAAGCAAAGGTTGTTTTTGTAACTAGTGAATAAGGTGTCAAACCAACTCAAACTTTTCGGTATTTTCAACTGCATGTATTTAAATCATACATGATTGATAAGATAACAATTTATTCATTAGTTGGTGTTAACAGGCATTTAATGCTATATCATTTGACACATTATTACTGGTAATTAGATAATTGTTATTGAAGCTGATTGGATAATCGTCTACGATAAGTGCGTGTATAGATAGTTTTGTAGAGACATCCTCCTCAGCTAATTGTATTCAATTTCACATTCATTAGTTTGCAAAACCCATGAAGACCCTCCGAAAAAACGTTTCATTTATGTACTGAGCTGCTATAGCAGAGAACTGCGAATCTTTATGATGGTATACCCCATTGGTGTAATGGGGAGGGGGGGGGGGTGCTATTCCAAAAGCTCATTGAGAACTTTCTAAATTGCCAGCTGTTCCAAATTGCCAGATATTAAAAACATTTTCATTTCTCGCATTTCAAACAAATGCAAGTTATGGTCCTCAATAGCCTTGAAAACTGCAGGATGGGAGACATATATCAATATTTTACCCTTGTATGCTGGACATGGATGGGTACCGGTAAAATAACAGGTGTTATAGTTGCAAGGCACCAAGGAACATGCATACCTCATAAACTACTTACAGTATCAAATTAGTAAGTCTGTATTAAGATTAGACAGATAAGAGGGTCAAAGTTAAAACAACATCAATAATTTCAGCTGAAACACATGCTGCAAATGTTTCATAAAGCATCCATAAATCTTTCATTTATGTCTCGTTACACAGTGAATTTCAATTCATTGATGGCAGATCTAAATCATGAAGATCGCCCTTTGTTATTGAATGATAAACATTACCTCCATCCATACCTGCAGCCATCCCTGTTATTACAGACGCCAATAAACCTTGACACATAGGTGTAAAGTGAATAAAGCTATATTCTAATGAGGCAGCACACACACACACACAAGGATGAAATATAGACAATATCCACTGTTTCGTGTTGTTGTCAACATACGGCCATGTTAAATATTCATTGAGTGTGATTCAGGCAAATCAATACAAATACGTTGGACAAATGAGGGCATGATGATTATAATATTACCTCGGCGGCTGGCACTCCGAATTTAGCAGACCGTGAATTTCTAAATTTACAATGAAAACCAGGCTGTTACAACAGAGGTAGTCAACAATAACAATATCAATGATGACAAGAGCATTCATGTTATTATGTAATCTACCCTTGGGTATTTTGGAAACTTTTTAGAAAGAAAGTAGTGCCGCAGGCTTTTTGATGCGTACTCGGTTTTATATTCTTAGATTGTTTTTGAAACCTTGACATGTCACGATGTATTTGTTAAGTCACTGCCTACTCATTGTGGATATACCAGGATCTGTGTCTATTTACTCGCTTTTCTGACATTATATGAACTTTCATACCGGTCTGGCCTTGCAGAAAAGAATCTATAATCGCTGATGTAAAACGTCAGCTAAGAAGGCTCAGCGCTACGCTTTCACATTCGCAATTCTAGACTGCTATTATAATAACATGAATAACATTTGAAAAGGGAGATGATGATAAGGAGAAAATGACAAAGAGAGACAAATAGGAAAAAATTAATAGGGAGGTAGACATAAACAGACATACAATGTATATACATGTACATGTATAGTGGCTTATTTACTTGAGGTTACACGAGCGTTTTACACCAACCTAGCACCACCTGACAACTATGCGCCTCACCGATCACTTGTAACCAGGTATATATATTTATACAATCATTAACCAGAAATGAATTGCTCTGTGGCACAGAGCCGTTAGCCCTATCCAGTCGTCAGGTGGAAAAGGTGTGGTTATTCTGGGGTCGACGATTACTTGTCAGTGCTAAATCTGAAGTGCTACCACCGACGACTGATTTTACAGTGACTAAATAAACGGTGGATATCCAGTCATCAGGTGGAAATCCCGCAAATATGAAATGCATTTGATACTGGTCTGGTTTCACCAATTGCAGCTGGATGGACTATAGTCTGGCCTCAATACACGTACATATTATCGTAAAACTAGATGAGTTTTAATCTTGGCCGCCGTATGCCACATCTGGAGTTTAGCATAGTGATTTCACGAGGCGAAGCCGAGTGAAGTCCGGAGCCAAAACTCCAGGAGTGGCATGCAGTGGCCAATATCAAAACGAATCAGGTTTTGATTTTATCCTACCCCGTCTCTTCGATTTTGGAATATTACGTAATAACAATTCTGTATGCCACTAGTGGCATATAAAACTCCTTATGCCAGTCAGCGTGGCATACGGAAACGCAATGTTAAGCCTATGGGATTTTATATTAGGGGTAGGATAAACATGTGTATCCAACAGTGACCACCTCAACACTTGTACTGTTGTCTACAAGTATGTACTGCATAGTCACACTCTCAGGTCTCGTTTTTATATTTTTCTTTGAGCTTACTTTTAAGACTGCCACCCTTCACATGGTGTATATGTATAGACCACACACCCGGGAGGAACCAACATAACCCGCCAGGCT
This sequence comes from Alentia gelatinosa, assembly GCA_950022655.1. Lineage (NCBI taxonomy): Eukaryota > Metazoa > Annelida > Polychaeta > Phyllodocida > Polynoidae > Alentia > Alentia gelatinosa. The sequence continues at coordinate 17,936,985 of OX465585.1, read as the reverse complement.
CCCGATCGACGCCAGCGTGAACATGAAAGTAGGCTGGATGATTGAGAGAAGGAGTAAGCGAGTGGACGGGGGTGATTTGTAGCTGATGGAGCTATCTGGTGTAGGACAGGACGGAGAGGGTTGAGGCTGTGGGGTGTGTGTATGAGGAGGGGTGGGGGTTAAAGGGAGGTTAGTCAGGATTAGCAGAGGAATGGCGGGGCCTCGCGTAGGGACAGCCTGCTAATCGCCAGCTTCACCTGTGAATGAACCGTCGTCATGATCCACAGTGACATCTGGTGGCGATAAGGCGCGCGCCAGCCTCACTGCCCCCAGTCTCTCCCCCACCCCGCCACCCGCCGCCTGCCGTTGCCGACCTATCTGCAGCCTGCTCTTGGCTCGCCCCATGCCCTACCGATTACCGTCAGCCTCGATTTCACGCCGGTGCCCTTTAGGGTGCTCAGATCAGCGACGCAGAACGTCAACGGACGCCGGCGCTGCGCGACCCTGCGCCGCTCCATGCCGCGCCGCGCCGCGGTGTAACGGGTTGGGCGGCAGCGTGTGAAACCGGATGTAAGCAGCGTGTAAGCAATGGCCAGCTATAGGTGGCGCCACGGTCACGAGGGACCCAGCCACCAGGAGCGCTTTATAAAGATGTGGGCAAATTGACCCCCGGGAATTCACCTCTCCCCACCCCCTTCTCTCCCTCTGAAACCACAGCTACCGCGGTTCTTCTGCAGTAGAATCCATCACGACAAGATAGTATTCCGACAAGCAAGGTTGAGTTATCATGACTGGGCACCTGCAGGGATGATTGTGGCACCTTGTTTGAATGAGGGGAGAACGTTTCCACAAATGTAATATGTATACAGGCTTCTGATCCATGTCGTGAGATTATAACATACGTAATCTACTTCCTCAGTTCCTGACCAGAGTATGAACTGGTATTTAAGGTAACCCCTTTATGTTATATGCATGGAGACATCAAGAGGATTCCGAGGGATGAATAAATTTTCAAACTGTTTTCACATATCTCATATTATCTCAACCCTGGGACTTTCCCCATAGCCTTAACATTAGGAACTCGTACTCAATGCCCATGGAGTGACAAAGGATATACAAATTGGGTGATGGTGTTGCAAATGTAAGCCAATTAGGTAGTGATAGGGGTGAGACAAAATCTGAACTGCACTCAACCTATAGTCACTGAAAATACGCCATTCATTTTGGTTTGCTACGTTATCTGACTCGGCTTTACTCCACAAGCAAAACTCATGCCATATTTCTACGGATCCCTTTCTTGCCTACTTTCATCTGCCTTAGTAAAACACGGTCAGATTTACCTACTCCATTGCAGTATATTTATAATTGCGGAAACTTTAATTCAGGACTTAAGTGCTTGTGGAGTTCGTGAGTCTGTAGTGGACGGAAATTATGGTCGGATTGGATAGGAAAAAGTAACACAAAATACTTTAAATCACCATAATACTCTATGAATAAAACATTTGACGGTAAGTACGTCGACCCCACACAATCCACTTCACTATTACCCGTCTGCTTGATCATAGAGATTTTTCTTCTCTTTCTAGCTTTATGAGTCCTCCGTAATGGGTTCGCTGACAGATATTTAAAAATGAAGTGGTGACTCAGGCAGGTCTATTGTGACAAGGTCAAGACGGAGGTCAGTGACTCTGACGTCACTTTGACATGTAAGGGGTGGGAGTCAAGCACCTCTCAGGGGGTTCTCTTTTCATCTTCCTCAGAAGTCATTCTATAAACACCCCTTTAGAGGTTTGACAAATGCTCCTACCATCCACAGCTGGTAGAATGCTATCATTCCTCACCACCTACACTATTCATCTTAACTTATAGAATATAACTCAGAATCCAGACTGTACATACGTAATTGAAATTCCCCACTGAGTCTACCATAAATTCGAAACATTAACTAAAACAGCTGTTTGGGGCGTTGACACCGCATGCGTGTTCAGGGCGGGTCTTTCGGACACCATCTCAACATGCGGGAATTAAATGATGTCTGTGTTGTAGGTGTTGAGCTTCTATCTCGAGTGACTATAGACGAGTGTGTTTAGTGGGCAGGTGATCCCGCCGGGAACGCTATATGTATAAAGCACTCAATTTACGATGATGAAAATCCTGTGGGGCGAGTACCATAAGAGTGATAGCCTGTTTAAGCTCAAGTGGGTGGACTGTGTACATGTATATTATACATAACCACCCCATCATATATCACCTACAGGTTACAGAGAATCAAAGACATGCATGGACATGTGCTGCAGCTTCATTCAACCTCAGGTCACTCAAAATAATAAACTCTTCTAGATGTTCTGGTGTAGAACTAATGTCTCAAATACATCAAGAACAGTATGCAAAACTGAGAACAAAGTGCCATATAAACTTTACCTACAGTTCTCTCGGATAGCCCATGCAGTTGATTGTACGCTGGTCTGCGGATCACAGGATCTGGGGTTCGAGACTCAGCTATGCCGCTAAGTTTTCTCGACATTTCTGTCATCCTCATCCCATGGATACAGGCTCGCCTTGATATGACCTGACTGTTGCTACAACGTAGAATATTATCAACCATCAACCATGAGCATTTTGTTCTTGGATTCTATAATAGTCCCCTGATGGATCAGCACGGGAGCGGAACGCCTTGTCAGCGTTATGGAACGATTATATAGATCTGAGGTACTATAGCCCTAAGAACAGTTATCCTAGCTAAAATGATAAATACTGATTCTATAACCGGATCATATGGCCTTTTGAAATGTTTTATGCACCACCCTCCCAAAACATTCAAACTACTTTCATCTATTTCAAAGAATTGAAACTATGAAGGAGTTGGACAATTTATGGCTGAGTTGTGGAATTGAAATCTGAAGGAGGAAACTGATGGTATTTGTCACGTAGCAAACACTAACGATCGTTGTCTCTATCAAATCAGCAAAAAGGGGTTCCATAATCGTACATGAATATCAAAGCCGTAGATGTAGCTCTAATCAAATATGAATGAAAATTAGGTTTGGTTAATAGATAGAGTAAAAGGTATATCTCAAATGCTGATGTGTTCCTCATAATTCAGCAATATATCATTAAAGAGTATCACTGGAGGATATCTTGATTTGCATATTTTTTTAAAGTTTCGGATCATCTCGTTTCAGGGAGCGCCCTACGAACTGAAGGATGGGGCTGAGGCTCTCCGGACACTGGCGCAACCAGGCCCTTACTACACGTACGACCCGTCCATGGCCGGCTACCCTTATGGGTGAGTCCCTCACTGTAACCGTGAGCTGCTCGCACCCAGAGGAGCTCACCAGCCATAGCGGGGGTGTGAGTGTGATGTGTGTGCGAGTTAATGAATGAGTAATAGAGTTAACCCTTTAAGAACGGATGCCATGGCAAGGATACCCCCGTATGGACGGGTGCTGGTGGCAGTGTATACCGCTAGGGGACGGGTACATTGTTGTCAGAACTCACAATCGGAGTGTTTAAATACATGGTATGAGATGCAATCATACATTTATATTTCTTTTGAATAAAAAATACTATCATTTGCTGGTCAAAACTATCTCTAAAATATTGGAGAAATGATGTCTCCAGACATTATGTATCAATAACACAGTGATGCCTCCGGGCATCATGCGTCCTTAAAGGGTTAATCAGTGAGTGTTTGAGGCTTGGAAAGTGACTGTTTGAGTTTGTTTGTTTGTATGTCCTTCAGTGAGTGAATGATTCAATGTGTGAATAAGAGTGAGCAAGTGAGTGAGTGAGGTAATCTTTGAGTGATTGAGTGTGAGGGAGCCACTGAGAGAGTGAGTGTGTGAATGAGTGACTGAGTTTGGGAGTAAAGGCGTGAGAGTAACCTAGTTGGTGCGTGAGAGAGACACTAAGACTTATAATCACTGAGTGAGCACGAGAGTGAGAATGTGAGTGATTAACAAAGATAATGAATGCTTCTATGTATATATGTGAATGAAACTGATATGGAGTGGAGTGAGACATTTGAATAGCTGATGACGGGGTTAGGAACAGAAGTAGAACATCAAAGGAACAATGGATACGATAAGTTTGTGTGCATGAATTAAAGAAGAGCATGTGGCACAGATGATAGACTAACCACAAACAGCCTCTAGCAAAATTAGAACCATCATAATGTTGGGAAATGCAAACAATTTTACAAAGCAATTACAGACGTCAATTCACCAAAAGGCCTTATCTGATCATGCAAAAGTCTCGGAAACTGAAAGGGAAATATCCCTTGGAATATAATTATCGTATGGTGGATTTCTTTTCGGGATGTTTAAATAATTCATTAGTATAATCCTTATGACCTTCGGGATTTTTACCATCAGAGCTGGTTAACGCTGAATTGACATGCAGACGCACAGACAGACGCAGCTTGGACGCAGCTCCCATGTTTCACCACGAGATGGCGTGGTGGTGGGAATGGTCGGAGGAGGGAGGGGGGGGGTAACAAAACCAGCTGCTGTCAAAGCACACAGACGCCGCTTGCCGCTGCTGCGTTATTAGAAGTTCAATTTTTGTATTGCATTTTGTGGCCATGAGGGGATGTGGGTGTTGGTGTTGGGATTATTGTTGTATCCCGACTGCTGCTATAGATCAGTGACGTGTGGCTGAGAGAGTGTGTGTGTAGGTGTGTAGGTGTGTAGGTGTGACTCTGATGCCGCTGCCGGGCACGGTACAGATGGTATGTTTTGTGATCTTAATGATTCACTCTTGATTCTATTCTTCTGGACCTTCTGTGTATTTATGCTCTCTCCATGCATCCTCACCCGTTTTGTAGAGTTCCTGTCCATGCCAGACCTGAAAAAGATTACTTATATTCATTTATTTTCGGGATACAAACAAGGCTTAAATGGGGGATATTCTGGGCGATAGGTGTAGTATTTGATCTATACCTCTCGTCCAATCCCCACATTTAGGTTTAAAGTATCCATGAGGCTATTTTCTTATGAGCCTGGGCATATTTATATGTTTTCAGTTATGGTATGGACTTAAACTCTGCCTCTCGGCGTAAGAATGCAACGAGAGAGAACACGAATACATTAAAGGCCTGGTTATATGAACACCGCAAGAACCCGTACCCAACTAAAGGTGAGAAGATCATGCTGGCCATCATCACCAAAATGACACTCACCCAGGTCTCCACCTGGTTCGCCAATGCGCGTCGCCGACTCAAGAAGGAGAATAAGATGACGTGGTCGCCGAAGAATAAGGGTGAAGATGATGATGACGATGACGATGATAAGGCTGATAATGGCCACCATCATAGTGATGGGGAGATGAGGGAGAACGACCGAGATACGGATAGTATGGGCGGCATGAATGTCGACAGCGAAGACGAAATCATCGATGCAGGTGAGTTCCCGCCATTTGTTTACAATCCACTGAAAACTCCGCTTAGAAAAAATGTCGTCTGCTCACCGCACACACGTCACTTCCGGTGGTCGCGCGCTGCGTAATGCACGCCGGGTATTGTTCCTTCACATCCGGTCATGTCGCGAACTCTCAGATTTCCAGTAAATCGTCTTTATAGCGCGTGACAAAATGGAGGGGGGTGGGACGGATGGACAAGACGGGAGCGCTCATTGGAAGGGACTTTTCTGTGGCAGGGAGAGAGGGGAAGAGGGGGTCAAAAAAGAACGTGAGAAAATGCTCTCTTTAATGCGCCGACTGTGGCCGCCGGTGGACATTGCGCAAAGCCCCTTTCCGTTGGATCAGAGAAACATGTAACTATGTTTCGACTCATCCAGCATTTCCGTTTCCACTTTGAAAGCCGTGTTTTTTGCCGGCTTATGTTTCGGCTGAGTCCCCTTTAAAGTGCCGCCGCCCTGCAATGTTAAAGGTCCGTCTTCTCTGACCGCACATCTGAACACTGTCTATCTGCACTCCCCACCTCTCACTCTCCTCCCAGCTCTGATAGCATGACTTCTCTATATTCTCTACAGTGAGAAGAAGCAGTGGTCTACAAATATACTGTTCATCTATATTATTTCGAAATGCATTGTTATAATAACTTAAGTATCCATTAATCAAATACATAAGATTGATATCAATGATACGCGACTATGCAACTCGTTCCAAGAATACCCGATCATGGCATTCCGGAATTTCAGAAACTTTGAATATTTTGAATAGCATTCCTTTTAACCTTGATTAAGGATGTTTTAACTCGCCTGTACCCGTCCTCACCTCCATCAGAACGTAACTCGTCAAAGAGTCAGACCTGTCAGTTATCAGCGATGGCCATCGGCGGGACCCGACGCAATCCTTTAACTAAATGCGTCGTCCGCCAGGTATCAGCGGCGACGCGACGGACGCCACCGATCTACCCCCGTGTCTTTTGTTTGTGAAATCTGTCGACAAGATGTGGCTGTATCGCGGCTAGCCATCGGAGATAAGCACACAGTCCTCCGCAGGCATTCCTAGTGTCACCGTCAGATACGGGCTAGCTGCAAGGGTGAAAGTAGGCGATATATGGGGTCATTAGCGCACTGCAAGGAGGCAAAACGGTCAGTGGGCCTGACCTTATCTAAATGGCTTCAATGGACAGGCGGCTAACTGATTGCGACTGCCCCACGGCCAGGTAAAGCCAAGTATAGCAGTAATTTACAAAGGTCCCCATGAGCACTGGTTTCTGGGCCCTGGATACCTATAAATATAATAAAAGGCAGTGGAAGAAATACGGCATTCCTGTCCAGTGTTTTTGTCGTTGTTCCACACCCTCTTATTACTAAGATATAGGCCCATTAAGACAAGTGTCTTGTATGGCAGAGTTACTGGCATCGAGAATCATGTATGGCTGACTTACTGATGCTGTGAATGAATGGCCATGGACATTGAGTTATGAGGCCTTGCTCATCGGCTTATTGATCGTAGGTCTGTAGGCGAAAATTCAAAGGGTGCAATTTTCCGGAAGTGGATGTACAGGTTCACATCGCACCCTCTCGCACTTTTCTTTATAGTTTGGCAATAGGTGAGAGGAAAAAGTAATTCTGCTGACCCTACCAGCTATTTGACTCTACTATTATATATCTGTGCCTGAATGTCTCGCACTTATGCGTCAGCTATAAAGATCTCATTCTGTACACTGTGCACGAACTATTAGTCCCTACTCACAGTACCACGTGACTTCTTTTAGAATGGCGTTTTTAATCATTTCCAGGTATATGGTGATAAAGAGATATAGCGAGTGTGTCTGAATTACACCTCGTAATTTCGGTCGGAAATATTAACCTCGTTCATCGAACTCTTAATATTTTCGACCCAAAAAATGTTATTCAAGCACATTAACCATATATTCATATAATCTCTTCTCGCGTCTGATACCCTGGCCTTCTCAAGTTCAATTCTGATATGTCATGTTTAGTAAATGTGGGAAACAAAGTCATTAAGATGCAACCACTCAAGTGTTAATCTCTATACAGTTGCTTACCTCTCATGGTTATTAGAAGCATTGTGGATCTTAACCACGATACATGCAATGCCTTTTTAATAGCTTGTAATTGTTGAAGCTTTCTTGTCCTGGGGTGTAGTCAGAGTTAGGAGCGGGTTTGATTTTAAGTCGATTCATTGGTCTTTAATTAAGTAAACTGCTGTGGAGTTCGGCGAGGCAGGTGTCGGTCGGGGTTACCGTGAACAGACGGTCTGTAGCCGAGGGCGTGTTATTTATAAGCACGTTTCACGGCCACACACTCATCCAGTTACCCGTCTAATTGCATTGGCCTTTCTGATTTCACAAACATTTGATTACAGCCTGCAATTGACTCCTTGGGAGCCCATTGAAATTTACACCCCAACTTCGCACCCTTTCTACGCCCTCCCATCCGGCAGATTACAGATGCGCCCCACCCCCACACCTCCCCGACACACCCTCCCTGCCCGCCCCGACTGGGAGCCCCGGGAGACGATCGCCAAGGGCCCGGCCAGATGGCCACTAGGTCGGTTCTCTACAGCTGTTCTCCAGCGGTAAACTTCAACACGACCGCTCCCAGTACAACGCAGGATTTCACCATTAGGCATCAATTGACCGCTAATGGTATACGTTTTCCATATGATCGACGTGAACTCATACCTAATGCTTTATTCACTGTCAGACAGTCCCTCACTCTAACATGGTGAGGAAGAGAGTGCAAAGAAGGTGCCTTTAGTTTATCAGCAGGTATGAATGCACTTTAAATATGATAAATTGAACACACACGAGTATCTGAATAGTTAAATTTCGATGAGAAGAGAATGGTATGACATTCCCAAAATAGCGCCGCTGACATAAAAAATCCACATATATGCTTACATTGTTGTGCTATACATGCTATTTTTGGTATATCACTTATGGCCCGTTGACAAATATTAGACCCTCTTTGAAATTTACTTTAGGACATTTGACAGTATTTCATGCGCGGGCCAGATGGCGCCACTGGTCAGGGACACGTAGGAAGCCACGTTGGTTGGGTGTGTGACGCTGAAGTACTCCACACACTCAATACTGACGCGGAGTTAACTTAACCAAGGCCCATCGACATGTTTCACATGCACATCAACTTCTCTAGCAATATCACACCTCCCTTTGCTATGTAATATTTTTAAATATATAAACGGCCTCTGCGCTATATATGATAAATCTTTAAAGAAAATATCCTTTATTTATGGATTGTGTCTACCTGCCTAACCCCTTGAAAGAATACTCTTGATCATATATTGTCATGGATGAATAAAAACTCCGCAAAGTACAAGAGAAACGAGTGCTACGCTGGTCCTGCCATCTCACTGAGGATGAAGTCTCGTCCACACACACTCACACACAGTGCGGGCGCGTGTGCTATTCTGGGAGCAGTCAGCCTTTACCCGAGCTACTCATAAGGTGCTCGAGAGGTGCTCAGAGGTCGTTTGTTTACCGGCCTATCGTCTAAGCCGGGCCTCCCGCGGCTATGATAGGGTGCTACAGTATTGTGCCCCCCCCCCCCCCCTACAACGCTACCAGCCACCGGGGACCCGAGATTTATGTACCGCCTTTATAGGTGATAGCCATTGATTGGCACGGGTTTATCGTTCATATCCTTTAGCGACTATAGGCCTATACATGTATTGTATGTCCGTATGTATATATACATGCAAATTCATTCTCTCTCTCTCTCTCTTTCTCTCTCTCTCTTTCTCTGTCTGTTTATATATATATATATATATGTATATATATATATATATATATATATATATATATATATATATATATATATATATATATATATATATATATATATTACCTTTACATATCTACATGCGTTGAAGTTAGTTTGAATCTGGGTACATAGTCTCTATTTTACCCAGACATGAAATTTATTGGACAATTCTTCAAGTATACAGTTTTGTTACATTAACGGATTTCGCAATCAACATTATATAGGAAAGTGGAAAATTTTATTTGATCTGGGTCCGTTTATACAATGTGAAACTGAGGGCGATTCCTAACACATATATCAATCTTTCTATTTTCTTTATCGCAAGGTCGTCTCAAGCTGTTGTATTCACGATAGTGATTGGAAGCCATTTACCTCCTAGTATGGCCTTTCTGAGCTTGGACCGATGCTTTTTGCAAGATCCTTTTAGGAACTGACCCCTGGCTTACATTTACACAGTCAAATGCCTTTGAGTCCTATTTACTTCATTCTTCCACTGCTAGTACCATGTGATAATGACTGCTGGTTTTAGGTGAAGTGCATTATAGTGTGGCTTTGCTGAGTAGTTCATGGAGATGGGGGTTTGGGGATGGCTATTGGAGGGTCTAGGTAACAGGCCAATGCTATCAACTAATGAAGAGACCACACTGGTCCGCCACTCACCACCCATCTCCCCTCTTCGCGACCCCACCCTTCACACTCCGCCCTTGCTGTCTGTATCACTCTAACATGTCTAGGCCTTCCTGCCCCAGTCCTATATGAACATCTTAGGCCCGGCGTCCACCTACTACGATATGGCACCGATATGGTCTACGATGCACCTTCCGATAAAAAAATCAAAATCGCGTCGGAAGATTACCTGATATCGGGGCAGTTGACCACGTTTCTGCGATTAGACACCGATAAAAACCCTATACAGCGCATGGTGGATTGGCTTGTCTAGACATATGTCTACGATTTTGCACCTTCCCGATATGGCACCGATTTTGACATTTTGTATCGGTGCCATATCGGGAGGTCTACGATTCTATCGTAGTAGGTGGACGCCGGGCCTTACCCTTTGATTCACTGCTTCGGACGCACCCGCTGCCCTCGTAAGCAAATCGGAGTAGTATTCCCATGGACACGGCGTTGGCGCTTAATGGCGTCATTTGTATTCAGTAGGTGGCGGGCGGCGGGTGGTTGGCGGCGGGTGGCGGGCGGCGGGCGGGTGACGCCAGGCGGTTGGCGACGGGTGGCGGGTGGCGGGTGGCGGGTACTGTTGTTAGCTAACAGTGGGCGGTGCATGGCAGAGAGTAGAAGTCGACAGGCAAGACGACGCCGACGGGCTGATTAGCTGATTCGGTGGTTAACGTTACGAGTGTGAGAATGTTCCCCGGCCTTGAAGTGACGGCGTTCCCGAAATATATGCGCAGTATAAACATTTCGGAGTGTTTGGCGGATATGGCACTAAAGGGTATGTAAGGTGGGCAGGGCGGGGTGGATGCGTATAGCACTGTACAGGACCTCCCTCTCATATCACCAATAAGAACCCAAGTGGTTATAAAGAGGGTGGACTGGATGATGATTGTCAGGGCTGGACGGTAGACCGGGTGGGGGTGAGGGTGGTGATAGGTAGCGCCGACTCGAGCCACTTTCACTAATAAATTAGCTGCCAAGCACCCGGCGGTCGGCGGTCGGGCGCAGGCCGGTGGAAGGGATTATTTGTGGCCGATCGTGGGGCCGTCTCGTCGGTCAGATTTCCCGCCCGCCCAACACGGCGCCAGCAGGTTCCCGCCGCTGAGTAGGGCACTCGGGCGATAGGTGAGTGGTTGGGAGAGGGTGAGGGTGGGCGGGTGGTAGGTGGTTATGGCGGCGTGTGGCGTGTTAGGTGCCGTTAACGTCAGGCTTGGCTACAAATCCCGGCGCTGAGCTGGTACTGAGTCGTACTCAGTTTTAGTGATAGAGAATGCGTCGCTGTGAGTCGTTATTAGACTTAAACCGTTATGAGTCGTACCGTAATCTGATGAATCGTAGCTGGGATTTCAGAGTTGTTTTAACTGCATTATTTGTATTGTTTCGCATTGAGTAATTTTGAGTAGTTTCAATGGGGATGAAACAGACTGAATCGTAGGTAGTCCTATAGGGGACAGAGCCATTGTTAGTTCATGAAGCAGTCACTAGGTGGTCGGGGGACAAAACCTGTATTCTGGCTCTTTGTTCTTACGAAATTCAACTGCCTTTCAATGTTTTACCAAGGTTCCTTTGACTCTCTACACCGATCCCAGAGCAGGAAGATATAATGCTAAAACCCAGAACATGATGTTTTTTTTTACATAGAACACTTTATTTACATATGTAAGCAAGGCAAGAAAAGTGACATTTCCTAATTATCACTCACTTCTTTTGCACCTCCATTAGTGAAGAACAGCTACTTTTTCACCTCCTTTAGTGAAGAACACCTACTCGGGGGGCGTCATGGCGGCGCCCATGGATCATAGGCTATATGCCGTATAGAGTCGCTATGGGTTGCAAAGACTCATAAGGACGAGTCACAGCAAGCAGTAAAGAGTTGTGTTGAGTCAAACTTCATGGGGCGTGTTGAGTTGCATTGAGTTCTAATGAGTCATATTGAATGATTGCACTGAGTCGTTATGAGTCCTAACGCGTCCTAAGGAGTTGCGTTGAGTCGTAGGCTTACAGAGTGACACTGAGGATCTGTGAGTGCCGCACGACTGGTGCCATGACACTACTCATACTCCTTCCTATAATGAGTCTGCTGGGAGTATTTGTCAACCGGACTACGTCTACTCTCATATACATTAACACTGAACCTCATAAATGATCACTTCGATCACGGCCATTATGCAATCGTGACATTTTGGCCTACTCTCAGAAGTAAGCATTTGTCTTACCTTTAGGCCCAACAACCAAAGCATGTTCCCCACCACACTTCCACCTACGATGTTAATGCCATGCTCTATCACCACTTAATTTATTTATCTTTTATATACATACAAGAGAATTCACGTTGAAAGTAGGTTACCGTTTCCGTTTCAACATCAGGGTTGCCGCATTTAGCTAGCGAGCTGCCGTATTGGACGACAGTTCAGTATACTCTATATGCAACTGGTATGCATTATTTTCCATAAGCTAAATAATGTTAGATAATATATGTGGTACAAGTATTGGACGATGGAGTGATGAATGAGTTGTAGGACACACAGGTCGGTCGTCTCACGTGCAAGTCATGCATTGCACACTCGTGGTGCACTGATTTTGCACCATGTTGGCCCATATCTCGCTGACTGTCTGCAAAGCCTCTTAGCAGAGGTTAATGATTGGGTTCCCAAATATATGCATGTATTTGAAAAGGGTAGCATTGATTCAACCTTTCCGTTAAATAAAGATTCTCTAGAATTAGCCTCAGATTGTTAACGGCCAAGATAGAGTTATGAACTGCAGTTTTAGTTTCCTATAATACCTGTAGATTAAGGCCCGGCGTCCACCTACTACGATATGGCTCCGATTTGGTCTACGATGCACCTCCCGATAAAAAAAAGAAATCGCGTCGGAAGGTACCCTAATATCGGGGCAGTTGACCACGTTTGTGCGATTAGACACCGATAAAAGCCCCATACAATGCATGGTGGATTGGCATGTCTAGACATATGTCTACGATTTTGCACATTCCCGATATGTCTCCGATATTTGCTTTTTATATCGGTGCCATATCGGTAGGTCTACGATTCTATCGTAGTAGGTGGACGCCAGGCCTAAGGGAATATTGCCTTTTAGCCTATCTAGCCGTTTAGTAGCCTACATGTAGCGGATAATTAAATATGTATTTAGATATAATAAATCATACAACGAACATGTAGGCCTAGCCTTTTGCGAACAGTATTTTGGCTATACAATTAGTAATAGCCACCCCATCGTTAAAAAGTGGTTAGAGTCAGTCTTTTAACCGACCACCGTTGCTACAACCAAGTCATCGTGACATAGTCCTTGTCGCCAACCAGACAGTTGTAATGTTACAGCAATGCCAGAAAGGTTGTAACACATCAGCAACTTCAGAATATATAATAGTAACTCAGCAGCAATCTCAGAATAGTCGTAACATAACAGCAATGTCAGAATAGTCGTAACTTAACAACTTCAGAATATAATCGTAACCTGGGATCAATTTTAGAATAGTCGTAACCAAGCAATCGAGAGCGTAGGTCATGCATGGATTTCCTGCTTAACTTTTAATTTCTAGACTAAGGTTTATCGTAATTTTATCTGAATGGATATCTTTGATGATGTATAGCCTAGTAAACTATAGCTACGTGTTCTTGTGATTATTTATGAAGTGTCGATTTTGTCCACGAATGTTTACCCTGTCACACCATCATATAAATTCATCCCATTTGAACTATTGCAATATATTTATTGATATTCGATTTACCTATTTTCTGACGTATGTCCCCAAAATAGTATCTTAAACTAAAGATCATTATCGAGCGTTGTGGAAGATGAGCCCTAATGAATAAAAAACACGAGTAATGCATTATTAATCCTTCAGGTATGCAAGGCACTTTGTTCTGTTCAACATTTAGAATCTGGAGGATAGTTTGCATGCTCCAGGGCAGCCTATAGAGGCGATAACACCGTTATTGTGTCTTTTTTGGCAATTTTTATTACGGTTCGAACATATAATTGCATATGTCTGTGTATCCCTAGGCTCGGCCTTGGCCGTTCTTCCACCTAGTCGCTCCCTATGTATACAAATATAACAGTGTATTTGAAGTAGTATAGGATTACCATTCGTGACTATAGGAACTGGTATTATTACCCAAGTATCAGTAATCTGATATGTCGATTTCATACCAGATTGGAGGACGATTCCCGTGTAAATAAATGATAAATGTAAAGGGATGAGATGGTTTATGAATGATTGTAGTTATTATGTAATTATTCTAGTAAGTTCCCGACGTTGGCACACATGTGATTAACGCGGAGACGTCTGTTCTGGTTGCAGGTATGGAGTGCGATGCGATGCCTCACCACCTACTGCCAGGCCGCGTGCTGGGGCCCCGCCCGGGTTCCGCCGGCGACGACGACGACCCCGACAACGACCCGGCGCCCGGCGACGACGCCCACTCCTCCCGGGGCTCCCGGCCCGCCTCGCCCGTCTCCCCGCCGGCCTCCTCCAGGCTCGCCCGTCTCCTCCCAGACGGAGCTCTCCACGGTGTTCCCCGGCCGCCCGCCCCCGGGTCCCCGCCGCCACCGTCCCGACGACAGGGCGCGGGGTCGCCGTGCGAGGACAAGGAGGAGGAGCTGATCGTGTGTGATGAGAACGTGGACAGGGAGAGTGACTCCAAGGACGGGAATAAGTGCAATAATAACAATAATAATAGTAATAACAATAATAACAGGCTGGAGGGCCTGCCGCGCCCGGCGCCGGTGATGAGCGCCGGGTCTCCCGGGAGGACGGCGGGCGGCCTGCCGTTCATGCCCGCCCCGTACAGACACATCACTCCCGGCGGCTTGCCGCACCGCCACCCTCACAGACCGGGTTCTCCACCCCACCACAGAGACGCACGCATCGCCCCACTCAGGGTGCTGCCCTTGACCCCCTCCTCCACCGCCCTTGAGCAATCCGGGGTTGACCGAAAGGGGGCGCTGGCACTGACGACGGCAGGTATGACGTCAGCAACGACGACAACGACAACGGTGAGCAGTGAATTAGCGACGACGCCCAAACCACGCATCTGGTCGCTGGCCGACGTCGCCACTTCCGGTTCCTCTCACAGCACGACGACCATCCGGAGAACCCCTCCGCCGCCGCCCCCGTCACACCCCCCGCCCCCACCGGGACTCCCGCTCCACCTGGCGGCACACAAACCGCCGCACCCAGCAGCCACTTCCGGTCCGTACCCGGCGCACCTCAATGGCTTCCGGTTGCCGTGGGTGAGCGTCAGCGGCGCGTTCATCAATCACCCAATGGCGGCTGCGGCTGCGGCGGCAGCGGCGGCGGCGGCCCACGGGGGCGGAGTCCCTCACCCCTACGTTCTCTCCCCGCACGCCATGCTGCCACGGACGCTCGCCTCCCCGGGAGGTATCATGGCCACCCACGCCGCACATGGAGGTGCCGGCGGGGGCCCTCACCACCCTGGAGACGGCCCCACCCGACCGCACCCTTACAGCCGCCCGGGCCCGCTCCCACCCCCGCCGCCGCCGCGCGCCGCCGGCCCCGCCGCCGCGCCACCCCCGCCGCCCCCTCCACCCCCACCTCCGCCACCGTCAGCGCCCGCACCGGCCTCCTCCATGGCGCCGCAGCCTCCAGCCTCCAGTCCGGAGATGAGGACCAACGGGGGAGGGCTGCATGCGCCGCCGCCGCCGCCCCGCCACAGCATAGAGCGCCTCAAAGGTAAGACGATCCTTCTCACCTGTTTGACTGGATATCTGCACTGATAAACTGTGACTGTGACTGTCGTATGTGAGTACGAATGTCGTGTTTACGTTACCGTCACTGGTACTCGGGGATGGTTCTTCTCTTCAAAGTAGGCCTATAACTATCAACTGTCACCACATTTAGCCTACATACTCCGGTTAGATACAACGCCCCATCCTTTTAGTGTATGATTCCTGTTTACATGTGCATACATTAGCATTTATTTTAAAGTAAGATTCCGCTTGATATTGTCAATCTCTTCAATTTAGGTGATTGAAACAATACAACTTTATAAAGACTAGGCCTTTATTGCATTATTATGGTGTCGTATGGTGTTTCTCACATTGTACAGTACAATGTACTTTAAAGGGCCTATCAATGGGGTCATTTACATATGCTGTCATAATATATTCAATGTTTCCTCTACTCCTGCCTCATAACTAGCATCTGTGATATGATATACACTACTTTTAATGTGGGCACCTATAAGGACTTTTCAGTTGATTTCTACATCATTTATCTAGGCTACTTTAGGGAGTACCTAAGTGCGCGGTCTCTCCAAATGAATATTTTAGAGGGACTGGCTGTATAGGAGGGAGGCTAGTAGACGGACAGGTGCCGTACACAACCCGTTTTATTTGAAATCACTTAGTAAAGGAATAGCCCTGGCTTTGTTATATATCATGTCAGTGTCATATTTTATCTACCGGATCATTATATCTACCCATCTATCTAGCAACACATTCTAATACAGTGACACCATCAATAGTATATATAACCTCTATGGGTGTGATAAGCTACCAAAATACCACCCTTCGTTGATAAAGTCCCTGTTATCTAGTGATAATAGAATCATATCAATATGAGATGCCGTATCGGCAGCGTCTGATACACAGCGTGGTGTAGAAGGTGGCCGTGGCTAGTTCTGTAACTCATTACATGCAGTTTTATCTGGAGATGACATTTTTATTATTTCGCTATTTCTCTTATAGGAGGTTCTATATGATTCTTATTGATCTCAAGTAGAAAGATGAATTTAGATGTAATTCACACATATTTTAATACATGCAGCTATATATGCCTTCTCAGTAAAACTGTATACAATTGAGTCTTACAAAGACAACCACACCATCAAGCACCTGCTATTATCACACAGGTATGATATCTATGAATGGGTTTACTACATTGTCAATGTGATTTTGTGTTAATACTTGACGTGATGGTTAGGCCTATGTAAAACAGAAAATGCCATACAGGTGTACTCTTTGATAAAAATGAGCATCTCTGCTAAAATAGCCCACATTATTGATCCATTTGCCGCCATATATAGACCTAGGCCAACGCAAGCATAACATGTGTAGCTATTGTGGGAATGGTATTATGAGAAAAGATATCAAGGGCCAGTGTAAATGTACATGTATGTGCATATGTTACATACAAGCTAGGACACTAGCGATGCATGGAATGTCTTCAGTATCTGGAGGTAATTTCCTCACTTACAATTTCGTGAAAAATACTGTTAAAACTTTTGTATACATTAAATCGCATAAATAACGCACAAGGTCCGTTGTGCAGGCCCTGTTCTATTTTAGAAGGTGAGAAATAATTCTAGAATGTGAAGATCTAAATTTAGATCAAATATGCAGCCCACTAGCTCCTAAAATACATTAATCCTGATATGTCCATCTTTCTATTCGTCGAAATCAATTTAACTTTATCTTGGACATATCTGAGTGCTTGCCCAACACAAAGATGTGCGATGTTGCATCTCCACAAATATGCACGTATATACACGCACTTATCTGATAGAAGGAGAGTCCTATAACTTTGGTCTCTATACTCGTTGGTATGACAAACTTCTATATCACATATAGAGCATTTAGCTATTGTGTTATCGAGGCGGCCATTTTGTCCCCGACGCCAAACAAAACACAGAGTGGTGGGTCCAGTTATCAATGAATTTGATTGAGAATATTTTGGGCTTGCCATAGAAGGGTCTTAGCCTTGTCCCGCGATTATCAATAGAATACATCTATGACAGGTGATAACTGTGCTTTCCCACCGACTACAGTGGCGCCATCTTACAATTTCCTAGTGGATGATGACAAAATTAGCAATCACTCTGTGCCTTATAGATCGAACTGCTATACAAAAGAAGGGATGGTATCATTAACCAGATAATGTAGTAATGAATTACAGACAGGTTTATATTCTGATACCTTTGCTTATTATCATGGTATGCAAAGGAGTGTGATGATTGATAACCTGTGGAACAATACACATCGGGTAACAAGAAACAGAGTGTGAAGAATGAATATCTTTCGGAAAATACATGTCATTTGAAATCCAATCTCTACTGCGAAATATATTATATTCGTAACAGATTCAAGTCTATAGGTTGGTCACATTTATTGCATTTGTTTGATATATATAGTTGTATAGGATGCACTAACCTGGTATAGTGAATGTTTAATCAAGTAATGAAAGATGTATGCATAAAAGACTATACATGTATATCACAAAACAGATATACCAACAGAAATTCTGGTTTACATCAAGACACACCAGGCCTTCTCCACAAGACATTCAATGTGCTCTTTTAACACAGAGACGTACAATTATGCACTGAAAAGACATTCCATTCTGGAAAATGAGTGTATACAAAAATGAATGGTATAGAACCGATTATTCATTTGACTGTGATACACCACTGATAGGACCCGTATTCAATACGGCTCATTAGGCTATCACTCACATCGGTAAAGTACAAGAGTGAGTCGATGATTGTCATATTTCCACAAATGGAACCCTATATCAACCTGTTATCATATATACTTTGGATATATATATTCTGGCGCCATCTATTATGACATTACATATAATGCCTATATAGTTTTATATATTGATATATACATGTATATTGATAGTATATAGGGGGTGGTGATGGCATACTATATATGTGATATATATATATATATATGACATATATTTTTTCTATTATTTTTGTATCACCATTGACCCTTTACTCGTTCATCATCACTCATGGGCTCCTCCTCTATGGTTACCATGACAACTAACAGACACAGGATCCTGACAGTGTCGGCCAAGATCAAACAGAATGCATGTTTTTCATGTTTGCCGACAGGCCGCCTGCATACATGTTTGGCTGTGTACAAACTGCGGCCTTACATCGAATAACTCATTTAGTCGTGGCGGGGCTCTCTGTATCGTCCTGATGACTGTTTATATAAGCCACCGTCTGTTGCATGGCCGTTAACTCCCCCCATCCCTTTCCACCTCACAGCTAGCGCCTGTATTCAGAGCAACACCCACTGGATCCATTCAGGTCATCCCCAATATCTACCACCCACTGCTTTCCTTATACCTCGTATCCTTCTATAGAAATATATAAAGTTTTTTTTTTAAATCAAATGAAAATCATATCGATGCATGTGAAGTGAGATTCCAGTCTGTAAATGGGAATATATGATAAATGGATATAGCATTCCTACATCTTTTTGTTTCGATTTGCCTGCTGAATTATTCACGGGATGTGTTTTGCTTTGTGTTGTTGTCCCCTCTCCACAAGACCCGAGTTGTTGGAGCTGTGTTTCCATGTTTTTCCTCCCCGGTTCCCGAATTGACTCCCGCGCTTTTGTGTGCGCAGGCCCGGGGATGGTGTCGATACGGGGCGGAGGGGAGGCCAAGAGGGGTGTAGTGCAGTAAGTGGGGCGTGGGAAGTCGATACTGTTTCCCTCCCCACCTGTCTCTACTCCACCTTGCAACTGTTGCCGATTCTGCGCTTCTCGAGGAAAAAGCAAATAGGGAGGGCAACACAGCTGTCTGTGTAACCCTCAACCTCATTCCCCATCTACCCCAGCCCATCGCCACATATAGATAAAAGATCAAACAACTACACACCGATCCACACACTGCGAGTTATCATTGTTTTATAGAAACCCCCGCCCTTCAGGCTTACTTTTCATTTGTATTGTATTTATGTTTTAAGGACTTTTTTGGTAGTGGTTTTACCAAGTAGAAAACTTTTGGCTCAGTTCTTTATTACACATGTTTCTTGTTATGAAAATATACTTTCTTGATAGTCTGAGGCACACGAATACACACACATACTCACACACCTACATACATATATATATATAGTGTGATCTATAACGTGATGCATGAAGGCAGCGCCGTTAACTATTTGATGATGTAGCTATAGTTCATACACCGCTTCACTGTGCATTACATCTCGAGCGGAGAAAGATCTAGCATACATACAAGGTTTCTGCATGGATGTATTCAAATGGACAATATCATTGTATTAACCTATTTTATTTTACACCCGTGTACAACTTGGCTATTATGCGCACATTTCCATTTCGGTTATTTGATGATAAATGGACCAGAACATGCAGACATCCATATAGAGAATACACATTGGCTTTTAGTGAGAATACCGAGTCAGCAACAACAACTCATCTAGCAGCAAAACACCACAATGCGGTCACTTGTATCTGGTGCTCAGCAGTATGCATCCACAATCCATTAATAATTAAACCACCAACAATCGTTACGACGCGCGTGCACAAAGAATAAGCAGCGCGACAACTGTAACAATATGTAGTGGTCCCTCCATTTATTGTGATGTTAGGTGATACAGCCAGCATTCATTGCGACAATGGGGAATGGTGAGGAAGGGGGATATCTCCGGGGCTGGTGTAGATAAGGAAACTGATCCTCTAACAAGAGCTGTGTGTGTAACAATCCTCACCGAGACCACAGCCAGCCCCCTTATTCACCCGCACCCCATGTAGCCTTTTTCAGAGCATCTGTCATTTTGAAGTTTTTGTTTGAAATAAAAGTGGACTATTTCATTGCCTTTGTGACATTTTTTTAATGTCAGAGGTGGGAAAACAGAACAGGGTCCAATGAGAGGATGACCCTTAAGGGTGGCCCCTGGTTCTATACGCTACCCATATACGTGCACCCAAAGATCCGTATCACAATTATATATTCATAGAAAAACGAAATGAAAGAACAAAAACCACTTAAATACTAGTATGAAGTATAGGCCTACTTGTTGTTGGTCTCACACATGGGGGTGACAATAGAAAAGATTGAGCAGGCAACAGGCGGTGTGCAATAGTCCCTTAGACACACCCTGTAACCTATACCAGTTTTAGTTTAGTTCATAGGGGACATACCCTCGGGGTATGAATGAATAGTATGGGGTAAGTGTGAGATAGGGGAGAGAGCTGAGGGCGGATACGATGTCTCCTCTAATTCAATTTCTGACAAAAACTACTCCATTTGGTGCTCTTTGAAAATGACAGAAACAACTAAAGAGGAAATTGCCACTCACCGCTGATACCCACGTATTCTAATGATGCTTTGAAGTGCTTACTTCACGCACAAATTACTAGAAATTAGAAATTATTGTGAGGGATGTGTGGGCTGGTAGAATGGATTCTATTATTACTGGTATTGCTTTGCTTGTGGACTCGGAGCCTATTTCTATGGAAAAAA
The DNA here is from genome assembly GCA_950022655.1 of Alentia gelatinosa. Classification (NCBI taxonomy): domain Eukaryota; kingdom Metazoa; phylum Annelida; class Polychaeta; order Phyllodocida; family Polynoidae; genus Alentia; species Alentia gelatinosa. The sequence continues at coordinate 17,915,844 of OX465585.1, read as the reverse complement.
TATACTTTTAACGACTTTCCTTCTAGAGTTGTTCTGGCATACATATAGTTAATTTTTTATATCATCAATATGCAATGTTGGTCGTTGGTAAATTAAAGTGGCAGGACTCGTTATTTGTGCGCATGCATGAACCATGTTTGTAGTACATTTGATCATATAGCTATAAAAGACGTTGCAAAGGCTTGAAGCGTCTGCTGAAGTCCTGGTGATAGCTTCTTGCTGCTGTATCGTGTCCTTCCCCAAATAAAACATAAACTCCTACCAGTATACGAAATAGTCATGATCAATGATCTACTGGTTGACTGAGTCTGAATCCTAAAAGATAGAGTAGGCCTATAGACATTTACAGAAAAAAAAGACTTCAATTTAAAAAAAAGAGTGTATTTATCACCAGCTTTCAGTCAATGGCAGGACCTACCACGAACCTAGAGACCTTTCATAGCCCTTAATCCCAGTCTCTTTTATTATAAAATATTTCCCTACTTTTTGTACGATTCCTGGTGGTCTTGGCGCCCAGAGGACCAACCATCAGTCCCAGGCACACCCCCCCCCCTCCTCATCTCAAAACCTGCCTCTCCCCTACAGCTCAAATCCCTCCCACCCGCGAGCGACAAGAGGGCTACTAAGGTGGGGCCCTCCCTTGGTATTAACCGAAACCAGATAGTCATTATTTAGTACTTACCACGCGAAGGGTGCGTCAGTCTCACTAAGCCCTACGGGGATTAGGGCTAAGGAGATTATTAGCAATGCTCTCAAACAAGAGGATTATTGAGGTGGACGCTGGAGGTAGCCTGGAGACGGGGATCATCGGGGGGTGGGGGCGTTCATACAGGGTGCATCCATCAGGGTTAGTCCCGGCTGCCTGTCACTCCGCGGTCATTAGCTGATGATTTGTAGGCGCCACTGAGAGAGCCAGAGAACAATGGGCGGGAAATCAACATGTGTCAGACTCGTGACGGGACACTGGGATTTGAGATGTATACGTGCGTCAGACCCGTTCAGGACGTTTGCTCCTCTATATATGTATATGTATACAAGGGGGAAGATTAATACAGCAACAATGGGAGGAACATCGTTTAAAATAGTTCAGGTAATGGTAGACTCCTGAAATTAACGGATTTATATCATTAAAAAGAGAAAGATGGAGAGAAAGAGGGAGGGGGAGCGAACCACTTGTTGTTACTTTATCACATCGAAAAGAAAATCAAATTCACCTCACAAAGCTCACACAAACCTTTATCAAAAAGCAATTGTTAAAAGAGGCATTTTCAGATGTGTCATTATATTGCTTTGAGATATTTCATCAGCTTTCCCAGTAAAATATTGGTATTCTCACCATTGTGCAATAGTGCGTTTCAGCTTAGACGCCCCAACTGCTCTACATGTTTATATGTAATATTGCGATATGTGCTTTGCATGGGAAATAGATACAGAGAAAGAAGAGGTCGTTGTGTTTCTTTTCGCCATGTATCCATTTCAGCACGTTCCAGTAAGACGTAATGCTGTTATTAAATTTGTTCAGGTAAACATCCTGCTTGAAGAGGCTTTTGACAACATGTCATGTGACTTATATCCAAACTCCGCTTGGAGAAAGTTCCCGCCACGTACTTGATATTTTCGTGTTTGATTGACGTCTGCTTACAAATCCCGAGACCTTTCACGAGGTTTGGCGAGAGCCTTTTGCAACACGAACTCCTGCGGATCGGCAAACCCGAGCGCTTGACCAAAATACAAACATAGGATGAAAAAAATTAAAGAGAAAAAAACAGATAATTGTCACCGGAAGTGGTGTTGTCTTTCCTTCCCCCTACCTTTTAATAATCACATCCGTGATAACACTTCTCGTAAACCGATTTGCTGCCGCCTGCCGGGCGTGCGTCCCGCTCGCGAGAACCGACGAGAACCGACGAGAGTATATATCTAGCCTCGTTCCGCAGACCGCATCCGGTGTCGCATGGAAAAATCGTCCCCCAGCAGATGTTGCGGCTCAAATTTGAAGCTCAGCTTTGTGTCTATGAGAGTCGAGGGGGAGCTATATTATATTTTTCTTTGTTTACCCACTCCGGCGGGACGCGGAGGGCGAGCGGCGCTCCCATGGATGTATCCTGTGTCGGAGTGTCGCATTCTGTGTATCGCTTCGTCTCCTCGCTTCTGTCGCCGAGCATAGGGACAATGGAGTTGATTTGATTCTTGTCGCTTCAGGGGGTGGCGGAGGGGACCATTCCGTATCAAACGGTGTATAATCTAATCAATCGCTTCGCGGAGCCCGAGGCAAGCACGGGGGGGTGGGGCGTACTTGGAGGGGGGTTACTGAAGAGGGGTCGTATTAAGGGATGGGGTCGAATTTATACCCATGTGTTTTGGCAGCTGACAACTTCTAATATAACTTTTTAATTGGTTTAGCACGCCCTAGTGGTCAGTGGAATTGACGGCAGGGTAGGGTGGAGGGAGGGCTGCCACTTGAGCTGTCTGATTCATCAATTTACCTGCTACACAACACCTGCTCCATGTCCGCAGAGCAGGAGTCTTGAGGGCGGGAGGGGTGCAGGATTAAAGGATAGAGATGGGATTAACCTGGTGGTGGAACCATGTTACCTTGAACGATTTACACTTTGTGAGCGATACACTTTGAGGGAGCTACTCAGGTGCCAACTACTGCACTTATATGTAGGAGTTCGAGTCTCGAGTACATGGATCCGAATTGCACATATTCTGGTAGAGGATTCCAGGGTGACATAGCACTAAAGAGCGGTCTACGTGGAAAGAAAGCTGTTCTTGGTCTTTTCCAGTTTTATTGTTAGTTTTTCTTGATTTCGGGTTCTTGGTTGTCACCTGGGGTAACCGTATGCGAATATGTCCGTATGTTTAGAGACTGATAGCTCCGCCTAATGTCTAGTGTCTGTACCTGGCATGCTTCGTGTAGTTAATTTACTCATAACTCTCCTATTTACGATCTCGTCCATATCAGAAGCCCCCATTTCTACAATTTGTGTAGCTTGCTTTTTAGTGCTGTGTTCGCTCCATTTAGGGAATGCCAAGGATAATAAAAATGTTGTTGCTATAGAATTTAACACCATCCCATCCATATGTCACTAAAATTCATATGCAAGGCAAGTGTAGTACATGTATGTATCTGCGTATCTGCACTGCATATGAGACTAAAAATTAGCAATTTCTAAATTTGTATATACAAAATCGGTGGGACTTGGGGGAAAACACAGGGAACGGAACATGTATTTCGGGTGAAATAACTTTAGAAATTGCGGACAGACTTCACCCCTCCACATCGTACAAAATTACAGTGATTTCCTTCTTGGTTTATAAGAATAGATTAAAAGATTAATCAAATAAAAACAGATAATGTAAGCCTATACAGGACTAAATGGGGTATCATTGCTTAGAATGGTCACTTTCTTTCCAAGTATTTTGTTTTTCAAATGCAAGCCATATCAATGAAACACATAAAAGTCAAGTGATACACAATGGATATTTGACTTATAAGCGTGGTATACACAGAACCAATAGCGACGCAGTCTTCGCGTTCATAGAATTTGCTAAACGATATTATTATTGAATTGGCGATTAAACAAGCATAGAGGGATGTTTAATTAAACATAGAGACCCGGCAATATACCTGTAATTGGGTAACTGAAATGGAAAAATGTCAAATTTGATCACTTTACACGGAAGTCTCCCTGAGGCATGAAATGAAAGAATCAGAATACGCTACAGTAGCGGGATCAAACATCTCCATAGGCGGATTATTGATAAAAAAATATATTACATTGGTGTGTATTGCCCATAGAGCCCCAGTGTCGTTCTACATCTGTTCGTAGTAACTTTACACCTTCTCCAACCTTGTATAAAAAGAACTCCTAACTTCCCTCCAAGTAACCTCACCGGAGCACAACAGCCTAACCCCCGCGTCAATATTGTCAAGATTACTGATACCATTACCCTTATCCCCGGGTACTCCAGGGCGGCCTGATTACACATTAAGATCTTTAATTGTTTCCCCCAAGCTCATTGAACTAATTAGGCATGCGCGGGGAGGCCCTGTTAATTACATTCTCTCCGCCGTAAGACAACAATGAAACGTGAAAGCAGTGCACTCACCTTTTGCCTAAATTATTACCCTCTGGGAGAGAAGCCTCAGGTGGGTTGGATGCTGAGGGAGATAGGGACGGAGGAGGAGGGTTCCTCATGGATTAGTTATGGCAACAGAGAATTACGGTCGCTACCCAGGTACCGACACACTCCACCGTGAAGTAATCCCGGTAGTTAACGCGACCGAATCACCGCTACCGCCGCTTAACAAATTAAACCGCTAATGGCAAACGACTGGGAAATTAATTACCACTGCAGGCGGGAGGAACATCTGTCCGTACGGATTACAAGTCCTTTAGTTTCTCCTTCCCCTCAGCCCCCTCCATGCGCCCCCCCCCCCCCCCCTCCCTCGTACAGTCTCAGAACTACATCTCTCGCCCCTCTGCTCACCGTTCTTACTCTGTAATTACGCTGTTTCCGGTTATGGCCGGCAGTGGTCATGATTATCTCACTGTTCTGCGACAAACGAATAACCAACGTCGACAAATGTGTCGCCGAAGGTGTCCACGTTATTTCTGTTAGTCTAAGAGCTATGCATATTTGATATGAGAAAAGATAAAAAGATGATACACAGCCAGTCGTGTAATGAGCTTGTGGTTGTCCAGGACAATGACTGATCCTTCATCACACAGGAGAAGTACTGTCAGACTATACACTCAGTTAGATCCCTGTAGGGTGGGATTAACAATGTCTACACCAGCATGTCATGCTCGGGTTTTTACAGATACGAAAAGTGAGCTTTTTTTAAATTCATCTTTTCAAAAGAATCTTTATAGGAAACAATATTTAGCAAAGCGACATGCATAACTATTTTGTCGTTCTACTTTTTTGAGATTGGGAATTATGTGTATTTGAGTGTATGAATGAGAAAGTTTTAGTTCAGTGCTTTTACCATTTGACATGAACCCATACAATAGTAGCCTCCGTACATTGACGATTCGGATGCCGAGTAATACGTGCAAATGCATACGCCCTATTGAGGTATCCCATAATTCAGTCTATTTAAAAGTTCCGGCGTTCGCTGGTTGCCGACGTTGATGGTGATAGACCCTTGAACCGTAACCCACAATTATTGCAGTTTAACGGTTTTTATAAATCTTAAAATTGGAAATCCGATGCCAGAAATGAAGATTTCAGTTATATCTACATGTAAATCCAAAATTATATTCAGTTTCTCCAAATATAAATGGTCGTGGTGTGGCCAGTCAGCCGCAAGCGGAACTTGTATTTACCCTGGGCGATAATAGGGAGTTTAGTAACCTCTGGAGGGTCTATTGTATATAAACGCCGAACCAATGTTCGTTGTGTATCTTTTAGTATACAGCATTAGCCATTAATGATGGCCACTCATTAACGGTAACTTTGTCATTATATTCAGAATGAGCAAAATTAACTGTATATATACAGTAACGAATTGTTTTCAAGGCCAGTTGAACTTCAATGATGTCCTGTGCCGTAGTTAAGATAACAATACGCGCGTTGTTAGAGATGATCAACGAATCCTCACTTCTAAACCTATCCTTGTTCTTGTTACGTGTTACAGAAGGTCTTGACAGTAAGCGCTTCCCCGGACCTCTGAATGGGACAGACTCCACGACGCACAGAGAGTACGAGGATACGGCATTCAAGCCAGTCACCAAACGGTAAGCCACCCAGTCACCTAGACATATTATCATGAAACATCACGAAATTTCATATGATTGTTTGTATGGCATGAGTTGTCTTCGCGGAATGATATCACGAAGCAGAGCTGAGTGATATCTGTAGCGGAAGACAACGAATGCCATGTAAACAATTATATGAAATTGAGTGATGTTTAGATTTTATCCTACCCTGTTACATGTTTTTACTTCATTTGTCATCAGTGGCATATAAATATTTTATGGCATAACCGTGGCATACAGGCCCAGCATGTTAAGTCTATGGAGATTTATATGAGGGGTAGGATAAATAGCAGCTGCTTATTAGCCGGGGTCCTACATGCGTATTCACTTGGATATACACGCGTGTGTCTGCATCATCAGTTATAGCTGTTGTTCCTCTCTTGTTTGTGAGTAAAGCACTACAAGATAAAGGGAGTTAGATACTGGGAAAATTGACTAAGCATTTAATCTTCCAGATCGACAAATACTTGAGTGATAATCTGTGATTGAGCAAAAATTATTAGATGAAACAACTTGTCGGTTTCCCTTTGTTATACAGCTTGAAATAATTCATAAGAATTTACCTATCGCCATTCGAAGGCTAATTTTGGCACACAAAGCTGGGAGCTGTTTCAAAACGTGGGTTAAGTCTATGGTTTTGAAACAGCTCCCTGGTCCGTATAACTGCTTACCGCACAGTAGGCACTACATTAATTATACGATAAAGAGTGCAGAGGTCAGTTAGTAAAAGATCAATGTGCACTGGTTTATGATAAAGGAAAAATATAATAAAACTTAGATTCGTAAGGAATGCCTCTTACCTAATCTTCAAATTGTGTCCGTGTCGCTTGGCCTTAATCTATTTACCTGTAATGCGCAATACGTCCGTATGTGCTTATAGCTATCATTATTCATATCTAATAGCACTATTCTTTTCTCTATCAGGCCCATCGTATGACATCCCGAACCGTTCAAGACATTCATTCATCGACCGAAAGCCACTATGCTTTATCCGGCAAATTCTTCACGGTAGAGCACGGACTGGTGCTGACCACAGCCCCGCCCACTTCAAGCGCGTGCGGTGCGTCTTGTACAGCGACGGTCTGCGCACGCGCACCTCGCGTGGCGCCACCTAGCGCACGTTCGGTTGATCTCAATTGACTCTAACAAACTGGACACGTCGTGTTCAATGGGAACTAGCCGCGCCGCGAACTTGTTTTCAGTTAGGGCAGCGCCTACTGAACGGTGGCCGCAAATCCCAAGTGAGGATAATTAGGGTATAATCATCTCTAGTCAGAGAAAATCAACGTTCATTCTGTGTATTAAATCGCAGATGTTGAACATATTGCAAGGACCTGTTCCGTAGGTTAAACTGTACATATTGATGCAATGTCATGTAAAAAGACTGGTCAAAAATACAAAGAGGGATCTACAGAGTCATCTCTCATAATGTCCTATCGTTGAAATCCAATTTACCTGGTTCCAGGTTCCAGACAGTCATGTTGTATGATATCAGATGAAATATGTCTATATAATCTAACTTATTCCTGTTTATCCCTAACATAACCTGAGCTTTTTATATGGAAGCAATCGACTAGGATTCAAATAGGTTCCTACCACGAGTTGGCTTGCAAATGGATGAAAATATTGTTATCATCTGACTATTACTGCCAGTAGTAAATTATTCGCCCAACACGGGGTATATTAGCTATTTTAGTCAAGCGTTTGACTGACGAAATAATGGGTTTATTCACATATAATGATAAATAAGACTACTGCCAATTATTCAGAAGAATGCACGATGTCATTAAATTATGTTGGATATTATAGCAAAAATACAACTATATATATATATTCTAGGGTGTTCACAAATTAATTATCAGAATGGATGTGTTATGGTATTAGAGAAGTATTCAAGTCAATAATTCATTTGGATAAAGGGGCACTAGAATTGTGTAGGTGAGGAAGAAACCATTATTTTGCTGAAGTGAAGGGTCTGCCCTTGGGTATGATAAGGTATGAATGGGAGTAATCTATGAGCAATCACTTGTAAAGTGGGCAATGCGTGAATCGTGGCGCCACACTTTAAAAGGCTACTGCAAAGACACAATTCGCAGTGAAGTTTCATCGGTGACGACGGCCAGAACCACACTGAAGGATCCACCTGGTTCATATGTGACCTGTGAGGCAGCTACGACTGGGCCTGAATACTGGGACAGATCTAGTCAAAAGCTGTGTAAAGACTTACCAACAGGACAGGCCCATCATGCCTTGGATCAGTTACATCATCGATCCCACCCGGACATCAGCGGCCAGCTGAAGCCACATTGGAGGCGGAAGCCATGTGCTGAAGCCAGGAGCGAGGGTGGAATTCTGACCGAAGCCACAGCCGCTGCCACGGGAGGGACTGAGGGACGGCAGGACGCTGGTGTTCTGGTATCGGGGCTCAACTTACGAACCACCTGAACGGTCAGTATCTATGTTTTTGTTATTCACCATAGTTAACGATATACAACCTTTATCCATGGATGTTCCTCCCAGATGAAGTCAAACGTTTATATGACAACACACATCACACATATATACTACAGGCAATACACAGAAAGCTTCGGCTTTCATTCAGATTTTCATTTAAAAAATCATTCAACTGTTCTGTCTTCATGCGTGCCTTGAAAGCATCGATATTATCTAACCTTTGTCTATCCCCTTTAAATAAATTATGATGTAATGTTATAATTGACATATATCCGCTTTGATATCGAAAGTCCCCTTGGGCCCGCAGAGTCTCCAGACGGGTATCTATCTATATATCTATCTATCTAATCCTAGGTGTGCACATTTGCATATAAGTATACACATTTTTATACATTTATATATCATATGTTATACATGATATCACGCATGTATCTATCTCTATATTTATATATACGTAAATACAATACCCCAAGTATCTCCTCGCCTTGTCATACCGTTCAGGACCCATGCCAACCACCATAGAATGACCAGAGGGGGCCTGTCGTTTCATTCCACCTCTCCTAGTGAGAATGAAGATATATTGGCTCGTTTCATGCATCTTTATTTGCTTGACCAGCATGTCGTTCACGACATAGGTCATTAGTGTTTTAATGATGCTCCAAACACAAATAAATCTCTCCTCTATCACATGCCCTGAACAATGTCTCCCCATCTACTTTGCCCAGAGCCTCTGGCAGTGTCCCAGTCAACCACACCTGACCCCTGACCCCACCCGCCACCGGCTGATTTACACTAAAATCCGGTTAAACTCATACGTCTCGGAATTTCCTAAATCTCCCGGTATTCTCACTCGTCTGTGTCCTACAAATTCAATACTTGAGAGATACTTGTAGGAGTTGGCTGCACTAGATCCCTATCCTTAAATCATATCACGGATGGGACCCTTCACACAATGTCAAACACAGGAAACAAGCAGCATGCTTGCGCGCATGCGCTAACATGGATACAGCATGTTGCGCGCGCAGATTAATTAACCCGTGAGAGGCATGCTCACCATGTGGGTAGAGGATAGGTCCCCACTAGCATGTAGACTATAACATGAAGCATGTCTTGTAACGTGGTATAACAGATCACATTGTTAGCCCATTAGCAGGGGGAGCGGCGGCCTGAGACCTGGCCATGTCTCGTAGCTCATGGCGGTGACAGGGCCAGTAGCTGGGTGGTCCTTGGTCATAATGAGGTCGTCCGGTCTATAATATATTGCCGTATACAAGGCAGAAATTTAGAGCCCGGCCGACACTGCCGCTCCGACCGCCGCCTGGGGCCTCAGCCCGGCCAGGTCACGGCTGCATAGACGTGTGCCAGGTCTCAAGTAATATTAGATATTATACCCAATGTATTCTGGAGGTTCAACTCAGTGAAACAGAAAAGCGTGGTTAGATTATGAACCTCGACTGAAATATTTGTTTTTATTCTGGATTCTCATGGATGATGATGGCAAGAAAGGAATGCAATGTAAGACAATCTAGAGAAAATTGTGAAGGTATATTACAGGGGCGTTAGTATGCCTAGATGGTTAATAAACCGCGGTAAATTGTGGCAAAGCCTCTAGTTCTAGAAAGAATAAAGAATGTCACCAAGGAACTACTGGCAATACTCCTAGGCTAATGAGTCTGGAAAGTGGACATTACTCTCAATCAGAAACAGACAAGATTAAACTTATGTATTACTATAAGGAATATTCAAAACATCATATATGAAAGAGGAATACTATTTTCATAAAAGGTAACTTATAATGAGGTAATAGATCTTTTAAAAGAAATCGAGGTTGGGCCACTACACGTCTATTGAATGACTGATTTCTTGAGTGGCCTGAGGATGTGATATGACAGGAGACAGTCCTTCCCGGTGACTACCCACTTTGATATTGACTCCACTCCAGGCCTCCATGTACCTGTCCTGACCAGGGCCGGGGGGGAGGGGGTGGTTGCGCACCTGGAGGACCTCCTCCAGGGTTGGGAAGTGCAGAATATTAGTTTTTGTGGGCTTCCTTAGGGTACACAACACCGTGTTTAGAGTAGATGGAACAATGTGCTTAAGGTTGTTCGTGACCCTAGGACAGAGACTGGACATTCTATAGCTTTTAGCTGTTTGGGTGGTTTGACCTAGAAATACAATATTAGGATTGATGACTACGGCACCCACAGTAATGATGTTCTTGTAGTATTAAGATCAAAGACCCATAAGTAGATTATATACGATTATTGGTCCTGTTTGTTCGACATCACTTATACTATAGCGATAGGAGTTTCATATTGGGTCTAAAGTTATATGTATATATATATATATATATATATATATATATATATATATATATATATATATATATATATATATGTATATATTATATATTTGTATATATATATATATAAATATCATGTAAACTATATCTTATGATATTAGTTGTACATGGTGATGCATAGTCGATGATATGGTTTATATATTGTTGTAGCAACTGCACTAGATGTATAATCTATACTATTGATATAACTTGTATATGGTTGTTTCAGTTGCACTTATTATGACTATATATGTATGAGTTATATGATATAAGCTGTATCTGGTTGTACCGGTTGTACTAGGTATGTATAGATTATAGGTTATACATACATGTAGTGGTACATGTACTACCTATTCTACATTTATCCCATCTTGCCAAGTCGGCACAGGTGGTAGTGTTGTCAGAGGGAAACCAGGTGGTCATGGTATTCTCATCTTTGTGTTTTTCAGAGCTGGAAACGTCTTTGGATCAGACCGGCTTAAGGGGAGGGATCCATGACGACCGCAGTGAGGTGTGTCTTTCAGTCCAGGTAGACACTTGACACACCGGTGGGCCTGACACACCTGTACACGATCATCTCACACCACTGACTGCCGCCCGGACCTCTCCGCGCCTCCTCCCGCCACCGCCCCGCACGTTCCCCCAGTCCCTCCCCTCCCACCCTCCGTCCTCGTAATCCCAGCTCCTGTACACCCACCCATCTCCAGCATGATGTCAGGTCACCTCGTCTGTTTTGGTATGAAAGCGTGACAAAATGGCATCTAGATATATTCAGCGTAATTCTCTCATAATCCTTTATGATTTTAATATTACAGTATGATATAGGTATTTATTTCGGAATGGACTTATCCCACAACATATGCCACGTCAATGCAATTCTGTGTGCCAGGGTGTCTCATGTTCAGTAATTATATAGAACGTCCTGACCATGCTGTACAATTCATGGAACGAGATGGTAATTTACGGTTTGTACGGACCGAGGCATTTATGCCGAGTTCCGTACAAACGGTAAATTATCATCGAGTTCCGTGAATTGTACAAGCATGGTTGGACGTTATATATTTACTATGTACCCGAAATTTAAAAAAAAATCAATTTCATTTGGCTTAACAACCAATTTTTTAATAAACGTGTATGGCAAGGTGGTCCGTATTTTAGTGTACGGACCGGCGGTCCGTACAGTATTTTTACGTCATATGGCGAAACGGTGCGTATTTACAGTATATACGGCATGGGTATATAGTAAATAACGGCCCTTAAAGGATATGACACCTCTTGTTGGTAAGAGAAATTACAATTTGAATCATTCTAGTGGTTCCTGACTTCTTTTTGTTGCGTTGCTGCAATAAGTACGCCTATTCGTATCCACGCCCTGGAGTACGTTCCCAACAATTTCCCCTTCTTATTGTTACTGTTATTATTAAACCTAAGATCCCATAGACTGACCCGCAAAAAATTACCCTTTACTTCTCCACCGAGCCCGTCCCACCCCTAGATATTTCACTGGCAGGTGTATTCATTCATCACCTCATTGCGCCATATTTTACTATACCTTACCATACCCAACATGTATTGCAGTACCTCATCTCCCACTTATGATGTTAACTGGAGTATTGTGCAATAAAGCTTCCACCAGGGTGCGAAAAATTAGCATATGTTGAATTCGAGCAAAGGCATATATTTATGCAATTTCCTGTATATTTCTGAGAGAAAGAAAAGATAAATGCACTGCTGCTCGTTTCGTTGGCAGAGTAAAAATCGTGACCACAAATGAGTATTGATTGTCATGCAACAAGTACAGTCAGGTTGTATTTTGATCTAAATATGGCCGGATTAATAGTTAGGCGAAGTTTAAAGAAGATAACGGCATTTGTATTATTGCTACCACAAGGTGCTTACTTTCAAGTACAAAACAGAATCTCGTATCGATACTGACTCTTAATTTCACATTCGTTTTCTCATACCCTCCCTTTGTGAAAAGAATACACCTGAAACATTTTCAAGGTAATTATTGAATCCAGCAGATGCGATGTTAATCCAACTTGCATAATACCAGGGGATAAATGATGTTTAGTAATGGCTCTCACCTTGACACTGTAGCGAACAGGGTTTTTCTCTAAATGATCAGCAAACACTGGTACGAATTTAGAACCTGACATGTATAACAATGTGTTCACAGAAACTCACCTTACATAGATATAATAATTGTTGATATAAGCTGCAAAGAACTGCACTTTTCTCACGAACTTGTCCAGTTGTACTAGATCAGGTCCAGTGTATCTACCGTTCCCCTGTGTCCATCTCCGTACTTCCACTGTACACTGTTCTTATACTAGATGTATACTGATGAATGATGTATGCTGTAGAGTGTAGCCAAGCTACGCTCATGCCCTCTACCCTATGTGTCAATATAGTCAACAACATATTTATGTCTATTGGTCTCGGTCACTCCTGCACAGAGGAAGCATATGAACGACGCTTCTTCCAGTGACAAATGGGGATTAAAATCTTTTGAAATCCATTTCATGATTCCTTCGTTTTCATTCTCTTTTATTGAACGTGGGCCACCCGCTCATATAAACTGCCTAAAGGTTACAACCCAAACATTTTAATTGTTTTTATTCATAATTCCACGCTCATTTATCAATGATGAACATACCGTATGTCCCTGGCTCTGGTAAACGACCATATGCATGTACAATGAAATATAGGCCTATTCTTCGGCCGTGGATTGGCAGCTTCTAGTGAAAATGTGTTAGATTTAAATGAATGAGTACATGTAAATCAATACACACTCATCTTGGAAGGGAACTTCACAATCAATATGTGTTAGGCTGTCACAATAAAGTAGTATCTTAAGACTAAGAAATGTCCTTTGAGTGGAATGAAAAAAATTGACAACTGAAGTTAAGGACAATAAGAATGAACTGCATTGAGATGCATAGCTGCTGAAAATACACCAAGAACTTTTGTTGAGGAGTCAAGACAAGACAACGTGAGATAACGAAGGAAACCAAAAGATTGGTATATTTTCAAAATTTACCTCACCCGTATCATTGACTAATTTGCTAATTTTTGTGACGTAATCATCGATTGCATCCAGTAAGTAATTCTTAACAATACTATATGGCCATTGAGTAAGAGTTCCCAAAACTAAGTCTATGAGAAGAAATACCAGCAGTGAGTTAAAAGCAATGATCCTTCCAACGCAAATCTGTGGCAAGAACAGGGAATTTACATATTTGTCCTTCCACCAGAGGATAGGGCAGCAGGTTCGGTCACTTGTTCAGTAGTGGCTAAGCCAACTCTACTCATCCTTCAGACTAGATAATCAATCTTTAGTCAGGAAATAGAGTGACTGTAAGACCAAACCGATTATAGAGTGAAGTTGCGTTCTACACAAATTTGCATTTATATAGCGGAAACAGAAGAGCTTTATTAACGTCGATCCCCCCCCCCCCATCTCTTTATTAGCTTTAATTCATACGTTCTTTACAGTGACGTATTGTATCATAGATAATTATTCAATGATCAAATAAAGGGGGAAGCTGTCAGCCTTAAGGCTGGTTTTCTTCAGTTACCATCTAGATTGAGTTTTTACTACAAAGTTCTATGATACATCATGATCAACTGTTGGAGTCGCATATAGTGTAGGCATATACTTATATCATTACAGAAGTTAATCCGCCAGTTGTTACTACACAGATTTCGGCTCATACTGACGCCGATTTGTACATCCTAGCATCTATACAGTAAATAGGTACAGTGGAATCAGGATTAACTCTATAGATCGGTGAGAAAAAGGAACAACAATAAAGATTCATCAGGAGGGTGATATGGGTTCTAGTCGTAGTGTACTAATTAGATTGTCTCTATAAGACAGGTATGGATTCCTTCAAAATAGCATTTCAAATAATTTTATAGTAGGTGTTAATCTTGTCATTGGAGGTAGAGCATTCCAATAAGTGCTTCCATAATATTTTAGGGTATCCATATAAGCAGCACAATTATGTGTGACTGTGTTTAGAACAGGAACAAGGTGAAGTCGGGTAGTTTTCAAGCTGTGCCCGTTGGTACCTTTCAGGTATCTCAGCTCTGACATGAAGGCTTCTAGAATTATTCCTGTAATCCACCTTTAGGCAGATTCTGAGTCTCTTGTGTTGACATTTCTGATCTTATCTAAAAGATACCTACTAGCTTTCATAAACAGGACATTCCCATAATCGTAATAATGGGTAATTGTAGTTTTAGAAATTGCTATTGCCGCTTTCTCCGATATAAACAATCTCAATTTTATTAAGTTGATAGGTTCTGAAAGCTGTACGGCGAAGCATTTGCTTAATACGTATGTTGTAGTTTAGGGTCGAGTCTAGTGTCATCCCAAGATATTTATACGTTGCGACCTTCTGTAGCTTTGAGTTATTTATGTGAAGACTAATTGGTCCTAGTCTTTTTTATATCTTGTGGAGGAGACGAAAGTCATAAATTTAGTTTCGCCAGTGTTGATTGTTAGCTTGTTTTGCTAACACCATGAAATACACTTTCTCAATCTAAGCGTATAGCCATAGAACTATTGTTTAGACTTCTTTAATCAAATCGTGCTACACATTTCTCACAATAGTGTAAATGCACAGTAATATAAAAATGTTTATATTATATATATAAACATCTATAATGAGACCAATGTAATTATGTGTAGCAAAGAGTAGGGGTCATATTTGCTCTGTGAATTATTGGTTTATATATGTATCCTATTGTAGAAAAGCAATTGTCCTTCTCTCCTACTTTTGGGTGCTTGGAGATATAGATTGTTAAAAACAAAATGTGGCTTCTAAGTTATCATTGAGAAGTTTGAGCTTAACGTCCAATTGCTATGTGATGGCTTAAAAGTTGCAGTCATTAGAAAGAGGTAAAATAAATAGAAGGCAAAAACGTAATTTCCATACACACTTCAGCTTATACCCATTTCACACAGGCACACAGCCGTACGAGTACTCACCTACTCAAATATCTAATTCTCCATCTCTCCAGGTAGCAGAATACATTGGTGTTAGAAATTAATAGGAATATACGTGTACATGTGTATAGTGTCACAGTCTCTTTACCTGTGAGGATGATGGAAATCATGTACACCATCCTTTCCTTCATTTTTTTTTCCATTTGTTCAATTTCCTTTTTTAAATCTTTTTGAGTTTCGTACTTTCCCATGGAAGCCCAACTTGGGAGGTTGGAGGAGGCAGTCGTGGTGGGCGATAACAGGGGAAATTAGCAGCACAGCAGGCCGCGGCTGGTCCCCGGCTGGTCCCCTGCCGACATCTCTGCGCCCTCGGGCCTCGTTTTGAAGAGCACCAAGGCCGCCTCCGGGTCCCCCGACTACCGTCTGCGGGCCAGAACTGGCAAGAAGTGGACTTATTATAAAAAGGCTCCTGAGCTTTCAAAGAACCGATCCATCATTTCGCTTGTTATCTGCCAGGCAACGCACAGAAAGCAGCTGTTGTGACGCGGACCGGGTACATTCCCTATAGGTATGATGTTAGTGGTATCGGAATGGGTTCGTAAACCTTGAAAACCTAATAGAATGGTATTACAACATTTCGTAACTCAATATCTGACTGAGTTACGGAACGATTTCGTGGTCATATTGGGGGCCATCTTGGATTACTTAAAACGCTCAAGGTTTACGGTTTGAACGCATCAGATTTGGAATCGGCAGCCCTTAATCATCCAAAACCAGCGATAAAGTGTTGTATGGCTGTGGTTTTTTTTGCTTGTTGTTTTTAGGTAGCAAAAAGAGGAGTAGATGATTACGGTCCCTAATGATGCAAGCAGTGCGCCAATGTATATCTGGAGGTAGTAATTGTATCTTAAGATATATAATACACTTTATTACCCACCTATTACGGAGTCTCCATAGGAAACATATAGGGCACCAGGAATTAGCTACCCGGAGATTCTGGCATGTCAGAATCTCCTGCAGGAGATTCCGGAAAAAAAGTCCCTGCCAAAATGAGGTCAATTCATAATGTACTTCAAAATAAGTTTATTTAATGTTCATTCAATATTATTTAGTTATAATCAGTCACAATAATCTCATTTACCATCAGAAATCACTGTCAGAAAAAGTTTTGTAGACCAAAAACCCAGAAAAATAGCGACCAATATTACAGGCGTAAGTATACACCAAATTACCACCATGCTTGACAGAGCTGTGGCGTTTTGGCGTAATCTTGAACTGTCCGCAATCTCTTCGTAGTTGACGACGTAATATCCTCGCTAATCGCTCGGATATTACTACGCGTCAACTACTCGGAGATTACGGTCACTCGTACACAAAACCAGTCATTATTGTGTATATAATTCCTGAAATATTGCATGGTTATAGATATTATTTTACCAGTATGCGTAGACCATTAAAACATGGTTCCAAGTCAGACTATTATATGATAGTTTGAGAGACATAAACCTAAGCCCCCAAAAATACTTTCGCTCTGCAAAACTGCCTATGTGTCTGCTACTCAATCCTAGAATTTCAATGTCTAAATGTCGCAGACACCCTAGGATACACCTTTTTCCGTTAGGAACAAATCGTCAACCGGCAGTGTGCATCGTAGGGTCACCAGGTGATCAACTCCCCCAATTTTAGCTTAAAGGGTGTCCACCAACCACGACAAGGCTACACAAGCACCAACAAGAAAGTTCCAATCGGCACTAGAACTTTGCAGCCTTGTCATAAGAAGGAGGGCTTTACGGCAGCGTTGTCGGGCGTGTCGGTCCAGTCTTGAGAAAAATCGAACATGCTCAATGTTTTTGTAGCCTTGTCAGAAGGCTCCCAACAAGCTTCCAATCGTGGTCTTGTTGGGGCCTTGTTGTAGACTCTTGTCGGGAACTGGGGTCCACCAACCACGACAAGGCCTGCAATCATAAGCCAACCATGGACCTTGTCGGGAAGCCATTGTTGTGGTGGATGCCCCCCTTTAGGCCTGAACCCATTGAGCTTCCGGCACACTACGACAAGTGTTCTGACATGCTTCCAACACACTACAACACAGGATTTCCAACATTTAGAAATGGCTACAGTGCGAGAATTTAGTGTTGTAAATCAATACGCTATGACACAGAATTGTGTAACTTTCCAACACTGCTATGATGGATGTATTTTGTTTTGTAGCCATACTGTAGCCATGTCATAGCCATGATGGAAGAAGTGGGTGTCCGGCTTAAAGGTGAGCGTCCACCAACAATGACAAGGGTACGTCAAGTGCCGACAAGAGAGTTCAAATCGGCCCTTGTCACAGCCTTGTCATAAGAAGGGGGGCTTTATGACAGCGTTGTTGGGGAGTGTCGAGAAGTGCATGCCCCACCAAAATTTCCTATCATAGACCTCTGCAGCACGCTCCCGACACACCATGACACTCCATGACAAGGGTCGAGTCGTTGGAAAAATCAAACATGCTCAATGTTGTCGGAGCTTTGTCGGAAGGCTCCCAAAAAGCTTCCAATTGTGGCCTTGGCATGGCGTTGTCATAGACTCCTATCGGGAACTGGGGTCCACCAATCACGATAAGGCCTCCAATCATAGGCCAATCGTGGACCTTGTCGGGAAGCCATTGTTGTAGCCTTGTTGTGGTTGGTGGACGCCCCCCTTTACCTTCTAACGTGATTTTGTCGGGGCGTGCATCGTAAGGCATATATTGTAGACGACTTGGATCTCCTGGCCCTACATTCTTCCCACAAGATGTCCGGGATAGCATGATCAGAAAGCAGCAACAAGAAATACCAATGTACCACATCATAGAAAATAGTTTAAGAAGTCAAGAAATCTTGAACTATGACGTATGAAGCAGCACATTATTCCACCAAGGATGAGAAGCTGTAGCCAATTACCTTTGCGAAAGGAGATTTCTTTTGATATTGGCTTTTGTAAAGGAGTTTGAACCCATATCTCACCCTCCGTAACTTCTTCCTATTAAATTTTCATCGGAGAAGATGTGCTTCACTCTCTCAAGTAGAAGAACCCCACGCACTCTGATTATTGACAGAGAAGCCACGTGCTGGCTTCAGGCTGGCTTGCCTTGGAGTTACTGAGGTACGGACGTGTCGTGCAAAGTAGCCACTATGACCTTTTCTTTTACAAAAATAAAGCTTGGCTCTCATTATTCATTCTAGGAATGTAATGTGCTTATTCATTATTTTTGCAATTGCATTTCTGTGAATAGGCATCATTCTTTCACACCCTATGGTATGCTATTCTAAATCATACCAACATTTATGTTTAGAGAATTAAACCATATAAACGTTGATGTGGGGATGATAATGAGTCATGGATCCATAAGTTGTTAGTCCTAGATTGACAATCTATGTTCTAGTCGATATACATGTTTCATCTATTATTTAACTTTACTTGAGTGTTTATCAACTAGCATTTATATATTTCTTTACATGAGAGTTTGCTCTTTTTTGTAATTTTTGTAGGCTAGGTATAGACAAAATAGGTCAAACTCATACTGTCTAGTCCCACTAAGTATTCTAATAAAGTATCTTATACAATGTTTCACTTTGAAACTCTAATCTACTGAAAAGTGACGTGGCTGGTATAGGTCCTAACTCTAACAGATGCACACACGCAAATTAAATTGTAATGTAGGTCTCACTAAGGTAAGAAGTCTCTTCTTTTCAGATGAGATATTTCTTAATTAATAGGACTATAAGATAGTTCGCTTGCTATGTAACATTACTTGATGTACAAAAAATAACAATATAAATTATTGTGGCAAGTCTTTTGGTTTTCTTTTGTGGCCGGTGACTTGCGTCAGGTGACGTTAAACTATAGGTCAGTGGTCTTGTAAAATCAGAACAGGAATCAATTACGTGTGGTGTCCCGCAAGGGTCAATTTTAGGACCACTTTTATACATAGTTTATGTAAATGACCTTAGTTTAATGTTAGAAAGCACCACTGAAAATGGTACGAAAAGTTTGTTATATGCAGATGACACTGTGTTATACAACGCTGGAAAGGATCGGTATGCGATAGCTCACGCATTGCAAACGGACCTTAGCCAAGTCAGCAATTGGTGTAAAAGAAACAAGTTGACGATCAACATTAAAAAAACTAAATTTATGATCTTTAACACCCCTAAAAGAAATAAAGAAAGCTGGCACACACCAATGAACATTGACTTGGATGGGGTCGCCCTGCAAAGGGTGAGCACATACAGATACCTAGGTATAACACTAGACCAGAATCTAAACTATAGAAAGCATATTAGCAATTTACTGAAAATGTTATCGCATAAACTTTATCTGCTAACCAAGATTAGACCTTATATAAATGAGCATGCCTGTAATATTATTTACAAAACCATGTTACTACCCATTATGGACTACGGGGATATTCTCTACGATGCTGGATCACCCACAGATAAATCAAAACTGCAAGTTATTCAAAACAATGCAATACGCATAGCAACAAAAAGTGGGAGTAGATCCAGTGTAACTATACTACATAGAGCTGCTCAGCTGCCCCTACTAGAAGACAGAAGAATTTCACACCTCCTTGTACACATGTACAAACAACGTAAGCGAAATGAACTGCTACAAGTGAAAACAGCCAGCACCAGAGCACAAACAGCCCCAATGTTCAATATCAAATTACCAAATACCGAACAATATAAGAAAAGTGTAGAATTCAGAGGAGCAACCCTATGGAATAAACAGTCACCAACTCACAGACAGATTGAAACGATCACGGCCTTTAAGCAGGACCAGAAACTTATACTTAAAACTAGAATTCCATAACTCATGATTTTATTAAGACTATAATCTGTGAATATTGTAAAATATGTGTTCTCCTATTAGACACACATGCAGATGGTCGGTGCACACCTTTGTAGGTCATACGTGTGAACCAATCATATTCTGTGTTGCAATATACCTCATTGTTACCACTGTTATGTACATAGGTTGCATATCTTACATGCTTATACTACAAAAGAAACGAATGTAATATTAATTATATGCTGGGATCACGTTGAGACCAGTTCCTATGGAGCTGAGTGAATCCCAGGTTAAATAAATGTCTTAAAAAAAATCCAAAAAAAATCCACACCAACTGAACACATTCTGGGAACCGCCTACCCCTGCCCCCTGCCACTCCCCTTCAAACAGGCCCGCTTCCTGGTGATACCATCAATGTACGACATAGAGGTGTATCCTATACTCTCCAAGCGCAGACCTCGTCTGGGTGTTGGCTGCGGCTTAACCAGGAATGGATCTATGGCTTATGGTAATGTGTATGGAGCTGATAAACCAGTCACCAAAACTGCTACCACCAGTCTATATGTTCGTTTTTTTTTCTAGTTTCAGTATGAATTTTTAATATCTGATGACAGTACTATACCTTCTATCTGTCTTTATAATGTATATTTCTGAAAAATAAGATTTATAGACATAGAACTGCAAAAAAAAACGGTTGGCCTCGTTGCATAAAATCTTACTTGACATCAGTTGAGAACCTCACTAGTCCTTATTGGAACCTTTACATATTGAGCCAAATGGTGTTTTGTTTACCTCCGATCGACAGGGGAAACCATGTCTACCCTTGTCGAGCAACTCAAACTTGTATGCTTTGTTAACGCTAGTAGACAGATCTGATTGGCCTAAATTTCGTCACATGATACCCTAGATAACGAAAAAGCTCCCTCAATACGAAACATATGATGACTACACCCCTACAGAGTAATATAACTAAGGCATGGAACCCATCAATGTCCACGCAGAATTCAGACATCCCGATGCACCCCGACGCAATGCAACTCTGTATCGTAGAGCGCGTCGTGAGGCGCGTCAGTGTGCATTGCAAGCCCTGTGGGTTCGGCTCTTAATGGGTGTTCGGTCATCGGTATGTGCTGATAGAGCATATTGTATACTGCTCATTCGCTGTCTTATAATCCCATTGTACCTAGATTAAATAGAATAGTTTCTCATAGGCCATTACACATGGTCATATCATACTTTTACAGTGCTGTTTTATAATGTCCACGATTTTATCTCGTCTAAATCTCTATTCAATGTTACAAAAGTACATCAAGGTTTTTAGGAAAATAAAAACGGTATACTTCAAACAAGGAAGCTTTTGTAGGTATTGCTTGTAGGATTTGTTCAAGAACTCGGATCAAGATGTTAAGTGGGATTCACACATAGAGACCGATGTACCTGAGATGAGTGTACTATACACCTTTTCCCTAGTCACAGACAACTCTTCGTTGGTGAAAAATTCTCATGGCTAGGTGCTTTTACTAGTATCAAGGAAAAATGTGGGAATTTGGTTCGCATGGAAGGGCACATCTGGTACATAGTCTCAGACATAATAACAGCAATTGTCTCACCCCTGGAACAAATGTTCATAGGCTTAACATTGGGAACTCGTTCTCCATGCCCCTACGAGTATTGCGGTCCGTTCTCCATGGTCTATATCCTGTGCAACATCCTTTCTATTAGTGTGTACAGGGGTGAGATAAATACAGAAAGCAACTTGTTTTGATCAAAGAAGTCATTCTCCTACTCCTTTGAATGTTATGTGATATTCACTCCGCATCAAACTCGTGGAGAACGACGACTTTGATCAATATTTGTTGGTTTCTTCTTTAATACTCACCCTGTGACTCAAATACCCTTGAGGGGAGTAGTGCGGACAACAGGTTCCCCTGCTTGCTGGCCTCCTATTAGCTAGGTTATGTACTTAGATGGCGCCTCGGCAGTAGGTCCATTTGTCTCAGAAAAAATGTAGATTTTAAACGTTTATAAAGTGGAACTCACACGGTGGGACTCATGTTGCTCAGAGGGTTCAAAATCTCACAAGATTCTGTTTATTTTTAGAGGTAAATGTCACTAACAATTGCAGGGAAAAAACATGTCTCAGAGAAACCCTACAATTTAGACGAAGAGATTGTGTTCCAGTACAGAATCTCAGCAGGATTTGTCTCACACAAACACCCTGTGATGTACATCAATCACATTGCTTGTATCCCACTTGAAATAAAAATATCATGAGGTTCTGTACCTTGTTAGGGATAATTGTCGCCGACAGTTGCATGGGCAAAAACTTGTCTCAGGGAACCCTGCAATTCAGACGAAACGATTGTGTTCCTGGAGAGAATCTCAGCAGGATTTGTCTCGGACTAACATCCTGTGAGGTACAAGAATCACACCGTGTAAATACCACTTAAACATTCCCAGGTGAGGTTGAATCTTTGATTTGCTGTTACTTCAGAACATATCCATGAAAATTCCGTTTAACATATCAACAAATAGGTGAATCAACGTGTAAAGTATTGTTGTAGTGGACCGCACTATCTTTGCAAAACACCTTTTTCCTAGTTTATAACGGCACCTCATTTCAACCCCATGTTTACCATGACAAAACAACATTGAATATCCATTAAATACCCTAACGAATGCCCTGAGCGCGACTAATTTGACACTTAAGCATATATTTAGCATCATACCCTACGTATATATTCCCACGTTATCCCACGGAGACCTACCTGAACGTTAGACCTCAGTAAGATGAGTTCCAGCATCTGTGTGACTTCCTCTTGATCAATAAGAAAGGAAAGGGATAGCGGGAGTGCATGGCTTAGTATGACCTAGCATTTCTTGGGTATCATGTACAGGGTTGAACGGAATATTCACATCATGGTTATAAAAGACGACATATCTAGGTATGACTCGTCAAGTATTATCTCCAGGCAGAGTATGTGACACGTAGAACCGCTACAAAGGATTTTTTTAAATTGGCATTCATTTACATTGATTAAACTAGAGAATTACCAAGCTATTGTTAGAAATATTGGTATATTAAAGACAGGGATTATTATTCAAAAAGGCAAAGACATCAGCAAAAATGTAATGAATGTAATATATATTGTGACGGGTTTACAGAAATTGTCATTATATTGACATCGAGATATGGGATGTCAGTGCGTTGTTTGACCTTACAAAAATCAAAGCCGTATCTGAATTTAGACTCAATAATCTTCATCCAACCTGTAGATGTTTAAATTGTCCCAACGGTCTCTGGGGTCGTTCGCTGATAGTGGATAAAGATCGGGTTTTTGTTTGCATTACCCCAATTTATCAGCCTCTTAGCTTCTAGGTTTAGCGGCCGAACATGCCCATTATTTGAGTTATCAGGACCCGGTAGCAGCTTGTATCTCTGAAGCGTACTTTCGACCTCACCTACAATACTATGGCACACCGTAAGTGATACCATTTTGTAGATGGTGACTAGTAGATGCCTTTATATCACAGAGAAGTATGGATGGCACACCGACAGTTGCTTTTAGACCACATTATCATAGAGGATTGATATGATCGATGATAAAATCAAGATTTATTTGTATTCTTAATGGAATCTATCAAGTTTTCGTTTACTAGATATATGTGGTATGTAACATGTAAACAAAGCATGCAAGTGAAACCATATTATAGATAAGACAATACACATACTATGCAGTACAACTAGTATGTAGTATTACTGTTTGTCATAGCCTATCTGACGGTCATCTAATCTATAAATGTACTACTAACAGCACCTTTTTTGTTAACGCATCCTTTATTTACATTATTGATACATAGAAGTCAATCTATATTGTGATCAGTATTCCAATGCTTTCAACTATTTACATATCTGGTGTATCTTAACATAGAGAGTGATTGACTAACATCACCTTGTATTAATTATGTGACTTCTGTGAAGCCATATTCACACTGTCCAATTCCGAGATGAATTATTACAATTTAGAAAATGTGTGCCTCGAATGTGAATTGCAAGACAGTATAAAGAACCACATGGAAATTATAAGAGCCTCTTAAATATTCCTTTCGTCCATTTCAACAATTGATCTTGTCAAGTAAATAATCTTCGCTAAGGCATTAAGAAAATGATCAATCAGACATTAGATAAGATTAGTTGTTTTAAATTTTTTTGTTTTCATCATAAAATTTAAAAAAAAGGAGCAAAGCACTCATATTATGTTTTTGACAGAGAAAAGTATATCTCAGATATTTGAATCATTGACTCTGATAAGGAACAAATGTTGATTGAGGTAAAGTCACATGTAATTTGATGTTAAATGAATGAATAAAGTTTTTGCTAAAAAAAAAACTAAAAAAAAAGAAATATCTACACCAATTATGTTTATTCCAAATTAGAAACCTCCTATAAAATATGATAACGTTATCATATGTTAGATAAACATCATTGAATTACCTACTGATAAAACTCAAATCAAAACAAGGCAACGAAACTTATAAATGGAATAGCATAGTACTTCTGAATCTGACTTGGAACTTACATAGATCCATACAATGGCCAATACTTACCTTAAAGGTGAGTTTCAGTTTGATATTCTATTGAGATTATAGACCCCGTGTTGATGGTGTATTTGTATGTAGTGGTGGGGGGAGGGGTGGTGTGGAGGGGGAAGCTAGAGGTTGTGTGGAGAGAACATATTCAGTCGACGCGGCGGCACACTTAGTGGTCAGGATAAAAGGATTGACAAAGGTAGGTAGAGATATCATCTCGCCGGCGCGTTAGTCTGAGTGCCCAGACGATACCTATGTCTGTTCAGGGGCACATGGACGGGGGAATCACAAACACTGACAGATACAGTCACTGGGATACAGAAACACTAAAATACACAGTCAGTGAGGTATACAGATATATAGAGATACATGTATGTACACAGTTACTGAAATACACAGTCACTGGGGTATACAGAGATACACCACCACTGAAATATACAGTCACTGGGGTACGAAATCACTAAAATGCTCAGTCACTGAGACACAGTCACTGAGATATACAGAGACACACAGTCACTGAAACACACAGTCACTGAGACACAGCCAGTAAGATATAGAGACCATCGCTGAAATACCCATTTATTTGGACACTGATATACAAAGAGATACAAGGAGTGAGATAAACAGTCAATGAGATAGACAGAAGAAGTGAGACACAGAGTAACTGAGATACACACAGTCAGTGACATGAACAAGTCACTGGGATTCACAAAGTCATGAAATACAGTCACTAAGAAACACAATCACTGAAACACACCGTAACCCAAATTTGGGGTCTCTCGCCCCTTAAAATACGCCTGCAGTAGTTTTAATATGAGTTTAAGTTTCAGAATTCAGATTGATCATTGTCCGGTACGTAATGCTTTTAGTAGGGAGTTCTTCGTTTTATTCAAATTGCAACTCGCGGTGTCACCTCCACAAAAGGCTACTTCTGCCCTCCACAAAAAGCCACTTCTCCCAACCATGAGACAAGTCAGTTTATGAAGCCACTCAGGCCAACTATGAAGCCACTCATGGGCTCTGTGAAGTCACTCAGGCCCACTATGAAGCCACTCAGGCCCACTATGAAGCCACTCAGGCCCACTATGAAGCCACTCAGTAGGCCATCGCTATACACCTTGTCATACAAATCAAACATATCATTACACTAATTATAATGTTTCCAGGAAATCACATAATTCTCGGACATTCACACATAATTTGTGAATAGGTGGGAGAGTGAGATACATGATTACTGTTGGGAACCTTTCTCCAATACAATAAAGGAAACTAAAGATCTTTTTATAATTTAATAGATGAAACTTATATCTGGTAAGAAGACTTGTCCGATTGGTAAATCCGAAAATGTATACTGTTGATTAAATGAGCCATACTTTGGAGATTATCCAATGACGTAATGTGATATAAAATATGAGGCACATGTGCTAAAGCAAGAACATGACTTGTGAGCGTGAGGCAAAAAGTACCAGGAACATAACCGGTTATTAACTGAGGAATTAAGAGGAATTAAACTCTAGATCGGGGGAATCATTATCAAAGGCACGAAAGGAAACGTCACATGAACTCGTTCACCAGGTCCTCATGGTGTGAATGCACTGTGATTTAGACTATGTGCTGTAGGTGATATGACCCTGGATCCATCCACTACAGCCTGTGTTATTGAGTTATATGTGGACATCTATACCGCCGATTATAAAGCCTCTGGTAGGACGTATATATACACACTCTGAGCCTTGTCATTGTGAGCCCGCCAGCCACAGGGTGACATGATTTATCTCTTTTTGATAAGGTCTTGTCGGCGACCGCCACTCTTTATCGTTGTGTGCTAGATGTGCGCTGTGTGTGGCACTGCGTGGGTGTCTCTCTATAGATCTGTGTATGTGTGTGTATGCCTTTGTGCATGCCTGTGTGTATCTGTGTGTATCTCTGTATGTCTGTGTATGTGTCTCTGTGTATGTTTTGTATCTGTGTCTATCTCTGTGTGTCTGTGTATGTGCCTCTGTATGTCGGTGTATGTCTCAGTGGGTGCCTGTGTGTGTCTGTGAATACCTGTGTACATGTGAGTATCTGTGTGCATGTATCTGTGCGCATGTGAGTATGTGTCTATGTGTATATGTGTGTATGTGTATCTGTATATTTCAGAGTATGTCTCTCTCTGTATGTGTACATGTGTGTCTATCTATGTTTCAGTGTGTATGGTTGTGTCTGTATCTGTGTGTATAGTTATGTCCGTGCATTTGTCTGTGTGTGTCCCTCTGTATGTATGTCTATGTGGATCTGGGTATGTCTGAGTGTATAACCTGATTTGTATTTTTCTTGACCGTCGCATGCTACTTATTGAGTTTTGGCTATGGATTTCACTCGGCTTCGCCTGGTGAAATCACTACACCAATCTCCATTCATGGGTGGTAGGGAGAGGGGACTGGGTGGTAGTGGTATTGGTAAGGAGAAGGGGCTGAGTGGTTTATATAGAGACTAGGGGCTAAGTGGTTGGGTTAGTGGTAGGGAGAAGGGACTGGGTGGGAAAGGTATGGAGTGGGGACTGAGTGGTCTATGTAGGGACTAGGGGCTGGGTGGTTGGGTTAGTGGTAGGGAGAAGGGACTAGGTGGGAGAGATAGGGAGTGGGGACTGAGTGGTGTATGTAGGGACTAGGGGCTGGGTGGTTAAGGTACGGACTGGAGGATGAGTGACTTAGGTAGGGGATGGATGGTCGAGGTTGGGGTGGGGTTGAGGTTGGGGTGGGAGTGGGGGTGGTTCACAGTTGTAGGTAGTGGGATCTGCGTAGGAAATTACTAAAGGCTCCTCCCTGTGTACTGTTCATCTATAAAGAGGAATGATCATAAGTCAAAAGTAGCAGCGCCAGATGCATGTCGACCACTGTCAGATGGTATTTGGCCTCAGATTTGTTATGCGACGTAATCTCCTGTCGTGCCCATTTGTGCAATAAAACCTAGTCACAGCCTACAATAAGGCCTAACCACCCGATACCCTTACACCTACACATGTATACAATGATAACGCCATTCCCGAGATACACTTTCATCCCCACATCTACACGACTAGGAACAAATGGCTTTAATGAAAGAGCGTGGAATTCCAAAAGTGAACCGTTGTAAATATCAGCATGGCTTATATTGGGTCAAAATATGTCAAGCACTAGTGGGCCAATGAAGTACTTCAGCTTATAATGATTGGTCATAGTTAGCTGAGTTCTAGTGACGCTAACATATTCCGACACGGACACACTATTCACATTGCAGTGTAAGCTCAGAATTAAAGCATGGCAGCACACTGTACATCATATACATATGCGTAACCACGCTCTTCATGCACCATATATGGACGTAACCACGCTCCTCATAACTCACCATCCCAATGATATAGTTGACTCTATAACCAACCCTTGATTACGGACATTTAAGATCAGTTTCAATCTTTTTCTCTCTACCATATGTTTACAAAATGTTCAGTAATGCGACCACCTCGTTAGTGTGACCATCTGGCTTAACGGCCATATTTTTCAGGAAATTAATGTCAAATTTTCTGTCTAATAATGTGGTCAGCTGATTGTCCTCAGCTAAGGTCTTTACATTTGTCGCTGGGTAAATTGTGCGGAGCGATTGACAGAGACAAACATATATAATCAGTATAGGAGAACCAGTGTTAAATCAATCTAAATGGCACTAGCAAGTCCCCATCTAGTGACGAATATACTGCTCTGGATGGAACCTAACCCGCCCATGGATCATTGGCTTTTTTTCTTTTTTAACTTGTTACCTACCATATTTAAAACGTTAGAATTCCGTCGAATCCACTTGAAGTTGCTCCTGTACATAGAGACATAGTGAACCAGACCTAGGCATGGAGACTGAAGGACCACGAGAGTGAGATTCTCGGGTAGTACTTAACTGATTCCTGCTACTCCTTTTTGTGTATGTCAACACAGATGTACTTCTATCATTAGGATTCGTTCCTAGCCGTACTGAAAACATAATTTATATCTGTATTTTTCCGATCTCCTTTCCTTGAGAGAAGGGAATGAGATCACATTTCGCTGGTAGTCGGCAAAATCTGTGTCACAGGAAATAATGAATAGCAAGTAAATAATAGTTCCAAGTATTAATAGTAAGGGGCGCCACTAATTACGACGCGATGAAGTCGCTAGTACTATTAGTAATACGACTACCTCGGCAACTCGACCATTTAGACCCGGTCGCTAGGATGGTTGATAGCGGGAGTGTACTTTATTTCACCCCTGGTAAAAGTTCAGCCATAGGAATGACATTTAAAAAATACATGCAATGATCACCCACGTAAAGGGACAATACTAGGCCATGGTCGTTGCGGAGTGATGTGAGATGACGTCATAATCGAATGGCTAACCAGCGGCTAGAACATATGCGTTCTGGACTGGATTTGCCAAGTAATTTGAATTATTCTGATATTGTGATGCTACTCTAATGTATGTGAAGCAGGTAAGATAGATCCATGGGCCCTTTGATAATCTAGATTCGTACATGTGGACCCTTTTCTGTATGCTATAGAGACCCGGGGACGATGTGGATCAACTTTATTCAAAACTTATGGACGACCTTATGGACGGCTAATACTGTCTTAGCAAACAGACATAAATATTGTTAAACGATAACCCTTGCACGAGGTACAGAAAAGGTTCTTCATGTAAGATCCTAGATTATTAAATCCCACAGAACCGTACTCGAATCGTAAAATAAACAATACTCTACTCGTCTAGATGCGACGTAATCATCTATAGACCCGTTCCCAATGGCCGACAAAACCGTGGTAGATTTTTGTGTTCTCCTGATATCCTATTCCCATTGGCCATCACCGATATACAGTCAGGAACCACCAACGGACCTTTACCACTACTGATGCAAAAAGGAGGCTATTAGGAGAACACAGAAAATCTACACCGCTTTTCCAGGCCAATAGAAAAGAGCCTTATACGATTCTCGATGATGTTCTTTATAAGTACTCACACCCCTACAAATACATACAAATATAATGCCATCTCTTACACCCAAACACTTATTCCGAATGATATTGCAATACTCCTATATATACACTTACATCCACATGTACATGCAAAAATACTAATTCCATTCCTAAGAGCAGAGTATATGAGCGTGTGGCCCACGACAATAAAAACTCAACAATCACCACCACTTGCTTCAAACTAAGCAGCAGTTGTGCCTTTACTTGCTATTTATCAGAATCATTGAGTCTCTGATGGCAAGTTGTTGGACGTTCATACTGTGGCATTGTAAGCGGCCTCAAGTCCTATCGCTATTCCCACTGGTGACAATAATAGAGGGCTTAACCTAAAGATTATTTCACGCACCTGTCGCTTGGCCCCGACAGTTAGCTAATGTGTTGTAGTTATCTGCTCTGCCCGCGATGTGAACAAAGGAAGGGGGTTGGCACATTCACTTCCCAGCCGAAACACTTCTTGATACATCCTGATTTGCACGATTTACAGATTATATCTTTATATCATATTCGTTGTAAGTCTGACCTACCCTCAAGCCCTTAACAATGTTGGATCAGCAGAGCTTGAGTTGTAGAGCTGTTGGGAATATGGTAATTAGGAGTAGTGGTACCTTGAAGGAATAGGGTAACGAGGAGTAGCTGACCTTTACGGAATGAGGTAACCCGGAGTAGCTGATCTTTATAGAATGGGGTAACATGGACTAGCTGACCATAACAGAATGGGGTAACCTTTATAGGTAATCAGGAGTGGACCTGTGAGGAATGAGGTAATCAGGAACAGTGGACCTTGAAGGAATGGGGTAACCAGGAGTAGCTGACCTTTACAGAATGGGGTATCCTGGAGTAGTGGACCTTTACAGAATGGGGTAACCTGGAGTAGCTGACCTTTACAGAATGGGGTAACCTGGAGTAGTGGACCTTTACAGAATGGAGTAACCTGGAGTAGCTGACCTTTACAGAATGGGGTAACCTGGAGTAGCTGACCTTTACAGAATGGGGTAACCTGGAGTAGCTGACCTTTACAGAATGGGGTAACCTGGAGTAGTGGAACTTTACAGAATGGGGTAACCTGGAGTAGCTGACCTTTATAGAATGGGGTAACCTGGAGTAGCTGACCTTTACAGAATGGGGTAACCTGGAGTAGCTGACCTTTACAGAATGGGGTAACCTGGAGTAGTGGACCTGAATGAGGTAATCAGGAGTGGACCTTGAAGGAATGGGGTACTCA
Organism: Alentia gelatinosa; assembly: GCA_950022655.1. Lineage (NCBI taxonomy): Eukaryota > Metazoa > Annelida > Polychaeta > Phyllodocida > Polynoidae > Alentia > Alentia gelatinosa. Next base: position 17,884,674 of record OX465585.1, on the reverse strand, counting down.
GGATTAGTGGTTGGCTGGTTCTCGTCTGTGTTCGTTGTACTAATAGGCAGGTAGTATCCCTGGCTGGAGTACTAGCAGTGGTTGAATGCTGCTTTGGGAGTCAATCATCGGAAGTGGCAGACAGACCTGAGAACAAGGTCAATTTTCAAATACCAACGGGTCGCAGTCGTTGCGAGGTGGTTATCATTAACATTAAACTTTAATTGGATGTTAATTTGATAATATCTAATTAGAAGAGGTCGATATACCTGATGAATTCATATCATAACTGATATACTGATCTAGAACAAACTTTGATCACTTCGACAGGTGCTTGAGCGATAATACAGGCTGCAGTGCATTCGGTCCAGGAATTGATTGTCAATATATAAAACAAATTTAACAGCAAAAAAAAATGCATTAGTTAATAAAATTATCACAAAATCATGGCTATTTTATAAAGCAACAGTGTGATATGTTCTTTGCTCGTAGTTTCATCGCATAGCCATGATATTTGGTTTGATAAGTAGCAGTATATTCCATGTACCTCCTAGCGGATACCTGGGGAACTTGGGGCCCAGGAGTAGTGAGGAACAGATTAAACAGAAGAAATGGACCTGTAGAGAATAGTTTGAATAGGAGTAGTGACAAAATGGTGGTAGCAGAAATAGTGGACCATTGGTGAATGGGGTAACCAGGAATACTGGATAGGGTGGGGGAGGGAACCTGTGGGGCATTAGATAAGCAGGAGTAGCGGGTTTGAGGGGAATTGACTTAGCAGAAGTAATTGATCTGTGAGGAATGGTGTAAACAGGGTTAGGGGATCTGAAGGGAATGGGATAAACACGAGAAAAATACCTGTAGAGAATGGGTAAGCATGACTAGGGGCATGTGGAGAATGATATCGGCGGGCGACTTATGGGGAAGGTATTTTTTTCCCCTGTTAGAGTTGTCTCGACCCGTTGGGGAGTGTATCTCTTGGAAAGAATTTTTGTGGAAATATTTTCCAGTGGAAAAAAATTGTTTATGGGGAAGGGGTTAGAAGAGGAGAGGACCTGTGCTAGACAGGGGACCTCTGGGCAATGGGGGTAAGCAGCAGTAAATGACTTGTGAGAAATGTGGTTAACAAGAGTAGGTTACCTGAGGGGAATGGGATAGGAAGATGACCTATTGGGAATAGGATTAGAAGAGGAAGGGACCTATGGGAAATGGTGTAGGCAGAGGGGAACTGTGGCCAATTGGTAAGCAGCAGGACTTGTAAGGAATTGGCAAACAGGAGTATGAAATCTTTAGGGAATGGGGTGAACAGGAGTAGGCAACCTGTTGGGAAGGTGGTAAGTGGGATTAGGGGACATATATAGGTAATTGACTAAGCAGGAGTGGGGAACATTTGAGGAATCGGGCAAGAGGGAGACCATATACAATGGGGAATGGGTTCAGACCAGGAGGTAACTGTGGGGAATGGGGTAAAGAGGAATGACATGTAAGATGTCTGAGGTGAAGGGTTGAAGAAGATCTTATTCAGGCATCTGGGGAATTCATATTCTCTGCATCTATATTTCCTCGTCTTATTCCCTGTCAACGTACTGTGGTATTGCCTTTACTGTTGTTGTTTTTTCTCTGTAACTGGACGGCCATATCATATATGAGCTGTAAGAAACCGGACAACAAAGTGTCTGGTTCGTCGGGAAACGCACCCACGATCCTCGAGGCTTACGTCCCGGCATCATTACCCTCTGCACACCTTTTCAGGGCAAGAGGGCAAGGAGACGCTTTTAGTAGTGGCCTTGGATATGTTTGTTTCTTAATGGTTGGTGCGTGTTCTTTCAGAGGAGTGAGGGCATGGTGAGGCGGTGCGCGGGGTGGGGAGATAGGGCGCAGGGTTGTCCACCTGATGCCCGGTACTGATCAAAGCCCTCTCCGCCTGCCGTTAAGTGGCTAACCATGTCAGGATCCACCCTCCTTTATCACACCCCAGTTATCAGCCAGAGGGGGTAGGAGTGGGGGTGCCCGCCCCCTGCTCCCCCACCCCCCGCGCCACGCCGATGGATCATCGGCGATCACATTACAGATGCGGCGTCGGCATCGTCCGTCATTTACCCCGCTCTGGTGGGCAGGAGGAGGAGGATGGGGGGTATGTAGGTGGGTGGAGAAAGAGCCCGACAAAGACCCGCAGACCACGGGGAGGACGTCGGCGCCCGGGCGCGGCCCGCCCCGCCGCCGGTCCTGCCCGCAACACCGCGCCCGGGGACCCGATAACGACTGGCGGCGTCAGCGGGCGTCGACGGCCGCCCGACTGCCGGCCTGCGATGCCTATCGGGACGGGCTGCAGGCGGGAGGGAGGGGGCAGAGACAAAGACCGTCTGGTGGGAGGGCTGACGGGAGAGGAAGGTGGAGGGTGGGGGGAGGGGTAAAGGTCTGAGGAAAGGACTTGGGTATGTGGGAGGGGAGGGAGGTGTACAGCGAGCTCAAGTGATGAATGATGTCTCTAGTGGGAGGGCACAGTTTACAAACACCTGGGGTGTGCCCGCTGGATGTAAGTGGGTGGGGCAGGAGGGGGTGGTGTCATAATGTGTGCGGCTGTTGCGGAAGGGGGCCTCAGATGCTAAGACCTGCTTCTATTATCGCTCACAGAGCAGGGAGAGTGCGAGGTGGCGGGTGTGCATACAGCAAACGCTGGACGCGCGTCGCACTCTCGCGTCAGTCAAGTCCCGCCATTGAGTTGGCGTTTGCCGGCCCTGTCAGCCCGCGTCTGCCGACAATCTCCCGACCATCCCCGGTCTCTGATCCCCGGGGTCCCTTCCTCTGTATGTCCCGATGACGTCGTCAACGGCGGTATAGCGGCGTTCACTTCTCCACAACGCTTCAGTGTTTTCACCCCCCCCCCCCCTCCCCATCCACTCCCCTCCCCCCCCCCCCTCCCCGGCCGCCGACCCGGTGGTCTCCGCGCCCGGCTGCCCCCCGCGCCACCCCCGATGCCGGGCGGAGATATGGGCGCTCCCCGTGCGCCGATAACGTCGTCTGCGGGGGGCGGTGGAAGGTTACGGGGGGGGTGGGGTGATGTCGGCGACCGATACCCGCTCATCACTGTCCGCTGTTACCCCGCCCCCTCACCCCCCCCCCCCCCCCCCCCCTCCTACACACACACCGTGACAGTGGGCGCCTCTGAGCCCCGCGTGAGCCCTGCTATTCACTTAAACACCCCCGCCACTGCCCGCACCCCACCCCGCACCCCCTACACCCGGGACCCCGCGTGAGTTCAGCTACACCAGCATTCTTATTGGCTAGCGCCACCACTTGCGGCGTAATGCCTGTTGTCGTGGCGGTGGCGTTGGTGGTGGTAGTGTTTGTGGTGTAGCGCTATAAAGTACAGAGGACTGGGAGGAAAGGGCACAGTATTATACCCCGCAATTTGCCCACCCCTGACCTCCGCACCCCAGCAGCGTCGGGCGCGACCCGCGGGTAAGTAGTACTACGCGACGGGGAATTGCCCCGGGCTCCGTACCACAGTAACCTGGGTGAGGGTGCAGGGGTGGGATCAGTGTTTTGCATCATATCAGCTGCCAGGTTTATATCATGGTGAGATTGAATCCATGAGAGGACCGAGACTCGAACCTCGAACCCTGTAATCCACATACAAGTACACTACCGGTTGAACTCTCCTTTCGCCCTATGTAGCCTATTGGGGTGTAGGGTGAGTGAATGTATATGATCAATGGTTTAGTTAACTGGACTGGTGCTACAGATATAAGAGTGTGCACAGACTTATGCTAAGCATGTAAATAGATTATGCTTTATTATTATTCCCATACTTAGTCCCCATTGGAAATGTATGGGGACTCGGTAAACCCATTGTTTAAAAATCTGTCAGATACCATATTGTATACTGATTCAAAACCATTTTATACGGCCTCAAAGCCATTGAATTCGGGAATATAGTTCTTTTGTGATGTAAAGCAGAAATATCCTTATTGATATATCATCCAATATGGCAATTCCATAGTTAAATTTATCTGAGAATAATAATAAATACAACATATGATGGTTTCATGGACAGGCGGCTCAGTAAAGTACTCGAGTATTACTATGGGTTAACCACTTGTGGTTTACAGCTGCCTGTCCATAAACCCATCGATTATTGTCTTTATCTAGTTTGTGTTAATTGAGTATTGATTTGTTTGGTGGTTGAGTATTGGACAAATGGGGGAGTGGGTGACGGGAGGGGGTCAAAATAATGAAATTAGATGGTTGGGTATTGGATGACTGTATTTTGGGTGACTAGATAACACTAGCAGTGCCTGTACTGGTGAAGCTAGATCTTGGGTGGCCACTGTAAGATTGAGACGTGCCCAGGTCTATGATTAGGTATATCTCAGATTCAAAAAATTGCTTTAAGGTCAAGTCATTGTATAGGTGTAAGACGTAGGGAATACGCCATGTCTATTGGTTGTTAGAGGTTATGGCTATTAAGGTTGCTTTGAGGCATTGATGGTAGGCTTGAAGCAGTACTCAGTCTTTTCGCAAAGTCACAAAAAGTGTAAGTTTAGGATAGTTTGAACGTTTTTTTCTCATTATTTTTCACTCCAAATACATACTTTAAAACTTTAGTTTATACATATGACATCAAGTTGGCAAATGTCACAATTGCCAATTGATCTCCGGGATCCACCTAACCCAGACACGCCCTTGGATATTAATGTCTGCATTGCGTCATCAGAGGTCGTCTTCTGAGGGGACATAGTCATAGAATTATTAACAAATGCTCTCAACATTTTTACTATTTGTTTGGAATATTTAAATTACAAAACAACAACGAGTCCGCCAGGTTTGATTGAATTTATTATTTGCAATATACGGCAGTAATGGATATATCAAATTTCCTAGTGGATTATGCTGATTACCATTGGAAACGAGCACAATTTGTTATTCTGGGCCTCCCGGAAATACTATATGTGGTCGATTTTTCTTAAAGTGGCATACTGAATTATTGATGATAAATTCATTGTAAGTAGTGGAAGTACCACTATACATGTGGACTGAGTAGACTGAGCAATCCTGGAGGACCCTGGAATTCCAGGCATCGGCGTGAAGAAACAATAGCCCCACTGCTGGCAAATACAAACATACAAATTAGTGGTTCAGCTTTGTTTGGTAGAATATTGATAATGGTTTTCTTGTTTGTTATATGCCATAACAAAAGGATGTATCATGAACGATGCCCATGAATTCTGGCATGACACTTTGATAGCTGAGGCTCATTTCATTACAGGATATTTAGTTAAAGTTGATAATACATGCTCTTATAACCCTGTAAATAAGCCTTACTTTTTATGCGTTTACCCTACTAGTGAGAGAGTCCCAACTGAAATGTCGTTGTCAAGATAGAAAACCTCAAGAACGAGGAACATTTCTACAGATTGCTTTCATTTTACGTGAATTTGTGTTTAATTACTGGGCTAATTAAGTATAGGATCTGTGGTTGAGCCGTTTGCACTTGACGAGACTCCCCCCCCCCCTCCGCTGCCTCCAGCCTGAGTCACTCATCCCCTCCCTCTGCTCCCGTCTTAGCAGCTCTGAGTAGCTCATAGCATTGCCCAGTCTCTGTATCTCCTTCTCAGTGGACAGAGTAGACAACAATTAACCAACATTTGAAGCCGTCATAAAAACAAGCGCTTCCATCATCTTTTTCAAATTGTTAGCACCTACTTCTTTTTATTTCTTATCACCTGCTTTGTTCTTTTTCCTCCAATGGCAAAGACTAATGGACCACATAAGAAAGAAAGCACATGTCGTTATCCATCATGTGATGCCTTTGATAATGCTCCATTTGTATATCAATACCTGGTTATTCCACGAGTTTTGATATTCAGTAATATATAGTACCTGGATTAGCCACCAGTGTCGATATATAGGGCAGGAAGAAAATGTCCCCTGGGCCAGCCATTTTACCCCCGAGTAGACTGGAGGTGAAAAAGTATAGGTGGGCTTCATTACTGGAGGTGCCAAAGTAAGTGAGTGAGGGAAGGTCAAAACTCTAGCATTTTTCACAAATGTGTATAGAGCTGTTCATGTGAGAAAAATCATAACAGGACTTGGTTTAATCTATAAGTCATCCGACTCTGGTTTGAAGGTACAGGAAAGAAAGGGGAACCATTGTAAAGAAAATGATCAAAACCAGTTGAATTTCGAAAAACCAAAGAGCCGGAATACAGATTTTGTCCCCCGAATGGGGGTGCCTTTCGCCGATACAATTGTCGACCGCCTGGTGCCTTCTTTAGAACTAACAATGGCTCTGTCCCCTAGAGTTTGTCTATTAACACCCGGGTTCGCCAACAATATTGATATACGCAGTCTGCATATTGATACTACCATTGTTAATCTATAGTCCGTGTACTGTTCAAGACTTGAAGGCTCATTTCGGAGGAGACATTTATTCCAGATGTAGTCTCACTGCTGGACAGGAGCCTAGTGTAGGCCCACTGTCTGGAGTTGTAGAGGATGTAACCAGAGGTCAAGCCCGCTACCCTTCCTCGATGTTGATAAGTGTTCCTTTGGGACACAGAGACTAGTAGGTTATAACAGCATAGAGCCGTGCTATACTTGACCATCTTGCTATGAAATGTCAATCTACACAACAGCTCCACACAAGTATAACAGGAGTAGCCCATCAGTGAATCCTGATAGACAGGGGTGTTACCAAATGGGACTCCGCCTCTATTATCGACGAATAGCCACCGAGATCACCACTCTCAACAGATTTCACTAAACCTGTTTTATGAATCATGAATGGCTAATGGCTAATAAATAACTAAAACAATTTTTTTTTTAAATGTATAGGATTGAAGCAGGCTATTTTCCAATTGTTCCTGAAGTGAGACATATATACTTTATTCCGGAAAAATATTGCCTTCAATAATGAGATCAAAATAAGTTTCTTGAATGTTCTTGAATATTCTCTTCTGTAATAGTGTGATCTTGACTGTAATTTGCTTCTGATATCCCTATCTCGGCAATGGGCCTGAGTAATGAAAACCAGCTTTTGTTCGAGCTGATACTTGAGGCCTCTTTTGTTGGCTGTCTATGTCTATATCTGAAGTGGAGAAAATCTCCCTACTATCACTTGAGGAACAACTGTAATGAGAATCCTGTACTCAAAATAGACGTCAATAAAAGAAATGTTTACCAAAAAAAAAAAAAAAAAAAGTTCATTCAATATTAATTATTCGTAATCAGTCATAATAATCTCATTTACCATCAGAACCCAATGTCATAAAACGTTTTTATACTAAAAACACAGGAAAATAGCGAACTACCACCATGCTTGATAGTGTTGTGGCCTTATGGAATGTGTAGTCATCCTATCTGTTGATAAATGGTCCATTCTTGTCATTAATCTTATAGGTGGGTAATAAATACAATAGTTGACGACGTAGTAGACGACGTAATATTAGGAAACGTCCTTACTGTGGACGGAACGGTTCTCGTTCGAGGTCAGTCGTCGATTTCCTACTGCCTGATGCGGTAGGCAGAAGGCAGTGTGAAATCAACGACTGACCAAGAGCGTCGTCCACAGTCAGGATGTTTGCTTATTATTATATACCTAAAATCGATGAAAAACTCCATTTAAATGACTTCTGAAGTGGGAGTCACAGTGGGTACAAACATTATTATTATCTCACCCCAGAATTTTTCTCCATAGGCTTAATATTAGGAACTCGTACTCCACGGTCGTGAAGTTTGTGTACCCAATACTCAATGGCTAATTGGGTGATTCATTTTATCAATAAATAATGTTATACGGGATGAGATAAAATCAGAAACTAACTCGATGAAACTCACTTGGTCCGCACTCCACCTCGTTTGACCGCAGAGTAATTCACTCAGCTTCGCTTCGTGAATTACTCTGCAGTCAAACTCGGTGGAGTACGGACCAAAACAGTTTCATCTCATGGGTTTCCTTCTAATTACTGCACCCATAGCAGCGGGCAGTATTTGATTGACATTCGCACATAGGTATATAATAATATCCTCCCTGTCGCTCGGAGATAACTATGTGTCAACTACTCGGAGATTACGGCCATTCGTACATAAAACCAGTCATTATTGTGTATTTGAACATCAGATTACTGAGAATACAGTTAGGGCATCAATAGTAGAAATGTGAGGTAGATTTATATATTAGACATATCCAATTACATTATCAAGAAGAATTACTCGTACAGGAATATCAATTCCTTTAGGCACATATTTTGAACTGGTCTGCGCAAAGGCTTGCCATACCTGAATTGCCAACATTACACGAATTGCTATGGACCTAATAAATACAGTGTACCATGCCTCTCATACCCCTCCAGCACCCCGCGCCTCTCGGTATTTCCACGTTAACCGTGTCACAACCACCATTCCGTTTCCATGACAACAGACTCAATCGCGGCCACCATCCCGAGGCTGTGGGCCGAGCGAGGTGTGAATAATTAAAACGCTGATATTTTCATTTCTTGACGTGACCAGGGACCAGGGTGGGCGTTTTGGGAGGCCGCCTTGTATGAGGCTGTATCCCGGTACACCAGCCACCACCTCCCGGCACCCCGACCCAGCCCCGTCACCGTCAGCACCACACAGTCCCCCGACATGGACACAGAGGCAGTGACAGGAAGCTTCATGCGGCTGGGGTTGTAGTACATATGTAGAATTCATGTCTCTGTCATATCGGATGGAGGGCCACTGAGGGCAATAGGACTCAAATTGGACTTGCATACAAATAGCAATAATAAAGCAAGGTGGGTGGCGAATAACACCATTATGTATTCATGATATCGGAACACAGTTCATGTAATGTATAGACCAAGGCAAAATTTCCCAAGTGGATAGGAAGGGGAAACTAAGGATTAGGAATAACCCCAGGGGGACTAAAGAAATCTAAAAGATACACATATGTAGATATACAGAAATGTTGTCTTATGGAAGGGGGAACTTCTCTTTAAGTGACGAACAATTGAGTACTATCGTATATCTAGGCGGTAATACATTATATCTATCTATCCACAATTTGACTTAGTACATAAACTTGTTTATATTGCCCGTTCGAGATTTGATAAAACCATACTTCTTCCCATGATTATTTACGTAACTATATATAATACTTTTTGTCAATCATGAAAGTCGTATTTACCTATCACATATAGTCCCGTGTTTTGGAAAATATAATTACAAGCATTAAATGTTAGTTTGATAAAGGGAGGTGGTGGTCTATTGTCAAACATATACTATTCCCATTTTCTTTCCAAGTTATATTAATCAACCCTATTGATGTACTAAATATCAATGCAAACCAAATATCCATATCGTGTGTTTCAGTCGTTCAGTAAGAATTCTAATTTATATATACATGTATTAAAATCACTTCTGGAATTGAAATAATTTCAAGAAGAACTAGGATTACTTCTATATATAATGACACATTATAGTTTATGTCAGATGAATGTCTTCAGGTAAGACAAAGGATCATTTATTGAATAGGAAAATTTAAATTGCTGTTGCAGATCGATGTAGTTTTAAAATAATCCAATCAGGTACTTATCATCAAGCAGCAAATCACACCAAATGGGATTATACTAATTTCCTTCCAAGTAAAATGTATATGTTTGGCTATCTTTATGTAAAACTCTCTGCAAGATACCACAAGCAACGCAAATCAAGCACATCAACAACATGGTAAACACTCATACTTGCTCATTCCTGTTGTTGTTGTTTTTTTTATCAATAATGACGATTGTTTCCTTTGCGAATTTCTAGTTGTCGCAAACATCAGTTTTTCTTTTCACGTTCACCATACTTTCCGGCTGAGTATTTACAACATAAAGTGAACAACTGATATATATTCTGCTAGTAATCATTGGTACACAAAATCTTTATTTTAATGTATCCTTTCATCGTCGCTATCCAGAAATCATGTCAGAAAACAAATATTGGTTTTCTTATTTTGTTAATTCATATAATTTGCGCCGTAGTGCATCACTATGTATGTTAGCAGTGCAGGTACGTACTGCAGAGCTGTCCAAGCATCCACCAACAAACAGTGTGGCTGCCATCTCGTGGCAAAATCCAGAACCACACACGCAAAGGCCAATGCTAATTTGTTTGTATTATGGCCCGGCTTTCTCCGCGGTGCTATGTTCAGTGGTCATCATCGTCTCATGACTAGTACGAAGGCTGCATGCACATCTATTGCGGTATTATCTAGTCAGCTGGATCTAACTATTTGAACGTTACTGCTAGTTCGGGATGCTCCTCGACTTTCCACAAACCAAGTTGTATATCAAAAACGTATACGGTGTCGCACAGCTTAGAACTATCATGGTTCAATTAAAGGCTTACTTAATGAGAATTGTATATCAAAGGGGATATAGTTTCTTCTCTTGATCTGTAGTTTCTGTCTGATGTCGATTATTACTTCAGTACTATAGACAAAAGAATACCTACAGTTAGACATTTTCCTACTATTTTAGTCCTACCATTGAGGTTACGCATACTATTTTCAGGAAGATATGAAGTAGAACGAATTACCTGGGTACTTAGCCTTTGATTCATATCTATGTGGGACACTACTGCTACTCTATATTGATGTACTAATGTGTATAACCTATATGTAGTATGGTGCTTGAATTTTATTGATTATTTTGTCTACTCCCATTTTAATTTAGTAACACTTATCCCAAACCATCTGTTATATCACACTTTTCGCGACAGGCCATAACATTCATTGCAGTATGGAGAGGCAGTGATGATCATGTCACATATTGGAGACATATATAGATGCTTACAATCCTAAAAAAATAAAATAAAATCCTCAGTGGTTTCCAAATAAAATTAATCATTTCACTTCAACGACCATTCCCGGTTTCTATCTCTTTCGAAAAATATGTGCTAATTTGAGAGGTTCTCTTGATTAAACGAGATGGGATACAGAGGATAAGTCTTATCTCTAGAAACACACATTGTCCTCAGGCACAATCGCAGGGACATGCATTATCACACTATGAATGGTCATATCTATGTTTACCTGCATCGGTATGTCAGGGTTGTCAGGATTCAGCAGAGATTATGAATGGGTATTATTGTCCTGTGGTTGTAGTTCAGGTATTTATAATGCTGACACGTCGGTAGATGTATGTAGACAATAATCGATGGTTCTGTGGGCGTAAATCACTAGAGTTTGACGCGTAGTAATACACGAGCGCTAGTGAGTGTGTTACGACGTAACCCTAAAGTGGTTTACAGTGCCTCCTTTTCACAAAACAATTGTTTGTTGCATTTATTATTCATCTTCTGGGGTAGATTAAACCTAGGAATTGCCATATTAAAGGGTATATCAATAGGGACTATATATTTTTCTCTACAGTACAAAGGGACTATGTCCCGTAGTCAATGGTTTTAGGACGTATACCATGGAATAGAATACGTTTATGTGCAATGGTTGTGGGTTCTGACAGTTATCAAATAATTGATGGCGGCTTACTGAATCCCCATAAATTGCCAATGGGGACTTTGAATACGATGGAAAATAAATATCAGTAACATAATCGGTTTGCAGCTCTCTACATCTTCTACACTCTCCAATCAATGCCTGTACACGTATCGCCCACGTGCAGAGCACATGAGTAGAGCCACCCATCTCCACCTCTTGTTTAGCAGATTTAGCACGTTGCACCACAATATACCAGTGCCCTTGCCCAAACACCGCCCCCTATACGCTTAAACTTCTATCCACTCAAAATCCATCATAATCCACTTGCCTGAAAGGCATATCGGACAATCACTCTTGAAACCGAAAATTGAAAATGATGATCGTAAAGTGTTGTGGAATACATGTATAATTTCAAAATCAGGGGTCATTGTGTTAGTTTTTCATTTAGAGATTAATACTTAATCATAATGGTAGACTATGTATAGAAATTCTAAAACGATGATTTTTATAAAGTAACAGCCATGTCATTTCTTCAAACTTTTACAGAATGTGGTAAATGTGTAACATTACATATTTAAGTATAAAAAACCATAAATCACCATCCTTGTTCTTGAAATAATTGAGCTTAAATGGATTAATGTGAATATTTAGAAATCAGCATGTGGTGACACTGCGAATTGTAGGATATGCCTTTAAAACTGGAACTGCCACCTGGGACTGACACCCACCACCAACCACCCAAAGTCCGTGCCCAGTACAGGTATGCTGTCCAGTAACCACCTTGATTAGTCACTGCCCACCACCCACTGACCTCCACCGATTGCCGCCATCCATTGCCCACCACCGCTTGCTCGTCTTCAATGCCCAGCGTAAAATGCCCACCACTCACTGCCCAACTCCAACTGCCCAACGCCCAATATGTTTCTCCCACTGCCCAACACCGCCTACTCATCGCCCACCATTCACCACCCATTGGCAACCATGCATACACTGCCCACCACCCAATGCCCACCACCCATCATTCACTGTGGACCACCCAGTGTCCCCCACCAATTACTCACCACCCACGTCCCACTGCCCAATTCTCCCAAACTAATGTGGGACATTCACATGATACAGTTTAAATGGCTGAAATATGTAGAATCATTCGATAACAACAAGTTCACTCTCTGCTGTCCGTGGCAGTTCACGCTGGAAGTCGGTAACCGCGGCAAGATGACGTTAGCGATTCTTTGTGACTTCTGAGATGCTTTTCAAACTCCCCGAAATGAATAAGAATGCAAAATAACGAGAATTTGAGGTATCTGATATGGGGCACTCACATAATACAATTTAAGTAGCTTAAATATGCGAAATCAATCAATAACAACAAGTTCAATTGCACTCCTGCAGTGCCAAGTTACATAGACAGTGGCGCCTCCAAGTAAGACAGGCAAAACTATAATTCATTTTGTTAACATCTGTGTCTCGCCCACAGTGGATCTTGGTTAGTGAACTTGTTTTTATCGATCAGTCTTACATATTTGAGCTATTTAAACTGCATCTGGTGAATTATCCACGTTATATACCTTGATGTTTGGTTATTATGCACTTCTATACATTACTAGGAGTTTGTAAAACATCTCAGAATTCTTGAGTTAGTCGAAGAGTAAACCGGAAGTCGCATGCGCAAGATATGGCCATTATGCATGCGCGAAAATATGTTGATAAACTTTCCACTCACCTAGCCTATGTTTGGCTGCTATTCGGTAAGCTTGCATTTGATACGATTGGGGAGTGGCCGGTGACACACAGTCCCCTGGCGATGGATAACGGCAAGATCTGTATGTACCAGGACAGGTGGCAATCCCCGCCAAGATGACCAAACTGAAAGGTAACAGATGCCTAATTTAAGTTTCGTAATAGTAGAGAAACTGGCTGTCTGTCTTTGTACATGTAAAATATCTGAAACCAGATTCACCGCTGCTTCAGCAGCGGTGAACCTGATTTAAGATTTTACCAAGAATTTTACATGTGCAGAAACAGTAAGCCTGTTTCTCTATATTATAGGCCTTATCTATACTAATTTTTTCAAATGAATATGTGCATATTGGGCTCCCAGGTACAGAGAATAGAACTTATTTGACGTGTTATACACGCATGTAGTGGATGTATTGGGCTGTATTAGGCATATTATATACATATACATGCATATAAACGTGTGGATATGCATGTATACGCGGGCATGTATATACACATACATTTAGATATAAAGTAAAAAAAGGTTTACCCACAGTCCCCTGTACACACATTATCAGCTGGAGCTCCTCGTACACCAACACTGAGCTTGTCTTGTAGTTTTTGTCCCCTCTGACACCAAATTGGACGACCTCATTTACGTCCGAAGCGGAAATTAAACATAAGTAAGCGGAAATTAAACATAAGTAAACTGAAATTTTTGTGCTGTGCAAACCATTGCCCACTGCTCACTCCCCAACATTTCCACTTGTCTACTCCCATAACTAGTCATTGCCCACAGCCCTTTTACCGCCAGTCCCGGTCTACGGCTATATTACATATATCCCCAAATAACCAAATTCCCCACATGGTACTACGACCAAAAGAGAAATAATTAGAAAAATATATTCTGTTGCTGCCTCCTCGTTTCCTACTATCTGCTATCATTACTGCCAATTGATGTCAGCCCATTCCCCATCGTCCATCATCTGTACTGACCAATGGTCACTGCACATGTTACCCCATCCACTATCTATACTGATCCCTTCTCACTGCACATAATACCCCATCCAATACCTATACTGCCTGCTGCATCATTCCACCATCCAAATCCTAGACTGACCATCGCCTTCTTCACCCTTCCGCCATCCACAACCTAGACTGACCACTGCTTGCTGCATTATTCTACCATCCATCTCCTAGACTAACCATTGCCTCCTGCACTCTTCCACCATCCACTACCTAGACTGACCATTTCCTGATGCACTCTTCCACCATCCACTACCTAGACTAACCATTTCCTGATACACTCTTCCACCGTCCACTACCTAGACTGGCCATTGTCTGTTGCACTATTCTACCATCCACTACCTAGACTGGCCATCGTCTGTTGCACTATTCTACCATCTACTACCTAGACTGACCATTGCCTGCTGCATCATTCCACCACCCACTACCTAGACTGACCATTGCCTGCTGCACTATTCCACCATCCACTACCTAGACTGACCATTGCCTGCTGCACTATTCTACCATCCACTACCTAGACTGTCCATTGTGTGTTGCACTATTCTACCATCCACTACCTAGACTGACCATTGACTGCTGCACTCTTCCACCGTCCACTACCTAGACTGGCCATTGCCTGCTGCACTATTCTACCATCCACTACCTAGACTGTCCATTGTGTGTTGCACTATTCTACCATCCACTACCTAGACTGACCATTGCCTGCTGCACTATTCCACCATCCACTACCTAGACTGACCATTGCCTGCTGCACTATTCTACCATCCACTACCTAGACTGTCCATTGTGTGTTGCACTATTCTACCATCCACTACCTAGACTGACCATTGACTGCTGCACTCTTCCACCGTCCACTACCTAGACTGGCCATTGCCTGCTGCACTATTCTACCATCCACTACCTAGACTGACCATTGCCTGCTGTACTCTTCCACCATCCACTACCTAGACTGACCATTGCCTGCTGCACTTTTCCGCCGCCCACTACCTAGACTGGCCATTGCCTGCTGTACTCTTCCACCGACCACTACCTAGACTGACCATTGCCTGCTGTACTCTTCCACCGACCACTACCTAGACTGACCATCGTCTGTTGCACTATTCCACTATCCACTACCTAGACTGACCATTGCCGCACTACCCACTATCCCCTGCTTCTACTGCTCGCTGCCTACCACCCACTACTTGTATCTCACCCCTCGTACAAGTTTAGCCATAGGAATAACATTAGAAAAATATACTCAACGATCACCCTGGTAAAGTTACAATACTACGCCACGGCCGTGGCGTAGTGGATTTGCTAAGTATATTCCGATTACTCTGGAGTTGTGATGTTATTTAAACGATAGAAAGGGGTGAGATAAATCCAGAACCACACTCGAATCGTATAAATAGTCAATACTCCACTCGTTTGGCTGGGCCATAATCGTCACTCGGCTTCGCCTTGATGACGATTGCGGCCCAGCCAAACTCGTGGAGTATTGTCTATTTATACGATTCTCGATGCAGTTCTATATATATATCGTTCATTGCCCACGATCCTTCGATAAGTTCCCCTCCACACCCCTCCATGGACCACTGCCCACCACCACTCCTGCTCCATCCCTGCAACGCTCCACACACCGCCTCCTGCTCGCTGACACCCATCCGTCGCCTGCAGCCTACTGCCCCCTGCCAACTGCTTTCCGATGCTTGTTCCTGCCATTACGGCGTGTAAAATTCGTGTCGGCGCGAGTACCATTACCACCACCACCATCATGATCATCACCACCGCCCCCACCGGCACCACGGGCGTCGGGCGCCGGCTTACCCTCCCGTGTCCGGCCGTGATAAGGCGTCACCTGCTGCCCCCGCCTCCCCAATCAACACCCGCCGCCGCCGGCGCTAAGCCGCGCGCCGCCCATCGTCGGCATGTTCCGGTGTGGACGGCCATGTCCGGCGCGGTGTCGGGCGGCGCGCGCAGGGACAGAGAGATGGGGCTTTGAGGAGGGAGTTAGGACGGGCAGACATGTCCCTGAATGGAGGGACAGGCGGGGTGAGTGTAGCTACACCGTGTACTGGAGGGCGCCGAGCGGGGATTAGGGCCGTGCCGTCAGCAGGCCTGGCAATTAATGGCAGAAACACGTGCTGAACTGTGGCATTACGAGGTTTATCTCGCTACTAAAACCCGTGAACGTTGTTCAATTTCTGTCCTCTGGACTGTCTGCGGTGTGTTGTATTCTTTATTCCCATCCCTTTCGTTTCATCATAATAATCTCTTCTATTTTTTCAAATTCAAGTTATTTCACGACAGTACATTACGCTCACCTTTAAGATCCCTTCGTGAATGTGTATGGGATCTTGGGTACACTAATTTATTAATGACAATAGCTGTCCTGCCCTTCTTATTTCCAGACCTATAACCCTACATTTTTCCTGTAGTACCTCTATACTCATTTCTTTAATTTCGTATGCCCCCTATTGCCAACCTCATGTGACCAGTACTTGTAATCGATCTTTTTCTTTTGTGATATGCAAGAGTATAGAAAGGCCGCATATTCTATTATTGGTAAGATCATTTGTTTTGTAATTTGTATCCCAGCGTCTCAACACATACACATATAGTTTTACACTGTTACTGTCTTTAATATAGTTTCCCCCATTGAACTTTCTCTATCAAATTCAAGAATCTTTTGAATTCCCACCCACATGATTTGAGAAGAATCTTGAATTTGGTAGAAAACTTTCAATGGGAGAAACCATTGTTTCAATGGAAGAAACTCTTGTTTATAACAGATGAATCATATAATACATCTTTGCCTCTGATTGTCTAAAGTTACTTTATTTAGAGATTTAATCCGTATTTATGAAGCAGGGCCTCTTCTGTGACTAAAAATAGTGCACCTTAATCAAGCATGACTTGCTGCCAACACAAGGCAGTCATTAAGATCTCTAAACAAGAAGTACTGCAACCAGGAACTGATATGTGATATACTCAGCAGTACATTCGACCCCACTTAGTACAATCCTCATCATACAACACCTTATCAGGACATGCCTACCTCCAGTGGACTCACCTGATATCTTCAATATACTAGTTTGGATCTAACCATCTAGATAGCCGTTTATAAAAAAAACCATTAGTCTCAATAAATCTAATTGAACAAGCTGTGCATGGCGCAAATGATGAGAATATCGATAGGATAGGAGGGCGAATATGTTACAATATCTGACACAGGAATGTCAGTGTTAAGCCAAGTTGATATATATAAACCAACCTGGATTAGACTTATTAAGGAAAGCCATATGAAAGCAGATATATGAGAGTTAATTCGTTATTCCGTATTAAAAGGCGAATTGCGAGCAAGCATGTTTATCCAAGTTTAGGGTCTGTGGAACTGCTATACTTATATCACAAATATAATTTGATAGTAATGAAGGAAACATTCAATAGATAGAGTGCCTTGTCTTGAGTCAGACTGCCTAGAAATTCATCATTTAAAAGCTGGGCGTCATGAATTTACCCACAATGCCTAATCTTCAGTCTCAAGGGAAAGCCCCCACACACTCACTCACCACACACATTTCCCGTGTTCTTCAGGTACCCAAGAGAGGGGGTGCTCACTAAAAGGCATAATTCCTCCCCAGAGAGCAGAACGCTTGGCCTTTTCCTACCTCCAGTAGACTAGGCGAGGTGAGTTGAAAAGTTCAGTACAAGACGGGAGGGGTTGGAGCAGTGTAAACATGGTCTCACAGGTGGGCCACGATGGGTCCGTGACATGCCATGCACCCATCTGGGGCCTGTTGATACGCTGTTCCCTGATTAACGTTTTAATTATGAACAGTTGTCCTGGTATATAGAACACACCCTGCATGAGAGGTGGCCATCTTGGACGGCGGTAGATCCCCTAATTAGTCATAATTACATTGATGATCGGTCTCCACAATGATTAACCTGTCTCGAAGTTTTGGTGGATTTTACTTTACACCTAAAAATAGGTCTAGACTAGACTAGGATTTTATGGGTGTATTTTATCCTTTCAGTCTTTCTTTAATCATCCTTTAACTCGGTGTTTTACAACTATTCCAATATCAAAATTGCAGTGAGTTAAGCCTAAGCAACGAACTAAATGAAATCTGTCCCTGGATTGGATCTAACGAATTATTCACACACCTTACATATACATACACGCCTACAAAAATAGGACAAACATATGATCATAACATGAATATAATTAATGTTCGGAAAATGTTCGTACTTATCTGAAAAAGGGTCTTGACAATACATGAATATGCATACGGAATGAACGAATTTTTTTTTTCCAAAACCGATCTTGATATTTATACCTGTAGCCATGTTTAAATGGTTCAAATCGGATTTGTAAAACCTGTCCTTTTCAGGAGACTTTCTATATCGTTAAGGGTACTTTCAAAGAAATACACATAAGAGCCCACTCAAATGATTCTTTAGATAACTAATATCAACTTTCATAAATAATTTTGCAAAAAATGATGTATCAAGAGAAAAAGTGGTTCCTAGGCATTCCGTCCCATGAAATACGTCCATACGTCTCTGGTGTTGGGACTATGGGCTCAGTCACTACGTTTTCTTATTATTATAAACCTGAAAAACCCTACGTCGCTTACTAAGTGCGCCCTAATATTACCAATACTATAACCCTAGCAGCGGTTAGTATTTCATAGACATTCGAGCAAGAGAGAGAGTATGGAAATATCTACCATGGAAACTTGTATATCTAACCCATGAATTGCATGCTTTGACAGAGGTGACTGATTTAAAGATCCGCAGATTCAATGATCTGGGCTCAAATCCTCTTGGAATTTATGTTCTTTTCTTGAGGTAGTATACTTTATATATACATACACCATATAACATATACATCAAATATAGTGAAATCCAAAATAGTCCAAAGAAGACGTATATATATCCACTTAGAGAAAATAGTCGGTAAAAGTGAGAGCGTTCAGTTGGGAATTTACAGTAGCAACCACCACTGTTCTCATAGAACCACGACCACGACCATGCTGCCCGGGGCCCTGCATACACCCCACACCCCCACACCTCTACACCCCGTACCCTATCTACAGACCTCCCTACACGCACAACGCGCATGCCCAGAGGAGGAAATTAACAAGGACCCAGGAGCCGTTCGTCGAGGCAGATCTAACATCTGATCCCGGTGATTCCAAGCTTGTTGGCAGTGTTATTGGCGGTTTGATTGGTTTAGCGAAGGGCACCGCTTGGAATATTCATGCCATTGTTTCTCTATCATTTAACTTGAAGCCTGCCCATTAAAAAAAAAATTCCCTCTTCTACTTGAAACTACTGAGGCAAGCCTTCCACAGTGTCGATGATTCATTATCCTGTTTAACCAGTTTGAATCCAAATTAATTGAGAGAAAATTTTTCAGAGTGAAATTAAAAGGAGATTCATTGTTGCAGTTGGATTCATTGTTGATCATCTTTGATGATCTCTGTTATTAAAGATTTAAACATCGTCACGCCCCCGGGGATTGGTAATTGACACAGCAGACAAATGAGATGCATTAATCGTGAAACCTAAAGTACAGATTGCACCCGCTTTCTTTCGATTTTTAATTTTTTAATGAAGACTTCTTCTCTTTGAGAATTAAGAAAATAGGGGTTTCTTTGAGCAACATGTGTAATATATAACCAATTAATGACATTAGACTTTGTCACCTTGCCAGAGCCTTTAAATCCGCCATACACAATGCATTTCTATGCGAATTCCCTATATATATATTATAAAGAGAGAGAGAGATAAACATAAATATATGATATATATATATATATATATATATATATATATATATATATATATATATATATACAAAAATACAAATATACATATACATGCATCAATGTATCTATGTATATGGCTATGTGTTGATGTATAAACATCTATTAATTTATATAAATGAGACTATACCCGATATTCTCTGGAGGCAATAGGTTTACCATATTCATGATACTCGGGATGGCCCCTCAAGCTACATCTGGTTGCCCTCACTTCTCATCGGTGACCCCCGCCATACACACGCACATACACACACCTCTATTCAGTCATGCGCACCATGTCCAACCATCCCCAGCTCTCGCTAAAACTCATTGTTTCGCGAGAGTCTGTCGCGTGCAAGCTTTCACGAAAAAAGTAGAAACCGCTCCTCGTTTTTTGTCCTTCTGTGATGTCAAACGTCACTCCTCTTTTTGGGTCTCGCGTGCGTTCCTCACCCCCCTCCCCCCAGGTGGCACCCGCACCCCGACCCCGACGACACCCCGCCCCCCGCACCCCCGCCCCACACGCACCCCTCGTGCCGCGCCCAGCTCCCCGGTCCCCCGCGCCTGGGTCCCGGCCACCAGCTGGTAACCCGTCGCCACCGCATTGTTTCCCGGAGGCTGGCGCCCAGAAATTGGCCAGAAATTGCCAGGAAATTGGGGCTAATAACGACGGCGCCGCTACGCCACCTGCCGACGGGGGCACGAGGTGAGAGCCCGGAGGGAGGGGGGTCGGGAAGTACCAGACGGAGAAGCGGTGTGGCATCGCCCGGGTTGCCGGGGAGATATGGGGGAATTGTCTGTTGAGTAATTACGACGTTTTCCCGAGTGAAACTACGGCAATTTGCGGCCGGCTCAACAGTGACACGTTCCGGGGAGCAGACAGGCGGTAAAACGTCGCTTATTTCTGCGGTAACAGGGGGTCGGGTGGAAGAGGGGTACTTAAGACTCATCATTAGACCAATATAAATGTCCAGGGCTAGTGATGGGCACGATAACATTACTATAAGTGTGCAGTGGTATGCGACAACCGGTTATTAGGGAAATTTGATGTATATCATTTACTAACTATGAAATATCAATATAAAAGGCACTGGGCACGATATTAGTAAACTCGCTCACGACAACATTTCACGCTTGGTGTGTAATCATCGGCTCATAAGGTGTCGGAACATTGCGAGGTACAACCACAATGTGGTTCATATATCATTATCTGCCTGTCAAAATACGGTGATAGCTTACAGCTATATTACGATTATGTTTCAGTAAGTAATTTCTTCAGCTATTGCGAAATTTAAAAACATACACTGATATCTTCAATGTAGCAACTCGATCAACTGGACAAATTTGTTTGATTCATCACTAAGCAATAATTCTTGAAATTTTGCGAATTCATTTATATTTCTAAGTGAATGTGAAGCATGTTCTATTTTATCGATTAAACACAAAGAAGTGACATTACAATGTCATCTGTTTTAGAACAGGTTTTCATGACATCTATTAAATTTGATTAAAAATGCAGATCTATAACGGTTCGTATCACATTATATGTAATGTTATATTCTACCAAATTCCAGAATCGAAAGATCTTATTTTGTCGATTTGTGGATGAGACTATGGATCTATCAGATATATATATATATATATATAATACTAAGTCATCTCCATAAACACTATGCTTTATGAAACAATTAAAGAGAAGAGTTCCTAGAATACTGCCCTGCGGTACACCGCTTTGTGCTTTTAATCATTCTGACAATGAATTGTCAATACATACCTCTCTTGATGATGTTTTAGATAACTCTTAATCCAATTCCCTAACTCTAGACCAGTTCCTAATAAATCCAATTTACGTAACCATATAGAATGGGAACTCAATCAAATGCTTTACTAAAATCAATGAATGCACAGATGGAGAAACAGCCATTATCCCTTTCCTCATAAAGATCATAAAATAGTGTTAAAATTGCATCTTAGGTATCTTTGCCCGCCCTAAACCCAAATTGATGGGCCATTAGATTCTACATGCATTGATATCTCCCTATGAATTATCCGTTCTAACAATTTACCAGGCGAGGGAAGCAAGGATATAGGCCTTCAGTCTCTCATATTAG
The DNA here is from genome assembly GCA_950022655.1 of Alentia gelatinosa. NCBI lineage: Eukaryota > Metazoa > Annelida > Polychaeta > Phyllodocida > Polynoidae > Alentia > Alentia gelatinosa. The sequence continues at coordinate 17,862,574 of OX465585.1, read as the reverse complement.
ATGTACTAGGATCTGTTGGGATTGGGATTGCTTCTGCTATAGCCCATTTTGGGGGAATTACATTTTGATCTACATAAAAGTTGAACATGGTTATTATTTTGTGGATTAAAATCGCGAACGCATCGTTAAGAATCTTCGTATTAGTGTCCTGTTCCCTACTCGATTTAGGGATATCAGTTTCTCGTATTAGTCTATATATACATTATCAGGATCCACCCTAACAGGTTTAGGGCAGGGTTACATTGTTTCCGTTTAAAGGTTCTGTTCCAGGTCTAAAGATACTGTCATCATTTTTATCAGTATTACCATTGTTCCCCATGGAAACAAAGAATTCTTTCATTTCATCAAGTGTCTTTTTTCTCCCATTTAGTACATTACCCACTCTATCTTTGATTCTATCAGGCATTGAGTTCATTCCGGGACTGTACTTAGGTTCAATTATGTTCCAAAACCTTCTTGGTGTACATTTCTATCGTAGGAGGTGCCCCCCCCCCCCCCCCCCCCCCCCACACACCCACCCACCATTAGAGTGTGTAAAGAAAAGCGGTGGAATGCTTTGACTAAGTAATTGCCTCTCAGTAGGTGGGAGATGAAAAGGAGAAGGGGCTGAGACTCTTGGCACCCCTTTCTTTCTTATGTACATATATTGTACATAAGTGCGTGCCATTATACATGATAGCCTACAGGGACATCAGCTAGGTCTGGTCAGCACTCTCCAACATAGCACTCTCCATCACAGACACTGTGTTACATCAAACAGGTCTAGTCACCACTCTCCATCACAGACTCTGTCTTATATCAGACAGGTCTGGTCAGCACTCTCCAACATACCACTTTCCATCACAGACTCTGTCTTACATCAGACAGGTATGGTCAGCACTCTCCAACATACCACTCTCCATCACAGACTCTGTCTTACATCAAACAGGTCTGGTCAGCACTCTCCAACATACCACTCTCCATCACAGACTCTGTCTTATATCAGACAGGTCTGGTCAGCACTCTCCAACATACCACTCTCCATCACAGACTCTGTCTTGCATCAGACAGGTCTGATCAGCACTCTCCAACATACCACTCTCCATCACAGACACTGTCTTATATCAGACAGGTCTGGTCAGCACTCTCCAACATACCACTCTCCATCACAGACACTGTCTTACTTCAAACAGGTCTGGTCAGCACTCTCCAACATACCACTCTCCATCACAGACACTGTCTTACTTCAAACAGGTCTGGTCAGCACTCTCCAACATAGACTCTTGCATCAGAAAGGCCTAGAAAGCACTCTCCAGGAGGAATTCACCTTTAATGAATTTTATTTATAAAAGGTCTTTTATTCCCAATTTTATTAATCATGGTACTAGACAGACCCGACGTAAATGTTTGATTCCTGTGTTATTGGTGTCTTCATATCATCTTTTGACGTGTTCATTTGTACTGCGTCTCAAAAACTCAGGGTTACTGAGAGAAATTTATAGAATTCACAGACACCCTTAGTTAGAAATACTGAAACATTCAAAGCGTTTAAATCATTATCAAAGGCTAAATTACTTGAGAGCCTTAATTACATTTAGAGTGGTTTACCCCCCCCCCCCTTTCCCCTTTGTTATGTGACAGTTGACAAAGGTAGAAATTGATGTAAAGATACCCCCTCCCCCAAAAAATAAATAAAGAAATAACAAACAAAAACAGAACAAACCTGCAGTGGTGCAATGTGACGATCCAAGTAAGTGCAGTAGACTAAGATACTGCTGGGAGAACGCTGCGATCATCTTTACAGGGTCTCATCGAGTTTATCTTCACCCAGAACCAAAATTAGCAAGCTATGAACAGGACAACGAGCGGCTCCTCTCCGACCTGAACCTTTGCTCGCCTGTATGTATAATTCTCCACGCCCAACCTCTGCTTGGAGAGGGCAGCGCGATCAGCTCACTCTGCTAGTAGCCGGCGCGCGATGTCAAGTCTGGGAGCAGCAGTTGACACGGAGAATCAGCGGAGGGGGATCTGGGTGGAGAACGGCTCAAGAAGTCGTGGGATTTTTACTATTAGCCTATAAGACACCGACCCGACCACTGTGCCCGATTCTACCTTTCCCCGACGGATCCGTCGGGTCTGTGACAATCTGCATCAATCGGGTCGGTGTACGCACTTCCCCGACCTGATTTTATTGCTATTCCCGACGCGTCGGGCATTACTACCATGTCAGATATGACCGACTCTGCCCGACCTTAAGATTCCGGTGTACGCACTTTCACCAATTGTTACCGATTCTGAGCATGCCGTTTAAAAAGCGTTGCCATCTATCTCTCTGTCCGATTTACAAGTGCCTTATATCGATGTGTAGGGGAGAAACAAGCGATCATAGATCTGAAAACCGTTTTCTGATATTTTGAATAGACCAGAAGTTATTAAACTTTGCATTATTGCCTATATGTACTTATCACCCGGCCCGGGGCCCAGCCGGGCCCGGCACCCGGCCGCTGTCTTTGATCTTAACCCGGGTAATTTACGAGGTCATAAAAGTAGGAGGTGTCATCGGGAAGAGTCTACATATCGGTGTCTTATAGGTATAAGACACCGATTTTATTCCCGACTCTCACCGAGCCGATGGTCTGGATCAATCGGGAACAAATTTCGGTGTCTTACAGGCTTAATATGTGAGCAAGAATTTGATGTTACTTCTCCTCCTGAGCTACTCGTCACACGGGGCGTCCACTGAGCTAAAATAACGTCTATGATAGGCCTTACGATGTACCTCCCGATGAAAATCAAAATTGAGTCGGAAGGAAAGCTAAAATCGGGGCAGTTGATCAGGTTTCTACGATTTCCCTACGATGCAGACTGGATGTTTCCGATTTGGTCCCAATAAAAAGCTCAATCGTAGGGTGTTTACGACGTTCTTGAAAACGTGTTAGATTGTCGAAGACTATTGACGTGCCCCGGAGTGTGATCGGTGGTTAGTCTTGATGATTGTAAACCTCCGAAACAGGCCTTCCAGATCTGTTCACCATTTTGGACATCCTGAATCGTGTAAGTTCTACATTTTTATCATAGTAGGTGGTCGCCTGGCTTTATTGGAACACAGAGCAGCTCCCACAAATACACTCATTTTGAGCATCCGGCCTCGTCTAGATGTTTGTTTTCCTCAGTGATTCAACATATTTAACTAAATAAGAACATATGGAGAATGATCTATCGTGAAAAAATGTTGCGTTGTCTCTAGTTAAGCGTTGGTCATGCACTCATATACACTGCCTTGGTTCGGGAGAGGTTATATAGACTTTCAGCGTGCTGCAAAAACTAGCCTTTCACTATAAGTGTGCCAACTCTGTACCGATGTCGGGGGCAAGGACCCAGTGTCTCGGTGCCTTGGGGGCGTGCACAGATTACCATGACCATGACTGCATGATTGCTCACTCACTAGTCAAAGCTATCAACTGAAGAATAAGTAGTTTTCAATTTTGGCATCGGGGATTTTAATCGGGCGACTTTGAGCAGATCGAGATAAGATTGAATATATGAAGATGGATATTCGTCGTTTGCTGTGAGTGGACTTTCTAAAGACCACAACTTCAGCGTGATGTTTGAACGAAGACAAACCTAAAGACCTACCTTTACATATATTTTATGCTCTTGTATATGCCTATGACATAATAGATCATATATGCATGTATTTCATTGTAAGTGCATCTTAAATGAGAAAGAAATTAAGTTTTTCAACATTATAAAATTTATATAAAATTTAAGTGTTTCGACATGATGTATCCAATTCCCATTGCTGAGGGATCTCCATTCTGTGACAATATTGATGAAACTTATATGTCTGGAGTTAATCATGAATTGATGTTTTCATTGAGAGAATTTGTTACAAATGATCGAAATATGTACACTATTTAGAAGGCAATAAAAAGAGCCAAGCTCTCATAAAAAGAGTGTCTCCATTGAACATGCACGTCAAACAATTCTCCTCATATTGGGAGATATATTCTAAGATTATTCCACATTAACTATAAACAGACATACACGTCAACCTAATATACTGAGAGATGCAGAGGCTATGTCCCCATCTCTGAAACATATTAAGCGTATCCCACCTTAAATACATTTCAATCAAATACACAAACGTCAATCTATTGAACATTTGCATAAAAGGAAATACAAAAAATTCATACTAAGAGGTACAGAGGGCACTAATAATTAGTAATCCGATTAAGGTGTTCCACAGAGACTCTACCATCAGCTCTGAAACGTATGAATCGTACCCAATATTAGATACACACACGTCAACCTATTCTAACTGCGTTGAGAGATACAGATTGTATTAACCGTCCTCACAGATCCACACACTAGACACAGGAGGTGGAGGGAGACGGCGGGCCGTGGAGCAGTGCCCCGCCCCTCGTCCAGCCCGGCGGGGCGCCTGTCAGCCAGCCACCGGCGGATGTTGTCAGGAACCCTGGAGGAGGGGTTATCGCCGGCTCACAGGAGAGGTCGGTAATTTCCTCCTGTGTCCAGAGGACATGGAGTCCCTCCTGGAGGTGCGTGTGGCAGGCTGAGATCGGCCAAGAGGGGTGGTTGGGAGGGGGAGGTGAGGTGGGAGCAGGGTGGAGATGGACCAAGTGGGCTGACAAAGGGAAAGACTGGAGATTCAGAAACTCGCTATAGTCGAGTATATGGAGACATGGTTATTGAATGCAATCTGTTTCGAGTTGTTTTGGCAGGAAATATTTCCAACCCAAATCAATAAAGAACAGATTATATTCAGACACGCTCACTCTCCTTGTTATTATATATTTGGAAATAATGAAAAACGCCACTTTAAAGTAAGTCATGCGGTAGGGAGTGCACGAATTATTAGTTCGCACACAGTGCACAGAATGGAATCAATACAGCTGGCCAGTGAGTGTGAGACATTCGTGTACATGTATATCATAATAGTCCTTTGATATTCATGAGTTATAATACCTCATGAATTATACGCAATAAAAATCAAATTAATTGATAAAGTATTGGGGACACACAATGTGCTCCTAAGTAACTTTCAATTATGTTTGCTTCAGATAAAGCCTATCGTGCCTATTATTAGTGAATAGATGTTAAATTTTCAAGGACAGTTATTAGGTAATAATCGAAATAACAATAATCAGGTCACGTCGTTAGAGCCATTTGGCCAAGCTTTCGCAGGAAACCCGACATAGTAACTGAAATAAGTGCATGTTCTGGGCCAAATTGTACTGAAAAGCTCAAGAGATTGTCACTCAAGGGTTTAATTCGTTTTTTTTTCTATTATGACGAAATAAATAAATCATCTAGTTCTGAAGCATAATGACAAACTATGCAGTAAGCCTTAGACATTATATGTGGATAATCGTAACGACTATTAAATTTGACGGCCATCTGCGTGTGTGTAATTTGTGATATTGGTCCTTTGAAGGAAATGAAGCTCATATTCATGCATGTTAGCTTAGCATCAACGATTAAGGAACATGATGACTTTAATGTGTGTTGGATGTAGGTTAGTCAAAAATATTTTATGTCCGAAAAATTCAGCGTCTTATGATAGGTCAAAGGATATTTACCTCTCCAAAGAAGGCAGTAATAAAACAACAGAAATACATACAGAATATGTACATCTATTTCGCTACCCATTTGATAGTACAGGGGACTTAAATGTAGGACACTGCAAAGTTATCATCAAAACAAAAGGCGAGAATTTCCAATAATAAGAAATGAACTGTCGCCTGGTCTGACGATCCCCGACTTGATGACGTCACTAGCGTCATAAAAAATTGTGGGCTCTAATGGAGACTGCTACAAGGTGAGTATTTGTGCATAATTTGTAAATCGGCGCGTTACAAGCGTAACCAGCGCTGGCAACAGACGTAATGAAGTCGAGCCACACGCCGGGACCCAGTGTTGACATTCAAATCTCGCAGGGGACGAGTTTTCAGCGCGAGACGAGAGTTGGGGCGACGCCTACAACACCCCGCGCGTCTCACAAGGGGGCGCGCGCGTCGTGGCGTCGCTGAGTGGAAAACAGGAAATAATGAAAGGAAAATATTATGCTGACCTTTGTGCAGTCACATTAATGATTGTTTGACAGCCGTGTTTCGGTGTAATTTTGATTAAGAAATGTTAGAACAACAGAAGGGGAACGCTGCTTCTGCATGGCGGCGCTGTTTCAACATGGCTGACTTCCCGCTCAGTAAGTGCAGCTGCCGAAGTGCTACACGGGTCCATATGTATAAATACAGATAGCCGGAGCCGCCGCAGCGATAAAAAGACACCAAATGGGAGCGGCCCGCCGCCGCACCGCCCCTTTATTTATATTAGACCCCGACTGTGCGCAGCCACAACTCGCCAAAATTGGCAGCGAAACACGCGAAATATTTCACGGTCTTTTTTCCTATACCTTCGTTCTTACCATATCTTAATCTCTCATGTTGGAAATATAAAATGTTTTTATAAATATGCAAATTGATATTGGATGATTGACAGTTATGAAAACCCTGCCGGCTGGAATGGGTTTGGGGTAAAGGGCAATTGAGGTCATTCTGACAGTAGGCCTACGACAAAATGGAGAATTTAGGAGAAGGAAAACAATTCTTCGGAATACAGCTGGCGGAAGAGGCTACGTTTCAGAGGAATATACATTAGACCCATGCATTACTTAATCAATTGTTTTTATTTTATTGTTTTAGGTAAATTCCGTAGACTTTATGCATTGTTTATGGATTGAAATGTCCATTGAAGGATATATCATTTCTTATCACTTCGTTTCCTGTTGAAAAAACGTAAATCAATTACAGTCTCTACTTTATCATTTACACTTATTAGATTGTAGAAATATGAATTTTTCTGTGTAAAATAGAGAATTAAAAGTGTATTACCCGAAAGTAATATCAATATATATATGCATACATACGAAACTATCCTTAGATGGCATTATTATAGATCCTTGATTTTAATGGGTGCTATCCCAGTATTCTAGGATCCTATCACTGGAAAGTGACTGGAACGACAGGGAGGGAATATGTGTGTGCCTCCTCCCTGCCCCCCCCCCCCCCGGCCCCCGCCCGCCATGTGTGAAGGATTTTCCCGTCTGACGGAAGTCCCACCAAGGTGACCCCTGATTGGCAACGGCGCATGCGTGCACCGGCGATGTGGGAGGTGACGGCTGGGTGGGGTTGGAGGTGGGGGTGTGGGGGAGGTGATGGCATTGGAGAGGAGGGAGGGTGGGCCACCCTCGACTCGGTTTGTAAGTGTTTAGCCCCTCATGGACCAGTCCCCCCATGTAACGAGTGCTTGTACAGTCCTGTATCCCCCACTTATATGTATAGTATATTAGGTAGGAATATGAATAGAAAACATGAATCAAAATATGGCCTTATATTTATATAATTATATAAGTTGTTTATTATTTATGTAACTATTTTCTCTACATGTGACCTTTACATTGCTAACGTTATATGATAAGCCCATATGATATGCGATTTATATGTAATAAACTACACAAGTCATTACATTCTGTATAGTTTTTCAGTGAACGTTAGGTATTCACAGTTGTGGAATATTTTAGATTTTTTTTAAAGGTTATGTCTAAAATATACAGACACAGCTCCTATTCTGGTAGTCTGGCGTCGTTATTCCCCAAAGCCCGGGGCAAAGGTTCCAGTCTAGGGATCCAAAAGGGTGCAGGTGTGTATATACACCCCTCACCCCCTCTGTGTAAGTGAGCTGGAGGCCAGGGTATAACAATAACCCCTCCCCGCCCCCACCCTCAGAGATATGGCGTTGGCATATATGCCGTACGTATGTTGGATTGGGATAGGGTAGTCGTTACTGGGTGTATGATTGAGTCCCCTTCACCGGTACCCCGTCCCCTGGCTCGCAGCCCCCTCTGGTGGGGGTAAAACAAATCGCCACACGTGCGTTCCTTGTCTGACTTCCGCTCGGCCGCTCACCGGAAGTGGCCGGGCCGCCATATTGCTCGCGCCAACAGATGTAAGACATCAGCAGAGGTCAGCGGCCACGTGGGGGCGCCACGAGTGTGAGGGCATTCCACTTCCGGGGGAGTTACATTCAGCTGAAAAGTTGAAACATCAGGGTTGGGCGATATCGGTTTATGTATGTAGTGGACCTCGAGCCTCGTGTACGGTTGACTGGTCAGGAAGTGCTTATCAGATATGAGGCTCGAACTCATGGAGAGTGGATCTCAGTACAGACAGACACGGCTAGCCAATCCGGGCAGCTGCCGCGCTGCCTATGACCAACGAGTATAGAGAAAGTTTCTTTGTTATGATATATGATTAAGGGATATTGTTTGAAATTTTATTAATTCTGGTGATAATTGACAACATGAGAGTACTTGTCCTTTTCTATCAGATGCACTTTTTTATGTCACTTTAATGGTGAAATATCTTTTTTTTTTAATTTTTTTTTTTATATTAAGCAGCTTTTATTTCCAATAGTTTTTTTTACATTTCCGTCGGGAGAGGTTCTTTTTTATATTACCCGAACATATATTATGGTGTATTTATACTTCAATTTCAGGATAATGTAAATGTTGTATGCAATTGCAAGATTCATATATGAAAGGAAAATTACTTTTTAGGTTAATTGAAGTTTAATTCGTTATGTATCATTATGTAAAAAGAATATGGAATTTAGGTTATTATAAAGAGAATGAAATAATTGTTTTCTTGATAGAAAATGATGCTTGGGGTAGACGGCACACAAACAGATTCGAATAGTTTTATTGAAAAAAGTGTGAGATAATTTCTTATATTCTACGTCGCCCATGATTGGTTGGTAAAATCCATGTATCAAGGCAATAACTCACAGCATGTTTTTAAAGGGAATGCAAATACAGTCTACTTACTTATCCAACATAGAAAAGAATATAGGCTAAGGCAGGATGAAGACAATGTTCACAAAGGAAGCCCGCGATGGTCGTGTGAGACCTCCATTGGCTTTTAACATCCACTCACGTAACAAGAACAATGTCACTGGTACAAGGAACAATAGTGAATTTGTTTAAGTCATGCAAAATCCAAATTGAATAATTGAAAATTAAATTGTTTAATGAAGTTTGATTAGAAGGCGCCAACGGCATTGAATACAACGACCACAATGTCAATTTGACAAGCACTAGATTAATACTTCTATGACATGGTCTTTTCATATGACAGAGAAATGTGAGGTAAACTATATCATATTTATAATATCTATGTATCTAGTGATACTACAAAAAAGAAATCTTGTATGATCTACTATCTTTCAGATTACTTCACTCTCTCGATGATGTATGTAATTTTAACGAAGGAACAATGAAAATGGCCAGAACGCCGATGTACCCTTTGGAAGCTTTCCTTTACGCATGTGCGGTTTGGGGCCACGGGGAGGGTACTGCAAGAGAACAGTTTGTAACCTGCAGACTTACAATTAACCCCTTAATCACCTGTTAAACGCCCTCTGGCGTGTACTGACGGAAACCAATATTTTAACATCTGCCATCAAGAAGGTGCCCCCTGGCGTGATCTAGGAAAATTAGGAGTCATTAAAAGTAGTAGCTTTTGTTATTTGCAGTTTGGGATGTCCTGATGCAGAGTCTTGATTACATTGTCATGCTGGGGCACGCGCGCGACGTCAGGCATGCGACGTCATACGTCAGCGGCGTCTGCGTCTCGTGACGTGCCGTGACGTAGCGTGTCTAGGCGACAGAGCAGGCCTGGCGTATTAATTATCAATATGACAATAAATCCACATGCTAATCCATCAGGTCCCCACCCAAAGTCACATGTCAGTGGAGAAAAGCTTCGGAAATACACGAGGAGGAACTTCATATTTCGTATTTACGTATCTAATCAATAAGACATCATGAAAGACATGGTGTAACAAATTCACATATTCATTAAGTGAAACTTCAAAAAGGCATGGTATGACAAACTTCATCTTCTCATATTCAATGAGGAAAATTTCAGAATATCAAGGTATGACAGACTTCATAACTCGCAGTTGCTTATCCAATGAGTTACTTTCAGAATGGTCCTTGATATTTCTATGAAGAGAACAGTAGATAAGCTTTGTTCAAATATCTATGAGTCAAATATGATTGCAGGTGAAGATGTGGAGTTCTAAAACAGCTTTTGCATTTCGTTTGTACTATTATGATTACATTTCGTAGCACTGAGGACCCCTTTGGAAAAGAACAATCAGAAAATATGACGACAATAGTTTGTGTATTAGATTTGTCCAGATAGTGAGGTTCCAGATGTTATATAGAAATCCTACTCGTAAATTAAAGAAATAAGTACATGTTACGAAACACTTGAATATCTCAACTACACGTATAGCTTTAGATAGAGACTGCCTAATGTAGTATACTTTCAAAAGCTATTGAATGAGATTGAATGAAGTGTAAGTAGTACATTAGATGACACGATTCAGTTGTTTTTTTCCCTACAACATTATCGGTAAATTATGCTTCTCTATCCCTGTATTTCTATCACTCTCTCAAGCACTGTATGGATCTACATACATGAATTTGATTTCTATATAATATATAACACTTTTGGTTATATTAATAAGAAAAGGAACACCTTAAGCGCCTCATTTCGACGAGTTCTGTTCTATAGTGTTCCCGCTTGGAGACCATGGTGCAGGTGTATGTACTTGTGGGAGACACGTTCACCCAGTCTATGCTAGGAGAGCGAGGCCGAGTTTGGTTTATTTATCATTGTTTATTCATGTTTGTGGAGAATGACGCGAGGACATGGATCCATCGGGGCAGGCACTCGGTCAGTTTTATGTGCGGCAGCGGACAGTTATATCGACGGGTGTTTATCAGTGACGACAAGAGGGTGCGTGCCTACCCCACATTACGTGTCCAACCCCCTCTAAACACCCCCAGACCCTCCCGTATCCCCTGCCCCCTCCCCTGGAGCAGTCACCGTGTACGGGAGGCGTGCAGGGGGTCCACCCTGCCCCTGTAAGCCACAAGGACACTGCTTGCATGACGGTTACAATGATTAACCCTTCCCCGCCCAGGGGAGGGGTATGGGTGGTAGGCGGTGGCGGAGGATAGGCCGGGCCAGCCGATGATTTGCACTGTCCCTGTCGAACTAGTCGATGACTGAGCTGCGGTCACCCTGCCGGCAGGAGTGGGAAGGATAGGGGGGTTGTGGAGTAGTGATTAAGACAAGGCAATCAGCTCTCAGTTGCTGAGTAGAGTTTTCTATCATCTTCAGATCTCACCATGAAGATTCACGTTAATTCTGAGAAATGAATGATGAACATTGCTTTGTGCCCTGGCAATTAAACCCCCAGCACCCTGGTTTAGGATGAGGGTTTATCCCCGCCCCTCCCCATAGAACAAACATTGGGAACTCATATTCAACGCCCATGGGGTATTGTAATAAAATACTCCATGGGGGATGATGTCACAAATTTCAGCCAATCAGTCAAGGTAGAGGTGAGATAAAATCCGAACTGCACTCGATCCATAGCCACTGCAAATTTTGGTTTTCTACATAATTCCAATCGGTTTTGCCTCGTGAGAATACTCAAGGCATATTTTCAGAGGCTTCAGATCTTGTTCCAGTTCCTTTTTAAGTTCCTGGGGTTCTTGAGGCAGGCTGGGTATCGGGGTGTCGGAGAGGGGGTATTATGACTCGGTGGCAACAAGGCATGACAAGGTGGAGTGGGTAGGCTATGGTTTCTGGGTGGAGGGGTTGTTGGGCTGTATGTGTGTGGATGTGAGCGTGGATCAGCGGCGGTGGTGGGTGGCGGGAGAGAGGACTCGGCTCCGAGTGGATGATCGGATCGACGATCGAGGTTGGGAAGTCACGCGAGATCGACGCCAATTCCCGTGCGAGCGGACGTCGGACGGACGGGGGGGGGGGGGGACACCCCGCTTACCCCCCTGGTCGGGCAGTAACTAAGCGACACGGCGGGCGGGCGGGCGGGCGGCGGGGGAGGGCGGCTCGCGTGCCGTCACGCCATGTCCGCCCGGCCGTGCACGCACGCCATCCGATCACTGGTCGTGATTGGGCCTGTGTTATAGTGCACTCGGCGACTTGCGATTTTTCTGGATCCTTACCCTCTCCCCGCCACCGCTCTACCCCCTAACCACTCGGCCTCCCTCCACCCTCTAGCTGCACCCTTCATCTCATCAGTACCAACTCATAGCTATGTCGGTCCAGTATTGTGTATGATAACTCAGGTAGTTATTTAAAGACATGGGATATATATGGCCCAGTCCAAGCAATATGCAGTATAGCTAGTATAACACATTATAATGTATTGAATACGGAAAACACTATAAATTCATAAACAAAGACAAATATATCATTGTATTTAGGACATGAACAAAAGTCTCAGAAAATGAAAGACACAGGGAAAGAGAGAGGAGTGAATAGATTGCAAGAGATGCCAAAGGCGGCAGGATACGATTAACTTAGTAAGAGAAAGGGGGAGAGACAGGTGGGCGGAGGAGGGACACAGAGAAGAACTGGGGGAAAGTACACATAGAAAGATGGATTGAAAGACAGACAGGGAGACAGACAGAGGGAACGAGAGCGGGACAGACAGACACATTGAAATCAAGGTTGACATGCAGTCAGGCAGACAGAGGCAACGAGAGGCGGACAGACAAACAAGAGGGAAAATAGGAAGATACAATGAAAAAGAGACTGGCAGGGGAAAGCAGAGCAATACAAACTTTGAGACGGGGAGCGGAGTGGGAGATTAGACGAGAGGTATGGCTTATTCGTCGAGTGGTGGGATGAAGGAGAAAGTGTAAGTGGGGGGTTGAAGTAGCGCTGAGAGAGGGGGTGTTGTCCAGGAGGGAGGGGGTTGGTTTTTATTGTCTTGGCATGATCAGTTAGGTTTGGGCGGGAGTGATACGCCACGAGCCCGGGAAAAACCAGACGCTGATTGCGTGCTCATATTTTGCTTTTCTCCCCAGTCGAAAGTCGTGAAACTTTTGTTGAACATAGCCAAGCAACAAGCCACCAACCGGGTCATGCCAGTGTGTGTGGGCCGTCGGTTACCAGTATTGCCTGTCGATAGACACTGGTAACTACCAGTAACCAGCCGTGCCTGCCGGCAGACACCAGTAACCAGCAGTGACTGCCAGTAACCAGCAATGCCTGCAAGTAGACTTCAGTAACCAACAGGGGATGTCAGCAGATACCAGTAACAAGCAGTGCTTGCCTAAAAATACCAGTAGACAGCACTGGCTACTAGTAACTTTGAGTAACCAGCAGTGATGGTCATTAGACACAAGTAACCAACAGTGGCTGCTAGTAAACACCAGTAACCAGCAGTGGCTGCCAATAGACACCAGTAACCAACAGTTAATGCCAGTAGACACCAGTAACCAACAGTTAATGCCAGTAGACACCAGTAACCAACAGTTAATGCCAGTAGACACCAGTAACCAGCAATGTCTGTCAGTAGACACCAGTAACCAGCAGTGACTATACCAGCAGCTATTGGTATTTAAGGACACGTCTAGAAATGTCAAGTCTCACTAGTGTCAGAGTTGCGTCATTCAGAGTCATTTGAGGTTGTTTCTCTGCCCATAGAATATGGCTTTTTTTCAGGCATGCAGATTATAGTAAAGTAATAATTCGCAATATGAGATTCATGTAATGGAATTTTGTCTTCTACATTAATTGGCCAGTGCCTGTGTCTGTGTCAGTAAACAGATAATGTCTAACGGAGTGGTTTAGTGAGTGTCCCAATGTGTCTTATTAAATGTTTCAGTGTGTTTCGGTGAGTGTCTCAGTGGGTGTCTAATTGAATGGTTTAGTTTGTCTCAGTGGGTGTCTCAGTTTATATCTCAGTGTCTGTGTCAGGGAAAAGTCAGTATCACACTGAGTGGTGTAGTGAGTGCTTCAGTGTGTCTCATTGAGTGTCCAAGTGTATTTCATTGTCTCAGTGAGTGCCTCAATGTGTCTTAGTGAGTGTATCAGTCAGCAGTGAGTGTCTCAGTGAGTGGTGTAGTGAGTAGCTCACTGAGTGGTTCAGTACTGGAGGGGTTGTCAATGGGCATTGATCCTGGGCGCGGGAAAGCCGTTAATCCGGGGCTAAACCACCATCAGCCGGCCACCCCCAGGCCCGACCCCTCTCGGGCCGTTAATCCATCACGTCGTGCACCGGGTAATCCCCCGTCTGAGCGGCTCATTCTTACCCTTTGTCATCCATCACACTCGTCCTCACAGCCAATGCTTTATCTTCTTCGTTTTCTTCTCTCATTCAGCGCTGGCGTATTGTATCTGCCGGTGGTATAGCCCGCACCGAGGTTCGTACTGGCTCCGGCCTTGACAATCCTTGAAACTATTGCGACAAAAATAAAGACAGAGATATTGTAAATGGTGCGTTTGGAACTTAACCGCTGTCGATAGAATATTTTTTCCTAATAGAATTTTAGACATGGGATGATGGGACCGTCTACCAGGTTAGATTTTCAAACAACAATAATAGCCATGTTGATTAGTGCGGATTGCGTTTATAATGCTAGTGGGTTTCTTTTCTACAAATCATTTTCTCCATACGATGTAAGTCAATAGAAAACCAGGAGTGGGCGATAACAAGAGTATTCTGATGCACGCTGGTACGCTTGTCCCCTAGGCGCCTCATTCTGAACCCAAGATGGCGACTCCCTCTGTCTAACCGAGGACGGGTCTATAGGAGTTCGCGCGCATTGCATGCGTGGCGGCCTGACACAATACGGCGCAGATTAGCTGCGGTGTTGATATGTTTAATTAGGATATTGCGGCCGGCGGCCAGCACTGATGAAACTACTTGACACGCCGGCACCCGGCGTCGGCGAGCAGCTCGCCAGTCCAATTTAATCACTGAGTGACATGATCGATCCGCGGCCCGCGGCTGTGTAGAACAACCGCCCCGCACATCATATCCATCTTTTAAGCCGGTTAATAAGCCTCCACCGCCGTCAGCACTATGCCCACCGGCCCCGCGCCCGTCAGCCCGGTCTTCGTCTACAGCCGAGCAGCTCACTCAGAAATACCGTTATGTAGGGGGGAAAAAGAAGAGAAGGGGACAATTGGTCAACGCCGGATTTACGACACGTTCACACAACTCTCTATAATACCAGAGAAGATGTCCTCAGAGAAAAACCCGAGCGCTGTAGCCCTCTATCCACTACTCCCTCTGTTCCCCTACTTCTCTATCATATTGGTCTATTTTCTGTCTATATAGCCCTATTGTGGGGTTTTCATTGGCCAACTTTCCGTACCGGCAATTACAATCTGACTCCAGAGACTTTCGACAAAATATCGGCCAATAAAACCAGAAACAGGGCGATTCATTCCAGTACCACTACATACATGAAAAATACGCTCTGAACAATCGGACGGTAGGCAACGAGGATACAGAAGTGTTTGCCTCAAATATAGATTGCTACCATCTGCTTCACCAACTACTGAATTCCTATTTGAAATGGAACAGAAGGTTTTGTCGGCCAATCCACTTTTCTGTCCTTATATTCTCCTTGTTCATTTTCTTCATCTGATCAGTGCTCCTGCCTGATATTTCTCTTTTAGCTTACCAAGACCAATTACCCCCAACTTCTTCTTAAATCTCTTTCTCCCTCTTTTTCTCTCCTTGCCTACTCCCTCTTCTTCCTCCCGCTTCCCTTCTTCACTGTCCCTTCTTCTTCTCCTTCAAAAGTCTCCATCTCCTCCCCTTAGTTCCATTCTCCTTCTGCCTGCCCACCATATCAGCTCCTCCTCCCCAGCACTTCCCCTTTTCCTCTCCCTCTATGCCTCTTAGGCCCGGCGTCCACCTACTACGATATGGCACCGATATGCCCTACGATGCACCTCGCGACGCAAAATCAAAATCGCGTCGGAAGGGCACCTAATATCGGGGCAATTGACCACGTTTCTGCGATTAGACACCGATAAAAATCCCATACAACGCATGGTGGATTGGCATGTCTACGATTTTGCACCTTCCCGATATGGCACCGATTTTGACATTTTGTATCGGTGCCATATCGGGAGGTCTACGATTCTATCGTAGTAGGTGGACGCCGGGCCTAACTCTCACAGGATCTACGTCTTTCTTTTCTTAATCTTACACTCTCCCACTTTTCCTGGCTCTTTTCTGATCCCCCTGACTCAAATATTGCTTTCTTCGAGACTCCCCCTCCTCCCTCTTCTTCCTCACCTTCTTCCCTCATCCTGCCATCACTCCTATCTCCCTGCCTACATTTCTGCTACACAAAAACTGCTGTAGAGCCTATTTCCACTGTAAGGCAATCAGGAGTTAATAGCGTGCATTTTTTCATGGGCTGCTTGTTGTCATGCGCATTGACACCGGTATGGAGCGACTCCTAGCGTGTGTTTCCACGGCGTGAGCTGCTCATTAAGCTCAGAAATTAGCTGCCAATTGCTCACCAATAGCTGAGCGCCGCTATCCCGGCCAGTTATGATTAAAACAGGGCGATGCAGACACTCAATAATGCAAAGAGGGTCGGGACGAGTGAAATGAAGGGTGAGCAACAGTCTTCTGACAGCTTGCTGCTGTCGTCATGGTAACGAGGTACGGGACCGGGAGGTGGGGGTGGTGCACAAACAATACCGCTGCATTCCCGGATTATTGTTATACTTTGAGGTTGGAGGTAATGTCTTGATGAAGATTTTATTGACGGTGGATTTAATCAGGCGGCCTAAAGAGGGTGATAAGAACGATGGATGTTATCATCATCGTCAAGGACAGCTCTTCTCCGATTACACCATAGCCTGTTATTGCTCAATCAAAACCATCTTTTCTCCATAAAGTATTTACTTAGTTATGATTGTATGGTAATCACATTGATACTGGACCATTTTGGTATGACGAAATGTACGATGTAAATCATCAGGGTTAAAGCAAATCCAATATCTATATAATGATTTGCTTGTATCAAAGTGGAATAATATTTGTTTCTGAATTTATCGTATTAAGTACGTTTCTGCTATTCCTCTCCTCGTAGAACACCGCACGCCTATTGTAGGCCACAAAAAGAGTTTCCGAAGATACTGATTAATTTGAGACTTTTAACATTTGAAAGTCTTGCAGTACACGGTTGCCCGTTGCTGTGACCCTTGTAGCACGGGGAGGTGTCTTGTAAAGCCGGGTGTTTGCACAAAACTTAGCTGTGCTTGACCTATGTCGAGTCGTGCCCACCAGCCCGCCGCCCCGTCACCCGACAGCTTCTTAATTAAGTTAATTGGAAGGAAATGGCTGTTTAACCGAAGGTAATCAGAGATGAAAAAGTTCAACCCACCCCGCGCACACGTCACAGTGGCGCCCCTGGCGGTAGCGGCACGCGAACACCGCCGAGAGAATTAACCCATCTATACTGTGTCCCCAGTAAGTTTGAATAGAAATCACGGTCTATTTTCATTGAAGGACACAGGCTTTTCAAGGTTATCTGTGCGAACGGTGGACCCAATTTAAGTTTATTTCTTTATATCGCGGGTTTCCTGCATACTAGAAATAAATAATGTTGTATCTTTCAACAACTCCAAACATTTACGTCTTGTTAAAATTGAAGCTGATAAAATTGGGAATACCATCTGATTGTGTGGCTTTTGGCCAGTTCACACTTTGCGACTTGAGGGGGCTTGCGAGCAGATACCTCAAGTCATAAGTAGGATTCAGTAGTAGAGGGTAATGTACCTGAGACAGGTGTACTTCACACCTTTCCCCTAGTCTCAGACAATCTTCAGTCGTTACAAGATTCTCAAGGCAAGGTGCTTTTACCAGTCTCAAGGAAAAAAATGGCGAGTACATGATCTCAGACATAGTCACAGTGGACACTCAACCTGGGACTCAAGTACCCTTGCGGTGAAGGGTATGTCAAACATGTGACCCTGCTTGCTGGTCTTCTATTAAGTGAGTTTCACACGGGGGGATTCACGTACCTCACAGGGTGTTTGTCTGAGACAAATCCTGCTGAGATACTGTACTCGAACACAATTTCTTCGTCTAAATTGTAGGGTTCCATTTCCCTGACACATGTTTTTCACCCTGCAACCGTTGTCGACATTATCCCCTATGAGGAACAGAATCCCATGAGATTTTGAACCCTGTGAGGTACATGAACCCCACCGTGTGAATTGCACTTTAGCTAGGTTGGATACTCGGTCGGCGACTCAGCAGTGAGTCCATTTGTCTCACCAAAGTGCCCCTATAAATTCTTAACTTGTTTAAAATGAAAATCAGATGGGACTCTGTACCTCGTATGGGGTAATTGTTGCTGACAATAGCAGGGGGGGGGGGGAGGAAACGTGTCTCAGGGAAATGGAACAATTCAAACGAAGAGATTGTCTTCTCGCAGAGAATCTCAGCAGGATTTGTCTCAGACAAACACCCTGTGAGGTACATGAATCCCACCGTGTGAATTCCACTTCAGACAAGAGGTACCGCGCTTGAAACTTGAGGTTATCCCAATTGCAAGGTTCGCGCAAGGGTCTCATATATCACATTTTATGGCACTCCCTCTAAGAGTTAGATAAGTAAGAATTTTTGGATTCCATCATTAATTCAAAAATACACTCTCAGATTGACTTGATGGATAGTTCTCAGACATACTTCATGACATTGTAATGTATAACGCGATGTCAACCATTGACTGTTATATCACTACATTGTACATATTCTTAGTAGGAAACATATGAGGACCATCCCCCGACATCGTGCGACTGATACAATATTTTCGAAATTTTGAAAAAAGAAAGCATTAGTTCAGAATAGTAGCTCAGTTATGTACATCAGATGTGATTTTTTTTTACCCCAACCATTACCAGAGCCCAACCCCTCCCTGGGGTACGCTTAGGTGTGGCGTGTTGGCTGATAGGGGTAAAAGGGGTGCGGAGTGAGAGGGGTGAAACTTAGAGGGGGTGAGGGGCCCTAGCTCCAGGTGCCATGACACCATATGGCACCAGCAGGTTCAAACAAAGATAACGTATCACCTATTGTTCCCTGCTAAAATATGAAAGAAAGGATGGAAAAAGAACAGAGGGTGCTAGCTGGTAGTTACCAACTCAATCTGATCCCTGATGGCGGGCACACACGCTCGCCTACACGACCATTTTAGTTTCTCGGCTTTTTTCCGGGTCGACAGCTTCACGCAATATGACCTGGTAACACGTGCACACGCGTGCACAACACGTGCGCACGGTATAGATATAAATACTTGAGCACGGCTGAGAGGAGCGGGAGACTGGTGAGAAATAGAGGTCGTGTGTTAGTTTACCGATACACGCCATCTGTGAGTCGTCACACCCAATGGTGTACGCTCAAACCCAAATACCGCCCCGTCGAACGGACCACCCTGTTAGGGGATCATCCCACTGGGAAATGATGATGTGTTGAGTGGAGAAAATGTTTATACTGTATTGTCAAGTTCGAAAAAAAAACTTTATATGGAGATAATCATATCAGTCCTTCTACCCACATGCTCAGTCAATGACGTCTCTTCAGTCTCTACACAAAAATGCCTGGCCTATCTATGATGTTACCTCTTACCATCTACTCACATGCTCAGCTTATTTATGATGTTTTTCTTCTTACCATCTACTCACATGCTCAGCCTATCTATGATGTTTTACCTCTTACCATCTACTCACATGCTCAGCATATTTATGATGTCACCTCTTACCATCTACTCACATGCTCAGCCTATTTATGATGTTTTACCTCTTACCATCTACTCATATGCTCAGTCTATCTATGATGTTACCTCTTACCATCTACTCACATGCTCAGCCTATCTATGATGTTTTACCTCTTACTATCTACTCACATGCTCAGCCTATTTATGATGTCACCTAGATCCATCTACACACATGCTTGCCCTATCTATGACGTTAACTCAGCCCTCTATACTAAGGCTGGGCCCATGTGTGATGTCACCCCAATCCATCTACACAAATACCTGGCCTATTTATGTCACCACCTCAGCCTCTCTACACACATGCTTGGCCTTTTTATGATGTCCCCTCGATCTATCTACACGAGATTTGTAAATGCCCGTCCTATCTATGATGTCACCTCAATCCATCTGCATTCCAGGCAATCTTTTTTGTCAACCTGATCTATCTACACACATGACCTCATTCCATCTACACAAATGCCTGGCCTAACTATGAAATCACCCCAGCCACACTACATATACATGCCCGGCCTATCTATGTTGTCACCTTAATCCATGTCCACACATGTGTAGTCTGTTTATGACATCACCTCAGCCTCTCTATACACATGCCCAGCTTATATATGATGTCACCTCAACCCATCTACACACATACTCAGTCTGTTTATGACGTCACCTCAGCCACTCTACACGCATGCCCAGCTTATATATGATGTCACCTCAACCCATCTACACACATACTCAGTCTGTTTATGACGTCACCTCAGCCACTCTACACACATGCCCAGCTTATATATGATGTCACCTCCACCCATCTACACACATACTCAGTCTATTTATGACGTCACCTTAGCCCTCTATACACGTGCTCAGCCTAGCTATGACGGTGGGAAAGTTTGGAAACTTTGAGTTGTTAACATCAACTCTGTCGTTATGGTAGGCCACGATGGAGGTCAGCTATGAAGGTTCAATTAAACCCAATGAGATGTCGCTAGGATCGCGTTCAGGGAGGTGAAGGAAGGTGCAGTTTGTCAGCAAACAGGCTTCAATTCTATTCATCACCAGCACCTGTTACCAATATTTCATACTCACGAAAGCAGAGACCGGATCACGAACATAACGCTCGGGTGAGTCTTAAACGAGCAGAGATTGAAAGAGCATTGCTAAGGACCTGTTGACAAAGGACTGCCTTATTAACTCCCTCTCCTTCTCCTTTTCATGATTGGATCCCTCAGTCTCTGAGCGTGAGCGCAGAGATTATCGGTGAAATATGAAAATTAATCAGATGGAATTTCAAAGCTCCATAAGAACCCTTCCCCGCCCCCTGAACGCAGTACCAGTAACGCCCCCTTTCTCTCAGTGCATGCACTCAGTTTCCATGGCAGCACCCCTAGATAAAAGGTAAATTTAATCTTCCAAGGGGGCGGGACGCTTATCAAGAAGAAGCGATGAATATTTAACCAGCAGATATGACTCTTGATATTGCATGTAGGCGGAGTGTCTTTGTCATAGTACAGGGGTACCTGTGGAGTGCTGGCAGCAGCCCTGCTGGCTCAGGGTATGTAAGCCACACGCCAGATTGCATGCCCCCTGAGCCACCTCCACCCCTACCTGCACGACATGCACAAGGCAGTTTTGGATCCAGCCACGTGCCCACCCCGCTTTCGTGAACAAACTTTAGCAGGCGAACTTGGTTTATGACAGCATTACCAACGACTTGTTTTAGTCCTATTGATCGGGTCTCCGACTCTTTAATTTTATCACCAGTTGGACGCTGGTTGGGAAAACAGGGGGATGTTTCATATCAACTGGGAATGAGAGGCAGCGTTCTGTGGCCTGCGCTCATCACTCAGACAGAGATTCTCTTCTGTGAAGTTCTTTTAAGACGGTCAGACCCCCCCAAATTAGGAGCAATTCATTTGTAAGTGGATCACTTCCGTCGGTTTTATTTCTTTGCTTTAGTGCTATCGATTTCAACTCAATTTGCGGCTCCGATTTCTCAGAGAATGTTAAGAGCTGAACAAGAGATTCAGGGTGACAACTTCCACGCTCGTTTTATGCCAAATTACAATGAGGCCGACGCATGAAAGAATCAAAGATACAGCGAAATTATTGAGTTCATGAGGTAAGCGGAGTAACGATATCGTTTACCAATATTATGACTAGAGTTTTAACTTATTGCGCTTGGCAATTAAATTGTGAAATTGAAGTGGGCGAAGTCATAAGAACCGTGTGTATATTTTCAAAAGTTTCATATTCAGCCAAGATGACAATGTTGTGGTATGGTAAATAGTATCAAGTGGAACATGACGTATCGTGCTAATTTATAGCACTTCTTCAGGTGATCTGTGAAATATTTCCGAATGATTCCAACCTAATTTGTTCTATTTTACTTTAAAAACGTATTTATTAAACCATCCTGTTGTTTTCTGGTCACAGTAGGGGACAACCCATAAAGAAGTTTGCTCACAGAAAGAGTAAATATATTCCATCTATTTTAGATAGTTTGACATAGTTTAAGCTAAATGCCATAACATGCTTTCTGTCTGTTTCACTTGCACCTTACTACGTACAATGAATACATGTACACAATAAAGAGTAATACGTCAAAGGGTGGGTAACTTTCATCAATAAGAGCTTTGGCAACTTGTCTATGTCTTGTATTACAAAAATGGAAGTCATAATAAAGATAACATCTCAGCAAGTATGAATGTCAACTTTAGTTCGGAGGGGTATTTCTCGTTATTTTGAAGTTTTATGAGTCAAGGGAAGCATAAATCTCGGCGATAATGGCCGTATGTGAGAGACGGGGTTTCATTTCGTCGGTACTTGCCACTGAGGCTTACACGTTCAATAATGCAAGCCTTTCCTGGACTCTCTCCCTACCGCCATGTCGTCCAACGAGCTCTCGCGGAAAGGAGGTAAAAACCCGTGCCAGCTACACGCCCCGGAAATACGCCATGTTGCCATAAACAAGCTCTGTTTGGTCTTTTGCGACATTGCCACAGAGTCGGACCGCATTTCTATGGTTGCGATCAGCGCTCATGCCAAATCTATGTATATCCGGCGGGCCCGTGGCGACGCCTGGTGGCAAGAGGGGTTCAATAATGGATGAAGCAACAGCAAAGACCGGATCCGCACTGCCCCACAATCCAGCCGAAAGGGGGAATGGGGGCGCCTATATATCAGGCCAAGTTAAGCATTGATATGGCAAGGTTTATTATCAATCTTAGCCTTGGCGACACAATGTATTTGCAATATAATCGAAGAAGAGAAAGAGGCACAGGAGGTGAAGAGATACAGGACTAGCTCTAGACACCATTGAAGAAACAAAGATAGAGAGACGGTTAGAGGGGAACAGTGAGAGACAAATGAAGGGATAGACATTAAAATAAATAGACAGGTAGAGAAAGACAGATTGAGAAAAATAGATTGAGTGGGAGAAATAAAGACATCATCTATACAAATAAGGGATACTGGAAGAAGTTCATAAAATAGATTGCAGGAGCCCATGAAAGAGATAGAGACAAACAATCGTGGTAGAAGTGGCTCTAGGACTACTTATATTTCGATTGGTCTGGCCTCATATGATTAATCTTTCATTTAACCATCAGAAGTACCTGGCTTGAACATGATGAGAAATAAATAATAAGAAACGACGATTGGGTACGAGACGTTTTCCAGTGGCCATGGACTTTAGGCATGCTATACACCAGTACCGACAAGCTAGTTTCTCTACTTGCCAGCAGGTGGTCATCACAACAATACCTGTCCGCTGCAGGCCTCACAACAATCTCATAATCAGGCCAAACAAACAGACAAGGCTCTCTATTTCTGAAGTATTTTGGTGCTACAATTGCTACCCACATCCACTCCTGTTACCACATCCACTTTATGGTAATAGTACAACCATAATCTCACAGCAACACGACTCCCATTAAATATATTATGTTAAACACGGTGTATTTGCTAAAGTGTCATTACTCCTCGAATACAGAACCACCATCTTATCCCCACCACAGCAAAAGAAAACTACCATAAACCCAATACTACATAGCAGCTACGATTATAGAACCACCACCACATTGTCACCACTGACAACCACAATAACTAACTGTCCACCCCAGTACTACATTGGAGCTATGAATATAGAACCACCACCATTTTGTTACCATTGCTAAATCTACTATATATATAACTACATTTATCTCACCCCTGGTACAAGCTTCGCCATAGAAATAACATTAGGAAAAAATACTCAATGATCACCCCCGTAAAGTGACGATACTACGCCACAGCCGTGGCGTAGTGAATTTGAGATGACGTCATATGGATTCGCTAGGTATATTCGAGCTGTTCTGATATTCTGATACTATCTAACATCATAGAAATGGGTGAGATAAATCCAGAACTGCACTTGAATCGTAAAATAGTCAATATTCCACTCGTTTGGATGTGCCATAATCGTCACTCGGCTTCGCCTCGATGACGATGCAGGCACATCCAAACTCGTGGAGTACTGTCTATTTATACGATTCTCGATGCAGTTCTATATAACTACTTCATTACCCCAGGACTGCATAGCAGCTACGAATATTGGACCTCCACCATATTGTCACCACTGACAAAACTACTATAACTACGTCTTCACCCCAGCACTGCATAGCAGCTACGAATATAGAACCATTATCTTATTGTCACCGCTACCAAAACTACCATACAAGGGTAGATTACGATATTTAGTGTTCGGCTTCTTGATTATAGTTTTTCTTATCTGACCTTTTTGTTCTCTCATTGGTGTCTCAAATTATTTTTGAGTATCTAAGCCCCACCCTTTAATAGCACCTAGGAAATGACATTTCCTTCTGTCATAATTGGTATTTTTCAACAAATTTCAAATAATTCAGTTCTATTCGTATACCTAGCTATATTTACCCAATTGCTGTTCTGAGAGCTTTCTTTAAGCATATTTGCAATTTTTCCAGATTCGTGACATAGTTGACACCATAGATATCCCGAAAAATGGCCACCACCAAACCCCTACACATGGCCACCACCACATCCCTACATACAGCCACCACCAAATCCCTACACATGGCCACCACCACATCTCTACATACAGCCACCACCACATCTCTGCATACAGCCACCACCACATCTCTACATACAGCCACCACCACATCTCTACATACAGCCACCACCAAACCCATACACATGGCCACCACCACATCCCTACACACAACCACCACCACATCCCTACACACGGCCACCACCAAACCCCGACATACAGCCACCACCAAACCCCTACATACAGCCACCACCACATCCCTACTCATGGCTACAACCACTTCCCTTTACATGGCTATCCCCACACCCCTACACATGGCCACCACATCCCTACACATGACCACAGCCACAACCACATCCCTACACATAGCCACAACCACAATCCCTACACATAGCCACAACCACAAACCCTACACACAGCCACAACCACAAACCCTACACACAGCCACAACCACATCCCTACACACAGCCACAACCACAATCCCTACACATAGCCACAACCACATCCCTACATCCAGCCACAACCCCAATTCCTACATATGGTCACCACAACATCCCTACACATGGATACAACCACATCCCTTTACATGGCTATCACCACATCCCTACACAGTGCCACAACATGCCTATACACGACCACGACCACATCCCTACACACAGCCACAACCACATCCCTACACACAGCCACCACCACATCCCTACATCCAGCCACAACCCCAATTCCTACATATGGTCACCACAACATCGCTACACATGGATACAACCACATCCCTTTACATGGCTATCCCCACACCCCTACACATGGCCACCACATCCCTACACATGACCACAGCAACAACCACATCCCTACACACAGCCACAACCACATCCCTACACACAGCCACCACCACATCCCTACACATAGCCACCACCACATCCCTACATACAGCCACCACCACATCCCTACATCCAGCCACAACCTCAATTCCTACATATGGTCACCACAACATCGCTACACATGGATACAACCACATCCCTTTACATGGCTATCACCACATCCCTACACACTGCCACCACATGCCTATACACGACCACGACCACATCCCTACACATGGCCACGTCCACGATCCCTACACATGGCCACGTCCACGATCCCTACACATGACCACCATACACAGGTCGTTGGCGGTTGCTGGTCGTTGGCGGTTGCTGGTGGATTGGCGCACTAATTTCACGCTTCTCACTCCGCATGTGGCGGCGGGCGGCGAGGCGTGCTCGAGCTGACACAGCGGATCTCTGTCCCCGCCCGCCGGCCGCGCCCCGCCCTGTTTGATGTGTCCATCCTAGCGTCTCATCACCCCAGATTCCCGCGCTTTAATCTGCTCCGCGCGAATGTCGTCTGCCGCGACGTTTACAATCGCCGCCGCCAGGGTTTGCGCGCGAAACAAAGCCGGGCTGGACAGGGGTGAAGGCCGGGCGGGTTATCTGCGGCCACCAGGGGTTGACCAGGCTGACTCCCGTGTCACATACAGAAGGAACAAGGAAATGAACACGTGTGACTGCTTGTCTTACAAGGGTCGCGGCCCAAAGCCCGGCAAGTCGGCCCCGCGCTACCCGCTATGGTCGTCTGCTGTCAAATCGTCGACGCCGCGTTTCCGCCGGTGGGGACGCTGCGGTCGCTTCCATCTTAGTGTCTCTTCAGGCGGAAGTTCCCAGTGGTGTTTTTTTTCTCTCGCGCGGGGGTTTATGGGGGAAGTTAGTGGAAGACGCAAGCAGACGACTTTTCTTGTGAAACAAGCCATCGACGATGACCATAAAGCAAATGGCGTTTTGCCGCGGTTGTCCAAACAAGAAGAAGTCTGCTTAAATCACGTCCGAACGCCCGCTCACGACTCCCTCTTTTTATACACTACTTAGGCCCGCTCCGCCTACCAGAGGCGGTTTAATATTTTCACGTACCGTTTCTGATTATCATAATGCTACATCAAATTTCCTAATTTTCTAGTGTCCGAAATCCTCTTAACTGTAATGCGTTTCCCAGAAGTTTGTAAGCTATGTGAGATGACTTTTTAATTCCGTGAGCCGGTCGTAAATATGAACTCAGTTAAGAGTTTTCATATTGTGTCGCCTTTATCAAAATTACACTGAAGAAGAATTCATGCAAAGATAAGTTTGTGTATTCATCTTACCTCGGTTCTGGATGATGGATAGAGAAGGAGGGAGAGAATAACGGATAGACAGACTGACAGAGACAGAGAGAGACAGAGAGAGACAGAGAGACAGAGAAGAGGCATAAGATAGAGAGGGAGAGAGGCAGGAAAAGGGACAAAGCAAAAATAAGATACAGACTGAGAGAAGTAGTGAGGAGAGGGTGAGAGACAGATAGAGATAGAGAGAGAGAGGGACGGAGAGACAGTAACGCAGTTGGCGGAAAGAGAAGCAAAGGAAGGAGAGACGAGAGAGAGGGAGAGAGAGACAAAGAGGGGGGGGGAGAGAGAGAGAGAGAGAGGAGAGGAGAGAGAGAGAGAGAGAGAGAGAGAGAGAGAAAGAGAGAGAGAGAGGAGAGACTCAGCCAGTTAGAGGGAGAGACAGATATGAAGAAACAGCTTGATAGAGGAAACAGAAAAAGAAGAGAAAAAGAGAGAAACAGACACAAGCAGAGGGAGTGGGTGTCAGAGAGCCAGACGGAGAGAGATATAGAGGAGAGAGAAGAGAAAGGAATAGACAGAAACCGATAGAAGGAGATCTGCAGAGATTTGAATATACTTAAAACAGATGTACACAATCATAAACGATCCTTGAATAATCAGTCCATCTACATTGATTATTCATTTTAAAGTTATTCTCCAGATGCTCGATATTCAACTTACTTCAGATCATTAGGAACAATAGTCACCTGATGAATGACCCTGTATTCAATCAGGTAGGCTATTTAAACGTTTTCATGATAATACCACCTCTTTATATCTAAATACATATCTTCTCAGTTGGCTTTCTGAAGGCTCTTATCCTGATACCCTTTATCGTCCTATAAAGTGACCCTATCTTGATTATAATCCTTCTCCAACCCATACACCACACACAATTTCAACCCTGCTAAACTGTCCCATGGGAATGCTGAACGTCCTAACCGCCTAACCGCCTTACACAAAACCGCGCTGCACAACATTCTCACGTCCAGAGCACATGCTTCTCCGCTAGCAGAACCCACTGCGCCCCTAGGGGTGTCGGCGGGTCGCCGAAGGGGGACATTACTGGGCCCCACATCCGGTGTGGCCGACGACTGAATTATTGAAGACAATGATCGGGCGGCAGTTGGTGGCTCTATTTGACGGCGGGGCGGGTGGGGGACAAATACCGGGATAAATCATGTTTCAAATAACGGTAGCTGAATAATGAGCTTGGGGAAGGGGAGAGGTGGCGGAGTCCATAGCGGTCCGCCTAGATCGGTGCTACATTATTGATACGTTACTCTGTGGGGAACTTCCCCCATCCCCTCCACACACACATTCTTACAATTATAATTACCTAGTCCTATGGTGTATGTAGTTGCATGCTAACTTATATATGGAAGCAAGAGCAACTAGGTGTAATGTAAATATCTAACTAAAAGATTCCAATTGCGAGCTTCTCACTGTGAGCTTCTCATTATGTACATCCCAATGTAAACGTTAAGCTCAGTGCTTCTCACTTTGGGTTTCTCTCTAAGAGATTCTTTGCTGGGAACTTCTCATAGAGAGATTCTCATTGAGACATTCTCGCTGAGACTTTCTTACTGTAAGCTTCTCGCTATGTCCATTTCGATGTATACTGTTAACTCAGTCCTTCTCACTCAGTGTTTCTCATTGTGAGCTTCTCACTGAGAGATTCTTGCTGAGAGATTTTCCCTATGTACTTCTTTTAAGCGTTAACCTCATTGCTTCTCACTGTAATCTTCTCACTAAGAGATACTTGCTGGGAGGTTCTAGCTGTGTGTGAGCTTCTCACTGTGAGCTATGAGCTCACAGCTTCTCGCTCTTAGTTTCCCTCTGTTAGCCTCGCTGAGAAGGTTTCGCTGAGAGCAGTCCACTGTTAGCTCACATCCTGAATTAATGACACACCGGCGACTCTACCGCCACCTCATGGGCACTTCCGGCACCAAACTCCTGCGTTCGCTCTGCGGTGAAGATGAAGGTGGAGAATGAAGGATGAGAGAAATACCCGGCGTTTACACTAGACGACTGGAAATGTGACCACTGTAGATCGCCTCTCGAAAGGTCGTCAGATGAGGCCCGATATCATCATCATAAATCGTCGACCAAAGAAGCGCATCAAGCATTTACACTAGACGATATATTATCGCTCAAATGAGGAAGGTATAACTTGCTGCTGTTCACCTAAGCCGGTTTTAACACAAGACTATTATTGGCGACGATTTTTGAAGGTTAACC
This sequence comes from Alentia gelatinosa, assembly GCA_950022655.1. NCBI lineage: Eukaryota > Metazoa > Annelida > Polychaeta > Phyllodocida > Polynoidae > Alentia > Alentia gelatinosa. The sequence continues at coordinate 17,833,420 of OX465585.1, read as the reverse complement.
CTGACTAAATTACAGGTGAATGTATGCATTTCCCATTAGAAAATTGCAGTTGAAAAAGGGCTAAGTAGAAACATACTCGTTGGTAGAAAGTTGTGAGCGTCAATGCATAACACAGGTTTCTAGCCAAATGCCAAGTGGTTGACGACTGACTTTTTTGAGAATCGTCGGGTGTCTAGACGATTAATTCAAGTTGTTTTTAGATCGTCGTCAGCTTAAAATCGCCAGCATAATCGTCAGGTGGTGCCATATTGCATAAGTCGATGACATATGGTCATCACGCGTTTGGCGTTGACAATAGACGATTTCTAGTCATGGCATATTGTATTGGCGATTCCAGAGATCGCCGCCTTGACTCGCTTGGTGTGTCCCCGGTATTAGTGTCAGGGGTAAACCTTCACTGGCCGCCAGAGCTCCACTGCGTTAGCTCTGGTGGGATTAAATCCATGGCCAACGTGACCCACAAGATGTATGTGTATGTGACTCTAACTGCAGATCTTTCGTACTGCTTGGACCTCTGCTTAGAAAGCTTTTCATATTCTTATTCTGTATGTATTCTGAATGAAATGAAGCTATCATATTGTCATTATGAAAAGGTAGCATCAATTTTGTGGCTATGACTATTTCTTTGTAAGTATTTCGGCTCTCAGAATCACTTATAGAACAAAATTACACATACTTGGTTAGAGGAAGATGTCAATGATGAGAGTTGTGCCCTTTTTTCTTTTTCCGAATCCTTTCTGGATATTTTTCATCTTTCCAAACAAACGATCTCATAATTCTAACCTCACAAAATACTTTAAACAGATAGTATTTGCTATCAGCTTCTCAAGATTTTGGTGCTCTGACGTTTAATCATTGATTTGATACCAGGTCGTATGACTGTTCAAGTTACTTCATTTGTGTGTTCATCATTTCTAATATGCTTCGTATTTGACTCGGATGGTCACACGACCAGTTTATTACATTAAAGATATAACATTTGTTATAATCTGGCCTTTAGTCTTTATTCATCCTCTCACCTTAATCATGATAGGTTGTACCATATCACACATATTACGTACAAAAGCAAACTAAAAGATACAGAACCTTGCAGGGGATACTTTGTTATAACTGACCGGATACATTCTATACTAAAGGCTGAGGTGAGTGGTAGGGACAACCTGCAGTGATAACGTAGAGGTGAATGTAAGAGGTTGTTGAGGGTGGCGATCTGAGGCGGCAGGTCAAAGTGGTGAGCTCAGGTGGCAGTGTTAGCTGAATTGGTGCCTGTAGCAGCGGCGAGGGTGACCGCAGTTCTGATTATTGAGACCGCAAAAGCAACAGCAGCGACGTCTTAGACACAGGGAAGAGCAGACAACCCCACAAAACCCCCTCCCACCTCCCCTGTCCCCACCTACCCACTTTCCGGATCAACCCCAGCACAGGCCTCCCCTCGATAGCCATCTTAAGCGCCGTCAAGGAAACTCTTTATGAAGCCTAAAAGAGCACATGGCGAGCAATTACCGCCGAGCTGCTCCGAGTCGCCGAGTCAAAGATCGCGCTGACATCCTCTAATTGTACGCCATGCCTGTTATCTGCATTAAAGCCACAGCCTGGGGAGGGGTGTGAGGGAGGGAGAACTCCCCCAGGGAGGTAGGCGGGAGGGTGGTGGGAGGGAGAAGGGGGTGGTCCGAGTAACGTTACCGGCGGCTGAGCGTTGTGGTGGTGGCTTCAGTCGCTCTGGTTTAATTGCCTACAAAAGATACCCCGGTCTGTGGTGAAGGACGGGAGCAGTGTGCGCGGGGAGATAAGGCCGCTTGTCTTTGTTTTCCGGCCGCTTGTGTCACAGACTCAAGTCTCCAGTTCAAAAACCGCCCCCGCCCTGATCTCGCGTCTCGCGAGACTTGGCCTCTCATCTCCCTATCTGGTTTTGATCCTCGAACGCTAGGCAGCGCATGCGCCGACGACCCTGATTTAATTCTCTCCATGCATCTGCCCCTCCCCTTCTCCTACCCCACCCCTTCCTCTCCTATCCCAACCTGCATGAACGTCTCTCCTCTCAAGCTACATACTTCCCATCCTTCTTTTCCACCATTCTCCTCCTCCCATCATTCTTCCGTATATGCCTATACCTATACTCCGTCCCCCAACTTCCCTTTTTTTTTCCTTTTTTTTTTACATTTGCCTTGTCTTCCATCATCTTTCCTTTCCCGTCATCTCCTTCAATTTCCCTCCGATCCCATCCTATCTAGTCTTACTTCCCTATCATAACATTCTCTTGGGTTTGCTCAACTTTCTCCTTCTGTTCCACCTCGTTCTATCGCCTTCCATTAATACGCCTTCTATTCCACCCTTTCCTCTTGACCCCTCTCCTTTAATACACATCCTCCAGTGTTCCATCACCGTGAAATCTCGTTTTGCTATCTCGTATCGAGCTTCCGGCACGACGCTGCCCCCTGTCGGCTTCTCGGAGGGTTATTGAATTCGAGCAGACGACTTTTGGTTGGCGGATTCGCGCGCTTTTCTGCCTGGCTCTCCTTTGTTCTGACCGGGCGTGGCGCTGTCGTCATCGGTCTTCTCGGAGCGGTAAGCAGATTTCCCCGGCGTGTGGGTGTCCCACGGCCTGCCCGCTTATCAGCCGCAGTTCTGTATCTTGCTCTAGAGGTCATCCCAGCCTTTCGCCGCCATTTCCTGCTACATCCGTCACTGGGGTGTAATTCTATAAGGAGGGTGTGGTGGACGGTGGCGACAGGGCGGGTTCATGTCACAACTACTTCACCCCCGGCCAGCCACAAGAACGCAGGTATCCAGATAGTCCTTCCTATACGCCGGGTCCGACTTAAACAACCGAGGGGTGGCGCTGCTATGCGAGAAAATGCTCTCATAAAAATGTAGACAAATGGCCGTCTATCGTAGTTACCACGATAACGCACACAGCAGCTATGGTTTTCTTTTCGAGAATTTCATATGATTTAGCTGAAAGGTGTTCAGAACACATGACCCATCTATTTTATCCATATTTCCAGTACAAACCGCAAAATGCCTGCAAAATGTCTGATTTACTTCTGTATAACGCGTATAAAAGTATTGCCCTTATTCTCTTAATTTCTATCATATATTTTGTATATCCTTTGTGAGCACCCTTTGTGTATAGGCTAAGCTGCTAACAGCTTAGCCTATACACATTCCCAGCACCTCTATACAGGCCTGGCGCACTTTTCTAGTAGCCACTTGAGTGTGACAATGTTCGCTTCCCTGAGATCGACAGAGGTAACAGTGATAATGAAAGTAGATGAATGATATAATAGTTATCATGTCAGATGAGAATTAATAATACTCGTAACGTGATTGAAGGGTGACACTTTAGTTATAAAGATTAAATAGAGATGTCCTTACATTTTAGTAATTATATGAACAAGGATTCCGAGAATGGGGTGCGGTGTGAATGGGCTTTGAAAGATAATCTTGAAATATTTCCGAAATCGTAACAAGGAGTAAACGAAGCACATTACTCCAATCAGGAGTTTTGCCTTTTGAGCAAAATATATAGTTTGATATGTTAATATAAGTCTGATGTTTGAAATAAAACGGCCAGCAAATTATTGATTTTCTAAGATGTCCATGGGAAATTGTATTACGGTGGACAACCAATTTAAGCATGAATGGCAAAGTCTGCAACTCTGAATAACCCCAGTATCCAGAATAGGGAAGAATAAGATCGTTGGTTATTTGATAAATGTATTGATCGTAAATATGAGTGGTCCAACAGAAGCTTTGATAAGAATACCAGACCATCTCACAAGTGAATATACCCGACAGCTATAAACTATGTCATTTATATTGCTGTGAAGCCTTACTCTACAGTGTAATTCATATCGCAGCGTACACATTGAAGCATTCCAAGTTATTCAAATGTGAAAAATTACACTTTTCAGGGTCATCATAGAAATATAATATTTTAATTCAAATTCTTCAAATGTCTCCAGGGTCTCTTTAATTCACTAGTTGTTCTTCCCGATAACACATGCAATGCATTTTTAAAGCACTCGTTTGTAATGATATTCATACAGAACACTTTTACAGATAAAATGATACTGACGTCCTATATTTTCGAACGTTTCAGTACACTGCAGTCAAACTTTTTGTCATGGAGGGTGGTTCCGTTTAGAACTATGCCCTATGCGTATACCAACTAGGGAGGCGCGGGGGTATAACGTGGGGTATATATACGTCGTGGTTATACACAAGGTAGCTACAGTAAGGCACTGGAGGACGCCTTGTCGCTATGTACCCTCTCCTGTGTCTGAGTGGAGCTAGGCAATCAGTAGGGCTCTGTCAGACAGCCTCCGAGAACCTGCCCACCACTCCCACAACACACACCCCTCCCTCTGCCCCCTCACTGCCCCCTTACCCTCATCTCTGCACCCTTATCTGCCAGCGATGCCTAAACCCGCTAAAGGCCATCAGTGACGGCCGGGAAAAGGCCAAAAGATGCCATCGGTCGTGCCATCTGTTGCCGACCCGTTCCAACAGAAACGTCCGCGAGGTCTCTGGAGGTCGAACAGATATCGAGGAGGGCAGGAGGGGGATTGGGTTTTGTGCTTAAGCCTGGTCTCCTCCCGGCCTGCAGAGCACCGCACGCCGGTCGTACCCCCCTTCCTTCCCCCCGGTACCCCGTCCCTAACCATTGGTTGTCATCACTTTGGTTTGCCGGGAAATGGCAGAGGGCAAAGCAACGGGCCACAGGATCCAATTGAGATGTCAACCGGCGGCGATCACAAGAGACCGGGTGGAAATTGAAAAGGAGAAAAGGTTCCAGATAAGAGCTAATAGGGGGAGGGTGGGGGTGTTGTGTAGGAGAGGCTGGCCAAACATAACCCTATCAACCCCTGCCCCCGCCCACCCGTCTCATCTCCCTTGTTCTGCGAGTTCCCAGAGACCGGTCGCCCTATTGTCTGTACTACTCGAGACTAACTTTTTGAAAGCAAACTCCTTAGACAAAGCATTGCACGTGTACATCTACAGGAAAACCCAGGGAATAATGCTTCATTTATGTTTAACATCGGAGTGCTAGTAGGGTCTGCTGAAGCAATAATCAATCTCTGTTGTGCCATCATTGACATCTTTAGTATCTAAATTCTCTTTTTTGTGTGCTGATTTAGTAATACCTGTCATGAAGATGCATGTTTTAAAGACGTATCGGGCAATTTGGCTTGAAAGTTGAAACCCATGTTATTTTTCTGAAAATTTAATATGATCATCTTTAAGTGCTGTAGAACACATATTTAACTTAAAAATTGGGGGTCACTGTGCTAGTTTTTGATTTAGAGATCAATAATATAATAATGTCATGATTGAATATGTAGAAATTCTTAAAAATTGCCCTCAAATATTCATGGAATATAGATGTGTAGTACTACACATATATACACATTTTGAAATTTATAGGTCTCCGTCCTTGTTATTAAAAGAATTGAAGAAAACCATATTTTTCAGTACATTTCCTATGTAAATCAAGCAAGTGTAAATTGGCCTAATTTACCTATTAAGGTTGAATTGGACAGCAACTTTGAATTGACTCATTTACATGAATCCCAAGAAGCTCGTTTTGACTGATAATTGACATAATTTAAGAATCCCCAGGTGCCGCCACCGCGGATTGTAAGACATGCCTTTAACATATTGATGCAATGATTATAAATGAGGATATGCTTATAAGCCATTTTATATTTGTCTCTTGAGTAAACTTTATGCTTTCATGTATTCACCATACGACTTTCGCGATCCGTGTTTAGGTTCAGCATTGACCTGCCCCTATGACCCCTAGATGCAGATTATGCCTCCCCCTAGCACAATCTACATGGGCGCATGGTATGCATTCCCCTAACACTTAAAATGTTCAGTTTATACCAAACCAAACGATACATGGAGACGTGTTATGCTTTCTCTTAAACTCCAACTTTAAAAATAAGACTAACACCAAAGACATGTTCATGTTGAAAGTGTACAATTCAAAAACTGTATTTTCTTCAGCTCTTTGTATGTGATTCATAGAATCTAGTGATAGTTATGAAGACATCTTAATTGATAATTGATTTGAGGCTCCCTGTAGTAAGCCAGCCGGGATTGGCAGTTCACCCCGCCCACATACTCCTACCTCTACACAACAGAGCGAGCTGCTTGCCATTTATGAAATGAGATGGACACCAACAATCACTTCCCAAAATACTTTTGTGTAGGACGTGTCACAGCCCAGGTGGTCTATGGATTCTCTGTTTGCCCCTTGGTCGCCATGGTAACTACAAGGGGAATGCTAATACATATACTACTTCCATTCTCTTCTCTGTCTAATCGGATTCTATATTGTAATGGAACCTGTTACCTTAGACATATTTTGGATTGTACAATTTGGATGATTTTCATAATGTCGAAAGAGACTTCTAAGTTTGATAAAACATTCACAACAGATTTAATGAGCATAGACTGTATGTAACATACATATGGATAACAACAACCACTTACATTGATTGAAAAACTATTTATTTGAAAGCACTTACATAAATATACAAGCTGGAGTAGAACCATATACAGATGTCATTTCGAAGTTGGGATATCAATACAGCACTGGAGATGATTATGAACATAACACTGAACATCAAATGGAAGCCCTTCCCTTCATGTTACAATCAAAATATCAACTTTAGATGTTCCAAAATATGTTGGAGTTAATGGGACGTAGTACGTCTAGTAATTAGGTCCTTCAAACTGCGGCAGTGCTTGATAATGAAGATCGACACCATTTTTCACCCGGCTTTATTGAGGCATCACAAACAGGCGACTAAAACATCTATAAATATGCCTCCATAAGCCTAGGTGCTGCCCTGTAAGAGGATAGCCGGATAAAAGCGGCTAAATATGACCATAAATCCAGACATATTTTCGAGGACCAGACTCCTGTGAGAGGTTACACAAGCTATTTTATCTTGGGGGTGACGTTCAACTGCGGGGGAAGGCACTATTAATAGTAGTAGGGTAAATTTAGTGTAAACAACATAGATTTTTAACAGAGATACTTCTTAGCATGTATAACGAGCAGTTCATATTGTTTTAGTGGGATTCAGGGATTTCTCCCGGTGTCTTATCAATGTGAGTTGCCTTGCTGGGGCAGCTTATCCAAACTACCGTAATAGTTTGTTTAACAACTCATAATACTTGATGAGTTTGAAATTTACAGGTCGAAAACTCAGGTCTAATATGTGTTAGGCCAGTCAGGCATTAGGGAAGACACATATAGGCAGGACAGTGCTGGACCCACTATTATCACGTTTATATCAGGCCTCGCCTACATGCATAGCATCACCATCTAGTCACTGCAGGTCTGGGTCTGACAGATACCAAAGTAAATAGTGTGATTATTATCGTCCACAGACAGAAAATGCATTCACAACAATTAAACTTAGGTCCTGCTGATGGTCGTTATCTGTATTTGTTAAGGTGTTAGGTCCAATGGGTCTTTTTTGTTTGTTAAAGAAATATCATCTTTGTTTCACTAGAAGTTATATCATAACGAAATTCCACATGACTAAAGTACCGGTATCATACATGGACCTTTACTGATAAGTAGTTAAGTTCTGGAATATAAGTTAATGTGGCATATTACTGGAATTTCAACAACGTGACTTTCATTGTGAAAATAATCATTTTCAGATAACGGACGTCTTATGACATAATCTCATATCTTATATGTACTAGTCTACCTACCCTAATAACATAAATTTGGCAATTATGTTCATACATATCGTTATGTTTGCTCTATATGCAATTATAATCAATTTTAGCTTTTTGACAATCGAGATATACTTCTTGGGTATACAATATATATATGGGTAAATTAATTTTATTCCGATTCCATTATCATTGAATCACATTAAAAATAGATCAACATCAGATAACTATAACATGTAACACGTACAATATTGCTGAATGAGGGATGTTCCGTCCTTTTGACTTGAATCTCTAACTGAACAACTCAATTTGAGAAGGTACTGACACATATCCTTGTCGAGCTGAAAAGCAACTAAAAGTAGCTAAATATGTGTTAATCATGAGCACTTCATCTTTAGATAAGCTCCTTTGACTGGGTTCTCAGCTTCAGGAGTTGCTCAGTTAAATATGCACTATTACAGATAATTACAGTCGAGCCTCGTTAAAACGAGCACCAAGCTTAGACGTGTCCAATAATTACTACATCTGGACAGTATGAGGTATGTCAGGGTGAAAACACGACTACAGCGAAGAGATGATTTACATAAGTATAAAATGAAGGGAATCAATGTCGAGCTATTAATATCATTGTCACTAGCAGTGACATGCATAGTATTGTATTCCATTTACATGAATGATTACATAAAGTGTATAGCATATGTAGACCTGATTAGATTATAAATATACAAATTTACTCGTATCATTAAAGCGTCAATATGCCTTTGACTGTCCAATGTCTGCCAGTTCATACGAACAACGAGAGCTTATTACAATGAGGTAATTTATGTTGTTATTACATCCTCATAATAACGACTTTTCATTGTACATATATCTACTGAAGTATTTTCTTTATGAAGAGTAGGCAGTGCATTATACATTCAGTTACACAGATACGATTTACAAATATAAGATGTAGTACTTCTCGTAAACTACCACTTTCCTTAGAAGTAACAAGATCGTTATTGCTTGTTAAACATTATTCTTGTTCATTAAAGTGTAACTTCTAAATAAACGAGGTTAATGCAATTACACTACAGACAGGTGAACAAGAGAGGACAATTTTAAAGGTTAATGACATAAGTTCATCTACTGGCATATGGACTTATCATCCTAGTATTCCCATATAAGTATAAAAAAATAACTTTGTAGCACAATAATAGCAATAAAATAAATGTGTCACTTTGAATAACAAACATCCAGGAATTGTGGTAGTACAACAAAATTGCCGAAACTTCTAAATGATTATATAACTTTTTATACAAGATGAACCTAACGATTTACAGGGTTGGTTTCTATAGATAACAACCTATAGAGGGGCATCATTCGCAACAAGTGGCTGATAACAAATTGACATAAAATTTCATGTGGGAAATACCGCTGCTTGGTAGAGTTCACCTCGCAGGTATCCAGTGTTGAGGTTGTCACATTATACTAGAAGGCGTTGCTGGAGTATCTGTATTGTAGCGCTGTCTGTATCTGTATTGTAGCGCTGTCTGGGGTAGCGGGGATGGAGCGGGGTCACTGGGAGGTCAGATGAAGGGGCTGGTAACGGGCGCAGTCGTCATCGTATTCTGGGCACTCACTTCCGGGTTGGATCCTGACCTCGTTAGGTTCACTGGTACACTGTAACGTAAGAGAGACTTAACACTCAGAGATCTTGTCACCTACATCAATACACTATGCTTGGCAAGAAAATGTACGTTTAAACGAACAGATATTCCTCTACAATAGGGAAGGTCACATGTAGGAAAAAAATCATTTTTGATTAAGGTTTTATTATTGAAGTGGTGAACCCACCAATCATGACCTGTTGTATATTAGTATTCATAAGTTCCGCACACAAAATGATGTCCCGTGTGCTGGGAACCGATGGTAAGCTGGACTGGTGAGTTCGCTCTCCTGACCCACCCATGACATTCTCATGATAAAGATGATTCACCAAGAGTGGGTCATACTTTGTGACACTATCCTACCTATAGTATATCGTAAAACACGTGTATTGGAGAGTGTTGGAGAAGTTGCGCTACAGTTATGACACATATACAGTATCTATACATAGAATGTAGTCTTTATTGAAGAAATTTAGTGTCGTATTTCTATCACAGTGTATCGTAGCCACATTCTGCTAGGAAGGTTCATTACTCAAAGCTACACTCCAACTAGTGATGAATGCAAGTGTTTTAAAAATTGTGTCTCTAGGGAAAGGAACACTACTGACACGAGCTCAGGGCTAATTGCTGGTGATTGACAGCCTTATGAAGCCCATTAAGCTTAGAGTTTCTTCGTTTTCAAATTGAGCACAAAATTACAAGGGAAGCAGTTAGCCCACAAATAGGCACACTCCATAAAGTGCATTCCTTAAATATCAAGGAGGGCTTCTTTCAGAACCAGTCTTGAATCAAACGCCTAAATTCCCAGAAACGACGCCAGCAAAAGACTAGCACTAACATGTACTAAAAGGACCAAACAACGTCAAGTCGCAGTTTGCTGTGTCGTAGGGAAATACCAACGACTTGCGCTGATGGCCATGTAATGAATATTTAAAAGCATGACGAGTTATCGCACGCCCGGCGTTCCTTTAATCATCATCCTGCCAGCGTCTGCAGGTGTCACATGACCTCATTGGTCGACGCGACATGGAAACGTCTGTCGTCGTGACGTCGTTATGCAAATCAGCGTCCGCCATGACGCGCGCGACTGGTGCGCCTCTAGCGACTTACGGCCACATTAAAAGGACGAGGACACCCCCGTTGGATGAGTAGGTGGGCGGGCGGGCGGGTGGGTGGGTGGGTGGTGGAGGGGATGGGGGTGGTCAAGGTTGGCGAAATAATGTGCCCACAGCAAGAAGCGATGGCAGCTTTTTCTTTCTGATGAAACACAACGCGATGCGACACGGTGCGATCTAACACGACGTGATGCGATATAAAACACGACGCGACGGGATGAGATGTGACACAAGCTATGACGTCATTCGACTTACAAAACGCGATGCGACACGATACGTCACATGACATAGGGAATTTATTCAGCGCGTCTCTTAGGGATATCCTTTACTGTTTACATCTTAAATAAGAACTGTATATAGTTCAGAAGTTAGAAGATGGAGTAGGAAAATTGAGGATAAAGAAACAAAAATGGGCTCAGTGACCTGTTCAAATCATGTAGTTTTTGGCTGGAAGATGAGGCTGGAATAACGATAAGATTTCAATTAACTCAAATAAATATTAAAAAAGAACGGAACAACTGCGGTGCAACATTGGAAAACATTACGAAACGCGATGCGATCTAAGACGCGATACACGTTGACACAACGCGACGCGCTGCGACACCACACGAGGTGTTCATGTGTATGGATATGATAATGGTTCAAGATCTGTATTAGTTCTCCTTTTGGTGATGATTATAGGTAATACTAAGACAGAACTGCATCGATATCTGTTGCCTTTGAAAATACGCCATGAGTTTTGGTTGCGGAGTAATACATTTGGGACATCATTTCCCATTGTTTTTTTTTGTTTTTTTACAATACTCCATGGGCGTTCAGTACGTGTTCCCAATATTAAGTCTTTGGGAAAAAATATACCCTATAAAACAACGGATGTGTTGCGGACGCGACCGATCTGGTGTCAACTCGCAGCATCTTCTCTCGCCTCCTCGCGCCTCATAACCTAAAAAAAAAGTCTTCACCAATCTCAAAGTCGCTAATGTCGTGTTTTGGCCCAAAGACGATGGAGCATTAGAAAACTTCACCGCACAGATGACACTCCCCCCTCTTCCCTTCCAGCCTGTGGTCGTCCTTTCTCATCTGTATGCAATCACCAGCCGCTATTGCCGCATAACACGCGTGTTCAGCACGGCCCGGGCCCGCTGAACGTCGTGTCGGCGCCCCCCTTCCCCCGCCCGTCCGGCGCCCGACGCGGGGTGGGGGGAGTGCGGGGTGGTTGATGGAGGAGCCGGGCCGGCGAGCCCACACCAGCAGCAAAATTGGAAAAGAAGATGGGGAAACGGAGCGGGTGGCCGCACCCTATGCTGGGCACCCCCTCCCTACCCCCCACTCCCTGTCGCGCAGTACGGACAGCCTGTCGGCAAACAAATGCCACTTAATTAACATCATAATTGGACCTCCGCGAAGGAACTGAGAGAAGATGAGCAGGAAGGTGGGGGGGGGGGGGGGGAGGGGGGATAGCTCAGCGAAAAATATGACCCCGCCCCGTCCCACCCCACACGCACACCCTAAAAAGAAATTAGGAAAAAGTGCCAGCGCGACTAGAGCGATGAAGTGTCAGAATGGTGTCGTGGCGATGTTATGTGGGAGGAACACCCCCCTCCCCCGCTCCCCCTGTACACACCCCTCGCGGAGGTTGACGGCCGTAACGCGGGGTGGTCGCCGCACGGTGTCGCTGCGTGTCGCTGGGCGGGGCTGTCGCCGGCAGGTGTCGCGTCAGGTCGTCGCCCGCCCATACCTCATACTGTCACGCCCTCTGACGGACTCATATTACAACACACGGGGGGCGCCCTCCCTAAATCCCCCTCCGTGATGGCGGGTGGGGATTTAGGTACCGTACGCAGGGTGTCTTCACTTTTCAAACTGCTGACCTTGAAAGGCAGTGAGCGGAAAGTGCGGGCCTTTTTCATCATCACGTCCATCAGGCGCCGTAACCCTGGCGTACTTCGTGTCAGCTGAATTTCATTTTACGAACGCGCCCGCCGGGGAAAGATCTGCTTGTATATTCCATGTTTAACAATGACGTAATGGGTCAGTCGTCTGTCTGCTTTATGCGTTCTTCTCAGAAACAGCTTACAAGAAATACTCCCGGATTTAAATATATTCCATGAGAAAGTTTTGTTTCCCGGTTAGATGCATTTCACTATCATCATAGAATATCGATAGAGGGGAAATGAATGTGTAGTATCGGTTCTGGTAGTAAAACATACTCAGAGTTGTCGAATGATGTATATTTGTACATCGATCAATTAGGGAGACGTACTCGTCTTTTAGTAAATCAGTACATGTACATGTTGGCCGTCTCTCAATGGCCTGGTGCCACCATAGCCCGGTGCGGCTATGGCGACTTGGAGATATTGCGAAATTTCGATTAAATAAATAAAATATGGAAATTTAGCATGTATTCATAGTTTATTTGAATATCTAAATACCCGAACAAGTAGATCGGGGATATCAGGTGGGGGCATGAAACAGAGAAGGAACTATTTTTCATGTGGAATTTACTGCCCCAGAGACACTGGGAAAACATGGGAAACAAATCATTATTGGTCATAGAATGGGGCTGGGGTGTATGGGGAGGATTAAACCACTGTTTATTTGTGTATGAGGCTCAATTTATTTTACACAAGAAAAATTATTATTCTATGAACTGAGTTTGAAAACAAGGCTTTCATTGGAAAATTACCATCTCTGAATAAAAATGACTAAAAAAGACAAGGCTTTCATTGGAAATTTACTATCTCTGAATAAAATGACTAAAGAAGACAACGAACAAATAGTTGTTTACCTATGGGGACGTGGAAGTCGCTCCACATTCTCCTTATCCTGGTCTTTCCGCGATCGTTTCTTCCTGGACGGAGCCGCATGTGGAGGAGGCATCAAATCCTGTTCCCGAGGGTTGGAAAACTAGAATGAAAACCCCGAAAATCCAATCAAATCTCAATTACTTAGATAATAATCAGAGTAATTTCTGCACATATATATATTGCACTCAGTCACCATCAATACACATTGCAAAAAGGATTTAACTAAAGATAATTGCAGTTTAAAAATTAAGTTTCCGTCCAAACCCAGCAAGATAAGATTCATGAAAGAATGAAACCACTTAAGAATTCCAGACTGAGATTAAAGTTTGGAAAGTGTGATAGAAATAGATCTCTCCATTGAGATGAAGCGTTAACCATTACTTCCAGCCAACAACTGGGTGAGAAGGAAGGAGACAATTAATCGTCGGCTGCAGACTTTGTTAATCAAAGCTTCAGATCAAAGATAACTTTACCTCGCTTTTGTATTTTATTGACGCGTTATCGATTCTACCCCGATTATCGCCATCTCGGTCTGCCTGACATCTCTGTACTGCTCGCGGAGTGGGTTGGAGTGGGGGTGGGGCGGGGGAGAGCAGGGAGGGATGTTTGATGTGATTAATATTACACTTCACAAACGGGGCAAAACTAATCACCCCCGTTATGTGATGAAAGGCCCTCCTCCCCGCCCAGGTCTCAGAGGTCAGGCCGGGGTGCGGTACCAACGAAACGCCGCCAACGACAAACACCCCAGGAACGAGCGCACTCATTTGACTCTGAGGATCAAACCTGGGGGAAGGGGTGGGGGACTGGCGGGGGTAGAGACACGGACAGCGGGACTGGAATCACGGCAGCGACACGCCGTCTTGGCGGGCGGGCAGGCGGCCTCCCCCCGCCCCCGTCCCGTCCCCCGCTCACCTGTGGACTTTGATGCCGGGCAGATGAATTATGACCAGGTAAGAAGCGTTTATGATGCATAACGGACACACTCGGCTGGCACGACTTCACACACACCCGGGAGCCTGGTGGTGTGCAGCCGAGCGAGACACCGCCCAAAACCCATCCCGATTGTCATCCATAAAAGTCAGAAGAAATAAAAGACAATATCTAAACACCCCGTCTCTGGCCTCTGCAAGTTTAATGTAGTTAATTACCCCTTAACTCTGCGAGACACCCCGTACACAAAGTTGCCCGCTCCCACCTGCCCTGATCGCTACATACTGTCGGGATTGTGGTCACATACAATCTTGAGGATTAATTAACCCTTTTCAACTGACACATGGCTCAATGCAATGCTCAATGATCGTGACCCCACGAGCACACGTCAAGCTGATATTGAGAGACTTTCTATAATGAGGCACGCCCTAATTAATAATATTTTTACATTGATAATAGGGACTGCAAAAATTATACATGATTTACATGTTTCTAAATATAAATCTAGACTGAAATATATGTTTCACTCTTGATTGAACCTGATTCCATATTTACATACACATGTACATCCTTTAATTTATAATTTATTATGGGTATTTAATTAAAATTATTTTTTATTATGCATCACACCATTAAGAACGTCAAGGGACATCATTCTGGCCTATTAACAGGACACTCCAGGCACCTCTCTCTCCGTTCCTAATCCGGTAAACTAACAGATAATCTGGGATTATTTCTGGCGATATTCTTGTAGGTATCATCCCTGACTGGAAGGGTTAAGCTGCGCATAACTGTGGTTATCCGCTGTAACACTGAGAGGTCCGGTGGTGCCGCCTGGCGACCAGGTGGGTCGGTGCGTGATGGCCACTCATCGGCACCGCCTCCAAAGACAAAGGGACTTGAATTAATCAGTGTTGGTTAGTCAGGGATGGGCCCTAGCAGAGGGTACCTAAATCTGGGACCGGGGCGGTGTAGAGTGAGAGCGAGGGCAGATTTAGGAAGTGCTGCTCATGGGGGAAGTGCTGCGGCTTGCGGGAGGCGTGGCCACACAGCGTCGTGTTAAATACCCAGCTTCGGTCATGTCATGCAATACCCCTGATGCCTCACTGCTTAGTGCACCGAGCAGAGATAATAGAATTAGAAACTAAAACCATCTCATGTGATAAAAGGCCCAACTGCTGTTTTCTTTTTTCAAACAATTTTCGCCGGGGAGAAGTTGTGAGTCTGTACAGAATCCGGGTATCATTTGAGGGAAGTTCCATTCAATGAAGACTTTTCCCCATAGTACATCTCGATTATTTACAACCCTGAAATCAAATCGTTTAACCATGCCATGCTTCGTGGTAACTATTCAAGTAGCTATACTACAGAAGGTACATTATTTGTCATGTGAAGTTTAACTAGATATTCATTTGCCTAGCATGCGGAGTAATCGTTGCAGCAGCCATGTTCATGTTAGTTTGAGAAAGTACCATCAAGACCACATTAAACTTATATGAATATACCATAAACACAAATTGTACACAACAAGGATGGCAATAGGAATATATATATATACAAAGTTCTAAAAGGGAATGTACAGCAATAATACAAAGCAAACTTAACGGAAGGAAACTATAATAAAATCAAAATCCAAAACTATAATAAAATCAAAATCCCGACTGTGAATAAGAAACGAAAGAAAATTACAAAGGAGAGTGAGCAATGGACTGCTTCATTGCTCGGATTAATACACTGATGACAACACGCAGAGGACCTACAGTTCTAATGCGCGTGCATTCTGTTAAAGAGAATCTATATAAAAAGGTGAGAACGACGACCAACTACAGCCCAGTGAGTCTACGTGCACTGAGGAACCACCACGCTACCTTGTGGTGGTAAAGAGAAGCCACGCTCTCCACCAGTTCACGCGTGGCTTCCGGAGTGGCTTCTTTTTGGTGTCTCCTCCTGCGTGGGGGCGCGGTGGGGAGGGGGCTGGCCAAGTCACCCTCGCAATCAGACTGGGGGGGAACACCATTATCACAATCAGCACATGCGAGGTCAATAACATACGACGGGTGTTTATTTATTTCACCCCTGGTATTGTTTTGCCATAGACTTAACATCGGGAACTCGTATTCACCGCCCATGGAGTATTATAAAAAAAAAACACTCAATGGGTGATGATGTCACAGACGTTAGCCAATTAATCAGTGATAGGGGTGAGATAAAATATGAGCTGCACCCGTTCCGTAGCAACTGAAAATACGCCATTCGTTATGACTTATATAATCTCACTGGGCTTACACTCATGAGATTACTCTCAACCAAAACTCATGGCATATCTTTAGTGGCTACGAATCTCGATGCAGTTCCTTCTGATTTATTTACAAGGTCAGTATGATGTATCTGGCAGAGGTTCCTTTCCACACCAAATGGTGTTGGATATAGTCTATTTTCACTCTGTATGTCACTCCACTTTAGGTACATCGCTTCAAACTCCGGTGAACTGCAACCTTGAGAGATATTTTCATTTGTTAATATTCCCTAACCAACATTACACGCAAGTTCGGGAAGGAATTGTCCTGAAAAAGAGTATTTGGTTTATAGGTTCAATGACCATGTGTCATGTGATTAATGGTTAATAAATATTACAGGTTAAGTAATAGTATTCATACCCATGCCAAACACATCCATTTATGGGTAGGCGAGACATGTGTTAATATTCATCATTCAATTCTCATTTTTACATTAAATATCAATGAGAGATTATTTACAGTTACACCAGAGTATTTCATTTTGTTATACAATATAATCTTGAAGAACGAACATTTCAATTATCTTAAAGTGTCCTTTACATCCTTAGACTTAATAGTACAGATTTACCCATGAACACAGCAGTCACATAGCAGGGAGATGAATTGAATTGAAAATTACTGAAAAAAGTACATTTTTCACCAACTAATGTGAACAAAGTTATCCAGGGCATCAAACCAGTGGTTCAAGACAAAATGAATTTTCAAAACTAAAATGAAATCGTGTAAATTTGTAGTATCAATTAAAGATCGGTGAGCACCACATCTCCTAAAGTAAGGTGAGGACCAAGATGCAAGTTAGAAAACTGTAAAGTGGTCAGAGTGTCAAATATGAGTAACAACTAAGACAAATCAAAATGAGGAATTGCTGGAGGGGCATATGGTACAGTAGTATTGTGAGGAAATCAGCCAAGTTAGCAGCCCATGCCGAGTGTATGCCTTGATACCTGCGGATGCTGTCTCCCTCGACGCCTTCGAGGCGGTGGCACAACAGGTGGTTCTTCTTCGTAGTATTGGGTGTATGGAGCCATGTCGTAAGGACTGCCCGTAGGTTCATATCTGGAGCCGCCACCTGAGCCCGACCAGTATCTACCGGAGTAGTCAGATGGCACATCACGATACTGATGTTCATGGTAAGCAGCAGCACCGTAGGAATCATCTCGAATTTCTTCTGTTTGTGGTTGTCCAAAATAACCAGCACTATGCAGGAAAGCACTCTGATGCCTAAAGTCGTCTGCCTCCACAGGATCATCATCGTAATACTGGGGTCGGTGAGAGTGACCCTGAAGGGCATGATCTCTACGCGGGCTGCTGAAATAGCCAACACTTTGAAGAGCAGCGCTCTGAGACCTGAGTCTCTCTGCCTCAGACACATCCTCCTGGTATGGCTCAGAACCCTGGGTATCAGTACAATCAGCCTCATCTTTGTCATATCCATCAAATAATCCTGCACTCTGCAGGAAAGCACTTTGGTATCTCAGGCTATCAGGGTCTGAAGGATCATCATCTTGGTGAGGTGGAGAATGATATCGATCGTCATCTTTATCGCCTTCATTGATAGTCTGACCGATGAAATTAGCACTTTGTAAAAATGCATTTTCGAACATCTGTTCTCCGTCATCAATTTGTTCTTCGGAATATCTTTGGACAGAATCAGTTTCATAGTCCTGCCTTTCTTCCTCTTCCTCAAACCCACCAAATAATCTAGCACTTTGCAGGAAAGCACTCTGATACCGCTGATCTTCTGGCTCAGTATACTCATTCTGGGGTGACTTGGACTGATGTGATTCTTCTAGTTCTTCTTTCTCTTTTGGAGCGAAGAACCCAGAACTTAGCAGAAAAGCACTCTGTGACCTCAAATTATTTGCCCACTCATCGTCATCATCCTCATCTATGAGAATATCTTTATCCATGGATTTTTCGTCTTCCTTTCTGACATAATTTTTTTCGAGAGGTTCTGGATCTGTTGTTGATGATCCACCAAGAAGCCGATCCATCAGATATATACCCGAGAACTGTTCGTCATCAGTTATTTCTGATCTGGTCACTTTTTTCGGAGTCTCATCCTGGTTTTGGGCTTCATCTGCAGCAGTTTCCTCCTCGACATAATCTGATGATTCACCCTGGTGTGGCAGATATACTAACGCTGCCTCCTCATTCTGTATGTATTCTTCCTGTATTTCTTCCGAATCATCCTTGCGCTGTTCAGAATCAGCAAGGTCAGAGCTTCCATGATCACTTCGAATCGAGTCATCATTTTCTCCCTTTCCGAATGAGTCTTCCTCCCGTATATCAGAGAGGTCGAGTGTGCCTTGGTTGGTTTGTGATACAGAGCGAGCATTCTGGACTTCTGCAACCGTAGCCTGAGTTTTGGACGAGGTGGAGGCTGGTGCGGGTTCTACAGACGGTTTAACTTCTCCCTCTGCTTGTTGTTTTGCAGACTTGTCATCATTGCTTTCTGTTGTCGCCTGATTATCAAGCCTTTCTGTGATGGCCAAGACCAGCGGACTCGGTCCACACTAAGGGAAAAGTGACACAAGTAAAATTTCAGAGAAGAGGTTACATTTCTATAGAGTCTACTCTGGCACATATATCCCATCATATTGAGTACATATATTGCTGTGTACATTTACTCTGTTTTTACAAACATTTATTGATTTCCATTAAGTCATTCGTTGATTTCCATTGATTCAATTTTGTAATTTCTTATCACAAGTTGCAAAGCGTGTAAAGAATACATATTTCTTGTTTTATATATGTTAATCTACATTATAATTGCAAAGATTGTCCATGGAATCCTTTACAATTGAATCAAGTTATATCTTAATTTTCTTCATAAAGTTTTATAAATTCTAACTAAGAATTAAACCTTTTAACTGAATATGACTTTTCAGGTGCAAATGGCAATCAGCTTATACCAAAAACAAACGAGCTTCGCGGATCTAATCAGGGATCTACTTTGCCGGAATGTTTGCAAACAGGATCAGGCTGCAGGGCTCTAGACAAGATGCCCGACTCAAGCAGTGCTAGACCAGAGGCTGACAAACCTATTTACACATCTACACTGCTGGTTTTATTTCATTAAGAGACCACAACCACCTTCTACAAGACACTCGTCCTTCTCAACACCATCAAGTACATGTAATCGCATCTATTCCCAGTCGACGACTGACATTTATTCGTGACCTAAAATTCACCGTTTGTCACATATTCATAACTAACAGATCAAGATTCCAAAAGCTTTGCCATTCAAGTAAATGCAGAGGTGCAAAGTAGAGCCTAAGAGCAGGTCTGTAAACACAGATATAAAACACTGCACATGCTGCATTACCATAGAAGCGCATGGGGAAATACAATATGACGTACTGAGGCAGAATCTCCTACATGTTTCCCATAAAGTAATTATTTGTTCTTGCCTACAGAACATTAAAACCACCGCTAACGTCGCGAAGATGTCAAAGACTGTCCTACTTTAATCTTCAAGTTTGTTTTAATTTGGAAATTACAATGTTCGATCTGATAAATCAGGATTTATTGTGTAGAGGCTAATTGGAATTATAATGATCATAGTTTATAATAATACCATCATTGAATCCGTTCATTACTGGGCTACCGGTGGGAGGCTAGTTTCGTTAGACGTTATGATTAAGACAGGGATGCAAGGCATGACTAGAAAAGAATGGAAATACAATCTAGAGGGAGATGTAACCGGAGAGGTTCGGGACTGGCTGTAAATCATGCACAGAGCTGCGAGATATGTGTATATAGATTAATTAATGAGACTTTTTAGCTCTCCAAAAATCAAAACATAGGGAAATTGCGGCGATTTCGCCATGACACGGAGCCGTTCCAGTTCAGTCGCGAGTGACCGACATGTAGATATTGCGGAAATTTGAGAACTATAAATGAAATTCTTGCAATTTGGACATTCGTAGTTTCTCAGAATACCTGCATCCCTAGTGACAACTCAATGAACTTGGCTACAAGTCCAACAGGAATACCTATGAAATAATATTGACCATGTGCGAAGTCGTTTGCTTCAGTAACTTCAGCAATGCCAGCACGATGTTTTTCCTATATTGTGTGAAAATTCTGTTTATTGATCCAATATTTCATCGTTAAAAACAATTCTATAGATCTTGGAGAAATGGAAGTCTTGAGGCATATTTCGGCCTGGGATGGTTGATGCCTCAAGGCATTATTCCTCCTTAAAGGGTTAAAGAATAATTGCACAAAGGACAGCCGTACAGATTTCTGTACCATTATAAGGAGTGTTGAGAGGCACCCCACCATGTTACGGCATTGTTCAAGCACCTAACAACCTTAAACCCGCTAAAATGAGGTAATAAAGATACAGGTTGAGGGCGGCCATGCAGACTGGGGTGACACCTGGCGGTATATTACATCTGTAGTAAGTTGGCGATCATAAAATCAAACTTCTCTTACTGCCCATACAAATTTGACGAACAAAAAACATCAATTAGAAATCCTTATCTTTGTCGAGGTTTCAAATGGAGGAGGATCCTTTTAAAGCCATATGGAATGTGAAGTTATTTATATTTGAAATGAGGGTTGTATTATGAAGATGAATTCATATGCAATAAGAATATTGCTCTCTTTGGCGGCCGTTTCAGTTCTCTGAGTGCATTTTCCGTCTGAGGCGATGGAAGTGTGACTAAACACGAAATTAAACTGGAGACAATCCCCGAATCATATTTGTATACTGGACATCTCTACAAATATTGGGCCTGTTGAATGCAGTGAGATCATTTACACATAAAGAGTTCTCTCGCCAATTTACCACAGAAGTAGTATGAGGGGGCTCGTGGAGGTGGGCAGAGTTACTCAGGCGTGACAGTATTGGCCCGCTGTGCGCGGTGACGCGTGACGATGTACCTTGGGAGCTCCAGGTGCGCCCTTCCTCCGCCGTGGAGGAGGCCTGGGGGGCAGCTTGGGAGGTGGGGGCCGTTGTGGCTTCTGTGAGGGGTGTACAGCCCAAAGTGGATTAAGAACATTATGAGTAGTATATGGGGAGGGAAATTTGACACGGGGTTCCTGGACACAGAATGTTCAATGCGCCTACACGGGTAAAACCTGTCAAAGCTCTTTAAACACAATATTATACAGGTAAGTATGTATATAATATCATTATGAACCTTTCCCACACACTCGTTAATCATCATAATCTTGACAGACCGGGGGAATGGATTAGATGATTAATACTTTAGCGTTGATCGGATGCCGTGAAGCGATAAGGGTGTTGTTAGAGGTGTTGATGAGAGTGTTGATGGAGGTGTTGGTGAGAGCATTAATGGAGGTGTTGATGAGAGCATTAATGGAGGTGTTGGTGAGAGCATTAATGGAGGTGTTGTTGAAGGTGTTGATGGAGGAGTTGATGAGAGTGTTAATGGAGGTGTTGGTGAGAGCATTAATGGAGGAGTTGATGAGGGTGTTGATGGAGGTGTTGTTGAAGGTATTGATAGAAGTGTTGATGAGAGTGTTGATGAGAGTGTTGATGAGGGTGTTGATGGAGGTGTTGGTGAGAGCATTAATGGAGGTGTTGGTGAGAGCATTAATGGAGGTGTTGTTGAAGGTGTTGATGGAGGAGTTGATGAGGGTGTTAATGGAGGTACTGATGAGAGTGTTGATGCAGGTGTTGGTGAGAGCATTAATGGAGGAGCTGATGAGGGTGTTGATGGAGGAGTTGATGAGAGTGTTGATGGAGGTGTTGGTGAGAGCATTAATGGAGGAGCTGATGAGGGTGTTGCTGGAGACGTTGATGGAGGTGTTGTTGAAGGTGTTGATGGAGGAGTTGATGAGGGTGTTGATAGAAGTGTTGATGAGAGTTTTGATGAGGGTATTGATGGAAATGTTGATGAGGTTATTGATAGAGGAGTTGATGAGGGTGTTGATGGAGGCAATGATGAAGTTATAGAGGGAGGAGTTGATGAGGTTATTGATAGAAGTGATGATGAGAGCATTAATGGAGGTGTTGATGAGGGTGTTGATGGAGGTATTGATGAGGGTGTTAATGGAGGTATTGATGAGAGTGTTAATGGAGGTATTGATGAGAGCATTAATGGAGGTGTTGATGAGGGTGTTGTTAGAGGTGTTGATGAGAGTGTTGATGGAGGTGTTAATGAGGGTGTTAATGGAGGTATTGATGAGAGTGTTAATGGAGGTATTGATAGAAGTGCTGATAAGGGTGTTGATGAGAGTGTTGATGAGAGTGTTGATGAGAGTGTTGATGAGGGTGTTGATGGAGGTGTTGATGAGGGTGTTGATGGAGGTGTTGATGGGGAGGGTAGCATTATTGTCTGGTCTGGTTAGGATTGTGAGTTTAATAACTCCAATATAAATCAAGAGTAGTTATCTGAGGCGCTCAGTCAACCCAGAGGAGATTTAATAAATGTTGGCTCCCGACTATATAACTTAAGCTAACATTATCGGTACATTATAAAACCACCGCAATTGGTTAGTAATGCATAAATATTCAGGGAGAAAATACTGAAAATTGTCTCTGATATGGAAAATGAATTATGTATCAATGTTGAACATAGTATTCAAAGAGAGCTAAAAAGCGTGAGGACTTTCTAGATAAACAGGGATAACCCCGCAGCAATAATGTTCTGTCACAAGATAGGAAGTCCTTCACCTCTGCACACACACAAAAATATTTCTTTACATAGAAACACATTCATAAAAAGAGAAAATACGATATGACCGAGAAAAATCTAGAAAATTCTTGCATACTGAGCATGGTGTATTGTAAAACAAGTAAATGGAAACAAATCAGTCAAATGTTATCTGAGCTGAACATTAAACACAGAAATCGGACAGTGCCTGGGTTTTCTAAACGGGGCATAGCTCATAGGCCGAGTCTAGGCTCGTGTCAGCCGCAGACACGGCCTAACGACTCTGAAACAGCCAAGGCCCTGGCTGCTGTCACGTGGGGTGAGCGATAATTGGGCCGCTGGTCTGGGCTGTCTCCCTGTCATCAGTCGGCCTGTCAGGGCGGGCCGCAGTGCAGCGGGCAGCCTGTCGGCGATGTTCATTTCGCAGTAATACACGACGCGACATGGTCCTGTTAGCACGGGGCCTGTGTCACACGTGGCCCTCCCGCCACACCCGCCTTAAGGGCCTTTAAACACCCCAGAGGTGCAAACGACCCTGGAGGGAAGGGCCATTGACTGACACCCCGGGGAGGTAATGCCTGGACTGGCGAAAATGAAGAGATGTTGGTGTGGTGTGTAGTGTGGCGGAGTCTTGGTATTTGTGGGACTTGTTGTGGTGCCAGTGGTGGAAGTATTTTTATCATTATCATCATATATTTACAGTACAAAAGAATACATTTAAGCAGGGTGTACTCTTAGGTAGACCCTGACTTTGTATTTACACACATAATATATCACAGTAAGCAGGACAATACAAAGCTATTGGTAGAGATTGGAAATTAAACGATCAAATGTTTCGCAGAAAATATTGACAATGTTTCATTCTTAAACTATGTTTGGGTAGTTTAACGTCCAATATGTTAGGTGGAGATCTTACCTTTACACATTTGCCGAGGTGACAATTCTTTTAGTTCCCACACCACATAGACATGGTATGCGAAGGATTGGACTTAAATATAGCAGTAAGTCTACCACTGCTGGGGTTCAAGGAGAAACGTGGATAGAGTGCGACCCAAACCCATACAGTCCTAGGGGTTATAAGTGCCTTAACCACTGAGCCAACTCCCCACCCCCACCGCTGCCTTGTTTATCAATTATGATATGTTCACAACACGAGGTATGTGATGAATATACTAGTGATAATGGCGTTCATGGTGCA
This sequence comes from Alentia gelatinosa, assembly GCA_950022655.1. Classification (NCBI taxonomy): domain Eukaryota; kingdom Metazoa; phylum Annelida; class Polychaeta; order Phyllodocida; family Polynoidae; genus Alentia; species Alentia gelatinosa. Next base: position 17,809,085 of record OX465585.1, on the reverse strand, counting down.
TGTATTTAGCGGTGGTGGTGGTTTGTAATTTACAGGGATATCTAGAGTCATGACTGGGTTTTGGAATGGGGCTGAGGTGTGTGTGCAGGATTTAACCACTGTTTATTGGCATGTATGAGGCCGCATTTAATCTCTATTTGTTTTACACAAGAAAAAATTACTTTATTAACGGAAAATGAGTACAAGGATTTCTTTGGAAAATCTAATGGTGGTAATAGGGGTAGTAGTGTATGACTCTGGCAGGGGTAACGATGATGAACGGTGGGAGTGAGGAAGGGACAAGGAGCTAGTTGACGTAAGATCTACAACATAGCTTCCTCATTCAATTTGGGTATATAACTTCTGTCACGGACTGGATAAGTTTTACCCATTTACAGATACTATCTTAAATATAAGAATGATATTTGCGAATTCTGATGCAGCAGAAATAAGATGATGATCTGTATTCCTAAGGCAAATAGTATGTTCTACAGCAAAGTGTTTCAGACCGAGACTCAGCACAACAAACGGAAAGATAGGATTACTCCAAAAAGAAAATATTTGCAACTGTGTGAACATATAATACACGAAACATTTTCAGATAATCATCAAAGTGAATATCAGATACAGTGCAACCTGCTGACAAAACGGTATGTGGTTTACAGCAAGTAAAATTGAAAAGTTTTATTTGATTAAATAAATTTGTATTTGATCATAAGGATATATGACATCCATTCAGAAACTAAGACTGAGTATAATTATAAATCTCACGATTATTGCATATCTTTAGATAGGTGAATATTATTTATCCTGTTAATGTGAACTTGTTCAATTGAACCATCTGTTTTGGGTAAAATATTACTACTCATGCATTTACAAGCTTGAAGGCACTTATTTCAGTCAAAGCTATACATATGGTATAAATCTTCAGTAGCATGTATTTTTATAAGGTGTGCTTATCATGTCTCTGCTTTAGTACTTAGCTCTCACATCTAGTAAGAGTCATGAGCATACTTAGAACCATGCACTCGCTGTACCTTGCTCTCCGAATGACAACGTCTATATACACTGGCCTACAAGAGTAATGGTTCGTCATTGTTTTAATGTCCTTATTTAGGTTATCCTATAATGATTTTCCTGTCATAGAATGATTAAGGGCTCTTTTTCGTGGCCACATTCTACATGTCAGATGTGTGAAAGGTGGCGTTTAGGTTTGCTTCAAAACCATAAGAAAATTATGTTGTTATCTAACAATGAAAGATCTTGGGAGCACGAGGAAAGTTAGAAACATAATCTACATATTACTCAGATAAGAATCACATTCCGAAGGGTAAAAAGTATTTGTACAATTCACTATGTTATATATAGAACCACTGGAATCAATCGGAGTTTCAGAGAATTTTTCTTTCATAATTTGTGTAAATTTTGTTTGCTTTTTTTTTCTTTTCCAAAATTCAATTACTCTTTCGTAATAGCCTCTGGATACTTTAGGTTACATATATGGACTCATCAATATTGAGAAAATCATTCTTAGTGATCATTAAGCATTTATTCGCATAATATAAATTCTACTGTCATTGTATTTCATTTGCAAACGAGCCAACCATTACTTTCACGCATTATCAGAATATTTAACCATGAGAGCTATACAAATTCAAACCGACTATTATGAGTAACAGTTACTTTATATTTCATAAGGTCAACCTCTTTCAATACCTCCAGGTAAACCTCAGTGACTTTACATCATGAAATAACTCAGTGTTCAGATACTCACCGATCCTTTACGACGTGATCTTGGCGACGGAAGCGGCGACGATCGCGGCGACGGGGTCGGCGACAGCGACGGGCTTGGGGACGCGCGGTCCTTGTCACTTCCGGCGTCACTTCCGGTGGCCCATGAGCTGCGCAAGGCGGATGCGCCGTGAATCCCAAAGAACCCAGACTTCTGGATCTTTGCACTGTATGAACCCACCCTCTTAAACGGCTGGTTACCATTGACTAGAAACAAGGAATATGAAAGAAGTATATACAAATGAATTAGATCTTGCAGAAGATAATTCTTCGAGTGCAATAAAATAGAAAGAATCAATCTTTGTTCATATTTGCAGATTGAGAAATGAATATTCTTATTGAACCTTGGTGTTTAATTGGAGTGGCCGTGAACCAACTAGAAAAATATAATTTCATATCTATTCGTTCTAAAACTGTATACATATACTGCCTATGAATATAAAGTGTTCGTATATGTTCCAGTGCCTGAATAATTATATATTTTACGCCTGAGCACATTGTTCTTATATTTACTAACCTCTTCTCCCTATATCATAAAAATCATGTACGATCTATTTTCCCGTTTGCTGGTAGACAGACCAGCTGTGTGTGCCTAAATTAGACTTCGAATAGTAACTAAAGGTAAATTCTTATAAATTCAAAATATTTCAAGGTGTATGATAAAGGGAAAACAGACCAGGCGTTTTAACTTTGAATTGTTACTCACTCACGGACCAGAAAACACGCTCATCGGGCAAGTGTTTGCCGGTCTATGAGTTGTTGGTGACAAATCACAGATTAAACGACCAGTCAGTTTTCCAACTTTATCACAAGCTGCAGTTGGTTTTAAATAGATTACAATAAAGTTGATAACATACCTATCACGCTGCTGGGTCGTCTGGCCTGCAAAATCTCTGAAATAAAATCAGGATATGGTAATTTAGTTTAATATGATGGGAATGCAAAACACGGTCAAGAGATTCTCGAGACTATTAATTTAAACCAATATATTACTAATAAAGCTATGGATACTAAGCATGTAAAAGATAACTACATGAACGAAAATGACATTTAAAGGAAACTTAACCATGAGTTTCGAACAATCGATATTCACTGTGAGGGTTCAGTGCCTTCAAATTAATATAGTTAGCAGAAACTCTTTGTATGATGCCGTTTAAGACAGGAACACAAAGGTACTATTTCATAAACACAAGACGGCACCCTGAGTAATGACACTTTTACCACCGCACCGGGAATACGCATGCCACGCCCTACATGTTCAACACACCGGTAATCAAGAACAACAGCCCGTCACACACACACAGGTAGGCACATGCCTGACCACACACACCCCCTACTCACACGGGAGTGTCACCCCTTCACATAACAGCCTGGAGACCAACACAGGGGGTGATTATGTCACCCGGGACAATGCCCTGGAGGGCCCTCGGGTCAGGGATATGGGACGGGGGGTCTCGGGGGTCACGGCATGGAGCAGGGGTCACCTGCGGTGCAGTGGGGCGTGTCGCTGGTGGTGGGTGTATGTTTAGGGGCTAGCTCCATGCCGTGACGGCACGCCACCAACCCGCGACCAGATGGGAGACCAACAGCACCATGACGAGGATGATAAAAGATGATGATGGGGACTCCCACAGGTGTTCCCATGGCAACTTGTACACAAGCCTCGACCAGCTGTGGGGGATGCGACCGGAGGCGGAGGGTGGGAGGGGGGAGGGGAGGGAAGATACAGAGAGAGGGAGAGGAGAGAGGGAGAGGAGAGAGGAAGGGATTGGTAGGAGAGAGGGAGGCAAGGAGAAGAGCGGAGGGGAAGAGAGGGGAGAGAGGGAGAGTGGGAAGGAGAGGAGACAGGAGGAAGGGGGGGGGGGGGGGTAGGGTAGAGGGGGAGAGATACTCATCCTGAGGAGGGACATAACGGGAACGCTCATTGTCGACAACACTAAGGGGTACAACTGGAGGGAGGGCGGGAAGAACTTCGAGCTTAAACGTAGGTTGATGGAACAGGATAATTTCTCATAAAATGAATGATGGAGTTTTATACTGTAGCATGACCCGGAATCATATCATCCCTTTTCAATCTTTTTTTACAGTTGCATAGGAGCTGGACTTGTAGAAATGCATGAAATCAACCAGGGGTGCATACAACAGAACCTGTGAACACCATGCTTTCTGAGCGGTCTCAGGAACAGGACATCTCTAAAGGGTTGTATGTTTTTTAGTCCTACGCCGTAGCAATCGCCAAGATCATATCACGGCAAGATCAAAGCTATGAGATGGAAATTGCAGACAAGCCGCATAGCACAGCGCCATGGAAAGACCTCCAGGCCCGTCCCCGGAATACGCAGACATGCATATGTCCCACCGACTGCCATGATGCCCCCTCCCGATCATCAAAATCTCTGTAGGCAATTACCACAATTAAGGCTTGATTTAATTCGACCGAATTCGGTGCCGATCACAACGGTAGCCCTAACCGGAGGGTTGCCTTAGCCCTGATCTGAATAGGGACGAAACATATTCCGAGCAGGACGGGACATAATTCAGGTAAATTCAATCAAGCCTGTATCTACATAACTGTGGCATATGTTTTACCAATATTTACATGCACAACACCACTGATGAATCTGACCGTTCGGAATCCATCACCGTCTTTACTAAACACAAGTCCAGTGCACAGATCTCCACAATGACCAGAGGAACAACAGAAGAGGAAAAACACAAAAACCTTAAATCAAACGACCACTTTTCTACCACCACCAGCACGAGTGAGCTAATTACACGTATTTATAACACTGTAATTAGGCACACTGACACGCACAGGTACCCGTCACACCCACGTCCCCTATGACCACGTGACTATGCCCAGGAGGAGAAAGGGATTGAGGGTACGGCTGTGTACTCACCCTGGAGACGGTTAGACTCTGTCCCCGAATGGCGTCACATGTGGTGACGGTTCTGGGATGGGGACACATCCATGATAACTGACTCTTACGTTGCCAAGAATGTAGATCCCTCCCATGGTTGATTGTTGATGGGTGTTGTGTGCATTATGGTTACATCTATTTTCCATAGTTGTGATTTTCTTAAACCTTTTGCTTTGTGTGTAGTTATGGTTTGAGGTATACCACACTATACTGAAATAACTGTCATTTATTTCTTTAGATAATTGGTTTAAAGAACATTTCAATCTCAATGTGTATCCAGTAAAATTTTTTTTTTTTCAATTGTTCCAGATTACATTGTACTTTCATTTTTCCATTTGAAACCAGAAATAAAATGTATCATATATTGTTTTATTGGATGCGAACCTCAGGGCAACCATGGAAGAATAACGTATACATAACCATCCCAATGCTGAACATCGCCTATTTAGAGTGACCATAAAAGTTGCCATTCGTACAATGTGAACAGCTATCTGGTAGTAGGATACAGTGGATTATGTTAACCAACAAACACCAACACAGTGTGTTGTTTGAAGCCCTACTCATCTAATCTTTGCGGATTTGATTTGAACCATGACGGGATTGAATCAGAAGGCGATGTGAAATGGGGTGACTGATTACAAGGCTTTGTTCCCCATTACAAGACTGGCATTTTGTGGGGACATCAGACAGACTTCAGATGACACGCTTCACCCCTGTCGCGACCCGCCGGCCTGTGTGCCCGCCCCGGCCGAGGTCTTTATTTCATTTTTACGGTCTTTATGACGTTTCCGGGGGCCGGGATCACAGCAGGCGGTAACGAGATTACGTGGGCATTTCTCGCGCCATCTCGCGTGATCTCGCGCTATCTCGTGTAACCCCGACCCCCGCCGCCTCCGATGACCGCAGCGCGCGTCACGGCGCGACGCAGAACAGGTGTCGCGGGGTCGGCCGACGAGCCCGGGCGGTCGCCACCAGGGGGGGCTGCGGGGGCAGGCGACCGTCGGGTGGTCAGCGGGGGCGCGCGACTTCCGGGCCTACCTGCGCGCGCATCGATTAGCCCTAAATGACGTGATTCGATTTCCGGTGATCGATGGTGCCACCGGAAGTGGGCAATTAGGCGACGGTGGCGTCCCTTGGTGGCGGGGGGAAGATTTATACCCTGACAGGCCGGCCGCCAGGGGGTGTTAATAGAGGCCGGGCGTCCGTGATGGAGGGGCGCTAAGGGGGGAGGGGGAGGGCCCCGCCCGGGCGCCGCGCCCGCCCTGCGCCCTACACCACTCATATGCTTATTGGATTTGCCCGCCCGCCTCCTTCCACCCCAATCGGCCGCTAATCCACTTGGAGGGCGCGATCCTAAATTATGACGGGCGGCGCCCCTCTCCCCGCCGACTACCCCCGGCGGGCAGTGGGCCGGGCAGCGGGCGGCCGGGGAAAAAACATGATTACGCCGGTGAGGAAATGCGATTGGCGGGCGGGGGACACGGGTAGCGTCCCGCTCTACACGTGTCAGAGCGGGCAGCGCGCCGCCCCGCCAAGTCGCCCCGACACGTGTCCCCCTGATCCGGTTAGCGCCTAATGGATGCCTACCCACTTCCGGCCCGGCCTCTCATACGTCTTCACCGCCGGCCGCTACGCACCAGAGGGCGCTACCTGCACAGAAAACGGTTCATACCCCACGCACCTTCCCGTACCACACTCAACTCCCCGCACACACCTCACACTCCCCCGGCGAACTGGTCCTGTGAGTTTCTGACGGGATGTGATGGTGGCGGCGGCGGCGGCTGTGGTGCTGCCCCGGTGTGGGGAGGTCATCGGAGGGCAGAGATGGTGGAGGGAGTGGAGGGCGGAGTAAAGGTGGAGTAGGACTGGCAGTATAGTCAGGGAATTAAGAATAGGAGCTTGGGGATGTTAACAGGTAATGCAGGCAGTTCTAGCAATGATCACGTCGTAGCTGGCATCTCTCAGGTGGGTGTGTATGATAACGCTGATTATATGACCTCTGTGCTCATGGCGATAGAGGAAAGGGGAAGCCGACATGAAATGAGTTTGTGAATAGTTGCTGGAGCACTTGACGACGATGGTAATGAAAGGTTTACAGAGGTAAAGTATGGTCTTAATAGATTTCCTGTACTTGATGGTTTTCGTAAGCGAAAGTATATGACAGTGCGATGTTGAATGAGATGCGGTGGGGTGAGTGAGCAGATAAGTCAAATAAGAGCAGAAAATATACACAGGATGCTAGTCATGGTCAGAAAAACAATCATTAATAAAATTTAGAGGGAAAAAATGACTCGTCAGTTCTGGAACTGGAAAGTAAACATGCGTAGAGTTGTGGATTCTTCTCTATCACCTTACTGCAAGTACCTTTGCGGGGAAAAGACCACATCCAGTATGGCTCAAAACACATATACATGTACCGTAAATACAATAAAGGTGAACGGGGCGTATCTGATCTCACGTCTGTCTCCCACCACTTGCGACCAAAAAAATTTTTTCCCCGAACTATGGAGCTAATACTCTAATGGAACGCCGAAAAAATTACACCAAACATATAATGTACCGCCCACTGCTCGAAAGTAGAATACTGGGTAGCAGAGCAGAGCCCCTAGCGGCAGGCGGGGCAGCAGCTCGGTAGTGCCCGGTGGTCGCCGTGTGAGGGAGAGACGCCACACTGACGCAGGCGTACCTAATTCCGTATACTGCTTACGGGCCGGGGCACCGGAACATGTATATCGCGATAGACAGTTACGCCTTTTAGGTGAACGACGGTTCTGATGGGTATCTGATATCTACTGCCAAAATATGCTCTAGCTAGATATATAGTGTGTGTGTTGACGTGGCGTAACGATTTGAGAAGTCCAGCTGTCCACCTACCATGGACTCTATCGAATCGGTTGGAACCGAAAAAATTACATCACTATCTAGATATGTAGAGTTGTATTAGGAGAAATCGGTTCTATGAGCTTTCACATGAGACTTGGATGACAAGAAAGTTGTGTAGCTCAGTAAAATGGTGACCTACGACCCGTCATCAAACCGCGCATCAAACACCGTACACTGTCCTACTACTAACCCCAGCCTTCCCCTCTAATTAGAGACATGTTTTCTTCACTTCAGAAGTTCTCAATCATGGAGACGGAAGCCTGAGGGTAAAATCATTTAAATTTCCAGCATAACTCAGGGAGATAAAAACATAATAAGGACGTTCCGTCGCCCCGATTGCATGACAGACACGATCTAATAGCAAAGCCAGAGAGGGAATCGTTAAAACTTTAAAGCAAACACAATCAGCCAAGTGTGGGGCGGGTGTGGATATGTAGCTGGTTGCCGGAGGTGGTTGGCGGAAGTGTCATGGTAATCTCCAATCACAGGCGCCAACAATGGCGAGAGCGCGATAATAGGAGATTCTAGCAGATTTGACAAAGTAAATAACGAAGTTAACTATGAAGAGAACGCTCAATACTACATACAGGGATATATTTAACAACCTAAACGTATAAGACTAAGACCAGAGAAATAACCTTTAAGAAGCGTATTTTATACGTCAAGTAGTCAGTCAAGTTATATTCCCTCAGATCCCGAGCCATAGTATTTTGACCCCAGCAATATTTTCATGGCGACTGGTAGCCATACCTAATGTAACAATAATCAAATTGATGACACGGTATAGACCTTCACATACTCCACCAAGAAAGGAAATAAAACCTATTAAGTGACTTTCCAGAAAATAATTGTGACCCCATATCCCAAAGGCATAGATGGTTTGTTCGTGCTTCAAAGGAAAACTTATTATCAATCACCAAGAAGGGAAGGACAAATACCAAGCAATGAAATGTATGCAAAATCTCAAACCATTATACAAATCGTTAAGAACATCAGACCAAATTTTGGTGAATAAAACTGTATCGATTCTTCATGCTATCATAAATTGAATAACTATACTGTACACCTATAGCAACTATTGTAGTAAAGCGTTTATATTTAATTCTAGATGCTCTATATTTAGAACTACACGTATGTAAATGAGTTAGATATTTGAGAAAATCTTCGTTAAAACACATCTATGTTTCCCTTCTGGTTATTCTATACTTGCTTTTCACGCTTTTTGAAGCAACATTAATGTAGTGTAACTAATATCGAAAATTCCGTGGACAACTGGAGTTGCAGAGAAAATAAAATGCATACGTCTACTGGCAAATAGTGCCCCTGTCTGGTATAGACCCAACGATGATCCATACACGATGAAACACAAAGGATGTTCAGTGGGAAGGACGTGAAATATAACCCGAATGTGTAGAGGACTTAGCTATGTGTGTTAATAATCTCTTCTACTTGAAGAAACACACGCAGTGTTAGTGCTAATTCACATGTCTTTGCAGACCACAAGGTGACAGAAGTGACTCACTCTGTGCAGAATGCCCTAGCCATGTCTAAAGTTTACCTGTTGCCATCACTGAAATTTATCAAAGACACGTTAGATAGGATACACTGAAAAGGTGTGTATTTGATACTCTCCGCTCTGACTTCAAACAACACGGTAAACTATATGATAGATCACCGCCTTGTTTGAAACCACATTCATTCTAAATTCACTCTACTCTTTCTTTCATGAATCAGTGTTTTTGGAGTGAACTAAACCAAGTGAAAAAAAGAAGTAATATCTCATTGAACACTAACATATTTTATTTTATTACTTTTTCATTTTGTAAAATATTTATTTGAGCACTATCATTTTAGATAGATAGGTAAACAAAGTGCCGCATAATGATGGGTGACTAGACTTACCTGTGATGTCTAATTGACCATAATATGTTATTATATTGTCAAACTGGGAGCACCCTTGTACTTATGAAACATAATTACATAAACCGGCAATGACTTCTTATATCGAAATCTTAAATGATTTCACGAGAGAAATAGACCGTAAAGGGTCAGTATAATAACTTAAAAATGATTAAATAAATATGGGTGTACAATGCTGCAGCATTTCAAGCATAATATAAATAGCTTAACTTTACATCAACAAAGTATAGTTTATACGTAAGTAGAAATAAATAATAAATATTATCAGATACAAACTAAAACATAAACAATACGTAATAGGTAACAATACCTGTGCGCACCTTATCTATAGCATAACTTGTACAAACGAATAAAAATGACTTATCAAATCAGCAAATTAGCAAATCTATGTCAATTATTAATTATATTTCATGACTTAAAAACAACAATTGTATGGTCCGGAGAGTGTATATTCAAGCAGACTGATACTGGTATCTTTCGAGAAATTTGTTTTCTTATTTTAAGTATATTTCTAATCATTCAATTTTAAATTTTGTATACATGTATATGAATCTCTTGCATGCTAAAGTGTTGAATATCTTATATAACTTAGTTCTAGTTCTTATCCATTATCAATGTAGTTTTCTAAACAAAATGAACTAATTCCTCATCTATCTGTTTATTCTATACTCTCTCCGAATGTTATTCATCTGTTGTTCAACGTGTGTTTTATTAATCCAGGCTCAGACTTAACCCTTATATGACTAGCGAAGCAGGAATGAGTAACATTAATAGATGGATTAGTTAGTTACAGTCCACTGTGGGATTAGACAGGTGAGGTATGTATGTACATGATGCTTAACTCTCGTGTGTGTTAGTTTCAGGTTGTTTTAATTCTTTAAATAGTTTGTGTTAATAGGAGGCAAGCATTGAGGTTTCAATAGTTCCAATTTCTAGTTTTTTTTGGTGTAAAATGATGATGTAGGAACAGTCAGCCAGTGAAGATAAGACGGTTGCCCCCGCTTCTTTTTGTCGATATGTAAAATCCACCTTGTGGAATGAGGTACTCCACTAGTGATCCCACCTTATGACAGGCCCATGGGTGTACTATGGTCTAACTGGTGTTCAATATTATGTCTACCCATGTTCGCTACCAGTGATATTAACATAGGGTAATACGTATACTAAGTTTATTTTGGTTCTCCACCAGTGATATCAACCTTATGACAGGCAAATGAATGTACTGATGTTAATCTGAGATCTCCACCAATGATATTAATGCATGCATTGAGGTTGACTTGGGTTCTCCCCAAGTGATTTTAACCTTGTGACAGGCTGATACATGTATTGAGGTCTACCTAAGTTCTCCACCAGTGATATTAACCCTGTGATGGGCTAATGAGTATGGTGACCATTGGCAGCTTCGACAACGCACTGCTTACTCTAAACAAGAATATTCATGAGATTTTCCAGGTAACCCTGATGGATAATTAATAATTTGAATGGCACAGCAGATAATCTAGACCAAAAGAATTAAATGTAGGTACAATCAAATCTGATTGACTTTAAATTCTAAGCAGCCCCAGTGGAACATTGAAACCTCAAGCCTCGATACTTAGTGCTTACTACCTATACTAGGCCTACAAGCAGTGGGGGCGCTCTACCCTCACCTGACTCCTCCTGCTCAGGCCTCGGAGGAGGAGGTGGGGTCGTCACCCTCCAGAGACAGGTGGGTGATGACGAGCGCCCCCTTGTGTGAGACAGCGGGATGACAAACGGTGATAAAGTCCAGCTCGGAGGAGGTAGAGCCACGCTTACGGTGAGTGCGGGAGGAGGCCGAGTTTCGGAGGTACTGCTTGGGCTTCTTCCCGCTGTAGTCCCGCAGGTTAGAGTCAGCATCTAAATGAAGAGATATGAGAAATGAAGAGATATGAGGGTCTTTTAAATGATCCATGAGGGTCTTTTAAATGATCCCACACGAACATGTATGATGATTTGTGGTGGAATATACCTGAATTATCTCTAAATTTGATATATATTATGACTTTACTTTAGTTTTTACATATTTATATCAGGCAGCGTACTGTCATGGAGAATTATTGGCTTCTAGCAAAATAAATATATAATTATCAGCCTCTTTGTATTTTCTGAATATTCCGTGTTCAGTTCTTAGACCCGACAGTTATCGTCCCGGAAATAACCATCTGAATTTCTAGCCAATTCTAAATATTCATTTAATTCGAATAAATTCGAAATGTAGTGTTTATTTCTTGTGCCAAATGAAATACACGATAAACATGCTGTGCACAGAAAAGCTATGATATTCTTCTGGCAATGCGAAGAGATATATACACCTATTTTCATTGAGATATGGTTGTGGTATGTAGACATAATTGGTAAGCTTTCACTAAATAAATCGGCACATGGTAGCATACTGAGCATACAAATTCGTTTTGCTTTCTTTTATATACACATATACTCACTATATCCGTGTACGAGGAGTTCAATTATGTCTTCGAATCCATGCATAGCCGCCATATGTAATGGAGTATAGCCCTGATAAATAGACAAGAAAAGTTACATTTATAGATTTTTACATTTCTATAAAATCAATTGATAAATATGAATCAACACCTGTCTTGTAAGTACTATTTCAGTCAAAACAAAGGTTCCTAGTGTTATATTTCCCTTGGTATTTTACCTCATAGACTTATCATTGTAAATTCGTACTCAACGCCCATGAACTATTACAGGCTAAATAAACAAATGAAAATAAAAAGAATTGTTTAACAAACATTCGATGGGTAATGCCCTCACAAACATCAGACAAAAGGTCAGTGATAAGGGTGAGATACAATCTGAACTGCACCAAATTTGTAACCATCTTGGTTTGCTACTTAATCTCACTCGGCTTTATCTCATGGCATATTTTCAGTGGCTACAGATCTCGATGCAGTTCCTTCTTAGTCTAGCGGAAAGAATGTCATAGATGTGAGGTCAGAAGAGCTGTATTTTTCTTTCAATGATCATTGCTCTCTTTATTTCTTGTGATGTGCCTATACATTAATATTCATCCTCCTATGCGCTATTTCATTTATGCAAAACACAGGTTTAGTCTAGTTTATGGTGTCCGTAGGAAGAGATCCCTCTACCAGGGAAGGTCAGAGAAGTAAACATATTTCTATATGGATGTTCTTTGCCTCACACCCTCCCCTCTTTAAAAATACCCCCTCCCCCCCTCCACAACAACACCCAAACACCCGTTCAGATATACCAACATGGCGGGATACTGAACCACATCTCGTAGAGTCTAATAATACACAGACAGGATAGCGAGTCTGATTTAGACTAATCTGAGCGGACGGAAACAAATTGATCGGGAATGTGTTGAAGCTGAGATAAAGCCGGCGGAGCGGGGGCAGGAGGCGGGCGGGCGCGCGGGCCCGTGCCAATTAATCCCATTTGATGGTGTTCGGACCAACTTTAGACAAGGCAACGAGCCCCGCTGGTGATGTTACATTAATAGACGGCCGTTTACATGCCGGCCACGCCCTGCCCACACTCCGAGCAGATGTGAGCAGCTTCCCAGTCACTCCCGGGAACCGCGAGGCAACCAGCCACCGGATTTCCCCTTGTTCCTCATCGTGTTAACCCTGTACAGCGGTGTTCCTTCAACGATGTGTTATCCAACACTTTATGTCCTTTCTCAGAGGTGTTATTCAACACTTTCTGGCGGTGTTGTTTTGATCTGTTATCTAAAAGTGTTATCTAACAAGGACGGATAATGCCTTCAGACACCAACCTGCCCAGGCTGAATAATGCCTCAAGGCATCATTTCTTTAACCTATGAAATTCTTTTTGACAAGGAAATGATTTATCTATATATATAAAATCTTCAGAGAACGTATGTATAGCATTATATATTATGTCATTAAGCAAAGAGAAGCAAAATCTTATTGATGACCGATCATCACATGATAGAACAATCAAGTTACGACTTCCTTTACAATGTGTTCGTCCCCTAGAGGTACACATTAACACTAGCACCCGTCCTTAAGGGAACAGCTCTGACGCAGGTGACCGTCTTTTAAAGGTTAACACCTTATAGCAGTGTCCCTTCTTTGATTTGTTAATTAACTCAGAGCGACGTCAGTTGAGGTCAGGAAAAACAAAGGGAATATTTTCCATTTGGAATTTACTGCCTCATGCAAATAAAGAAAACATGGAAAACATCGAATTTGGCAATGAAATTAGGCTTGGTTCGGTGGGGAGCCACTGTTTATTGGTGTGAATGAGGCCCAATCTATTCTCTCTTTGTTTTACACAAGAAAAAAACAATTTATAAACCGAAAATGAAAACAAGGATTTCCTTGGAAAAGCGTGTCACACTGTATATTGGTATCCCTTTTTTGATGTGTTATTTAGCACTTTATAGGGGGTCCCTTCTTTGATGTGTTATTTAACTTTCTATAGCCTTCTCAGATGTGTAATTTGAACCTTTATAGAAGTGTCCCATCTCGAATATTATTTAATCTTTTATAGTAGTGTCCCTAGTTGGGCTGGTCAGGTTTTCCTTGTAAGAACATGGTGTTAGATATGGCTCAGATGGGAACAAGACATGCACTGGCTCTGGTAATCCACTTATAACAGGCATTTGGTTGTTTCGTGTGGGGATGTCATTGTTCATCTGACTCGTGACTGGAAAATAATTAAACATGGCTCGGATTTCATGTCTGCGTTTTACACTGCAACAAAAAGCTATAGTCATATCACAGCATGATTGAATCTATAACCTGAGGATGAGAGAGAACTAACATCATACAACGGAACGACCGGGACTCGAACCATGCACCTTGCAATCCACAGTTCAGTGCAATACCAACCACATGTCATGAAGTGGCCATCTATGGATGTACTCTGGTCCTACACCATTAAGCGCCAGATCCACTAAGGCGACCAAGCGAATGTGTCTGCGATCCATGCGACTGCGCGAATCCCCTGCGATAATATTCAATATATTGACTATTGTCGCAGGGCATTCACATGTCCATGCAAACGTCTGCGAACATCTGGGAACGTCTGCGACCCTGAATTCGCATGGAAAATCGCCTTAGTGGATCTGGCGCTTTACTCTACAGCAGGTACGTCTCATGCTGCGGCTGTATACTACAAACCTGTCTGTCGGACGAGGAAGGTAGATGGAGGAGAAGGCATGAAGCTCAGAGACTGGGGCTAGTCTGGTGCTGACCTAGTTGTATGTATACTATACGGGACAATAGTCATGAACGTATTAGGAAAAACCAGATACCATCAGCTGTGAGTTTGTTTGTTTGGGTAGTTTAAGGTCCAATTTGTTCAATTAGACTTACTCCGGGTTTGACCATAGCTATGAGATGACTGGAGGTAGAAATCTCACCCCATCACGTTTACCGAGGTGAGAGTTCTTTTGCTTCCCACACCTCATAGACATGGTATGAGAAGGATTGACCTTTGATATGGCAGCAAATCTACCACTACTGGGGGTGAAGGAGAAAAGTGGCTGCATTGGGACTGAGCTACTCATCTGATTCCTGTGAGCAGATCATGACTTACCCCCTACCACGGCCGTTCACCCGCCCCCCATCAACTACACCCTGACAGAGTAAGTGGGGAAGTTCAGTCTATTATTATATGTCTTTGGCAATATCTCCTAAACATACCGCCCGCTCATACCCATGTCATATCTACAGCCGTACTTGTTTGTTTGGGTAGCTTAACGTCCAATATGTTCTATCAGACTTAGTTTGGTTTTGATGGTGATCGAATATATGATATCAATTTACCGAAGCGAGAAATATTTTAGTTCGCACACCACGAAGACATGGTATGCGAACGATTGGTCTTTGATATAGCAGTAAATCTATCACTACTGGGGATGAAGAAGAAAGGTGGCTACAGTGCCACTCGAACCTACAATGTTCTACAACCTGGAAGTTACAAGTATAGTGTCTAAACCACTGAGCGAACTCTCCACCCCTTTCATGTACATGGCGTCCGGGGTATGTTATTACTTGATCAACATGGCTGCCGATAAGAGCTTGTCAGTACCGCATCGGAAAAACAAAAACGAACACATTCTCTAGTAAAAAACAATTAAATAATTCGTTTAGATAGAAGGGACAGACATTTTACAAATAAGACAAGTGAAGAAGATATAATCTCACAGTTTCAAGGTACATGAAAACAGGCATACTGTAACTGTATGTGAGCTCACGTACAGACACAGTAGCCGTGTTTCGATATAGTATGTCTCTCCTATCCTCCACATAGGACGGGGAGGGGCACTGAGAGGAGGGGTGCGAGCCCGCCTTCAACGAGTGATGGATCAGTGAGGGAACTGACCACTGCAGCCTACTTGGCATTCCCACACCACGCCCCCTCCTACCGTCCACGCCCCCAACCCTCACCCCCACCCCCCACCCCAACCACACGTCCCAGGCCCGACTCTTTCATTGCACCCCAAACAAATTGAGAACCGCGTCCCCAAATGCCTGTAAAGTGGGCCCCTGGCCTGTCGTTGGGCCCGTTCGGCCAATTTGAGGGCCAGATTTGGGGGGATTTTCAGGGGTATGGGTTGTGAAGGGGTCTGGGACTACTACGGCCCCTGTCACCAGGCGGTGGGTAGGGAGGGGTGGCGGGGTTGGGAGGTGCTGAGTTAGGAATCTTGGGTAGAATCACGGACCGATCAGAAAGTAAACATTGAACACTTCTTATTGTCAAAGCCGCCATAAAAGGTCCGCAGAGTGAATTCCGCATATGCGACTCACTGACTCGGTCTTGGAACGGAACTGCTCGAGTTTTCAATCCACCATCTGAGGTGTGACATCAATAAGTGGCGAAATGAACATAAATAAAAAGTAGTTATCAGCTTCACTGAAGTTGATGCCCAGGTGCTGACAAGGTCCCATGTCGTAGTTAGATTAAAAAAAATCGGAAATAAAGTCATGAGGTAAATAATATTGTGGAATTTCGATCATTAAAAATATAAATGTTAAAATTTCGGATGCCTAAATTAGGGACATCCGAAAAGTAGTATGCATTGAAGAGGGGTAAGGCGGGCATTTGGGAAATTTGCCGAATGCCTTTCTATAATCTCCTGCGTATAATATGGGGGTGTAGGGTAATCTCTGTCAGAGAGTGTCCGAGCTTTGTATACCTACCTGCATCTAAGTCATCCAATCATAATGGTTTACTATTATGAAACGATGACACGACGATACTGACAGACGTTCCTCTTCCTTAGGTGGGACGAGAGGGGTTGGAGTAAGTGTGTGTGCAAGATTTCACCAGTCCGTGGGTGTGGGTCAAATATCAGCGAGGTGAGGTGGTGGTGGTGGTGGTGGTGGTGTGTGTATGTGTGTGTGTGTGGGGGGGGGGGGGGGGGGGAGGGGGAGGCGTTGGGGTGGACGGCCATAGGAGGACTATACGGGGGGAGGGGGCGTGCGGAGGCTGTGGGAACAGTCATCAGTCATGCTCCCTTCCTACAGTCCACAACACACAGTCCCAGGACTTAATCACAAGCGTGCAGATTTGTTGATCGTTGCCGCCTTCAGCGCCAGGGGCTTGGAGAAGCCATTGACCGGGCCGGGGGCCGCGGGACTACCCCACCCCGCTCCCCTACCCACATCCGCCGCCCCCTCCCTCCAGGGCGAGCCGACACCTGTTTGTATGAGCCCTGCTGTCACCCCCTGACGTCCCCAGCAGCCCCTCCGTGTATGTTCACCCTGACAGGTGTACAAAGCCCCCCTGCCCACCCTGGAGGCTACGGCTAGAAAGAGGGGTATTATATGACCGCGCCCAGCTAAAAGCCCGAGCTTTGCTTTTCTTTGTTGATGCCACCATCAGGAGCTACTGTATCTATGGCGTTTGCCGACAGTATCCATCGCTACTTGAGACACCCCTAGAAGTCACGTGGATTGCCGGCTATTATTAGTTTATTTCTCGGCCATTGAAGGAGATGGTGGCTTCAGGGAGTGGGCGATGGAGGGGGGGGGGGGGGGGCTCCTTAGCAAGGACGCTCTGCCATGGAGGAAGGCGTATCTGGAAGCTGGGAGTGGCAGAAGGGGTGAGGTCGGAAGGCAAGGGTATTTAACGAAAAATAATTACTTGGGTCATGGGGTAAGGTTGGTGTTTGGGTAGATTTTACCCACAGTATCAGGCACAATGTGGCAGGGTGAGGTATGATGAGGTGTAACAGGATGAGGTCCAGGGGGCAGAGTGTGACAGAGTGAGGTGCAGTGGGCATGGTGTGGCATTATCGCACACCTGGTATTTTTCTTCCATAGGCGCAACATTGGGAAGACATTCTCCATGCCTCTACGAGCTTTGCAATCCGTTCTCCATGGTCTATATGCTGTGTGTTGTCCATTCTTTTAGTGTGTACAGGGGTGAGATAAATACAGAAAGAAACTCGTTTTGGTCAAAGGGTTTGTTCTCCAACTCATTTAAATGCTACAGCATATTCAGGGTGGGACAGAGAGAGGTGCAGTGGGCATGTTGTTGCAGTGTGAGGTGCAGTAGGCATGTTGGGGCAAGGTGAGGTGCAGTAGGCATGTTGGGGCAGGATGAGGTACAGTAGGCATGTTGGGGCAAGGTGAGGTGCAGTAGGCATGTTGGGGCAGGATGAGGTGCAGTAGGCATGTTGGGGCAGTGTGAGGTGCAGTAGGCATGTTGGGGCAGGATGAGGTGCAGTAGGCATGCTGGGGCAAGGTGAGGTGCAGTAGGCATGTTGGGGCAGGATGAGGTGCAGTAGGCATGTTGGGGCAGGGAGAGGTGCAGTAGGCATGTTGGGGCAGGATGAGGTGCATTAGGCATGCTGGGGCAAGGTGAGGTGCAGTAGGCATGTTGTTGCAGGATGAGGTGCAGTAGGCATGTTGTTGCAGTGTGAGGTGCAGTAGGCATGGTGGGGCAGGGTGAGGTGCATTAGGCATGCTGGGGCAGGATGAGGTGCAGTAGGCATGTTTGGGCAGGGTGAGGTGCAGTAGGCATGTTGGGGCAGGGTGAGGTGCAGTAGGCATGTTGGGGCAGGATGAGGTGCAGTAGGCATGTTGGGGCAGGGTGAGGTGCATTAGGCATGCTGGGGCAGGATGAGGTGCAGTAGGCATGTTGGGGCAGGATGAGGTGCAGTAGGCATGCTGGGGCAGGATGAGGTGCAGTAGGCATGCTGGGGCAGGGTGAGGTGCAGTGGGTACGGTGCGGTGGTGTAAGGAGCAGCAATATGAGGTACACCAGGCACAGTGCGGTAGAGTGAGATAGTGAGGGCACAGTGCGGTAAAACATGGTACAGTTGGTACGGTGCGGCACCAGACGGGATAAGGTGCGTGGTGCACCGCACACAGCGCCGTATCGGACATGGCGTGCGGCGGGCACGCTGCCCCACTATTAAGCCCTGATCTGTTGAACACTTGTCGCCCGGGTCGCTGCCCTCCAGGCGCGCCCGGAGACGCTCGGCGCGCCCTCTGGGGACGGCAGTGAATGAGCACCCCACGTGACCCTCCATCATCGCCCACCAAAATGCCAAGCCTCATCCGTCTTGCCGCTGTCAAGGCCGCCCCCCGGAGGAACCCTGGAGGCCTCCTCCAGAGGGAGGCAAATCCACTGTGATTTCTGCGCTTCTGGCCGCAAGGAGAGACACACATCAATACCAAGTGATGAACAGTGGTGGAGGTGGGCGGCGAGTGTGGGAGGGCAGCACATGGGTTTCCGGTGGGCGGGCATGGGTGACGGGATTACATTTATTATCGGTGTATTGGAACATATTGTATTCTATCATATTGTATATATTATAAGATAGTGATCCTCTGGAAGATGGATATTATATTCATTTATTATCCACCTAATACAAAGTGTCAATAGAAAACACATAGGCAGCGTGTATGGACATACCCGGCGCATACGGATATGTTGTATGCTCCGGGTGGCGCATACGGAAAAATAGTGCGTATGGAAAAATAGTGCATAACTAAAATGAACTGATATCGACATGTCACTTGTGCAGAAAAGGTGGATAATAAATACAATATAGACTGGTTTCAGACAAAAGCGTGTGTATGCTCCTCAGAGTTGACTCTACGCAATAGCCTCGCATACGCTCGGATATTACTACGCATCAACTCCTCGGAGCATACGGCTGCTTGTATCTGAAACCAGTCAATATTGTGTATTTATCACTAGATCACGGTATGTTGTAATTCTTGGATAATGTCCTACTTTGTTAACTACTTTATGTTACAGTTGTATGGAACTGCAATGAACATTTTGTTTTTGTTAAAGTAAGGAGTCGCAAACCAAGAGTTAACTATACATTTTCAAGCGGGTAAGGCACGCGCTTCTCAGCAGAAAAAAAATTGAAAAGATGTGGGAGGAAATGAGGAAAACGTGAGTCGATTTTCGGGCTCCTATTGACGCCTATGCTCAAGCGAATTTTTGCTTCCACTTTGACTTGTCTCAAAAGCAACTCTCATAAGCGCAGCTCTTTAGGAGCTGCCCTTAAAAATGAATTCTAAGAAATGGAGGGAGGTTGGTGATGGTGTTCACTTTCTGGTGCGCATGCTGAGTTCGGACCACGAACGGAGAACACTTTGTCAACAGTAAGCTCGCTTCCTCATAGTAAAGAACCTTAGTCCTTTTTCTTAAAATTCTTAGACATAAAGATTACATCTCACCCATTCTGAGGAATGGGACCTTAATCTTTATTCTTATAATTTATATAATTCTTATAATTCATAGACATAAAGATTAAACCTCACCCATTCTGGGTGTTCGTCACTAGTTAAGCCAGTTCATATCTAAACCTCACTTTAGGTCTTGTGACTGTCAATGTTTGATTTCCGTCATCGGTAGTGGGTTTTGGTAATGGTAACCAGAGAGAACGTGTCCTGAGCTGGCAGTGATCACCACCGTATCTGTACACAGGCCACGTTCCGGGCACACACCCCTCATGTCCCGGTCAGGAGTGATGGGTCAGCCACGTCAAGCCGACGGCGTCCTTACTAGTCCCAACCTGACCTAATTATCAACACAGCCTAGGGTACAATCTACCCTCACTAACATAGGCAGCCCTCCTGTATATATCCTGACCTAATTATCAACACAGCCTAGGGTACAATCTACCCTCACTAACAGACAGCCCTGCTGTATCTATCCTGACCTTATTATCAACACATCCTTGAGTACAGTCCAACTTCACTTACATAGACAGCATTACTGTTTAAATCTGACTTTATTATCAACACATACTAGGGTAGTCCAACTTCACTATCTATACCCACCCTGACCTAATTAACAACATCGTCTAAAGTAAAGTCTGACCTTTCTCACATCAACAATCGACTTTTATCAGCACAAATTAGAGTACAGTATGGATGTTATTATCTAGAGTGCAGTCTAGGCTTGTTCTTACATAAAGCGTGCCTACTACAACTAATACTCTGATCAATCATCTAAGTAAGTCTACTTTCAACACCCAGCTTCGCCGAATCATAAATACAACCTAGCATACAGTCCAACATCAGTAGACAGCCTCCTTCTTTTCCCACCCTGACCTAATTAGCCGCACTGCCTAGTATAAACTCCGGCGTCACTAAGATAGGCAGCCCACTTCTTTTACACATCCTGACTTAGTTATGAATACAACTTAAAAGCATAGTTTAGCCTCACCAACAGTCAATATCATTTCCAGTTCTACCATGACCTAATAATCGACACAAAGTAGGGACTAATTGTCAACACAGCCCGGGTTATAATCTGATCTCACCAACATAGTTTCCTTTTTAGTCACGATTTCACTTTATTCTTCTTACTAATTTGATCCTATAGACCATAGAACCCCACCTGGAACCATGATGGCTATACCAGGATACCATTGAGCAGCTAACCAACTCACTCTAAATAGGCCTCAGATACACTGTGAGCAGTTGCCAAGTACGCTGTAAACAGTTCCCGGCTACACTGTAAACAGATCCCGGGTACAATGTAAACAGTTCCTGGGAACACTGTAAACATATCCCGGGCACACTGTAAACATATCCCGGGTACACTGTGAGCAGTTCCCGGGTACACTATAAACATATTCCGGGTACACTGTAAACAGTTCCCGAGTACACTATAAACAGATCCCGGTTACACTGTGAACAGTTGCCGGTTACACTGTGAACAGTTGCCGGGTACACTGTAAACAGATCCTGGGTACACTGTAAACAGATCCCGGGTACACTATAAACAGATCCCGGGTACACTATGAATAGATCCCGGGTACACTGTAAACATATCCCAGGTACACTGTAAACAGTTCTCAAGTACACTAGGAACAGTTCCCGGCTACACTGTAAACAGTTACCGGGTACACTATAAACAGTTACCGGGTACACTATAAGTAGTTCCCAGGTACACGCTGTGATCAGTGCCCGGGTACACTGTGCGCAGTACCCCGGTACTGGCTCGCAGTGCCCAAGTCCCGCCTGCAGGATCTCCCCCACACTCCCCACGGGGCGGCCCTGCTCCGTGTCTCGTTGATCCCGGATCCGGGCGGCGCGGAGCAGCTCAGAGCGGCTGTGAGCAGACCAGGGCGCCGTGTCATGCATGGTCACACACACCGGCGCTAACTGTCCTCCAGGGGCCCATAGCCCGCCGACTGCGCCCCGCGTGCTCTGCCCCTAATACCTGCCTAATTATCGCCCATCCCTCCCCTCACTCTCCTGTCCGTTAACGATCTCCCAGCCGACCCCTGGTCACCGAGGACAAAGAACATCTGTCCGAGTCTTTATTTATCCTTCCTGTGCATAATCCGTGCCAACTGTGTCAGAGGAGGCGGTGGTGGGGAGGGAAGTAAGCGAGAGAGGTGAGGCACAAGACGTATCTGTCTCTACGGCACGTTTTCCCACGAACACGGCCTGTTTCTTAACCCCTTCTTGAGAATCACACTCTCTGAACAGTAACATTCTTGCTAGTACGCTGAGCTTTGAGAATATATACAGCATGACTGAAAACCCTTCACATTTGATCTGGAAAGTGGAAGTGTAATTTCTTATAAACCATCGCTAATATAAATGTAGGAATTGGTCTCTATCTATGCAACCCTTTATGCCGGCTGATCACCTTCCGCTGAGCATCTCATTCCAATCAAATGGACGTCGCCCTTTGGGACAAGGATATTATCTAGTGTTGGACTACGAATCTAGGCATAATAACAGTAGTAAAAATGTCTAGTCACCTAGATTGAATGAAATATGAAGATGAGAATAACCAAATAAAAAAGGTAAACAATAACAATAGAAAAATATTGAACGGTCGTACGACCTCTACTTGAGTTGCTATACTAAAGTACTAGTTTCAGGAAATGAAATCATAGGAAGCACTCGACTGATGAGAGGCCTGACCAAAGACAAACTCTTCCAAGTAGGAAGAAAGGGTGGAAATCACACAAAAGATACTGATATCCAAAGAATAATTTTTCAACATCGTAATACTGACGATGTAAATAGTCGTGCGGGAATGAGTAGTATAGAGACGGGGAAATTAGCCAGGCATTGCGTGGGAGCCGTGCATAGGTTATCGTGTATCAGTCCATTCAGCGGGTCATGCGTGTAGTTTAGAAATGGGGCACTGAGTCAGGCGCCATTGCATGAGCATAGATGAGTAGCACATAGATCTATGTTAGAGCACAGGCACCGATAACTGTGAGAAGTAGAGAAATGAGTCATTAGCTCAGGCGGTCGTTTGTAAGAAGATTAGAGTGACTTCTAACGTAGCCTTTGAAAAGTCCACGCTGTGTACAGAAATTGGATGCTGGATGTATGTACGTCCTCTTAGTTAGATATTATGTCAAATATTGAATTTTACTAATGATAAAGCGTTTATTTACTTCTGTTATGATCACAGCTCTTCTAATGAATCGATGAAGAAACCGTACATGGCATGGTAATGATAATATTAGAATATTGGTGCAATTTAAATATGGTTAAATAAGAGCAGCATCTGCTTGAAGTAACGTACAGCTGAATTTCTCTTGCATCGTAAGGAATTTATCTGATCAAACTAATCGATTGCTATTATCAAGCATCGCATCCCCAATAATCTACTGAATCCGACCAACAACTGAACGAGTTTTCTAAGTAGATCTGAGTCGTTCGCCGCTATTCTCTTCATACCTCTCACTCTTTGAGTTACTCACACACATATTTACTTTAGGCAATCGCCATGAAGACGAGCAGAGTAAAGCGGTCAGCCAGGAGACTGCTGGTGTTTTGGTGGGAGTAAAAAGGGGGGAAATGGGGGTCACAAGGGACGGTCCACGGGTGGGTCAGTCTATGACTAGCGGCGAGCAGCTGTGAGCAGGTCAGGAGTCCTGTTGGTGAGCTGGTCGTCGACATCCCGCTGTGGGCGGGGCGGGATGAAAGTGGGGACTGAGGAAAAATAGGAAATCTAAAACAATTATAAAAAAAACCCAATCATTTATAACATTACTTTTGAACAAAATAGCTATGGAACATTATATATTCTAACACTGCCAGTGTTGCCAGTGTATATGTAATGTCGGAATTCGTCGATTGTCGAAAAACCTGCATCCATGGAGGGGGCTATCGTAAAACTGGATGAGTTTTAATCTTGACCATTGTATGCCACGACTGGAGTTTGGCATAGTGATTTCACGAGGCGAAGCCGAGTGAAGTCCGGAGCCAAAACTCCAGGAGTGGCATGCGGTGGCCAAGATTAAAACGAATCAGGTTTTGATTTTATCCTACCCCGTCTCCTCGATTTTGGAATATTAGGTGATAACAATTCTGTATGGCACTAGTGGCATATCAAACTCCGTATGCCAGTCAGCGTGGCATACGGAATCTCAATGTTAAGCCTATGGGGTTTTATATTAGGGGTAGGATAATAGGCAATACGGGACCATGACTAGCGACGGGGGACTGGGGATGGAGTGATCAAGGATGAAGTGACTTGGGGACGGAACGGGGGACGGAGTCCAGGGACAAGGTGACCATGGTTTGAAGAATTGGGGGCATAGTGATAAAGGGCGGGGTGAGTTGGAGCAGGGGGTGGAATAACTTGAGGTCGGCCTGACCAGGGATGAAGTGACCAGGGTACGGAACAGGGGACAGGGGGACAGGGGATGAAGTGTGCAGGGGTGGGGGATCAGGGACAAGAAGACAAGGGGAGGGAGGAGACTAGGGAGAGAGTGATCAAGAGTGGAGTGACCGGGAGCCGGGGACAGGGGGCAGAGTAACTGGGGGCGGAGTGACCAGGCCGGGAGACAGAGTGAGCGGCGGTCGCTGGGGAGGGCCCCGGCTTATCGGCCACTCGGACCATCACGAGCCGGCTCCCGCGCCGCCCGACTGTGACCGCGCCGATGGGCATTGAGCAGTAATAAAACAATCAATCAATGCGCGCCCGGGGGCAGTGCGGGCAGGCGTCGGCGCCGTGCCGGACACGCGGGGATCAGGCGGCCTGATGGCGCTTTATTGTGCTCATTAGCTGAGTCACTCTGAGCAGTTCACAGCTCCCCGCCCAGCCCGACTCCTACCGCTCAGTGTGGGTGTAAGACGGCTGTGTGGTGTTTCTGACTAACCTGGTGGAAATCCAGGTTATACATTTTAGTATAAACCCGTGTACATCTCCGTATGTTTACTAACATCTGCTTCATATAACGTAAAAAGCATGTACGGCCTACGTTGCCTTATCTGAAAATACTACTTACGCCCGGACTCGTAAATACACCCCTCAACTTATAGGTTTTTGGGTAAGTATTTGACGGTCCGGGAGTTTTTATTTCCAGATATAACACTCCGCCAGTTTTCCTAATTTACCGGATGTTTCTGGAGAATTGTGAAACCAAATTTAGAGAAAATCTAAAGAATAACCATGATGACGTATGATAGAGGTTGCTTGGTTGGGCCTATGGGGGATAAGTAGCCAGGTATATCTCTAATAGGGTCACATACCAAAAAAATCACACTCTACAAACATTGACATATATCACCGTATAATATTCAACCATAGGAAACATGATAGTTTCAGAAGCATTTGTACAGGAACAATTATGATTACTAACCGACATATAATTATGCACCCTATTGTCACTGGAATGTGCGAAGCGTTTAAGGGACATTGGTGATTCCATATGATTATATAATTCGTTTATACGATAAGTCTCTGTATCAAACCTAACCAATGTTGATGTACCGAAGTACATATGCATTCTATAGTATAATCGAAAAATATATTTGACATTGGACGACATCTAAAAGCTACTGTCACCATAATATTTACCAATGACAAGTCTAGACAAAAGGAAGACAAAGCACCATGTTGTTAGAGGTTCGTAGGTGGAAACACCTACGCAGAAAGTAATGACAATGACCACATATTGCGTTCTAGGTCCCTGTCATAAACAATCCCATACAAATGCCACCGATGTCTCATGACAAGAAAACCGTTTGTGCCCGGCCCCTCCCACCTTGCTCAACACCCATATATCCAAATTCCATCGGGACAGGTGAGGGGAAACTGCTTGCCCCGCCCGCCCACCAGGAGGCGCAGGGTAGACGTAGGCGCCCCCTGGCGTCCCACAGGGGGTCACCACTGGAGCGGGGGCAATCTCCGTCCGGTAACCGGCCGTGGCGCACGCCCCTACAGACGGCCGCCAAAAGGTAGCAATTACAAGTCAATCAAGGCACGGGCAGCCCGCCAACGGGGCAGGCGCGCCGTAAAGGCCCCTAATATCGCCCACCTCCGGCTAGAATGACGTCACACCAGGGGTGCTAGTTACCGGCGTTCCCTAGGCTCTGATGTAATCAAAACATCATCAATTCTGACAGAGATGGGAGGAGCTTGAGGGGGCCGGGTGTCACTTTGAGTACATTGCGCCTCTATTATGCTCACAGCTGATGGGGAATGGTTCCCAGAGCGACGCGAACCCCTTCATTATCGCCATCTGCTTCGGCACCGCAGCGCTACCTATCAATTGGCCAGTGTAATCACAACCAGTGCACAAGTGTGTATACTGTCATCAATAGCGGGACACAACGTCCAGTGACGTAATACACACATACGGTGACCGCCCGCAGACATAAGGTGTATAGACCCTTGAGGATTGGCGAGCTCTTTTGGCAGTTAGAAAGTCAGGTCATCAGGGAATTCCCGCGCATTTCTTAAAGAATGCAGTGATTTTAAGTAGAATTACGTGTAACTCATGTTCCTGTAGGTGTTTCGTATTTGAAAGGTAATACTTTATATCCTCTCCAGATTTGGTACTTTCTACAAGTTCATCAATTGCTTCATTATTAATGAATCTATTAAATGATGTATAAGTACTGTACATGTCTATTCATTCACCTTCTTCTTTCCTCGAATATTTTTTGTTCTAACATATACGTTCATATTCAACCGAAATTGGATATAAATGTTCATTTGAAAAGGCACATTCATATATCTAAGTTTATTGTAGCATATTTTAATGAAAAGAACGAACTAATCGACTCTATTTAAAAGAAAATAGAGTTATTCAATACAAGTTCAACTTTTAAGTGATACGAATTTCACACTGGTGGTAATGAGAGGTGCAGTGGTTTCCTAGCTTGCAACGCCCAGCCTCTGTTCCGTCAAAAAGAGGAGAGACTAAAGAAAGATGTCGCCGGCTCCCACTAGACGTCGCTCTCATTACGCATTACGGCGCGACCCCTGGTGGAGGTGAGGGCACCCTACGGACCCCGCGCCAGCCCAGGTGTGAACACCGTGCCTTGAAATAATTGCAATTAGCATACAGATAGGGGGCGCTGCTACCAGAGATGGGCCGGGCGGATAATGGTGGTCGTGTAAGTATGTGTGTGAGTCGGTGGGTGGGGTGGGAGGTGTAGGTGTAGTAGGTGGGCATCATGTCAGTGAGGTTATGTGTATGAGGGACCAGTGTATTTCTGGGAGTGGGTGTTGGGGATCAACTAGTTGTAAATCTGAGAGTTGCCTAAGAGGTGAGTGCTACGTGGGTCTGAGTATGTCGTGTTGGGATCGGGGCTTCATCTCACCCCTGGAATAAATGCCCATAGGCTTAACATTAGGAACTCGTTCTCCATGCCCCTACGAGTATTGCGGTCCGTTCTCCATGGTATATATCCTGTGTGTCATCCATTCTTTTAATGTGTATAGGGGTGAGATAAATACAGAAAGCAACTCGTTTTGGTCACAGAAGACATTCTGCAACTCGTTTGAATGCTACATGATATTCACTCGGCTGTCGCCTCGTTCATATCACTCCGCATCAAACTCGCGGAGAACGACGACTTTGACCAAAACTTGTTGGTTTCTTCTTTAGTATGTATGAGGTGGGTCTGAGGATGTCGTGAGGGAGGTGTGTGAGTGTGACGTGGGTTTGAGGATGTCGTGTTGGGGTCGGGACTATATGTATGAGGTGAGTCTGACGATGTCGTGAGGGAGGTGTGTGAGTGTGAGGTGGGTCCGACGATGTCGTCAGGGAGGTGTGTGAGTATGAGGTTGGTCTGACGATGTAAAATG
This sequence comes from Alentia gelatinosa, assembly GCA_950022655.1. NCBI lineage: Eukaryota > Metazoa > Annelida > Polychaeta > Phyllodocida > Polynoidae > Alentia > Alentia gelatinosa. Next base: position 17,781,060 of record OX465585.1, on the reverse strand, counting down.
TGAGTGGGGTTATAAATGCATGTGAGGTGGAAGTATGTTGTGTGGGGATCAGGGGTGCGAGTGTGAAGTGATTCTGACGATGTCATATGGGGATCAGGGGTGCGAGTGAGACCTAGGTCTGATGATGTGTGGTGCGCAGTGTCATTGTGAAGAGGATCTGAGAATGTAATGCGGGAGGTAGTGTGAGAGGTTGGTCTGAAGATGTCCTGATGTAGGAGGTGTGTGAGTGTGAAATGGGTAAGAAGATGTCGTGTGTGGGGTGTGTGGATATGAAATGGGTCTGAGGATATGTGGCAGCTGAGCTGTAGATATGAGGTGGGCAGGGCTCGGTGGTAGCTCAGAAATAGTAGGTTAGCAGAGTAGGTGACTGAGCTACATGAGCTGCCCAGAGAGGTAAACCTCCCACCCTCACCCACCTGCCCATCCCAGGCAGCAGGGCGGGTGCCCGCAGACAGATCCTCAGGCTTGTTAACACCGTGTAATAGGTGGGCGGGACACGGTGCTCGTCTGTCTGCCGCCTCGTCTTCCCGGCCGCCCCGCCAACCCTCCCGGCGCCCTCTCCAGGCGTTAACGGCCGAATAAACCCCGGCCCTGGAGGTGTGGCGCGGGGCAATTAGCCCCATTACCGACCTACAGGAGGAAATAAGCCGGGGTGCCTCCTGCTCTGCTCCCGGTCCCCGCACAATTACCCTGCTGGTTAGCCAGCGACAGGAGGAGTCGTGCTAAACAGGGGATGGAGTATGTCACCCCCTGTTTTACCACCCCGGTACCACCGTTCCCCTCCTAGCCACCAACTCCTCCCTTTCCTAGTAAAACACCCCTCTGGGTTATTCATACAGTAGGAGTCAGAGGTGTTCATGCCTACTGAAGTGCCCACTTGCAAATACCCCATGTTCTCCAGGGTGTATGCAGGAGACAATTATACTGTAACTGACCGCGATACACTGGAGACTATTGTACCTTGAAACCCGTAGAGGGGAACACTTTCCGTTAGAGTGTAAGATTACGCGAGGTGTTCCCTTACACGGGGTTTTCAGGTTTTCAATAGTTGTATAGTATATCAAGAGGACCATGCATAAAGTATACATACTTTGGCGCAAAAAATGACTTTCGTAAACAAACTCCCTTACTTTAACTAAAGGAAGAAAGTTAGTGCTTCGTGTCCCTATTTGGGTAAAAGTCCATGGACTGTTACAGAGATCTTACTTGCGTTTTGATTGTGTTGCAAATTTGTATTACCCCATTTTTACCCCCGTAGAAGGGGTACAGACTAGGCCATTATTTTCCAAGGTACAGATAAACCTTGCATTTTGGTCCCCTCCCAACTGTAGAGGCTATTGACTCTGGTACACAAGTTGCACACATGCTCCTTTGGTCCAGTGCTTGTAACCCGATACCTTGTATGGTACTTCCTAACGATGCCAACACAACACTCTCTGTGACATCCACCATGTGGCACTATATACTAAGTGACATTCATCCTGATGACCCGATCCCTGCCCACCGCAATCGGCCCGCATACCGATATTCCAATCTACCAACATGTCCACCCAACGTCCTGCTTACCAACCTGCCCATCCACCAACCTGCCTTCCCAACAGCCTAGACACCCACCAACCTATTATCTGTCAACTAATCAACTCACTAACCTGCTTACCCAGCAGACTACCCACCAACTGGCCTGTCAGCAGCCTGTGTCAATGTTTTACATGTCAGTGGACTGCTTATCTATGGACTGTCTGTAAGTAGAATACCTGCCAGTGGACTGACCACCCCTCTTGCTGCCTACCCATGTGACTGCCCATCCACCTGGCCGCCATACTACTGGCTTCCCACTCACTTGACACTCCGTACCCAAGTGTTCACCCATCTGCATTTACAATTCACCTGATTACAATCCATCCAATTGCCTGCGCAACAGGCTACTAGGCATCATCCGTCGTGGGGCAGATGATGCCTAGAGGCATCATCTGTCCTGGTCTGGGTGATGCCTAAAGACATATTCCCTCTTTATAGGGTTAATACATGCATGCTTTAATTAGTAACTAATTACTCGGGTTTACATAAACTATTGATTTTTTTAAAAATCCATGGATATTGAAATAAATAAAATGACAATTAGATGAATAATGAATAGAGAAATGGATTGTGACAGGTAGCAATATTGAATGGGTGCATAAGGCATAGCATGTTTAAGATAAAAGTTTAGTTTTAACGGGGCCGGGAGATCTTGTAAATGCCACACCCTCAAGCCTTACTGAACCTGCTCCAGCCTGCTGTGCGCTACCACACTGCTCACCTGTCCAATGACTTCATGCCTGACACCCTCACCTGCGGGGGCTCAGAAAGTATATACAGGCTTTTGAATGATATGAACATGTTTTTTTTTACATATCCGCCCCGCATGAACAACATACACACTTGAGAGTCTAGGTTTCTGTTCACATACTGTTTACTGACCACCTGTACCCAAGGGTGTTCGTGTCCCTGAGTTACATCGCTCAAGTATCCCCCTAATAGAGGATCAAGTAGCCTGATGGTTTGGAAAATACGTTCTGCTTATGCAAGTTAAATTAGATGTCTGATAGAGGGAACAAATTCTGTTCTTAGCAAAATCATATGTCTACACAGGGTGTCACCATAGGTAGAGTCTGCCTTACGTTTTACCTTTCTTTTTGGCAACTGACTACAGCTTAGATGTCTGTGAAAAGTGCAGGATAACATATTCAGACTATCAACTGTGTGTAATTGCCCATTTAACTGCCCTTTCCATGGAATGTGTCCATAATTTCCAACGACGGAGTCAATATCTTAGAAATATCAAGTATATTTTCAACTAGATCATTATCTATAGGAAATGTCGATTGAATAGCTCTAGATTCACATGAAAAAATCTATTGATTTCAGTTTACAACTCACTAAACGCACGTAAGATGTGTATTTATGTATCTCCTCTAGTCTCACTATATCCATAACTGGTACCATAAGTGAGGCTGGTTTTGCATTCAATATTGCCTTTGAGAGCTGTTCCGTTGGTCTAAGCTTGGCTAGTGGGAACTGTAACGAACCAATCACGGAACGTTTTACATTTCACTGTTTCTCCACCTCTTCCAGTAAAGTATGCTATCTGTACCTGACTGGTCAGATCAGGAGCCAGTCAGCTTGCTGACATGTGTTAAAGAAACCGACATCAATAAAACTTATCTTTGTCATTTGAAGGTCAGGGAAAAGTGTAAAAATAAGCAAGCATGATGGCCCACTCCCACTGTTTCCTCCAAGATCATAGACGTAGGTTTGAGATTGTGAAACCAACTATTTATGATTCGAGATGAAAATAACAAATTGGGGATTGAATAGCAGATTCTACCTCGAGGCCTACCCCAGAATAGAAATCAGGCTAAATTGGAAAGTGAGCCGAACAGAACAGACTTAGAACTGGGGGATCACCTCCCACGTGACCGTCCTGGGATCCCCTCGACATACGCCCATCACTACCAATGCCTTCTCTTTTGTAGAAACTCCATACAGAAGCGGCTCAAATCCCTTAGTCCGGATAATTGTCGGGGAGAATAAAGGTGATTTACGGGGGCGGCCGTGGCTAGGCCCGGGCTCATTTTCCCCGGCTTCCCTGGTCGAACACGCCGACAACACGACGGGCTGGCGGGCGGAGCGCACCCTGAATCGCCCACTCTGTCTTCCACAAGTACAAAATTGCCAAATAGAGTAGTTGGCGAGATGAGAACGAGGGGGCGCCACCGTAAATCTCCCGACAAATAGGCGTTATGGCGCCGCGCGGAACGACACTGAACTCGCGCGCTCAAAGGAATCCCAAACGACCTCCATTTGGGCGGCCACCGGAAACGGCTTAAAAATGTGGAAAAAGGCGGGAAAATGAGGCGGACTGTTTATAGTTACTGGAGGAGGGGAGGGGAGTGAGTGGGAGGGTGACGTTTGTGAACGTCATTGCTGAACGCGCTTCATGTTGACTTACGACTACCATCTGAACGTCGTTTCACTTCCGGTTACGACCACGCCCTCTGTCGTCGGCCCACGTGGCGCAGGGCTTATAGGTGGGGATGGGCGGGCAGGACAACGGAGGACGGTGCTGGGAGATGGATTTTTCATGTCTGGTATCTTCTGCTACCCCCACCCCCTCACAACACACGCTCGACACCTTCAACACTTACACAAACTACCTAGCATGAGTGAACTTTTCTTTAGGGATTCTTTAGTGGTTACATAAGACCCATGTCAAACTGAACTTTCTCTTTCTTAATTGTCGGAATTACTAAAATAGAATTCAAGTAACAGTAACTATTACAACCATGTTAAGATGGCTGCTTAATTTGGAGCCACCTTTCACCCATCATCATTCCAGTCTGTTCGAATGCTTACGTGCAAACGAAAATGATTGAATAAAAGTAATAAGCATTATTGGCCTAACCTAATCTGTCTTTAACAGATTAGATGAGGTATACGATGAGGTATACCTATTTGCTCTTGCCACTGGTTTCATTTATCTTTGTGGACAGGCCTTAACTATGGTGATATCTTTTGCTCAAAGTCCAAAATGCATGTTATAAAAAACTTGTGATATTGATTATAACGATGATGATTTTCAAAGCTTCCCTAGCCCCGCAATGCTCCTTATTTAGGTTTACATCTAGCTGAGTAACCTTCTGGCGATTTATCAAAGCAACAACAGCAAGAACCATTTTTATCACAAGAAGATGGAATCTTCTGATTACTTTATGGGAAAGAAATACAAAGGAGGTGTATACCAGTATCCTAAACACCGCTCTCATATTCCACATTCCAGCTTTGCACCACAGCGCCACGCCCCTCTGACTATTCTACTCTCTTTGTGTACTATTTTAAGAACTAATTCACCTCGCATTCCTCCTCACACACACGACCAGAGGAACATATCCCATTCCCGCTCTCCAACCTCCCCCACCACACCCGCCTGCCGCCCACCGACTTATTCACCGTAAACGCCGCTAACGACACCAGAGCGACCAGTCCCGCACCTCACCCCGACCCACCCTCCTCACCCCCGCCTCGCCCCCTCACACCCCCGGAGCCCTTCATACATCGCGCCGGCGACAATGATTCAGCGGCGGCCGGTCGCGCGCCGCCTTATGACGCTAAAGTGGGCGACGTTTGGCCGCTGTCCCGGAAAAAGGTAACAAGTGTGCGGCGTGGGGGACGAGGCCGTAAATCGCGCTGGGCCGCTGGGCCCGACGGCCAACGGTCCATTGGGCCGCGGGGTAACGAGCGCCACCCGCTCTTCATTAGCCCCGCCCCTTGGTTTATGTTGCTGTTAATAACCGCCACCGGTCTGCTGTGCCGCGACGCGATGCGATGATGCATCGTGAAGCACTGTGACCCATCACCGTGATGTATCGTGAAGCACTGTGACCCAACAGAGTGATGTATTGTGAAGCACTGTGACCCTACACCGTGATGTATTGTGAAACAATGTGAGCCTAGAGAGTCATGTATCGTGAAGCACTGTGACCCTCCACCGTGATGTATTGTGAAGCACTGTGACCCTACACAGTGATGTACTGTGAAGCACTGTGACCCTAGACAGTGATGTACTGTGAAGCACTGTGACCCATCACAGTGATGTATTGTGAAGCACTGTGACCCATCACCGTGATGTATCGTGAAACACTGTGACCCAACAGAGTGATGTATTGTGAGGCACTGTGACCCTACACCGTGATGTACTGTGAAACACTGTGACCCTACAGAGTGATGTATTGTGAAACAATGTGACCCTAGACCGTGATGTATCGTGAAACACTGTGACCCATCACAGTGATGTACTGTGAAGCACTGTGACCCTACACCGTGATGTATTGTGAAGCACTGTGACCCTAAAGAGTGATGTATTGTGAAGCACTGTGACCCTACACCGTGATGTATTGTGAAGCACTGTGACCCATCACCGTGATGTATCGTGAAACACTGTGACCCAACAGAGTGATGTATTGTGAAGCACTGTGACCCTAAAGAGTGATGTATTGTGAAGCAATGTGACCCTACATAGTGATGTATTGTGAAACAATGTGAGCCTAGAGAGTCATGTATTGTGAAGCACTGTGACCCTACACCGTGATGTATTGTGAAGCACTGTGACCCAACAGAGTGATGTATTGTGAAGCACTGTGACCCTACACCGTGATGTATTGTGAAGCACTGTGACCCCACACAGTGATGTATTGTGAAACACTGTGACCCCATACAGTGATGTATTGTGAAGCACTGTGACCCTACACCGTGATGTATTGTGAAGCACTGTGACCCTAGACAGTGATGTATTGTGAAGCACTGTGACCCATCACAGTGATGTATTGTGAAGCACTGTGACCCTAGACAGTGATGTATTGTGAAACAATGTGACCCAACAGAGTGATGTATTGTGAAGCACTGTGACCCTACACCGTGATGTATTGTGAAGCACTGTGACCCTACACAGTGATGTACTGTGAAACAATGTGACCCTAGACAGTGATGTATTGTGAAGCACTGTGACCCTACAAAGTTATGTATTGTGAAGCACTGTGACCCCACACCGTGATGTATTGTGAAGCACTGTGACCCTACACCGTGGTGTGTCGTGTCGTGATCTGACACCTTCTGCATTAATTTAAGGCTTGAACCATCTGAGGTCCTGCTATACTCTGACAAACGTTCCAATACGCTGTTGAAACACAATTTCGATGTTTTTTAGACATGGCTACAATGCAGGAATCTAGCGTCACACTTTGATATACTGTGGTACTGGCATAATATTTACCACTTCACTCCATGTCCTGTGTTCTGATGTGGAATCAAGTCATGCTGTATCGGGATGCTGCATCTTACTGTATCATGTTTTGATGGGTCACTGTGTTTGACGAATTGTGTTCTCTACATGTTACTTTCTCTCTACTTCTCAATCCCTTTTGATTCTTGCTTTCTGCAATATGCAAGGGAAACCAATGAAATGAGAAATCTAACTATTCTAAATCAAATGAGTTATTGAAATATATATGATTGAACCTGCTTTATTCCATAAGGTAAAGGGAAACCACTCGAAGAAAGAATTATTGCATTGTTTTGATGTGTCTTCACCTGTAAATCCTCAATAGGACAATATGTATTATATAGCGATATGTTCACTTACACCTATGTATCATGTTAAAAACGTCCTATGCGGTGAATGCTATGTTGAGTACCTGAATTAAAAAAAACAAACTATATTTTTTCTTAGTTTTGCTCTCATTCCCTAAAACAAATAATTCAGCAATATATATATTGACTTTGAAATATATTTGTTTTATGTTAATATCTATCATACTATTGTGATATCTTAAAGCAAATGATACGACTTAATTTTGAATAAACTTCCCCTTTCTCTCACGTATACAGACAAACCCTTTCTTCCATGACACTCTCATCTATATTACTACACTGAATCCACCCCAGTCTATTTTTAGAACCGTGACACCCCACGCACGTCATAGACGGATTCCTGGTTGACCAAAGAGAAGACAACAACTTCCCAGAAAACACAGGCGATAGCAATCGTATCCAACAGCTAAAAGGGTCCATCTATCAAAGCCGTCAGACCATAGAGTTGTCACCCATGATGAGTATCGGCTTCTCGGCGCCTGCTATCAGGGGTGGGTGTCTGTGTATGGCGTGGGAGCACCCCTCCTACTTGCCCACCTACAGGGTGCCCTCCCAAGACGCCAGAAATGACGTACAAACTAACTGACATGCAGCAATTTCCTCAATGCATTGGTGTCTTTGGATTACAGAATGAATAAACACATTGCATCAAAAACCTCATCTCATATTTATTGAATTTAGATTAATATTTAAATGGCATGGCTTATTCAAAGTAGGATATATATATATATATATATATATATATATATATATATATATATATATATATATATATATATATATATGAATGAGCGTGGATTCATAGATAAATATATAACAATTGATAGGTTTGTGATCTACATTTACTATATACCTACTGCCATAAGTGACGTAAATACTACATGCTGCTCTCTACCATGTACAGTGCAGTAAATCACGGTTCGTTTTACGGTGTCAACAAACGGGATTACGTCATTATTTCAAAATGACCGACGCTGTTTATCGCTTCAATATCGGTAACGTTAACGTTACAGTAGATACCGAAAACACGCTGGAATACTGCGAAATCAAAGAAATATATTTTTATTACGAGAAAACATCAGAGTACAGCAATAAAAACATGAATAAAGATGGCATTTACCTTTAAACAGGAGTGCAATGAGAGAACGATCGCTATGTTTTCTTCCCAACGGTTTCCCGCCGGTTTCTAAGTGACAAAAGTGTTGTTATACTGGTTGCTATGCATGTTGCAATGCGATAACATCACAGCCGTATTCTACGGTGGACGCGAAAGCTATGGTTCACGTCGACCCTTCTGTGCCCAAATTGGACTGAAAATGGTTCTTACAACTTAAATAAGGTAAATATATGAATGTTTTAGAGATATATAGTAAAGATAAAAAGTTGTACCTATATACGTAATTATCTGGATCCCCACACGTGACTCTGGACGTTTACAGCCAGGTGTAAACTACTCGCTGTTTATGTCCAAGGTCACGTGTTCGGTTCCAGATAGTTATATTTACAGGAACATCGTTTTATTACTTTATTCAGAATATAGGATCGTTTTCTGTAAGCCACTTGCACCCAGTCAACTTGCACTTTCTGCAAATGCCTTAGACAAGGATTTGAACATATCAAGCACCAGTGGGTCTTGAGGTATTTCAGTCTTGAGTGATTGGTTATGTTCAGCTCTGCTCCTTTCCCAATATCACAGTGAATAGCGCGCAGATATAGTGAAGGGATAGTTTTTTGCAGCAAGCTATAAGTCTATGCGACCACTCTAACCTTTAGGCACCGTATAAAGGGCGTGCGAGTATGCTATAATATATGTATTTGATAATATGATTTTTTATCTTTATTGTAATACTGTAAGTTCAGCTGCTTATCTCAAGACTGAAAATTGTGCAAACAGCATCCACAATAAATATCTTTATCCTACCCCTAATAAAAAACGCCATAGGCTTAACATGGGATTTGTTTATGTCACGGGTGTGACATAAAGAGTTGTTTATGCCACTACTTTCTAATGCTGAAAAGATATGGAAACGGGGTAGGATAAAATCTAGACGCCACTCGTTTGAATTTGAGCTTATTTATGCCACTCATTTTGTTGGCTTCGTAATGTCACTCGTCTTCGACTCGTGAAATTACAGAGCCAACAAAATGCATGGCATAAATAAACTCAGAATCAAACTCGTGACGTCTCTTGATATTATATAGGAGAAATTAGGCGTACAATAACCTAATCTTCACAATGCTACCACCATTCTAATAACATTTTGAATTAAGTCCATCCATACCCTACCTATATACAGTGTGAATATACGTAGTATGTGTTTTATAAGGATATCCAGGACCATATGTCTAGGGAGTCAACTTATTGATTACATTTAAATGATGTTGTTTTTATTCTTGTTTTCTCTCAAAACCCATCAAACTTCTCCCGGCCTAGGTTCCGTATGAATCAAACCGACCCAAGTAGGGAACAAGAAATTACACAGACACACACCTTTAACCCGCCACATCAAAGGTCGGGAGTGCAGTGTCGATTCTTGTCAGGTGTGTTTGTTGTCAGGTGTGGTATTGTCAGGTGTGGTCATTGTCACGTACGCATTGCGGGTTCAGGAAAAACCACACCGTGGCTCATACCTGTGGCGGGCAGTGACTTTCAGGGTAACCCGGACCTTCCTGATTAGTGATGACCTTCCCTAACAGAGAAGCACTTCCAGGAGTATACTATAGACCAATCCGAGGTAAGCCCCAAAGGGCAACTATTTTGAGTTCAAACCGAGGAACCAGGGATGTCAGTTGTGGTCAAGGGAAAATAGGAAATATTTTTCATGTGGAATTAACTTCCTCCGAGGGATTGAGAAAACATGGAATATACATTCTTATTGGCCATGGAATGGGGCTGGGGTGTATGAGGAGGTTTGAACCACTGTTTATTGGTGTGACTGAAGCCCTATTTATTCTTTCTTTGTTTTACACACAAAAAAACTAATTTTATAATCTGAAAAACAAGGACTTCCTTGGAATAAAAAAACCTGCCATCTATAGAGGAACAGGATAACAATCCCTGACAATGAATGTCGTGGTGCTCCTATTATCGCTTATATTATTCACATGAAAAAAAAGAGGAAACATTTTTCATGTGGAATTTACTACCTCAGACTGAGAAAACATGGAAAACAAATCATAAATCTCCATGGAATGGGACTGTGTTGTGTGGGGAAGTCTGAATCTCTATTTATTATTCTGAACGAAGCTCAATTTATACTATCTTTGTTTTGCACACAAAAAAAACTGAAAACTGAAAATGAAAACTAGGATTGCCTTGGAAAATAGGAAAACTGGCATCTCTGCATATAGTAAATGCCATTTTCTGATATAAGTGAAAACCTGGAAATAAGCTGAAAACTGGCATCACTGTAAGTTAGTACGAGTTTAAAGATGGAACCGGCCATTACCTGGGAGAGGCTTATTGTGGCTTCCGTGAGTACGGTACGTCAGCGCGGGTTGTGGGTGGGTCTGGGCGATGTTTATCCTTGTCAGGATTAGAAGCCCTATAATGGGTTTGGGACACACAGACACTTTCCAGTCACTGGCCTCAGACTGCGCCGAATTCCTGGCGAGGTGATGAACCAGGATGGCTTTTTTTAGAAAGGCTGAGAGGTATGAACAAGATTCCAGACATTCTCACCAGGCAATGAGGCAGATCACAGACGTAAGACAGATCCGCATAGCTGCAATTATCTGCCCTTAATGTACAATCAGAAATACTCGTAGCCTATTCAGGCAGTTTTATCAGATAGGCGATATTCAGTGGAGGAATCCTGACGTTTCGTACGATCTTTTACAAAGTGACTTAAATACAAAAAGTGATTATTCAAATTATCTTATAGCTCACGATCATAACATTCTTATTATTTGATATTGTGCGCGAAGGGACGTATTCATTAATAAAAATTAAGAAATGGTCTCAGCAATTTGTGCGCTGAGATTGTGCGCATGCAATGAGAGCAGTCCCACCATAGAAACCATTCACTTTCACGATTTCCATATCACATTTATATCAGGTGAAGATATGTTCAGGGTTGAGCTGCGTGTACCCCTCTCCTAGTAATTTCATTAAAGGTATATCCTGCAATGCATAGTGGCGCCATCTCGATGACTTTCAATATTGACAACAATTAGTTCAGACTATTCATTGTGACTTATTTGTATGCCAGATGAGTAAGGTAAAATATTGTCTAACCTGTTCTTACCGAATTTTCCGATATAGATTTAAACAATTGAATCGGAAAGTATTCATTACCTATTGCCTGGCTCAGTTTATTAAACCTGTGAGGCCAAGTATATCTGTGGTAGAGTTAACTAGAATGTCAAGGCTAAGACCTTTTTTTACGATAAATAGTAAAATTATATTTACTTCTGAAAACTGAGTGATAGCCTTACACAATATCTAGTGAAAATTACAAAACTAGACATAACCTCTCATGTCAAAGATTCATACATTAGCTATGTTAAAAGACATTAATATAACATATTTGACACCAGCTTCTATCAGCACAACATTGGTATCTTCTTTTCTTCAACTCGAGTGAAATAGTAGACAAGATAACTGAGAGAAAACTACCACTATGGGCGATCTTAACGTATCAGGTAGTGCAGTAATGTAGTAAATATTAAAGGTCTAGTATCTAGATAGATGAGGGAATGTGTGTATGTAATGCGATGAAATGTAGAGGTGCAGAATCACACATTATGCCATGACGTAGAAATACACACCGTTTCACCATATCACGTAGAAATACAGTATGGAACAGGGTTTTGTACTGCAAAATACGGAACCCTGTTCCGCAAAAGTCGACGAAAACATGGTTGTTATGACAAAGTACTAAACAAAATTCGGTGATTCCGGGTATATAATAGATATAAAACAACCTACAATGCTTGTACAAGCAATAAGACGAGATTGAAATTTAGGTTCGTGTGAACCTTACGTGTATACATATTTATAGCACACCTCGTCCAGTTAGTGTGTGTGTAGGATTGGGGGTGCGGGGTGATAGAGAGTCCGCCGGGCGATCAGTAGGTGATGGTCATCAGACTGGCTTTTCTTGTTTAATAACAGTTAGGTCATAAACACGTCGATCTCCTCCCCGAGCCTGCCCCTATGACCTATCGCCAGGCCGCCCCGATTGGGCATCGGTCAGTAAATCAAAAGATCTAAGAGGGCATTTACCGTCTCCAAATAAGGAGCGCGGGGCAGTGGGCGGGAGCGCGCGCACCGCGGCCCGCTAATCTTTCATTTCTATGCAGCGAGCCGGGGCTTTGACCAGTCCGCGAAAACCAAAGGTGAGGTGCTGTATAACAGGGGCCCCCACCCCCTTCCGCCGGTCCTTCCCCCGACCCCACCTCGCCGCCGCCGGCCTGAGGGTGGAGACGGGGTGCGGGGGTGGCAGGGGGTACGGGGTTGTATTGTCTGAAGGGGTTGTAAACCCGTGTGGCTATTAGCACAGGTACAACGATCTCCGGTCCACTTCAGACACTTCAAACAAGATTCCAATTAAGGTAATGGATGTAGGACACCCAGACGTATGTATGTGATGAGGGATGGGTTGAGATGAGGGTGTGGGGTAGGGGTAACTGATGATGGGACTGATTGGAGGTCCTTTATTCACCCCCTTCAGAGTAACCCCTCCTCAAGAACTGACCATTAGAATTCAATGTGAAAGACTAGGTAGTTTTATTTATCACAGTTCTCCCTAAGTACTTTTACTTAGGTTGGTCTCATGGTGTTTTGCGCAGGAGCAACTGCTAGTACCATGTCATGAGTACAGGTTGGAGTTGTGTCATTCGTTGAGTGAGGTATATTTGCAATTCAATATTTCCGGAATCAGTTCAATGCATGACAGGTCGCGGTCTTGTAAAACTTACGATGTTAATATAATGTCTGAACTAAATATGATGTCACTTACCCACTACGTCGAGTGTTATCGCTTTATATAGATATAAAATTAGGCTGTTAACTTTCACAAATAAATGCAGACTCGTGTGAGCTTAGATAAAAGCTGTGTCTAAATCCTCTGAAACATGGGCCCCTTTGAAACTATCAGACACAACAGAATGCGTTTCAAACAGTGCCGACTCGGTGCAGTCAATTCGTTTCAGGTCTTAAGCTACAGCAAGGCAATACAGCACATCTAATGATTTCTTTAGAATAGTTTCCTCATTATATCTTAAGACAAAGAAGTGCTGACTACAGGATTTATGAGCATACATCATCTAGATTCTGAACTGGAAGAGAAGTGTGAAATAACCTTATATAACCTGGGGTAAAGAACTTTGTCAAATTCAGTCATGAGGACATCTTTTTTTCTCAAAGGAGCAAAATGTAAGACCATCAACTTTTTTGGGCAAATATTGATTTCGAAAGAACACAGACAGCAGGCAATATACTCAGGCCGCATATTGTAGCCCTCAAAGGGGATATCTGTTAGCAACTCCATGATCTGTTTTCAGCCAGAAACATACACAAAAGGCACCCCAAATATCTCTACAATGTATGGGAAACACCATACTAATTCACAGTACAGGTAAAACATTTTCTAGATCAAATAATCATTGAATCTGCATGGGCTTAGTGTTACAGCTGTAGAGAGGTACTGTCATCAAAGAGTCGCCCTTGGCTCTTGATGCTGGGCAATAATAGGATGTTAATGGTGGTTCTTTTCACACCACGTTACGGGTGTGTGGACTGGGATAGGGGTGGTGTGGGGACAGGTGTGGATATAGGTAGCCAGAGTGAGTACGTATACATACATTGGCAGAGGTTTGAATGCCAGTGCCCAGTATGTTGTACATTAAGGCATTGTGCCGCCGGTTAACGATAGTCTCCTCATCGCGATATTGTTGAAGAGTTTTGTCGAATCGCCGAGAGGGACATGACAGGAACGGAGGGACATTATGGTGGCAGGTGTGGTGTAGGCTTGTCATGTTCAGTAGGAACACTTATCAGTGGGTTGTATGATAAGGTCAGTTTGTTATGGAATAAGTCCCACGGCTCAACCTTCCATCAATTATACTACGCACCAGCAACTAGGAAAGCAACATTTGAACATAGCATATTGAAAGACCCCCTGGCCCGTGGGCCATTGGCGTAGGGGTCGGGGCTCGGGTGTGCCGTAGACTATTTTATTTCTTGCCTGTTTATCCTCGTCTCATATATCCTATCTCGCCGTAATATAACTCTGGTTGTTGCTACGCCGTTAAAAAAAGTCAAACAAAGCAAATACCTTTAGACAAATTGGATTTCTGTATTCCTATACTGGTTTGAAGGTTTACATCTCTACGAGAAAGTAGAATTCATCATAGACCCTCGTGGTATGAGCGACCAGGGGCCTGTTGTATAATGTGCGTCAACTTTATACAACATTTATGGAGGACCATACGTCGGCTAGGACTGCCTTAACGAACGAGCTTGATTATCATTAGAAGATTACCCTTGTAGCCTGCATTTTCGTAGTTATTCAAAAGACCGCATATCAAAGATTACATCTCCATCTACACGTCACAGTTGATGACGTCACTATCGCTGACGTCGACAGGGAACATTTCTGACTACGTCTTTTTACCTGTTCCTGAAATCACAAAGCTGGTACCCAGCGGAACTATGAGGCCAGCCTACAATACACGCCTGGTACAGGAACACGAGATGACAAGGGCGAGACGCCCCCATCCGTCTTCAGTACGTCACGCCGTCAGGGGGCATGGTGACGTCATGACCCGCCCTGGAGGTGTGACGTCACGACGATGACGACGTCCACCTATAGGCCGCACCGCGGGTGAGGCCCGGGAACCGCGATCTTTGATTAAATACAAGGTGTGGGTGCGATGGCAAAAGAGACCTCTGGGGTCTCTGTACCTCTAGTTTCATTAATTAAAGATTGTTGGTAGTTATTTGGTAATTATCTCACCCCAGATATTTTTTCTCCATAGACTTAACATTGGAAACTCGTATCTAACACCCATTAGATATTTAGGAAAAATATCCAATGGGGGATAATGTCACAAATGTTAGCCCATTAGTCAATATTAAGGGTGAGATAAATTCAGAAACCCATTCAGGTTTAGGGTCAGAGCTCGATCCCATCTCATTTGAATTACATAGCAATTCACGCGGCTTCGCCTTGTGAATTACTACGTGATTCAATCTCGATGGGATACGAGCTCAGACCCTAAACTTTCATGGGTTTCCTCTATAGTGACTATTCATGCAACAAGTTACAAGTTAAACAGTGGCTGATTATTGCCTTGTAGAGTTACTCCAGATGAAGACCAGCCTCAGTCCCTGTGTCCTACCACCCCCACTCCCTTCATCAATAAGTTCTGCATTATGGAACTGACCTACATAAATCATAAAGCAATAATTTTGGTAAATAATATTGATAATAATCTTGGTAAATACCGTCTTGCTTGCTCTGATAGATGATTTTGAGTACAACTACAGTCACTTACCCCCTGTACCGCACCAAGATGACGAGGTCATACATCCAGAGTCAAGAGAAAAAGACAAAAAAAGACAAGCATTAGCGATATGGAAAAACAGCGATCTTTGGACATGTTTCCAGCATGGCCCCAGTTTTATGGAAGTGACCGAATGATATATTCCTTTTGTTAATTGCTTCTGGAATTTATATTGGAACATCGGCCTGTTGGAATCTGTGCCGAATGTGTGTCTATTATTATTCATCAAAGTTTATTTTCGTTTAATACAAAATACAGATGTAATGCTTGATCACGAACGATCTCTTTATTTTCTAGAAGTAATAAAGGCAGAAAGCAAATCAATAAAAACTTATTTTAATTTGCACTATAAATTTTCCAGTTTTTTTAAATAATATTCCATCAACTATGGCTCAAGTTGGACATTAAACGTTATGCGTTTCAGTTAATGAATTGGAGAATACAAGGATATACTAAACTTACATTCTGTTGATGCACGTCAATCACAGGAGGGAATGAAAATGAAAAAGAAAAAGGAACATTATATCAAAGTATTTACAGGTACAACGGCCAGCACAGCTTAAGTCATATCATTGCAATCCGTACAGTCATTCAATTTGTAGGAATATCTGGTGTTTTTTGGTATATGACCATCTTTTCTAAATGCTTCTTTTAGGCGGAATGTTATTGTATTTATTGTTGACAGATTCGCTGAAATACAGAGGCTTTGAGCTGTGTTGGATAACAGGTTAGGCCAAGACCTTTAAATTTAGTGAATACTTATTGATAAAAGAAAGACAGACAGAAAGAAAGAAAGAAAGAAAGAAAGAAAGAAAGAAAGAAAGAAAGAAAGAAAGAAAGAAAGAAAGAAAGAAAGAAAGAAAGGAGCAAGTATGGAGGAGATGAGTAAAAAAGTCACCAAAATCAAAAGGTCGTCGTTCTCTGATGGCCAGGCGTTGGTGAGGAAGGTAGGTGGGGCTGGGGGTGGGGGTGGGGGTAAAGACGAGTCAGACAGGGTTAGGGTAAGGGGTCAGAGGTGGGATGGGATGTCACTACCAGCACCTGGCAATGCAATTCTCTGGATCCCCGCGCGCTAAATACACATGTTAGATCACAGACCAGACCTGTCAGAGCTCCAACACGGATCACAGCCAGGGATCCAGATCCAAATCCCGCGTGGATCCCCGTCCCCGAAAGCAATCCCAGTTCTCATACCCTTGGCAGCTTTTGTCGTTCTCCTATCTGTTTTTTACAGCATCCCCTCCCATCCCCAGACCCCATTCACACTCCCACGTCCTGTGATACCTAGTCCCGCTTTCAGACAGACAAAACACACTCCTGGTCCCCGCTTCACGCCCGCGGTGCCCATCACGCGGGGTGCAGCATTGAGCTGTAGAACCTGAGCGCCACACTACTACCACTGTGCCACTGATCCCCTTCACCTTTGATCTGGTGACGGCTGCCGAAAAAAAGAATCTGTTTCTCGCTGGTGGACAGTGAGCGCGGGGAGGGAGGGAGGAGGGAGGGAGGGAAGTATTGGGAGTTCTCTCGGCCTGATTGTCCTGTTAAAAAGCACTGACAAGGCATTAACAGCAAGTCCCCACCACCCCGCCCTCTCTGCCGGGGACGAGTTTCCATTACGTCGGTCATTCCCCGGGGGTGCCTTAACGCCGGTGTCTGTGGGCGGCAGAGCTTACCTCGACCTCACACTCTCACCGAAATGATAACAAATCAAAGGCGAAGGAGTGAAATGCTGGGGGAACTAACAGAAAACAGAAATTAAGAACACCACCTGCTGAGAGTTTAATGCTGGGATTTAGAAAAGGTGTTAGGAGTGAGAAGAGATAGTGTGTTCAATGGTGGCGAGGTGGTCTGCAGCCAAACCTAACAGTAATTGGAAATGTTAAGTATATTTTTTATTTTCCATTTTTTTTGTGCCGACCCGTGCAATGTAACTGTGGTAAGGGAGCTGAAATTGCCCGGCGCTAGAATAAGGAGTGAAAGACTGACAAACACAAAAAGTTTCTCACCTACGGAAAGCAAAACATGTTGTATAATATTTAATTAGTAATAAATTCTAAAATGGCCGTTTTCCCATGAAGGCGATCGACTGTATAACAAGATTGCTCAACTAATTTTTTTCAGGCGGATATTCGTCTTTCTTACGTGATATTCAGGGATATATGAAACTTAAGTCTGTGGCATTTCTAAAAGAAATGGAACTACACCCTCCGACATAAAAACCTGCTCGAAGGTCAATGATGCTGAGATATGGTTTTATACGCAAAAATGATATAATGATATAGCAAATACTGTATTAAATATAAACCATTACATAATGCCAGTGGGGTGAACCTTGACAAAAATACAATCAATTTGTACAAGAAATGAAGGTCTAAACAAAAGAACCTTAAACAATAATAATCTAAAACTTCAATGAATACAAGACCTATAAAAACTATCCATCACAATTACTGCTATTCAAAAACAAAAGGAATATGAATGGTATTCTTAATCATATCCACACCACCTTCCACAGACCAACGAGCATGGATAAATTCCAATGTAAACGCCCCGCTTGTCCACCCGGCGCCTGCGCACTAAATAGAGTATTGATAGCGTCGTGCCGGTGGCGCCCCCTGGGGAGTTGGGGGCAGATACGTACCGATCTGGCGTTGACGTTGATCCCGGGCACGCCGCAGAGCAGTTTGATCACCTCCGCCTTGCCGTGCTTGGCCGCCCAGTGCAGCGCGCTCTGCAATAAAACAAGACACGTCAGGCGGGTTAAATATTCATCCCTCAGATAAACGTGACCTCGGCGAGGGGACCCTGTGTGCGGGGGAGGGTCTGTCACTAACGGACGGACCTCATGTGGGTTAATAACGCTTAATGATGGAAACGGTATGAGAGACATAACTTATATATGTTTTTTTTTAAAATTTATTCATTGTATTCAATGTTGTTAGTTATATTGTAATTCCATACGTCGGGAAGTGGACTTATATCATCCTTTGCCTGTTTGTACGTTCTTTGTTGATCAAAGAAATAAAGGATTGCTAAGATAGTACTTGATTGAATATGATCCCAATATGATGAAAGGATCATGAAACAATATGTAAGAAGAGAATATTGACTGAACAAGTCGTACGACCGACACATAAGATATAATACAATGATGAAGCAATATAAGATTATTTGCGATACTATATTAGCATGGGAAAGGTCATGCGACCAATGAAAACATGAATACGAGAATCATCAAACATTATAAGATTATGTGAATTAAAGGAACAAGATATCAAATACTTAGATGTGATGAAGGTGAAAAATGACAATGTGTAAATAACCGTGCGACTGTAACCATGTAAAACATCCTGAATAAGGATTATGGTTTATAGTTATCAAATAGATCAAAATATACCTGTTTTCGGGATAATCATGGGTTAATCTAAAGGGTAACACGATTGGATAGTATGGGACTGGTACAAAAATACCCGATGTTCAGAACTAATTAAAAAGATATTGGCACATTTCGGAAGCCTGACGACACATTGAGCCGGCTGGAGATATGTTCCGATGGGGCTGATTTGTAGATGTGAAATTCTGATCATTCTCAATAAAAATCTAGAAATTCATCAGACTATTTTCATCAATAAACACATACAGTTATATAAGTAGTCGTTTAGGATACAGATCTTAACACGGTTTCAGACTTGATAGCCTTATAAGAGACACACTAAAATAGAAACTTATGGTAAGAGGATTTTTCCAGGCATTCTCAAATAGAATTATCAAATTTGAAAAGAACAAGGTACAAAAGAATAAAACTGTAATAAAGTATAAAGCTGCAAGTATCTGCTACCTTACTGTTGAGACGTATTTGAGCGCCGTAAACCACACGAAGGAATATTGTAGAAAGTAGAAATGTGAGCGTTGCTACTAAGGATTCAGCAGAGGACGCTTCTCCCTGTGTGAGGGACTGAAAGTGCAGCCTGCTTTAAATGAACATCTCCATGTACTACTTATATCCTCTAAAACTGGCACGCCCTTCGTCTAGTCGCGCTGACTGGTCATCGTGAATTTAAATAAATCACTGGCAATACCAGGATATTACTTATCTACACATCTCTATCCTCTCACCACACCCCTCTATTCTACCCCACACCCTACCCGTATTTAGTTAACAACCCCCTCCCCCCAGTCTACACATCTCTACCCTCTCACCACACCCCTCTATTCTACCCCACACCCTACCCCTGTAACCCCCTCCCCCAGTCTACACATCTCTACCCTCTCACCACACCCCTCTATTCTACCCCACACCCTACCCCAGTAACCCCCCCCCCCCTAATCTACACATCTCTACCCTCTCACCACACCCCTCTATTCTACCCCACACCCTACCCCTGTAACCCCCTCCCCCAGTCTACACATCTCTACCCTCTCACCACACCCCTCTATTCTACCCCACACCCTACCCCAGTAACCCCCCCCCCCCCCTAATCTACACATCTCTACCCTCTCACCACACCCCTCTATTCTACCCCACACCCTACCCCTGTAACCCCCTCCCCCAGTCTACACATCTCTACCCTCTCACCACACCCCTCTATTCTACCCCACACCCTACCCCAGTAACCCCCCCCCCCCTAATCTACACATCTCTACCCTCTCACCACACCCCTCTATTCTACCCCACACCCTACCGCTGTAACCCCCCCCCCCCCCCACCCCCAGTCTACACATCTCTACCCTCTCACCACACCCCTCTATTCTACCCCACACCCTACCCCTGTAACCCCCTCCCCCAGTCTACACATCTCTACCCTCTCACCACACCCCTCTATTCTACCCCACACCCTACCCCTGTAACCCCCTCCCCCAGTCTACACATCTCTACCCTCTCACCACACCCCTCTATTCTACCCCACACCCTACCCCTGTAACCCCCTCCCCCCCCCCCCCCCAGTCTACACATCTCTACCCTCTCACCACACCCCTCTATTCTACCCCACACCCTACCCCTGTAACCCCCTCCCCCAATCTACACATCTCTACCCTCTCACCACACCCCTCTATTCTACCCCACACCCTACCCGTGTTTAGTTAACAACCCCCTCCCCCCAGTCTACACATCTCTACCCTCTCACCACACCCCTCTATTCTACCCCACACCCTACCCGTATTTAGTTAACAACCCCCTCCCCCCAGTCTACACATCTCTACCCTCTCACCACACCCCTCTATTCTACCCCACCCCCTTCCCTTCCTGTAACTCATCATACGAGGACAGCGTCTGACGGGGAACGCGCGGCACCCATCCGGGCCCACATCTGACGGATCCAACGGATCACAACAGATGACCCCTGACCCTGCGCACTGACCCGTGACGGATCATTCTCCCCGCCCGCCAATATGGCCGCCTGACCCCCTCCCTCTCCCCTCCACGCACCCAACTTCCCCACTCCCCAGGGTCAAGGTCGCCACGGCGCGGGAACGAGGCGAGAACGACGTCGGCCGTGCTGCCACCTGTCGGCATGACGTCAACGTCGCTCGCTGACGTCATCCATCAGGTCGTGGCAGGAGCATGCGCGGCGAGGCTCCTCCAGGGTGTGGTCACGTGACAGGTTATGAATAGCCAATGAAAGGCGTGCTGTCGCCGGGGGAGAGATCAGTGTTGGGAGCAGGCGGGCGGGCGGCGGCGACGTCATTTTGGATGATGACAGGAGGTGACCTCTGACCTCTGCTTGTGGGGGCTTACGACTTCCGTCTTGATGTTTGATGTGATAGCGGGGACGGCTCCCGTGCTCTGCTCTGTGTAGCGGGGTGTGGTTTATCAGGGCCGTGAGCGGGTGTGCATTATCATCACAGAGACTCACAGTCGTCCGTCTTTAGTCCTAAGCACCCGTTACAATCCCTCTTAATCCAACACCAAGATTAACACTAGTCCTCCTCAATATGACCGGATAATCCTGGCAGGTGATAGATTTTGCAAATCTCGT
This sequence comes from Alentia gelatinosa, assembly GCA_950022655.1. Classification (NCBI taxonomy): domain Eukaryota; kingdom Metazoa; phylum Annelida; class Polychaeta; order Phyllodocida; family Polynoidae; genus Alentia; species Alentia gelatinosa. The sequence goes on along the minus strand of OX465585.1, from coordinate 17,759,383 downwards.
GACCCAATGTACACGTATGTACAGTATAACCCCGCTTAAGGGTGCAATCTCCGTTCCGAGCAGTGTGGCCCCTTAAGCGGAGTGCCCCTTAACCGGGGTTTCCAGTCTGTCGATGGTTAGGCTACATAGTATACAATGCCTTTTAAATTCATACTATGACATAGAGACACTGTTATAACCAGGGGAGTAAGAACCATACATACATCCCATATACGCCTATCTGACGCCTACCGGTACATGAATCTAGGCAGGCTGTTGCTTGGTGTCTGTTTGTCTAGCCAACAGTTTGCCCGCCTCAAACAAACTCCACGAACAAACAATCAAGATAGCTCGGAGTTTTGTCACCACACTGTCCAACCAGATTTGATAAGGCGTCCATCCAAAGTGGCCCCTTAACCGGGGTTAAGAAGCATTCCGTACCGAAAGCGGGTTGTCGCGTTATTTGAGGTTAGAATAAACTCTCAATAGGGAGGGAAAATTATGTTCCGAGCAAAGTGTGCCCTTCAGCGGGGTATCCCAGAAGCGGGGTTTTCGTGTAGTTTAAAGACTAGTTTAAAGTCTCTGGAAACACTCCGACAAGGCTTACGACACATTCGGACACAGAAAATCCACATCGTAGCCTTGTTGGAACGGCTTTGTCGCAGTCTGTCGCAGTGTGCCTCAACGGATTTTGCGGAAATAAAAACGTGACCACGGTACCGACACAACACGATACAACCACCTCACAAAACACAGGCCAAGGAGGACTTTATTTACATAGGAAATATATTTACTGAAAACTATAATTTCTTCAAAATTCTGAGTAATACTTAGATGTCTTTTATTGATAAAATTAGAAATCTGAACAAATAAACAATACTAATGGGTCTCAACCCCCTAATATCACTTCAATGATATATGATTCGCCGTGTCTGAGTGTGTCGTAGTGTGTCGTAGGCAGTATCATTTTGAAACGCCTTGTCCACTGCTAGGACAAAACTTCAAAACGTTTTCTGTGTTGGAAGGCTTGTCGTAAGGCACGTTGGAGTATACCGTGAGCCCCGTGTACACCCCCTTTATTGTTAAACATCCCTCACTTTTTGAAAATTTCAATGGATTCCCTAATTCTTGGAAGTGATTGGACGCAGTTTAGTGATATTCTTAGACGCACACATGACATACTGGTAGGTGGCTGTTCTGGAGGTACCTGCCCCTTGTAAAACAGCCAGTCAGGTTGGCAGTGTAGTGAATCATGAGCGTACTTTATGTGTAAATAGAAGCAGGGGGATGGAGTGGGTAGTGAGCTGCGGATGACATGATGGGCAATGGGAGATGGTCAGGCTTAGCGGCGCCAGATGGTGTATAGCGTATGGCAGGTGTAGTTGGTGGATGGCAGGTGGTAGTTTGCGGATGGTGGGTCGTAGTTGTTAGATGGTGGGTAGTGGTTGGCAGATGATGACAGGTAGTTGGTGGATGGCAGGCATCATATGGGCATGTGATGGGCATTATATGGCATGCTGTGGGCAGCAAAATGCAGGAGGCTAGCAGCAGATAGTGGGTGGCAGATGGCAGGTGGTAGGCAGTGAATGGAAGGTAGTGGCAGCAGATCTATAGAGGGTTGTGGGTGGTGGAAGGTATGTTGGTGGCTACAGGGCACTGATGACAGGTGATGGTGGGTGGCAGATGACAGGTTGAGGACAGTGGATGGTAGGTGAGAGTAGCAGGTGGTGGATGGCAGATTGCTGGAGACAGGGCACAGATAGCTGACAGCAGGTGGTGGGTGGTAGATGAAAGGTTGTGGAGAGCAGATGGTTGGTGAGGGTAGCAGTTAGAGGGTGGTTGATGGCGACACGGTGCAGATAGTAGGGAGCGGGTGGCAGGTAAAATATGGCAGGTGGCAGTTGACAGGTAGCATACAAACTGATGGTTGTTGGGCAGCGAATAGTATACAAGCTGATGGGGGATTGCTGATGGTGGGTGGCAGGTGGCGGGTGGCAGGTGGTTCATGGTGGGAGGCAGTCAGGGGTGGCACATAGCATATAAGCTGATGGCAGATGGTGGATGGCTGATGGTGGGTGACAGGTGGTGGGTGGAAGATGGCAGGTGGCGGGTTGCAGATGGTGGGTGGCACATGGCGGGAGGCAGTCAGAGGGTGGCGGATAGCATACAAGCTGACGGCAGATGGTGGATGGTGGATGGCTGATGGCGGGTGGCAGGTGTTTGATGGTAGGTGTTCAATGGCGGGTTGCTGATAGCGGATGGCAGGTAGCTGATGGTTGATGGCATACAGTGGGTGGTGGAGGACAAGGAGAGACGGGGGAGTTAGTGGGGAAACAGTCGGGACCTGACACGGGGAGGCGCGGCGAGCTGACAGCTCCGTGCACGGTGTCCACGAGCTGTGATCCCGGCCTCCAGTTGTCACATTAATAATCTTCCACAGACCCCGCCACCAGGCACCAGCCCCTCGTCACGACAGCCCCATGTCAGCAATGTTAGCTGTCATTGCTACCTACTGTCACCATCACAGAGACACTGCTGTCACTATAGGTCCTGTTGTCACATATCTACGCTGTCAACACTGCCTACTGCCATCACACTCTACTGTTACAAGGTCCTACTGAGGCATCTCCCTCCTTTTATAATCTCTACTGATAGTACATTGTACAGTCACTAGTTCCTAATACTAGATGCTCCTAAGTTTCACTCCTATTATGAATTTCTACTCTCACGTTTTAATCCCACAAACCATTAACCTTGTATACTAATCTTCTTTGACTATTTCCTGCTAGGGGAGACTGCGATCGGTCATCCATGTCTGATTGGTCACCCAGTCTCCCCTTAGGTTCGGAATACTGTGCTCTATCATTGTAAATGAAAATAACATATTCCTTGCTATGCTGTGCGAGTGAGGTGTCGTACTGGATACGAGGCACGGTGGCAGTAACAGACGCTCACGCTGACAACCCGCTGACCCCCGCTTCCCATCCCCTCAGGCCCCATGTCCATTTACTAACTGATCGCTCACCAGGCGGCGCAGCGGTGCCGGGGGCAGGACGATTCCGGTTCCTGGCGCCACACACAGGTCGCCATATAATATGTACGTCTCAAGTAGGAACGCCCAACCACCGCTGTGACGTCGTGTATGCCACATTGGTCTCTATGTTCCTATCGTGACCGATTATAATGGTTTCTATGATTAATCATCAAAATTGGATTCATTACCGGATTTATTAAAAAAACAAAATGACCAAATTGGAAAAGTCACCATTTTACAGCAGTTCCCACTTGTCCTGATGTTTACTGTATAGCAGCCATGTAGTGAATAGCATGTTTACCCTCATTATTGCTTACTCTAGTTCCTAGATTTCCCACATGGTGGCAGGAAACTCTAACATAGACTTTCATAGTTATTAGTTGTAGGAGTGCTCTTACTGGCATGTGCAGAAGACTGGAACGAGATTAATCATCTCTCATTGGCTGTTGGTTCGACAGCCAATCATAGTGCAGAGCTTGCAAGCTGAACCTACAGCAAGGTGCCTCCTATGGCGTGTATATAAACTCCACTTGATGTAATTAAAATCAGTCTTCTGCAAAATATGTGGTACAACCGTAATACTCTGTTGTTATTGTGAGTCCGAATTCTGACTCCCTTATTCTTAAGGTCTACACCTAGCTAGTCTGTGCCTCTAGACTTGACAACATGAAAAGTCATACAATGCGCATGCTTGAACCAGAGGAGCTGATTTCAACAGTTAAGAAAATGGGCCATCACATTTTAGTGTTGCAGCACTACAAGCTTTTCTATTTGTTTGTCGTGACTTGTTATAGTGAAAATATGTTTTATGTGGAAAGTGTTGTCTCAGAGAGACGAATAACACGTGGAAAACACATTAATGACTCATTTGACATAATATTTGGTTTACACAAGGAATATGAAACCTATACACAGAAAACAGAAAGTGGATTTTCATGAAAAAGTTAGAAAGCTGCCATCTCTGACTGTACGGACATGAATTACATTGTCAGAAGACGTCATGGAAACCTTTGGATGTGACTCTTCTAGTTCGCTGTAGTTCGGTTTTAACTTGGTACATATATAAATATATACCAACTGACTAATTTGTATAGAGATAAATCAGATATAGTCATAGATATGGCAAATTCATAACGAAGAAAGCACTGAAGTTATCCCAACGTCACATAAAGTAAATGATACACCTTTCAACATATCTCTATCTATTTCATTATTTCAAAATACGACGTGGCTAAAAGAAATGATTTCATCATTTCAGTTCATGAACATCAGTAAAAATCAGTAAACATCAGTAAACAGATGCTACGCATGTGTCAGGGTACGTTACATTTTAAGCAAGTACCTACTATTGATTATAATTTATTTCAGTTTATTTCAAATCGATACATTAAGGGCTCTCCCCTTGCTTACATCTATATGGCGTTTGTTATCTATCCAAATCAACCTAATCAAAATGCAACATACCGGAATACCACTTTGACGAGCATTACTATTCATGACAACAATCACATTAAGTACAAAAATTCTCAACGTTTTGGCAAAGTACTAGTTTTCAATATATCACTCGTGAGTTTAATGTATTTATCACTGAGGGATCTGTTCGATATTTCCAACGTTTTCTGATGGTTCTTTTTGCTTTATTGACAAATTAAACCTTGTGAACGAAATGAATGTTGCATTAGTTCAGGCGAGATAAACATTCTAAAACACAGTGGTAGACTGGCACTAACAGCTGCTGCAAAGTACGGCCCTGTCCCATACAATGTTAAAAGGTTTGAGGGGAAAGCTACATGTCTGTTGAATTCGTCGATCAATGGGCGACATTGGTCTATTTAAAATAGGGTCTATCTTTAAAGTAGTTTACACGACACAAAATCTACCTAATTAAAATCTAGATATGTGAAGCCCATCATTCATGTACGGTGCAGTACAATTGTCATACTTTATTTGAGGGGTTGCAATAAACAGGATAATAAACACAATAAAAAGGTGATTTTTTTTTTTTACAATTGTTATCCTGTAAGATTAGCTTGTGTATAAGCATAGGAAAACTGCCTGAATCATAAACAAACCCTAGAACGGAACAGGAGTCGGACGCTGATGAACACAACTAAGATTTAACTAAATTGGTGACATCACCATCCCCTACAAATGGTACGTTGCTAATACAGCTAGCTAATTTTTGCTATCAAAAGCTACCTGTTCAAGTAAGAACAGACTTTGTGGAATGTGAGAATTTGTGGAATGTGAAAAAAAGACTTCACATTTTTGTATACATCTTGACTCTTTATTGGTGTAATAATATACCATAATAGTACTCATATCGGCGAGATCTGACGCCTTTGTAGTGGAAATAAGCAAAGAAAACAAATACTTATATAGAACGACCTGACCATGCTGAACAAGCTACAAAACGAGATGATAATTGACGGTTCGTACGGAACGAAGCCTTTATAACAACAATTCCCCATCTCGTTGTACAAGCTTGATAGGTCGTTCTATATTTATCATATACCCAAAATCAATCAAATCTTACTGTATATTGGCAGAGAATACATGTCTGCGTGACATCCCAAACACAGCTGATGTTTCAACGTGTTCAGTATAACAGTGTACTGCACAGGGTTCAGTATACAATTTATACTGCACAGGGAGCAGCAGTACGTAATTATCAAATATACTGCATGGGTATATAATAAAGTATACTGTGGTTGAGTGTGGTGCATTGTGGTACGTGCAGTATGTATGATTCGGTGTGATGCGTGCAGTATGGTGGCGTGTGGTACATGCAGTATGGTGTGGTATGGTGCGTGCGGTATGGTCATCATCATTCATCATTCACGTGCACTTTCCTGGATTGCCAGGTCGCTCAAGCCCATACTTGTGTCAGTGGCGAGCTGTGCTATTTGTGATCTATGTGTGGTTGTTTGTGTTTGTGAGTTAGCCTTAAGTATTTCCTCTATCCTGGTTGCTTCTTTTGCTATATTTTTTAGGGTTTGTAAGTTGTGGTCAAAAGCCTGGTTTAGGTATGTTTTGTTTTGGTGGCGTCCGTTGGGTGGAAGGTTGTGCATTGGTTTAGGACATGGTGTATTGTTTCCTGTGTTTGGTGTTGCATGGTGCTTGCAGTACAGTGTGGCATGGTGTGTGCAGTATGGTGCCGTGTAGTACTTACAGTAAGTTGTGGTATGGTTTGTGTAATATGGTGCCATGTGATATGTGCAGTACTTAAAAGGAAACCCACGAGATGAAAATACCTTGGTCCGTACTCCACCGAGTTTGACTGCAGAGTAATTCACGAAGTGAAGTTGAGTGAATTACTCTGCGCTCAAACGAAGTGGAGTTCAGACTAAGGTATTTTTATCAAGTGGGTTTCTGATTTTATCTCACCTGGTCTAACATTACTTATTGATATAATGAATTACCCAATTAGCCATTGAGTATTTGGTACACGAACTTCACGGCCATGGAGTACGAGTTCCTAATGTTAAGCCTATGGAGAAAAATACCGGGGTGAGATGAATACACAATATTACCATGATTTTGATCTGAGTGGCCATATTCTCCGCGTTGTTGACGCGTAGTAATACTCCGAGCGAAAGCGAGGAGTATTGCGTAGCGTCAACTACAAGGAGAATACGGCCACACAGATCGAAATTATGGTAATGTTGTATTTATTACTCACTTATTTTTAGATTTAAGAAATAAATATGATCGTTAGAAAACTTTACAACGTAATTAAGAAGTTATGTTTGGGACTACTTTCATCTCAAAATCCGTATCCTCCTAGGAGGGTACGGAGCTCCGTATCCTCCTCAGTAGCGATCTGTAATCTCCATAGGCTTAGTATGGAGACTCCGTATCAGGTGGGTAATTAAGTGTGGTACCACACAGTGCAGTAAGTCTGTGGTTGGCAGGGCGTGGCCCACACGCCAGCAGACCTCAGTGTGGCAGCAGGCACTCATTGTAACCTCCCTGTAAGACGGCGCCATGTCAACCCATGGCCGCCGGGTGACGGATGGTGCTCCGGCCCGGTGAACCCGGTGTCCGACACAGGAGGACCTTGTAGACACTCATTACATCACAATCAGTCAGCCCTCCTGCACACGGCCGGCCCCCGTACGGCGGAGGGCCTGACACTGAGCCGCCCGCAGGCTACGTACGGAGACATCGGCAGTCATTAACCCACTCTACACCGTGCACTTCACTGATGTATCTGAGAGGTTAACTCTCTCTACACTGTGCACTCGACTGTACCTCAGACTTTAACCCTCTCTACACTGTGCAGTCCACTGACGTACCTCAGATGTTAACCCTCTCTACACCGTGCAGTCCACTGACGTACCTCAGACGTTAACCCTCTCTACACCGTGCAGTCCACTGACGTACCTCAGACGTTAACCCTCTCTACACTGTGCAGTCCACTGACGTACCTCAGACGTTAACCCTCTCTACACTGTGCAGTCCACTGATGTACCTCAGATGTTAACCCTCTCTACACTGTGCAGTCCACTGACGTACCTCAGACGTTAACCCTCTCTACACTGTGCAGTCCACTGACGTACCTCAGACGTTAACCCTCTCTACACTGTGCAGTCCACTGACGTCCCTCAGACGTTAACCCTCTCTACACTGTGCAGTCCACTGACGTACCTCAGACGTTAACCCTCTCTACACTGTGCAGTCCACTGACGTACCTCAGACGTTAACCCTTTCTACACCGTGCAGTCCACTGACGTACCTCAGACGTTAACCCTCTCTACACCGTACAGTCCACTGACGTACCTCAGACGTTAACCCTCTCTACACCGTGCAGTCCACTGACGTACCTCAGACGTTAACCCTCTCTACACTGTGCAGTCCACTGACGTCCCTCAGACGTTAACCCTCTCTACACTGTGCAGTCCACTGACGTACCTCAGACGTTAACCCTCTCTACACTGTGCAGTCCACTGACGTACCTCAGACGTTAACCCTCTCTACACTGTGCAGTCCACTGACGTACCTCAGACGTTAACCCTCTCTACACTGTGCAGTCCACTGACGTACCTCAGACGTTAACCCTCTCTACACTGTGCAGTCCACTGACGTACCTCAGACGTTAACCCTCTCTACACTGTGCAGTCCACTGACGTACCTCAGACGTTAACCCTCTCTATACTGTGCAGTGAACTGACGTACCTCAGACGTTAACCCTCTCTACACTGTGCAGTCCACTGACGTACCTCAGATGTTAACCCTCTCTACACCGTGCAGTGAACTGACGTACCTCAGACGTTAACCCTCTCTACACTGTGCAATCCACTGACGTACCTCAGACGTTAACCCTTTCTACACTGTGCAGTCCACTGACATACCTCAGAATTTAACCCTCTCTACACTGTGCAGTCCACTGACGTACCTCAGACGTTAACCCTCTCTACACTGTGCAGTCCACTGACGTACCTCAGACGTTAACCCTCTCTACACTGTGCAGTCCACTGACGTACCTCAGATGTTAACCCTCTCTACACTGTGCAGTCCGCTGACGTACCTCATACATCAACCCTCTCTACACTGTGCAGTGAACTGACGTACCTCAGACGTTAACCCTCTCTACACTGTGCAGTCCACTGACGTACCTCAGACGTTAACCCTCTCTACACTGTGCAGTGAACTGACGTACCTCAGACGTTAACCCTCTCTACACTGTGCAGTCCACTGACGTACCTCAGACGTTAACCCTCTCTACACTGTGCAGTCCACTGACGTACCTCAGATGTTAACCCTCTCTACACTGTGCAGTCCGCTGACGTACCTCATACATCAACCCTCTCTACACTGTGCAGTGAACTGACGTACCTCAGACGTTAACCCTCTCTACACTGTGCAGTCCACTGACATACCTTAGATGTTAACCCGGTACCATATTCCACTCATTTGGATGTGCCATAATCGTCACTCGGCTTCCCCTCGATGACGAATCGGGCACATCCAAACTCATGGAATATTGTCTATTTATACGTTTCTCTATGCAGTTCTATATAAATATGCAACTGTAAGTGCCACTTATGGAGATGGCAAATGTAACATTAATGCTCAATGTAAATCAATATTGAGTGAACATCTGTTTAATATGCCCATTTTACCCTAAAACGTTTCCCCCCATGACTCAACATGAGATTCTACCTAGAAAATTTGCTTCCAAGCAACTACTAACTTTAATTCCCTTTCAAATGAGGCTCATCAATTCATAATTGAAGCAGTTTTAGGGGTAGAAATATGTAAAAAAAAAAAAAAAAAAAAGTGGGCAGGTCACCCAGTCAGTCTAGAAGCTGATGTACTACAGTACGCCATAGGCATAACCTCTATATGATCAAGCCATTTATTTTGGTTAAAGATTTATGCTACCAAAACCCATAGCATATTTTCAGTGGATACGGATCTCATGCGGTTCCTTCTTAGTAGCTCAGACATTAACCTTCCTTATATAATGCAGTCCACTGATGCACCTCAGATTGTAACAAACTCTACACCTTGCAGTCCACTGATGTACCTCAGATTCTAACAAACTCTACACCATACATTCCACTGACGTACCTCAGATCCTAACCCACTCAGATGCACTCAGACATTTTAACACTACCCACAGAATTAAACCCAGGTGTGTTTCCTATGTTTATTGTCCACAATATCGCATATCCCTATGTTCGTTATTGCAAATATCTAGTTCCCCTTAATATCTAGTTTGTAATGTTCTTGCTCAGAAAACGTTCCTTGTGCTAGAGTTCAAGATATTTTCAAGATTGTAAACAATATTGCAGCTTTAGGATGACGGTTGACGATATACTCTTCATAACCTCACTAAAGGAATTCATCTGACACTCTCTTCATGAAGAAATGAACATTATATCATTATTAATCAGCTGACATCTTAGATTGTTTAAAATAATCAACTGCTCAAACACAAAATCCCATACACAAACAGTGTAGTGGAAGCTATATGTGATACGAGTATGCAATAATTCTCGTGATGCATTTACAAATATCACCCTTCATGACACAAGACTGCTCCGGCACAAGATCCCACTAATTGGATAAACCTTACTTCACTAAAGAGGGATCTATGTGACAATATTTCTGTATACAAGTTCAAATCTAGCCAATCAAAAAACAACCTGCTCCCCACAAAATCCTGCTAGACCTCCGTTAGCTTGTCTAGCTCATCTTACTGCTCAATATGAAAAACCTACTTCACTATAAAGGGATCTCTTTGACAGAATAAGGAATGCTTCTGTTTAAAGATACAGATGTAGCCTCTCACAAAAAAAAAACCTTCTCCCACACAAGTCCCTACTGCACCACATCCAACCTGTCCAGTGTGTAGTATGGCCTACTGCCCCTAGGGGTTGCTGGCATCTCTAAAACAATAGCCCTGCGGGGGGTGAGGATGTGAATAATGAAAACTTGGCGGGCCGGGCGCCGACGCCGCACGTCCGTGATCGGCGCCCTGCCCCCCGTAACAGCGCCCCGTAATGGGCATTACGTTGACGAATGTGCCACATTCTCTGCGATATAGGCACATTGCGCCTTGACCCCCTCCCCCCATAACCACCCCGCTATACTCCACCGTCCTGCCCTCTGCCCGCGCGCCGCACACCCCGCTGGACACCGCTCACCTGCTCACTCCTCCTCGGGCCACCAGGTGACGCTAGCGAGCTGCAGGGCGGCCATCTTTAATTCGGGCCGCCGCCGGTGGTGGCGCTCGTGTAGGACACGTGTCCAGGCGCGTTCCTGTTAAACATGCACCCCGTGACACCTGTGGAGGGCGCCAGGGGCGGTTGGGGGTGTGTGATGGGGATGGGGTGATTTTAGCAGAGGCTGGACAGTGTCATGGCACGACGCCATCTTGGATGATCTCCCACTGCCAGTTTCCGTTTCCGGTTCCTGAACAGCTATGAAGAGACCGATGCTACAAACTGACTGACCCCTGAAGTGGTCAGAGAAATTCCAAGGTCATTTTTGTAATGATCATATGCTAAACGTGGCGTTGACTTCAGTGGCCTCTGAGCAAGTGCCTGCATCTGTGCGCTCCACCATTCGCAGGGGGTGGCGCTTTTCGGCACCTGGTCTGTATATAGATCTGATTGGATTTTGTCATAACAAAATCAGTTTTCTCCCTCCTGATTGGTTTATGCCGATCCCAATGTGACGGGAACGGCTGTTTATCCCATCAGACAGAGTCTTTCTCTGTGTTCTGGTTGATTTGGTGGCTGTGAAACCAATGGGTTTGTAGAGCCACCCGGTGGGAGTTTTTCTATGACTGGCACCCTGTCACTCTATATAGCCTCAGAAGGAGCGCTCTTCCTGAAGTGTCAGGGGCCTGATTCAGAAATGTAAATCCATTTTGAGGTAAATTGTTTATTACAATTTATTCTCTGTTTGATAAGTAGTTTCGATTAGGAAAATCTCGTCAGGCATAGCCAACGCTGTAGTTCATCATCACATTAGTAAGGTGATCCAAGCTGTGTTATTGTATGATCTGGTCACCCACAGTGGTCTTAGTTAGATCCGTTGTTTGATAATTTTATGATAATTCCTTTCCCGTCGGCTATGACACGAAAAACACATTTTTTTGCGTCATAGCTGACGGGAAGGGAATTTTTTAATCATTTTCTTTCTAATAATTGCCTATATCCACAAATAACTTTCAACAGCCATCATTTTAGTAAATCAGTACACATTTAGAGTTTATTCCTGTTTTGATGGAGTTGAGGTTGGATAAGGCGGGTCATAGTTTTACAGGCAGTTTTTACTGATGGCGGTCTCGTGTCTTGAGACCCAACTTCCAGTGGGCAAAATGCGTTTTATCATCCACATTTTCATAACACCACAATACAAAGTCCCATGGCTCGTCTCACTTATATCAGCACATGGTTCCATGTTGTAACTTTATCTTCAATACGTAGCCTCTATTTTATTCGATATCTGTATAACTCGTATTTTCCTTTCTGTGTCATAAAATGTTAAGAGAGCATCTTCATTTAGGGATGTCAGTTGGGGTGATGAAAAGAATGGGAAATATTTTTCATATTCTCAGAAAGACTGAGAAAACATGGATAACACATCATTTGGGAAGGTTTGAACCACTGTTTATTGGGGTGAATAAGGCCCAATACATTGTCTCTTTGTTTTACGCAAGAAAAAACTGAGAATGAAACATTCCTTGGAAAAAAGGAAAAATTGTCACTTCTATTCATTAGGTAGAACTATCAACACGAACATAAGTGGGGGCATGGCGGTGCCCTTGATAGATACATGTATACAATAGTCAGGCTATGAATACGTACAGTGTCCTGATGTGTGCCTGCTGACGCCTATATTTGATCCCGGTCAGGGTAGAGGGATGGTGGGGTGGAGGCAGGTTGGCACGTGACTGGCGTTCCGATCGGTGCGCCCCTGGCGGGAACATGGCCGGGAGGCGGTTACAGCTGTCCGCCATGTTGTCATAAAGGAGCCAATGAGGGCGGGCGCGGGGCGGGCCGTAAACACCCCAATTAAACATGCATGGCGCCGCGCGGTAGATCACGACCTGGGCGCCACCACCCGGCACGGTGCCGTACTACGACTAAATGTCGTCTGCCGTCGGCGTCTCTTGTCCGCCTGTGTACAGGCGGGAAAATAAAAGCTCACACCACTTTGATACGCCAACAAAACGTGCCTTTTCAGTGTTTATATAAATCAATGTTGAATTTTTCATCACAGCCTGCGGGTCGATGGTATTTTACACTAAAAGACTGCACGTCAAATGCTACAACTGATCTTTTGTGTGATCACGCTTTGATATGTGTTTTTTTTATTGGTGCTTCAAATTTATGTCCTTATTTTCAACAAACGCTTTACTTAAAAGATAACAATAAGGTAGTAAACAAATTCCACTGCTACCACACTGTGGCATGAATAACCGATTGATTATTTTGACAGGCATTGTCGTGCAACAAAAATGAATGTCAGAGCATAAAACTCCTCCAATTAATATTTATGCAGCATATGTGCCTTCTTTTTTTAAAAACATCAATGACACTCATTCTACACAAAATACAGATCTATTGTGCACTGAATATTGATGGTTTCAACAGATTAACGTCTGCTTACGGGTGATAAATGCTTAATCTATCAGCAGCAGATATGTCTGGTAAGTGTGAAAGGGGTGACTGCTGCTGCCAATGACAGGCCTTGTTCAATGTTGTCGCCGATGGATTCTGTTATACTACCTATGGTCTGACTGCTTATATTATATGTGACCTCACATTACAATACTCAAAAAGCGACAGTCTCCATTCACATATCTATGTTTTAGATAGAGAACGAATTTAAGATTTATACATATTTCATTCAAATAGACCATGTGTTATCTTTTTGTAAAATTATGAAACTATTTCGAATGACGTTATCTGCAATGTGTTTTAATGAATGTAGCAAACAACGCGCACATCTACAGTGAATAAGAATTGCATAGTTAGTAGAAAATGGCCCAAGATGAGGGTCAATTTGTATTTATGCAACAAGGCCTGTGCACATAGTGATCTTCGCGAGGTGGTAGCAAAGTTAAGACAGTAGCAGTATGGACCTAGTTGCTTATAGCCGAATTGATTCTCACCGAGGGTTGTTTAGTATTTATCATACCCTGTCTCCACGAAAGGAAGATAATAAATAGTTGCATCCACATCCCATCGAATACAGTCACTTAGTGTTAAGCCTATGGCGTTTTTCCTAGGGATACGATAAAAAAAAATTGAAATGAACAAGATATTCCCTTAAAACCGAACTAGACTGGTCTTCTTGAATAAAATTATAAGGAGGCTTCAGAGTTTGGTATATATTCCGACATGTTTCGGTATTTTTAATACCTTCTTCAGGGATCAGATTAATTGTGGATTTACAATTGGGTACTGAAGTACACTTGGGATCGCTTTTATGGATCATCAGATTATAGCTATAAATAGCAGTGTAAGTGAAATATCAAAGAGTCTGTTGATGTTTGATAAGAGAAAAAATAATGAGGGAAGTTTCCCTGGGATTAAGAGTTCGTTGTTGCATAATTCAATTCAATGGATTTAATTAGATAGTTTATGTTCAAATGTCTTTAGAATAAGTCATCAAAGTCGAATGGTGGTAGTTCACTCAGTGGGCTGGGGATGGATGTCCAGCTGGTGTTGTACGATGGTTTAGGGTCTTCAGGCGTGTTAAGAAGGTGTGGGTGATACGATAAAAGTTGTATATTTATAAACTAAACACCAATAACTCCCGATAAAACTGTGAGATTCGATTCTTACATTCCTAAAAACAGCCATCAACATGATATCTAAGGTTATTACAAAAAATCCGCAATACATGTCATTTCAAGTACACAAGTAAATGATATCCGGTTAGAGAATAACGCATACTCCAATACGTGGTTCCGGGAGCCTCCGTCAAACGAGCCCCCCTCCCCCTCCCCCATAGACACAGGGAGTTTGAGTCGCCTCACATAGTCGGCGATCATTCCTGATTACGCGGGCCGGCGCCGGAGAACCCACAATCTAATTGTGACGATCCACCAGCAAACACAGCCGCCAGCACCACCTGGTGGGCTGCGTCAGAGTTAAACCAGGGGGGCATCCATCCAGCCCAATTATACGCCGACCCGTTAGGGGTGCTCCCCGGGGTTTAACCCCTGACCCTTACCCCCGTTATCCTCCCACCCACCACCACCACCACAGTAGCCCGACACCCGCTCCAACAGGCACCAACACTGGAGCAGATTTCTGTTAGGGGCGAGCTTTCTCTGTTGCGGATCATTTCTGTTGGTTGGTTGGTTGGTGTGATTTAATGTCCAGTTAATCATTTCAGGTCCTCCCCACATTTTTCCAAAGTTCTTTTACACCACAAGGGTGGTGGTCGGAGCTATGTAATGAATTCAGGTAGAAATCTCGCCCCTACTTATTTATTAAAGTGAGAGTTCCTGGTGTGAGAGGGATTGACATTAGAAATAGCAGTTTGTCTACAACTTCCTGGGGTGAAGGAGAAAAGTGGTTGCATTGGAACCCGCACCCCAAAGCCCCACGACCTTGGGATTCCAGTGCTATCAACCACTGAGCTAACTCCCGTTCCCTCAAGGATGAACTCTTACGGCAGATCAGAGCCTTTTAGTCAGTTCTATGTAGGTTATGCTTGAACAGTGTGTCACAACCAACAAGCTACTAATAACACTTCAACACAAAAAGATTGCGAGTACTAATTGGTTTGAGGCTTCTTCACCAAGACATTTAAATTTTAGTTTGGGACCTTAACTCTCGCCACATCACCGTATATACCAGTAGGTGCATAAGTAACTCCCTGTCTGACAAGTATAAGGTCGTTAACGTTGTATCACATGTTCAAGGAATGTGTCAGATTCCATATGTGCAGGATGACTCTAAAGCATTGGGGAAAATTTTGTCAAATGACAGAAAAAGGGTCATCATGATTTATGCAGCTATTGTAACACAGAACGATCTCTTTTTTTCTTTAAATCAGTTACTATGGTGGAGCCACCTCCTAGTCACCTTCTCGGTCTCTTCGGGCCACTAGTGCTGCGAGTGAGTAAAGTATAGAGACACTCCATGGGCAGTCTCCACCTCTAGAGTCGAGGAACAGGACACACTGTATAAGGAGGGTACTCACTGAGCGATAAACGCCCCTGCAATTCCTGCTCGTGGCCTCACCGCGAGGGGTGGCACAGGAATCACAATACGGGCCTCTAGAAAATATCCCCCATGTTGGATATCCAAATTTCAAGTGATTTTTGTACCTTTGAGAGGGGCATTTGTCCAAGACGATTGCCACTCTCAAAGGGAATAGGAACATAATCGCAGCGGCCCACACATTTAGGGTGTTACACGGAGGGATCATGGACCAGCAATTGCAGGGAACATTGTCGACATGAAATACCGCTTGAGCTACAAAAATCGCTTAGTGTGATGCCGTTTAATTCGAGGAAGAAACTTGTCTTGTCATTATGTTGTGATAAGTCATGACAAGATATATCTCTTTGACCAACACTTAGGGATCGATTTTTCTGGTTACGTAAAAAGAATAAATACTATTTCTGGAACTGTAATCGATTTACTTTCAGATTCCCTTTCTGTGTTACAATGACATTATTGCCACTAGGGCTTGGTTTGGTTTGGTTGATTTTACGTCCAACGATTGCAGTTAACTGCTATCAGACTGCTGCCAGTAGGGACGGTTCGCTGCGTATTCATATATTTAATGCTAGGCTTATTCATATATCAAATGCTGAGAATTGACGTAAACCGACTGGGACGATACTAGGAATATTCACAGATAACTTAGATGACCGATTAAAATCGTATCCTTTGATCGTCAGCTGGTTATATACCCAAGCTGGCGTCATAACCGCCACTTAATAAAAGGTATGATGAATATCTCGCTCGCCTCTGTAGCAATAAGTCAACCGTTGGATAGCGAATTGATGCCGGTGTACTGTCGCTGAGTTCATCTCTCTACTCCTACTCAATAGCTACATATCTCATAATGATGCAGCCTGCTTTGATCATTGTTTTATGTGTTCTACTGGCTTCCTACAATGGTTTTCCTGTCTGACATGCTGGTAGGTAGATGTATAAACCTCGCGCATGTTTATATACATATTCACACTCTGATAAAAGATGCTTGTGTATTTTACACCTTCAGACAATGATGTTTGAAGTCCTGGTGATGCATACATTGCAGCGATGAATATAAGTTGAAACAATGAAAATGTTATCAATGTCCCCGCACTTTTACCTCACATTTACAAAATATCGAGAGGAGAGTTCCTGAAACTATCAACAGATTAACGACTTTATCGTCATCACTGATGCCTAAATTAACCTACAAAATGAAACACCTCAGTGATCACTCAGAATACCAGTGCGTTTTCTTGATTTATATAAAATCTTCATATTTCCAACGTTCAGGCAATCTTGTTTTGGAGAATGGGGCGTATTCCCTTGTCAACGAGTAGGGAAACACATGCAGAAAAAAGAAGATTAAAAAAATGGATAAAGTGGAATGCGTAAAAGGTCAGGTTATGCAAAGAGTATTCTGATCTCTTTGGGTTAAGTGTATATATATATATACATCTATATAATTTCCTGGGATAAAATTAAGTAGAGACCAATTCCCAATGCGAGTTGCTCTGAGTTGCTCACTAATATGTTACCAGACACCCTGAACACAGTCCCTTAGCACACAGAGCGACCTGGGCAGTTTGTAGGCAGACCTCGTCAATCCAAACTTAAAACAGGCACCTCACATGGCGGCCCTCCGTCCTGAATCAGACCTCGGAGAAGGAACACGGCCCAGACGTCTTCCACGTGTCGCGATGGCAACCCAAGACGCTGCAGTGCTGCCCCCTACCACTAAGTAGACCAAGTAAATGTCTTGAGGGACGCTCTACCGGAGAAGTGGCGTCTCACGCGATAACACGCGAGAGACTGCGTACGCTGGTTCCCCGGTCATCCGCTAGGGGGCTCGGCGGAATTAGACCGCAGGGAGAGCCCGATCGGTGGACAGATTCTGACCACCGCGTACATGCGCAGTACAACTCCCTGTTTCAAAACAAATAACATAGGGTGTGTGGTCGAACCGAATCTCGATCATACTGTCAATATAAATAGAATAATACAAAATGGCACATCTAGTCGCGAAATGATGCATCAACGTATTTTCAATGTTGTTGAGTATTCAAACCATACTGACAGTCGATTCTGAACTGTATGCTAGACTCCAAAACCAGCGTTTAACCACTGCTAGTGGTCCACCCAGGAGATACTACCCGCCTGTAAGTCGTAGACACAGGCGGGTACCAGCCAAGAGACTGCGGAGTGAGTCACTGCTGGTCATTATCACCTTTGTGGGACCTCCTTCACTGGCAACTCTAACCTGGGTATGGGTATTTATGCGGAACAGGTTTTCGTTAAAATGGCCGATTCTTGAAATATGGAAATCTGTTTCATGTCTCATGTGTTATACAACATTTGTTTCAATTCGTTCTCATGTATAATCCAGAGCACGTTTGGGATTGGTTATATCGTTGGCTATGTGGGGGTGGGGGTGGGGGTGGGGGGGTTATATGATAAGGTGGTGAGAATTCAGGGATGGTGGTTATGGATGTTTTCCCTTTTATGATAAGTACAACAAAGTGTCATGATCAATAATAATACATATATATAGGTCTACTCACACCTTGATTTATGTATTGTTTTATACGAGAATAGGCGTGGGGGGGAAATTCATCTAATTCATCTCATGCTACTTGGACAAGTTATGTCAGATATGTATGTGATAACTGTCATAGCTCCTGCTGCTTTGAATAAGGGTGTGCAATGTTTTTAGCCTCATTTCACTTTAGTCCTCATGCTTCATAGATACAGTTTCAACCTCTAAATTAGGATTTCCGTTGCCTTTAGATTTGGTTAAATTCGCTTTGGGACCTTCTCTCTATAACGTTGGGACATATTGAACCTGGGACCTGTTTCACTAGTCTCGTGACATGTCTGTGACACCATACAGACATTGGGTTTGTCTAGTTTCGTGACACCACAAGTAGCTGCCCTTAGGAAATACAGACCCCAAACATAAGAATTAGACAAATCTAGACACATCATGGACCTGTTTCACTAGTTCTCTGACAAAAGTGTTAGACAGATATGGAAAGCAGCACCAACAGTGCAAGCAAGAACGGACAAAACGAAGTCTAATGTCTAGTTCTTATGAAACTGGACACACCATCTAGACGCCATCTAGACATGTCACTGTCTAGTGAAACAGGTCCCTGATGAATCTAGATGTGATTATTACTTTCTATGTGAGCTTTGACTTCAAGTCATTCTGTTTACTACCACTTTCGATAAGTACACACAAGCTAGTGACCAGGTACTAGCAAGTTTAACTTACACAACAGGTAGAGTTTGCAAGTGACTTTAAACAGCACTTTGTTAGTATTTGCAGTATAACATTGAGTTATCCAGCTTTACATTCAAGGTGTAAGATGGCGAATTTTCTACAATATATATAACAATGGTTGGCTGGTTTTAGCTTTTTAACTTGGGAGGAAATGGTAGATTATAGTTTCATAGTTTGGTTGTTAGACGCACCTCTTGATTATCTGTTTTCTAAACACCAAACTGCTCTATGTAGGTTTTCCAATTAAAAGGCCTGACTGATATACATACAGCATCCTCAACATATGATTTTAAAAAATAAATGTTTATCTTTTTATTTTGTAGTCGATGGAAAAACTAAAATCTAAATCATTTTTGATTAGCAAACATCAGATGCTTGTCAGTGTCATCATACGGAATACAATTTACTGTTGGAGACTCAAATGGCAGGAGACTAAATACCGTACACGAACTCTTCCCAATTATCGCTAATTTTCTGCATACAAACTGCTGTAAATATGTTATGACTCTATGCTTTAGACACAATCCCACATGTCACGGAAATAACAACAGCCATGGCCTCAGCCATTTCAACGAACAAGTCGATGCTACAAGGTTATGTATGTGTGTTCTGGCCTTTTGAAAAGACTTCTAAAAAGGTAATCTAACGCTGCACTGTACGTCTACTCCCTGCAGGCACAAAGCGATTTATCCATGCAATTTATGAGGCTGGGGATGTGCCTCGTGCATAGAGGTGCACCAAATAAAGAGAGGTGGTTGCAGGGTAAAGTACTGCAGGCTATTGGCATAGAGGATGGGAACTTGGCAGGCAGGTAGTAATTTTAATGGTTTAAAATTGAGGCGGGCCAAGTCAATACCCACTGATTAGTCAACAGTTGCTTACCACAGGGGATCTAGACAATTCAAATCTAAATTTAGGTAAGTAAAAAGTTCCACAAAGTGCATTGACATTTATTGATTATCGTCAACGTTTTTGCTAAGAACCTAGCTTTTACTATCTTAGAAATGCAAATCTATTATGTATAGCCTGATGTGATTAGAAAATCATGGCAAGATAACAAAGGGAAAATTGAAGCCTACAAGGTACTTCTAAAAGTAGGAACATTTTCTTATTACTTAAACAGAAATCATGAGTTTGTAATATACAGGTAAGCCAGGTTGATAAAAACATACAGCAGAAAGTTCATTAACTAACTTCAAAGTTCACCTAGCGGCTCGAGCCAAGTGAAATCCCCTCAGGAGTTGGCATGTCTCCTTTTACATTACATATGCCCCATCTGACCATATGAACAAATCAAACAACCTGCACGAAAGAAATGATATCACCAAATATCCTTCATCCCCCAAAATACCTTTTTCTGTACATCATGAAACCAATGGCATAATGATATGACTTTGAAAATGTTACATTATAGATAAACTATGGAGACAACTTAATATATTAAACTTTCCAGAAAATAGCCTCAATTCCCACTAGTGCAAGATTGACATTTGTGTTTGACGCGATGCCCAGTAGCCAGCTTCAATATATTGTATATATATGGATTCTAACCCAATTCCTTACATACGAAACTGAAAAAAATGTTCCTGGGCTTCCCCAGATGTGATACTCTGAAGTCTAATACACATTTTACCGAATTTTTTAGACTATAAAATAACGATGAAAAAATAAGGATTTCCTTAGAAACGAGGAAAACCGCCATCTCTGATTTTAGATACTGACGATCCTAATGTTTATCATAGATAATCTCCCTCTAGAAATTGATGTATATCGCAACGCCTAAAGACAGCGGTGTGATCAAACTAAAAAATGTCATTCTTGTGATTTAAGCCTCATTTCACTGAAGTTCCTAATAGATTTGCTACCTTTTGATTAGATGAAAACGTAGCATGGCCGGAATAGTATCTTTGTCCAACTTCTTTGATCTTTAATCTTTGCCTCATCCTCTCGTAAGCTGTGGGCGCCTAGACCCTGATATCTACCCTCACCCCCACCCTCACCCCCACCCCCGCCAAATCACCGGCACACACAGAGACTAAACACAGTTAATCTAATCCAGTAAAACATCAGGAGACTATTATCTCCCGCCCTGAGTTTCGTCAGACGCTGCACAGCTAAAATCCTTTGTAGAAAGCGCGCGAACACGGCGGACAAGCAGACGACATTTCGCCCCAGTCTCAGCCTGGCGTCTTTAAACGTCACCGCAGATTTACAGCTCTGTCCGCCAGGGGGCGATAGCGGTGCCGGATTTAGGTGCACCGATAAGTCGTTAGCATTGCCCAACCCGCCACAGGTCGCTGACTTTCTTTCAGTGAGAAATATGGGCACTTGGCAAAAGGGACGTTCCCTTTCTGTTCAGTCTATTGAGTCTAGTGTCTTGAGGCTCCGCTTTTACTCTACAATTAAGAGGCTGGGGTGTGTAAAGAATCTTACAGATAAGACTGTCTAGCGCGCAAGTCATGGCTCCCTGTCTACCGTAACATCCATTAAGTACTAAGGGCTTACTAGACTTTATTTATACTCCGATGTACTGACACGCCAGGGTGACCCAGAACCAGGTTAAACCTACAGGTACACTTGTTAAGTTGAAAACAAAAGACTAAAACCGCACGTTTCTTCATTTGATATCATAAGTTAACAATGTTACACTATTGATATCATAGTTTATCATAAAAAAAATGATAAATACACTTTTTTTCGTTAAAAAAATACATTGCATCATAATCAAATAGGACTTCGAGCCGTGTAGTAGATTCAGAGATAGAACACACGAGAATTGAAACCATATCAGTTTAAATGATTCTGTGTTTTTCTTTCATTACTAACAGATTTATCACCGAAAGCTCTGTTAAATATGGAAAACGAGAATAAAATCACGAATTTCTCGGTAGTATATATCATCACATTAAACAAGGAATAGTAGCACACTCATCGTCAACTAACACGTTAAGAACAAGAATGCTTATTGGATACCTCCACTATCTTCTCACTTTACATATACATGTACTTAGCATCAACATAGATGTTATGTAAAGTATTCACCTCTCATCTCCATTGACGGGTGAACAGCTGTTCTATGCCAATAGGCGAAATACTGTTCTGTTAGAAACTAAAGACAACCTGAATTTGTTTCATACATGTCAAAGTCTGCGCAGTTACTATTGTAAAACTGGATGAGTTTTAATCTTGGCCACCGTATGCCACGACTGGAGTTTGGCAAAGTGACTTCATGAGGCGAAGCCGAGTGAAGTCCGGAGCCAAAACTCCAGGAGTGCCATGCGGTGGCCAACATTAAAACGAATTAAGTTTTGATTTTATCCTTCCCCATCTCCTCGATTTTGAAATATTAAGTGATAATAATTCTGTATGCCACTAGTGGCATATAAAACTCTGTATGCCAGTCAACGTGGCATACAGAAACTCAATGTTAAGCCTATGGGATTTTATATTAGGGGTAGGATAAAAATAACGACTCGCCAGTGCGCCGTACCTTGAGTAACCCCGCCCTGTGTGAGGACTATTTGGACTGGCTACACTGGATACACAGATGTAAGCTTCGTGTTTATACCCTACAGTCACACAGAAACCCTACACTCAGAAAAGGACCTCAATGACTGGGACTTTCTGACATCTAGTTCTACCACTGATGTTCAGGTGGCAGCACTGCTGGCAGTTCAGACCGCTGTCTCAGCACCGCCACCACAGCCATGCTAAGTGAATGGAGCTCTAGAATGATCAGAAGGGAGGTTATCGGGCTGGTTTTTTTTGTTTCAAGGTTTTTATTATCAAATTCTGGTACATGCCAGTTCTTCGATTTGACAATGTGAGCGACTCCCTATACAATTCAAACTTGTTCTGTCTTCTTCCTGGAAATGCTTATTCCTATAGTACATTCATAACACAAAGGTCTTGCTGATGTGTCTATTCATGACAAGATGGCATTTCTGTGTAGCAAACTCCTTGCAGATACTATTAAACTCCTTCATGATGAGGTGACTTATCTTATATTGGTGTTGCCAAACAGGGCTGGTTTGCCCTCAATGCTAAGCACAGGCAAACGTGGGTACTTGTTCTTGTGAAAAATTTACAAGCATAAAACAAATTGATAATCAATAACAATATACCATTACTTTTGCCCGATTACTAGAGAATATTAAGTTATAACTGTGTATTTACAGGTAGTTTTCCAGTGGAGCTTTCCTGTTTCTCAAGTCCAGCAATTTTATTTATTCTTTCTTGCTGGTTCGCTGACTACAAGGTACTATATGGAGACATGTTAATGTGCCTGATTGAAATCTGGCGTTTGGGTTGGAAATATTGTCTCTTATTTACCATATACCTGGAAATCATTGAAAACGCCATGTGAATTTGTCCTTGAGTCAACTTGTCAAGCTTGGGTTTTATTTTCTGATTGTTCATCAAGAGACATGGTACGAAATGCACGACCCATTAGTGCACAGGTATATGATAATAAGTATCTCCCGCACAATGTCTGTAGTGAATTATTACTCTCTGAGATTATACCAGGTCTGCAGTGAAGTGTTGATATCTGAGATTACTCCTGGTGTAGAGTGAAGGGTTACCATTATTGAAATTATTCCATATCGTAATGAGGTAGTAATGTGAATACATATCTTGGTAAGTAACATCACTAAGATATCGATATTCTGTACACTCTTAATATACAAACAGTCGCTCTAGCCGATCATACGTCTCTATACACTTCTGTGCCTTTTTGCTTGCATAGGGATCTTTCACATTCGACAAAACAGTGTAGGATTTTGCCCCTAGGACACAGTGTGTCGGGAGGAATTGTCTTTGACTATTGCCATCTAGACATGTACGCATTACAGCCGGTATAGACATGTAGGTATGGATCAGCATTGGTCTGGCAACGTTACCCACATGTCTATCTGGCAGCTTGTTGCACATGAATTATAGTCACACCAACTTTAGGTAAAGTATTTACCCCTCATTTCTACTAACAACTTTTCCATGTCAAAACGTGTACTTGCACCCCTTCCCCAATTAGATGTGTGAAATGTTCCTGTTTAAAGTCACTTTAGGTGTGGAACGGAGGGTGCCTTCTTATGCGAGGTTCTAGTGTAAGCTTCACTTATATCTGCTACCCTAGAAGTCAAAGATGATAAACAATACCGACATGTTTGTACTAACTTTTGATCATATAAATGCTGATTTAACACGCTCTACAGAATTTCGCAGTGTACAGCGTACTTGTTTTGGGTAGAGCTCCAAATCGCCATTCTGCCAATAAAGTATTTTTAGTCTTAAGCCGGTCACCTCCCCCAACCCCTGCTCAATCGAGTGAGACGAGTACCTCTTGTCACGTGTTGGCAAAAACTAAGGGAGGGGAAAAAATAAATCCAGCTGAAAGGGAGAGAGAAGGGGTCGACCCCCCCCCCCCCGGGTGGGCGTTAATACCGGCCCAAACAAAGATGGAGGGGGGGGGGGGGGGTGCTTCAGAGCCCACCCACTCCTGGCTCCTACCTTCTTCCACCTGGTGGATAAAAGGGGGTGGGATGAGGGGGGCATGGTGAGAACCACATCAAACGTGACGCCTCAGCCTAGGTAAACAGGGCCTGTTGACTCTCATAAGGTGGTGGGCTGACGGCTTGTGGAAGGGTAGAGGCGGACAAGAGATGCAAGGCTAGAATACATGACTCGGGAAGGGGGGATGCTGTAGGGTTTAGGGGTTTGGAAACTGGGTACTGTAAGATAAATGACAGAGGGACCAGCAGTAAAGGGGAGAGAATGATACTTTCATAATGAAGAAATTAATTTGGAATCATTTTCTTTAAAAAAATGCAATGTGATGAGCAGTGAAGTAAAACAATTCTAATCATGTAGGAAGCTGCGAAGAGCAACATTTATACAGAGATCCACAGAGAATAGAAATCTGTGTCTCATTGCATCTTGTGGTCGCTGGAGGCATAGTTTTGATAATGGTTTAAATGTTCATTGTATACATCAAAATCTGGAAATTTTAGCTTTCAACTATTTTTCGTAGAACTTTGGCCCCTAAATTTCAACATCAAAACAACGAGAATTTCCCATTCATTCACAAGACTTTTGATTGGCAGACGCCATTTTTCTCATCCAATGTAAAACCCATGTGACAAGTGGCGATGACTCGCTGTCAGCATATGTTCTCCCGTGTTCCGTTAAAGGCCAGACCAACAACACACACACACCGCTCAGCACTGTGTGAGATGAAGACACCAGCCACAGATCCCTGCCACCATCCAAACCTGGATCCCCTGACGGCCAAGTGGCCGGGCGGGCGTGTAACCGCTGAGCCCCGCCTAATCTCACCCCATCAACTCCCAAAGCCCGGCCGACTCACGGGACACGGGGTGGCGCGCGGGGCACGGGGTGTTGTAAGAACCCCGGCCACTTGAGTCGCCAGCCGCCCAGAGGAGGGATCCAACGGAATTCTCGCCGCCGATCCTTTCTTGGCGAGATCAAAGGGATTGGTGCAAAGCCGCCGGTCGGGGTGAAGTGGAGGGTGGAGAGGGGTGGGTTGGGGGAGGGGGAAGGTTCTGATGGTTCCTAGGGATGTCAAGGGTGGGGTTGCGGGTAAGGTGGTAACAACAGTAGGGTATGTGTTCATCAAAGTTGAAGTCCAACATTCAAGGTACCTCTCATCGTGGTGTATTATAGCACGGCACCAGGTTAGGCCTCGGGCACCGCCATTTTGATATGAATTGAAGCTATGGGGGACAGGTAAACAAACCACGAATGTTTGTCATGGGTGACGTCAGGATATCTGCTAGGTATCTTGAGGAATATTTACACAGGTGAAACTCATGTCTGAAAATCCTGGTACATGTGAAATAACCTCCTTGGAAATTCGTATTAGATATATTTGTATCATCTCGGATTGGTTTATAATAGTGCTAAATTTCCTGCATCCGAATACCTACATCCCCTAATGATGGCTTAGGGAAGCACCATATATAACAGAATACTGCTCTATAGGGTACAGAGCCATTGTTAGTCCAAGAAGCAATCACTAGATAGCCGACATGAGTATCTGCGAGATTGCACCACAATTCAAAGGTCAGTCCTGTGCTGTGGTAATTTGACCTAACACGATTCAACTGACCTTCACATATCTATCTTTCTGTGGACGCCTTGAGCCTACTTTAAAAAGTGCAATGATACTGATTTATAGTCATATATGTACAACCCTAACCCTTAAACAACCCTATTCTAACTCTAACCCGCCAATCGGAACTAAAATGGGGTAGGCTCAAGGCGTCCACGGGGTGGGCTCAGCGCGTCCACGTTTTCGCGCTAACAGCGGGCTCAAACGGTAAAAGGCTCAAGGCGTCCAATTCACCATGAAAGGCCTTTACACATATGTGAAAAAGGTTAGAACTGAGATAGTGGCCTATTATCACTCACTTACTATTACACCTCCAGTAGTGAAGAACACCTTCTCTGGGGGTTGGGGGGGGGGGGGGGTAGGGGTTGGCAAAATGGCGGCACCCCGGGAACATTACCTATCTGCCCTATATTCTATTACTTGTCTGTGGTATGTCACTCTCCCTGTGCTGACGACAGCAGCGGTGATTGGAGAGTGGATCTACCTGTGTATTTACTGTACGAGCGCCGAGAGGAATGTATATTGAATCTTCGGAGGTGTGTTGTGGGGGGAGATTAAGCAACATGTGTCTGACAAGTCCACAGCGAGCGGGAGGAGCGTCAAACACCCCTCACTCTATGACACGGCTCTACCGGCAGGCTTTCTTACTTTACCATGTCCCTCTCTTTGTACAATGGTTAATTTTGAGAAATACCCAATAAACGCAGAAGCTTACCACGGGAAATCCCACCATAAAAAGTTTCAGCAGAAATCAGATATGTCAAATTTAAAGGCATTTAGATGTCATCCTAGTCAATAATTCTGGGACAGTTCATGTACATGGAATTGTTGAAATACTCTTTATGAAATGTTGCTAGGAGCTAGCTGCCCCACAGACTTGAAAAGGAAAATTCGAAATCCTTTTAGGCAGGTCAATTGGTAAGATGAGAGTTAAATGATGTTTGCGTGAGATTCTGGCATGTCAGAATCTCCGGCAAGTATTTGAATATTTACAAACCTTTTTACTTCACATAGACTTATATATACCCAATAAAAGTTGGTGAATTGACGTCAGAGCATTGAGCAAAGTCAAGTTACGTCGAGATGAGAGTTTGTAGTACGAGATCATAGGTGAACTGCAAACCTTAGGTTCAGTCTCATGTTTTACCTGCTACTTTACAGGGCCCCCCTCTGAACTCCGAAACATGAATTATGATAATGCTATATATATATAACAGGGACAGAACATTCCGTTCGCAAGATGGGGATATAATTCCCATAGACAGTGACAGGTAAACTTTAATAGATATACATTGTATATAAACATATTACAGACCTAATATTTTTCCTGACTTGCGAAACCCTGATTATCATGATAGCAGATCATGATTGTAAAAGGAAATTTATCATGATAACAGAAACGACCACTTCTTTGGCATATGTATTGTTTCAGGCTGTTCTGATCGCGTTGTCGTTATTCCTTTGGTATTGTTTGTGTTTGTCCGTACAAGTTCTGCCTCACAGCTGGCCACCAACAACTGGGTGGTCGGTACCTGCTCGGCAGAGTTGTGGATCTTAGTCAATGAGTGTGACACGCCGGCGACCAGTTGCTCGGCGGGGGACGCCGGCAGCGCCCCCTGTACATACATGTTTTCTGCAGTGTTGGACATGCGCGCTAACACCCAGTGAAGCGCTCTGACACCCCGCGCCCTGTCCTCACACCTCGGTCAGCTGCGAGTTCACAGCTCACTGCTCTCAGCTCACAGTTCATTGCGCATGCGCAGTGCGAGCAGCTCGCCTCAGTCAGTGACTATCACTATACAGTGTCCACATAACGTTAGCACAGCCACCCTTTCACAGTGTCTATTGCTATACAGTGTCTGTGGTATGTTAACAAAGTCACCCGTTCAGTTATTATTACTATACAATGTCTATATTAAGTTAGCAGTTAGCATTTCAAAGCGACTCTTACTATACTGTGTCCATATTAAGTTAGCACGGTCACCCTTTCACAGTGACTACCACTATACAGATTTTTTGGGTTGTTGTTTTGTTGGGTTTTTTTGACACGTCAAAAAACGTTTATTTCACCACATCAGAAAATGTTTATTTTCCCTACAATCATATTTGGGCAATACCCATTGTGCAGTGTTGGATCTGCAACACAGCAAGTTCCCTGCCTTCACAAACAAACAAGAGAAGCCTGAGGATTTCCAGTGATTAAACTGCTTATTTCCAGTTGTTTGGGACCCTTCCTATGATAACTAGTTGTACCTTAGCAGTGACATCACGCCTACTACGATTCAAACAATTGATCACGACGCAATTCACTAAGGAACACGTTGGTCTGCTTGGTAATTGTTCAAATACCAATGACACAACTGTCAGACAACTGAGGCTCATTCTAGCAGTACCTGCCAAAGAAACTACATATGCCACATCCTACCTTATGACTGTCACTATGCACAGTGTCCGCATTAAGTTAGCAGGGTCACCCTTTGGCATTACTATACAGTGTCTACACCAAGATAGCACAATCGCCCTTTCACAGTGACTATTGGTAGTAATATCGTTTATGTATCCTTATGTTTATTGAGATAGATATGATGAAAGATAACAATGGAATAGAATATGATCATGATTGGCCTATATTGAAGTAAGTTTGCATCAGTGTAACATTCAATGTTAAATTCATATGGAAGAATAAAAGACAACATATACGCTGGTTATTCATATCAGAGTAACCACGACCCAGCACTCTTTCAGTAACATTCCCTCAAGGATGAAACACGGATACAGAGGGCTGATAGTAAATGTTACCTCCAAGGCTATGTAAATTGTGCCGTATCAGGGTTTCGTGGGTGCTGTAGGTATGTGCGGTAAGGGTCAAGCATGCGCCATACGAATAGGGGAGCAGGGTCAAGGGGGGTGGGGGGGGGGGGGGTGTCAACCTACTACGATTTAAAAGGAAACCTTCCGATGCACTACGATGCAACGATATCGTAGTGCATCGGAAGGAATAAGGTCAAAATCGAAGGTAGTCACACTTCATCGTGGAGAGTCCGAATGTGTTGGAGTCACAAAAAACTGATTATGGTACCGATGCACCGACCCAGATCTCAGGCAGCATTTTGATATTAAAATGAATTATGATTCTAGAAATATTGCATGGATACAGTATTTCATATGTGAGTCACATTTTCCCATTGAATAGGCCCCCGACGCATGCCTATACTCCTCAATTTTCAAACATGTCTGAATTTCGTAGAGAGCCTACGACGCAGTGTTTTTGTTGGGATCGCATTGTAGTGTATCGGCGTGCATCTTACACCACGTTGGGAAAACCTGATTCATTAGGCCTGGAACCCACCAACGCCAACGCCAAATTCAGACCTCCTGATGCAACCCGACGCCCATAGAGCACGTCGTAAGGCGCATCGGTGTGCATCGGAAGCCCGGTGGGTTCGGCCCTATACTAAGATTTTAGTTTTTTTTCAGACACAATATTATCATTTCTATCGGTTACCTCCATGATAGGAACCTGATGCCAAAATGGTAGTAGGAAGACACCGTCCCTTTAACCCTTAACACCACGACTTCGCGCACCCGCTCCTCACCGCGCCACCAGCCGCCAGCACGCTATTTATCACCGGTGTAACAACCTGACAACCTGACCGCCGTGCTCGACACGGGGTATAGGGCGAGAACACGTCGGCAACACCCGGCCCGTCCGCCCCGTCTGCCCCGTCACCCGGCCCGCCGGCCCGGGCACACGACGGCCGGCAGGCCCCGACACCGTTACACGCACAGCGGTGTAACAATAGGGCCAACTGTCCTCCTCTTACAGCAGTGTTTTTTTGTGTTTTTTTTGGGTTTTTTTGTGTTTTTTTTTTTTGGGGGGGGGGGTCGTTTCTTTTTCTTCCTTTTTTCCTGAGCTCACCATTTGTTTTCAATTATCCTCCTTCCCTCTTCTGTTCCTCCTCCAACATTTATCTAAAGTACTGACAACCACCCTTTGTACAACCCCCGAGATCTTACCATCAATATCTCCTGTAGCATACATTTTACATATAACAAACTTAATCATTACCAATATAAGCATAAATGTCATGTTTCTGGGGGACATACATGATATTATAAATTACTGATTTTTGAATTTTTATTTTCCTCATGCCTTTGGCTGCTACACGCTGAGTAGGTGCATGGGTTGAGCTTTGTTTGCATTAGGACCTTTGAGGTGCAGCTCGAGAGAAGCCAAGAGGGAGGAGAATGAAGCTTCGCCCAACTCCTCTCACCCTGACCCTCGACCCCTGACCTCCCACCTCGCCGGGATACTTCCCAGCATGCCCGGGGTAGCCATGACGACGGAACAGGTGGCGCTGTGCAACATCCGGGTGGTGCAACGAGACTGAAAGTTTGGCTTTCTAATCAAATCAATCATTACTGTTAACTGGGCTTAGCGTCGCGGGGCAGATACGCTCCGAGAAAGGGCGGAGGGGGTGACCAGGGGGAGGGGCGACCATACAGTTGCTAAACTACCCCCATTATCGCCCATCCTCCTGGGTGTGAAAATGCAGTCTTCACGACGCAGCGACGCGCGCCGCCCCCTCTAGTGGCAAAGCACGCAATCAAAAACGGCTTTCCCTTTCAGCGATGCTCACTTGGCTATCAGCGTGTGTAGAGTTCAGTGGGGGTGTACGCACGGCAAGGCAGTGTGTTTAACCTGCATGATTCCACAGAGGAAATGCAGAGAATGCGCCGGACGCCGAAGCGACGCCGAGCGGAGACTCGGGGACAATGGGATGGACGCCAGCAGCACTCCACAGACGCCTGTGTTAAAAGGGGGTGGTCGGGAGAGGGGGGGGGGGGGGGGTGTGTGAGTGCACTCTGCATTGATTCATCCCCACCCCCGCTACTTCTTCTCTCACCTACTGTCGTTAGCCTTTCACAGCACCCAAGTAGCCAGCATTTAATTAGCTCTCATTTGATTCAATTTCATGCTGGTTGCTTGATTTCTCGCGGACCACCCAGTGGAAGGTGTGCCGACTCTCCCCGACCCAAGTCTGTGTGATAGCACTCAGAGGTGGAGGACGAGGCAGGTTTGTGTGAACGTGGCCTGTCACAGAAACCCGCACACCAAGTTACAGTCCCAACATGTCTATAGTCGCGTGTCGATATCCGGTACGGGCACTGATATATCCCTGGCCAATGATAATCTAAGAAATATTCAGTTCAGGCACGATGAAGCCCGTGATTCAAGTTACCTTCGCCAGAGGAAAGTTGGACCACGGACTTGGATGTATACAGGTCCGTAGTTGGACCCCAGTGGCTCACCCTGGACCAATCATGTAGTCCTGTTCGAAGTCGTACCTAGACTTGCTCAAGTCTATAATTTATGAACATTCATTAAATGAATAAACACAATAAGAATGAAGTTCATTAAAGGATCTATCCTCCCCTGACTGGCCCTATCCCAACCAGGAGGGTAGGTATAGGATGCAGGGACTGGAGCCAGTCTAAGTCGTACCCAAAAGTTGAAGCTGGGTATTGAGCATGGCAAAGTGTCATTGTATTTGAACCCGAAACAATACCTGTTTAATGCCACACGCCAAGACCTCCACCACAGTGAAGACTGAGATGCGTGTCACCTGCAAGCTGGTGGTCCAGGACTAAGGCTGCTCGACTCAAACTGAATCTCTCTCAAACCCTGATAATTGTAACTACACTAGGATTGATTATCCTTTCCCCGGACCCACTTAAACATAATGTACAACAGGAACGACGCTGACCGCCCCTCCTCTGGGTGGCGCCACCGCTACCGGTGTGCGCATGCGCCGCGCGATCCAGGAAGCTGATAAGGGTTGCGCACTGTCAGTCGGGAAGACCACGTGACCGCATTGTTCCCCGCACTCCCTCAGCGGGTGTCACCGGACCACAAAGGGTTAAACCCCGAAAAAAAGTGCTGAGCGATAATTGGGGAGATTGCGGGGTTGGACTGTGGCTGGTTGCCGGCTGGTGGTGTGCTTTGATGTAGAGTAGTGGAGGTGACAAGGGCGCGGTATGGTGTCTTGGTGAACAGGTGTTCTGTACTACTCACATCTAATACACGCCTGCCTCTGCCCTTACACAGTATGCCCACCCAGACAGGTACAGATGTAGCTACAAGCAGAGTATTAGCAGGAGCAACTGAATCCCAGCCAGTTACACCATTTCTATAAACAAGTGAAACTACGTCTAATATTCACACACCTGGAACATTTCGGTATCAAGTAACCTTATATTTTTATTTGCATGACTTCGTAGCTGATAGAGTCACTTTTGTTCCGTAATATTTATGTATTTTCTATTGGAATAGCTGTTATTTTGTTACAATTTCCCAGATTGTACCCAGATTCTGTGGTTTCGTCCTGTTATATTATGTCTAAGTTTAACGAATTCTCTTTTCAAATATGTCCTCACCTCACCTCAAGAGGCAGCGTCAAGTTCCTCTTACCGATTCTGTTCATTCAATGCATCACTTACTGACGTTTAACCAATGGCTTCTTCAGTTGTTTAATGGTTACTCGGCAAACCACTGGGCTTTGATAATTGCTACTTCAGTAAATAAATCTACTTTGGAAAATAATCCAAGTACACATTTTATGCGCGCGACATCCTCTTCCTAAAAGTGTTCGCAACTCATCAAGTTGTTCGCAACCCCGGAAAAGTACCCAGGAATCCATTGGGCTGAGCTACAATGATCATTTCCGGGCTGTGGCGTCCTCCGCTGGCGGCGGCCATATTTCAGCGGTGTCTCAGTAAATCTGTTCCCGCAGTAGTCCCCCAAGATGCAATTCGTCATGGAGGGAAGGGATTAGAAGTCCTCGTTGAGTCGTTGTAAAGGCAGTGGACACTTCTTTGGACTTGACCAACACGCCGGGAAACCAGTTTAAATACGCCGTGGTGACCTTGGTTTGACCCCCAGGAGCCCCCTGATGAGGACCGGGGACCCGGATGATCCATCACGTCACCCCACCTGGCGGCCAGTGTGCCCTGGACTGCCCCCATACCGGTTAAAGGGCATGGCGGTGGTCCCTAGAAGTTCCTGGAAATTTTCTGGTGACAAGGTTCTGAGAGAGTGGGTTTAGGAGACGCATATGGGAGCCTTGCAGGGCGGTGGGGGGCGGGGGGGTGGGGGTGGGGGTTACAGGGGGCCGCTCCTTGTCCAGGGTCCTCGGTGGAGGGTCACAGGGGGCAAGACGGACCCCCAGACCTCACACAAAATAGTCACCCCTGAGAGTGGATCCATGCACCCTCAGCCTTATGAGGGGTGTGTGACGCACCCCTCTCTACCACCACCCCCTATTTACCACCACACCACACCACAGCTACTAAGAGGTTCATCACTAGAGACGGCCCTCTGAACTCAATTAAAATATTCTTGGATTGCTAGATCTCGCCCTTTTAACTTTTCTTTAGTTGAGCTGAAATCTCGACCTCCTGTCGCCAGGCCCCATCTCCAATCTATGACACGACCCCACCATAACCGTCAGCCATTGCGGACGTGCTATTTTAAGAATCACCTATGTCTCTGTCTACCTTTCTCTCCACTCTTTATCTCACCCATGGTATATTTTCCCAAAACCTTAACTTTAGCTACTTGGACTCAACAAACATGGAATATTGTAAATGAAACTAAATGGGGATGATGTCACAAATGTTAGCCAATTGGTGATAAGGGTGAGATGAATTTTGATCCACACTCGATCCACGGCCACTGAAAATATGTCATTCATTTTGGTTTGCTACATGATTTCACCCGGATTTGCCTCATGACTCATGAGATTACTTCGCAACCAAAACTCACAGCATATTTTCATTGGCTATGTATCTCCATGGAGTTCCTTCTTAATACCTCCCTCCTCCATATATCCCTATCTGTCTCTGCCTTTCTGTATCTCTTCATCTCTCCCTGGTCTCGGTCTCTCTAGGTCTTTGTCTCCACTCTGTTAAGGTATAATGCCATGCTAACCACGGTAGACTCTCGAGGTCGGGCCCACCAGGGCAGTTACCTCTTTCAATGACATTAATTCACCAAATACCGCAAACTGATATGAAGTGTCTGTGTGGGCAGACCTTCACCCCCACTCCCTGCCCACCTGCCCCCTCGTCCCCACAAACACCTTGGGGACCTGCCCGTAGACCCCCGGCCCCGGGCTGTGCTCGTCCCGCCCGGGGGCCGGGGTTTGTCAGGGAGGCCTTGTGGGGGAAGACAGGATGGGAATCACCCCCCTCCCCCACCTCCCGCAATCTCCCCGGGGGCTAAACGAGTATTTTCATATGGATGACGTCCGACACACTACTCCCGCTCCCTCCCTCCCTCCCTCCCTCCCTCCCTCCCTCCCTCCCTCCCTCCCTCCCTCCCTCCCTCCCTCCCTCCCTCCCTCCCTCCCTCCCTCCCTCCCTCCCTCCCTCCCTCCCTCCCTCCCTCCCTCCCTCCCTCCCTCCCTCCCTCCCTCCCTCCCTCCCTCCCTCCCTCCCTCCCTCCCTCCCTCCCTCCCTCCCTCCCTCCCTCCCTCCCTCCCTCCCTCCCTCCCTCCCTCCCTCCCTCCCTCCCTCCCTCCCTCCCTCCCTCCCTCCCTCCCTCCCTCCCTCCCTCCCTCCCTCCCTCCCTCCCTCCCTCCCTCCCTCCCTCCCTCCCTCCCTCCCTCCCTCCCTCCCTCCCTCCCTCCCTCCCTCCCTCCCTCCCTCCCTCCCTCCCTCCCTCCCTCCCTCCCTCCCTCCCTCCCTCCCTCCCTCCCTCCCTCCCTCCCTCCCTCCCTCCCTCCCTCCCTCCCTCCCTCCCTCCCTCCCTCCCTCCCTCCCTCCCTCCCTCCCTCCCTCCCTCCCTCCCTCCCTCCCTCCCTCCCTCCCTCCCTCCCTCCCTCCCTCCCTCCCTCCCTCCCTCCCTCCCTCCCTCCCTCCCTCCCTCCCTCCCTCCCTCCCTCCCTCCCTCCCTCCCTCCCTCCCTCCCTCCCTCCCTCCCTCCCTCCCTCCCTCCCTCCCTCCCTCCCTCCCTCCCTCCCTCCCTCCCTCCCTCCCTCCCTCCCTCCCTCCCTCCCTCCCTCCCTCCCTCCCTCCCTCCCTCCCTCCCTCCCTCCCTCCCTCCCTCCCTCCCTCCCTCCCTCCCTCCCTCCCTCCCTCCCTCCCTCCCTCCCTCCCTCCCTCCCTCCCTCCCTCCCTCCCATCAGCTCCCTATGGGTGACCTTTGACATTGGGGTCATTATCTGCTTCCGGGTCACCGTTGTTGGTGCCCAGGGTCTCCTGGATCCAATAAATCCCCCCGCCCCCTCGGCACCCGCACCCGGCCCCGCTCCCCTCGTGTGGGTAACAGCAGGAGTTTGTGCGAGGCTGGCGGTACAGCTACTTTTCCGCATGGATGACTTTGTGACCACGTGATCAGGACTGGGAGTGATCTGCGCGCTATGTCAATTAGAGCGTGACAGCTGACCACACACACAGCTGGCCACACCTTGACAACAAAGTCAGCATTACATTGTTGTGACATTGTGAATGATATTTCATAATCCAGTGATATTAAACTGATATACCTTCTAAATACCTGTTATGAATGCGAAGATACTATAGAGGAAACCCATGAAAGTTTAGGGTCTGAGCTCGTATCCCATCGAGTTTGAATCACGTAGTAATTCACAAGGCGAAGCCGCATGAATTGCTATGTGATTCAAATGAGATGGGATCGAGCTCTGACCCTAGACTTGAATGGGTTTCTGAATTTATCTCACCCTTAATATTGACTAATGGGCTAACATTTGTGACATTATCCCCCATTGGATATTTTTCCTAAATATCTAATGGGTGTTAGATACTAGTTTCCAATGTTAAGTCTATGGAGAAAATATATCTGGGGTGAGATGAATGTATATATCTACAATACTAGTGCCTCCACAAGAGTATACTAAGAAGGAACTGTATCGAGATCCATAGCCGCTGAAAATATGCCATGAGTTTTGGTTGCAGAGTTATCTCATGAGGCAATGCCAAGTGAGATAACGTAGCATACTAAAGAAACTGGGGTATCTTCAGTGGCTATAGATCGAGAACGGCTCAGATTGTATCTCACACGATCATTGACTGATTGGCTAACGTGTGTTACCTCATCACCCATTGAGCATCTTCTTACAATACTCCAAGGGCGTTGAATATGAGTTTCCAATGATAAGCCTATGGGAAAATACGATAGGTGAAATAAAGTTCTCTCTTGCACTGCTACTAGTATCTTTAACCCTTTCAACATCAGTTACTTCACTCATAAAAGTCATACTCCTCCTCCCTCAAGTACCGTCAATGTCGGGACAACACTGTTATCTGACAATCTAGCATCCATAATGATTCGAACAAGTGGCCACATGTATCCAATTTTAGATCAATGACTAACATGATCCTAGAAATAACCGTTCATAGATTTTTAGTTTCTTCATTGTGACATTTTACGTGAAGCTTGTTTTGTGATTTCAATGCATACATCTTTTTTTTTTTCATATATATGTAATTGTATGTTCTACCTGGACAGAATACTACATTAAGTAAGTCTTCGACATCTTTCTATAGAGAAGAAAAGTTAAATTCTGTCATTAAATTTCATAGAAAAGAAAAGTTCAGTCATATACGACATGTACCTTAGTATCACGAATATTACTGACCATTTCATACAAAACCTATAATCCGCATCTCTTCATTAAATTCAAAGTACAATGTATTTCATTCTTTCATAGAAGACAAGAAAATAAATCTTTTTTTTTTTTTTTTTTTTTTTAAGTCTGTCTGGGGGACAGACTTAGCCTCGTCTTACATCAAGAAAATAAATCATCCACAGAACATGAATGCTCACGACACAGATTTCGCTGCTCAGTCGCTCGGTGCCTGGAAATGGCTCGAGGGATATTTCGCCTGTCTTGGGGATTGGGGACCAAGGAAATGACCAAGGAAATGAGGACTCTGCCAGGATTAAGAAATCCAGGATGTGGATGGACGCCTCCCACCCCTGTGTCTGTGTGAACGACACTCAGAGAATCGTGAATTAGTCTCCATTTTGCGTTGGCTAAGCCTACATTTCAATCTGGAGATATTTATTCATTTCAATTCGTTATTCAGAAAGATAAGGTTAGAGTCATATAGAAATTAGTTATGATTTCTATCAAATATTCATCATATCCTTCATCAAATGTCCTGCATATCTTGCTCATCTTGACAGATTTTGTACATCTTTAAATCACATCAGAGTTCTACATTTGGTGTGTTGAATTTTTTCGTTCCGTTGAGGCTATATTAAGCGTCGTGGTTGTAAAAGAAATTTGGTCGCAAAGCGGTGGGAGAAGGTCAACACAGACTGCTAGGCTTCGTTATTCCATATCGAGTTCTACATTTCGACTGTAGTTGAAATATAGGGTATTTTAAGGTGTCATTATCAAAGTGTGAAAGGAAGGAGCAGGGAATTATTAAAATCATCGTCAGTGGGAAAAGCTGCTGAATAATTGAAAGATCTCCAAATAATCATAAATTAGCCTCGCATACGATACCTCTAATTTACAGTCTCACCTCAGTGTTGAATTGCCTGATTGCTTCTACAATTTTGACATTCCGTGTTACTCTAAATACACGCACACTGAAGATCTGACAACATTGTCTCATTAGTCAACCGTAGTGCTCTCAGAACGGCGCGAAATCTGCCCGCTAAATATTGCTTCCCGATCTGTCACTACCTTTTGGGCAAGACGCAAGGATGGTGTCAGTGGAGGTGACTGATGACACCTTGCACTGACTTTTTAATGGAAAACGCGGCCAAGGTGGGGGCCCAGTCAGACGCCTGCTTAATGCACAACTTTGCACGTCGTTTGTCTTTTTTATTTTCTTCCCCAAACAAAAGCTCCCCTCCCGTCCCCCCACCCAACCGGGGTTAACGACTGTGGCGGAAGCTGACGAAGGTCACGGCCAGGGGGCGCCTCGATCAAATAATAACACCCAGCCTGTAATACTGACCGCTCCCCAGGCCCGATTTAATGTCACTGCCCCCGCCTCCGCCAGGGGCGCCACTGTTTGATATGGGCATGCGCAAACAGGACCCTCCCCCCACTGCGCATGCGGGGTCACGGGGCATGTGCATTGAAGGTCCGACTGAAACAATAACGAATTAGACGCCGGGTGTCGGATGGCCAACGACCTTGACCTTGACTCAAGGTCACGGGAGTGAGCCCGGTTGGGGTCAGAGGTTATGGGCAGTTTGGGCGTCGCGGGTTGCGCGGTACCGACTTAGGGCGACCCGTGCTTTTATCGATGCTTACAGACGTGGATGTTCTCTATTACGTGGTTATGATGTCTAGAAATTGACCGCGGCCAATTGACCGGAGAATTCACAGTGGATACCCTAGAAAGGTGTGTGACTGACTGGAGGCAGGACGGGACTAGGAGGCAGTGAAACAGTCCCCGCCCCTCCCCGTTCCTCCTCACGTTAATTACCATTGTTTACTACTGGGCGTGTGGGGTCTGGGTGATCGCTGATTTATTTATGAATCCCTAAGATCCAAGATGAGAGGCACGGGCCCACCTGCCGCACACACTAACGCCTCTTGACGACACCCCGAACAATAACCCCCAACCCAAACATGCACCCTGAAAGGTTAATCCTCAGTGTCAAAACTCATTCTGTGCCCGTCGTAAATCCTGCCTCCGCTCTCGCCCCTCCGGTGGCCGGTCAGCGTAAAACGCCCTAATGAGGCATGTGACGGGCTTGTGGTGGAGGCAGGCCGGCGGCGGGGCTGGCCGTAGTGGAGGGAGGGGGGGGGGGAGGGGTCTCCCGTGCAACACGCTGGGTGTGTGCGTGTGCGTTGGAGGGGTTGGGGGTGTAGCCTGGCATTGAGCAGATCACACATTCACACTGACCGTGAAACACGGAGCAGCTCACACATGCACTGCATGTGAAATACTGAGCTGCCCACATATGCGAGCTGCCTGTGAAACACTAAGCAACCACACACACTGCTTCTGAATCACGGAACAGCTCACACACTTGGATTGCACCTTAAACACTGAGCAGCTCACACATGTACACTGCACATAAATCACTGGGCAGCTCACACATGCCTGCTAAATGGGACTCATTGATCAGCTCATACAACTATGCTGGACAAGAAACTGTTTGTTTGTTTGTATAGTTTTACGTCTCGCTAAGCTCACACATGTACATTGCACCTTAAACACTGAGCAGCTCATACATGTACATTGCACCTTAATCAGTGAGCAGATCACACATTTACATTGCACCTTAAACACTGAGCAGCTCACACATGCCTGCTAAATGGGACACATTTAACTCATTGGGGCTCATACAACTATGCTGGACAATAAAACTGTTTATTTGTTTGTTTGTGTAGTTTTACGTCTCGGTAAGCTAGTTACGTCATTTTGAGACCGACTCATAGGACAAGAAACACTGAGCAACTCAAATATGCACTTCGTGTAAATCACTGAAAAGCTAACACATGCATGGTGCACCTGAAACACTGAGCTGTTCATTATGGCTGCTAAATGCTCATGACTGGCCATACCTGGAGCCGTTTGTCAGATGGGGCCTTCCTCAATGACCAACAATAAACCCGGCAATGAGGCGAAAATAGAGGGTGGAGAGGGAGTGGGGTAGGGGTAACGAGGGGAATAATGGAAGGAAGGAACTCACGGAGGGACAAAGGACAGGAGAGGTATGGAGGGTGGGGGAGAAGGTGGGCAGAAAAAGAGCTGGATGGATGGAGGGTGGAGGAGACGTTGGGCAGATGGAGAGACGAAGGGACGGAGGATGGAGGAGCAAGTTGGCCAAATGGAGAGCCAGAGGGATGGAAGGGGGAGGAGAAGTTGGTCAAAAGGAGAGACAGGGATGGAGGGAGGGGGAGAGGTTGAGAGATGGAGGGATGGCGGGTCTGGGAGAAGTTGGGCAGATGGAGAGACAGAGGGGTGGAGCGGGAGAGGGGGAGCAGATGGAGAGACAGAGGGGTGGAGGGGGAAGAGGGTGAGCTGATGGAGAGATGGAGGGATGGCGGGTCGGGGAGAAGTTGGGCAGATGGAGAGACAGAGGGGTGGAGGGGGAGAGGGGAGCAGATGGAGAGACAGAGGGGTGGAGGGGGAGAGGGTGAGCTGATGGAGAGATGGAGGGATGGCGGGTCGGGGAGAAGTTGGGCAAATGGAGAAATAGGGGGATGGAGGGTGGGAAAAAGATGGGCACAAGGAGAGGCGGAGGGATGGAGTGTTGAGAAGTTGGGCAGATGGAATTGAGGGTGGGCGAGATGATGAGCAGATGGAGAGATGGGGGGATGGCGGGTCTGGGAGAAGTTGGGCAGATGGAGAAACAGAGGGATGGAGGGTTGGGCAGCAGGGATATACTTCATCAAAATCCATCCTCCAAGTCTATGTGAATATTAACATAACAACAGTCCAAGTGAATTCATATCGTTCCTGTATAGACTCTCCATGAATTTATCATAGAGTCGAAATATTACTGACATAATCATATAGTTATTGTTATCTTACCATTTTGGTAGCAGTCTACTATGTGATTTTGCAATATATATCAGGGACCATGGCCCTGTATCATTTTTCTCGTTTAGAATAGATTTATGCAAAAGCCAGAGAGAAACTTGTAGAATTGTCAATGTGACCTGTGAAGGATTGCAAAATCTATGTTTTCAGTTGTTGAATGTTCTCAGCTATTCCCAAGTTGATATTCCCACTGACTGAATGTGAACCGTACCCAGTTACCTCATTGTGATCAGGATGCAATATTTTGTTACATATATGATATAGTTTTTATTTCCATTCAGAGAAGATATTCTGATTTGCGACTGATCATTGGGAACATTCAA
The DNA here is from genome assembly GCA_950022655.1 of Alentia gelatinosa. Classification (NCBI taxonomy): domain Eukaryota; kingdom Metazoa; phylum Annelida; class Polychaeta; order Phyllodocida; family Polynoidae; genus Alentia; species Alentia gelatinosa. The sequence continues at coordinate 17,718,405 of OX465585.1, read as the reverse complement.
AACGATGACAAGCTTCTGAACAGTTGACTAATGCTTGGGTTTTAGGTAACATAAAGACCTAGAACAATTACATTCTGGCAGGATGTTCATTACTTAAACACTGTTACGATGCGGTACCGAATACAAGAAAAGAGAATGAAAAGAAACCAAAGAAAAACGACAACGCCTGCAGTCACAGAAAGTAAAGAGGGACGCTGACTGGGCGTGTGAGCGCTCCACTACTGACACCTCGCGGCCAGTAGTGAAACTAGCCATTTATCACACGGCTGTCATGGCGGCCAGGTACCGCACGCACAGGTTAGGGGCGGTACGTAGGGAAGATTTATTACATGACAACTATCAGACAAAGAGACCAGTGTATGTATGTGTTACCATGAGAAAACGGAACTGCTGTGTCATAATTCTGCGGTATAAAAATGGTAGTAACTGTGGGTGGGCGGGTGGAAAGGTGCTAACGGTGCCACACCCACGTGTGATTTGTAACATGTGTGTCTGGGTTCGTGTCATAATAACTCAATAACTATCCTTAAGTACAGCATCAAAAATAAAAACCTGAATTCTAGGATCCTTGTGTCTGAGAGATGGTTCATTAATCAATAATTATGGAGTAGTTTTTAATTTGTTTCTGCAAGGTTAATGAGTATTCACTAGAGACAGAACATATGGTGGAACAGGCTAGAACCCGAAACACTGACCCAAAATCCCTGCATATTGGTCATGTATACCATAGCGTTACTTGAATCGTAAGTTAACGCGGACGTGTTCAATATAACAGCACATAAACTTATCTATACGCGTCAGTTTTTTACTGACATAAATAAAAGGTACGACACACTCCAAGGACAAGCCGTGTCGTACTCATGTCACAACCTCCCCGACACACTGTGACAGTTACAACATTTCAGGTGGTAACGACAAAAAGTGGAAATATTTTTCATGAGAAGTTTACTGCCTCAGAGAGACTGAGAAAACATGGAAAGCACATCGTTATTAGCCATGGAATAGGTCTGGAGTGGGTGGGGAGGTCTGAACCACTATTTTTGGGCACGGATGAATCTCAATTTGTATTATCTTTGTTTAACACAAGGAATAAAAGTTTTCTTAACAGGAAATTAAAACAAGGATTCCCTTGGCAAGTCCGAGTATTTCTATGAGAGAAGGCCAAAGATTCGACTGAAACCATGAACTATATCATCATCATTGATAGAATAAAATAGGTCTAGCTTATGCCTTATCGGTAAACCATTGTACACAATGTATTCAATGCAGAAAAATGTATTTCATTAATCACATCTTTTTTTCAACTTTAAAAGGAAGGACTATATTTGTCATGCAATATTTGAGAATTTAAAAAATTAGAATCAAATACAATGGAATGATATTTGGAAATACGTCTTAGTTGCATACACAAATACATATGGTATAGCTTTCTTTAGTGCTGCTCTACAATGCAATAAAAAGAAAAAAAACTACATTTGCTTTACTGTAATAATTAGGTGAACAATTTCGTTCATTTGATAAAATCAATATTAGATCAATTGATAAAATCAACATTGCAATTTCTATACGCTTCATTAGCATTCTTTCACTTCCATCTATACTACTCGGTTTGTAACTCCATACACTTTTGCAATATGCGTAACTCAAGTAATTACCATTGTCACAACACCGAGAAAGAATTGATTAATTACTTCTGTTGAAGGTAGAAGTATGACTGATTACATGCACCCTTACTGTTTTATCGATTTCCTACGAACATTATTACGTCTTTCCGTTCCCGTGACTTAGCTCGGGGAGGAGGGGGGGGGGGTGGGTAACTGGTGAGGTGGAGGTTGTGGCTGGGGAACGGAGACACTGAAACCGATTCTAATCTAATTACTCCTTGAAACAGATGTGAGCCGAATACTCAACTCGCAGATATACCGATAAAGGTCTGGAGCAAATGAACGAACCGGGGTTTTCAGGACAAAAACAAAATTAAATCACAAAAAAGAATCGCCTTAATGTCGGGAGCCGTAGGCCGCTGATTTACACAGGACCAGGTTAATGTGGGTCCAGCACGCATCTGTGGAAGGCGGAGAAGGGTGGAACAGGTCGGTCAAACTTTGAGGGCAATTTGTTAGGGGGACGGGCACGGGGAGCGGGGTGCGGGATAGGGAGCAACCGGCACGAGAGCCTCGTGTCGCCGTCAAAGATTCAGAGGGATACGGGGTAATATCAAGACATCGGAGAATCGGCCAAATGCTCATAGCCTGAGCAGACGACGACGACGACTGGCCATGAAGACGACGCCACAAAACCATAATGGGCCCCTTGCAGACATCTGTGGGTGGGAGGGTGGGCGGGAGGGTGGGGGAAGGGCCCTGTGAGGGTGGGAGGGGAGGCTGAGGACGGACGGTTAGTTCCCAGAAACGACGCCAGGCGCCACTAGCGTCCCGCGCCGTCGCCGTTTTTAGTGAACAGCGTTTATTCCTCTATTTGTCGTCTGCTTTACTTCTAGACACCAAAACGATCATCTACAACGGTTTCCGTGGAATTATTCTTTGAGTCTGGCCTCTATTACTAAGTTTTTACTATTTTTTTTCCTCAAGAAACACTACGATCATTCCGAAATGCGTCAACAGGAAAGTTTTTACAAAATAACTGTATTACTAAGTTTGTTTATCAAATACAGTTACTTTTACAGTAAAATCTAAATAATGAGAGCTATGGGTTGTCAACACCTCTTTTCTAATATTATATCACTGAGTATCTAAGAAGCATCCCGACTGTAATGAAAATTTTAAAACCTGTCCTAATGGTATATCAGTAAGTAGGGAATATCATGGTCTAGCACAGTGCCAATTGGGCTGGAGCTGTGTGGGGAGGTTTGAACCACTGTGTATTGGTGTGGATGAGATCCAATGCATTCTCTCATTGATTTACACGAGACAGATCGATTTCATAAACTGAAAATGAAAACAAGGATTTCCTTGGGAAACAGGAACACTGATATCTCCGGGTATTACCTAATGATAGCCACTATACTGAATGGGAGGTATGGGGCAATTTACATAGAAACATCGCATTTTGAGTGCACAATAAGGAATGTGAGCTTTGGGTAGAGTGGAGGCAGGGAGGGGGTTAGAGAGTGAACTCTACCCCATTCCTCCAAGAGAACCAGGGGTCTGTTATAGTTTAATAATATTCATACTCTTTGGCTAAAACAGTCGTGGCCCACCGAAGGTCGTCTATAAGTGTTCAATAAAGCTGACCTATACTGTCCCTGGGTCTCGCTGGCGTACAAAACAATACGTACATGTACGAGCCTAGATTATTAAACATGCCCCAGGAAGGTGACTGCACTGCCCCCTGGTGACCACCCACCTGAAGGACCCCGTATGCCCGCGCACACCAGCCCGCGCACGTGCACGGCGCCACGTGTGTGAGCGCTACGCGTGCAGTGTGCTGTATGGGCGCTGGTGTAGACCCGGGGTAGGCGGTGTAGCAGAGGGCAGTCAACATGTGGCCGACAGGAAAGACTATACTTACAAACTGCAGGCGCGCCGTCAGTCAGGCGTGGCGGGTGTCAGTGAGGAGTCAGTGGAGCGTGGACGGTGTCAGGCGCGTCGTGTTGTCGCAGGTGCGGCGCGAGGCGTCAGCGTGGAAAACAAACCAACACTTGTTGAGCAAACACGCAGAAATCACACATGTCTGTAGCGAGCAGCTCACCATGACCCGAGGACGAGTGCGCGAAAAATGTACTAATCACAAAAAAATACAACTTCAGTATGTGTGAGGTAAGCACGCGGAAGTAGGCGTGAGCGCGTTTCTATCGGCTTCTTTGCCTTCAATTCATGTTTTTTTTCTATTGTTTATTTTACTTATTTTATTCGTTTTTCTTGGTAATACATTTCAGCTGTGTAATTACTGGTACAGTTGAACGAGTCACATATTTCTTCTTTTGAGGGAAGAATATTTAGAGCTCATTTCACATGTAATGAATTATATTTCCATTACCTTGATAAACTTTACATACACGCTGTCTATGGAATTAACTCTAGGTATATTCACAAATGTTTAATCGTCGGCTAAAAGTTGGTTCTATTTTAGTTATTTGCTTTGGAGTAATTTCATTGTACTTTGAATCTATATGTTTGTCTATCATCTAAATATTGGTTATTCTATAACATCAAAGATGGAGCAATCATTCTCGATATAGGAACATTTATAGAGATAAATACCAAAATATTTGTTTTGTCCGGTAACCTTAAATAAACCCTTATCACAGCCCCCTACCCGTTTCAACCCCTACCCCCACGTGTTAGCCTCGTTGTGGACATCACGACATGGCGATATTAGCGGGGTGGAATGTGATGCAGGACGGGGAGGGGGGGGGGATCCCTGATATCAAAGCGCGACCGGGAAACTCTACCAGGGACTGACATGACATGGATCAGAAAACATGTCACGGTTGATCATGTAGAGTGTGCAGTCAGGCATGAAGGACTGGCCACCTCCAGGGTGGCAGGGCTAGCCCACACCCCACCCTGTACCACACACATACAGTCAGGGCTAGACTTATAGTTCCAAAACTGGTAGCTTAAAAGTAAAACATCTTGGTATCCAACCCAAATAAATGTTGGTTGTCCTTAAAAATTCAATGCTTTACTCTCCGTAGCGGAATAATGAATTTGCTCCAAGGAATTCATATTGTTATTATGACAATTTTACTGAGAATAATGTATATGATTTGTGAAACTAGTATCAGTTGAATTAGTTTATTAACTGTAATGTATAAGGAAATTATCATATATCAAGACATGTTAGATGTACTGATATATATGCATATGCATTAATATGCATTTGTTCTTAATAGAAATACACATAGTGAGTTATTGGAGTTATTTGTAAATGTAGAAATGACAATATTGACGTGCATTAAAGGCGGTAAAACAGGGCAATGTGGCAGAGGTGGAGTCTTCCTGACAAATTTCCTGAGACTGATTCTACAAATCAGCCACCAATAACCGATCTGCACAGGTGCTGCTGCCTGTTGTCTATTCTACCATCCACGTCGTTCCATACATTATTGGTCGACATGAAAAGGTTACGCGTGTCTGATACTTACGCCCTGTTGTATGTGACGGTTAGTGGAGACGGCCATGAAAAAGAAAAACAGGAAAGAATTCGATTTTAAATCTATATAGAACATACATTTACAACAGGTAACTGACCAAATATCATGCTTATGATTACAATTTCGCAACTGTGCAGTAAATATGAAGAATTTACCGTTTATGAACTATATTAACTACAGCTTTCATTATTTGTTATATCTATAAGACGTTTTGGGGGTTGCCAAATACAGCTTACTGAATCGAAAGACAAAAAAGATGAAATATCATACATAATCCCAATGGGATTTCCTATTGTTTGGTCTTAAATACTAGAGTAAGTAGACTTTAGTACACAACAATATTCAAATCATTTAGGCTCGGTCTTATTCCGTGACTCTTGATTACATTACAATGATAGAAACAGAACGCACACAATTTATTATCCATCAAGTCCTCGGTGGAAATGTTTGGGGACTCAGTAAACTACTCCTATTATTCAAAAACTGTCAGATACCATAATCATACATCAAATCCATTGTATACGGCCTCAAAGCCATTGATAACGGGAAAATAGTCCCTTTGTGCTATAGACCAGAGAAATAGTCCCCACTGAAATTCCCTTTAAGATGGCTATTCCTAGGTTTAATTTAGTCGAGAAGATAAATAACAAATACAACAAAGGATAAATTTTTTGGACGGGCAGCTCCGTAAACGGCTTGACATAGACTTCCTAGTATACTCCCTAACGCTCGTGTATCACTAGGCATCAACCGTTCTACCTGTCCACAAAACCATAGATTATTGTCTATTTACACAACAAGAGATTCTAGCTCACCGCTAACTACAGTTAGCCGAGTGTCGACTTTGCCCAGTATTCGTCAGAAACTCACTCTTTGTACACTTGTAGAGCCTCATTCACAGTAAACTGCGGTCATCTCAAGGTTGTTAGAGGTACAAAGAGGATATAGTTAGCCCAGTGTCCACTCCCCCTGTCATTTACCAGACACTCGCACCCTTTACACTCATGGGGACTCATTCACAGTTAAAAGGGTTATCATGGAGTTATTAGACGTCCAGTGAGGGTACAGTTACCTGAGTGTCCACTACGCCTTTATTTGCCAGAAACTGAATATTGTACACTCAGGAAGACTCATGTAAAGATAACCATTGCTGACTGCGGGGCTATCAAAGGTACAATAAAGGTACAGTTAGGCGAGGATTCCCTTCATACAGTATTTGCCGGACACTCACACACTGTACACTCGTGGAGACTCATTTACAGATAACTAGGGGCATCACGGGGTTATTAGAGTTACAATGAGGGTACAGTTAGCCGAGTGTCCACTCCATCCGGCCATCGCCGGACACTCAGACCGCGCTAATCCCCCTCTCCATGTCCACCCAGGAACCACCAGATGTTCATTATCTACGATGACCATTTGACCAGCTGGACTCCAAAAAGGAGGCCAAATACCAAATACAATCAACCCCCCAAAAAATTAAGATGATAATTCCGGAGAGCCTTCAAGGGCCCCTTGTTGGCATAGTTAATATGAAGATTTTAGCACGGGTCCATGAAATGAGGTGAGGCGGGGTTGGTGCAAAATGAGATGGCAAGCCCCTGCAATCGAGGGTTTCACTAAACAGGATCACTTTCAAACTGCGGCCATGTTGATCTATGCAGATGAGGGGCTGCTCTGTGTGTTGTGTGTGTTGGGGAGGGGGAGGGGGGCTAGAGGGGGTGCAATATGGACAGTACTCACCGTGATAAAGTCCTGAAGACCGCAACAGAAGCCGGGTTCATTGCCGTCCATAGCAAGGGGCCAGGAGCGGCAGATGGGCGACGATGACGATGACGATGACGATGACGATGACGATGACGATGACGATGGCGATGACGATGACGATGACGATGACGATGACGATGATGGTCGTGGTTCACAGCGCGATGGTTCGGGAGGTGGTGGTGAGGAAAGACAGAGAAACACAAATTAGTAACTTTGTTTGTTCTCGGTTTGACTTCCCAGACTCGGGACGCCTGGTGTCTGTGTTGTGTGAGTGTGTGTGCTAGGGGTAGGGGGGGGGGGGGGGGTCGATATTTGGTTTTCTAACGCTGAAGAGCTCAGTGTTGGTTTTAACTGGTGGCGCCAGAGAATCCTCTCTCTTGGTGGCCATTAGGCGCCGTGGTGTTGAGGAGATGGGGGCTGGGGCCAGGCTCGGGGTTGGTGTGAGTACAGAGGCGGCCGGCGCCACCGGAGCTTTACCAAGGTCCAGGCAAAATTTAGAGAGGCAATTGAAAGCGAGCCCCGTGCGATGCTTTTGGGATTCATTTCTCAATGCAAACATTTTAGGCTAGAGCCGGCCTATTAGGCGGCGCGGCTGACAGGGAAGCCTAGGGGATCCAAGAGGAGGTGTTGAGGGAGGAAGGGTTGAAAGTGGAGAGGGAAGGGGCAGTGATTGAGGGCGGGTTGGAGAAGGTGATGGGTGATGGGCGAGCGGAGTGGGGGAGAGGGGTAAATCTAAGGCGATTTCTGCGGACGGGCTGTCGAATAATCATTTGATTTTATATGCGATGTAGGTAGACGTGGATGGTAATTTTTTTCGGCGAAAACGGAGCCCGATTTACGAAAATCGGTTCCCCGATTTTTTTTTCGAGGGACTTCCCATCATTGATTTCATATGTGTATGTATTTTTTGGAATATAAGGCAGTCAACATTTATGTTGAAGGCATATGACAGATATGGATTTTTTTTATTATAATCTATTTCCTTATACTCCTTAAGGTCTGACTATTTTTCATCATCACCAAAGATTTGTTGATACCTTCCAGGACATTGGCATTTAACCGACATACAGGTATATTTACCATATGTAGATAAATGCCAAATACATCTAAAATATGATGTTATTGTCATTTTCCTATTAACCCATTGGTTCAAGATTCAGATACAAAAAGCCAACGCATACAATCTATTTACAATAAATCAAATGGATTTTTCTCTTATTTGAACTGAAACCCTATCTCCATGGTTGGGCCATGTCCTTCGTCCCCTTTCAAAACTACCCTGCTGAATAGAGGGAATATATCTCTTATCACACTGCATAGGCTGTAATCCTCCCATCATCCCTCATGTATTCCCTTGTATGTGGTCATATAGTCCCTAACACGACATCCACCATATCCAAGCATCGCCCGCAGTAGCCTAACCCCTGCATGGAAAGTGGGTAATTTGTGTTTGGAGAGGGGATCAGCGACAGGCATGGACTAAAGTCTTCTTACAACGAGTAGGGATCGTTAGGTTAAGGACCGCTCCCCTACGGACACCGCACTCCCACACCTAAAAACCCACCCCTTTACAGCCCAGATTTTACCCCTAGAGATCAGCAGATCCATCACTCTCCGACAGCGGCACAAAAAGCGGGGTGGGTGGGTGTCGACGTGGCTGTAATACGTCTCTATAAAGCCTATAGAGCAGTCTCATAAAGTCTACATTAGTGCGGTTACCAAAGGGCTGGGTGTGCAGTGCAGGGTGTGCAGTGCACATGCTTAGGGGTAGAGGGTACGGGTGTTGGGTCTGTTGTGTGAGGAGTGGGGTTACCCACTCAGTCATCCGCTGACAGAGACACCCACTCATGTATTGATCCACTCACACAGCCACCTACTTTTAGACAACCCACTGACACAGCCACCCACTCAGACTAAGCTACCGACACAGCCACCCACTCATATACTGAGCCACTGACCTGCCACCCACTCATATACATAACCCAGTGACACAGCCACCCTCTCACAGACTGAGCCACTGACATAGCTACCCACTTATGTACAACCCACTGACACAGCCACCTGCTCACAGAATGAGCCAATCACACATCCACCCATTCACTAAGCCACCCACTAATATACTGAGACACCCTCACAGCCACCCACTTACATATATGCCACTGACACAACCATCAGTTCACAGACCAAGCCACTGACACAGCCACCCACTCATATACTAAACCACTGACAGCCACCCACTTAACACAACCCACTTACACAGCCATCTGCTCACAGACTGAGCCACTGACACAGCCACCCACTCACAAAGCCACCCACTCATACACTAACCCACCCACACAGCCACCCACTTATACACAAGCAGCTGACACAGCCAACCTCTCACAGACTGAGCCACTCACACAACCACCCACTTATATTCTGAGCCACTGACAGACAACCACTCATATACTGAGCCACTGTCACAGCCACACATTTATACACAACCCACTGACACACTCAACCACTCAATTACTGAGTCACTCACACAGCCACCCTCTCACAAACTGAGAATTTTCGGCTTGTCTTAGAGGTGTTCTAGCCACGTCTTCATAATCTCTCACAAACTGAGAGTTTGTGAGAGGGTGTATTACTCGGAGTATTACTACGCGTCAACTACGCGGAGAATACGGCCATTCAGATCGAAATCATAGTAAAATTGTATATTTACCAGTGCTTTACATGTTCGGCTTGTAACAAGTTAGGAGGCTTAAATAGTTTGAATTTTTCATATTACCAGTATGTGGCTTTTTGATACTTTCTATCCATCAAACTTTGAAATAACTTCTTTCAGGTGAAATAAGAGAGGATTTCTTACCCGTCGCTTGGCGAGTTCTGGTTTCTGGGTGAGGAGGCGGTGCATGGGGTGGTAGTCGGCCGTGGACACGGTGATCATCCAGTCACGGTCCATTTGGTCCATCTACACAACAACAACAGTGATCATTAGTCTGTATAATTAGCGCACCACCATTATGTAACAAGACTACTATACGACAGATTGTCATTACAACATATAGCGGTGCAAGTCATGGTGAAAAATAACTGAAATAGAATCCTGTATGAACACCAACTGAACAATATCGGTTTAGACAATGCACTGCCTTTCAGAAGGTCTCAGGTTTGACATCTCTCTAAAGCGAGTATTCCACCAACCAGACAAAAACGTTGTACAGCGCCTGTACAACGATTGCTGGAAGATCTTGTGAAATTTGGCATCTGCCTGATTGGTGTTCGCAAAGCCATGAAAATCAACTTAGGGCAAAGCCATGAAAATCAACTTTTGAGGCAATGCCCCCTTTATTGTTTCCATAGATTGTTCGTACTCAAATTCACTTAACAATGAAACCAAATGCTGTACTAAATGGACTCAATAAAGAAAGATGTGAAGAAAAGAAAAAAAAATCCCAAGCAATGGCTATCTGCCAGATATCTGCTCTAAGTTACTGGGTGAAATTGACGTCTGTTGGGGGTTGTTGGGGGTTGTTGGAGCGTCGCCTCACGGTTGCTGAGCGTCTGCTGGGGCGTCTGGCCATCTACCGCCTGAAATGTGCTTCCACCAGCTATTTTTTTTTTACCTGGCGTCCCATCCGATGTCCATTTTCCCGTCCACCACACGGAATATCTCCCACCAGAGAAAAAGTGATTTATTAGTTTTTTATCTGCTGGAACTGGGCGTCTGGCCGATGGATTCTAAGAAAGTACGGCACTTGCCGCAGCTTTGGTAAGGAGCAGCATAGACAGAACGCAGTCAACATTGAACAATCAACACCCACAATAGCAGAAGCTGCAAATTCTGACAGGTTTGGTATTTTGGGCAGAATTCTAGCGCCAGAGCAGGCTATACACATTCATAACATCAAGGCTTATCTTTGTTTACTTTCATTGTTCAGTTAACCGCAGTATTTCACGGATATTTGACATCCTCTGACCATTCCCGTACAAATCCTGACACAGCGGTACACTGCTCTGCTCGATACATAGCTTTCACAGATTCAGAGGGGCATAGTGTTTGGCCGCTTGACGCGCCACCTATTAACTAAGCAGAGAACTCGATTACTATGTGAAATGCAGCCAACGTCCACCAGTCAGCGCCAATGTTCGCTCAAAACTCTTGCTTCTGGAGCGTCGGGTGGGGCGCAGGCTGGGAGGTCTGCTGGCACATCGGCCCATCACCTGAAACATCTGGTCGGTGGAAGCACATGGCGACCACACAAACGTCTGCTGGGGATTTAGGTGGAGCAGCAATGCATATAGAGACCATTTGACCAGACGTTGGAACGTCTGTTTTGCGTCGAAAAAAGGGTCTGGTTGGCGGAATTCTCGCTTGATGCTCTCTGAGTGGAGGAGGGACCAGCGCCTAGGTACTTCTGGGCACCACCCCTTCACTTCTTTTTTGTTTTTTTGTCAAATATTTTCTTTATTGGAGAATTATATTAATCTGATTGCACAAATCTTTCCTTGGTTCATGATACAGTTCAATTTCGAGTTTCAATATACAGTAGAACCCCGCCTAACGGACACCCCGCGTAAGCGGCCACCCCGCGTAAGCGGTCATTTTTGCTCGGAACGGAAATTTGTCCCTCTATTAGTTGTTTAATTTAACCCCGCGTAAGCGGACACCTCGCGTAAGCGAACACCCCGCACAAGCGGTCAGTTATTTCGGTACGAACAGGCCTAAAACCCCGTGTAAGTGGGCACTTCCAACGGACACCTTACCAAAAAAAAGATCGATTTGTGTTTTTTTATGAGTGTGTATGAGTCTATTCATAGAAAATACATTTTATAATTCAAAGTTTATTAACTTCTAATTCAATTAAGATATTGGAAAATGGATTTCAGATCTACTATTCCCTCTATCTCCCCTACATATCGGTATAAAACACTTGTATATTGGCCCGGATGAAACTTGAAAACCCCGCGTAAGCGGACACCTCGTGTAAGCGGCAACCTCGTGTAAGCGGCCAGTTTGGCCCGGAAGGTGGGTGCCCGCTTACGCCGGGTTCTACTGTATATATGTATGCTTCTTGTTGTTGTTCGTGGATTTTAAAAGTCAATCAGTATAAGATCTATAAGACTTGTTTTAATCTTTAATTATATCAACAATCATATAACCTTGAAGCGCTCAAATTTTAAGAGCACACATAACCAACAAGACATAGAACTCGCACCTATGACCACAATAGTTACCAACACTGCATAAACTCTGTGTTTATTGTATCGTTTTGTCATACACGTCCCCTTGACGGGATCGTTTGGAAATCATATAATTCATATTAACTGCTTCTGTCAATAAACGATCTTTTTAAAAAATAAAATCAACTTTGTGTAAATAAGCAAGCAAAAATGGCTCTGTAAACCGTTCCCAAATTGATATTACCTGCACAAGTTAAGCAATAAAACCACACCCTGGTGAAGGGCATAACATGTCTGAAACATGTCGGTACAAATAAATCTTGTTATTTAACTAATAGGCCTAGCCCATTACCGAGTTAGTGGGATTATTTTTTTATAGATCTCATTTACCCATATACTCACTGAATCACCTGCGCAGATCCTCGGCGGGCAAGCAGGCTACAAACGGTCGAGTAACGAAAACACTTCTTCGTTCAATCAGTATTAAGTCCTGCACTCTAACCCCCTCCTCCCATCATCATATGTTAGAATATCAACAATGCATTTTGATAACGATAAAACATGTTTAATCCCAGATTTCTTTTTTCTTAATGACCCTGGATCAATGGTTGATTTTCTCAAAGGAATTGACGGTTCCTAATTGACTAAGTGATATGACCCGATAGAGAGGCACCTCTCACTCACTCACGTATTGTAAAAAATATAATGGTATACACATTACAAGAGATAAGTTACAGTGACAGCATGGCATGTGATACTTACTTAGGGGGGAAACTAGCACCTTTAGTAGTCGCAACATAAGTATCTTTCTGCACTTTCCATTTTGAACGTTTAAAACCAGGGATTTTTTTGTTTTATACAGTCCGTGTTTAAACAAAAGTAGTTTTATCAAACTGCTACCCCTCAGTGTTTGACACCAGACCCCCGCCTATGCCATTTGAAAAGCAATTATGATGAGACTCGGATAGAACCTACGGACAAAATACATGACACGATAACGTGAGACAAAACTCGAAGGTCCGGCAATCACTACATTTAGCCGTCACTGTCACTGTCAACTAGCATCACGCTGTCAGCACGCTTTCAACATGGCGGCTGTCACTCACTCAGACCACCCAGCCAGGACAGACTAATTGGCGCCATCTTGTGCCCGCTTTAGGTCATGGTCACGTGATGGTGACCTTGACAACACGTTCCTCTGACAGGTGAACAACCAGGGGAGGTGTCCCGGATGTGGAGGGGGTAGCCGCTGGCAGATACCAGGCAGTGGCTGGTCCTGGCTGCCCTCACAACCCCGACTCACCTGTCTACCCCTGGTTCTCTTATCTACGTGTGTGTCTACCTGATGTACTCCTAAGTGGCCCTCACTGACACCCTATCCCTGCTGGGCTCAGTCCAAACGTCGCCGAACTGTTTCCCGTTATGTGATAACGTTACATAGTGATGTATCTGAATGTACCGGCAACCGTTTTCCTTTCTCTGGTAGATGATATATACATGTGTGACATAGCTAAATGGACAAAAACTGTTCTCCTTTCTTTGGTAAATGTTCTTTACACATGAGACTTAGCTGGATATCTCCAAATCTACTTTTATGCTAAATAAGCTATATAGATATTCAACACAGATAAACGCTTTCTATTCTGTGATAAATATACCACACATAAGTGATATAGCTGAACATTTCCACAACTGTTTTCTCTTCTATAGTAGATAATCTACATAATTGTGATTTCCATTCCCTCATAGATTGTATGTCTGATTTTATATCCAGTCGACCATTTCAATATTTTTCCAAGGTTAAGGTTTTTTTCACTAGTCTTACACCACAGGGGTGATGATTGAAATCACTGAGATGAATTCCCATAGATATTTCATTGGTACACATTGATGATCTGGACATAGTGTGAAGAAGGCGAGGAAGGTCGCGACAAGCCAGGACCCTAGGACCGGTTATATATCTAAACAAACACAAAACCGTTTTCTATTCTGCTAAAAATATTCTATTTACAGGGATGTCTCTTTGGGTCATGAAAAACATAGGAAATATATTTCTCATGTGGAATTTACTGGCTCAGAAAGATTGAGAAAACATGGAAAACACATCGTTATTGGCCATCGAATGGGGCTGGGGTGTGTGGGGAGGATTGAACCACGATTCATTTGTGTGAATGAAGCCTAATTCAGTTTATCTTTGTTTTACACAAGAAAAAATTTTTAAACAGAAAGTGAAAACAAGGATTTCCTTGGAAAACTGTCATATCTGTATATATATTGTGACATGGCTAAACAAACTGAAAGTGGTTTTCTATTCTATGATTAATGTACACAGTCAGGCAAATGGTGGAGTAAAGGTGGGGTAGATGTGTGACTGTCGTTGCCTTCTCTTAGTTTGTACCCATCCAAGAGCATGTGAAGTACTTACCGGTGTGTAGCCACTGCTGGACACAGACGAAGAATCGTCATCCCTCTTATCACCCTAAAGGAAGAGAATACAGAAAATGGTTATTAGCTCAAATCTAGCACAATGATAACCCTCTCCTCCAAGCGGTCATGTTCAAGATACGTACAGATATCTAACACACATCACAATTGATTCTTGTCACACATACAATTGGTGCAGTTGATAAAACCAATAGGGAGAAAAGATTGTATCCGTGGGTAATAACTGGTCGATAAATGTCAGCATTTTCTTAAATTAATCATTTCTAACATGAAAACTGAACAGTAGCAGATGTTCATCATTCAACGAGACAACGATTTCGGGATTATTTCTTTGTAATTTCACCTGAAATCAAGCCACATCTCCATCTCAGACCAAGCACACTTATCTCTATCTAAATCTCAACGGTATCTCCGGTTAGTTAACTCTTTTGTATCTGCTTTAACAACTACGAATCGATATATATTTAATCTATCACACTAATTCCTCTTAATTACACTGCTATCATTTGAAGAGGGATAAATGTCAAAATAATCAGGAAATGCCACTCTAGCATTTCGGAATTCCGTCATCTGTCGGAAAAATTGCATCACCGTCATACTATTGCTTTTTCTTGTCTCCTTGCTGGCTTGACGTATCAATTTGACGAATAGAGGAGGCCCGATAGCGAACATTTACCGCTAAAGTAGCCATTATAACTGTCTACTAAATACGTTTTTGAGAAGTGAAGTGAACATATTTGAACTTGTCTCCTTCACAACACGTCAGGGAAACAGAATAGGGAGGAACTGCTGTAAGGATGCGGTCTAAATGGTATATATACTACATATATCTACAATGTACAGTTTAGAGATGCTGGGATGTTCACGTGAGTGACGTTGTTTAATACAATAGTTGCAGGCATTTGTATGTGGGTAGCTTTATTGGACTCTCCAACTACTAGGAAAAAGAGGAGTGCTAAAAGATTTGACAAACTGCTACAAGACATACGATTTTCTTCTAATTGAATATATAGCATATAGAAACACACATCACACACAACTATCTATAGTAGAACATGATCATGATGCGGAGGGGGATAATAAAAATACAATCTGACAATACCCGAAAACAGTTCACCCTGAGGGGTATTTTACGAACGTCTTAAGAGTGGGATAAAGTGTGTTAACACTATCATGAAATATAAAACATGAAGGTTTTACAGAAGAAAACCTTCCAAGATAATGGATATATTTTCATTTTCAATAAGAATTAATCCTAAAGACATGCTAGCGTCCAAGGCAAATTTCTTTCATAAATGGCTTTTGTGCTTGCCTGCTGAAGAATCAAAAACTCAAGAGTTCTACAGGTGAAGGTTCCAAATAAGGATTTGTGATAAGTTTGATAAAATACTTTCAGTTGCCTTTGTTGTTGTAATTTGTTATTCATCTTGATTGGCGAGCCCAACACAAAGGGCATATGGCGAATACATGAATAATATATGAAATGGGGCAACAGTTGCGAATCGAACTTCCTGTTTGAACTATTTACAGTGGCGCCGTCTGGAGTTAATGACCTGGATAGTGCGCATAGGACATGTACCCTATTTCAGGGACCGCCTCCATGGACATCAATATATATAAGTGTATATAATAAATCTGACAGAATAGGGACGTGGTCTTGCGTTACCATGCTTCTGTGGGGGCGAGTCCCGCCCAGGTAAACGGCAGGGCCGCGTTAACAAGAAACTAATAGCCCCTAAATGACACTACACATGCGACTTGAGGATTGCTGATTGATCTCAAAGTGAGATAAACTTGTGACGCATTAAAAGCCTGCGCCGCAGAGAAACAACGCCGGCGACGAGAACCGACGAGAAGGGACGAGAAGGGACGGGAACTCGTTTCCACCTTCTGTTGGTGATTACTTTGGCCCTGGAGATTGGTCCTAATCTGATTCTCCTGTTGCGTGAGATTATATTGTTACCCAGTCGCCTTTCTATCAGCTTATTGGATTTATTTCCATTCGGAATAAACTTGGGAATCTACTAGCGTCCCATTCTATTAGGGCGGTGGGATGTTCTAATAGTTTCTCCATAGAAATTGAGCGTTTATTTCAACCACAAAAGAGGATTTCAAATTAAATTGTAAAGTTATGCCGCGTGGCTTGTTGCAATCAATTTACATCAAATATTCTTCACTTTAGCAGAGTAAAATAACCAGTCATTGAGTCAGGAACTCCTGGAATTTTGTTTTGATTATCTCTTTTTATCATTATTTATTAATCAATGCCTTCTAGAAACACTGATCTTGCTTGAGGGTAAAACACAATTTGGTGTGCATGGGGGTGAGATATTGTGTCGGAGGTATTCGTAAGCTGGTTTGCTCTGAATCCAATGAATTTTAAGAGTCTTGCTAACGATTTTCTATGTGCTTTCTTAAATGATGTCAAGACATGTGTGATAAATGATCTTTTAATAACTGTCGCTTATCTTTCAAGCATTCATTTTTCATTCAGTACTGTCAGGTGAAAAACATCAGTTATGACTGAAATAAAATATTAAGTTTCCATCCTTTTTTCATTTTCTTTTACAACATTGTGAGTATCATTTAATGGATAAATACAGAATTTCATCACATACATAGGAACCTCCGGAATGTAGTTTGAAATAACTTTTTGAAGTCCAACGCAATAGTAACCTATTTTTCAGCTGATGCTTAAATTTCTACTATACTTGTAACATCTGGAATTAAATGAGGCTCTTGAAACCGTTCGAAATCCTATTAAATATCGTCCATGAAGGGAGAGATTCTAGACAAAAGTGAGGTTGACTAGACCATGCTCTACTTCATAATCGTCCTAATCCTGTATATCACTCTGCAATAGAACAATATGCAAAGATGCCAGTCAGGTTTTAGAAAAGAAAAAACAGACTACCATAATAGATATTTGGCTTCACTCTGTGCCAGATTATTTGTATGGAGAGTTCCTTCAACTTCAGGTTGCTATGGAAGCCTATGTTAGTTTCGCCAGGATCAGGCTTACTTCAGCGAAACACCAGCAGCTGCAAACCACTGGGGCTCAAGTCAGAACATAGTATAGGATTTTGATAAGTATAAATTAAAATCTTCAAATTTCGAACACCAATAATTAACCAGTATACTGATGTCCCTGATTAAAGCACCACATATATGTGTAAGTACATGAGAATAAAGGTACATATGTATTACCATCGGTGGTTAAGAAACATTAGATACTCATAAGAAACTAAAAGCTGGCATCGATGAATTTGTTAGCAGAATACAGCAATTAACAGTTTGACCAGAAGAATGACAACACATAAGTGAACAAACGTCAAATAAAACCATGCACAAAATTTGTGTGGTGGCCTGAAAAAGCCACAGCCTGGTTCTTACCCCATCCGATGACACTGACTCCTGGTGATAAAAATGATAATCAAAAGTGGGGGAAATTATTTTTTTACGAAGGTTAATAAGATAATGATTGCATCTAAACCTGAGTACTTATTGTTTATGTATCGTTGTCTTCACTTGCTCAAACGCTGAGGATTTCAAACCAACTATTAAAACCTTACAGAAATTAACCCATTCGTGTTAGGTGATGACTCAAGTCATCATTTCCCTCAGATATGGTTGTAATTATTGTCCTTCATTGTATCGGCTGCAAGTGGAAGACAATAGCAACGTCCTTATCATATTTATAGTATCTTAAGTATGTTTCTTTTTAGAATTTTATTTCACAGAATTCCTAGAGTATGAGCACAGGAATGTTCACACACAATTGTTATTATGATTGTTTAACAGTAATTTCCTACCATCTTCAGGTACATGCGACAAAAAACTTGACCCGCTCTCTGATAACATATCCCTAAAGTGTTACGCGGGTTGGCTTCCTCTGGTACTGAATATGACTCGCCGTGAACGGTTTAATACTAACATATCTATATTATTATATACCTGTGGTCGAATATCTATGAAATACAACCCGCTGCTAGGGGTGCAGTATTATACGGAAACTGGCTTACTGTCTTCGTACGTCAAAAATATGTGGGAAAATTATTGATCAGATACATCTCGATGCCAAAGGCAGAGGGATGTATCTGATCAATAATTTTACTAAGTATTTTGACGTACTGAGACAGTCTTCGTATTATTATATACCTAAAAATGGCAAAACTTTAGCTGGTCACATGATCACATACCCCGTACGCCACACTGTGACGTACGGCTATATATACGTCATGGGTAGCAGCGGGCAGTATGTGTGGGTCATACGGCCATAGGTATATAATAATAAGAATGTTTGCACCCTAGGGCATTAGTTAATGACATCTAGTATGTAAGTCGTTAAAGTGGTTTTTTTCTGGTATATCATAATAAGGAAACGTTGTAATTCAGCCAGTTCAGCCAGTAGTGATGACGTTCTCGGTCTTTCATTCTTAAAATACGGCCTTTTGCCTACAGCGTCGGGTCGTATTTCAAGGATGAAAGATCTCGAACTACTATCATCACGGGAGCAGTAACCACATTTCCTCATAGAATGCATATCATTCTGGTTCTTTCCTAGATTTTAGCGATGTATTAACTGATACTCACATGTTTGCGCATCTTGACACTAGTGTTCTGGAGGTTGCTGTCTGATTCGATCTTGTTGAGGTGTTTGGCTCGTTCCTTGACACTCATGGAGTTAGGTAGAGGCACTGGTTTGAAGTCTTCATCTTCTCCCATATCACCGTCACCGTTCTGAGTTCAAACAGTGGAGTTTATTAGTCGAATCAGTCTTAAAAGGTAATAAAAGATGCCAATGAAGCTTTGGGGAAATAAAAACAGAAAATGTCTGAACCCTACTTATCTCGTTTACTTTTAATATAATAAATAATACTTAATACACCCTACCAACACCCAAATACCAGAAATAACGGACAAACTGGCATCTGTTGCTGGTTAGAAAACTAATTCAGTATAGGCATTACCGCATGATTTTTAGATGCTTCACGGCGATCCTGAGAGCATTGAACAGTAACTAGCGTGAGCGCCGCAAACAAAGGTGATTACTGAAACAAGACCTGAATGCCGGCAGGTTATAAAGTAGGTTAAGCCGTCCCTGTCAACAAAACTGACAAATAATCCACCATGTCATCTGTAAATATTTATTACAGTGTATAGACTAAAAGGAAGGGCTTTGATGGCACAAATAGGAATTTTAAATGTATAGACTGCATGTAATGAACTTCTTGAACTTCCTGTGTACACATTTTAATATTGGGAGTGGATCCTGGATGGTTAGGGGTTAATGAGATTAGTACCCTTCCCTCATTTATAATGCTTTGGTAAATTGTGCCATATTGCTTATTGGAACGCACGCACAGGCACATATATAAATATATATATACTCCTCCAATTTTTTAACCGTCGCCCCTGAGGCTTTGAGAATATCTAGTCCCGTGTCGTTGTGTGTTCTG
The DNA here is from genome assembly GCA_950022655.1 of Alentia gelatinosa. NCBI lineage: Eukaryota > Metazoa > Annelida > Polychaeta > Phyllodocida > Polynoidae > Alentia > Alentia gelatinosa. The sequence goes on along the minus strand of OX465585.1, from coordinate 17,698,446 downwards.
GGACCCGGCCATGAATATCATCAATTTCTATAATAGAACACTTTGGAAGAGCCGTTACCCATTACAGTTTTTAAATCGTCAATGAATGGGAAAATTTGTGAGAAAACCTCAAAACATGACAGAGTCATAAGCCTCGGTCTAACCTAACATTAAAAAATGTTTGAAAAGCCCAACGATTGAAAGCTGCAATCCCATCCACCTTGCATTTCCAGGCATGAATTAAATTAAATATTTGGTGAGTATACTCGCGCTAACCCCATAGGCCGTGATGAATAAGTATGATTTTTGATCTATAACCAGGGGTTCTTGCAATATACCGCCTCTCAAAAACAATGGTTGCTTGGAGACTGTATAGCAATGATGGTTTATGATGTGAAATGTCCAAAACTACGTTGACTGTGTTAAGCGGTGTCTCACAACCTTTCTAATTAAGTGACTATTACTGTAAATCACTCACAGAGGGCGCATCGCTCGTGTTAAACACCTCATCCTGGGCCTTCGTTTCTAAAGGACTAGCGACCTCTTGCGGTGGAGCAGGTCTGCTGGCGCCTGGTCCATCCACATCGTCCTCCGTCACGGATGGTTTGGTCACCTTCACGCTCGGTGTTCTTAGACTTCCGGATGCGCCGGAAGTTACCGTTTCCGCTTCCGGTCCCGGCGTCTCCGCCAGGGCCATACTGGAACCAGAACTAGAAATGGAGTCGTCCGCCGTACTCGCCGCCACCTCTCCATGAGAGGATTCCACCGGATGTGACGTCACGTGTTCGGATGTCGTCTGCTGGGTTGGTGACGCGTCGGGTGATGGCTGTTTGTCATTCCTGTCTTGTTTCTTGTTGGTTGATGAATTTTCTGCGGCAGGGGATGGTGGCGATCCCTTGCGGTATTTCTTTTTGAGAACGAGGATTTTTTCTCCTTTCTAAAAGCCAAAAATAGTTGAAAAGAACGTCACCATTATGTTGGTAAATCTTATGCTAGCACCCAACAAGGTTTTCTGAAGAAAGAACTATGTGTGCATATATATAGCGTTATTGGACAATTTGAATATTGAAACCGGAGAGTGCCGTAGAATTTATGAAAACACAACTGCAATATGCTAGAGTGGAAGTTTTATGTTTGTAGGGCTGGAGGCAATGTCTACATAACAATATTCCCATTGTTGCACTTGAATAACTGTGCTATACCTGAAATTGCAATGGGCCACAGCAAAGCACAGTATACATAGTATCATGGCTAGGTTTAATAGGGATGTCAGTTGGGGTCATGAAAAAACGAGAACATTTTTTTCATGTGGGATTTACTGCCTCAAAGAGACTGAAATAACATGGATAACAAATCGTTATATTTAGCGCAAAAAGTGAACTTGCTGAGATGTGCTCATTTTCAATCTCGAGTTACCTCATTAGTAGCTAATACAATCTATATTATATAAAATGTTATAACTTCAAGTCTTCATCCAGGTTTCCATTTCCTCATAAAACGCAAAGGTAACTGGCTACTTTTGATTGATAGTTACTTGTTGTAATTGAAAACACAATCTATAATTACCTCGTCTTGTTTCACTGTAGCCAGTGTGTTCACATAATCTCTGAATTTCCCCCTGTTGACATCTGAAAGTAGATTATATCCAATTAACATATATATACATGCATAATCATGATAATGACTTAATTTTGTAACTTATCTTTACAACTTTCGTCACTAATACAATACAAAAACTTGTTAAAATTCTTGGCTCTGTACCTTTTGTGTCCGTGTTTCTCTGAAAACAGAAAACCTTATAAAAAAAATAGACCAGAATTAGAGATCAGAATTAAAATTCTTAGAGGCTAACAATGATACAGATCGAAAAGTATCAGAAGACGTGCGTCCATTCTAAACTAAGAGTAAAACCAGTACCGGTACAGACAGTGGAGGATAGGGACCAAGAGCACCAAGGTGACACTGTTTTTTTAAGTACGATAATCTTACAATGCCAACGATTTGGTACGAATCATTGGTCATATTCAAGTCTAGGGGCCACAGGTTCTTTATCTAGCCCGATGTTAGAATATAATGTCAAAAGATTTCATATTACTTTACGTTGAAATAGCCTTTTTTATGCAGGATATAAGACTATTACTTTGTGGATTTGCTGACCAATAATGGCAATATGAACAAATATGGGAAGATATCACACGTTTAATTCAGACCAACGTTAAAATCCCATTTGAAAGAAAGATAGACATACATACAATATTACAATTAAAATGGCAGAAACATATATAAAATTCATAGTAGTGATAGTTTCTGTCCAACATAACAGTGTACACCAATCTTAGTCCTAGAATCTAGTTTTTTTAAGTTATTTCCAAAGAACTAGATCGAGGCCCAGGGGCACTAACTTCTAGTTCTCTGGTTATTTCCATATTCTATCCTTATGCATATTTGGATAACATCAAGCCATAACTGATAACAGTGGTAGTTACACTATAACTGCTGAGTGCTGTACTTAATAAGTTATTGACAACATATTCAGTGTTGAGTCAACACAACACTGACTGTCATTAGTATAGTGTCAACAGCAACACAGCGAACTTCTGATTTAAATTCTGACTTTGTCGTCGCCCCAGCTATATTTACATTGACATCAGATCTAGAATGACAGATATTGTAAACTGTACCAATCAATACGCAACTTTAATATAAAAACATTAAAACCCGTTGCAAACTTGAGCCTCTAACAGCCTTCGAGTGTCTAATCTAATCTAGACCTAGAAGTAGAATCTAGATGTGAGGGTAATCCACTTGTTGCAATGGTGAAGCAACGACTGAACTTGGGCTTCCGTGTTTACGTTTTGCACAGGGCTGTCCGACGCTGCATTTACTCACCTCTTTTCTCAGAATTAGTAAGGAATGGCTTGAAACGTGAGACTAGTTCACGATTTGAGACTTTAAAGTTCTTAGATATCATAAATTCCCTAACAAGTTCCTGGGTGAATTGAATATCGTCATCCATTTTCGCTCGCTTTGTTTCCGGAAGTAGATGTCTTCGGCCCTCTGCAGTTGGAGAGTTCTCCTCGAAAGCCCACACTGGATACCTGTGCGCTTACACGCTGAGGACAACTGAACCACACAACATAAGCGACAGCTATGCCGAGCTGTTTTCTGGCCATAAGCTTTATGAGTTTCATCCCAATTTATAAGTCTCCTTGTCTCGTTCGATACGCCTGTGACTTGGACTGTCTTTTAGGAACACACTTTAAATTTATTGGCTGGTGTTTTGATATAGGCTAAGCTGCATTTATCAGTTAAGAAAAAACAAACTTTTAAAAGTGTAGCTTACTAAATATATATATTCTATTACTTAGGCCCGACCTTTATTTGAATAATCCAAAAATTGAGAATTAGTAAGACTCTTAATCATGGATAAAAATTGACAGTCCATCAAATAGGATATTGTTGAGCGATAGACTGATCACGTGTAATATAGTAGAAGCTAGGAGTTGTTCAACGGTATATTGTTCGCTTTTAGCTAAAATAATATTCCATTAGTGGGGGGAAATGGAACTCAATGCATATGGGAAAATACATTTATTAAAACAAAAATAAAATTCTCTCCATTTCGTGGGACATGTTCCAAACAAATGAAGTTTATTTCAAGAATCTGGTACCATTCATTGGAGCGCTATGAAATATTGAAACGTGTACAAGGAGGAAGAAGTGTAGGAGGCAGAAACAAAATCTTTTCACTTGATCTGTTCCCTTCCTAAATGGTTAAGTGTAGGCCTACATTACTTCTGCCAAGGAATATTAGGCATTATGTGTTCAGTTTATCTATATATCATTTCAAAGTATTTTTAAACCTGGAATTACACTTTCTAGCGAGTTTTCATTTCATTTTATCTCCTTAATGTTTGACCCCCAACATTTCCCCCCATAGATTTATACGGAGACATAGGCCTAAATGTGTACACCAAGACAGAATCTGCCTCCATGTAGGGGGCCTACATAATTTAACAGTATAACTCTTTAGTGTGTGGTGGATTCTAATTCAATTTTACACATTATCAAATTTTGAAATTATATAAGCAGATCTTATGGAAATATTGACAATTATATATGCACACGGAGGCATAAGCACATTTTAGCCATATCAATTAATCCCATGTTGCTTCTACTACACATATTTCTGATCAAATATATTTTAGGCATGGTAGAGAGGCATTTTATCCATATTTGATAACTGCAAAAAAGAAAAGTTTTAAATCAGGGTTTGAATGCTATTTCACTCCCCTTAGTATGTACATGGGGCAGAATTCAACTTTAGCCAACACAAGTCATTAATGAAAATTATGGAAATTTCTTTCTGAAACTAGGCCTACTGAAATCCCCGTTCTTATTTACTCTGTAATGTTATCTTATTGAAAAACTTGTTCAGTAATGAAACTGAGTTGGTTTACTGTAAATTGTAGACAAACATAAAATATAAACGGAAATCTTTGTTAAATAGTCACCAAATTCTGAATATCGACCATAAATATATATATATATATATATATATATATATATATATATATATATATATATATATATATATATATAAACTGGAAAGATACGTAGTTGTTGATAAATGAAAGTATTGATAAAGGATATATAATAATAATGGATAGAAGTACAATGACAGGTTTGGCTTAATCAATTTATTCTGGGAATAATCCTCCAGTAAAAGAAAATTCCTAGTGAGACGTCCGCACCGTTGAGAGGCCAGAGAGAGAGAGACCGATCCTCGATGCCTCGATTCACCAAGTTGATGAAGCGTGTCTTGAACATGAGTCGCCCCCTCTCGTGGTGATCCTGGGAGTTGGTCCTTCGGTGGTCCCTCTAGTGTCCAGAAGTGGAGCTGTATTGTCCCTTTATAGTCTAAATAAATCCTACCCCTTTGGGGTTTTATTTCTCCCATAAACTGGAAAGATACGTAGTTGTTAATAAATGAAAGTATTGATAAAGGATATATAATAATAATGGATAGAAGTACAATGACAGGTTTGGCTTAATCAATTTATTCTGGGAATAATCCTCCAAACCGGCCAAACTGGAATCAAAATGATTATAGGAATAATTTATCAATTATTTCCGAATCCAATTTTTTCTTCTGATCCATAGATAGTCTAAGGTACAGTAGGACTGACCAGGAGGCCCAGTCACCCAATTCCTTCACATCCACTAAGGGGATACCTGCTTGGGATAAAGCTGAGGCTCCTCCCCTGCGAAAAGAATGAGATGAACATTCTTCTAAATTTAAAGATAATAATAAGGTTTTTAATTTTTTAGTAAACCAAGTATAAGTGGCTCTTACCACCCTACCTCTTCGAATATACGACATTAACTGGTCACCATGGTTCAATCTAACCTTTGACAATAATTTCTTAATATTAGTCAATATACAGAAAGGTGAATTATCTATTCTCCTAAAAGGAATCGTCACTATTCTGTCATTCTACATTATCTGTCGTAAGGGAATAACCTTCTTCCAGAATATTGGATTTTCTCAGAAGAGCTCTGAAACCCAACAAACAGCAGGACCAAAAACATAAATCTTCTGAAGCATCAGTATCTAGGGAGTAGAAAATAAATAACATTTCTAATTTAGATATTGGTCTAGCCTGTTTTCTCTCTGAACCAATTGTTCTTCTTATACCTTGTAAGGTTTGTTTTATTCTAAAAGAATTAATATCGACATGGGGTACGTCGTTTAGACGGTGTAAAACCCATACCGCGGACAGGTAATTTGTTATCGAAGAATATTTAAATGATCTGGCCATGAAGGATAGATACAAGCAGACAGTTTGAACCGATGCAGGTATCGGAGTTAATCCGTATTCGGTGCAGAATCTTATGTAATGATTCCACTGACATCTTCTCGTGACTGAAGTATTCGGTGACATCCAGCGGGCCTGTAGGTTTTCAGCCTCAATATTCAACTCTGCAACAACAGAAATTCTTCATATAATGACGACAGTTATGATTTATTATACGAGGATCATAGATACGAGAAAGATAATCTGGAATTATATTCTGTATTCCAGGTACGTGTTCTGCTATTAAATGAAAATTGTTAATAGCGCTACACCAGAAAAGCTCCCGGAGCCATTGCATAGTTTGCAAATTTCTACTTCGTCCTTTGTTAATCGCCTGTATTACCTGAGTATTATCTGATTTTACGATCACCGTGTAATCAGACCAATTTCGACCCCATCGTTGAGCAGCGACTAATATCGGCCACAATTCAAGCAGGTTTATATTCGTCTCAATCTCTTCTGATGGCGGGGGGTACCAATGGTGACTGTCTAAATCGTTCTGGGTAGGAAAAGAATTATTGTAGTTCCATACTCCGAATAACCAGTCTTCCCCACATATCGCACCATAGCCCGACATCGATGAATCCGTTTCTAGATTATATTCAAAATATGATCTAGGGGTTAGAATTTTTTCTGATCCGTTGAAAAACAAGAGAAAAGAATCCCACCATTTTAAATCGTCCAGTAACCAGTCTGGCAGTTTACAGTGACCTAACCTGTTTTTCATGTAGTTCACAAAGTTGATTACTCTTCTAGAAAAGGTTCTTCCACCACGTATTACGGTCGAAGCATGGGACAGGTACCCCGCTAAAGAAGCCATTTCTTTATAACTAGCCGTCAATTTGTGAGGATCTAAAAATGAAGAAATCAATACTTTCAAGGATTTCAATTTTTCTGGTGGTAAACGGACTCTCATTTCTTTACTATTTATTTGGAAACCCAAATAAGTAACTTCTTGTGTTGGTTGAACAAGTTTTGACATATTCACCTGGAAACCTAAATGAATTATAAAATCCATTAATATTTTCAACTTGTTTTCACAATCTTTTTGTGAAGATCCTAAAATTATAAAATCATCAAGATAACCATAAACAGAATAAATATTTCTACGATACATAGATCTTAATATGAATTCTGTCATTTGCGTAAAAATGAAGGGGGCACATTTTAGGCCAAAAACCAAACGATTAGATTGATAAAATTGTTCATTGGATCCATCACCATATAGATCCCAAGAAAAACCTTGATAGGTTCGGTGTTCCGGAGCTACCGGAATAGATCTGTAGGCATCCTTGATGTCTAGCACGGCAAAATATGTTTCCGGAGTAACATCATCGAGTACTTGGTCTAGAGATAAATAAGAGAACTTTTCACATGTGGAAAACATTGCATTATTTATGCTATACAATAATGGGCGTCTGCAATCAGTTATAGGTCTCAATTTCCCTGTTTTTTTACGAATTGCTCCCATCGAATGAATGCAGTCTGGTGGTCTATCAGTAGGAGAAATTTTTTCTGTCAATAATTCCTCCCGTATAGTAGTATTCATCTGGGACCTGAATTCAGAAGAATAAATACTCTGATAATTTTTACAAATATATGTTTCATTATAATCAGAGTCTACTATCTTGAAACCATTTTTTACACCGGAAAATATGTAATATGCATTGATATCCGGAATTGAACCACCATAACACTCATCGTATATGTGACAAGGGTTTAACTGATTTGTGCAGCCACCTACCGTATGGCTGCCTAAACAACGAACACCACATGGGCGACAATGGGGGATTTGATCATCACGCTTTTCCCTCATGCCAATAACTTGCGAAACTTCGTCAGGTTCGCTAACTTTGTATTCCCTTTCGGGAAAAAATACCAAACCGTCCTCATTTTGACCACATTTGGTCACAGAACTCTTTTTAGTTGATCGAACTGGCGGTTCTGCCTTTTGGCCGCCATCTTGGATTCCTGTCGCTCTCCACTCCGAGTCTGCAAAGGTATAAACATTACAATCTAAAGAATCTTGCCGGGAACTAGTTCCAGTCACCGTGTTCACTCTCCGAACAGATTCTTCGGGTATTACAAACTGGTTTACCGCCTTGAAAGGGTGGATAACGGGTTTAGCACGTTCTGCAATAGGACTGCCTAACTTCTCTAATTCTTCTCTAATTGTGTTAGTACCCGAGATATTAGAGAGACATAAAGAACTCGAGTTATTCGAGACAACCTCTGCGCAGGGATCAATCTGCGGTCCCCACAAAACCAGAGTTTTGCCCGCCAAAACATTAATAGATTTACAAGTATCCTGACTCAATTCATACACATCTAGAATCATTGAACCGGATCGGTTATAAGATCTATTCCGGTCCACCCTATCTCACTTGGATTTTTCAGAATCCGTTTTGCTATTTGCAGTCCGTTTGCATAATAGTACTGAGTGTATTCCCGAACAGCCAGAACACTCATGCCTATACTGGCATGGGTGGAAAGTGCATCCGTCCCTACTGTTATATTTCCAGCACACTCCATATGGTTTACCATCTGGACCTGAAGCATTTCCTGAGCGGGGATTTTTTCCTTTTCGTTCTTTACTTTCAAAGTCTTTGAGTTTTCTATTCAGTGTCACAAAAGACAAAGTAGTTTCAAAATTCAAGTATTTACTACTCAGAAAATCATCCCCGTAGCCAAATTGTTCCAATCCCAATTTGTCACATTTTTGTCTTACACTTTCGTCATATTCGACGAGCGACTTGCCGGTGTGGGTAGCTCGGCGATCCACCATGTAGGCAATGTGGTCAGAATACCCTGATCCATTTAAACCTTGATCATTTATACTCCTGAGTAAACCCATGCTCGCTGATAACATTTGGTCGAACGTTGGGTGTTCAACACTGGGGGGAAGGAAAGGTGTTAGAGAAAAATATTTACACTTACGTCGAACCTTAGTTGCACACGAATGTGTAACTTCAGCGCGTGCCGCCTCTCCTTGCACGTCTGGTGCGCAAAATGTTCCTCTACTCGTCGGGTACACCGGTTTGAACCCAGCTTTTGGTAGGGGGCTACCTAGTAGCCTGTGTCTACTATCCAATTGGCTAGGCCGAAATTCATCATGTGATTCCTCTCTACCTTCATTATCTTCCAGCGAAGTTGAACGTAATTTTTTCAGAACAAAGTCTAATTCTCTCCGTAGTTCATTAACTTCTTTCTTTAAGTCTGCATTCTCTTGTACTACGGCTTGTAAAAAGGGAGAGGGAGAAGAAGATTTTCTATCTCCAATTCCCCCACGTGGTCTCTCTTCTATCTCCCCTTCTTCAGCGGTTTTGCTTTCTAATTCCAATTTGCAGAAAGGACAACCTTCCTTATGTGATCTGCCGTCGTATTCACGTTGGCACGTCTCACAGCGTCTCATGGTAATTCAAGTGTAATAAACACGTATAAGTAAGGCACGTGTAACGAAAAACACCAACCAGAAAATTCCTAGTGAGACGTCCGCACCGTTGAGAGGCCAGAGAGAGAGAGACCGATCCTCGATGCCTCGATTCACCAAGTTGATGAAGCGTGTCTTGAACATGAGTCGCCCCCTCTCGTGGTGATCCTGGGAGTTGGTCCTTCGGTGGTCCCTCTAGTGTCCAGAAGTGGAGCTGTATTGTCCCTTTATAGTCTAAATAAATCCTACCCCTTTGGGGTTTTATTTCTCCCATATATATATATATTGTGTTACAATATCTCAAGAAAAAAGTCTCAAGCATGGCACACCTTGAGATATTGCACCGGGAAAATATCGCAAGGGGACTTTTATGGCTACAAATCCCTCGAGACATGCAAAAGTCTCAAGGTGTGCTTTGGACTTCAATTTTTCCCTTGCGATATGTGGAATATTTCCCTTCTGATATTTGCCCTTTGACACAGCAGGGGACGGTCAAAGATCGCAACCTCCTACCCCTCAGCCGTCGGTCCACGCACTAGGAAGCGGGACCTCATATCGCAAGGCTCCTCCTGTCACACTTGGTGTACTTCCCTTGTAACTTTTACCTACATGAAGGGGCAAAAGTCGCTGACAGTAGAATATCATAGAGTCGATAAATTTTTCACAGTGTTCTCTGACAATCGCACTTTGAAAATAGAATATATTTACATGCCACCATATCTACAAATATGATAGAATACATTTTCATTATAGTCAATGCTTAAGCAGATTATATATATACATGTATATTTACATGTGTGTCAGGGATGAACGTTGGGACTGAGGAAAAAAACGAAATATAAACCTGCAAAAAAGAAACACTTTTAACATCATATTGGAGCAGAATAGATGTGAAATGATATAATTTCATTTTTTTCTGGATGAAATGTGCAATTCCTATTGGTTGGCAATGGGGCAGAATATCTCAAAGGGCAAAAGTCGCAAGGCACGGACAACTTTCAAGTGTGACAAGTCACCCAGCGACTCACACCTAGGGTCGAAGTGAGGGTCGGCGGCCTGCCCAGTAGGAGGGTTGGACCCACTGGTGCGATGCGATTGTCGCAAGTCAATTAGAAGTCATAAACGGCTGGGGAGGGTCATAAAAACGGCACCGCCCATCGCATCGCACACAATCGCTTCTGTGGGGCCAGAGATTTTGCGCGATGCGACGGATCCGTCGCATCGCACAGCTTAAAATGTTCATGATGTGCAATGGAATCATCGCAGAGGCCTCCCATTGTATTCATATATAAATGTACTTACTTCTATATTTACAGCCCCTATAGCTTTTCATCCACAAACACTGCGACAAATCCATCGCATCAGGGGGGCATACCCTGGATATTCTTTGCGATAGAGTACGATGAATCCATCCCAAGAGGGGTCATAAACCCCGGCGTTTATGGGGCCATATTGATTAAAACACGTGCGACGATTGCATCGGATCAGTGGGGCCGGGCCCTAGGATTAACACCCACCACTCCTTTCTGGTATCCACTGGGCTGGCCACCAGATGAGTGAAGGGTTACGTAATTTGCAACAAGTTCACCGACTCCTATACGATTCGGGAACTTATCGTTCAACCCCGAATCAGTTGGTGTTATTTTAGACTTTAACCCTTTAAGGGCGGATGATACCTGAAGGCATCAACCGGCAGGGACGGATTCTACAAAAGTCCATCATCTCTTCACCTCCAATGTCCTCAACTCAAAAGCTCTACCTGAGGAAATGTTTAAAGAGAATCGGAGAAAGTGAATGAGAAATATCTTGACCGAGTCTCCGAGGATGGTTCTTGACGCCAAATCTTTTCCGGATAATGGAAGGCTTGGAAAGGGGTTTTAGTCATGTGGGTGTGTAGGAGGGGGGGGGGGGGTAAGGCCATCTACGGATCTTGTGAGGAAAGGGGGCATGGGGGTAAAAGGGGTAGCCTGAGGACCCCCGTCCCCTGGAGCAACTTTAAAAAGGCGTGCACACGAAAGGGTCCTAAAGGTTAAATAGAGGTTAGATAGGAAATATTTTCTTTCTTGTCTGCACGATAAAAACTCCCATGGGAGGGCTTGCCTTTCAGAGGGCCTGAGAACAAAGACAGTTCCCCGGGGGAGGGAGGGGGCTGCCGGGGGGAGGAGAGAAGCTGCCTGGAGAAGAGGAGGGGACCCCGGCCACAGAGATCTGGTTGAGGAGTAGGGGGGCAACCCTGTGGATGGGGAGGATGGTGCAAGGGGTGTCAACAGAAAGCCAGTAGTACCCCCAGCCCCAACCCCCGAACTCCCAAGCAAAGATCTTCCATGCAGGCACCACGTCACCCGTCCAGCGCCCCCAATCGGCGCTGTCAGCGATCAGTTTCCGGGTAAAAGGGGAGACAGGCGGGCGGACAGACGGGGGCGTGGTGGGGCGGACGTTATCTAGCCGCAGGCCGGTCACTACTGGTCAGCTCCTCGCGGTATTGTTGACCTCTGTGAACCGATTTAGCCCCCCGCCCCGTCTCCGTCTCCAGCGGTCAGATTTTTCATCCGGAGGCCGTGTCGCCGTTTGTGTGTCCACTGAAAAGGGCGGCCCGCTGGGACCCGGCGGACATGAGACCAGCACGGTTATCAGCCAGGTCCAGTCGTGGCTGCGCGCCCTTTAGGACTGGCCACTGGTCGGTCAATACGGGGAGCATATTGCCCGCCACAGCGCCACTCACCGGTCGAAAACCCCGACTGACCCGCCACCTGGCGACTGAGCACTGCGCGCACCGGAAACTCGCTAGCACGCCTGCGCAAGGTTCAACATCCGGATGACAGGTTGAGGCCTCTAGAGGTGATCGTAGGAATGATCTAATATAGGCCATGTTGTGTTTCCCGAGAAGGATAGATTACCATACGGGCAAATGCCCTTTTGACGGACTAACCCTCAAGAAATAGACTTTATTACACAGTATGTTATTGTTCATGAAACCTATCCCCCAAGGAGGACGCAAATAGATTTATAGCTGGGGAGCACTATACTTTCTATGCAACAAGTTAAGGGATATAGATTTTCCTCACAGAAACTTCCTTGATTCAGATTGGATACATTTTAAAACGGTGGTCGGTACCCATACATACAAATCAAAAGTATAAATTATAGCCGCTTGCGTTCCCAGTTCTTGAAGATCACGATGATAACATATATATGTTGAAATGTTTAATTGAATGTGGGAGTTGGTATAATTTACTAATTAGCTTGCTTTTAAGTATTGATTGTTTCAGGTTTTCATACAATCTCAATTATAACAACCATGTGCACGCGATGGAGAGGGACCATAAAGGATGCGTGCTATTCGATGAGACTAGAGGGAAGTGGGATGTCGGGGGAGACCAAAATAGCGGACCAAAGTGAGAATCATGTTTCAAACCTCCAATGTGGTTTCAACATGGCTAAATAAAATTATAGGTCCAAGCACAAATAGGTGTGTATGCACCACCCCCTCGCTTTTCCAAATGCACCACTGGTATTCATCTGCATCTGGTGCCACTATTCCTAGAATTACTGACAGTTATAAAAAAAGGCTGTTGATTAAAAGATATACTTAGTCATTTGATGTGCAGATGTACATGTCATTTCATAATGTGTTTTGAGTGGATGCCATTAAATGTAACTACAGTAGGCCCTATGAAATGTTGGGAGACCATATATTCAGCCATTTGATTAGATTAGATGTGAATGGATTTTTTTCTAAGGAATATTCATTGACACAATGAGACTTTTCCATTTGATTTACATAATGAACATGTACGAGGTTTATTTTAGCTCTAACGTATTTAACATTTGAATAGAAATAACGAAGTGAGACACTAGCAACTCCCATTTTCTTCTAATCAGAGGAAATTGGTGTATGAATGTATCTATTATCGCAATAGATGACAAAGTTGTTATTTCATAAACATATTACAAAATATAAATCGGATTTGCATAAATAGAATACCGAAAATTGCTCCACCTTTAGTATTTGTCATAACAATATCACATATTTCCTACTTTTTTCAAAATGATAAAACATAACTGCAGATGTCTAAGTGGCATCTTCATCACTGAATTGCTTTTTCATTCATACCTCCCAATTCAGTGATCCATAAGAGAAGTCACTGTTGTAAAGAAATAGATCAAATAAGTAAATAAACCATCCATCCAAACTTACTGAATGTCAATAAGGATTGTATCAATTAAACATAAAAACTTCAAGAACCAGATTTTATTTAGACCAAACATAAACCGATTTGTCATCTAAATCGCCCTCGAAATGAATTATTTTAAACTTAACTTGGGATCGTTTAATCAGGCATGATTGTCCGCGCATTTTCTCCAAGCCGATACGGAAGGTACTTGTGTGTTAGGCTTGCATCAATAGGCTACTAGTAAGCACACACTACGTAACTATACGAGCACTGTTTCTTTTATTACCATTGAGTTCGGTCACTGTAGTCATTCATAGTCATCCTGGAGGAAGTTAACTCTGCGTAGAAGGGTAAACTAGAATGACTATAGTCCTTATCCAGGTACCGTCACCACCAGAGAAGAAAACATGTCAGTTACTGTCACCACAGAACTTCAAGAGCAGCGAGATGGAATTGACTGTTTATTGTTTTGATTGTCATTACATTTTTATTGTATTCTAAAGGGATTCTTTGAAAAGTTGTTACGTTCTCATGAACTCCTAAATGAAATCTTTGTCATTCTACACAATAAGTTTCGGCATTTATCTTAGCCTGGAATAAATGTCCATAGGCTTAGCATTACGAACTCGTTCTCAACAGGCTTGCGAGAACAGTAACTCGCTCTCAACGGTGATAAAGAGATGAATGTTTCCAGGCTAAGATAAAATCAGAAACATATTCGTGTTTGGTCTGAGTCCCTGTTCACCATCTCGTTTGGGGTGCTTCAGAATATTCACTCGGCTATCGCCTCGTTCATATTACTGCGCACTCCAAACTCGATGGCGAACGAGGACACAGACCAAACACTCATCAGTTTCTTTCTTAGTATTTGATCAATTTTTACATTGATTACACACCATGTATTTTAGATAAAAAAAAACCCTGCTTTTTGTCGGATCTGCTTCGAGTTTTGGCTTCACATAGAAACATACCTAGCCAGACCAGTGAATGACGAGTGATAAGCTACGAGTGTGAGCCTCTCGTGTAGAGACAAACTCGGACCTGCTATTCTTTTTATTAGGTTTATACTAAGATGTAATCTTTCTTTTATGATTCTAAGCATGCCAAAAGCTTAGTTTAGTACTATAGTTTTCTGATCTCCCTACCCTGAGATGGGCATCTGTTTTCGTGTCTTGTTGAACGTCTGACGCCTCGCTGGTTGCTACATAAGATTAGATCAACGTTTTGTTAAGCTAGATTGCAGGCTAGTGCGACAAACCTACACAAGATGGTGTGTTGTAGGGTCTAAGTGGCCAGTAGATACTATGCTCTGCATAAAACGTTATGCAATGTCTACACAATTGGTTTGCCAATTTTAAAACAGATATTCTATCAAAGTTTGTTTACGCTCCCTGTTTAAGTGCTTAACTACTTTGCATATATAAATGACCATATCTGGCAAACTCTGTTTTCCGTGTACATGTATATTATAAAGTTATGCAGACACTAAGCGTTGACTGCATCCCTCCTGCCTCGTTCTAGATCCAAGATGGCGGTGCTCGGGGTCTAACCCCGATACGACCTCCAGACGGTAGCAGCAGTCGTAGGCACGGCTCCACATCCTGCTCACACTCTTGTAATGTCGCTCCTCGACTATGGAGATGATGTTATTCCATCAAATGAATAAATATGGCAAACGGTACTACTGGGAAATTCGCCGGTAAATGGGCGGGAACATAAACGGCTCGGGGAACGTGAGGCAGCATACATTAATCGGCCATAGCCGGGCTAATGACTCGTTTTATGCCGGAGGAGAGGTGTTGGTGGCATAATCTAGCACAGCTGGCCGGAGGGACGTCCAGGGGACGGGGAGGGTGTAGGGGTGATGGGGTACTGGTAAGGGAGTTCGCCGCATTGCTATCTCAACACACGGAGAAATAAACTAATCATTTGTATTGCTATGCATCTTGGCGTTGTTTGAAGGTGTGATGCTGGGATGCTTGGGGAGCGGGTGGTGAAGAGGAACGCCCATGAGCGGATCGTGGAATTCGTAAAGGGGGTATGATAAAGATAGGGTGCGGGGTTCTGTGTACGTTCAGATAGCATCCTCTTTATTGTCAGATTTTTTTTGTTATCCATGTACTTGAATAGCATGGAATATTGTTGCCATGCGTAAAACAATATGTAAAGTGTTTATATAGATATTTAGTCGAAACGGCCCTAGGTGAGAGTCAATTTGTATTTATGTAACAAGGCCTGTATGCGTAGTGAAGAAAATAGCAATACGGACCCAGTTGCTCAAATCCGAATTGATTCTCGCCGAGTGTCGTTCATCATTTATCCTACCCAGTCTCCATGATTTTCTAAGATCGAATGAATAAGTGCATAAAACACATTTCATGCCACACCCCATTGACAACAGTCACAGTCACATTCTCTTCATAGTTGACATTACGCAACATATTCGGATTCGCTCGGATATTACTACGCGTCAATTACAAGAAGTATACATACGACTATGCAGATCAAAACCATGGCAATATTGTGTACTGAGGTACATGTAATGTACATCGATGTTTTATATACGAGTACAAGTCAGCAGTCATGGCACAATGACCATGAACTAAGACAATTCTATCTGGAGCAATGTATCCGTGTAATCTCATGAGATACTGGAACGAACTTCAGGAGTCATTGGGCTACATTCCAGAATGACTCTAAAACCCGATCATTTGTGACCCAAAGCCCAATGGCACTGATATCTATTCTTTTGTGAAGCCAAGAGCTAACACCATAAATCCACGCTTTTTTCCACGCGAATTTGTCCTCTTCGCCTCAACTGGCTATCATTTTCTGACTCCTTACCACACATAATCTCTTGGGTTGAGCAAATTTAATTTCTGAACCGTTGACCCTAATTTCACACCCAAACCATCCCTCCTAGACTTTCATCGCAGTATCTACTGGCAGCTGCTAACACCAGCAGACCCTGCAGTCGTCTCTGCATTACTCTTCAGACGCAAATGTTCAAGCTGACCTGTCTTCACTCCTTCTGTGCCATCCTCACCTTGATCCTCAGTTCTGTGTGCACCCATTGCATGGCTGGACATCGTACGTCATGCCTGTGACGTCACGACACGTGACGTGATGGCCAGGTCACGGAGTGTAACATGCGGGGTGCTTTGTTGGAGGGTGGTGGACACAAATCAAAAGCGGCGACCTCCGGGCGGCCATCATAACTCCCAGCCTCACCAAGAGGAGTATCGGAATTACTGTTTAACACGTAACCCACGGGGCTCCGTGATGCACGGGGCCAGGACGGACAGGGCGGTGACGTTGGAGCCATGACACGTGGGGCAGTGACACATGTGGCCATGACGCATGGGGCCGCGACGCATGGGGCCGCGACGCATGGGACCGCGACGCATGGGGCCCTGACACGTGGGGCTGTGACGCGTGGGTCTGTGGTGCATGGGGCTGTGATGCGTGGAGCAATGACGAGTGGGGCTGTGACGCATGGGGCCATGACGAGTGGGGCCGTGACGAGTGGGGCCGTGACGAGAGGGGCCGTGACGCATGGGGCCATGACGAGTGGGGCCGTGACGAGTGGGGCCGTGACGCGTAGGGCTGGAGTCTATGGTGCTCCAGTAAGTACAGGATCTGGAGGCTCGGGCCCAGATGCATAGGGAGTTCAGGGATACACAGGATTAGGGCCGCATAAGGCTTGGATATGTGGAGGTCAGGGATATGCGGGATCTGGGACTGAGGCAGCCGGGACATGCGGGGCTCAGAGACACGTGTGATACAGGACGGCTGAGCCTTTGACATGTGGGGCTCACGGAAGCATGGGGCCGGGATAAGTAGGGCTCAGGGACGTGAAGGATATGAAGGACATACGGGAACGTGGGACATACGGGGGCTGGGACTTACGAGGGCACAAGGACGCATGGGATTTGGAAGGCAGGGCGCCGGGACACACAGGGATCAGGGATGTGCAGGATCTGGCACGCACGATGCTGGGACACGCGGGATCCAGAAAATACGGAGCAAGAAAACATTGACGCGAGGGGTCTGGATGCGCGGGACTCCAAGGCGTGTGCGCAGTAATTGACTACCAGGAGAAGGGGGTGGGCCAAAGACAGTAGACCAGAGGTGAACGGCTAGGGTGATGGAAGAAGAACGATGTACCGTGTTTAGAAGAGCTGGTTTGGACGTTGAACGGTAGATGGTAAATGTCTGGGAGGGATATGAATTATTGGTGATCATAACGACCATAGTGATGATATGAGGGAGGGTCATTATGTAAATCAATTGTAACAACACAGTGAGTATGAGAGGAAGATTCTGTGACCCATCTACCACACCCTATCTCTATCTAATTATAGGGGGCCATATTGAAAATGTGAGAATCAAAGCTTTGATAGAGGTCTAGCAAAAGGGTTGTTATAGGTAGAAATATATAGAGAATAGTCTCACTATTTAAGATGAAGTGATATTCATCCGTTATCAAAGTCGTAGGGGTTTTTCTGTTTTTGCTTAAGTTGCGTGTATCACAGAAATAAATACTTCGAGTTAGGGGAGTCTTGTCAAAGGGGAACCAAAACATTTCCCATGACCTCGACCTAGGTGGGGAGAGAAAGTTAAACAACTAGGCGAACTATAGGTAAGATTTGCATAGTTATATACCTCTATGATATATAACACGTATTTATCACTACTGATTATGTGGGAACAATAGACATAATGAAAGTGAAATAGGAGTGGGGGCGGATCTATAAGGTTTTAAAGATATATTTGCACACAGGAAGTACTTAAAGGAAGAAATCTTCTGGATTCGTGAGTAGACTATGAGACACAAATTTCTGCTATGAAAATCAATAGAAATGTGTTTGTCATCACGAAGACCAGGAAGTTGTATATCAAGGTGGGGTGGGAGGGTGGAGGTAAGGAGGGAGGGTGGGTGTGTTGAGCAATGGGCATCATTTGTATTGGCCGGCGGTGCAGGCATAGCGGGCAGGACCGATAGATGTAATGAACGTGTAGAACACCGTGATACATTGTTGACACTGTGACGTCCCGGGGGTCGCATTACCCATCGCCGCCGCCGGGCCTGCACCCGGGGTCCCCGGCCACCTTCCGTCTTGCCCGGCCGCTCAGAGCCGCTCAGAGCCGCTCCGAACCGCTCAGAGGCCTCCGGGCAACGTCCACTCTCCATGCAGACCTCAGCTTTTTGGTCTGACCATCCATATACTACCCTGTGTTATAATCGAACCGTTCGGAGGTCAATCCAGTTTAGTGTTCTTCAGTATATCTATCCAACAACTATATCATTGTGAGGGTCCTTTTTACCACTTGCGCATGGCTTTTTGTTACCTGAGCTGCTTAAGAATCTATCCGTATTCTTCCGATAGATTGCAATTTTTATAATAGCGAGACATTGCAGAACAAATGCCATTGCTATTGTTGATATGTCGTATTGCAGCCAGATGCAGCACCTTTTAATTGGACAGATTCATAATGGAACGTAGGAGAACGGAGAATCTGTGTGGAGAGTGGACGGCGTCGTGACAGAAGCAAGGCTATCGTCTCTGGCGAGTACTTCAGTCTCCTGCACACCCCCCCCCCCCCCGCGAGCCTTACCCCAGGAGCTCCCCCCCCCTCCCCCCCTCCGTTTCCAAACCCCACCAGGCCTCCAGTCATAAATCGCTGACTGGACGCTGTAAATTCTGGCGGACGCTGGGACAAGGCAGTAGACGAATGGTCCAGCATAGGAATTAAGGCATTCTGAAATGTCGTCTGCTGCAAACCGACGATTCCTCATACTACTGACGGGTCCTGAAGGTCACCAGCGCCACGCCGCGTCTCCCTCACTGGCCCTCAGTTAGCAGCACCCGCAGCACAGAATGGCTTCCAAGGAGTTGGAATTCACGCCAATGCCCTTGTATACAGGATAGTTTATGATTTCTCTAATTCTTTCTCAAAGAATTGGAACTGAGGCAAATGCTAGAACGAGACACCGACACTCTTGGTCAGAAAAAAAGACAGGTCTGAGGCTTGAAATGTTCTCAGTAATCTTTTCTTAGGAAAAAGAAGAGAGGTTATAAGTATGTTCGTTTTTTAAGGAACAACTTTCAATGAAGTATATTGAATATAAACAGTTAACGATCAAGAAATGCTGTGTGTCACCCTTGATATCAATACTGTTTCTCTTGTGAGAGATATGTAGTCGTCTCGTAGTTCACTGTGCTGTTATGCATTCTCACTCCGTAGTAACAATTGAGGGTGTATCTCAATTAGATATGGACGGTTAAGATGAATGTCCAGGTGTCGAATTCCAGACCTCATAAATAATATCCTAGCCATTGATAAACATCCCAAGCTACATACAAGACATACTCAAAGAGAAAGGCCTAATATCATACAGGTCAACAAATCCACCCTTTAATCAAACCTGGATTGCTGGTTGTCATCTCCTCAAAACACAACCCCCTCACATCTCCTCTCATAGACTGACCAGTCTGACCAGTGAGTGACCACTGGGTCGTTTGAGGAGACAATGGCTAGTCAGACCGGGTCCCTGTGGATACCCCCAGTCCACTGACCGCACCTCAGTACCCACTACACCCGGGGGTTCGGGTAAACACTCCGTGTGTATGCCATCAACAAGTGCCCCTGATTACTTACCAAACAAATGTCGATGGGGCGTTATTATGTCAAACGTTAAAACAGCACGGTACCGCCTTGTGCTGAGCGGGCACGGGACAGTCCTAGCAAAGAGATCACGCGCAGAGAAAGCTATAGGCTTATGCGGCGTTTCCATCTGACGACTGAATATCTACGGACGATGTGGTCACTGTAAAATCAGTCGTCAGGTGGTGGCACTTAATATTTTATATAGGTGCATAATCAAGAACCCTAGCATAACCACATCATTGACATCTGATAACTGAGGAGGCTGGCAACCGAGCCACGGTAGGCACCATGGTGTTGTCCCATTACCTTAATTCCATATAAGGAATACAGTAGACCGAGGAGCCAATGACTGCATTCGCAGCAAACCCCGGCCTTCACCCTGACCTCCTTACATAATATTTTCTCGCGCCTTGGGACGGCTCTGCAGTCGAGAATTGACCTCAAATCTTAGGGGCCACAACCACCCTCGTAGGAGTCCCTTGTCCCGCCACCGAATATATGTCCGTGTTCCAGGTTACAAGTCATTGGTGAGGTGCATAGTCGTCAGGTTGTGGTAGATTGTATGACGTGGGGATAAATAGTTGTTTGCCTGAAATGAGTATGCACCCTAAAAGTGGCAAATAGTCCGCAGATGGTGCCAAAAGCCAGAATCGTTGGCCAGAATCGTCAGGTGGAAACGCCGCATAAGGGAGGCTGTTTCGGGGTGGGTGAGGTCTGGCGATGAAGCCATACGTGATGGCGGGGTGGGGCTGACTGGGCGGCAGGGTGAGGGGTGACTGAGGTCATATCCACAGCAGTTATCTTCATTAATAACAAAATAAGCTCATCTACCCGTGATCACCCTCCCATGCATGGGGAGATGAGGGGTGAGGGTTGGGGGTGAGCCACACGATGGTGGGGTTAGGTAGTGATGGCGCCAATGGGGCGGCGATGGAAGGATCCAATTTGGATCCTAACGGAATTTAGACATTTTGTCATTTGCACAGCTGTGACAGGTCTGGGGACATCGTTCATTTCACTTCGTAGTTTTTTGTTTGAGATGAATGGACATATAGGGAAGATAGAGAGATAGGGAGAGACTCCACCAGACTCCAGGAGTATCGAGTTATTAACAGATGAAAGAGCAAAAAACTTTAATTTTTTTTATTTTTTTATTTTTTATTGTGGAGAATATTTTATTTTCAACTTGTACAGGATATATACACACAAGTATTTTAGCAGCCATAAAGAAACAGATACATTTCTAAATGATATAGGGTTGTCATGCACTGGTAAATAATTTCTAATGTGTATTCTATTTTGTATAAAAAGCTAAAATAAGTACTGTCTTCATGCAAACTAAGTATCTTACCGATTACTGCTCAACTACAGACACAAGAACCCTATTGCCCAAGAGAAGCCTGAACCCACATAAGCTGTATTATATTATATTGTATGAATAAGCTGTATGCTCAACTATGATACTATTGTTGTTGTGTTATATGTTGCACTGTCGCATGATTACAGGAGTGTAAAGGAAAATTAATGATAGATGCTGGGAACACGTTAAGACCAGTCCACCAGGACTGAGTGTTATCCCAGAATAAATAAATCTCATAAAAAAAGAAATGAAAGGTAAGGGAGATAGTGGCGATAGTGAGAGGATAATGGTAGTGAGAAAGACAAGGAGAAAGAGTACAGGAAAAGGTAGAAATTGAGGGGAGAGCTTTACATAGACTACAACTCACCAAACTCCAGTGTATTCATATGTAGAGAATATTCTACCCTAGGCATCTGCTATGAAGAAGATGGCCTATGTGATGAAAACCAGTATTTATAAATGGTTAAAACAAGGGCTCTTTATTGATGTCTAAGAAGAAAATGAAAAAAACTCTATACGCGTTCAATGATAACAAGGCATCAATAAAGAAATACATATATTATAAAGACTGGTTGCGTATTGCACACAATGTGCCACTGTGGTGTAATAAAATACCGTATTTTTCCGTGTCAAACCCTCATCATACACAGTCCCTTCCCGTTGTAAGCGTCTCCCTCCGCTCCTTCCATTACTCACCACCTCCAGACACTACACCTCTTTACACTCAGCCTGCCCCCAGCTCCACGGCCCACCCTCACCCCCCGCCAGGGGGCCCTGCGACACCTAGCGGAAGTCTCGCCGCTGACCTCGTCCGAGTCACGTGTCGGCGGGACTTGTGCGGAATGATTTGTGGAGGGGCACAAAATGGCCGTTTGAGGAGAGGTGCGAGCGGTGGCCGACGGAGGCGACTGACGCTATTACGGCAAGGATTGGTGCTGGTGGCAAAGACAAAGGGTCTCTGGCTAATTTATGACCTCTGCGACGCCCGTCAACTGACCCCTGGCCAGCGCGGGAAAAAAATCACACTATTGTCAGCGGCACTCGCGTGACGACACATAAAAAAGGGGATCGGCTGAAACCCAACACCTGATCTGCATGAGAAAAAAATGAGGGGTCAGGAGCCCAGAGTGACGGGGGCGAGGGTAGGGGGGTGTCGAGGTGTGCGGGACGCTTTTACGGCACTGTACAGGCGTCAGTACAGGCGGCAGGACACATGTTCAACGCTCATTAATCAACCTTTGTTTTAGACTGACCTCAGTCGGGGATCAAGGCAGGGTGTGCACCGCCCCGCCCTCAGTACACGATACGACACGTCCGCCGGACAGTGCTGCCCCCAGCGGCGACGGGGGCACCGTGCTTCCGGGCATGTAGCGGAGAATGTGTGTGTGGTGCGGTGAAGGGCTGGTACTTTTTGTCAAAGGAAGTTTATGGGGTGAAAACATGTCTGAGTTTGTGTCAAAGGAGACTTCTTGAAAAGAGCATGCTTTATGAGTTTTACTGTCGTGTTGCGGGAGTTACTTTGATATTCGATATATTTCTTTTGTCACAGAAATGATATTGTCTTACTTTGTTACTGACAGTGCGTCCTAATATCTATAAGTGGATGTATGCTGCAAAAAAGAGTGAAATATCCAATTTGAGAAAAAATGAGGAATTTCGAGGCATGGCATTTTATAAGATACGATATGGCATTGACTAGTCCTGCTAGAAGCGAACGTTGTAACATGTACATTTTGTACTACATAAACATATATATGTTTCCTCAACAGTTACCAAAGCATTTCGTAAATGGTAATTCCTTAATGGTAATATATAATACAGCCACACCCAGTTTAAAATTCATGCATACGCATGGTGATTCAAATATGATATAATTGTAATGGACATGGGTATGCAAACATTGAATTCATATGAAAAACACTAACCCAGGGTTACCTTTCAATATCTAAATATTAAACATACTTGCTATAAGTTCGGATTATCTATAATTTGGAAACTGAAATACGAACAAAAGATAATAAGAACTGGATATTAAGCAATCTATGATGTCGTCATTCCTACGTCATTGAGATGGCGTCCCGGTCACGTCATAGTTCCGCCGCGCGTCACCCGAGGGACGCCGACCTTTGACCCTTAACCTTGACCCCTGTGACCACTACTGCCTTGCACATTTCACCATGGCACCGGCCTGGCGCGCCCTGCCCGCTTGACCGGAAGCAGGGGGATCAGAGGTCATGGCCGGGTCACGACCTAGCCGCTGGACGGTGACCCTCACTCTCCAAGCACAAGGTACAGAGAGCGCGCGCAGTGCATGGTCTATAGAGCTGGCACGGTGCTTGGAGATAGTATGACCCGTTGGTGGTAAGGAGAGCGAGCATGGGGATAATCCCCCGTTAATCCGTCACTGATAGTGTCGCCGTCGGCATGCTCCTTTAGGCTGTATTCGCATAAGGAGCACGTGGTCGTGTGTCAAGTCACGTCTCACAGAATAGTGATAAGATCACTTTGACGGACTCTGTAATCGTGAATACCTCAATGATACAGTGACATAGGGGGTACGAGAGGGGGATCAGACCGAGAGAAAAAGAGAGAGGAGAAGAGAGCCAGAGTCATAAATAGAGAAGGAGGAGCAGCGGAAGAGCGCCACAGAGAGGGACAGACACATAGCAGACATACAATCTCATCTAGGATTTAGACAGACCTGGACAAATAATACTACAATCATAGGTGCAAATAATTTGAGCAATGCTTTATGCAATGGAAAAAAACAACTCTCTTGTAATTGTCCTAAATGACCAACTGCCAATAAATCAAGATTACAATAAAATTCAATTTATGCTGAGGTAAGTATAAGGTACACCTCAATTCCACCAATTACAAAAGAACCTGGGCATTAGTGACGAAACATATATTTTATTATAAATATATTCGTAAGGTAGATTGTTCGGCCTTTAAGATATATTCTAATGTAGGGAATACCTCATTGACACGGTGGCATATATGCACTGCATAATGGGCTCCTCAATGGAACATTTTTATACCATACCTGTGAGAAGCCACCACTAGTCAGTTCTCACCAAAGGTACTTAGTAGAAACCAAACGAGAGTTAGCCTTGTCAATGTTTATGCCACGATGGGCAGGTTGTGTATTACTACACGAGGCGTTAGCCAAGTTTAGTGAGTAGTAGACCTGACCAGAGTGGTATAAACATTGAGAAGGCTAACTCGAGTTCGGTTTCGTATCTATCCTACCCCATCTCACCGATATACAGAGAATATTTGTTATTATCCATGTTAGTAGTTATCAAAGCTGCCGGATCTACTTTCGTTATCTCGTCTCTGATTGGTCCGATTTTTTATTCACCTCGGTGCATAAATAACACTTTATCCAACGCTATGTCAAATACATTGAATCAATGTTAAACCTATGGCGTTTTTTATTAGGGGTAGGATAAAGGAAGGAACTCTAATAGGCCGTCTGTCCTTAAGTCATCTACTGCTGGTCAGCAGGGATTGTTGCTCTCCCTCCCCTATCTCTCCATCCTCTTGTGAGATGTGGTCGTCAAACGGACACTTTTATTGGGTGGTCAGTCTGATCATATTATACGCCTGTTGTCACAGACCTGTCTTGACACATCACCTGGTCACTGACATGTACCAAACATGTCAGTGATGCTCGTGATCGGTTTAAACAGGCCATTAGAAATATCAATCGAGATGTAAATGAGTGTTGAATGACCATCGTATGTTTTCCCTAAAACCTGACAGTTATAATGTCCCGAATTGGTGGGCGTAATGTGTACCTCCCCCATGCTGTTTCTGATTATAATTTTCTTTATTTTGTTCTTTTCTGATTAAGTAAGTACGCCTGAAATGAGACTGTTGAAATTATCATAGCGAAGAGGAAACTAGATCCACGCAGTTCACTACTGGTCAAAAAAGTGTTCATTATGGTCAGTTAAACTTATCTTTGCTTGTATGAGTATATATTTTACTATTCTATACTAATGTCCTGTCTATTTTTAAATGTCGAAAATCCTATAATCCACCTATTTCACCAATGCATACCCCTCTCACCCAACCTCTTCCCTATTCCACGTACCACTTTATATTATCCATGTACTTTCTACTCTCTCACACACATCTTTCCATATTCCATGACCTATCAACTTTCTTCACCTTGTTCTCGTCCTTATTCTGTCTTCTCTCCCAAATACTCAACCCTCCCACCCATAATAGCCTTATCCCAGGTCCTCTCTATCATTTCGTTCACCCTCTTCCTCTTCCATTTCCTCCTTAGCCTCTCATTCGACGATTCGTCCCTTTCCTGATTCTAGACCCCTCTACCCTCTCACCCACATCTTTCACCGTCCCATACCCTTCCACTGTTTCACGCTCTCTACCTTTTCATTCACCCCTTTCATTGCCTCGTACCCTTCCTCTGTTTCATCCTCTCTACCTTCTCAGTCATCTCTTTCATTGACCTATACACCCTCTCAAGCTTCTCCCTCACCCCTTTCATTGCTCCATACCCTATCCTCTGTATCACCCTTTCTAGCTTCACCCCTTCACCTATTATGTGTCTTTTCTTATCTCTACCCTTCCTCTCTACCCTTTCACCCACCCCTTTCCCGATATCACACCCCAACCTTTTCCTAACCTTCCCTTTCACCCTCTCACTCACCCCTTTCCCTCAGTCCTCCCCGCCTCTCACCCCACGTCTCCGGGCGTACTCTGGAGGCCTCCCGGGCGAGTCTAATCAACCGCCGACACTTGTAGCATTCCGGGCGGGCGGGTCGGCGGGCGGTCCGGCGGGCGGGGCGGCGGGCGGGGCGGCACGGGGCACGCACACCACCCCGCCCTGGAGACGGGCGCCGGGCTTATCACGCCCACCACCCTCCCCTATAGCCCGCTCCCTACACACCCTCTCCGCCCGCCTTCGATTAAGATAATAATTCGGGGGCACCGGTGTGAAATCGCGAGACGTGAACCTTATTATACGTGTCAATCAGAGGGGGCCCTGATAAGGGAGCCTCCAGACAACCGCCCGATAAGGTGGGCACTCCAGGGGCTGCCCAGAGATCCCACCCTCTTAACCCCGCCAGGCCTCACCCCTGCACGCCCCACCCTTCACCCTGTACCCGGACTTAACCTTAAAGACCGGCTCATCCAGTATCCCTCTCACGTAGGCGCACAGACAGCCGCCAGCGGGTGAAGAGGCTTTTGTTTTGGTTCACGGGGGCGGGACGGGGGTGTATCCGGGTTGGGGAGAGTGTGGCTGAGGAGGGAGTGGGGGGTCTTGGTGGTAACTCGCTCTCCAACCCGTTTTCTACATGGTATGCCATGGAGTTCATCAATCTGCCTGGTTATATCCCCTATATCCACATGAACACTGCGATCTAATGACGAGACGAAGTGAGAATGGACGATGACGAGAGAGGAGTCAAAGCATGTTCTGAAAATAAACAGAAAATGAAATAAGGTATATATTATTAGTGCACAGTTATCATTATCTAGATTCAAACAGTTGAAAAATTGTCAGTTAATGTTGTCCAGAAAGGAATAATTAGGGTTCCTTTGGGTTATTCATCATTGGCCAGCAATGCAAAAGTCACAAAAGAGATGGAAATAAGAATAGACTATCTACAACATCAATAGGAGAATAACAAAGATTGGACTGCTTTATGTTGGTACAATAATATCAGTAGACTGGAAATCGTGCCAGCTGACTTAAAAAGGTACTTAGATGATCCGAAAGAAAGATAAAAAGGGTTTAACATGTCATAGTTTGCCAAGATATGAACGTAATATAAATCCACATCGTTTTAGAACTCCATCTACATTTCCTGTTAGCTGGCTGCATTTATTCATTATATCACAAATCCTACCTGGCAGGTGAAGACACATATACACAAGATCTGAGCAATGAAAAAGAAAAGATTGCAGACCAGAAACGGATAAAGGCATTCCCACATTCATGTCACCTTTAAGTCTAGAGACTCTTCAAAGTTGAACTCATGCAGCTAATCTAAGCAGGCATCTAGAAATCCAGATCAAGAAGAATATTTCTTAATACCATTCAATAAGCAAGACTTTCGAAGATAGTGTTCAGTAAGTCATACAATTTCTAAAATGGAATTATACAAGTAGGTACAAGAGGTGATCTCCGGAGATGGTGCTCTGCTGGAACCCAGATGGTCTTCTGAAGGGCATTCCTATGTTTAGTCAAACAGGAATTCCCAATTAAAACCTCGGTCTCAAAACTATCACTATACCATCATGGTACATGGTAATCTTATGGTACAGATTCAAGTAAAGAATCTTGTCCGAAAGCATGTCCTATAGAGTTCAACACACGAGCTTACTTGGACAATCCCCAATTTCTCTGTTGAACTGTATGGCATTGGATCCGTAGCTGCGGACAAAGTTGGCAGGTGAGTTTGAAACAACTTTCTATGGGTAGAATAAGAATGAAAAATCCATATTTTCATCGCAGTTCTGATTGAATAGCTTGAATGGAAATGTTGGTGATATGTATCGGAAGAAAAAGATGGGCTGCATACAGAAGATAAATGTGTTTCAGAAATCAAGAAATTCAATCATTAGAATCAAAATGAGGTCTCGAGTAATGGGAAGACATTTCTTTGTGTTGCTCCGCAAATAAAAAAAAAATCAAGGAAAACGAAAAAAAGAAAGACAAGCATCAGGCAGACACAGATAGGTGTGACACTCTGACACCTTGGACGCCCTGTCATTGACCACTGGACACCATTTGCTATAAAAGGTCATCAGCGCGTCCACCACGCTGGCCTTGGTTCAGCACCTCCGTGTCTCTGACCGGCGATCCCCCGGCGACCCCCCGGCGACCCAGGGCAGCCCCCCGGCGAGAACGCGTCCATCCGGGCCCGCCCTGTCTGCACTCAGCGAGATCTGGTGGAGATGGCGTTAGGTCATCACAGGTCGATGCCGCTGACAGGCCACCCAACAGAGCAGAGAAAGTGACTCAATTTTTAGTCTGTCTCTCCTGGTGACACCAAGGAAGCATCGGCGGACGGCTATGTGGGTCCTTGTTGTAGTATATTAATGTTATTACATGACACCAAGGGCCAGTCACTGAGTGGCTCTCTGTGCTGTAGTAGCTCTTCTGAATATATATTACAGAAGAGACCAACAAGTTTTTGTCAAAGTTGACGTTCTCCACGAGTTTGATGCGGAGTGATATGAACGGGGTTACAGCTGAGTGAATATCATGTAGCATTCAAGCGAGTTGGAGAACAACGACTTTGACCAAAACAAGTTGCTTTCTGTATTTATCTCACCCCTGAATTGACGACACACAGTATATAAAATAGACCACAGATAATTGTCTGCAATATCCGTAGGGGCATGGAGAACGAGTTCCTCATGTTGAGCCTGTTGGACAAAATATCAGTGGTAAGATATGACACTATACTTTATATAAACATTAGATGATGCTAACGTTGAGTTAACTAATGATTAGGATATAGGTGGGTAATAAATACAACAACGCATAAACTAAAAAGACATCGGGACATATTCATTCTGCAAAAAGGCCTCGAACACCATCCCTTCAGGCTCGGTAACCACGTTTTCTCTTTTTACGTTTATGGTAGAGACATGGACCACAAGCAACTTTTTGACCTGTGAGTAGTATAAACACTAGGGCGGTTGTTTCTGGAGAAAGATAAAACCTAAACTGAAAGCCTGTAGTTTTCATGTCTGCATCTCTTCAGTAGATTACCCATCTTTCCTTTTGAGATATTGAGTAGTAACGAACATAAGGAAATACGTGCTTCCATAAGTCTACTAATTATTGAATTCGATTGAACGTGTATAACCATTTTATGGTGGTTTTCTTTGAAGTTGTAAAAGGTTTCATTGATTCCTTGTCTCTTAGATTCATTGATTTCTTGCTCTACGTCAGGTTCAATGTATCTCATTCGCTGAAAGTTAAGAGCAATCTGGTCAGGTAGTACATTGGTACATGACATGGGATATTCACGAATTGCTCAAATTTCTTCTTCTTTATTTATGCCTTAATGCATATTGAAAGAACAAAAAAGATGCCATATGTATGATAAACTATATGAATGGCTGTTTATTAAGCATGCCATACCCTCACAAGTATTCAGGACCAGTGAACAGAAGGATGATTCCCTCCTAAAACCCTGAGCAGAAGACCATTGACCCTCACACCCGGCCGCGACCCGTTCCCGCCAAAAGTACGTCGCAGAACACATCATTCTCCCATCCTGTCGTCTGCTCCGGCGGCCTTTCCTCGCCTCCTCTGCGGAGAGTTCTCCTGGCGGGGGATGATTAATTATGGTGGCACCTCGGTTGTGTCCACATGATGGGAGCAGTAATTATTTTCCACGCGATGTGGGGTGGGCTTTGGGTGGGCATCGCGTGTTGTGTTTGCTAAGGTCATGGTTCTGCCCTCACCCCTCACTGACCTGCCCTCTGCTCGACGCCTACAAGAGGGCTATTTTTTCTACATAAACATGTGCGCAGCTAATACTTGCTTTTCTTTTATTAGGTTAGATTTATAAGTTATTCTTGTCAATATATACATATCTCACACCTATATAGTATTATAAAGATAGATTGGTTCCAAACCAAAGTGGTCCAAGTTGAGGGTTGACTCTCTTAATGAGTTACAATTTACCAGAAAAAGAGAATTCTGTTTTGAGTAAGTAGGTCCAAGCTGTGGTCCCCTCTATAGAATGCCCAGTTCCAAAAGAATCGACTGAACCAATTTTATACAAAATACCCAGAATCACATTTCAATGAGTTCGTGTGAGAAATTGCATTCTCATATCTTTTTAATTTTCTATCCAAACCGAGAGTCATTCGAAGTGTAGGTATAAAGCCGGTTTAGTAAAGCCTCACGGACAGTATTGAGCATTAGGCTCCAGTGCTAAGTTCTGCATAACAGTATGTCTATGTTCAATTGTATACGATTGTATTTAAATATACAGTATACTCTCACATAAAGAAAACGTCACTAATACTACTACCCCTTGATTACGAACATACAGCGTCAGTCTTAAACCTTTTCCCTCTATTTCGTGTTTATCATCTACTAGAGATTGCGACCACCTCATTATTACGACCACCTCCCTTAGTGACCACCCTTTTCAAGACGCAAGGGTAAAATTCTCTCTCAATAATACGACCAGCTTATTGTCTTCAACCTGGATTTTTGCATATGTCACCTCGTAAATTGTGTGGAGATGTGGGCAGAATAGACATCATATGTGTATTTGATACGAAACCCACTCTGAAATCAAGCATTGTTGAGGACTAAAGCCTGTCAGGGCCCATGAACAGTGATGAGTACACTGCCTTGGATGACAGCTGACATTCCTATGGCTCTCTGATCTTTTATAATGTACTCTCAGAAATGCGACCACCAATGCGACCGCCAATGTGACGATTATGCCCAGTCTCTAAGGTGATCGTAGTAGCGGGAGTCTACTGTATATAGAATTAAATAGAGCAATGAAGTGGGGAGAAGTCTTTGTACTTTATTTACATCGAAGGCAAAATGAAATATACTTTACTCACAGTCGAGCAGCTTGGTGTAATTTCTCAGTGTCTAAATCCCAAGCTTAGGCCTCTACTCCCCATCTTTGATTGTTACACAATAATATCTATGTACATGCACCAAGGTGTTACCATTATATTTGAGAACATGAACTACCGAAGCAAGTACAGTGTTACCAATATAATACGGAGGGTATAGATATATAACATTTTAAGCAATAAAAGCCGAAATATGGCAATAAAATTGAGTTACGAATAAAACACTCAAAATGCTACTTGTTACTATTACTGACTTATTTGATTACCATACACATGTAATTTTCTCTGAATTGTCTGGTAGCTCTCAGATCAGCGATCTCAAACAGACCACAGCTGCCCATCCGTGCCAAGCCACGCCCCCTCACTGTGAGTGACAGGCAGGAGAGCTGGGGTTCGTCTAACCCGTTTAATGTGCTACTTGCCAGACTAGATTAGACAGCCGGGCGAAACAGTATCATGAAATCAAGGATCTGGTACCATATAACAATTTGAAGTTACATTCTTATTACAATATAATCTGTACATAGGCTTTTAACAATATGTAAAATCTTCTAATGCGGTTCCTAGCGATTTCATCCCTAATGTTTTTTTATGATATTATTATCATATGAACTATATACAGTCTTAGTGTGGTTTACATACTGCCATTAAAAGTTGATATGCCGTATGTAGTAGGTTCTGAGTTGGTTATATGTATTTTTCACATCTATAAGAGCCAATTTACTTCATATTTCATAATAGCAACAGAGCATCATGAAATACATAATAAATGCTATATCTTGAATATTGCACATAATGATATCTAATTTGACAGTTTTTGTTTGGCCTATTCATATAATGATCTTGCAAGAAACATGTCTGGCTTCCTTTAATCAGTCTTGATGATCGTCACCACCATCTTCCAAACATGCTCTGATTTGTATCATGTTCAATTTCTAAAAGGTGATATTATTTGTGACCTTTGCAAATCTGTTTTAGACAGCCGACATATGTATTTCTTAAATTCTATATGGATTATACACATAGATTGGTTTTAAGAACCGGTCCTAGAAGTGGGAATAATGTATTAGAGGAAAATAAGATACATTTGTGAGCGAGGATTCGGGGGCAATGTAAGGCCTGGGGATCAGTCTGTAAAGGATTTAAACCTCAAGTACCTTTCACTGGGGAGTCTGTTCAGATAAGGAAATTAAAATATGCTGAAATTCACGTTTCAAAGGGAAAAAAATCACAAAACCATTACGAAATAGCGGGTATTGTACTGGTGTTTTACACCCTCAGACAAGCATGGTGTGGTTTATGAGGCGATGCTCTCAGGCTGTGTTGTGATGATGTCCCTTACCCCTCAGTGTAAACGCCCTATAGCGTGCCTCATCCCGCACCCCAGAGAACCCCCACCACCCCGAATCGCACCTCCGGGACCTCATGAAGCTGACTAGAACAAAAGACCGCATGAGGTACGCGCATTTTAGACTAAACACTGCTCGCCGGTATCCCTTGTAGCTTTACACATAGGAATTGGCAGCAACACAACGAGGAAGGGGCCGAGGTAATGAAGATGGTACTCCGGGTACAACGGAAGGGCACTGAAATGACCCTCTGAACATGGGGGGTAATACAGGGAGGGGTGTAATGGATACTAGCTCTAATATGTTAACACTAACGGTGGTTTGAACTACTTGAAAGTGTTAGGAAATTGCGCATATTTCACTTACAATGCATTCCGGTGGAGATTCTGGAAGGCTGCCTTTACATGTATAAAGTGGGATTCACACGTAGGACTAATGTACCTGCAACTTAACGCCTCTTCCCCAGTCTCAGAAAATCCTCCTGTGGTTCAAAACACCTTAGCGCAAGGTCCAGTCGTTTGATTTTCATAATCTCAAGACTATATGTCCATGTTTATTCACATGGAAGGATACACTTAGCACATATTCTCAGACATAGTCTCAGTGAACACTCACCCCGGGACTCAAGTATCCTTGAGGTGAGGGGTGTAAAAACATACATGTGATCCTGCTTGCTGGTTTCCTATAGTCTAGTTTGGGTTACTAGTCGGCGACACAGCAGTGGACCACAGGTACATATGTCTCACCAAACTGCCCCTACTAATTTCAAAGTCTTTAAAATCAAGATCTTTTGAGATTGTGTAACCCGCTAGTGGTAATCGTCGCCGGCAATTGCAGGGGAAAATACTTGATCCAGGGAAATAGAACCTTACCACTCAGTCGAGGAGACTTTAAATAATCTCTGCAGGATTTGCCTCAGACAAACACCATGTGGGGTACATGAATCTCACTGTGTGAATTCCACTTTATGAACATATCAATATTCTGCATACATGTACACTACTTAGCGAAACTTTATTTGATGCCTAGTCCGGAGTTAAGAGGTATACATGAAGTCTACAGATGAATGAGGATTCAACAAAAGCATAATGAAGCTGATTTAGATAAATGTTGAATTATTCGAAACAATCCAAAAGCACTTGTATTTTAAGTGTCTACACTCGTTAAATCAATCGGCTTTAAAATATCTATCCCACCTACTTTTCGAAGCCGACGCCAAAACCACTTGTCCTCCTAACCTCCCAAGTCTCGCGCAACTCTCGGGCAGGTGTCACGTGCGCGTGAGATGTTGGTGAGCGATAATACAGAATTTTGAGGGGAAGGGTCGGGGGCGGAGGCCGCTGGCTCCCGGCTGGTCACGAAGTGCGGGGCCTGGCCCCGGCCCACGGAACTTCTCGCCAAGTCACGCGAGAAGTTATCTTGGAGGGAGGGGGCAGGGGTGAGGGGTTGGCGTGGAGGGGTAAATGTAGGAGGGTGAGGGGCTGAAGGGGTGAGGGGGAGCGGGGGGTTGACCTCATCGTGCTTTGCTCGAGCAGTAAGGAGGCGAGGGTAAAGCATGACCAATTTTCTTAATGCGATTGGCTGTTTTTGTTCCTGGCACAGTCGGGTGTTTACTTTAATAGTCTTCTAATGTTTGATGGGGTGAGAACCTTGGTTGATCTTAAAGGTTCTCTTGTTTGTTGTGTTTCCTACCAAAGAGCTGACCTTTGACTATGCCGGCAAAGCTCATGGAGTAGAGATTGGATGCGATGATAACAAATGCCTCGACAAAGTTCAAACTGTGTCTATCGGTAATCAGGAGGCATGGGCTTCCAATGGTTAACCTGCCATAGGCGCAACACGGTGCAACCTTCCCCACACGACCGTTACGTTACAACCTCTAATACCATAAAAGGAACTTCTCTAATATCACATAACGGGACTATACGTCAAGACACATATTTCACAATTCATTCACCTTATCAATGGTCCAATACCGTAACACCACTTATGATGCCAGAAGCTGCAATTTACCTGTCGGCTTTATTTACTTTCCAGGCAGACGGAATCAATCAGCGTCGAATTGAAAACAAACAATTTGTCTGGCTACCTTAACCTTTGCTCACTGGGCTCAAAGGCAGGGACGGTTGGTACGGGTAATATGCCCAGGGGGTATGTGTCCTAGTCGCCCGCCGGTTGGTATCGCATGTAATACACACTCTGTTGATATCGTGCATGATATGCCCAGCACATCACACGGTGGGTTGACACAGTGTATTACATGTATACCATAGCGCCCTTAGTGCAAGTCTTGGTGGGACACGTATCATACCTCAATGACTTCAGCATCAGGGGATATTATCCGGAAGACGCATTGGAAGAAGAAAGCAGAATTTCCTGATTCTAGGAGTGACTTCAATTCATGATGCAAATCCTCAAATTTCAATCTTATACATGTAGGTTAAGGGGGTGTTCCACTGGCCCGACGGTAGCCGATTCTGTAGCCAGACAATCGCCAATCATTATTGGATGCCCTAGAATTTCTCAAATCTTTGAAAATGGTCATTTATTAAACTATTATTATCAGAATTAAATAAATTCCAATATGTGAGCTTCCTCTACAGGGCCCAGGAACAATTGATCGGGTGAGAAATCGGCCCGGTGGAGCACACCCTTTAATATATAAGCACAGTAAAACACCAGCAGATATCAATACGACAGCGTAAGGATAAACTAAATGTTAGCAATTGCACATTTTAACATCTATTCTTTACGTGACGCGAAAGATATACAAATATGCAACAATTAAAGTAATGGTTACAACATACAAAAGAAACAGTTATTGTTCAGTGGGACCATGTTTCTTGGCATTCCATGTCTGTATGTCTACATATTATTTTGCTTTTCCTAGGAATCATAAGAAACCCCGTAATCACATGCAATTTGTCAAATAGCTTTCCAATACGCTCAACACTTCATGTCACCACTTGACTTCAGATGGCCAAATCTCAACCAAAAGCGTTTTAAAGGATAATTCAATCTTATATAGGAGAGTAATTTCAATTCTTTGCACCTGTTCATATCTAGTTTAAGGAGAACGCCAATTTCAATCACCTTCCTTTCTCTACCAACTCATAACGTCCAATCAAGCCCATCTCATGCTTCTCACATGAACAATCCACGCGTTTACCAATTTCCCCCAACAGGCAACCATCTGTCTCCGAAAAAAAACCCATCTTCACTCTGCATGATCTCGCATGACCGTGACATCACCGCGAGATTTTGTCGATTCAACATGGCGGCGGCCAGCAGACGCCTGGTGACGTAAGAAAGCGACACGCGTCGCCATTAGCTTAATGGCGGCGTCGCAGCCTGTAATGAGAGGGATACCGTGTAGTTGGGTAGTTGAGGCGTGACCTCGCCGCCCGAGATGGCGTTTCCATGTTGTGTTCTGGTCCCGCGACGCGTCTGACAAATGTCGTCTGCCAACGGCGGAAAGCGCGCTAAGATTTCCCGCGCTCTTCGGTTGTCGCCTGCTTGCCGGACAAGGTCCTCCGCCATTTGTACCAGTGTTGTGTAAATATCGGTGTCACATGAAACATTCCCAGTGGTGTCTCCGGTTGCTTCCAGGGCCAAGGTTGGAATAAAATAGGGTGGGATGTGTTGATGTGTTGGGAAAAGATGAAGGCACACTTGTTAAATGCGTGCAACCAAAGGGGAAGGGTGCATGCTGCATATATGTATACATGTAATAGTACACCAAAAAAGACTATAGCTATCATATAAAGAGTTCATTAATTCATATTTGGTCCATGTTTTAAGCACTTTTGTAAGGACAATTTTATAAGTATAATTAGGATGGATACAACTTGAAGTGTTGTGTTTCCAAGAAGTATGTCAAAACCTTTTTATTATCACATCTATATTATTTGCATATACAAATAGAAGTCATGATATACCAGGGAAAAATCTCTGCCTTCTCTTATAGCATTACATTTTCTTTTATAACCTTGTTGATAACATGGAACATAAATGGCCTAGCGAACAGGGTATAACAAAATACCTGGGAATTTATAAATTCCAGAAAAAGCCTGTTCGAAAGACTGAAACCCATCAACATCAATGAGGAATAAAAGGGTACACATCCACCTTTTGATATAAAAAGTGCTACATGTAGATAATTGTTTTTAGACCAAGCACAATAGGTGTTGGTAGGAGTATAATTTACAGGACCCTTTAGGGTGAAGAAGCAATCAGCTTGTTCTAACTTCAAAGGCCCATCTGGCTTATGATTGCTCGATGATATATAATTACCTAAACCTTCATAAAATCCTCTGCCAGGGCAACATTATCTCTCCCTCAACGGTTACCTGCCGCTTGCCAGAAAAAAACCCCAACACTTTGATACAATAACGACATGTCTATCTTCTAATCAATCTCCATGCATATGTGTGTCCTCCAACACCCCAGATGGAGATGGCAAACTACCAAAGACCACGATAGGAGAGTAAGAGGTCCTATTCAGTGCGCAGCCGAAAGTGACAGACAATAAAGTGTAGTGCCACCTGGCGGGGCATGATGATAAAATTGATATCTGCCCTGGCATCATGCTTTGCATGTGAACCCACTTTGCCAATACATCTTACTAGGATACTTTGTCGTAAGCTCAATTAATAGCTGAGGCCATGGATAAATAACAATAGTGGATTTCTAGAAAAAAACACAATTATACGGTAGAGGTTTTCTCTTTCTTAGTCAGGTTCGGTTTCAACTAAAAGACATATTGGTCAAAAATGTGGGCTGACAGATTAATAAAAGTTCTAAATGTCACACCATTTAGTCTTCTTTGTAAGTACAGTATCTAATTGCCAGACCTATTTTTATGTTCTGTAGTAGAAGCTGTTTATTTTTTGTTACATTTAAAATGAAATCCAGGTGTATTGTTATTATACACACATTTATGCAGGGTAAACAATATTCAACAGCCGTTATGATGTACACTAATATAAAAAATATTTCCAATTTCTTCAATATGTAAGTCTGATAAATTGGACGTTAAACTACCCAACAAACTTCAATATTAGGTGATTCCTCAAACTTGATTAACACATCGATCTTTAGCGAGTTAGTCATATATATGTCAGTCATAAAGGTCAAACCAGGTAATTCATTTTGGAAGCATAGTTCGCTTTGATGATCAATAATTGACATCACAACGTAATTTAAT
Organism: Alentia gelatinosa; assembly: GCA_950022655.1. Lineage (NCBI taxonomy): Eukaryota > Metazoa > Annelida > Polychaeta > Phyllodocida > Polynoidae > Alentia > Alentia gelatinosa. Next base: position 17,660,811 of record OX465585.1, on the reverse strand, counting down.
GTACAGTATTACGTCTTTTTAGAGCTAATGATGGTTCTACAGGCGACAGACATTTGCATTCTCTATTGTCGACACTCTTTAATATCACTTTAGCCCTCTATAATTCATCCGTATCACACGGGGAGTACATATCTCAACACGGATTCAAAGGGAATTTATATCTGCACGAGATTCACAGAGATAAATGATTGGCATTACAATCTACCTCCTAATTAAGACGTAATCAGCAGTGCGTGAAGCAGGCAAACCCACTAACCGTCTTTGAAGTGTCTAAGTCATAATTAGCAGGCATGGGAGTGAGACATACATATGCAGCACATGGATGATTAGTGCAGTGTTTTCTGCGCGGAGTCACTGAAGCGGAACGAGCATCTTTATCCCTGTTGGGACAGCATGTTTTCCAGCTTCCCTTTTTGGCCGCCAGGTGTCATGGTAGGGAGGGGGCGTGGCCAAAGAGCAGCTAACCACCTTCTCTCTTTATTGTCTTCCGCTGGTAGACCAAGCCAACCGTGACCACCTGTTCCCAACCTCCACTGGGGCTCTGCCTCTACCCCCGGTCCCATCAGCCTCCCGCCATGCTGTCTCACCCCTGCCCCACCCCTCCTTCTCACATCAAAGCCCGCCACGCATCGCTGCCCCCTAACCACATACATATGAATGTTGAATTAAGCCTCGCGGGACCACGCGAGACCATGTGACTACACGCGAGACTTCACCGCTGACCCTTAGTCCCGGCATGCCCGGCCATTCTGCGCACGCATACCCCAATTACCCGCCATGTTTCCGGCTGGCCCGCTTTTCGCGATCGGCGGATCGGAAGACTTTAATTACCGATATTAAGGCGTAAAAACGGGGCGGCTGCAGGAATAATGGCGAGTTATTAATAAGAAATCCGGAGCCCTTGGCGACAATTAAGTAATGTTTTCTCTGGGCTTGTCCACACAAAGGCCCCACGTGACCGGGCGGTACGGCGCGGGGAATGCTGGGAACATGGCGCCCGTGTGTAAACAGCGATCTAATTGCCGTAACGGAACAGTCTATAAGTCATCGACGAAATCAGCATTTGGCTTTTCACACAAACATGAACACAAAATATGAGGAACAGCCCCATATCCTTCACAAAACAACCTATGACAAATTAGCAACAATACGATCCATTTTGTGGAATTAGATGTATGGGTTTTGCTTATAATGCAGAAAATACCTTTTTGGAATATCATCTTTCTATATTTCCAGATCATACCAATTGTAAATAGAATGCTTACCTTTCTGTGTAAACTAAATCCACAGTTATACTTACATATTGTTTCAAGCATAAACAATCAACTCTATGTAACGGAAAGATCAAAATAAAGATTATTTCCCAAATTGCGAATACAGTTATCAACTTTGTGGATATCAAAATTAGATACTGAGAGAGGGGACTATTACACTATATGTACATAGTCATATAAAAGAGAACTCATTTGGTTCCCTAACATGATTTCAGAAAACACATTGATTCTGAAGTAATGATGATGAATGGAGTTATATCCCCACCCTAAACACTATCTGCAAAATTAGGATAGGATGGATGGGCAATACAGAGTGTTTTAATTAAATCCTAGTTGCCAATCAGCAGGAATTAGATGTAGAATAAATGTTGAATCTCACAAGCCTCATCCTGATCTGACAATAGCATGTGTGTGGGATATCCTGTGAGTATGCTGGGAGGATGGGGAAGAATCCCCTCCCCCCACACACACACTTCTCCTGGGGAGTACTGAGTGAGGACCCCGGCTGTGCAGTGTTGTAGTCCCTCGGCATGTTTCATTAACTTTGTTTTAGCCTAATGTCGAACGGGATGGGCTTTCTTAATCACGATAGCTTGGTCAATTAGATCCATTTCCTTAACCGGCCGGGCATACATCCATCAGTGCTGCGCGCGGGTGTGTGTGGGGTTTGTCGGGAGGGGTTTGGGAGGATGCCTTGTGTACCCAAGGATATTAGGCTAACTCTCAGACAAGCGCTGCTGTCGGCCGGCAAAATTGGGTGGAAATGACGGACATCGGGCTCCGGCAGGCGTCGCCTCCCGTCGCCAGGGGTCTCTGGAGTGCCCTTAGCCCAGTATCGTCACCACCCAGGGACGTCAGGGCCCCCGGCCGCAGCGCGTCTCCTGGTCATGCGACCATCCCTGAGTAATCCTCTTTGTGCGTCGCTAGTCCCCCTCCTCCCGTCCTCACTCGCCGAGCGGGCGCCGGGGCCAAGCGCCGGGGCGCCGGGACCCAGCCAAGTCACGCGCCCGCCCCGAGAGCGCGCGAGACCCCGCGCGATCTGTCTTTATAAAAGCGCGCCAAATGAGCCCAGTGTCGTCTGCTTAATGAAGCCAGGGTCACGTGGCGCTGGTCACGTGGTCAGCGCGGGGGATGCTGGGACAGGGGGTGCTAATGAAGGCGTAGGGTGGTGGGGGTCACAGGGTTAGAGAGATAACCCCTATTTCCCACTGCCCCTGCCGGTGATAGCCTATCAGGGAGGGGTAACTGTCTCAGTGGCCCTGTCAGGCAATGATAAATGGTGATACTAATAAACTCATTCCGTGGTATACACCTACAGTTCATATCTAACTATATTTCACAAATATCATGTACACAAAAAACAATATGAGATGCTCACAATTTCACAATAATCTAACTGAATCTTAGAAATAAAGCCATTTGACTATAATATCTTTAAAACACCAACGATAGTCCTTTTGTTGTGGGAATGAAGAAACATTGTGCTGAGATATTCATTTGGACCTCTCATATTTAAGAATTAATTTCGTTTTTACTCATATTTCATTTACTTTTCCTGCAAGAAACTTACATTCATTGTATGAATACCTGCTTAATGGAAACAGTATAAGTACGAATCTAAATTAAGCCTTACTCTTATTCGCACTTACATATAGAAATACATTTTTAACATGAAAATGTGGAATAAAAAGGTCCTGGTGGTACAGCTTCCGTTGGTTAAAACCCTGCTGATTCTCCGGTTTAACACTTGTACAACAGCACGTCGCGACAGTTGTCTCTTTAGCCGCTTTTCCCTGTGGTGATTAGCGTAGCTGGGTAGAAGCAAGTGATCATTGTAAAAGCAGGCCAATTCATGTGATAATTAGGTATTTAGAGTGGCCTATAGAACTAATTAGCTGGACAAAAACCGAGGAGTGCTCTCGGCCCAGTGGGCGTACAATGGATGTGTGAGTAGGGTATGCAATTGGCACTTTGCAGCAGGCAGGGATTTTATCCCCACACTCTACTTCAGAATCTGCCGGGGGTGGGGGTAGTTTCTGAAAAAAGAAGAGAGAAGAAATGTGGCTTGAGAAGTAGGGCGACGAAGAAGGCATGCCTTAGTTATCTATAGACCACATAGCGTACTACAAGACGCAGTCCGCCATTCGGCGAAATCCCATTGGTCTGTTGTAACATCACGCCGCCTACCGTCGACGCGGGACACTATCACCCACTCACTGGTGCCCAGGCGGTGTGCGCACGTGCTGTCATCACCGTCTCGGAACCAGCAAAGGAACGCCTAATCCGGGTCCCGGCGGTAGGTAACAATTGGGAATAGTAGGACGCTGGTTGGGACGCCAGGCACACGGTCCACATAACACCCCACACCTTCTACAATCCTCACCCTCTATTGATGCGCCGCCACCCTCTTTCCAACCCCCACCATTCCTGTTTGCTATTCGCGGACGGTGGTCTCTACTTTCAAACATACACGCTGGAATCCAGCGTCGCCTCTACCCAGCAATGAACGCCTCCTGGTGACTAAAGTCCGAACTACTGGATTTGTAAACACTACACGGATAAGCTCTTAGAGTTTTTATGCATGTATAGATAGTTACGAAAAGCGAGTTTAGGGTTTAGACTTACATATAAATGGTACCCACTGCTCATTCGGCTTAACACCCGCTATTAGAATGAGGAGTAGGAAGCTAGGGCCCGAGTGGGAAAACGGCTGTATCTCCGAATTCGGTGATTGTACACATAATATTTCTTTAAGAAATAATAATAAAAAAAGAGCCACCCCCTCATTATGTTATACATCCATGCCCATTGTTCTTATACTTTATGACCTCTGCTCCCTATTTCTTAAACATCATGTACGGTCTACTATGCCATACGTTGGCGTACGGCCCAGCTCTGCGTGCTTAATTTAGACCTGCGATTGGCAATTAAAGGTAAATTTTTAATGAATTTGATAAATTCCAAGGTGTGTGATAAAGGAATACAGACCAGGTATTAAAATGTGAATTGTCACTCCCTCACGGACTTGGAAATACGTCCCTCCCGCCTAACGGGAATCGGGGCAAGTATTTGCTAGTCCGTGAGTTCTTAACAATTACCAGATTCAATGCCAATTCAGTTTACCCGCTATACCAACATACATACTTCCACTCACACGAACTGAGGCCTATGACCATGGACACCACCCCACGGTTCCTCCCACCCCGCACCCCTCACACCTCCTCCTCCCCCCTCTGTCGCATATGGCACAGTTTCAATCAGACCCCACTGATATTGCTTACCAGATGCGTTAATATATTGCCAGTCACAACCCACATCCCGGTGGGAAACCCTCTATCCCCACCCACCTCTCACACACTGCCCTTTGACTGACGGTGTTAGTGGAGCTGGCATTGGCTGCGGCCTGAGCCAGGTCTAATATTCTATTTGTACACGGGCTTATCGCAGGGTGAGGGGGACGGGTGGTCATCTGTTTACTGGTCATTGTGGGTCTTCACCCTCCCCTCCCTCACGCCGCGGGTGTGTGGGTGTGGGTGTGTGGGTGTGACAGGGGGTGGAGATGAGTGGGGTAGGGTGATGGAAATGACCCATCTGTGTCCATCCAGTGTCCAATAAGCGGGTGCGGGATGACGTGTTATTTATGTGTGTCTGATGCACCACGAACTACAGTCAGGAAGTCCACATTGAGTCTCAACCAAGGGATGTGTTGGTGGTATGGAGGAGGGAAAGGAAGGCTACTGTCAACCGTGTCAATGCCCACTGACACCCGGGGCCCCAGATATAAATCGCCATAGAGTTGCAAATGTACCATGTGCATACCAGTTGCCTTGTTGAATGATTGTCTTTCCCCCGGTGTATTAATTCATCTTTATTGGTGAACGTTACTATATTATAGTTTCCTGCTAACCCTATACTTATGCATTTTACTCTATGATAAAAATAATGCCTATGAGACTCTAACCTTCTATTGACAGGCAGATTCAGGTTCGATGCTAAAATAGAGGAGCACACCTTAATCATTGCTAATTGATTTAATAGATTAGCACCTACGACTCTGCTGCTTACTCACAACAATAATCAGCTCATTCACGTCAGTGGCAGGGCCCCAACGAAGGAATAATGAGCGGGACTCACATCACCAGAGCCCAGAGTCAGCCTCCCGCTCACCCCCGCCTCCCACCCCCGCGTCGTCACGGATCAGGGACCACATCCCTTGGTGACCCCTTCCCACCATCTATACCTAGATACTCTCCCCTCTCTGAGGGATTGTTGGTAATTACATAGAACAACCTGGCCATGCTGTGCATGCTACAAAATGAGATGGGGGGATTGATGTTTTTATAGAACAATGCCCCTGGCCGAGTTCCGAAAATTACACCAATTCCCATCGAATTGCCTCATATGTCCGAACTTAATAGAATATTACCATATATTGGCATTCAAAACCTGAAAGCCTATTGCCGGTGTTTCAACGTCTTCAGTGTAACAGTGTATTGCACAGGGTGCAGTATAGAATTTATATTGCATAGGGAGCAGTAGTCTTAATTATTAAATGCACTGCACGGATACATAATAAATATATCGGAGGGTCGTTCACAAGGAAGCCACTCTGAGAACTCGCTGGTCAAATATGTGTGTACATTATTATCGGTATCTGAGTCATAGGACACTTATATGTATCTCATTATAATTCATAATAAGTTTTTATATATTGCCCGTCAACAAACACACTATACAAAAGATCACTGGCAGATAGAATATCTTAATGCGTTATCTTGGTTATTTCCGACTTCTACTGTACCATTTCTTTTATATTATGTATATTTACTTAACTACACATGATATATATAATAATTCCATACATGTCGTCCATATATGATTCCATATATTTGAGCACTTACCGATATACTTGTCCATCCATACATAATTCTACATGGATACCGCTTATACGGTAAGCACAGGGGGTCCAGTTTGATTGTATGATAATACCACTTGAGTGATCTATCAACAGTGGATCCTATTATACTTACTGGCAACATAAGCTATTGCTAATAAACGGACATCAGAGGTTCATTAAATAGTGGTATATCTAAGAAATGACTGCTGGATATGGTATTACTAACAAATAAGTATCAATTAACTCCGTTAGTGGTCATGAGAGCTGCTTATTTAATGGCATTGATCTGCTCCTATTACCACAGCCATTAGATTACGAGAACATTATGTAACGTGTAATGTGTACTCGATATAGAAATTACTCGGCAATATGAAAGATAGGTCTTGAATAGACGCATTAGACAACGTGTATGATTATTGTGGTCATTCAACCAAAATGCCCTATCTGTCTAATATATAACAGAGTGATCTGTTGTTTGAAGTTGTTCTTTTGTTATTTGCTTTTTTATTAAAAGCAGTAGCTAATTGATATAGAATTGTTATATATTGACGTCGTTTACAGTCATAACTAACAAGGAGTAGCCTTAGTATCAGGAGAGATCGTATTGGACGTTTATATTTCTTCAGATATGAAAATAGATAGTCATAATTAGAAAGAACACTGTTTTGAAAATGAAACGCAGACACATATCATAGATCGTATCAAATATTGTGACGTCAATGTGCAATATCAGACACATAATGCAACCGGTTCCTTTCCCATCGATTACTCAATATCAGAAAACGCAATCATTTTCACCAATAGATATTTTCCAGTCCTTGGTTCAGAAAAGTTCTCCAGGTAACGTAATAATGTACTAGGAAATTCGATCGAACACGCGCATACATATTCATTTCCTTTAATCATTGGCAGTATATTATGACACAGTAAAAGTAGATTATAAGACAGCACATATAAAGATATTTTTCCAAAGAAGTCTATCCCCTGTTATCCCCCAACTCAGACATAAATGTGAATGTAGAACACCATCTATCGTGAACCACCACCTGGTGCTGACGATGTACACTTTTTCTTACACTCTTAAACACTATCGTAGTATTAAATCTAAAAAAACTATAAAAAAAACCCAGTAGATTACAGACAGCAGCGGCGACAATTTATGTATGGTCGGATGTGAAGCAACACTAGTAGGCGATGTAAAAAGAGACAGTACGAGAAAAACACAGCAGAAAAACAGAGGGGGCTGTGTTGTGGGTGGGTTGCGGGTGGGGGAGGCAGGTCTAGGCGACTTACCATCTGCTGTCGGTGCTTCCCTCTAGCGTGCGGCGCCGTCACTAGATGAGGAGAGGCGGGGTGGCTGCGGCGTCGTTTGATTCAATTTACAATGATGGATGACGGGGAGTAAATTAAATAATTACCGATCGCCCCTCACAGCTGGGAGAGCAAGGTCCTGATTTATGTTGTCCGAAACGGTCAGGGGAGCATAGTTTAATATGATCAGGTCCGGATGATGAAAAGTGGTTTAGCCGGCCCCTGACAAGCCCCTCGCCGGCTCAGGCCGCTTATTAGATTCCTTTAACATTTGTCGCACACAAATCTTGCTGTAATCCAGTTCAAGGCGGGAAATTAAGTTTGCAGCCCAGTGGAAGGTTGGGGCGTTGTCGTGTGGGATGGGGGTGTAGGGGTGGGACGGTACAGGTCCGCCCCAAAGAAATAACCGGACTACAAGAGGGTGTGGGTGGGAGGTCTGGGTGTATGTGTGTGTGTGGGGGGAGGGGGGTGGGGGAGACTGGTGTAGGTGGGAGTGATGGGTGAGGGGCGGGGGAGTCTGGGGGTCGGTGGGAGAATGGATATGGGGCGGGGGATCTATCAATGTGTTTTAATTTGGTTTGCGGCTCATACACGATTTCCCAGCGCACGTTACATGTGTTACACAGCTACGTAATGCTATTGGAAATGGGCGAACACATGTCGCGCTGATGAGGTTACACCAGCATACTCTCTCCCCTCCAGGGCGCCTGCACCTCGCCACGCCCCGTGATGGATACCCTACCACCTCCAGGGTCTGTTATATGGACCCACCAGGCGAAGATTGCCTGTGCCTAACATTGCCGCTACACCCTCCTTATCTGATAAAGACGTGTACGTATGGTGCTGCACCGCCGTGACCCTCATGCCTGATAAGATACTGACCGCTGATAACAGTGTTTTTAGGAGGAGTGGGGAGAAATTCGCCTGGCATAAACCTACCATCTTATCTACTACTTCCCTCAGCCGTAACCGCATAAAGGCTAGTAGTACATGGCCAGCTTAGGTGTGAGTAGTATATGGGCCTGTTTTCATTGACTGAGAAGAACTGCACCGATTATTTGAATTGTCTAAAGAGCCAGACTAAAGATTTATCTCACCCCTGGTATTTTCCCCCCACAGACCTTCCCCTATAGAACCATACTAAAGGCCCATAGAGTATTATACAGGAAATACTGAATGGGCTATGTCGAACTTCATTGGGGTTAATTGATATCTTCCAAGTACGTTATACTACTCCGTTATCGGCAGATGCCCATATAACTAGCTCAGTATGTAAACATGAATAAATATCTGTCCATAAGATCATTTTTCTTCTTTTCTGACTGTACTGAGTGTCAACCAATAGATTTAGAGTCGCATGGCATGTGATTTACTCACTATTACTCGACACACTAAGTTTGGAACAGTGAGTATGAGCTATAAGTCGACAGAATCTTTAATAATATGAGGCTTTAGAGTTCTGGTGTGTCAAATACAATGAAGAATATTCACATAAAACCACAGTAGTCAAATTCATCTTTGACCTACAACAGAGTTAATTGATAGGACTAATCTAGATAGCAGTTCTTAAGTCTACTTGTTCATGAAGCACACGTTTCACAGTTCAAAGCTCATTTAATCCAATCATAACTACTCGAATGATTAAGTCCACACATTTTTTACTTCACAGTGGTAGGCTGGTCCCACGGTTACTGAAAGTTGCCGGTAACTCCTGCTTGTTGGAACAACTATAGATAGTACTTTGGACCTCCGGCTGTCTTCACCTCAGGACTCCAGCAGCTTCTAGACATAGCAGCTTCTAGACACACCTATGACATCAGTGATGTGCACATGACAGAATTGTCAGTAGTAATTATATGTACAGATGTGTAGGATTTCTTTTTTTTGTTTTTTTGTTATTAGGTTTATTGTATCTCTCATACATAAAGACGAGTTATTCTGATACATTACATATTTTGTATTTTACTACATAGATTTTTTCAATCACTCATCATGCACCGTTTGATACTACAGCAAATTATAGTTATACATATTCTAATTGTACATGCTTAACTTGAATTTCTCCTTCTAGTATTTTTTGTTTTGTTTTGTTTATTACGACCAGTTCTGTCGTTTGTGACAGATCTTCCACTGGAAGTTCCAAGCAGACAATACATCAAGATAGCATACAGTTACAGGTGCAGGATGGGATGATGTTGAGGCCGATATACATTTCAGGTCAAATTTGTACTATAGGCCCGTTTCCATTGGCCGATTTCCCGTTACCGATCTAAAGTCAGGAACCACCGACGGACGTTTGGCACTACTGACCCAATATCGGTCAGTGGAAATGACACAGCTCATGAAATGACCCATGACTTTTCCTGCTTAGATAATGCAATGTGGCACCACCCACCACTGAGTGAAAGATTGGTCACTGAGTGAAATATACTACGCTTCTAAACCGACGTACAGTCTGTGGCAAGACTGACAGACTTTCTAGGTAACTTAAAAGACCTACAGCCTTTTCGTGGTCCAATGGAAACGGGCCTTTAGTTGTACTATAGTACAGAGCGATGGGTTCACAAATGTTAGCCAATCAATTGGTGATAGGGGTGAGATACTATAGAGGAAACCCATGAAAGTTTAGGGTCTGAGCCCGTATCCCATCGAGTTTGAATCACGTAGTAATTCACAAGGCGAAGCCGAGTGAATTACTATGTGATTCAAATGAGATGGGATCGAGCTCAGACCCTAAACTTGAATGGGTTTCTGAATTTATCTCACCCTTAATATTGACTAATGGGCTAACATTTGTGACATAATCCCCCATTGGATATTTTTCATAAATATCTAATGGGTGTTAGATACGAGTTTCCAATGTTAAGTCTATGAAGATAAAAATATCTGGGGTGAGATAAAATCTTAACTGCACTCGATCCATAACCAATGAAAACACGCCATTCGTTTTAGTTTGCTATACATAATCTCACTCGACTCTGCCCCGTGAGATTACTCCACAACCAAAACAGGATTCAGTTCCTCCTTAGTTCTCTTTTTTGCTTTGTGCCTCGTTTCTATTCACCGATCGTGCACTAGTAGTGTCAAATAATCGGTCAGTGGTTTCCAACTGCAGAGTAGAGCAGGATGATTGGCCGATGGAACTCCGCCTTGAGAGTGTAACAGGCGTTAGTGTGACTAAGAGTACAGCCTAAGAGCCGGCCCCCACCTACCACGATGGTCTACGACATACTTCCCGATAGCTACGATTTGAAATGCCCAAATCGTGGCCTATCGGTAGGTCCCCGATAGTTCCAAATCGTGGACATGGTTTGAAATCGTAGAGCGTAGAAACGCCTTTGGAGGACCAAAAACATAAACCATGGTCACGATTCAATCTGTGTATCAATGTATATGAGTTTTAATATTGAAATGTATTATAATTTTGCAAACATTGAATGAATCTGAATAATTCTTTAGTGATATTCACAACATAATTTGAAGTTATTTTTCAGACTCTAATACAATCAATTTGAAAAAGATAACTGTGATAGAATCGTGATTCCGATCTGAAACTATTATTTTCAGACCTTTATTCTTAATCAAATGATATCATATTTTCACCGAATATATATCTGTATACGGCCTACCTAATTATAGAATTTCATAATTTTCCATTTAATATGTCACCCACAAGAGGTATTTTCCCATTCAAATACACTACAATACCCTACGACAGGCTAAAAAAAATTCCAACATGTTGGAAGTTATCGGTGCCTCTACGATTGGCGTTTTTAATCGCAGCCTCTCGTGAGTTGTCGTAGACAGAATCGCAGAAATCTGTTCCACCTACCACGATTTTGGCTGACGTCACAATAGAATCGGAATGGTGTCGGGAAGGCCGTCGTAAGGCCAATCGGGACCAGAATCGTGGTAGGTGGGGGTAGGCTTTAAGGCTTCAGGTCTGCACAACGTTAGGATAAACACGCTGTTCATTATCAACACATGGCGAATTATTCATTTCGTTTTGAGAGTAGCATGTCACCTGATTTGAGGTTATTAAAAATTAGCTTGACGTCGGTAAATTGTCTGTTAAATCATATACGTCCTATAGATTATTTTCTTAATCAATAGGTTCAAATTATAGACCAGGTAGCAGTAATTTGTCGCACCATGTGGACAGTGTATGTGTCGCTGTCTAACAACCATGCTGAACTGTGTGGTATATCATAGAGTTTGCATAATTGATCACAATAGATTTTAAACTGATATTCTATCACAACTACACACATACCTACTCGGGCCATTTATAAACTCAACGCGAAGGAAAGAAGCACCTTCCCATAAAAAAGGAAACGATCTAGAAGAATGTTGTTGTAGTTGAACACATATCCACGCTGTATAATACACTGTGCTATATGCTCGAACTCAGTGAATATTTCCCACAGAAATAACTCGGAACAGATTTCATTTAGGAACACCAACAATGTTTCCATATATTACACATGTTGTGAGGGGTGGTTAGTGGGGATGGGGCTGTTCCATGCTTTTGACCATGGACAGATTTACGACACACATTCCCCCACCCCTCTCCTCCCTCCGCACCATATGTTCATTAAACCGCGATCAGAGCGCCACCTACCCGGACGCCATAGTACCATCCCGGGAGGACATTTGTAGAAAAACCTTTTTTTCTTTGTGGAGGGGGACTTGTGGTGCAGGGCATAAAGGAGGGGTAGGGAGGGGTGGCTTTAGAGGGTGTGCAGTCGTTGGAGGGCCGGACGGAGACTGGGCGCATGGGGGAACACAAAAAGTCCATCCCATTCTTGGGGGTTTATGAGTGATAAATCGGTGTCGGTAGGAGCTTGCTGGGGGTCGTAAACCATGGCGGACTCACAGGCAGATGGCATTGATGGTGGCGGCGCGAATACGGCGCCAACTTGTCTATCAGACTTTGGAGACTTACCGCCCGGTCTAAATGTCGTCTGCTTGGCGAGCGGATGATACTCAATACCCGGCAGTCCTCACTGAGTGCGAAGGAGTCGCTGTATTTATCGCTACCTCCTAGAAGTGATGTCCTCCTCTTGCCAAAAGCTGCAATCATTTTACTATTTCATTTGATCTACCACTCTTAGGGCGCTGGGTAGGAGTTCGGTTGGGGTTCACGCCGAGGATTTCTCATAGGGCGATGGTTTGCCAAATGCAGTGTTCTCCTATGTATACGTGTGTGTGTGTGGATATATATATATAATTTTTTTCAGGAATGGAGACACGCATCTCATATTAGATACTGAGATATCCGCGGTATCAACGTATCTAATACACCAGAAAAAATATAACAGAATATATATGTATAATCCATACTGTATGTGTGTGTAACAACCCTAGGAGAATATTATTTAATGTAATTTCTAGTTTTTAGATATAGATTTTAGTTTTAGAAATAAGAAAAGCGGAACGCTATGGTGCACCATGTGGTGCAAAGGGGAAAAAGCCCACAGGATAATACCTCTTACAAATCAGGGTTACGGCTGCAGTATGACTATTTATTCAATTACGTCAGTTAACTGTTTTTACATCTTTCGGTGGCCGCAACGTTTTATCTTTACTTGCTTTCATTGTTATATTTATCTAATCATAACACAGTGAAACACTTGTACGGAAATAAAAATTGAAATCTCCACTATCCACTACAGCGAATTAAAGCACTACACTATTATGCTATGGGTTTCAGGTTACAACATCTGTTAGTGGTTCAACCCCAGTTACGAGCGTTCGTCCAGGTCTCCCTATTCCAATTGGCTCAAATGTCCTCTGCCCACGCTAAATGCCGTCTGCTTACCCAGGTTTTGGCGGGAAAGAGACTCGAGGCGGGGCCCATTTGTGTTCTTTGCTACTTTGTTGGTCCAGGGGCCTTCTAAGCCTTGCCAATCAGTTGACCTCTGCAATCTGTCTAGGGCCCTTCTGACTATCAGAGAAGGCGGCTGGGTGACTTGGAGGAACAATGGACCGGGTAAACAGACCAGTAGGGAATCACAGAAAACAGGGTGTCAACTCTGTGCGAGCCAGTGTCAAATACATCATGTGTACATGGGGGGAGTGCGATTGAGGCCTGAAGAAAGGTTGTCACTCGGTGGTAGCGCCGGCAGAGCGCTGATGAATCGCTATCAGATGTCCACGCAAACAGCAATGTTGCCAGTGCGGACGCGAAATGCCGCAATTTGCATTTTAATCATGGCCTCGCATAAAATTTGCGGCTACAAAGATTACCTTTTGGCGGAGAGGCAGAGGGCGGGCCTGGCGCGGCGCGGGACGCCCTGGCGGCGGCTGTGCAAACAAACGCCACCTGGTGGCTGAATCGGTCACATCAGAGCCGCGCCGCCTGCCGACGAGCTGAGGAACTAGTCACCGTCGTGGTTAAAGCACAGAACTCCGAGCTGAAAACTCCCAGCACAACTCTCTGACAGATCAGAAATTCGGCGGTGGATTTCTTTTTGCTTCCTGAGCAGATCGCCACGGTTTAAGATTCATTGCAGCGCTCCCGAGTCCGTGCCCGGACGAGGTTAATCCCGACTCCGTCAGTTTGGCGCCAAAAAAGGACAAAAATACGCAGCGAAGCAGACGACATTCGAGCTGCACGCGGTAATACCTACGAACAGGAACAGGGAGGGTCGCGCGATTGTTGTTTTCTGTACTCTGGCTGTATGATTGATTACAGCAACCCGGAATTTGTACATGGGGCTCTCCCGGCGGGCCTTGGAGTGGTTGATACATGAGGGGGGCCGTGTAGACTGTCAGACACAGCGTTTGATGGATGCAAGGGCTTATGGGAAGCCACCATCCACCTTTCTTGTCCAACATGGCTTGAGTAAATATCGCCGCAAGAAAAATGAAAGTTTGATGTGTTCGCCGCACCACCTGCATGTGTTACACTTATTGTAAAAAGAAATATCATCTATCATCTGGAGCGAGGGGGTGTGCAAGAAAAGCGGGAGCCGCGGGAAAAAGAGCCCCACCTCTTTCCTACTTGTTATATTACGGAAAGGCGTTATTTGGCGCCTTTGTTTATATTGAATTAAAATGTCGTTTGGTTGGAAAGTAGATGAGTTGCCTTTTAATACATCATTTTTTATGCACATGAATTCGAGCGACCTGAACGGTAAGTAGTTTTTCTCAGAGGAAAATTGGCAAAATGAAAGTCTGTTGTGTTTTTAAGCTTTTTCATAAGCTAGTCGTCAATCTTGACTTTGCCAGCTTTCTCCTTCCTCCATGGCTCTGTTTTTGGCTTCCCTTACTCCCCTTTGGTGTGTGTTTGTCTTTCTTTGTTTCCTCTGTGACTTGCCTCTTGATTCTGGAATGCCTTTTTGTAAATGTTTCTTTTTGAATTTATCGTCTGCTTGCATTCAAAGAGTAGGCCCCTATTTGTATGGTGCTCAACGTCAAGCTTGTTTATTTCTGATGAAGGTGAAAGTTTCTTCTTTGGGCAACTTATGTTTCATTTTCACCATGCAACTTTTCTGGCCATACGGTTTTAAAGAAAAGTTTCTCTGATTTTCCCTGACTGGAATTTACAAAACAAGAGCTAAGTAATAATTCATTACTCGCCTTGCGTGAACGATTGCCACTATAGGAAGTGGTTGGTAGCTAGTCTTTTCGAAACAACTGCTAAAATCAGACTGCCGGAATCCTAGTTTGAAAACTGTACGGAATGTGGTGTGTTCTTCATTGCACTAGAGAAATAATCAGAACACATAACCATTTGAAATGTGGATCTCAGCTTTAGAAGGAAACCCACGAGATGAGAATAACTTGGTCCGTACTCCACTGAGTTTGACTGCGGAGTAATCCACGAAGAGAAGCTGAGTGAATTACTCTGTGGTCAAACGAGGTGGAGTGCAGACCAAGTTCTTCTCATCGAGTGGGTTTCTGACTTTATCTCACCCCGTATAACAGCATTTATTGCTGAAATAACTCGCCAAATTAGCCATTGTGTATTGGGTACAATACTTTCACGGCCATGGAGTACGAGTTCCTAACGTTAAGCCTATGGAGAAAAATACCGGGTTGAGATAATCACCCAAACTCTGTATCTCAATGTCGAGACCCATTTTAATTTACCAGAATCCTATCATCAGCAACAAAGAAAACTTCAGAGCAAGCACTTACAGCCCAAATAAAAAGTCTACGGCGATTTCTTGAACAGAATAGTGGTGGACATGGTGAAGCGTAGATTGGACAGGTAAAGGATAGAGAAGGGATATATGTTGGTGTAAGTGTTATGGGATCGCGTCAAAAAATATATACACACGCCCCCAATGTTGGAAAGGTCAAATTTTGTGATTGCGTTGTCCGGTCAATAAACTTGTCTTTCAGAAAAAAAAAAAAAAATTGGACAGAAGAAGGTAAACATGGAAATTTGTTTATGAATTAGAGGCGTGGGTGAGCTAATGTTGGGGCATACAGGGTGGCTTGTGTGCACATGTATATTCGCTGTTGGGAGGTAGGGGTGAGTTGCAGTGTTTGTAAGTAGAGTGGACTGTGTGTAGGTATTGGGTGTGATATGGGGTGTGGATACGTTAAAGTGTGGGGTAGGTAGGGTGGACTTTCTGAATGCATCAAGGGTAGAGGGGTATATGGGCGAGCTACACTGCGGTTATGTAGGGTGGACTCTGTGAGTGTACCGGGTGTGGGGTGGGATATGGGTGAGTTAGAATGTGGGGTGGATAAGGGGGACTGTGTAGATGTGTCGGGTGTGGGGTGGGGTGTGGGTTACTGTAAGTGTGGGGCAGGTATCTGTGTATATATCAGATGTTGGTGGGCTACGGATGAGTTAGAATGTGTGGTGGATAAGGGGGACTGTGAAGATGTATCGGGTGTGGGGTGGGGTGTGGGTCAGTGTGAGTGTGGGGTAGGTAGCTGTGTATGTATCGGTTGTGGGATTGGGTGTGAGTGGGTTAGAGTGTGGGTGGGTAGGGTGGACTGTGTAGATATATCGGGTGTGGGGTGTGTAGGGTGGACTGTGTAGATGTATCAGGTGTGGGGTGGGGTATGGGTGAGTGTGAGTGTGGGGTAAGTATCTGTGTATGTATGGGTGTGGGTGGGGTGTGGGTGTGGATGAGTTACAGTTTGGGGTGGGTAGGGTGGACTATGTAAATATATCGGGTGTGGGGTGGGGTGTGGGCGAGTGTGAGTGTGGGGTAGGTAGCTGTGTATGTATCGTGTGTGGGTGTGGTGTGAGACAGTATGACTGTGGGGTGGGTAAGTTGGACTGTGTACATGTATCGGGTGTGGGGTGGGGTGTGAGTGGGTTAGAGTGTGAGTGTGTAGGGTGGACTGTGTACATGTATCGGGTGTGGGGTGGGGTGTGGGTGAGTTAGTGTGGGTGGGTAGGGTGGACTGTGTACATGTATCGGTTGTGGGATTGGGTGTGAGTGGGTTAGAGTGTGGGTAAGTAGCTGTGTGTGTATCGTGTGTGGGTGTGGTGTGAGACAGTATGACTGTGGGGTGGGTAAGTTGGACTGTGTACATGTATCGGGTGTGGGGTGGGGTGTGAGTATGGGGTAAGTAGCTGTGTGTGTATCGGATGTGGGGGTTGGGTGTGAGTGGGTTAGAGTGTGGGTGGGTAGGATGGACTGTGTACATGTATCGGGTGTGGGGTTGGGTGTGAGTGGGTTAGAGTGTGGGTGGGTAGGATGGACTGTGTACATGTATCGGGTGTGGGGTTGGGTGTGAGTGGGTTAGAGTGTGGGTGTATAGGGTGGACTGTGTACATGTATCAGGTGTGGGGTTGGGTGTGAGTGGGTTAGAGTGTGGGTGGGTAGGGTGGACTGTGTACATGTATCGGGTGTGGGGTGGGGTGTGAGTGGGTTAGAGTGTGGGTGGGTAGGGTGGACTGTGTACATGTATCGGGTGTGGGGTTGGGTGTGAGTGGGTTAGAGTGTGGGTGTATAGGGTGGACTGTGTACATGTATCAGGTGTGGGGTTGGGTGTGAGTGGGTTAGAGTGTGGGTGGGTAGGGTGGACTGTGTACATGTATCGGGTGTGGGTTGGGTGTGAGTGGGTTAGAGTGTGGGTGGGTAGGATGGACTGTGTACATGTATCGGGTGTGGGGTTGGGTGTGAGTGGGTTAGAGTGTGGGTGTATAGGGTGGACTGTGTACATGTATCAGGTGTGGGGTTGGGTGTGAGTGGGTTAGAGTGTGGGTGGGTAGGGTGGACTGTGTACATGTATCGGGTGTGGGGTGGGGTGTGAGTGGGTTAGAGTGTGGGTGGGTAGGGTGGACTGTGTACATGTATCGGGTGTGGGGTGGGGTGTGGGTGAGTTAGAGTGTGGGTGGGTAGGGTGGACTGTGTACATGTATCGGGTGTGGGGTGGGGTGTGAGTGGGTTAGAGTGTGGGTGGGTAGGGTGGACTGTGTACATGTATCGGGTGTGGGGTGGGGTGTGAGTGGGTTAGAGTGTGGGTGGGTAGGGTGGACTGTGTACATGTATCGGGTGTGGGGTGGGGTGTGAGTGGGTTAGAGTGTGGGTGGGTAGGGTGGACTGTGTACATGTATCGGGTGTGGGGTGGGTGTGAGTGGGTTAGAGTGTGAGTGTGTAGGGTGGACTGTGTACATGTATCGGGTGTGGGGTGGGGTGTGGGTGAGTTAGTGTGGGTGGGTAGGGTGGACTGTGTACATGTATCGGTTGTGGGATTGGGTGTGAGTGGGTTAGAGTGTGGGTAAGTAGCTGTGTGTGTATCGTGTGTGGGTGTGGTGTGAGACAGTATGACTGTGGGGTGGGTAAGTTGGACTGTGTACATGTATCGGGTGTGGGGTGGGGTGTGAGTATGGGGTAAGTAGCTGTGTGTGTATCGGATGTGGGGGTTGGGTGTGAGTGGGTTAGAGTGTGGGTGGGTAGGATGGACTGTGTACATGTATCGGGTGTGGGGTTGGGTGTGAGTGGGTTAGAGTGTGGGTGGGTAGGATGGACTGTGTACATGTATCGGGTGTGGGGTGGGGTGTGAGTGGGTTAGAGTGTGGGTGAGTAGGGTGGACTGTGTACATGTATCGGGTGTGGGGTGGGGTGTGAGTGGGTTAGAGTGTGGGTGGGTAGGGTGGACTGTGTACATGTATCGGGTGTGGGGTTGGGTGTGAGTGAGTATGAGTGTGGGGTAAGTAGCTGTGTGTGTATCGGGTGTGGGTGTGGGGTGGGTCAGTTAGAGTGTGGGGTGGGTAAGTTGGACTGTGTACATGTATCGGATGTGGGGTGGGGTGTGAGTGGGTTAGAGTGTGGGGTGGGTAAGTTGGACTGTGTGGATGTATCGGGTGTGGGGTGGGGTGTGAGTGGGTTAGAGTGTGAGTGGGTAGGGTGGACTGTGTACATGTATCGGGTGTGGGGTGGGGTGTGAGTGGGTTAGAGTGTGGGTGTATAGGGTGGACTGTGTAGATGTATCAGGTGTGGGGTGGGGTGTGAGTGGGTTAGAGTGTGGGTGTATAGGGTGGACTGTGTAGATGTATTGGGTGTGGGGGTTGGGTGTGAGAGGGTTAGAGTGTGGGTGTGTAGGGGGGACTGTGTAGATGTATCGGGTGTGGGGTGGGGTGTGAGTGGGTTAAAGTGTGAGTGTATAGGGTGGACTGTGTAGATGTATCAGGTGTGGGGTTGGTGTGAGTGGGTTAGAGTGTGAGTGTGTAGGGTGGACTGTGTACATGTATCGGGTGTTGGGTGGGGTGTGAGTGGGTTAGAGTGTGGGGTGGGTAAGTTGGACTGTGTACATCTATCGGGTGTGGAGTGGGGTTTGAGTGGGTTAGAGTGTGGGTGGGTAGGGTGGACTGTGTAGATGTATCAGGTGTGGGGTTTGGTGTGAGTGAGTATGAGTGTGGGGTAAGTAGCTGTGTGTGTATCGGGTGTGGGTGTGGTGTGGGTCAGTTAGAGTGTGGGGTGGGTAAGTTGGACTGTGTACATCTATCGGGTGTGGAGTGGGGTTTGAGTGGGTTAGAGTGTGGGTGTGTAGGGTGGACTGTGTACATGTATCGGGTGTGGGGTGGGGTGTGAGTTGGTTAGAGTGTGGGGTGGGTAGGGTGGACTGTGTACATGTATCGGGTGTGGGGTGGGGTGTGAGTGGGTTAGAGAGTGGGTGGGTAGGGTGGACTGTGTACATGTATCGGGTGTTGGATGGGATGTGGGTGGGTTAGAGTGTCAGTGTGGAGGGTGGACTCTGTTCATGTATCGAGTGTTGGATGGGGTGTGAGTGGGTTAGAGTGTGGGGTGGGTAATTTGGACTGTGTACATGTATCGGGTGTGGGTGTGGTGTGGGTCAGTTAGAGTGCGGGGTGGGTAAGTTGGACTGTGTAGATGTATTGGGTGTGGGGTGGGGTGTAGGTGAGTGTGAGTGTGGAGTAGGTATATGTGTATGTATCAGGTGTGGATGGGGTGTGGGTGGATTACAGTGTGGGTGGGTAGGGTGGACTCTGTACATGTATTGGGTGTGGGGGGTTGGGTGTGAGTGGGTTAAAGAGTGGGTAGGTAGGGTGGACTGTGTAGATGTATCGGGTGTGGGGTGGGGTGTGAGTGGGTTAGAGAGTGGGTGGGTAGGGTGGACTGTGTACATGTATCGGGTGTTGGATGGGATGTGGGTGGGTTAGAGTGTCAGTGTGGAGGGTGGACTCTGTTCATGTATCGAGTGTTGGATGGGGTGTGAGTGGGTTAGAGTGTGGGGTGGGTAAGTTGGACTGTGTACATGTATCGGGTGTGGGTGTGGTGTGGGTCAGTTAGAGTGCGGGGTGGGTAAGTTGGACTGTGTAGATGTATTGGGTGTGGGGTGGGGTGTAGGTGAGTGTGAGTGTGGAGTAGGTATATGTGTATGTATCAGGTGTGGATGGGGTGTGGGTGGATTACAGTGTGGGTGGGTAGGGTAGACTCTGTACATGTATTGGGTGTGGGGGGTTGGGTGTGAGTGGGTTAAAGAGTGGGTAGGTAGGGTGGACTGTGTAGATGTATCGGGTGTGTGGTTGGGTGTGGGTGAGTATGAGTGTGGGGTAAGTAGCTGTGTGTGTATCGTGTGTGGGTGTGGTGTGGGTCAGTTAGAGTGTGGGGTGGGTAAGTTGGACTGTGTACATGTATCGGATGTGGGGTGGGGTGTGAGTGGGTTAGAGTGTGGGTGTATAGGGTGGACTGTGTACATGTATCGGGTGTGGGGTTGGGTGTGAGTGGGTTAGAGTGTGGGTGGGTAGGGTGGACTGTGTACATGTATCAGGTGTGGGGTGGGTGTGAGTGGGTTAGAGTGTGGGTGTGTAGGGTGGACTGTGTACATGTATCGGGTGTGGGGTGGGGTGTGAGTGGGTTAGAGTGTGAGGTGGGTAGGGTGGACTGTGTAGATGTATCGGTTGTGGGATTGGGTGTGAGTGGGTTAGAGTGTGGGTAAGTAGCTGTGTGTGTATCGTGTGTGGGTGTGGTGTGAGACAGTATGACTGTGGGGTGGGTAAGTTGGACTGTGTACATGTATCGGGTGTGGGGTGGGGTGTGAGTGAGTTAGAGAGTGGGTGGGTAGGGTGGACTCTGTAGATGTATCGAGTGTTGGATGGGATGTGGGTGAGTTAGTGGGGGTAGGTAGGATGGACGGTGCCTCTATATCGGGTCTGACATGGGGTGTGGGTGCGTTACAGTGGGGGTGGGCAGAGTGGGGATGTGGGGATGTATTGGGGCAGATGTATTGGTGAGCTTACACCGTGGGTAGCAGTGAGAAGCTGTCAGCCCCTCCCGGCCCCCAGCCTTGTCCACGCTCTAATCGGATCCTACAAGGTGTCGCGCTGTCGTGTCCACCCTGCGGTCAGTTCATTAGTCCGGTGTAGCGGTCAGCCCGGCCGGACCCGGGCCTGGGAGGCTCCGCCCACCTCCCTCCCCGCCAAACGGAAGGCCAAGGTGTCGCTGGTCATTAGGCTGTCTCTGTTATTTTACCCCTGGTGGCAGCGGACAAGGGGACGGGGGCGGCTGTGGGGTGGTGGGGTGGTGGGGTACGGTGAGTGGTGTTGGAGTGTGCTGGACTTCCATGCGGAGAATTCATAGTTTCTCTCTCCCTTATCCATGTAAAGCCTGCTCTATTCAGCTGTATTACAACTATTCCTACCACTGACAGAAGGCCGATCCTCACAGTTGGTTCTTATGATGTATCATCTAAATTTCATTCACTCAGTTCTTGAAAAGACTTGCCTCTAAACTTAATGTGATATATTATGAAATTCCAATATAAGCTGTATTCTGCTGTCCCTTTCCCATATTCATATATTCTCTAATAACAGTTATTATCTTATACTTATATATGTGAATCTCTCACATGTATACATCAGTGTATAGAGATTGTCCAATCCCTCATGCGACTATCGCTTCATCATTCCTAATTTGTCCTTAATGAATGTCCATGTGCAATTAAACTGATTCATGACTCACTCACGGTTTAGCAACACTTCCTGTGATGTTAGTCCATTTCTAATATTCCGATACTACAAGTCCAATGTATCCTCTCTGTGGTCTCTCCCATTGAAATTTAGTTCCTCACACGTCAGTATGTAAGTTACTCACAGAGTAGGCAAATACCCCTCTGCTGCTATGTCAGCAACACTTGTGATCATTCCCTTCCTTATACAGACGATCTGCTCTATGTCTTACTTTTGACTATCGCCATCTTACTTCATGTCAGTGGCTCTGTTCACACGCCATACCTTATTATAATGGCCAGTTGAAATACTTATTACCAAAATAACAACATAACCTTTGACAAGCATGTAATGTACACAAACTAATGATTCGAGCTTCTGGTACTCTCCATAATGAAGTTTATCTTCTAGGATGAGCGTGTGGATGAGCGTGTCAATCCAACTTTGATTATACAAGTATTGATACATGAACATCAAGAATTGTCTTTTTTTCTACTCTTCCAAAGAAGGTATATATTAAAATGTACTAGCAATTTGTTTATATTTTATAGACTTGAGCTTCAAACTCCTATTAGGTACATTTTTTAATTTTACACACTCAATGTAAACCATATTAACTTGGTTTTATTTACATTTATTGTAAAACCATTTCGTGAGCACCATGCTCCAATCGATATGATATCGTCTTGGGGTTTGGATAAAGCACTATTTGCATTTTTGGTCTGACACAAAGATCCCCAAGGCATATTTGCATACTGTAGAAATTTAGCATGGTATAGGCAGTCAAAAAGGTCATTAAAGCTGATATGAAGCAATTGCTCCTTGAGAACGTTATAGAAAATGCAAAACATATAAGCAATAGCTGCACAAACCATATGCACTGAGCGATCACGAAGGAGTGTATATGACGAACAAGAAAATAACTGTTTTATAACACTAAGTATCTTTAAATAGAACATCTTCATAAATCTGAAAAACAAAAATTCCTGATGTAGTTGTTTTCGTGAATAATCGTCTTTGAATTTTGAAATAAAAGAAAGCTATCTTGCAAAACAAGTATTTGGCAGGTCATAAAAGAACTAGGAGCAAATATTATTTCCGTTTATAATGGAAGACTGCGGGATATCTAAATCATTTCATCAAATAAAAGTAACAAGAAAAATTCAATCAGTAAGCCATTTGTATTTGAAAGTACCAGGAATGTTTTGAGAATTGATTCAATAGTTATTCTCAAGTATCATCAGCAGGAATATTTATTATGGTATAGAAATCTAAATGTGTGAACAGACAGCAAATGATTTCTTAATTAAAATAAGTGTATCCCAATTCATTTTTATGTTTCTTAATCAAGTTATATAAGTATGTTAGATTAAATAGTCTGATCAGAGGAGGAGGGTAAGGAGTGCCTGTATGAGGAGTGGCTATTATGGAGCTACTGTAATATCAATGGTTTGAATGCTACATAGTCAAGTCTGTCCCAACAGATATGATGCCATAGAGAATGCTCTGTCCCATCAGATATGGATATTCCAATGCTACACAGTTAGGCCTGTCCCATCAGATCTGATAGTTTGAAATATACATGCCTTGTGAAATTATAGTGGGGGTAGAGAAGTGAACCAGAACAAATAGGCTCTTGGGGTCAGTAGTGGTCAGTAGAGGGACATAGGTAGTGGTTGTGGAAGGGGAGGGGGGGTGGGGTTATTATGGCATGACTTATACCAGAGTGTCCCAGAGTGTTATAAAGTGGTGGATGGGAGTAAAACTGGTTTTCCAGGTCTGGGTCAAGTGGATTTGAATATGAAGTCTGTTTTATCAGATTTGTCTAAATATAGTACAATTAGGTCTGTCCAATCAGATTTGAAATTGTAAATACCAGATTTAGTCATTATTAACATCTAATAGTTACCTTTTCTAGTAACAGATTACAGTATTCATAACTAAGTGTTTATCATTTAATGACAGGATCTAAAGCTGAAAGCCTTACACACAGATGCTCTCTCACTGTCCGAGAGGGCGGCGCATTATTTTTTTAAATTATCATCCAAGGTAGTTCCCGTCTTTCAGATTTAAATCTCAAATCAAACCACTACCGCCTACATCAATCAACCACATCATGGCTTGAAGATTACTTAACTAACCGGAAACCATACCCTGAAGCTAATGGAACCAAATCTGACACAGCTCAAATGACATATGGAGTATCAGGCCCGCTTCTGTTTTTCTTATAAATCAAAGACATAATAACACCCATTAAATATTGCAAAATCAAATTATACGCCAATGACGCGGTTGTATACGCATGCGATAGAAATCCAGTAACGGCGCAAGAGAAACTACAAGATGACAAAACTAACATTGAAAAATGGACCGACAACAATGGATTAATGTAAACAAAACTAATCGCTCGGATATTACTACGCGTCAACTACTCGGAGATTACGGCCACTCGTACACAAAATCAGTCATTATTGTGTATTTATAGAACTTACAAGAGGAAGGTAACCTAATGCTCATACATGAGAAGACTGATTGAGCTATAAACATTCTGAATGAAGATAGCGAATCAATATACAAGTTTATAAACTCCTTCAACACGAAGATTCCATAATGTCAGAAAAATGCTTGACCAATGATAAGGATGACTTTCAGAGTCGGTCATGGAAAAATATATATAGGTCGGCTTTCCGATCCGCAAGACATACAAAATACCAATCAATTCAATACAAAGTGATACCTAGAATTGTACCAACTGACAGCTACCTGTACAAACGCAAGATCACTAATAGCATCAAATATCATCGCTGAGATGATGATTCTATAGAGTATCTTTTTGTGCACTGTAGTATGCTTAGGACCTTTTTTTTTAGAAGTGTGACGAAATCAGCGAACTTGGACCTTGACATACCTGAATCTTGTGCACTTCTAGGTTGTAATGGTAATGATTATAAAGCAAAGAGAAACGATATTATCTATTCATCCCTGAAATATTTCATATATAGACAGCGTTTATTTTACAGTTCGTGTCTCGATGTATATGCATGGCTATTAGAGCTGGTTGTTTATTAAGAATAGAAGAGTATTCATGTAAGTTAGAAAACAAACCATTAAAACTAAAAAAATTAAAAAATCTAAAATCACTTTACTGAGTTTGAAGTACTCTATTGGTATGTAATATCTAGTAGTAGCGGGCTGTTAAAGAACTTATCTCACCCCCGGAACAAGTGTAGCCATAGGAATAACATTAGAAAAAAATACTCAACGATCACCCCGGTAAAGTGACAATACTACGCCATGGTCGTGGCGTAGTGAATACGAGATGACGGCATAGGCGATTGAACAATCAGTGGCCAGGAATTCAGAGAGATGACAAGACAAGACAAGAAATGTCAACTCCCCTAACCTTGAAAGGGGTGAGATAAATCCAGAACCGCACTCGAATCGTAAAATAAACAATACTCCACTCGTTTGAAAGAGCCGTAATCGTCAGTCGGCTTCGCCTCGATGATGATTGCGGCCCTTCCAAACTCGTGGAGTATTGTGTATTTATACGATTCTCTATGCAGTTCTATATAAGTCTTTTATCGTGGAAACCTACCGAAAATATTACAGGCATCTCAGTAAACAGCTCTGAACTGAAAAAAAACCACATCACCAGATCACAGGTCACTCATGATAACGAATCAACCTCCCTCAATAGCGAAACAACTACCCTTGATGCCAAACATATATTTATCTTATATGTTGTAGCGGTATGAAATTATAGAGTGTTCGGCCTTGATAGTATATGCCTAGTGTAGATACAATGCCCAATCACAAGCTCACCTCTGGTGACCAACATAACACAGCCAACTGTAAAATTGATATTTATGGGAGCTGCCCTTGATGTACATCAACTTGACTTCACTGGAAGAACTTAAATCTTAACAGAAGTGAAAATAAAAGATTTAAACCTACCCCCACCCGAAAAAAACCAAAAAGAATCCCCCCCAAAACAACCACAAAAACCAACCACAACAAAAAAAATGATTCAAAGAAGAAGAACAAAACACAAACACACACAAATGACTCTCCTTCTTGGGACACTTTATTTCATTCTTCTACAATACAAATTTGGTGGAGATTCAAAATAATCTCGTCATCTACGACACTTTTACGAATTACTTGTGATTCAACTTTGATTTATAGTCTCAGAATGGATGACATCTAGTAACAAAGATAAAGGGTCAGGGTTGGTTCACCCAAATTACTGTGATACAAATAGAGCCCCGAAGACATCGGTGATTAAATGTATCTGGGCGAGAAGTGATTGGTTCACTCAGCTTTAATAACATCATCTACACTCACTGATAATGTTTACGGAATCACCGACAAAGCTTTACCAGTCGAAATACCACCTCCACAAATACCACAATAACACTGTTTTTTCTCCCTTAGAAAAACAAGGAAAAGGGAAGGTGGAAGAAGAACCACTGCTGTGTATGTGATTGCGTGGTGGTTTGTTTAGTGGGATTAAGATGGATGGGTTATTGCGCGGGGTACTAGTGACAACCCCACAAATAGGTGAAAATAAAAACGCCATTAGTGGACGTGACTGATAATTACCAAAAGAAGGGAATACACTTTGAGGCGTTCAGGAGTTACATATGACCACGTAAAGGTCTTTAGTGTTATGTAAACATGACGGTGGGGCGTCACTTCATCCCTTCACCCTCCATCACGCACACAACAAGCCTCCGTCCAGCGAGCCACGACCGGCCGCGTGGCTCCCAATGCAGAAATCTTGTTAAATCTTAATCTTGACAAGGGCAAACATGACAGCTAACCCACCATTACCTGGCCAGCAGATAACATCAGGGCCAGGATTAGACTCACAAAGGTGGCAATGAATTCCAATCAGGTGTCGGAGGAGGGTGAATACACCGAGTTACGTCACGCCAGGTGAGACCCCGCGACCCCCCTCCAGGGTGGCCAACAGGTGAGGTGAGTGGGGTGATTGTGGTGGGAGTGGGCCGGCTGCTGAAGGCGACAATACATTGAGTAAAAGACGGATATTCTCAGACTAGCAGCGCCACTGATTGCTAAAAGATTGTTGGAATTAGAGAATAATTGGAAAGCACTTTGCAGTTTGACGTATGTCGTTCAGAAGTTGCATTTCTTGGGTTCTGTTTTTTTTTTGGTCTTCATCTTAGTGCTTGAAAATCATGTAGACCCAAACATACTGGTAATGTTAAATATTGAAGTCGTTATGAGGCATATGTGTTTCTATACGTCGAATGTTGTCCTGTGTTGTCCATAAACGGTACTGTGCACAATATAGCTAGTAGCAACCCCTTAGGTTTTATCACAATGGAAAGCATATGACCAATTAGGTAAAACATAATAAAAGAGGAAATGATTCAACATAGAAATCAAAGAAGATGGCAAATATAAAATTCATAAAATAAAAGAAATCTAGGGGGGAGGGTTATCGTAACACCTTTATATTGCGACTTATACTAGTTTCTGATTTATGTTCCTTCACTGGAAACCTTGCACAACATGGATAATTGAAGGGCGCTACATTTCGAAGTTTGTTTGATATAAACAATGTATGGTTCATTAATTCAAATTACCAATACATAGTTAATACTTGCTTGATTATTATTCCTCATCAAATAGTTGTTATTACATGTCTGTTCGGTTTTGGTTTGTTAGTAAACCTATTCAGATATACAACCTATCTAAATATTTCCCAAAATACTGTATTACTGCAGTGTTACGGCGAACTTATTGATATATAATAATTTCAGGTTACACGACCAACAAGTATCTATCATACGGTGAAGCGTAGGAGACGAATAACAACAGAATCATCCCAGCAAATGTGTATTTCTATATCATGGGGGAAAATTATTGAAAAAAGAGGATTCGTTTAGTTAATGTATCACTTAGTTACATCAAACACTCCATACATCAGGGTAAACTGACCACAGCGCCCTATGTACCTCTCTATAGGGTGATCACATAATCATGACAGAACACTTTCCATACATCAGGGTACATTGATAACGGCGCCCTCTATACCTCTCTGGAGGTGAATGGACATGACCTAACCAAATCAATGTACACAAAACTATGGATAACTAGAATCTAGTGACTGTGATGTAACGATATTAAGTAAGTCTATTTTTTCCTGAGCTGTTTACAAAACTGCATATGTCCTGTATAAGGGGGTGAGCCCGCCCTATCACCCTGTGAAATAAATGTATGTTTAATATTATATATGTCTACATCGACGCACAAAAACTTGAGATACCCTCCATTGTGTGTAAGCCCATCAACTGGGCAAGTTGTATACTGCGAGGGTCTATGCTGCACTGGAGCCTGTGGAAGATAGGGACTGACTGTCCCTTACAGTAAACTCCAGTATAAATAAAAAACCTAAAAACCTAAAAAAAAAATGATCGCAGACATCTTGAATTATGTCTGGTTCACTAACACCTACCTTTTCCCTGCTCGGAGATATCATAACTGTTGTCATGGGGATAATCGTCATGGTTCAATGAACAGGCGTTACTTTGTGAGGGTGACGTTGGGTGGTGTAAGGGAGCGGGTAGTTATTGCAATCAGAATAAAATAAATCAACCTGCTCGGGAGGAACGTTCTTGACTACAGCACTGTGTCACAAGAAATCACTGTAATAAAACGTGCTGTATACTAAAAACACAGAAACATAGCGAACTATATGAACCCTCATTCAAGTCCCTTATTTGTACAAAGTTTGTGCATTTGTACTTAGATCTGGAGGGTAGGTTCTCCTTACAGATGGTTAGGGTTATTGGTTTTATATTTTTACTAGCGACTTCGTCGAGTCCGAAAAATATAGAAAAATGAAATAACAGACTGCCGAGAGCAGGTTTCGAACCACCGACGTTCGCATTCGGAGTCGAAGACTCTGCTGACTACTCCACCAAGAAAGGTGCACCATTGAGGTCAAATGTTGGCAGAGCACACAGCTCTGTTGGTGGGTGGGGGAATCAGTGGAGTTTCGAAAGGGGTACCAGCGAAATCTTGCGATCTCACGAGAAAAGTAGATCAGAAAACTACAATATTAAAGTTTCATTTCGGCATGGCTTGAAATGAATCATAAGAGAAAAATTTTGTATAAGTATAGTCCTACAAAAAAGAAGAACAGGTTCGAGTTTTTCCCTACACAAGAATCTCACTCCCGTGGGGCTTCAATCTCGCACCCTAGATCGGGTTCACTATGTCTCTATGTATGGGAGCAACTTCAAGCAGATTCGACGGAATTCTACCGTTTTAAATATAGTAGGTAATCATATACACTATGGCTCACTACGTAATAAAAGTATTATGTTCATCAATGTATGAAATAATATGAATCTTAGATCCGACAACCTCTTAGGTACAGTTCCACCCAAAGATATACAAGCGTACCTCTTTTATATTGAAATATTGATTATATAATATAAAACAATGTAAACCACATCAAACTATATAATAACTGATCGATTTTGTTCAAGAGACATCACAGAACATCTTCCACCTTACAAATAAAATTGTTTGCACTGTCATTATGTGTTAAGGAAAGGACGATATGATATTGCAACTATTGTAGGTGAATAGAATAATAAATCAACACTTTCACGTCATGGAGGGTTTATTAAGATACGTATATATACATATACCTGTTACAAATTCAAATCACTGCTATTCGCCGGAATTGATTAGAAGCTTATGGCACTCATAGAGAACCAGAGATGAAACAGGAGAGGATACTTTTAAAGCAGCTGTTGTCATAAAGTGGACCAATCGAGCGGCCGCCTTTCCCTAACGCTCTGACAAAAGATGCCAATCGGGAGAGGGTCGGTACAAGCTATCAACTTTAATTTCGCGTTGAGACGAACCTGATCTTGCGATAATTGCCTCGGTTTAGATCGTCGGCCGCTCATCAAACCGCGGAAACGCCCCGCCATTAGGCCCCCAAATGAGTCACCTTCCGTCCGCGATTTCCAATCTCGGCTCGAATTTCCCGCGCGAATTCGGTGCGGGATAGTGCCGGAAGTGCGGATGTCGTCTGCCGGGCGTCCACCGCGCCCCCTGCGGCCATGACGGGCGGCGAAATGACACATGCTCCGACGTCGGCCGAAATCAGGTCGTTGGGACGCTGCGGCGGGCCGCCGGGAAGGACGAGGGGGCGATCCCAGGGTGCACCTGTGGCGGTTCCAACACCTGCGGACAGAGGGCGCGGTGATCTAATTGACTTACGCTGTTGTGCGGTCAGGTGCGGCGGGCATGCGCCGCTCTCCTGTCCACTTGACTTCCGCTTAGCCAGCTGCCACGGCGGCGCGCGCACCCACCCGGACGCTGACCGGAGCGGGGGCGGGAGGTGGGGGCGGGCACGGGGAGGGCGGCACAGCGGGGAGGAAGAAGATAAACATGTCGGCCTAAGAGGAAATGTATGTTGGTGTCGGCGGCGACAACGGGCGAGGCCGACTGCGCGTTCTTCTGTGGCCGTGACTCCGGACAAAGCCGGACGGACGTCAAATGGCCTGCAGGCCGCCGGCAAATGGCGCGTCCTTCCTGAGGTGGGGCGCGGCGCGCGGGGCTGGCGTCACGCGCCGCGGAGTCGCCGGCCCGCGTTCCCCGCCCAGCCCCGCTCTGCACGCCCGGCCCGCGCCCGCCCCGCAGGCGAGTTCTGGGCAATTTGGCCGGCGGGCTGAAAGGGCCGGAGGCGGTGAGGATCAGTGACCACTGGTCGGCGCTCATCTGGGTCCTTTGTGTGCATCCGGGCTAGCGAAGACGGCGCCCTCTACCGGGCCCTCAGAGTGAGCCCAAACTAATCATTTCTACAAGAGAAGAAGATTCAGGGTGCTCGGAGTAAGGTCCCTAAAACCCACTTCTCTCTTGTCTCTCTTTCTACGTTACTGCATTGCTTTTGATTTATAAATTAGGAGCTGCCCAAATGGCCCACTATAGACCAAGATCCGACATTAAATCGCTCACTACTCACCCACAGACACAATAACCCCCTCCCCCGACACGCACATACAACCGGCATTAACTACCCCCACCCCCCACCCACAGACACACACCGCCTCCCACACACCCACCTTCAGCGCATCCCTAACCGGGGGTACTCCTGGAGTTCATGGTGGATCGATGGCGTGTACTGACGGGGTTGAATGCCTGCGCGAACAAGGGAATCGCATCGCGAGGGCATCTGACCATCTGTCTTCTGACTTCAGGAAGCCATCGACCGGGGAAGGGTATCACAGGTAGCTTCAACCTCCATGGATACCCCCTTACACTCAGCCTGTAACTCCTCACCCTACACTCCCGCCACGAGTCGAACGTATTGATTACGGGCGGATCACTCCCCAACCCGATACTTGGCGTGTACACAGGGCGTGTAGCAGTGTTTGTACATGCAGGCAATGATCCATTAAGTCTGGCATAATTAATCCACCACCATCACTCTCCATGGGGATCCTCTAAGGAGGCCCTGTCTCATGAACAGGTGTAGAGGAAATTCTATCACAGTAGGTCTCGTCGTTTCTGTACATGGATCTCCTATTCATCTCACCCCTGGTATTTTCCCCCATAGACTTAACATTGGGATCTCCTATTCAACGTCCATGGAGTATTGTAACAAAAAACTCCATGGGAAATGATGTCACAAACATTAGCCATTCCATCAGCAATAGGGGTGAGATAAAAGCTGAACCGCACTCGATCTGTAGTAGCTGACATTAAGCCATTCGTTTTGGTCAGCGACATAATCTCACTTGGATTTGTTTCGTGAGTTGACTCAATAACCAAAACCCATGGCGTATTCTCATACCATGTTATATGTAAAAATAGAATGCCGTTAGGTCGGGGTGCGGATTCATTGGTTCCTCTACAGTGATGTCGATAAGTACGCTTTTTCTTCATACGGCCCTTTTGGTTCACTTATCTCCATTCTAGATGTGACCTTATCCTTTTGATAAAGCTACTAATCCAAGCCACACATACGTCACACACACCTCTCATACATGTGTTATACATGTGCCATATACATGTGTTGTACATAGTACCAGGAGGCTCAGGTATGTCCTAGAGTTTTAGTGTGCTTCAATATCTGGAATGGAATGGTGTTAAAAAGAAAATAAAAAGACATGCATGTTGCATCATAGTTGGAAATGTGGAACAAAAGCTATACTAAGGAGGAACTACATCGAGATTAATAGCCACTGACAATAGGCAATGAGTTTTGGTTGCAGAGTATTGCCGAGTGGGTACACGTAGCAGACCAAGATTTCTCAACACTATCACGGACTAATTGGCTAAGATTTGTGACGTCATCCCCCATTGAGTTTAAAGACAAAAATACTCTATAGGCGTTGAGTATGAGTTCTCAATGTTAAGTCTATGAGGAAGAGATACCATGGGTAAGCTAAAAGCTTTACTTTCGACCATAGGTATGTATCATTGATGATACCTGAAGGCATGCCATTGCTAGATCTATTTGTAAGTCTTGACCTAATAAGAATATATACATTATATAAATGCAAATGAATGGTGTATATGTCTCTCGCTGTGTGATATACACATAAAACCAAGGCTAATCTTATAACTTAATTATTATACAGACAGTTCACTCATAGCACAGACCTAAGTAGTGATGATAAGGATCCCTATATAAATGTACGGGGTGTGGGAGGAGTGGTGGTACAGGAGGAGGAGTGGTTGGAACTAATGGAGTAGGTGGGCGCCATCCTACCTGACCACTCCAGGTCAGAGACGGGGTGAGGGTGAGGATCAGATTACCTGACATTAATCCTCGATCACTAATGGATGGATCATCCTTAATGCCAAGATCACGACCTCCTTCCTCTCCCTCTCCACCCACCACTGCGCATCTCTCCCACAACCCCATCCCCTTTACACACACAGCCTCTCCGCCTTTGTCCTCCGCTCCTCTCCTCCAGTATAGAGACTCTCCACCCCCTCCTCTGCTCCACGGTAAAAAATCACCAGGAGAGCAGTAAAGCAGGTGTGCGGCTGACCGCTGACACTAGGACAATAGCCCTGACCAGGTGAGGGAGTGGCGGGGGAGGAGAGGAGGGTGTACAGGTCACAGGGGAGGGGGCGTGGGTAGGGGTTAGGGAGGGGACATGATGATAAATACTCCCTGGTCGTGCTACCTGCTCTCCGTCCTGATTTGTTGTTGGAGATCTGTTCTATAGATCATGTGTGGTGGCTGGAGAGTGTTGGAGAGGAGAGTGCGAATGGCTAGATTGAGAAAGAAAGAAATGGAGTCACAAATTACAACCTACTCTTTTTTCACAAGATAGAAATGTTATTTTCGTATAAATTTCGAAAATCACATCTCAGTCTGTTGTAAATTCTGAAGATAAACTTTTAAATAGAAACTTGAATTCGAAAATGGTCCCCCCGAAGTTATTTTCAGTGGCAGTTTATAAAATTCCTTGAGAAGCATTCATATTAGTATGATTCTTAGGCCTGGCGTCCACCTACTACGATAAAAATTTAGACCTACCGATATGGCACCGATACAAAAAGCAAATATCGGAGACATATCGGGAAGCTGCAAAATCGTAGACATATGTCTAGACATGCCAATTCACCACGCATTGTATGGGGTTTTTATCGATGTCTAATCGCAGAAACGTGGTCAACTGCCCCGATATTAGGTGACCTTCCGACGCGATTTTGATTTTGTATCGGGAGGTGCATCGTAGACCATATCGGAGACATATCGTAGTAGGTGGACGCCGGGCCTTATTTATAAAAGACAAACACCTAAATAGCACGGACATCATACATATGTACATTGCCTTCCTTCAACAAAATTTTAAAATATCAGTATTCTAAAATGAAAAGCGAAAGTGAATCTGGAACAGCTAGACCTGATAATTGTCCCGTATTATTACCACTATTAACAAGGGACGGATTCTATCAATACACCCATTACTTCATCACCCTGTACATAATTCTCATATTGTAAAGACGAGGATTGTTACCGTCTACCATACTACATGTTCGCAGAACGATCAGAATACCTGCTTTGGCAGAGATCGTTTAATGTACACTTGTACAAATAAAAAAAAAAGAAAAAAAAAGAAAAAAAAAGAAACAGCAGTGCCCTACACAGACAGACCCCCCAGGTGGCAGCAGTGACGCTGCGGGCACTTCGACAGGAGTGTTGATCTAATACGCTTTGCCCGCAATACAAAAGCCTCCCATGCTGAATATGGGTCGTCACGTTTAGCGGACCTCAAGGAAGCAAAGGATTACGAGGCATTGAACGTCAGCTAGGCCGTCTCCACGTATTTGTGGGACACGTTTAGCTCTGCCGCCTGGTACTTAGGCCTGGAACAGGCTTTATGCACATTGTTTATGAATCTGTAGGGGGGTTGTGGGATTAACTGCAGGTAGAGGAGTAATCTGCCATCTGCCCAGCTTGCATACACCTAATATGATGATAATTATGGTATCGGTAACACCGCCAAATGGCTTCGTTCAGGTCATGATAATAAGCCAAGTATTGCAGTTCTTCGAAGCGGTTTCATCGACCAGAATTTGTTTTACATAAAAGGAAAGGTATATATAATGTAATATCTGTAGTATCAAAGGATGCAAAATTGGCTTTCATAATCATGATAGATCATGATCAGCGTAAATGTCTAATTATCATTTTGTTTTTTTTCTTTTGTCAATTAATAAAGACCTTTTGTTTGATATATGACGTAGTTCACATAGAGGTGATTGATTTACAGCCTAATCACATATACTCTACTTTTATTTTTTAGAATGTTGTATGAACATCTATGGTATATTACAATTGTAAGAAAGTAGGTTATTTATAGATTCCTAAGGCGCTTTGATTTTGTCTATCCAGACCACTTTACTTTAAAAAAACGGAGGACCAAAGTTTGTCCCATCCCGAAGCACATCATCCTATACAGAACATGTTTGACATACAAGAAGAAATACAGACTTGTATATAAACAAAAAGCGAGGAAACTAAAAGGAAGTCACTTTTGTAACAAATCATAGACTTAACACAAAATATGCACTGGCAATCTAGCTTTACCAGTGTGTATAGACCAGGGTGATAAGTTGGCATCTAAAACAGTAGTTTTTTTTGCTTATCGATGTTTTTGTCGTTCATTAGTTTCATCCTAACAATACAGCAAGCGCTGCTGTCACCATTACGTCACAGAGACATTATGACGTCACCATTATGTCACAACGACACTATGACGTCTAATCCCCGCCATTTCCGCGATACAAACACCATCTTTGTCCTGGGCTGAAGCCTATGCCACACACACAACAAAGATGTAACAATCTCTCTGACAAACCCTCACGAAAACTACTCGAACAAGCTATCCGTGACAAAAACAACCCCCCAAAAGACTGGCAACATTATCAAAAGAATAATTATTCAAAACCCCTTCTCCTTGCTCCACCTCGAGCCGTTGCCGACCGCTTGCTACACGTCGACCTGGGCTGAACTCTGGCCCCGACCCCTGCTTCCGGGTAGGACCCGTCCCTGACTGATCCAATTGGATCATGTCCTCACAAAGACTATTGCCGGCGCCCTCAATTGCCTCTGAAAACGGTGACGCTCCGCCGTCGACTCTGGTTAGATTGGCTGTCAATTAAACGACGGTCATGCTTGAGTGGTTTCGATCGGACATCATTGGTATGGAGCCCTTGTGTGTAAGGGGAGATGGAGGCAGTGTGTGTGTGTGTGTGTGGGGGGGGGGGGGGAGGGGGTGGCAGTTCTCTTTTATTTCCACCCCCCCCCCCTCTCCGTCCATACACACGTCCAAAATAGTCGAGTCGCGGTTGGCGCGGCCGGGGCCTCAGTTGAAAATGACAAATCAGGGCGCTGTGGAACACGGTGTCGTCTGCTCAATAGACGCTGCCACAATGACACGTCACGCCCGTGACGTAGCCACAAAAGGGGTGACGTGGGCTGCAGGGAGTCAAAAGCCCTCCCTGACACTCTCCAAGCAGAACCTTGCTTCAGCCCCATGTCAACAACCCTAGCGTCAATGGGCCATAAAGATTTTGGAAATGCATTCAGTGGTGCCTCCGGGCGGACAATCGGGGAGTTAGAGGGAGTGAGAGGCGGGGGACATTTTGTTAAGCACCTAATGGGGTTGATTAGAGCCTGCGCGGGCTCACAACTTCCGGTAGTTGTGTGGTGATCAGATTGAGATAAAGGTTTACTGGGATGTGATGGCCGATCGGGCGGGGATGTGTGTGAGTGAAGGTGTGTGTGAATGTGTGTCATGGATGCAGAACGTGTTCTCTATAGTAAAGAAGCGCAGGCATAAAATAACATACAACGTGTACATTATCCGTCTTGCACTGGTAGAAATAGCTAACACTTTAATATTCCCCATACCAAGAAGCAGGAATTCTGTCAACTATACTCTAAGGCATTATATCTTGCTGGAAGTATGCCACTATTATCAGTACTTGAAATTGTATTGGTAAATCATACAACTTCTAAGTTAACGACATGAACTGTACTGTGGCAAAAACTATCTAAGCTAGTGATTTAAAGACAAATGTCTGTATTTTGACCCATGAGGTCATTATGTAAAACTAAGGTGAATAGAAAAGAAAATTATTTTCCATATTGAGAAGTACACTCATACCGGCTGACCACCAGCTGTTCTATCCCGAGTAAAATATAGAATTTTAAAAAAGAGAAGGGCGATATGGTGTCTTTAACATATATCCAGTTCTCTACCCAGTAGTACAATACATTGAAACTCTTTGAGAAACCATTTCTCGGCAACAGTTAGCGCCGTCACCGGCAAACCCATAACCTACTTTCAAAAAAGGATGATCTTCCGATAGAAATGTACACTATCGTTGATGGCAAGGCCATATATCGCGATTATGTTGAAATCATATGTCTCTTCTTTACCTGATTCATGGAAAAATGTTTCACTCACGTATGTATGAAAAGAAGGTTAGGGCCACACATGTAGAGTTACAGAGCCCTAGATCGTCTTTCTGGATAACGCATATCATATTCATCACTATTTTCGTTTAAAAGGTATTAGTGGCTTAGTTAATATTGTACCACAAAGTATTACTGCCTGTTATGACACCAGCCTGTATTGTCTTTGATATAGAACTACAGAGATAGATACCAATATTAAACAGTTGCTTTTGACTTCTACGTCTTCCAGATAGTATACTCTCTAGACTAGGAACAAATGGTATGTTAATCATTGACGAATGAGCGTGAAATTATAAAGCTTATAGCACTACAAGTTTTGGGTTTTATTCAGTCTATAGGTCATTTTCTGTAACCCACTGGGCACCCATCTAACGTGACATTCTACAATTGCATAAATTTATAGGAACCAAATATGTCAAACACAAGTGGGTCAATAAGGCATTTCGGTTTGTGGTCATGATCAACTGGACACGCCTCTACGACTAATACACTGGCTCCCTGCACCCTACCAATGTCACAGAGCTGGCCCGGAAATCGTGAAGGGCTAGATCCTGCAGCATGCTGGAAGTCTATATAACTTCTCCTTAACATAGCTAGTGTATCTGAGCCTGTGCTAATATGTTCTCCTTTGTTTACCCTAACACTAACTCCTTCTAAATATCAGTACAGTGGGATGGCCGGCCAACGCTGTCTGATGTGAATTAGACATTGATTGATTTAGCATTGAGACTAAAGGCCTGAACCCACTGAGGTCCCAACACACTACGGCAAGCGTTCTGGCACATGACAGACGCACACCGACACCAAATTGTTCTACTTTCCGACACAGGGACGATGCGGTTATTTTAGTTTTGCACTCTGACACTCTACGACACCAAATTTTTTAAAACCTTCCGATAAGGCTATGATCCAGGAATTTTTATTCACAGCCATATCGTAGCCATGTCAAAGTGTGCAGTCAGCAGTGGGTGCCTTGCTTTATTATCCACCTATTACAAAGTGTCCATATAAAACACCTGGGGATTGTATATCAGCATACCCGTAGCATACGGATATGTTGTATGCTCCAGGTTACGATATAGGGCGCATAGGGATAAATGGGGCCTAGTGAAATATCAGAACGCCACCTATCTGGAAAAGGTGGATAATAAATACAATATAGATTGATTTCAGATAAAAACGGTCATATGCCAAAAGGAGTTGACGCGTAGTAATATCCTCGAATGCGCTGGGATATTACTACGCATCAACTTCTCGGAGTATGGCCGGTTATATCTGAACCAAGTCACTATTGTGTATTTGCGTTCACGCAGTTCTCTCAGGCCGGGGACCTACATCGAGGAGCAATGATGATTGACGGAGCCTCGGCTGAGTTATTGAGTTATGCTGTGACTCGCTCCCTACTAATTAGACCACGCAATTAATATCATGTATTATCAAGCATGACACGAGGTACTCACGCTAATCTGTGCTCTCAGAATGCCGGATAATCTGGTAAGTTTTAAGACACAGAGAGAGGGGGTAAGGAGTTGAGTAGTCAGAGGATTGATTATAGTGTGGCTAGATGTGTGATGCTGGAATATGGACCGGGATTTTCGCCTCTATGTTATGAAAAGGGAGTGGGTATCAGGGTCGACTGACATCTTAGAAAACAATTATGATCAATGGTTTACATTGTTGTAGGAGGCAATATGTCTGGTTTTTATATCTAATGTTCAAGAGGCAATAATATGTTATAGATCAGGGTATTGGTTGGTCAATTATATAGTTTATCATTTGTCTTTGTATTTTGTACTATAGAACACATTTCTATAAAAGGTAGTGAATTGTGAATTATACTCTATATTCTAAATCCTTATTATTTGATGAGACATCATTTACCACTTAGTTTGATTTTGTGATGTGCAGTGCAGGTTAAGGCCCGTTTTCATTGGCCGACGAAAACGGTGTCGAATTTTGGTGTTCTCCTAATAGCCTATTTCCATTGGCCATCACCGATATACAGTCGGGAACTACCGACGTACCTTTGTCACTTTTCTTACAAAATGTGAATAGCATATTAGGAGAACAGAGAAAATCTGCACCGTTTTTGTCGGCCAATGGAAAAGAGCCTTATCTTTTACAGTATAGACACAATATGACATTGAAATGCCTGAAGATACATTCATTGTAAAATGTGTAGACCCGACAAGGAAGGATGACCAATGCAGCAACATATCTGCATTCGATAACATGATAGGCTACCTCCGTGCTGCCTGGGATTTACTTCATAACGCCCTCCTCCAAACACAATGACCAAATCACAATTCAAATCTCCAATACTAAACCAGGACTGTTCCAATAGGTAAATATTCGAGAAATAAAACCAAACGAAATTGGAACAACATCTAGCTAACCAAGTATCGATCAGACCTCCAAATCATTAGACAATTTTCAATCTAATGAATAATTATTAAAGAGATATAGTGAGAACAGATTCCATTCGGTCATACAAACTATGTCTCCCTATATTATATACCACACATGGTCAGTATACAATTGACACCTCCATGGCATTTCCCATGTAAACATGGACTCCACATATTCTGTCTATGTTGCACAACCACTAAAACATCACAGACTACACATGTTCAGTCTATGATTTACACCCATAACGTGTTTGCTTATAGACTAAAGCTATTGGCACGGTGATGTACTACCTGACAGTTTCTTTCAGTGTGCACGCGGGGAGGATATGGCGGCGTGTGATTTACGACCTCTGATCGTCCCGCTGGGGAAACACCACTGATCCACCTCGTTTCTCTACCGTGCCTGCCTCGTCTCAGGCCTATCCGCCTCGCCTCAGCCTGCCCGCCTCGCATCAGCCCACTCCGCTGACAAATTGACATTTGTCAACATCATACAGGCCCCACACTTTACCCCCAGCACGCCAACGTCGAGCATTTCCGAGTTGCTCGGAGCTGCTCAGAGCTGCTCAAAGCCGTTCCGAAAGCCGCTCCGAACAGCTTGGAGGTTCCAGGAGATGTTCTCAGCTGTTTGGAGCGTTCAGAGCTTTCCCGAGCTGTTCAGACCCGCTCGGAGCTGCTCGGAGCTGCTCGGAGCTGCTCGGATCTACTGGGAGCTACTCAGCGCGCATTTAGCATCCACGGGAAGCCAGTTGCTAGGGACCCGGGCAGCCCTTTACCTCCTTCTCCGGCAATTAGCGGAGGCGCGGCGATTAGGTGGAAAACGCGCCAACATGGGCGGGAGGATGATTAATTTGGGTTGGATTTTAAGCGCGGAGCCTGGGGGCGGGGGAAGGATTACGCACGCCGGGGTTTAATTCTCGGGGAATCGGAGGGGTTGGCGGGCGGGGGTGGGGCTGCCTGACACCCTCTGTGATTAATGGCAATCATAATGATCCGATTTCACCGCTGGCTTCTTAAGCTAATAGAGGTTACATCCTTGGCCTTAAGGACTCGATGACGGCTCCTTAAAGCCGGATCTGCCGCCTGTTTTCTGACAGTGTAAACCGACTCAAAACTCCTGACTCAATTTGTGTGAGTTGCTTAAGGCGACGAGCGGGTCCCAATCAGACCCTCCTCACCTCCTCACCTCCCCTCTCCTGTCCTCCTCCTGCCTGACACCCGACTCAGTTTGCCCACTTCAGGTTCCCATTATTGTGTCGTGGAATGTGATGCTTAGTTGAATACACTAGAGCTGTGTATTTATAACCAATAGATAACGTTCATTTTATCAGCACGTGATATGTGGCTATCATAGGAAACTGTATACATACAAATAATGACTGGTTATAGGAGTGGCAGTAATCACCGAGTAGTTGACGCGTAGTAATATCCGATTTACACCTTCAATCGGCACTGAACTGCAGTCGTGAAAACTTATTCGGAATTCCCGACGTAAGAAGAGTGAGTAGAAATAAGACTCGAAGTACTGAAATCTATCTTTTTTTCTGGATTTTACACAATATGGGCAGCGAGAGACTGAATCAATCCATTTTTTTAAATTTTGTCAGCATCAACATTATAGCAGGAGAACTCTATCAGGACGCACCCATGTCGCTAAGGCAGAAGAAACACGCCGTGCACAGCTTCCTCATCGGACACTTTGTACCGACGTGCAGTCTGTCGCCACCAGTCACTGACTTTTCGCACAACTCAAATAATCGATGTCGTCTTGGTTGGCCAATGGAAACATGCCTTCTGGGCAGGTATTACACGGCAGGGTTGTTCTGATGCACCATCTCACCTGTGACATGGTTAACTACTTACACCTTCATCACCAG
Organism: Alentia gelatinosa; assembly: GCA_950022655.1. Lineage (NCBI taxonomy): Eukaryota > Metazoa > Annelida > Polychaeta > Phyllodocida > Polynoidae > Alentia > Alentia gelatinosa. The sequence goes on along the minus strand of OX465585.1, from coordinate 17,619,654 downwards.
TAAGACATGGCATTAGACCACGGCGCCATCATGTCGCCTCCGATCAGGACACGAGGTCCTCCTGCAGTACTCACACCCGGGTCCGCAGCTAATCAATTATCACACCACTATTCTGAGTCAGGGCTCGGATGGTAAGGGTATTTGAATGAGGGTATTTAAATGCGGCCATTCCACCTGATGAAAGAATTGCTAACGATTAGGGGCCATCCATAAAGTACGTACGCACCGAGGGTGGGGTGGGGGGGGGGGGGTCAGAAATTTTGGAAAATCTGCGTATGCTCCCTCTTTGTTCTATCGCGTACAAGATTAGGAGAGGGGGTGGGGGGGGGGGGGTCCAAAATTTCAGAAATTCTGCGTACGTACTTTATGGATGGCCCCGTCAAGGAAAACCAGTCATTGGATGGTGGTACTTGAAATTTAGCGTTGACACCAGAATAACCACACCATGGCACCGTTCAACTGATTTTGATCCTAGCATAAGAATCCTCCTAGGATCATGCCAGCAATCTAAGACATATCTTAGGATTGACGACCTTTTCGGAAAATCCTGCATAATTAGTCTCCTAGGAATGGATTCGGTCCCAGGCTAGGGTAAAAACAGGCTGTAAGACAACTGTGGGATCCCTATGGAGGAGAATTCCTAAGAACTGCCACATATTGGGAGTTGTGGTAACTAATTTCATAATTTGTAATCTAACTGAATATTTAAGAACACTGCCATTTTGTATTACATACCATAATGTACATATTTCCTATAGTTAAACTGATAAATAAGGTTTTATTTGTGAATTTGAATCATCTAAGACACCTATATAGGTGTCCCCATCCATAAAGATTCTCTATATAGTTAAACACAAACTGTCCTAGGGCCTCTCTTACAGGCATAACTCTCCTAGAACCACATTGTTAAACTCCCCCCTGGTTACAAGTGAAGCGCATAGAACATGTCAGGTGGTGCTTGATTATGTACGATGGGGAAAAATAGTCGTTGGCCTGAAAGTTTTATCCCCTGACGATTATGTGCCCTATAAGTTTTGTTTTTTTTTAGGTATTTTATTTATCCTGGGTTAGTACATCGGCCTGGGAGTTTACAAATCAGTTTTACCTTCGTTACGGTATTGTCATGTACAATACTACCGTTACAGTAGTCAAGATGTTTTGGTGATACAAAGAATTCTTTTCTTGGTCAGAGATTGGAAATCTTATGCCCATACAATTTCAGATTCTTACACTGACCCGCTTATCTACAAACCAGCAGAGTTCAGTTTTTAAGTTTTACGTGGCAAATGATATAAATCGGGGGGACATAATCGTCAGGTGGAAACGCCGCATAACCCAGGAAGACTGTGTTTATGTGAGTATTTGGGAGCTGAGAGTTGGAATGGTGGAGGGGGACGAGACAGCAGAAGACCGACTCTCAGGTTCAATGAGGTCGCCTCGCAAGTCGCCGACGGACGCCACGGCGGAGCTCTAGACGACACCCGGCAGCAGCGACGGGGCGTGAGGGGGTCAGGTCCCAACGGAGGAGGGCCAAGGGGGTGCAGCCCCCACCCCCTCACCCCGCCAGCCGCGTCATGCCGACATCCAGGACCAATGTCTGTGATTAATGAAGGGATAAGGCAACAGCCCACAGGAGCATGTCCGCATCTGAAGGGGAGTTGGGAGGGAGGGTCCAGTTTCCCAGTTCCCCTACCAGCCCTCAACTGCTTCCTCAACCTCCAAAGATCTGCCCCATGCCACTTACAATGCAGACACACCAACCCACCATGCACTAACCCTCCAGGTAAACCTACCTCAATCCAACCCGAAGGTTCTGTCCATAGGTAGAGGACTGATACTGAAGGGGGTTAATCAACGAAACCCAAATCACCCCAAAAACTCCCCTGTGCCATATTCTACTGCACCCATCGTCTTTAGATCACTGCCCACCCCTCCAACCATGTTCTAGGAGATCACGCTGAAGGGCAGGGTGAGGGGGGGGGGGGGTGATGGTGCGTGGATCCTCTGACATATGGCCCAATGATGAGTCATGATCCAGGGTGATTAGGGCAGGTCAATGGTCGGCAAGGACCCTAGAGAAGTGTGGGATCAAAGCAGACCAAACAGGGCCATTTAAGTGAGGGACTTCCAAGCTGGTGGTAATGCTCTTGCTGCAGGGTGGGTATAAAGGGTTAGTCTTGGATGGTAAATGTTGGTCAAGGCACATTAAATGCATAAAACCATTATCATATTTACTGTCTATAACCAAGAATGCCACAACAAAGTAAAGCTAGCCATCAACTGCTTGAACCAAACTCTGATATGGCTATTATATATGTATGAATCAAAATTCCTGCATCATAGCCTTGTCAGATGGTTGAAATATTCAGAGTTGTAGAGTGTGATAGTGTGAAACTGGATTACTACATCGTTGCTATGTCGGAAGGTTGAGAAATTCTGTGTCATGGTGTTTTAGTCTGGGTCGGAGGCTCAGTGGGTTCAAGCCCTTAGTAGTGAAATATCTAATCCAAGTGTGAACTGATTAACTTTGAATAAAATATATAAAAAGTCTATGCACAGACCAATATGAGAATGAACATGCAATGATTCTGAGGTAAACACCACTCCATATCTAGTGGTTACAAAAATAGTGGACACTATATGAATCGAGATCTACTGTCTGGTATAATAAAATGTTTACCATTCTGGGTATCGTCTATAACAGGTTTAATAGGTATTGAGATTAAAAAATCTTTTAAAACCTGAGGTATCATTTGAGTACTATAAAGGCTAATGGCAGCCAAGGCACTTTTCCTATCCCTTTCAATTTGAAAAGATATACACTGTGATGTCTCTTACAATTGAGGCTGCAATTGATATCAACCTTCCCAAATAAGAACTATAGACTTCCTTTTTAAAATAAGATTTCTTTATCCTCAATCTCTCCTGAAGAGAAAATTCAATTTTTCCTATCAAAACCCAATTATAATAGCCAAAGACAGGTTTCTTGTGGAAGGGAATAGTAGATTGAGCCAGATGGATGTACAGAGAGCTAACAGGAGGTTTGGATCGTGGCTCTACCGTTCAATTCGACACTTTCAATTTCTTAGCCAATTCCCTGTTGCATCGAGCGTAATTAAAATTGGCGGTTGAGGGTCGGGGATCAGGGAGTGAGGAGGAGGGGTGTGAGGGGGGTATGGGGGGAGGTCTTGTAGCTTGCCTGTAATTGCCTGTGTGCACAAGCTGGTGAACCGGTCCCCACAGTCCCCGCCGCCCTGTTTACACTGGAGCGGACACTGTGTGGGCTCGATCCGGGCATGCCTCCTCCTCCAGGCGGGAGATCCACGCCCTGGAGGCATGGCGGGGTTAAATAGCGCCTTCTTCTTTCCGGGACCTTTCACTCTATGCCCCCCTCCATCAGAACTCACCTTCAGGCTATCCATCCCTCTGCGGGTCTTCCTTCTCCTGATTTATGATATATATAAACACTACACCTCCTACCTCAGCCACTGCTATCATTTTAGTAGAATGAAAAGAAAAGGTAATTCCCAAATAATCTCAGTGTAGCAAGATAGTGAACAGTACTTTGGGTATTTGAATTGAGATGCAGTGAATCAAAGTGGATTGGTATTAAGTTCCTTCAACATAACTATGATGACTTAAATTTAGTTGTAATAAACAAAAACAAATCAATATGGGGAAGGATATTGGCTTTAGGAGGCAGGGCAGAGTTGGTTGTGGTGGTGTAGGTATGCTAGAGTAGGGCGTGGACTGTGGTGGGGTGAGTGGGATAGGGTAGGGTTGTGGAGTGGGCTGTGATGGAGTGAGTATGCTTGTGGTAGGAGTAGGTGGGACAGAATATGGTTTTGGTGGGGTAGGTGTTCTGGTGCAGGATGTTATAGATGTTAAAGTGTTAGAGACGAGGGTTTGGTGTATTAAGACACTAAAGTATCGAAAAGCATTGAATGGAGCTGAGGAAATGTAGAATGTGGTCAGATTGGGTGAGGCAGGGGACCGGAAGATTAGTGTAGATCCCCTTAGGAGGATATTCCCTGACATTACCAGCACCCACCAGAGTGGGCTACTGGTTTGCGAGGTGATTTTTCTACACTTGTAGTGGCGGGCTTCTCCACCACTCATAACTGTATTGCCCCAACACGCTATGATTTCCCCTCAGACCTGTCCCCTAGTGGCGACATACCCGGACGTCCAAGGCCTCTCAAACGAGCGCCAAAGTCCCACAACATCCGGCGGAAGTGGTGTGCCCGCTGTAGGCTTTTAGTGCGACCCATGGGGTCGGCTCAGCCCTTAGCCTGGTGTGAAATCAAATACAAGCAGTATGTACGTATATAAACACATATGTATAGGTTTTGCTCCCATTTCAGGTCATATCTAAAGGGACTGTTCTCCATCACGCACTTCTATAGGTTGGTTGTTCTCATATTTAATCGCTGTACATTATGCTGAGACTAAAAACTGAAAACTGAAAATAAATTTTCAAGGTGGAAGTAGTTCACACACGTACAAGGGAGAGGAAACGAACACACTGGATCGGATTTTGAAACACAGTTTCATAGATTAGATCGACTAACTAGACTTGCGTTCTCGTACGACATAATGGTCGGAAGTAGTAGAATGATTTTTACCAGAACACTATTTTAGTCCAATTCATCACTGTTTTGAAAAATTGCGAGTAGGAAGATGAATTATATTTTTCCAATTTAATTTTTTGTTGTTTACATTTCAGCCTCCCCTTCCGGTCATGATGTCATTTCCGGAATCGCTTGGACGCGGCGTTATCTGTACTGACACAGGATGACCTGCATCTGGTCATGAAAATGGATCCGGTTCCGATAGCCAGTCCCCATGTCACCCCAGCCCCCTACCCCGCCCCCTCCCGGCCGGTAGCGTGCCGGCCAGTCGTCTATCTACCCGGCGGACGGCGTCGACCGCGCGCCCGCAAGGCTAATGATTCCTCCCCGAATATCGCCCAGCACGCCGGTGTCGCCGTGTATGTGCGGGCCGACTTTATGAAGCATGCTGGACATAAGTACGGACCGTCCTATCGGCCCCGGCAACAACTGTCCACGGCTCCCGCTACAAATGTCTGGTCGCCGGCGATAAGAGACCGCAACACCGGCCACCCCCGGCCCTGCCCCCGGGAGGGGCGCGGGGCGAGCCGGGAGGGTAAGTAGGGGTAGGGGGTGGGTTATGATGGCTCGAGGGCGGTATGAGGGGGACGGTCATCACCGGACGATTGTTATCATTGTAAGCCCTGGGAATAGGGGCCGGGGTGGGGAGTGCAGGGACGCAGCATGATGGAAGATGAGAGACGGGTACTGGGGCCGGATCATTCGTGCCTCCCTCCCGCCCTACTCCACCCCGGGGTGTCTTCCACCCCCGGTCTTGTAGGACACGCGGACGACGAGGCCGTTTATTGTTGTTGACAAGTCGGGAGATGTCGCCACAAATCGTCGGCTTGTCTGCTTTGCCCAGGCCAGGCGGGGCAGGGTAAGGAGGGTGGGGGTGTAGTACGGGCAAATCCTACCACCCCACATGGCTTCACTCCTTACCTCTGTCTGCGGTCTATCCTGAGCAACTCCAACAAGATGCCGCTCGGACGTCGCCTAGATCAACACCACCGACCTGTGGTCTGTCTGGGCAAGGTGCACACTTTGGTGGTTAGAAGCCATTTTCAGCTGGAAGCCACTAGAGACCTTCTAATCTAAGGGCATTGATTAAAACACTCTTGTATCATGCCACGAAAACTTTAGTGATGCGTTTCAGTAATCGACGATTATGTATTAGTTCAAATTAGCAAAATTACCTCGTTTGCGGTTAAATCAACAATTGTGTAGAATAGAGAGACAAGTAGAGGGAAACCAATTGATGGCTTCTTTTATCTAAAAGACATATACGACTCCCAGACGTTATTGCATGTTTTAATTTTCAAATATGAAGTAATCCATAGCGATCGTGATTCATAATATTTCATATGAGGCAACACGCATTATCACAGACCCTGAAATAAAACAGCCATTTTCCTATACTACTACCATCTCATTGTTCTAACTGCCATTTTACGGATAAGACATAATTCAACTTACCTGATGGCTAAGTTCTCCCTACTGATAAATTCACATAGATATATCATTTGGAAACTATTGACGTGGGACATACACTAATCACTATCACAAACTCTCTTAATGGAGCAAATTGCAGCAGAAACCGTTCACCAAATCTTTGACTAAAGTCATTTTTATCTATGTATAACATCTCATTTCCTCCTCTGGAAACTTAAGTTCTTTTTCACACTTTTCCCCACATTTCTGTGTCAGCCTCAGCTCGGCCTCTCTAATTTCTCTGTATATGGGTCACTGTCTGTCTGTATGTTTCTCACTCTCTTTTTTCTCTAGTCCTGTATGACGCACCTTCACTCCTCTCTTTCTCTTAGACTCTCGTGCTCTCTCTCTCGATACTGAATACGTAGCAATGTGATTCTAAAAGACAAATTCCAGGAATAAAAGCCACATCCCTGAGAGCAAATTTCTAACCGAGTCAAGGTGGACCCCGGACCATTCAGCGTCGGCGTCGGGCGCGTCGGACGCGCGACGTGACGACAAATTTGACGTCACTCTGGTGTCGTCGTCGTCGTCAGGGCGCGGCGCGGGGCCGGCCTCGCTTTCAGTGGGCTGGGCGTCCTCTTGTAAGCCGGCGCCCACCTGGAGGTGCCCTGATTACATTCACCGTTAATTAGGGGCCATGATGGGCGCCGACGGGCGCTGCTCTCCGTGGGGACGCCTGGTGGCGTGCGACCGAACCAACCTGGCGGCCAGCTGACACGGTCTTTCTGCTGCGTGCACATCCTACCCGCTACAAGTAATTACAGCCGGCCGGGCCCCCGCCCGCCCCGCGGCCCCGCCTGTCCGCCGCCCGCCCCGCCGAGAACGGTGATAGTGCGCCTATCGCACGGCGCCCACCTTGCATGTCGCCCGCCCCGCCACTGCCATCCAATTCTCCGCGGGAGCCCTCCGGGGAGCGCCCGGCGGCGGATCCCCGCACACCCCGCCCCCCGCGTATTGTACGTCAGTGGGCGGGCTTGAGGTGTAGGGAGGGGGATGGGATCAGGCTATTTACAACTGGAGACAGCTGTTCTCTGTATAACGTGTAATGCCCGGGTACCACCTCCTCCAGGGCTGAGATGTGTGGCGACACGGGGGGACACACAGACAGTAATACTACTTATAGAAGACGGCTCCCCACCCCTTATCCTCCTGGGTACGCCATACATACACTCACCCATACACGTGTTGCTACAGGAAGATGTGCATACATATTTACTTATACATCAAGACATTCAACATTTATAGATGCTTCAGTTATATTATCTTATTCACTCGATATATAAACAAACAGATTTTGTGTTATCTTATTGTAGGTTGTTTTGTGATATATCTATGAAATATTATACACGTAGTCCACTCCTAGGATATCACACATTAAACACCACGATGTGAATGGGACCATCTGACACAAAACCACCCCCATACAATACGATGATATCTACGGAATAGATACAGCCTGTTTGAGTGCCACTGACATGCTTTATGCCTGCCTGACATTGCTTGGTACCTAAAGTCTCTTTAACTTGAAGGTTTTGGGACGGTTAGAACCTGTTGACTCTTTCTCTACTAAAGCAACCAACACCATTAAAACGGATGAACTGTCTACTATAGAGAATAGTAAACTATTCCCGGATTACAATGTACCAGGTTTTCGAATACTGGGAGTTAAACAATACAATACTTGATGTATAATTACATGTAGTTCTTTTACAATTTACGAAATAGTTAATATGGATGCCTGGAAATTTGGCCTTCTGGTCCTCCCTCCGCCGAATATGATAAACTGGGTGGACAGGCCTAGACCAAAGATAAACAGCCCGACCTTTGAAACTATGGAGACATGGACAAGGTAAATTGTGGTGACTTCATTCATGGCACAATATACACCACGGTGGATATACAGACAGGACGGAGCCGTTAGTAGTATATTGAAATGAGGGTATGTATCAGGACGATTAAAGAATCAAAATGGAAATTTTATGGTCATGGATAACTTACTCATTAAAATCTGCAATAGAATTCTGACTTTCCTATATGTACAGTTTGGGTTTCATACATATATATTAGTTCTCACTGATATCGGGTTGTTTTATTTTTGCTGGTTAAGTAAGGATGTCAGTATTATTCCAATGTCCTGAGCGTGTTTTCTATTGAATAAGCCATTTAGTCAAGAACCGCTCACTGACTGTGGGGGATGGGTGTCAGGTAAGTGAACATGTCTATTTAGAGTTCTATAGAGCGCCAAGTTAGATATCCATTCCCATTCTCAAACTGTCATGGGACCGTCAGCCTACCCATCAGTAGCCTGTCACCTGTTCATCAGTTGCCTGTCATCTGTTCATCCGTAATCGCCATCTCATTAGGAGCCCATCATTTATTGTCTCCATGTAGCCCTCACCTATCTGCCAGCCATACTGCACCCATCACTTGCCCATCAGTAGCCTGTTGTCTGCTGATTACCCATCATACACCAGCCATAACTCCATCGGCCACCCATTGCCTACTCATCATACCCCATCAGCCACCATTGCCTACTCATCATACCCCATCAGCCACCATTGCCTACTCATCATACCCCATCAGTCACCCATTGCCTTCTCATCATACCCCATCAGTCACCCATTGCCTACTCATCATACCCCATCAGCCACCATTGCCTACTCATCATACCCCATCAGCCACCATTGCCTACTCATCATACCCCATCAGTCACCCATTGCCTTCTCATCATACCCCATCAGGCACCCATTGCCTACTCATCATACCCCATCAGCCACCATTGCCTACTCATCAAACCCCATCAGCCACCATTGCCTACTCATCATACCCCATCAGGCACCCATTGCCTACTCATCATACCCCATCAGCCACCCATTGCCCACTCATCATACCCCATCAGCCACCCATTGCCTACTCATCATACCCCATCAGTCACCCATTGCCTTCTCATCATACCCCATCGGGCACCCATTGCCTACTCATCATACTCCCACTGGCCACCCATTGCCCACCTGTCGGCTGCCCATCTTCTGCCCCTGCCTGCCCTCTGCCCATCTTCTGCCCATCTTCCAGTCTTCGCCCGTCCGTTCATCGGCGTCACTTGATGGTTCCCCTTTTCCCGGCCTGGCAGGCAATTCCACAAGAGGGCGCCATCGGCATGCCCGATCTTTGTTACCTTTTGGCTCGGAAGAATCCAGAAATTGAAAAATCACTATCAATCTGGGGCGGACAGAGAATGGCGGAGGACGGGGATGGATGGGCATTGAGAGGGGTTGGGTGGGTGAATGGAGACCGGGGGGTCCTTATCAGGGCATTGCTTGTCCTACAAGCATGGAGAAGGGAGGCGGAGACAGTCAGTGCTATCAGGGGTGGGGGAGGGTGGAAAGCCAAGACGGGGTGGGAGAGGACGGGAGGAGGGTTGCCCGAGAAAAAAAGGCAATGTCACCCGTTCACGGTCAAAGCCCAACCGGAAGTCAAGCGCTACTTCCGGTGGCGATAGGGGGCGCTGCAGAGCGTGGGGCATTGTTCTTCCGGGTGCTTAGCTCGGAGGGGGAGGTGGTGGGGGACCCGGAGGCGGGACGCTCGGGCGAGCGGATGACATTAATGTCTACATGATTACAAACACGACGGTTTAAAAAACCCGCCAGTCGGCGACGGCAGCGCCAGAAAGGGCTCTGCCTTATCAGTGACGGAGACGACGCGCGCGCGACCGTAAACCATTTCTTGGGAATGGCGGCGGCGGAGCGGGGTGGAAGGAGGGGAACGTGTCACAAATGAGCCCGGCTAATGTGAAGTCAGATTCCGCCTTTGTGTCCTACTAATTAGGACCCGCTTTGCCCTGATTAAGCCCGTCCAACCCCCTCCCCCCGCTCCACACAGACATTTCTCAATGCAACCCTCGCTGACGTTTATATCTATTGCTCTTATCTTTAAGTCAATGCGCGCGACGTGAATGGAGAGGGGTGCGGTTGTAGGGAGGGGGTGGTCAGGAAAAAGTCGCCGGCGCACTGCCGGGCCACTCCGGGTAATCTTGGAGGTGTTACATTGTAATTAAAGCAAACATCAGTGTCAGTATTCTGCTCTAATCGTAAATCAACACGACGCCTCGTCCAAACCACCCTTTTTCATCCCTCTCTCGTTCTGCTTCCCAACACCGGCTTTTCAGTTGAATAAGAGAGACCAACAGTGGAAGTGTCAGCATTGCTTACGGCCTCACGCCGGGGTTTATTGAACGGCTGAAATGGTGTCGAGACGTTATCAGTAACTGTGACTTGGAGAGTGGGGATTTAACTCCTGTTATTATCACCAATAGGACATGGAGAGCAGCTGCGACTGGAGTTGAAATAAGACAATTACGAACAGATCTTGTCCCATTGCCGGGACTCCAAGTTGTATTTATCGTTCGTGTGTTATTATTCGTATAATTGCTTTGTCTGTATGATTTCGATTTTCTGTTAAATAATGACTCCAAAACGTGTATGGCATAGAACGGGTTATACATTTTCCCTTGATAGAAATGAATAAAAGGAGAGAAGAAATAATTCTTGATTTACTTTTGAGTTTGTACAGATACAGTTGCGTCAATACCAGCATCCACAACCAAATAACAGCTTGAACATTCACAATTCACTTTGAATTCCCGAGCTCGCTGATTAAATTGCCAGTAGATTTCACCCTGGATAGGAAATAACCACGCCATTCGGTGTTTTCGCGCCAAAACCATGTAGCAGACGACAAATTGACTCGGCGAGCTGGAACCCGGCGGCAACGACGGACGCCCATGTCGGTCGGCTTGTCAGACGACCACGGTCAGCCGAGTCGGAGGCAATCATTACCCTAACTAGATGATTGACAGGCGAGGCGGGATGAAAGGCCCTTTGTTTGGTGATCTTATCGCGGTCGGGGCCATCATTGGGCCGGGTGTAATCGGGCGTGGGGAGGAGGAGGGGGGGTTGCTGATAATTGTGGCGGCAAGCCCGCAGGGACGCGCCCGCCAGTCTTGGGCCGTCCCGCGGGAGAAGGCTTTCTATTTAGACAGTTAGACAGTGTGAAATTACGAAACGCCGCTGCTGGTAATGGAGTAAACGATGGGCGGGGATGGTGCCTGGGTGGGGGTGGAGTGTAGGGTGGGTGGGTGGGTGGGTGAGGGAAAGTGAAGGATCAGGAATACGTAGTGGAGGGGTGTTTGTTGCGGAAAAACAGAGGACCAGTATGAGGTGTCTGACGTGATGGGGATTGTCTACCACAGCTATAGCAGGACCTGGATGGGGTAACTGAGTTCTCACTAGATTTTACGACAACCAGAGATCGTCAGCACTGCTGGGTTTACAGCATATTGTTTACTGTATTCTGTATGCCAACCTATGTTTTTAGCTGCAGTGTACTCTACTTCCGAGCATATATCTGGATCTTAAAGTTATCGATATCTTATAGAATTGTCCATGTCTAAAATATATCAAAACTAGATCACTTAGAACCCAATCCTTTTTGTTCCTCTCACTTATTGAATTAACATCACATTCACTATATATACTAGCAAAACGCTTTGTTATTTACTTGGTACTTATCATCGATGAGTCAGGGGATAGATATGAAATTCTGAATAACATTCATGTGAATTAAACAGAGATCACTTCAGCTGAGTTGTTTTTATCTCTGATTGGTTGATATGACGCGGTTCTTCAAGTAGAAATCTACAATGATACTTTGGAAGGATTCATCAATGAAGCGTTGCTACCATAAATAAGAATTAATAGGGCTAGAAAGAGCATGTTGTCTTTTAATCTGTTTATGTATGCTGGTTCCTTTATAGGCTCTCTGGGCTTGCCTTCCTTAAGGCCAGACAGCTAGGTGACAGTAAGTTCCCGTTGATGCATAGTGAATGTCCAGTTTCCATTTATATACTTGTTTTATCATTGAATTATTATCAAAAGGGCTAAATTTCTCTGAATAGGAGAGTTGTAAATGTGTTGTTAACATCAAGAGTATTATTACATACCTATAGCCGAACGTCAGTCATATACGACCCTCTCACAGGGGTGTAGTATATTGCGACTACGGCCCACTATGGTGCGCTTCGTCGTACTGCAAGATTCTAACGTGTGTCGAGCCTAGACTCTGCTATTCGACTAGCGTGCGTATTCGACGACATCGCGACCAAAAACAACATGGCGAACGTCGTCGAATCGCGACTTGAAACTCGCGATAAACGCCCCCTGGAACAAATACAAGTTCCTAATGACCAATCGTCAAGGTAACCAACGTGAGGATCTCACCTGACACCGTTTAAATTGCTCAAATATGCGAAATTCATCGATAATAACAACACGATCTGCAACTGGGGACGCACAGACACGCTTACGCTGGTTCCTGGTGCCTCCGCCTCCATACACACCTAACGCTCTCCAATCGTATTTTCTGCTGAGTGCGCCCTTACCGAATAGCGGCTAAACATCCGCTGGGCGAGTGGAGACATGCGCAACGAGCACATCCTGGGAGTTTGTTTCCGGTTCATAGCAGACAGTGTCAACATGGAGCGTTTGTGACTCGAGGAATTAAGGTATGTAATAATAAGAAAACATCCATACTGTGGCCAGAACTATGTTTTAGTTCTCGGTCACCTGTGTCGGACATTCGCCCCTCCGCCTACGGCGTCGGGGCGAATGTCCGACACAGGTGACCTCGAACTAAGACATAGTTTGGCCACAGTCTGGACGTTTTCTCCTAATCCTTTAAAAACCCTTCAGTGGGGGTACAATGAATACATTATTGATGATAGTATTATATAGTATCATCTTTATGTAGGAACCTACATCTGCAATCTGTGAACAGTTCTTCCTATAGAAGCACAGTGATACTCCGAATGATGTCTATTCTCACTGTAAAGCAGTTTCCCTAGAAGGAACATAGTTGCTAAAGCATGCTTTTTGCACAATAAAGTTTTTTCCCTTAAAGTAACACGATGACAGTGCTAAAGATATCAAGTACATTCTTTACATATTTTTGTCCTAGTAGGAACAGTATAAGTGCTAATGATGTCAAGCATGCTATTCTCACTATAAGGCCTGTAGGAGATGCTAGTATTGTGTATCTGAGGGCCACACGGCTGCAGACACACGTTGCTACAGACAGTAATATCATCAGAGAGCAGCTCATTTCCATTTATCATAGGGCCCCGAGCCGCTCGGTGAAAGAAGCCCGTTAAAGCCCGCACACAAGGGGCTAAGATAAGAGCACAAAAAGCAGCATATTGAGCCACTCCTGATCAGAATTTGCTGACACGTGTTTTGCATTCTGCTCACAGTAGCTCGAGCGACTCCAACGACTCAGTCCTGAGCCGCCACCATTCCTCATTCCAACACAACCACCCTCCCCCACCCTCACCCCCACCCTGCACCTCCCCCTCTCTGCCCACCCCTCCACAGGCATTAGGGATTCATTTCTGACATGAGTAGATATGACTTATCTTCCGTTTCCACATATGAGAAGTCTTAATTCGACTCGCCCGTCGATACCGGCACAAAGGCTGTGGTGAATAATCCACTCGCCCGTCGGTCCACTCAATAGAAATCATGCTCAAGTAAGCACAGCACGCTTGGGATGGCTGCCTCGCCCGGCCCGTCGAGCCACCCCAGACACCCCGCCCCCAGATCAGCCTAGGACCGGCTCCCCTATCATTGCCTATAAATTTGTTCCGCCTTCCGACATGGCCAATGCTGACTTGTAGGGGTGGGTGATAGAACTGTGTTGGCCATGTTGTGTCTTTGCCACAGGGACCACACGTAACTAGTTATGCATGGGTGAATGTGTATAGTGTATTCTTACAGGTAAATATATATGTTTGTGTGTATGTGCATGTATAGAGAAGTTCAAATGTATGTATAGTTATGTGTATTCATGTATCCATGTATATTGAAGGCGGTATGAATAACGTGAATCTTATTAATGGCCAATTTATACTGAGCATATGTAGGCATGCCTATATGGACACATACAATATTTTTTCTACATTTGTATTCTAAAGCCAATAGGTTTGTATATATATGAAATGGTTATCAAGTCAAATCATCAGAAGAACAGGCTCTGATCTCTCTGTTTCTGTTATAGATACATAAAGCCAGAAGTTACCTTGAAATACTGAAGTTCTTCAGTGAGAGTTTAATGTGGAATTCAAAGTAGAATGTAGAAAGCGAAAGTGATACGAACATGTCTAGAAAGATTCATATGGTCAGTATATACTTGTTCAATTATAATGATAATAATGGTAATAACGATGATAGTAATGATAATAATAATCTAAGTAATCTAGAATCAAAGTAAAATTTAGAATCTAAGTAAAATTAGACAGCTGCATAACTTTGGAATAGTATGCGTCTTGAAATTGCAGGTATACAATGCCATTGATAAAATGTAAGATATCATGAGATGCTCATGAGATTTCCTCAGAATTGCTAGGGATATTTGTGAGGTTAAGAAAACTACTAGTTATCGAGGGTTCATTTCAGAGCTGTTAGCTGTTGTTGGAGTAGTTCAGATGTGAGTAGGAGGGATATATTGTACGGTAATGGCACATTTAAGCTCTCAGAACGGACAGGAGGTACACAAAGATTCTCAGAGCTGCTCTCAGTAATCCAGATAGAAGTTAGAAGATGCTGGAAGGAGCTGGGAGGTGATGCCTTATTTTATAAGTTGCTGAATATTTTTGGGAGATGCAAGGAGGTTGGACGTATTCTGCGATGTTCTGTAGCTGTAGGGACTTTTAGCATGCTGCAAAAACCCTTCACTATCTGCTTGCCAACTCTGTCAAATTGGGAAAGATGCAGATGCCCAGTGTCTCAGTGTCTTAGAGGCCAATCACTAGAGACCGACATTCCTCATTGACCTGCTGATGTGTGATGTATTTAAACCCTAGAAATGCAATTATAGAAATGACAAGTTGACTGGGTGCAAGTAGGTTACAGGAAATGATCCATAGACTGAATATAACCCAAACCTTAAAAAAAAAATCATAACTCCACACCCATTCATCAATGATGAAGATAGCATTTGTTGCTAGTTTTGAGTAGTGTTGGGTCATTATTCTGGAAGATGCTGGTGGCACGAGGTTCTAGGAGGTGGTGGGAGTTGTTGGGAGCTGCTCAGAGCTGCTCAGAGCCGCCGGGAGTTAATGGCGGGCGGCGGGCGGGACGTGATATTATGTCTCAATGATCAAGGACATGGGCAGTCAGAAAGGATCAGACCCCACTTGGCAGTGTCCGCGGCATCCAGTCGGCGCGCCAGGAAAGATTATGACTGCTTCGCCCAATGACACACACCATCTATCATCCGAGCAGCTCCCGAGCAAAATCAATAACTCCATGCAGTGCCCGGGCATGGCGGGGGACGGCCCCGGGGGGCTGGTCAACGCCGGGGGTCGTGAGCCCTGACGGAGGGGGCGGAGGGGTCAGCCGGGCGCACCGCCGGACAAGCCGGCAGGGGGTGGGGGATTTGGTGTATGGAGGATATTGGGTGGGGTTGGTTTCAGGGATCTGGATACATTCGCCCTGACATCCCCTCCTGGCAGACGCCACAAATCCTCCAATATGTCCCGCCGTTTGACCACTGGTCCGAGGTCCGTGTTGCCCCAGACCCGAGCACTGTGGAACAAATCCCCCCTCCTCGACCGGCCTCCCTCTGACCACCCATATCACCTATTCACCCCTCCACTTCCCCACATTTATCTACCACCACCCCCTCACTCTTCAACCTGAAGTAATCCTGAGCAAGGCACACGGATTTAGGTCTCTCTAATATCAAGGTGGAGGACAATTGATTTGCGATGCGGTGGGGAGGTAGATTTAACCTTTGCTGCGGCTGGTAAGGGGCCGGGGCCGGTGGAGCCTGGGGTCCCGGGGAGCAGAAGCCTGGGACAAGGACGTCCCGGGCGTAGCGTGGATCAACCAACAGTGGCGGGAGATCGGCGCCCGATCCCCGGACATACCGCCTGAGCCTACGCCGCCCCTCACGGCCTGAGTCGCCCACCGCCCGGTCGGCATGTCGCAGCTGAGACCAGAGAATCAGAAAGAGAACTCAGAGAAACAGTAAGAGAGGCGAGTAAATCATAGATAGGGAAAGGGGAATAAAAATGGGCCCAGAGGCTAGAAAATCATAAATAGAGACAGAGAAAGAGAGATGAGGCCAGAGAAACAGTGATAGAGTCTAATAAATCATAGCTATGGACAAGGACACATTGACAGGTGCCAGAGAAACAGTGGCATAGGGCAGTAAATCATAGATAGAGACAGAGATAGAGTGATGGGACCAGAGAAACAGTGACAGAGGCTAGTAGATATATATAGAGAGAGACAGTGAAACAGAGAAGGACCCATAGAAAGAGGGAAGGGCCAGAGAGACCGGGACAAATCCAGAGAAACACAGGTGGGGCAAAAAACATATAGGAATAGAGCCTGAAGAGTAATGGATCAGGTTGATATATGGTTGTGTAGTTGTTAAAGTTAGTATTTTAACCAGGGATAATCTTAGGCCTGTTACCAAGTCTGGCTTTACTGACATGCCTGATTTTAATGTCGATATAAGACTAGTATGCAGGTAACCTGAGAAATGAGTAAGGCGGAACTCAATTTAACTCAATGAAATCTGACTCCGTTTCAGGGGAATTCTTGAGAACATGCCAAGCGTATACATAGCATTACATCGGATATTCTATAGAATCACTATGTACATTGATTCAAAGACCCATGTGTTATAACTAGTGTTAATGTACCTCTCATTCGCGATTTACCTCAAATCTGTTTATACATGCATACACAGTGTTTCCCACACAGACCTCTATGTCAAAACTAATGTCCAATGTCTAAATCCATTTGCAGTTTGCTGGTGGTTAATAACCAGATGATTGATACCAGACACGACCACCGGTAGACATCAAAGAATCGTGAGCGATAATAGGATTAATTGCCTACTATAGTTATCAATAATCATTTGGATCCTCTTAGTTGGAACCTCCCCTTTAGATGGTTGGCTGTAGGGGGTGATCTAACACGGGAGACGCCAACTGGTACAATAAGGCAGACAGTCTGGACAGTCTGGCAGTCGCCGGAGGTTTGTGTGTAAACAAAGAGTAGGTGATCTATATAGACATTAGATCTGCTGATCACAACCTCCTGTCGCCATGTCTGATCTCTGCCGCCATCAACCCCCCTCCGACCCTGACGCTCCTTCAACCCCACACCACCCAGACAGCACATTAACCTACACTCATACGGCAGTGCGCCTCTCTCATAGAGGGGCATACAAGGGGTGAAATATAAGATATCATTCCGAATTATTATCATATATGTATATATGAATATGTATATATATGAATTCAAACATTACACGCATGATGTGTGTGTGTGAGAGAGAGAGACTTTGAGATGGCATAGAAAAGCAATAATCAAAGACTATGTTTGAACTAAAAACTTTAAAGAACAGTCTGTACACACGAACACACACTAGTGTCCCTCGCTCTCTCTAACTGGTGTCTGCGCCTTAACACTTAAAAGCTATATTCATTTATATATGACTGAGGCATAATGCAGGAAGTGGAAAGATGCCAGGAGAGCATGTATACTGTCTACACTATTATTGTTCATTCTCACAGGTCACAAAACAGGATAGCATTCGTCTTGTCAACATAGGGGAGGCTAATTTGTTAGCACATGACTGAGGACTGTACTAATAGAATTTGATATGTTATTGGTTTTGATACCAGCTCAGTAGAACTAGTCGTTTACCATTTAGCAATCACGTATAACAAGACTATCGGTGAATTTACCAATCCATAACAATTTCGGTGCGGACCAGAAGAAGAATAGGTGATGACAGCACTTAATCATGTTCCCATAGACGTTCTACAAAGGCACCTATAATCATTAATCTATTTACAATACCAGCTGTGATGACAGATATGTAATAAACAGCTCGTACCTTTCGACTGACGAGACTTGCAGCACGATTGCACACTCATAGAGAAAATAAAAAATGGCTCGTGTCCTACCTAATAGACAAACCCAATACATATAACCCTCCGTATTTCTTAAGAGGATTTCTCCTTAAGAATAGGGTACATATAGACTCCGAAATAATCTGTATTGTATGAGTTCCTTGACCAAATGTCTGAAGCTGACAGTGCATTCATTAAACATATCCCTCGACGACCGAGGAGCCTGACAGGAAAGGGGAACAGTAGTATTCAATGATGGAGTTAGTACAATTTAATCATCAGCATTATTATTATATACCGGTGCACGAATGTCTCACTTATACGCGATAGCAGAAAAGATTCCGTTCGGCCGCACTGTGGCGTAAAATATTTTTACGCCACACCGTACCACGTGACTTATTTCGGAGGTTGAAATAGGTTGATAATGTAAGTACAAAAATGGCATTTAAATCGAATATCGGTATATAATAATAAAAAGACATAGTGAGTGTGGCCGAATTCCATCTGTTCCTCGATATTTTGGTCAGAAATATTCCCCTCAGTCTTCGACTTCGGTGAATATTTCTGACCAAAATATCTCTGAACAGATTCCATTCGGCCACACTAACCATGTCTTTCTATAATACCAGATAATGACTTGATAACCTGAATGCGACATGTAGTATTCTCCTGCTCTGGACGCCAGGAAACTGTGTTAGGGGTAATATTATATACATGTGCGCGAATGTCTCGATATTGATGGCCAGATATACGGATTTCATTCTGCACACTGTGCAAGAACTAATAGCTCGCGGGTTTCATATTGCCAATAAAGTGTGGGCCAAAACTGAAATTATACAAGTTAAAGATTTAATTTCGTTTGGTAACAAGAGATTCATGGATAAAGGTGAACACAAGATAAAGTATGGTATAAGAGGTACAGTAATAAAACGATGTTCCTGTAAACGTACAAATTTCGATCCGAACTCTGGCCCTGGGACGTTTACAACGAGGTGTTTACACCGAGTTGTAAACGTCCCAAGGGCCAGAGTGAGTGCATAGCAACCAGCATAGCAACATTTGTTTCACTTGGAAACCGGCGGGAAGAAAATATAGTGGTTGCCACTCTCCTCCCAGATATTTCGCGGCATTAGCTGGGATCAGATGTTGTGGACAAGCAGCCAGAGGAAGTAGAGCGCAGGATATCTGCGAGGAGAGTCAGTGGTTGCCCTCTCATTGCCATCCTGCTTTTAAGGTGCTTGCCATGTTTATTCACATTTTTATTACTGTACTTCGATGTTTTTCTGTAATTCTTATATGTATTTTTGATTTTAGAGTATTTCAGTATGTCTTCTTTATGTGCTCTAACATTAACGTTACCGATGTCGAAGCATAGATAATGTCGGCCATTTTAAAATATCTACGTCGTAATCCTGTCCGTTACGACCGTGCAACGAACCCTAACTTACTGCACAGATGTGCTGTACATCATGGGTAGCAGCGTGTAGTAATCACGTTAGTTACGGCAGTAGGTATATAGTAAATTCCTTAATGGCATATATATTACTCGATCAATTGGAATATTATATACACTTACTATTTACTGAAGCCAATTTATACCCTATTAGCCTGTCCATAAATGATAAAACTAATAAGTAGATCAACATTGTGGCCTGTTTAAAAAAAAAGGATTGTCTACTTATCCAACATATGAATAAAAAGCTCAGGCTAAATGGGAAAGGAATCTGGATGTTGCCTTTGATGAGATTACCTGGTCTAATACTTACAAAATATCTATATATGGATCAGAGACAACACGCTACAATCGCTACAGTATAAGATGATAAATTGTATAATCCCTAGAAATAGATATTCATATATGAAAAGAATTGTAACCACTGATCAATGTTCGTTTTGTGATAAGGTTGATGATATTCAACACATTTTCTTGGATTGTGTGAAAACTAAGGGACCATGGATAAGCATTAACAAATCGTTAGATGATTTATGTAATCTACAAGATGGTTATGGATATTGGCTTTTGTTTGCTGGGAATAACAGATCATATTGAAAATATACGTATCCTGTACTTCATTGATTGCTTCACTAAATTGTTCACAAAAACCTTTCACTCAATGGTCGCTGGTGCCACATTGCATAATCTAAGCAGAAAAGGTCGTGGGCCATTTCACGACCGTAGTTGTTTCCATTGACCGATATTGGGTCCACAATGCCAAAAGTCCGTCGGTGGTTCCTGACTGTAGATCGGTGATGGGAAATCGGCCAATGGAAACAGGCCTATATGTAAATTAGAAAAGAGACCTGAGAATATCAAAGAATGGAACAAACTGTTGAAACGGATATAATCTTAATGGCTCGCCCTTCCCTTTTCTCTACACAAGTATACACTTCCCCTCTTCCTCCTCCCCCCAGTATGTCTTGTCCCCCCCCGTGTCTGTCCTAATAGTTATCCTTAAGATTATTACTTCTGAATCTTTTATAACCCCACTGAAGATGTACACTACCAATTATAAACACCTGGAATGAGGTAGTTCGGTAGCACCTTTGTTCTAACTGTAGCTTATCAGGTGAGGGATCTAAGCTTCCATCAAAAACAAGCAGCAATAACTTCATCATTGTATAACTCTTTATTGTTTAATCTGGTATGTGGGAGTTGTTATTAACTGTTCATCCTCTTATATCATGGATATCTTTTTGTAATTGAACCTTCTTGATGTCAATAAACGCTGCTATTAAGATTGTTCATGTGCTTGTTTTTAAATGATTTCCAAGAACATCATAATAAGAAGACATAAATTATAAGTCCCCTCTATTGTTTAGGGAAAAGTAAATGTGTCTGAATGAAATCGGTTCTTTGTTGTTTTGATTATTTGTATCCCGTCTATGTCCCGTCTGTGTCCTGTCTGTGTCCTGTCTGTGTCTCGCCTGCATCCAGTCTGTGTCCCGTCTGTGTCCCATCTGCGTCCCATCTGCATCCTGTCTGTGTCCCATCTGCATCCAGTCTGCGTCCTGTCTGCATCCTGTCTGTATCCCATCTGCATTCTGTCAATGTCTTGTCTGCATCCCGTCTGCATCCTGTCTGCATCCTGTCTGTGTCCCATCTGCATCCCGTCTATATCTTGTCTGCGTCCTATCTGCATCCTGTCTGTATCCTGTCTGTGTCCCATCTGCATCCCGTCTGTGTCCCGTCTGCGTCCTATCTGCATCCTGTCTGTATCCTGTCTGTATCCCATCTGCATTCTGTCAATGTCTTGTCTGCATCCCGTCTGCGTCCTGTCTGCATCCTGTCTGTGTCCCATCTGCATCCTGTCTGCGTCCTGTCTGCATCCCGTCTGTGTCCCGTCTGCGTCCCGTCTGCGTCCCGAATGGCGAGTTTACATTGCAAGGAAAGTTCTGAGTCTTATATCATGGATATCTTTTTGTAATTGAACCTTCTTGATGTCAATAAATGCTGCTATTAAGATTGTTCATGTGCTTGTTTTTAAATGATTTCCAAGAACATCATAATAAGAAGACTTAAATTATAAGTCCTCTCTATTGTTTAGGGAAAAGTAAATGTGTCTGAATGAAATCGGTTCTTGTTGTTTTGATTATCTGTATCCCATCTATGTCCCGTCTGTGTCCTGTCTGTGTCCTGTCTGTGTCTCGCCTGCATCCAGTCTGTGTCCCGTCTGTGTCCCATCTGCGTCCCATCTGCATCCTGTCTGTGTCCCATCTGCATCCTGTCTGTGTCCTGTCTGCATGCTGTCTGCATCCTGTCTGCATCCTGTCTCTGTCCCATCTGCATCCCGTCTGCATCCCGTCTTGCATCCTGTCTGTGTCCCATCTGCATCCTGTCTATATCTTGTCTGCGTCCTATCTGCATCCTGTCTGCATCCTGTCTCTGTCCCATCTGCATCCCGTCTGCGTCCCGTCTGCATCCTGTCTGTATCCCATCTGCATTCTGTCAATGTCTTGTCTGCATCCCGTCTGCATCCTGTCTGCATCCTGTCTGTGTCCCATCTGCATCCCGTCTATATCTTGTCTGCGTCCTATCTGCATCCTGTCTGTATCCTGTCTGTGTCCCATCTGCATCCCGTCTGTGTCCCGTCTGCGTCCTATCTGCATCCTGTCTGTATCCTGTCTGTGTCCCATCTGCATCCCGTCTGTGTCCCATCTGCATCCCGTCTGTGTCCCATCTGCAACCCCTCTGCGTCCCGTCTGCGTCCTGTCTGCATCCTGTCTGTGTCCCATCTGCATCCTGTCTGCGTCCTGTCTGCATCCCGTCTGTGTCCCGTCTGCGTCCCGTCTGCGTCCCGAATGGCGAGTTTACATTGCAAGGAAAGTTCTGAGTCTTATATCATGGATATCTTTTTGTAATTGAACCTTCTTGATGTCAATAAACGCTGCTATTAAGATTGTTCATGTGCTTGTTTTTAAATGATTTCCAAGAACATCATAATAAGAAGACTTAAATTATAAGTCCTCTCTATTGTTTAGGGAAAAGTAAATGTGTCTGAATGAAATCGGTTCTTGTTGTTTTGATTATCTGTATCCCATCTATGTCCCGTCTGTGTCCTGTCTGTGTCCTGTCTGTGTCTCGCCTGCATCCAGTCTGTGTCCCGTCTGTGTCCCATCTGCGTCCCATCTGCATCCTGTCTGTGTCCCATCTGCATCCTGTCTGTGTCCTGTCTGCATGCTGTCTGCATCCTGTCTGCATCCTGTCTCTGTCCCATCTGCATCCCGTCTGCATCCCGTCTTGCATCCTGTCTGTGTCCCATCTGCATCCTGTCTATATCTTGTCTGCGTCCTATCTGCATCCTGTCTGTACCTGTCTGTATCCCATCTGCATTCCGTCAATGTCTTGTCTGCGTCCCGTCTGCATCCTGTCTGCATCCTGTCTGTGTCCCATCTGCATCCCGTCTGCGTCCTGTCTGCATCCTGTCTGTGTCCCATCTGCATCCTGTCTATATCTTGTCTGCGTCCTATCTGCATCCTGTCTGTATCCTGTCTGTGTCCCATCTGCATCCCGTCTGTGTCCCATCTGCATCCCGTCTGTGTCCCATCTGCATCCCGTCTGCGTCCCGTCTGCGTCCTGTCTGCATCCTGTCTGTGTCCCATCTGCATCCTGTCTATATCTTGTCTGCGTCCTATCTGCATCCTGTCTGTATCCTGTCTGTGTCCCATCTGCATCCCATCTGCATCCCGTCTGCATCCTGTCTGCGTCCTGTCTGCATCCCGTCTGTGTCCCGTCTGCGTCCTGTCTGCATCCCGTCTGTGTCCCGTCTGCGTCCTGTCTGCATCCCGTCTGTGTCCCGTCTGTGTCCCGTCTGCGACCCGTCTGCGTCCCGAATGGCGAGTTTACATTGCAAGGAAAGTTCAGGTCGGGGAAGGTGACGTCCGATAGTGGGGTTAAGAGTAGGTACAGGACAGGGAGGGGGGGGGGGTTGAGGTTTAGGGGGTATAATCCTTCTCACGGCACGCCCAGGAGGAAGGTACGTGTCGACGGGCGGCCTGACAGGGGTGCGCGCGGCGGGACCTCCTCCAGGCTCGGGTTTCCGGCAGGTACTGACAGACGTACAGTGAACAATGGACCGTGGAGGGGACCCGGGAGTCGTGACACTGAATCTGCGGTCACGTCGATGGGTGATGGATGCCAGTATCAATGAGGCTAAGGTTTCTATACCATGGCAGGCCTTTACTACGGTAATCCTCTAACGAAGATGACTTGAAACTCACCATAGGATAGTATAAGAATTCAATCAAATCTATAAATGAAGGATGAGGTCTATAAAGAAGAGAAATTCGAATTTGACATCTCCATAACTCTAGCTATGTTAAAGAACAGACCCACATGATATTCACAAAAGCCAACCATGACTTTTAAGGTCCTTTAGAATTTGAAAATAGGACCCTTCTTAGCAAACGCACGAAGTGTCACTTTCCGTTATAGTCTCGGTTATAATCTAGAATTAAAATTTGTGAAAGAACCAAACTACTCTATACTTTCATTGAGAACTAAACGGTAAAATGGATTGTCATATATTGTAAATGGTGCGTGGGTCTGCCTTGTCCGGTACATGGGGTGGTAGTAAGCATGAAGGGTGGTATACATCTTACCCCCTCTGCCTGGGGGTCGCATGCTGCAATGCTATCCACAGTAATAGGGTAATGCTCCTATTGGCGATCTGCTTTTTTGGCATGTATCACAAAAGGGTTACTTTTCCTGATTTCAATCTGCCTGCTATTTCACTTTATGCGGGCACATTAAGAGGCGTCTGGTCATGTGATCTATATTGATTACAATAAAAATAGAAATCTGGATTTCTATTCGGAGTAACATGGATAAGTAATTCGTCTGGATCTTGTTGGTTTGGGCAGTACACACAAGGCCTGAATACGTATAACTTATATCGATCTGTTACCCTCGATCTTTTGTTGTTTCAAAAATATCTAAATTATTTTAGACAAGACATTGATGAAATCGATCTAAAGTGTGTTTGTGTAGATAAATTAGTCGGATAATGTTGCCCAAATAGCACAATTCAAAAAATATTTGTAACTATATCCAAAACATTCTAGTTCCAGGGAACATATTTGAATCCTTGCACCGCTAAACTGATTTGTACTTGATAAAAAAAGAAAACATGCATTCAAAACCGATAACTGATTTATATAAGAAGTCAATCAAGGCAATATCAATTTTAGGGCTCTAATGAATTTCTCATGACTTAAAAGTAAATTTCTTAAAAGCAAATGTCTTACAAGTTATTCGCAAATGGATCCACTGACCTAGATCGTTAATATTGCATCAGAGCTATGACAATAGTAGTTTGATGCTCAGTCAATGTATAGCGTTTTTATATGAAAACCCAAACAAGTAATTTTTGCATGGCCATAGAACAAAGAAATATCCCCCATCAAAGGTAAAGGGTCTTTTTAAAAATGGGGTCCAGAAGACGAAGGGTGCTTCACCATGGGCTATATGTCAAGACTTAAAGCCGTTGTCACGTCTCGCAGTTCACGTGTCATGTGCAATTAGCAAGTCTTGTTTGTCTGTAATATTTCACTCAGTCTTGTATAATCTATGTTAATGATTCTGTTACTCCAATACAACATGGCCGGGAAACTACCTGTTTCAAATATGTGTACCGTCAGGTCAAAAATCTACAGTCCACATCTGTCGTGGGTCATTTCATGAGCGTGGTCGTTTCCATTGACCGATTTTGAGTCAGCAGTGCCAAAAGTCCGTCAGTGGTTCCTGACTGTAGATCGATGACGGGAAATCGTCCAATGGAAACGGGCCTTTAAGGCCTCTTTCCACTGGCCGAC
Source organism: Alentia gelatinosa (assembly GCA_950022655.1). Classification (NCBI taxonomy): domain Eukaryota; kingdom Metazoa; phylum Annelida; class Polychaeta; order Phyllodocida; family Polynoidae; genus Alentia; species Alentia gelatinosa. The sequence goes on along the minus strand of OX465585.1, from coordinate 17,594,256 downwards.
AAAAACGGTGCAGATTTTTTTTGTTCTCCCAATAGGAAATTCACATTTTGCATCAGCAGTGCTAAAGGTCCGATGGTGGTTCCTGGCTGTATACTGGTGATAGTAAATGTAAATAGGCTATTAGGAGAGCACAAAGAGTCTACACCATTTTCGTCTGCCGATGGAAACGGGCCTTAAGGCCTGGCGTCCACCTACTACGATCGATATTTAGACCTACCGATATGGCACCGATAAAAAAAGCAAATATCGGAGACAAATCGGGAAGGTGCAAAATCGTAGACATACGTCTAGACGTGCCAATCCACCATGCATTGTATAGGGTTTTTATCGGTGTTTAATAGCAAAAACGTGGTCGACTGCCCCGATATTAGGTGACTTTCCGACGCGATTTTGATTTTGTATCGGGAGGTGCATCGTAGACCATATCGGTGCCATATCGTAGTAGGTGGACGCCGGGCCTAAGTATGTTTTTAGTATGCTTAATCCCTTAACATAACTATAACGATCTGAGTACAACAATTCTTGTTTAATATATTACAGTAGATACAGTTAAGCTGACCAGAAAAAAACCCAGGAAATAATAAATATCAGATACACAACATAAGATTGTAAAGTAATTTCAGTGAAATGATAGACCACCAGACGTTGTTCAACTTCGGCATGTGAGTCTATGTATATAGATGAACTAAAGACGGCTTTGAATAAAAAAATAGAGGACGCCGATCCATAGTGTTTGTAGATGATCTGAACAAGTCAGCTACATGACCATCACTGCATAATACCCTCGCACAGCAGGTTGATGTACTGTGTCCATCATCAAGACTGCACTGATGAGGGTTTAAAGATGTAGTATGTAGTATGTAGTATGTAGTATGTACGTCCAACCTTGAGATGAAGAGGATCTGAAGAGGTGAAGCTAGACTGTGTTAGTAAGTGATACTTATGAGTTTACTTACTTTATCACCGATATATCACATAAAGGAAATGTTAGCTGGACATTGTTTGAACAAATACTTACAATCATGTCCATTGCTATGTGTCGCTGCAGCCATAACAGCAAATTCAGGAAGCAGCGAGGTGAGGCAAGGAGTGGTCGCAGTGTTGTTACATTGGTGAAAACGGAGGGAATTCTGTGAATCAATCACTCATCTTTGCGCACTATTACTCCTAGTTGTGCCTGTGTACCCCACCCCTCAGCCCCCTCCCCAACCCCCGTCGTGATGCTTGTCTAAGCGAGACTGACAAGCATGTAATTAAAATCCCCAACGTGCGTAAAGTGGCAAAAAACAGGAATTAGACATCAAAAGAGACATCAACCCCGGCCCGGGCAGTGCTGTCCGCCGCCAAATGACAGGGTGACAAAACGACTCCTTTGTACAGCCCTACAACTGCGGCGAGATGTAGCCAGGGTGCACTCTCAACAGTCTTAAGGCACAAAATCACTCTGACAATCAGAGCCGTTTTTACAGCGATGTGCTGTCAATAGTCGTCACGGGACCCACAGCTGCAATGGTGTTAGCAGGAATAGCAGGGACTCTGTTTGAACCGACGCGATAATTCCTGCAAAGCATACCCGTCACATTTAATAATAGGTAGCATAAATGTTGGCATTTCCTACTACCCCAGCAACCCTCCCTCCCTACATCCACCCATCCTCCTGCCTGCGTCTTCTGATAAAAAAGGTTGGCTGAACAATTGTCAATCGCTCAAGCAATGTCCTGATGAACAGTTAAAGTATTTTTGTTTCTGCTTCATTGTTGGTCGGGGTCTGTAGGTAGTTAGCTTTAATCTGTCCTGATATGGTGGTGATGCCAATGACTTCAGCGCTTGATGTTCCACCCTCTTCCCTCACCCAAAGCTATTGTTCCCCTTTGAGGGTTTAATTGTGTGCTGAATGAAACCGACTTGGGAAAGTATACTGAAGGCTGAAAGCTATTCTTTTAGATGTAAATTTCATTTTAGAAATGCATTGGTTTTTTGGGAATACTTCCACACAGACTATGCACAAGTTCAAACGGGCTTATTGACATGAATGGCTTCACTTTTGATGACAATATAAGAGAAAACAGTGCTGAGCTATTCCATATGAGGCTTAATCCTTCTCGCCATGTCTCAGCAAAGCACTCTTGTAGGCGGCATTTCTTCTGTATATCCCAAATATATCATGCACGATTTCAAGCAAGGACATAAAGTACCTACCCCAAAAAGCCATACTCCCTACCACAAATAACAATTCATTAAAAGATTGAGAAAAACTGCTCAAGGTTCTTCGGCAGCTTTATCAAACCAAACACCAACCAGCCTTCCTTACACTCATAGAAAACTATAGAATCTCCCATAATCTGTCTAGTGTGTCTATCAACATTATATTAGGTTACAAACATTTCTGTTATACTACAAACAACTACTTAACACACACAGACTTTCTGGGTAACTAAAAAAAAATCTCCACAGTTTTTGTTGGCCAATGGAAAGGGGCTTTAAGTTTAAAACTGTGCGTCCGCTTGCGATCAAAGGACGCAGAACCGATGGATGTAAATGTTTAATTCCTGGTCCCAATGTCATTTCCCCATACAGATAACTTCTGATATGACCCTTACAGCGTCCACAGAGTGACCATATTGACACTTGAGACAATAGCGCCAGATAGCAATATTATCCATATATCTGATGATAGATAATCACTTAATTGGGCCCGGATGGAAGAACGGCAGTAATGCCGAACCCGGTGTATAAAATGTATAAACCATTTTCCCTAATAAAAAGTATCAAAAAAAAAAATCAAAAAAATCTACGGTTCCGACAAGTGGTCGCTTTAGCTGACTGGTCGCTTCATAACGTTCTTAACGTTTTTTTAACAGAAGGAAAGAGAATCTGTTGCAGTGGCTATATGTAGATGGTCGTAAGAGCAGGTTGGTCGCCATACTGAGCTTAAATTGATTAATTGAGAGTATCTTGTGGCTTCGTATGTGGCTTCGTTTCATTGGCTTCCCTTTTCACTGACTGCAAGTCCTCACATTTTCTCTGCCTATCCGTCTACCTATACGCGCCTCCTCCCCTTCCCTTCCTCACGACACCCAGCCCTCCAGGGAGACGCCCTGCGCGTCCTGGGGGTGAGGAGGGCTACGCTGCCGTCAGAGGTCGCCCTGAAGGTCATTAATCATCCACCTCCAGGGTGGGCCCGGGAGTGAGGGCACGGGGACGGCGGGGCTGGGGGAATCGCCCCGGGGCATAGAGCGCCGTGTCCGGCAGCAGTACAGCCATGTAGCTCACCCCTCAGCCCCCATTCCCACCACAAACATGAGTCCGCACCGGGGACTGGTCAGCGCCACTCAGGCGTGTCCACTCTGATCCACAGGATCACCCCTCCCCACCTCCTCCAGTCAGCTCAGGGGGTGTTCACCCATTTACAATGGTTTTGACGAAAGATAATTCGATCAGTTTGTCTTTACTTCTAAGGATATGAAATAAAAAACAGAAGTTTACAATATGTATTGATGATTGCAAAATTGCAATATACCCCAAAAACGTGGGAAGGCAAACTTCAACAATTGAAATCCTTCTATACTCCTTGCAGATGGAGGTTAGTGCGACAACTAAAAGACCGGTTCTGGGGTTAGTGCAATAACTAAGGGAGAAGCTGTGAGCTCAGTACAACAGTCACGTGCAATTACTAAGAAACCACTCACAAATTCAAATCAAAGAATCAGGGAATATAGCAGAAGTCAAGAGGTCAGTCAGAAGGTCAGTGTACTATTTGACCAGTCAAATAATAACATATTTATGCATATATGATGCTGTGTATATATATACACAGATCTATAACGCAAAATCATGTGCAGATAACCATAAGATAGAAATGGGTTCCGATCGAATGCTCCTCCTATGAGAGAGACCAGTCCAACTCGATTTGTTGTCTATATCTGTTCTACGTATATAGTGGAAGACATAGCTATATTTGTGGCGAAGATTCTGCAACTCTAGGGTGAGTTGAATCAGTAGCAACTCAATCATATGAAGAACGAGAAAGATCTCTACGTGTCATATTAATTTCTACATAAAATTTGCCTTTTACAGCAGACTGATTCGAGGTATGATCCCCTTTGCTCTTGTGTCCCGACCCTCAGTAGTCACAAACCGAGCCATCCCGGGCGCCCCACCCCTTTAAACTGCCTCCCCTCGTGGGTACCCCCTCCCCCTTGCCTCACTGACCATTCCCATCTATCTTTGTGCTTCAGTTGAGCTCCTGACTAATAGGCAGGAGAGGGGTGAGCATACAAGGCATGGTCCGCTGTCAGATAACAACACTTGCTCTTCGGCCCTCTCAGACATACTAATGGGGGGAAATCAACTAAGGACTTAGTTGATTTACGTATTTCCCCGATGGAAATTCTTCATGAGCGAGGCCGGAGGGGTGGGTGCTGTATCCGATTGCTTACAACTTGGGAATGGTGTAAGTTTGACAGTAAGTAGTTAAAGGGAATCTACCTACTATACTATCCCCCGACCATCACTCCCAGGAGGTAGTGACTGGATGATGGGGTTATGGGGGTTCTTGTCTCCCTAGACTTTACACAAAAGGGATCAGATGTATGATGATGCCCCAAGCGGGTGTTTCGGGAACTGCTCCCGTAAATATTATACAGCAAAGACAATCACAGACAGAAGTAGGGAAGTACCACAAAACGCAACTGACTAAAGCCCCTATAACCAACTGGGAATTAGACGCAGTAAAGTGTAACGTTAGGTTGATTTTTGTGTCATGTAAAAATAGGGTGAACATGCAAGAATAAATCCGTATTGAGGTTGGATTTGTGAATTATGTACACATTTGCACCTTCCCCAAATATATATGTACAACCTTGGTCCCTCCTATCATCTGACTCTCTCCCATTACACTTTCAAACCCTGTCCATCACTATACGAACTTCACGATGGTGAGGGCTTGGACCCAGGCAGATATGAAGTGTATGGTTAAGCAGGGGCAAGTTCCATACACTTGTATCCGTCTGCGCAAATAAGCCTCATTACACTCGCACTGACGGATTATTTAGTCTTGGTCTTGTACTGCTTGTAGCTAGCACGAGGGCCGAGGGGCATGAGAGAGGGATACAACATGGAGAGATAGAGCCATAGAGAGAGAGAGACTCAGAGAGAGAGAGAGAGAGAGAGAGAGAGAGAGAGAGAGGGAGAGAGAGAGAGAGAGAGAGAGAGAGAGAGAGAGGGAGGGGGAGTTAGATAGGTGAAGGACCGGCAGACCCCTGTGTCCATGCCTAGTGTTATTGGTCCAATTAGGGGACACCCTGTAAAGTGCTGGTAAGCATGTAGGGGAGGACGGGAGTGGAGAGGTGGTGGAGAGGGGAAGGGACAGCTATCGGAAACAGTAGGTGAGAGAATCAGCAGTGTAGTAGATTGGAAAAATGGTGGCAATCTAGAATAGGAAGACCTGAAGGTTGTAGTCCAGTAAGGGGTAGAGGTATACCAGGTAACCATGTAATTATAAAGTTAAAATATAAAAAAAAGGAGCAAGACGAAAGATGTGTGTAAGAGACTGCTACAAGTTTACAGTCAGATAGATATGAGAACAAGACAACAAAGAAATAATGCAATGTACTGTATGCTGTATACTGGAAAATAAATGCTGTGCTCTATTAAAAAAAAAAAGAATACGTCCAACCCTCAATTTACTTATAAGCATAAGACACATGGGTTTACAATGAACAGGTAATTTCCATTACTAGAGAATGCAATGAAGAGATATTGTATCTCTTCAACAAAACATTGGTATCCATTTAGAATTAAATACACACATAGATAAGGCGTTTTTTATCGTTAGAAGCAATGCCAACCACCTGAACTAAGATATAGGTTCCTGCTCAATGGGCGCCAGCGAACCACTGATAAAAGTTCAACATACAGCATTGCACTATAAAGACCACTGTCATTATTCAAATCAAACAATAAAATGAGAAAATATGAAACAATAAAATGAGAAAATATAAGATAACATGGATACATACAAGAAAAGACAATGTAAATGCATGTTATGTATTATCATTATCGAAAAATATCAAAATTAGTGATCTAAGTAGATTCATGTATCTCATCAATAACCAAGTTACCGCGCTCTACCACAGCAACCAATGGAACAGGATGGTTGAGCGATACAATGTGCACACTGCAGGGGATGTATTGAGAGTTGGGGAGGGGGTGGGCGTGAGGAGCAGGGGCAGGGGGTCATCAAATCCCCTCCATGCTGAAGCCATACAGCAAGACACTTCGCCGCGTCGACTGTCAAGACACATGTATTAATAGATGTTTGTCGGCCTAACACACCCGGGAGGCCCCGCCCTGGAGAAGGGGCATCGCTCTAGGGTCGGCGGACGGCGGGTATGACTGGGGCGGGGACCCCCAGCCGATCAACTCCTGCTAAACCCATAGGCTGTGGCTACCTGTAGAGGCGTGAGTGGTACGGGTAAAACCTGGAGGAGGGTGTTGGAGGAAGCAGACACCGAGCCGCATGTGGTGGCCTTTCCTCCCGGCCCACCTCACGTGTGGGCACCCGGTAAGGGCTCTCCAGGTCTCCCCCCAGTGGACCCGGGCTCTGCGGTGAGTACGGTGTACCGTAAGTGTTATTGTAACATTTCTGATAAAATCTATTCTTTCAGATATTAAACTTTCTGTTGGTTCTGAGCGGGACGGTGAAATTTCGTCTACATTCATATTATCGTACTCAGAATCAGATACTTTCATCGACCAAATCTTGTGATAATTGTGGGTGCGGAGAAGACACTAAAACAAGCACGTCATACGACACATTGGTTCCATATTGTCAGAAAACCTGCAACAGTCACGAGACACTCACGACCCAAAATGGCAGGAAAACACGTTATTGTTATGATTTGTGTATTGTGCATTATTTTCGCCGCTAAGCCACGGACTAGACCCTTCTTTAACTGTATGAGCAGAGCAAAGGTATCGTTCAATGTACTTCACATGAGTTTTAATGAGCAAATACAAGATGATCTGATGTAAATGAAACTGTTGGCACATGGAAACCAGCCGACAAATAGGCTAAGTGCTACACAGGATAAATAAAAGTATTAAAAAAATTAAAAAAAGATGTGTAAAATAGCCATTTTTGTCCTGAAGATGCATTCCAGATTGATCCTTGGAACAGGGCCCTGTTTAATGTAAAAACAGTAACGTTCACAACGATCTCTATTATCAAAGAGGATGTACTTCCGATTTCAGTCAACACACTTCCCACTTGTGGCCCAGCTTACCCTCTCGCCCTCCCTTACCCCGGACCTCTCTCTCCTCCCGACCCTCCCCCCTGCCTGGCGGCGACTCGGCATGATCCTAATGATGTTGTATATTAATTTACACTGGAGGAACTGCAGGCGGGCGGCGGGCCAGGCCCTGTCGGCGGACATGTTCCTCCAGCCCAGCTCCCTCCTGACAAGTCCCTGATGACTTCAACACAAGCTCACCTCCACCAGGTACTTGTTCTGTCCGGCCCATTTATCGAACCCCCGATGGGCCGGAAGTGTTCACAAGCGTCCGGTATTTACATCTCCAGTGCGCCTGCTCATTAGTGCTCACCCGCCGGAAAGAAATGTTACCCGGTGAGTGGATGGTAAAAAGAAGTATCTAAACTCATCTAGTCCTGTCCGAACTAGTGCATTATAATAAACAAATAATAGCTATCCTTGACAAAAACATACATTCAGGACGAATACTGGGATATAGGCCTCTAGAGTTATTTCCTTCCATATTTCATCACAAATCGGTGATTTCTGTTAAGCAGACGACTTTCGGATCATCTTTTTTTCGTGGGAAGCCACATACGAAGCCAAGGTCAAAGGCCGAGCGGCAGACGCTTATCCCGGCCGACATTCGTTTGACCCTGAGCGGCACACGGCGACCAGCTACAGAATTCCTCTCATATTAACATTGATTCCTGCTCTGCATCCCCCCTCCCCCTCCCCCCAGCAAGCCATAGAGTCTCTGATATAAGGGCCACGTTACCGTATGATCTCCTGGTCCGTTGGCAAATCTAATAGGTCCAAGGGCCAGGCATGACAGGAATCGAGTTAACCCTGGGGAGGACATTCCTCTACAAAGAGCGGAGCGTGTAGGACAAGCTATGGGCAGCTGTGATATGATATAATCAGGCTTTATTGGCTTCGTTAAAACACACCGACGGCGCCGTCAGCATGCCCCCCTGCCATCTAGCGGCAACAAATGATGGAAGCCACGCAAGCCGAAGGCTGTTATATACAACGCGGGAAGGTAGGGGGAGGAGAGGAGAGACAGAGTGAGAGATGGGGAAGGGAGGCGGTTTAGACGGGATGAAGGAACGGGTGTGCAGAAAGCTGTACGCTGAGAAAGGGAGAAAGGGTAGTATGCAGGCAAATATTCCAGTAAAATGTGTTTTTGCGATGTTTATATATCTTATAATAGCTTGTAACAAGAGGAGATATTGTGGTAAACAAACCAGATTAATAAGAGAAAACGTGGTTACTGAGCCTGAAGGGGTGGCCGTTCGAGGTCTTTTCATGCCATCAATACGTCCCGACGCCGCAGGCGGAGGGACGTAATTATGGCATGAAAAGGCCGAGAATGGCATCCCTACAGACTCAGTCACTACGTTTTCTTATTATTACATACCTAAATATTTAAAAAAACGCCATTTTATATTCTTAATAAATGTACTAATTGACCCTATGGTCACAGTGCGCCCGAATATTCACTACGGGCTCAGTGCGCCCGAACATTATTTGTACTGCACCCCTAGCAGCGGGTAGTATTTCATAGACGTTCGGCCATAGGTATGTAATAATATAGTCCTCTCGACTAATGACAGTTCATTACATTTTAAGATATTGTTTCATTGTTTTCTGCCATTAATGAATTGATATCCATTGGGTCTCTTAAGGGTAAGAGAGAAGAGAATTAAGATAAATGATATTATGACGTCCCAACCATTCTACGTATAGCTAAAAACACCCTTTTGTAGGAGAATAAGCCTTACTGAATATATGACATTTGTCAAAATAACTCTCCGTAAACAACGTAGACACATAAAGCAAATTGGACTTTCATATCGACACAGAGGCTTGTAAATGTATTCACATATTCATTACTAAACTGCTGCAATCCGTTTCGCTCAACAAAACATAATTATAGCATTATCTTTCATTCGCGTTACCGACTGGGTAGTCATGTGCGTGGTTTTCTATCTGATTAGGTTGTATTCACACCGTACACTCTAGTTGAAATAGATTATCATTTCTCCCAAATCCATCTGAATTTAGAGAAAATAGAGAATAATTAACTTACAGCATACAACCTAAGAAGTATCCCAACTTGCACAGGTTAATATAAAAGCTCATGTTATTCCTTCTGAAAATATGATTGTATTGCAGAAACGAAATAACAATCAGTGCTCAAAAAATCTTATATTGAAATTTGACCTGCTACATAACCATGTGAGTATGTTTAAAAGACACGATAGAAGAAATTACAAACAATGGAGACATACTGTTGTCATTGGCTGGAATTGAGAAACCAGTAGAAATTAGTGTGAATGTTACAGGAGGGGACTTCTCCAGATGGTGCCTGGAGGACGCATTGACCATGGAAGACACGGTGCGGGGTGAGTGGTGTGTGTACCAGGCCGTCCTGGTACTCCTGCCGCAGCCCGGTCCCCTGCCACCTTCATCACTCATATATAGGTGGCATGTATTTTACAATATCAGTCACATAGCAGTTGACAAGGAGCATGCACATTTGTATAGGGGCCATCCATAAAGTACGTACGCAGAATTTCCAAAATTTTTGACCCCCCCCCCCCACCACCCCTCCCGATCTTGTACACAATAGAACAAAGAGGGAGCATACGCCAAATGTCCAAATCTTTTTACCCCCTCACCCCCCCCCCCTCGGTGCATACATACTTTATGGATGGCCCCATACCATTCACAGAATTATGAGACTCTAAAAGAACAAGGTTTATCAAAACTTCAATATAGCCAAGCTATATGTGCAACACATCAAACTTATTAACTACAATTATCTACAATTATCTCTTCCTACTGGTCTGACAAAATATTGACAAAGCTTTGTGTTATACGATGCACTGATCATATAGGTCATAAAGAAACCAAGCGACTCCCGATGAAAACCAGCCAATGAGCTGACGGTGAAGCCGTAGTTATTGACAATAATATGGAATTATGAATTTGTGAAAATACTACACTCTAACAATGTTTATTGTCTATAGAAAAACAACCTCCACAAAAAAAAGAGAAATCAGATTTTGATTTGTGTTACTGTCTGGGAATCTTTAAGTATGTCTTTTTTGTCTATCAAAATAATCACATATTCAAGACCACTACTACTTAATCAATATGATATTAACATTTTCTCCGTACAACCGCCAACATTCTTGATGAATGTTTACAAAGCGATACACAAACACAAGTTACCAATGACTTTTGTGAAAGAAATTGCATGCAATTATTTTGAGAGTAGATTAACACTGTTGCGAGTAGGTTACTATTCTATAGGCATGATACTTACCATCAATATTTCATAGGCATAATACTTACCATCTTCAATAATTAATCACAATTTAGGTAACTGATAAAACATGTGTCAACTGCACTAATGGCCATAGAAGTAAAGGCAGTTTGTATATAGAACACGACTATTGATATGTGTATATTATCAAGATTTCTCAATACTTTTATTTAGATATGACAATAATCGCAAATATATATGTATATGTATACATCAGATCAGCATTCATCATTTTCCATATTTCATCTGCTTAGCTTATATCCTGTGGGAATATTTTGTACGACTTACCACTGATCTTCCAGAACCACTTCTCAGAATATATTGCCTTCCACAAGACCCATAATAGAGAACCACTGGTTCTCTTTGTCTCTCGAAAGTGTCTCCACTCAATTTGTTGTCCAAATTACCCAACGTTAGCGTTGCAGTACGCCTGTAACAAGTGGTCCCGATTTATCTCGTTTCAGACGAGAAATTCCACTCTGTGGTGAACACGGCGCGTAACACCGTAAACACTTGACCTTCAAATGACCTTGACCCGTGGCCCGTCACCTCCGGAGCCCTCTCCATCGTCCCGCGCCTATTGGTAGGTGTAATTGGCTTACATAGACGGCTACGTCTTTATGGGACTAACATGGCATGATCAACTGGGTCCTTTCACACTAGGGCATGTAGCATACGAGCATTAAACTATAAATTTGTCAGGATTTCACATTTCTCATCCGGAAAGGACAACATAACTCATGTTTCTGTGAGGATATCGGGTTCTTGGCTTGGCCTGACCTTGTTTCGTATGAACAGTATCTTTAATGTGCAAGATAAAACTGCAGTAATCTTAACAATTCCTTTGTGAGGAATGGACCACCTACACATGCTTGTGCCGTCGTTTGATCAAAGGGCAAAGAATATAAAGTAGTATAGATTCAGGAGATGATGATGACAAGAACTGATTATTTATTGTAATAGTAAGAGCATTAAAATACGTTCAAGCTAAAAGAAACATAAATGATAGTTATTATAGTTCGCCTTAGATCACCACTCAAACCTAGAGACAGAGCAATAAAAAGACTCACGAGTCGTGTGATATTCTCGTAATGAATTCCCTTTGCAAGATGCGCAATCGAAGGGGAAACACTCCGATTTATCTTCATCATTCGCTTTCGTAGAATGTGCCAGAATGGACTACAAGTACAATATTATATCATGTTTTTTTTTAAAGATTTCTTTCACAAATCACCAACAGCTTCCGAATGAATACTGAAAGTATTTTCTAGATGTCGATATATACAATTTATTTCTTCTGAGATGATATTTACGGACTTACACAGGAGCTACAATGGAAATGGAAGGTGGAAATTACTAGTATCATATCTCTGTACTTTACGGATCAACAGAACAAGGACAATGCCAAAGCGATGCTGTGAGATCGGTCCAGAATAGTGGTATAAGTCTGTAACAGGATATCAAAGGAACGGGCTTCAACATCAACATCAAATTTGTAACAGCATACAATAGACTGTTAAACATCCAAACCATATGTGGTAAACAGGATAACTTATTCCAAACTTGTGTGATCATAAAGCGACATGTGACAATAGTTTCTGATGCCTTCCAGAGAGTACACCCATTACTATAATGCTATTCAAACATAAGGTAACACTACAAGGCGTTTGTATATTACTCGTGGTTATATTGGCACACATGTCACATGTGGCAAAGCTGAAACATATATCCTGAAGATTTCTCTCAGATTTCTGAAGTGGTCGTCGTTTTCATTCTGTCGCTCTTTACCAGAAGTTAAGTGACACTGGAAATTAATAAATACGTGGAAGGAGATGGAGATATATCCATACCATAAATCGTATTTGTGAATAATCAAGAGAAAATTTCTCAGAAAAGAAACTGTTGTCGGTTATCAACTTTTTTCACGGAAAAAAACCCATTCAACAACGTTACATCGTCTATTTCCTTTTTCTGTTTTTTTTATATATATCAGCGCTGACTGTGCAAATAGTGCAAACATTATCAAATAGTATAAGCATTTCGGTTGTTTCCGGCATTGTTTCCATACACATTTGGTTGACATTTTTGACATTGTTCATATAAGTCGCTGTTGTACTTGTTCTGACGCTGTGTTTTTCTTGGGTTAAATAACCCTAATGTGTAATTCATACACCATTATATTGATGCTAATATACACGAATGTCTTACGGAATTGGGGAATTCCTTTATGAAATCACATGGATAGAAATCTAAGGTGAATCTGACAAAATTAAAAAGAAAATTAAAAGTTACAGAATGGACACAACTGAAACTAAGGACCGACTATACATAAAGAAAATTCAGATATCAATATGCCTTTAGTAAGCTTCACAGGTATAAACTATTTCGTGAAAAAATAGTTTGTAACAGAATAGCTGAAAAGCATGGAATATACAAAAACGAACTAGCACGTTTTTCAAGCCTGAGGTGCCCACCATTTCTAACTTTATGAACTCCAATATGTCAGGGAGGTGCTGAAGTATTTTATGGAAGAGCGACCATGTCCTTTGACCTCCCAGGTTTTATCAACCCCCGCGGGGATTGGAGAAAAAAATACTCTGCCCACCCTGCCACCAGAGGGCGTCACAAGAGGGGGCAAATGGAATACTGACATCTGGAGAGCATCAGTATTCACAAGTTCTCTACCGGATACACCGGGCTCAGGGGAAAGTCAATTTTGTAACACTGTGAGTGAAGCGGGAGCCGCTCTGATGAGCCCAGCCCACGCTAGTGCCGAGCAGCCCCGAAGTATGCCGAACTGCATCGGACTTTTCCGATCTGACCCAGGGGCCAACGTATCAAAGACTATACCCAGAACATTTAGAAGTATCCAACCCGCCTCCTTTACGACGATTAATTCATTATACACGTATGCTGGTATGTCACACAAATACCACCCTCTGCTACAGTATTTGTATCATTGTCACATCACACAGTATGCTGGTATTGAAACAAATACACTCATACTCTGAATGGGCAGTTGACACAAGCGAGTATAGTGCTCAGTACATGTAGTAAAATATTTTCACAACATAAATTAAGAAACTCAAATATTCAAGTACATTCTAATTGTTTATAAGAGACTAAACATCATTAGAGTGAGTCCAGTCGTACCAAAACACAATGCAGAACGGCTTAACACAGTCATGTTTTTGGTAAATACTACAATATTTATATAAATTTGGAGGTTTACTATAAAAGTCCTCTCCTACCATGTTTTATTTTACAATAAGGATATCAATATCGCTCTACGAGCTTCTTCGATATTCTTATCGGGAGAAACGTGGTGCGAGTGGATATCCCAGCAAGGCCAAGGTCAGCAATTCTCAAAAATATTAGGATATCAACATGAACTCCCTGGGAATCTGTAACTCATTTGGTTCTTCTGCCGACAAATACAGGTAAATCTTCACAATGGCAATTTCTTATACCAGTATTTCTGACTCTAAGTGCAAGAGTAAAACACTATAAATGTCTATATCACAGTCTCCTTGGAGCGATTTATCAACAATTCGAAAACACCTGAGAATAATGGTCTGTTTTGCACACCTTTACCCAAGAGATGACCTGGCAGAACGATGCCAAAGCCAACTGAGCTCCTCAAAGACCCAAGGCTTCCCCTGGGTCACTCCAGAGGATCATCTTCCCTCGACGTGACCACATCTGAGAACGTGTGAGCTTCTGTGAGCCTCTCCGAGTCTTAGTGAATTTAAACCGCCCGGGTCAACGGTAATCTCCTTCTTTTGTCAATTCTGAACATGCCAGGTTTTGTCTTCCAGGTGACTTGCGTTACAGATATCGAAATAAGCGATCCGATTGCCAACCAGCTGTGTGATGTAGTAGGTGTGCAGGTGTGATACTGAAAGTAATACGCATCTTTTAATATATCGATGAATATCAAAGAATAAATGTGATACGAGCTAAGTCAAATGAATACAGAAAGGAATAGACACTATTGCATTATAGGGAATGGCCAAAGGATAGGAATAAAACTGCCGTAGTGGACGGTATGCAAATAGGCACATGTATAAATATGTATGTGTGTGAATTTAGATGCAAAATTATAGTATTCTAAATAAAAGTTTAGGATGATTCAAAGTATTTTACAATGCCTTTGGGAAGTAAAAAAACGTCTTGCTTTCCCTAGAGCTGAACTATTGTGGAGAAATATCGTTTACGCATAGACCAAATATGGGGAAAATAAAAGGCAATCGGTGGTGCTCCCCAATAAAATATTGGTATCGATCATAGGTGACACCCCAAGTCATATGATTATATTGCGAAGCGATTATACACATACAGATGACCTTGCAAACTTCTGGTACTTATATTCTTACTGTAAACGATGCTTGAACCATGTATTACAACTGTACCAGAAACTTGTATCAGAACAAGTCGCCACAGTGAGAGATTAAATTAAGAGAAAAAAAGTAAAGAAACGTGATCAACTGCCCTGATCTTAGCTTTCCTTCCGACGCGATTTTGATTTTTCATCGGTAGGTGCATCGTAAGGACTATCGAAGGCGTTTTCAGCTCAGTGGATGTCTGTCTTCAAAATGAAAGGTTCAAGATATTGCGCTACAGCACTTTTAATTGCTTTTAATCGCCAGTGAAATATAGGTGTCCTTCCTTACATATCCAACATTAAATGACAAGCACTATATACGCACCAGACACTTGTACAAACTTTTGGTAACGTTTTAATGGTATTAGCCTGCAGGTAAACATTTCTTATTTCTCCACAATAGTTCCTCTATGACCTCGTTACATTCTACATCACCTCCGTTCATGATAAGTCACGGATCTTGATGTCTCACCATCTGCCTCATTATGATCAATTCTTGCAGTGTGCAGGTGTAATGCAGGAACTCTACCTATAGTCTCAGGTTAATACGTAGCCGTTGTGATTTTACACACATACAGGAGTCAGGAGGGGGCGTATTTAAATCTGTGTGTATTAAGGTGCACACTTGAGTGAAGCCAGGCGGAAGCGTGTCTCCAGTGAGCCACAGGAGGAGCGGCACATGTCACATGTGGCTCCCATATGAACAAATCATAACTCCTTTATCTGCCCCTCCTCCGTGGCCCAGCTACCGGTCTCTAGTAGGACCACGTGTTCAGGGCCCAATCAGAGATAACATTAGTTTTTCCATTACCCTTATCTCAGCGGCCCTACTCCATGCCTCACCATAGAGCCCTAGACCACTGTGTTCCCATCTCTATAATCATACAGATAATCTGGGATTTGCTTAGACCCTCTGGCAGCTAGTGACAGAACTACAAATCTCTATTGTGGTGATCATGAATGGACTTTATTTGAACATAACAAATTTAATGCCATAAACGGTATAGAGAATAATTAGTAGAAACCGAACGAGAGTTAGACTAGACATTGACAAGTCTAACTCGAGTTCGGTTTCGTATTTATCCTACCTCGTCTATGCTTTTGTATTACTAAAAGATAAATATTGAGTCAATGACCAACAGAACTTTTTTTTCATAGTAGCTGACATCCTGCTCTCTGATTGGTCAATATTGTTATTACTCTAGTGGCATAAAAAACACTTTATGTCACGGCCTGCCACATAAAATTTCCCTATGCTAAGTCTATGGCGGTTTTTTATTAGGGGTAGGATAAAAGTATGTACACTTTACGAGGGCATGTGACACAGAAAAATCGAGAATCAGAAACATAACAAAATATTGAATTTAAGAAATTTAACAAAATCAAAACCCGAGGTATGTCTTTTCACTAACATGATTTTAAACATTTCAATGGAACAGGCACACTTTCGTTTCAGATTTCCTGTTCTAACCTGCTGTTTTGCATCCCACTTTTTCTGAGCTTAATCTTAACCTATACTTGGAACCTCTCGCACTTCACAAGAAATCAAGAAAAATAGCGTTGTTGTATAATAATTCGTACAAAGTTCAGCATAGGTCCCAAATTCCCAATGGTTCCACACGTCAGGTGTAGTTAGTGTTGTCAACTGCAGAGCCCGGATCACACACGCCCGCCACGCCGCCAGAGGCGCCTCGGTCGGCAAAGGAGGCAGCACGCTGGTGCCTGGTGAGGGTCTAATTAATTGAACAGGACTTGTTGGGTCAGGGCCATACAAAACAATCTCTTGCATTATCAAATGTCAGGGCTGAAAGGCAACATGAATGGCGTATGTCTGCAGGGAGTGGGGTGTGGTTAACATAGGTCGTGGTCACAGGTCACCTTGTAGGCCTGTAATATGGCTCTAGATGACTGCAATATTATCATCCATGCTATACAAAATACCCATTGAGAATGTATGAGGACTTAGTAAACCGCTACCCGTTTTTTTTAAACCGTAAGATAGCATAACCATGGTATATATAGATTACAAGTCCGTGGTATAGGGCCTACGGCCTACGGACAATGATTATATTCTGCCATAATGCATTCTTTACGATGATGAAATATCCAGTGGTAGAATTTGTATCAATAGCCAGTGTTTCTAAACAGCTTAGTCTAGATCTTACTTGAGCACTTTCATAGTTCTGCTTGCGGCTACGCTTGGAGCGAGCGTTGCTTCCGATAGATCACTCCCCAAGCACACATACAGTCTCACCGGCTGTTGCAGAGATTTGAACTTAATTTCCGCTATCAGGTGTATTTACAAAGCAGTAAATTATCTGTGAAAATAGATTTAGTATGTCTTTGCATCGATGTCAGAACTACGCTTTTTGGCTGCGGCTTCTCGTGAATCCGTCTTAAACAGAAAGGTCTAAATGAACACAACAGATATAAAAACAGAGTAAAGAATATCTGAAATTCTTTTTAATCCCGATACTGACTATGCCCCTATTTATATCCACTCTAGTCTGCGATAAAAGTTCCCATATGTTTTACATTGATTCCTTTTCCAAGTCATCTTTTTTCATAGATATCATTCGAGCCAGGCATGGTTTCGCATCTATCCTATTGTGTGGCCATTATTTAGATTGCTCGCAACCCATGGTCCAACTCAGGGTACAGAGAGTAGTGAGGTATTCACTTAGACAGCTCCCTGGAGAACTCGACATTTTCTTTTATAGAGCAAGAGATTCTATTCACATGCTTTTCCCCTACAATGGTCTTTCTTACCTTCAAAATACAATTCAATATCTACACAAGTTTTCATGTTGGTTCCATTTGTGGCCCGTTAAATTTGCTCCCTTTATTACTATTTTTAATATATATGTATATATACTAGAAAACAAGTATCTAACTACCTTGTATCCTGCTCGACCGTGATTGCGATCCTTGTATTAAATGGTTGATGGTAAGTAATATATTGCTTTATCATTCTTGGCGGCACCAATCTTTTTTTTTCGCCATATGTATCATTGTTCTATTTTAAAGATACGTTCCTGATGCAGTAAAAGTTACATAATATTTTGTGGCCCGAATTTATTCATAAACTAGTCACTCAACAGCTGTAGCTCAAACTGTCAATAGGCCGAGAAGTTTGAGAATGTTGCATACTTGATTATGTTAGGACCAGGGATATGTCAAGTGCCAGTGTCGAGGTACACAGGCAGATTCTTTATATAGTTATTAGCATGGGCCGCACGCTCAGATACACCGCTAGATTAGGAAGAGGCTACATAGACTTTTCACTCTCTGCGTTCCGACATTATGAAATTGGGAAAGGTTCAGAGGGGCAGTGTCTTAGAGGCGTGCCAAGCTGACCATGACCAATAATAACCGACCGAAATACTTCATTGACCCACTGGTGCTTGATATTTTTGGACCCAAGTGAGGCAGTTGTAGAAATGACAAATGATGAACATAACATTCTTTTTAAAATTCTTTATACAGAACTATAGAATTGAGATAAGTTATCCCAGTTACTCTCATAGAGTACATACTAACTACAGGGATGTGCAGATCCCATTACACTCTATCAATTACTACTAAGATGGTCTTACAGCATTTGTAGACATCTCACATTTCTGGAAGTGTCCCTTGGGTATTTGCTCACAGTGCACTACTTACACATACAAAAACAATACAGTATAATACTTCGCATATTCCTTCGTGTATTATTATCTTTATCACATTGCAGCCATGATATGATAATAATATGCTGAAGTGTTTTTTGTTATATTTAAGGTATCATTGCCAATATTTGAATGTTCACCTTGGTGACAGTGGTTGTACAAAACAAAAAGAAATATCACCAGGTTTGTCATGAACTGATAGAAGAACAATTTCTAGAATTCTTGTAGCACAGGAAGCTATTAAATCCAGAAATTAGGCAAATTGGATTTATCAATGTTTTGATTGCCGCATATATGTACGACATTTCATATCAGAAAAACTTCATTAACTAGAGGTCTCCAAGCATTCATCCAAAACCCAAAGTGATGAATGGATTAATATCTGGTATTGCATATACATTGCATAATGAAGTAGACAGGTTTTGAATCAATCAGAATTAGATCATAGAGATAATGGGATTACCAGTAAATGTATACAAATCGTCTTCCCAAATTTACTGAGACCGCTCAAGCGAGAGGTACATAGGAATCAGCGCCTTATCTACATTCAATTCTATAGATTATGGATAAAGAGATTAATGCTATTCTACAGGTCTTGACAAGTAATGGATTATTTCATTGGAATGTCATCAGAAGCCGTTTTTTGCTTGCCTGAACTGCTTTGATCGTTGGTCCAACACGACTGCGGTAATCCGGCTCTAGATCAAGAGGGGGGCACTACCTCACCGCTCACCGCCCCACCTGCTGGGAACTGCCCGAACTAATCGCTGAGGTGCATATCGCGGAGCGGAAGCCACAATTATGTAAATGAGGCAGAGTCGTTGGGTCGTTTCACGATCGTTACGTCCAATAAGCGGCTGGCTTCACGTCGGCTACGACGTATGGTACATGTTATGGTTATGACAAATGGCCGGTATGGGGCCCATCATTCTCAGCCTCATGTCTTCACCATGTTCATGTCTCAAACTTCAACATGTACTCCTGCTCGGCCAAACTTTATGCCGGCTTCCTCTGTGACCGGTTTTACGTCTCTAGTCAACGTCTGATCTCTAAAAAGTTGTTTTTGCGTATCAACATATTGAAATTGATGATGGGTCTACTGCATTGGTTTGATCATTAATTTCAATAAACTACTCAGAAAGCTACATGTATTAGGAAAGATTGTGAGTGTATTTGTTTGCTCTCGAATCAGGGAAGGTATGTGCATATGGGTATCCTTATCGCAACACCGATATGCTTGTTTGCGTACATTTGTCGGACTTCTTTGACAAAAGGTTAACACATCAACGAATGGTTTGCTGATGTGCAGGATGTCTTTTGTATTTCTGTTTGGATGATAATGAAGTCTAGAGAAGGCGTATATTTAATCATTCTAAATGTGGAAGTCAATGGTATGGCAGTTATGACAGTTAGCTGATAGGATATTTTGTATTTCCTCAGTTATTAGGTCACTATTCACACTGTTCTTTGGCATGTAATTCATACGATAATACCTCTAAAATACCACCGCAGAACATCTCAGTAATGAGCTGGGCTTTGGGTTCAGGGCTCAACCATGTCGCTGTCTTTTTTGCTCGCCGGTCATTCTCATAGTTTGGATATTGCTGTGATATGACCTGGCTGTTCCTAACAGCGAAACAGAATACGAACGCACCAACAACCAAGGAAGTTTCTCTGTATCAATATGAATATTATCGGTTTGGATAATTTTACTCTTCCAGTAGAGATTACCGTATTAGGCTCCATGATGTTGCTTTCAACATGCTATTGCACTAGAAATACTCGTAATATAATCCGGAGTTTTAGCGAAAGCGATAATGTCTAGGACAACAACACCAGAATTAACAACAAAATTTATATATTCTGATTTCATTTGTAAAATATTTGTCTAAATAACCGTTCATATGTGTCTTAACTTATAGTTGTTAATGCGGAAATCGTCACTTAACTGAGTCTGTGGCTTTCCATATCTTTACAAACGAGTAGAATATGGAAGGTTCTTTATGTATGTTTAAACATAAAGAATACAACCAGATTCAAGATAGAAATGAGAAAATAAAAGGCGCAGATAAGGGATACTCAGAAAAGGAATGTAGACGCCCTACATCAGAAACATCAAAACGAATACGTCAGATGTAAAAGTCAAACGCAACTCAAGCCGTCATGTTGTTCTTACGAGTCGAGTGGAAATCAAGTCTGAACTAGACGATCCCGAACTAAATGAAAAGATAAGACTGCTCTGACAAGGTCCAACGAGATCCAACTTCAAAGTGTGCTTCTGTTCTGTCTGTCAGTGTTCATTAAACGGGAGTGGGCGAGCTGCGGAAGGCTGAGACTAACAATCACCATCAGGGTAGAGAACCACAGAGACATTGTGGGTCTGTTAGGATACATGGTACATTGACAGGACTGTATATCCAAGCTCTGGGACCCATCAAAGCTGATAGTAATGTGATAGATTGAAAACACGGACTTATTCATAGAAACAGCTCAGGAAACACTGGTTTGAATGGGCTTCTCTTTGATCTGACGATATCTAGTTTGACTTCAAACACATGTATGTTCATCGTTTCTCTTTAAATGTATTTCTTTTCAGAGATTCAATAATAACCATGTTTTCCTGCTCAGCACGGATTGTTTGATATAAAGCTTTGGTATTTGAAAGCGTTTGTTTTTAGATATGAAGGTTACGTTATTGTTCATGTGAGAGTTGTGTGAGATGCAAGGATTCCACATACTAGATATACCATAGACGACTTTGTGATAGAGAAACTGGTGTGTCATGGTCAGGAATTATTCCACTAGATTAGTGTATAATCAAGCAAATGTAGATATATCTGAAATTGGAATTAGAAAAAACAAACTACTCAAGATATATAATTATGCATAATCAACCTATGATATTTCAGGATTAGTAAAGTCAATTACATCACATGGTTGTAGAACCTGGCCACTGACACACAGTGTCCAATGATTAGATTGGGTAACTCGGGGTTAGTAATGACAGCGAGTGTTGGCACTTCTAATCACTGGTGGCATTTCTCCTGTATCTCAAGGGGGTGGGAGAGGAATGAAAAAGGCAGACGGGGTTGGTGTGGATGAGATCCTGACTTAAATATTCGTCTCTCTCTATAAACTGTCAACGTTTATTATATGAGATTATTTTTAAAAAGTGAACTGAAAAACAGACTGACATAATCAACAATAGATGTGGAGAAAATGTGTCACTTTTATTTCTATATATGCTTAGTGCATTGCAAAGTGCTGGATAACCGCTGATCAGGTAACATATTGGTCTGAAATTTCAAATAAATAACAAATGCCAATCGATTATTTGTAGTATTCACATAGTTGGCTATTCATATGTCGTCTACTACTTCCTTTATAAGATGGGGCATTGGCATATATTCTGCAAAGGATCACTGAGGAGGAAAGGTTTATAGATTTATTGGACAATTCTTTATATTCTAGAAATGATTTTTGATTTTGTCTATTCAATAAACATATTCGCGACTCCAGGGGTCACACTGAACAGAAAATAAACGTCACAGAACTATGATATTGCTTTGAAAAGGTTGTAATTATTACACTTATTCATGCAGATAAATTATAAAAAATCTACTGGTATGTAGGTATGACATTTTCATAACTGTGTATGGTTGAAATATGTGTGTATGTGCAAATTACAAGTTATTCTCTACTGAAATATGCACTCACCGCGATACCTCCGTCCAACACTGGAGAAAACTGAAACCTCCAAAGGCTGACGACGAGTATAAACCAGCATACATGACACTAATTTAACGGGGTAGGCATCGTGAGGAGATAAACTCAACGTAAACTATCACTCTAACCTCAACTCCCGCCAAGCCTCTGACCCCCTGCTTCATTGCGTAAATACAGCGTGCCTGCGCACGGTGCCAGGCCTCCTTCCGTGACGTCACGCTGTCGACATCGTGACGTCATCGTTAGTAACTGTTTACCGGCGTCGGGTTTTCAATTAGGACAGCAAGTGTTGGCGAGTTTGAGCCTCCAGGAACATGTGTCTTGGCTACTGGTCCCTGGGTCACGTGGTAATGACGTCACAAGACTCAGTGCACTCTGGGATGTGCTGGCGCTGAGTTACACATAAATGAACCGGTTTGTAGTCCTATAGGCCTCGCAAACATATTGGGGACTGAAAACTAGTTATTTTTGAGTTGCTATACAAAAGTTCTCATAACTTAGGCTGTAAAAAGGATATAGATTTATAAATGGTACCATATTAAACCAAAGATTACGGACATTAGTGTCATATATATTTTGAATTCATTGAGGTAATTTATCTGTTTTCATTATTGACACATTTTCTCTGAAATCATACTAAAAGTTAGGCAAAATGTTGACCTTCTAGAATATGAGTGAAGATTCCATAGAATTCCATATGGAAGCAAAATCAAAGCCCAGTTTAATCAAATAGAAATTTCTTTGAGGATCATTTTGATACCTTAACTTTTATTGTACTCATAATAGAAGTCAAAATGATCTGTTTTGTTATCAAATTAGAAAAGTAGCAAAAAGCCCCTTTTTGTGATATGCACCATATGTTATAGCATTGTCGTGGTAGGCAGAAAATAGAGATCTAAAGCTTTGTTGGAGATGATGCAATATTTTACATTATAATTTCAGACAATGTTTTTCCTTTAGTTATTATTTACAAACAAATGCTTCCTTAAACTAATTAGATATGTAGCACATGTCAATCTATAAGAATCTTTAGGGAAACACTATTTGAATCCGGATCCCACCATAGTCCCTAATATGCCTTCCCGACCTATAGTGACGGTAATCGCCATTTTTCTTTTTCCGGAAAATACAGGATATAATCAGTACTTGTTAAATGGTTTTTTCTCTCTTTTGGTCTCAAATTCTCATGAAGAATTATTAACCATAGATATATATTCTTTTTTTGCATGTGAAATTCTTCTGAGAGATTTCTTTTTGACGTGACATTGTAGTCACGATGCCGCCCCGCACACAAACATTCAATTGTATCTAGCCTCACACAACATTCACTTTTCATAGGAGGGTTTGACAGCCTCCCATGTTTAATTGGATTATGATAAAGATACTATGTAAAATGCCTTTGTAACATTTGGCTTGGTGATGAAATCGATATACAAACATGCATTACGGTATTGCCTTCTCTACGGGACAAGCAATGGTCACATAATCCGGTTTGCCTAGGTTTTGCTCCGGAAATGAGACGATTCGTTAATTACTTTGTTTCTTGTATCAACGAGTTTAGAGAAAGCTGCTTGCATGGTGTGCACTACAGAGCGATCGGCTAACATCGTGTGTCACTGTAATTCATACACAAAAATGTATTTATTACATGATATTCCTGTGGTATGTCAATATATGCGGACAAACTGCAGTGGAAAGTTTAAAACAATTTACTTGTGTCGAACAATATTGCATTCATTTTCTCTTTTTTCCCTTAACGATACATGGGTTTCCTTGGTTTTAACAGAACGTAATGTTGACATTATCAAGTTATCATATTATTGAATGTATACTGGTTCTTTCAAATGAAAAGAAAGCGATTACAGATACGGACATTAACAACATAGGCCTATTCTAAATGAAGAGCAGGTTTCACTCAACACCCAGTTTTACTTACAGGGAACACACGCCTGTCGGTGCCATGCCACAGTGTTTCGTCGATCGAAATCCGGCCTTACTGCAAATAAATATTTGACTCTTGTTTCCACGCCCAGTAATTATCAGCATTATATTTACCGTAAAACCTTAATCTGTTCAACAATACGTATAGGAAAAATGTATTTAATTGTTTGTGATTGACTTACGTATTTATATAAACGTTATTACAAAGCATCTATAACAGTGGCATGACAGAGACAATCATGGTCGACTGTCGAATACAGGGGGCAGGGGAAGGGACATGGGAACTAATGTTAATTAGTACCAGATGGTATAGATATTCTCAGGAACACGCTGCATTCAGAAGTAGTCATAAATGTTTTCACTTTGCCTAAAGCTCTTTATGGATATAAAGGTTGATTCTCGATAAAAAGACAATCAACGATATGGGATTACTATCGTCCTCCATTAGTATTCCGATATATACTGGAGTGGTAATGGGTCTTTTTACTGATTCCAGTCGGGAAAATGTGTTTTATATTTGAAATGCTGGCGGGGTATTGATGCGCCCGAGAGCTGCGAAATTTAATAAAACCAGAATCAGCAATTAGAACATCTTCAGCGAGACAACAGCGCGCGGAAAATGAAGCGAGATCAAACGGTTTTATTTTTCACAAACACCCCCTGCCTACTCCTGCCGTCCGCCGCCCCGTCTTTCTTTCTGCTTTTAATCCGGATTTTATGACTTCTTTGTACCAATCGCTATTGAGGAGCAATTTTATCGGCAGTGCAGCGGTCGTCAAATTCAATTATCTGGGTAGAGTCGGGCGACTACCTACTCGCCGGCAAGAGCTGGTAATTAAAAAACGCCATCAAACATTTATTAAATGCTGTTTTCAATTTGCTGATACACCGTGCGCTATCTCATTACCTTGACGGGCCAGGCATCACTGCACACTGCATTCGTTAGTTAAGGGAAGAGGCGAAGCTGGATGAGGGGAAGGAGAGAGAAGAGGGGACAGGGGAGGAGGAGAAGAAGAGAAGAAGGGACGAGAGGCATAGAGAGAAGGAAGGGGGGAAGCGAAGTGAGAAGGAGAGTAATGAAGAGAAGGATCAGGGTGTGGTGAAGGAGGGTATAGGAAGGAGAAGGAAAGAAGAGAGGAGAGACAGAATGTGGAGGGCGGTGGGGAGGAGGGGAAGAAGAGAAGGAAGAGAGGAGGAAGGAGCGGAAGTGGCAGACGACAGGAGTTGGGAGGAACGGAGGGGGAAATGGAAGAAGGGAAGGGATTGAGAGGATTGGAAGAGGAAGCAGGATAAAGAAAGAATGGAGGGGAAATAGTAAAGGAGATGGAATACAGAAGGAAGGCAGATAAGCATAAGGAGTAGGAGGAGAACTATAAGAGGTTGGAAGAGGAAGACGAAGAGGAGAACGATGAGAAGAGGTAGAAGGAAGAGGACAAATGGAAGTTGGAGAAAGAGATCAGTGGAAGAAAGGAGGAGGAAGAGAGGGAGACAATGACCAGAAACAGGGATGGTGGCAACGGAGGTATGGAGGCAGGTTTGAGGAACAGGAGAAAAGAATGAGGTGGTGAAGCACGTGTGGGAAGGAAGAGAGAATGGATACACTTGAATCAACCAGAATTGGTAATTTGGGGTAGGGGTGGTCATAAGATTAAAGCACTGTGTCCCAGAAGAGGGACCGAGTGTAATGGACAATTTATTGACACCACCAAGGATGTGACTGGAGAGGAGAATAACTGGGGGACATAGTAAAGAACTTAGCCTAAAAGACCTGAGGAGGTATATGTATTGAATACCAACAGGGAACAGTGTTGGGGACTGGAGAGGTAGAACGATCAGAGAATAAAAAAGGGGGAAAGGAAAAAAGGAAGGGGTTGGGGGTTGGAGAAGGAGTAGCAAAATGAAAAGAAGGGGGAGGACTGACACAATTAATAGTAGGAAAATACAGGGGAACCAGACAGGGGAATCAGGATAGAGAACCATGAATAGGGAACCATGTTGGGGACGAGGCATGCACTCGCATGGAGGCACAGGCATATGGGCCAAGTTACAGGGTGAAAGGCGGTAAAAGTTACCGAGCCCAGGGCCGCAGTGTGACGGCTCTGCGGTCGGCGATGGGGCTACAGAGTACACGACTGGGGGCGGAATCATAACTCAATTACATGCTTGGATTGGCTGATGCTATCTGCCTGGGGCCTGTATTATAACCAGCACCCCCGCTGTCTGTTAATGACGGCGAGCGGCTCCAGGTACTCTGAGCAACTCGGACCGATTCCCAGTCACTCCAGAGATTCTGGATTCCGAGTCAGTCTGAGAGTTTCCGGACTACTGCCAAAGATTCCATGCCACTCTGACATTGTTCGAGCCATTCCAAGCCATTCCGAGGGTCCCCGACAGACTCCAAGTAACTAACTGCAATTATTTTGAAAGAAAGAAATGTGTAATAACATTTTACATCACTATTTGATAATCATCGTTTATCTTGATTTAACACACATGATAGCCCCGAGCTACAATATGAGCAGTAGGCCTATTATACCTGTTCTATTATTTATTCTCTGCATCCTTATTTATTATTGTCGGCCCATATGTGAAGCGTCTGAGTACGACTATAGTATTACCAGTTAGTTAAAATATATTTCTTTATGTCATGATTTAACACGAAGTCCTACTTATTCCTGAGAATCACTTGGATGTCACGCCTTTTGCTCTCACAAAATAAATTCACACAGTCATTTAACATTCAGGAAACATTAATATTTTGATTGATCATTTTCTTCTCACCCAATTCAGAATTAGGTGTGTAATTGACTTGTATGTATTTAAAACCACCTACTGCACCAGAGACAAAGTGGTTGTAGATAAATTTACAGGACATGTAAGTGATAGCCAATTGAAACACAATCATATTGCACTAATATTTTGATAGAACCCGTTCTGCTTTATTTGGGGAAATTAAATCAAAGGAGGCGGCGAAATACCAATAAATGAATTGCTCTCTTTCAAAGAACTGCCCATGAAACACCATCTCCTTATGGAGCCTGCCGCTCGGGAGATTGCTCGGAAAATCCTCCACCAGATTAAAGGCGTTTTCACCGAGGCATGTAGAGACCAGACAGTTTAGGCAGCAGCCATAACTACCCCCTGCCCGTACCCCTTGGCCGCTAACTACCCCATGACCGCGGCCCTCACTACCCCCTGCCCGGCGCCATACTTTGCTCACCACCTCAGCCCGCCTGGCCTTCACTAGGACGACGCCTAGCGGAAGAATAAGCAGATTCATAATTTCCCCGATTGGACCCCTGGCCGGAAGGCGACTGCCCGCGCCGCCCTCTAGCGCCCCCTGATGGGAAACGGAGCCGCATGCGCAGCAGTCGCCGACATCACTAAACTAGAAATGTCTGCGGTCATAAAATGTTCACGTATTTACCAGGCACAGCCAAACAAAATAACAACAACAATAAGAAGTCCGAGCAGAGTGACATTTCAACTACCAAAATGAAAATGCCCAGAAATAATATTTATACCTGTCTCAATCAATTGTGATACACCTTTTAAAACAAATAATCACAAATATACATTCTAAGATCATCAAGGATTTTTGTAATAGTTCATATCAATACTAATAGAGAAATTAGCGATTTTCGCTATTGCACACTCTTTTCTGTGTAAACCAGCATTATGCATAAGCATCTAATCCTCCGTCAGAAAAGAGTGTTCAAGCCTAAATCACGCTAATATAAGCGGGCAAACAACTGTCTCTGTTAGCAGGAGGAACATTTCCTTCACCTCCAGGGTGGAGTTGACGTTGAAGGAGGTAGGCAGGGGTCAGAGTTCAGGTGTCTGGAGAAGTCGTTAGAGAAGGTGTGGTGTTGTAGGTCGGCGTGTCCTCTGAGTGGGTGAGCCACTCCCGTAGACTCCTCAATGTGCTCACTGTGTGGGGGAAGCTGTGGTGGAGTAATACAAGCCTGTGTTTGGTGATTGTGTGGGCAGGGCCACACTTGTCTCTACAAGTGTATGATTAATATAAACAGGGCTCATGTGAATGGGTGCGAAGGAAAGTGCAAGGTAGGAGCTGAGAATGGGGTTGTAGAGGAGGAGGAGGTAAACATGAGGGGGAAACAGCAGAAGATAGAGGAGGGGACAAAAGGATGGAGAGCAGGTGGATAAAGTATTATATTATCGTGAAGGCTGTGTTAATCACCTTTGTCCGTGTCTGTGTCAACGGTAAATCCAGAACTTGGGTAGGCCCATTTATCCTCATGTCTATGGTCAATATCTACTTCTTGATGCTGCTGTCTCACTTTCCATCCTATAAGTTGCCATTGTTTCTAGAATAAGTATTTGTTGTATAAAACTATGATATCTTTGTTCATGCTCGTCATATGCATGTATACATACTTATATAAAAACCAGTATCCTAGAGATCCTCAAGATGTAAACTGAAAAATAAAGTCACATTACCAACAAACTCGTCGATGTGAAATGCCAATTTCCATCTTGATGTAACTATAAAAGTCTGAATAAACACAGCTTATGTTAAAAAATAAAAGGGAAAAGAACCCTTTATGAGTATCAATCTTTGCTGCCATAAGCCACGAATGGAATTTGGCATAGTGATTTCATGAGGCGAAGCCAAGTGAAATCTCTAACCTTACAATTCACGTGTGTAGGGAGGGGCTATTTACAGCCGATGCATGCACATCCGCGATGGCCTATATATATAGGAATAAACTGGTTAGTTTCGTGCAGTGTTAGGATGTTATTGTGTGAGGATGTATGAAGTAGTTCTGAGTCATTCCTCTTGATAAAATCAGACTTCCATGGCAAATTTAGATAAAATGATTATATCGTGGCTCCAGTTTAGACCTTAAACACAATGTCAACAAATCATCAGTTTTCTTCAAGTTGGCGCGTACAAATCATGTCTGGATATTGCAAATAACCCCATTTAAATGATTACATGTACAGATTACACATAAGAACGTTGGAAACAACAAATGTTCCCCATGTTACACTTTGACAGCGATTTGTTGTCACCAGCAACATGACAGACCAATCCATTGTTGGGGGAATTTGGAGGGTATTTTAAACCGGAAGTTACCAGATGACTCTTAGAATGCAGTGTTGTCAGGTCATGGGATTTGACAGTAACATCCAAGTTAATGCGATTATAACTGGAATTTCTTTGTGTATACATGTACATACTTTGATATCAGATAAGCGTTTGAGATAGGACTGGTTTCATAAATGACTTGTAATATTTTGTATCATGCTAGAATATATTTGAATAGCTGACTTTCTGAACTCTGATTGGCCAATACTTGGGTTACGTGATTAATATCTATTATGCCCCAAGGCAGGCAGGAGAGGGATAAGAAAGGTAGGTGGAAATTTAATATAAAAGAAGGCATACTCCCACCTGTGCACTTTTAAATATGCCTCACTATACCTTTAGCAAATACCTTTTAAATAACATCAGCTATATATTCCCATCCAGACACATGCCCCACCTTTTCTTTGTTTTTAGATTGAATATTGAAATATCTGATACCACATATACTTGGTCGAAATAAAGGGGTCGGAATACAACTACAATTTCCATATTTGGGCATAAAAGAACTCCGACGAGGATGGGATTCGAACCCACGCGGGCAGAGCCCAATGGATTAGCAGTCCATCGCCTTAACCACTCGGCCACCTCGTCTTGTGTTCTCCCATGGAAGATAATAGCACTATTGTATCTATTCTGTCACATGGCTGTAGTTCCATTATATTGGTAGGTCACAATCAGTGACACCCAATGTCAATAATAGTGACACCCGATATCAATATTACTGAAACCGAATATCGCTGCCTGCGATACCGAATATCAATGCCATTTATGCTAATGACCAAATACGGTATTCTGTGTTGCTTGAGGTTGCTTTATTTCCTGTTATCTTAATTAACATATGTTTAAAGAAAGGATGTGGTTATACTCCTGAGAGCCTATCCTCGAATATCATGCAGTTTTTCTCTCAAAGTATCTATCTCTGTCTCTCTATGGAATTCAGTCTCTCTCTAACCTTTTCTGCTGAACCACCAGGGTTCACACACTATAGATAACTGTGCGTGCCGTGACGCATACTCTACACGAAACCGGTGCCATTTTAATTGGTTAATCATATTAGCACTATCCATGAATGATAAAAACACATTCTGTAGAAGGAACCAGGTTCATACTGGGATACGTATTTCACGCATGTAATACGACACCTATGTATGCACCTACCTGCCTGCCCAGCAGGTAACAACCCCGGGTAACATGCGCAGGGACGCCGCCTGCTATCTGCCCTCGGGGGTGGAGGTGTAGCCCGGAGCGCGGCATGTGTCAAACATGTAAACGAATGTCGGCCGATAAGCGTGGAGACGGGACCATCATTAACTGTATGAGGGAAAGACGTGCACCGTGTTGCCCCATCTATACCACCAGGTGACTGAGAGCAATGTCCTTCTCCTGACTCCCAATGTTAGTCACTGTCAGTTTAGCCCTTAAAATGGTTCTCAATGTCAGTGTTTGTCAGTTCAGTCCGTATACTCGTTCTCAAAGTTAGTGACTGTGCGTAAAGTCCCTTTATTGATACTAAATGTCAATGACCCTCAATTAAGTCCTATTACTGTTTCTCAATGTCAGTGACTGTTAGTAAAGTCCTTATACTAGTTCTCAATGTCAGTGTCTGTCAGTAAAGTCCTTACTGGTTCTCAATGTGGGTGACTGTAAGCAACAACGTTTCTCTATACTCGTTGCTGTCAGTGAAGTCATTATTGGTTCTCAATGTTAGTTTCTTTGGTTTAAAGTACTTTCCTTTAATTCTGTTTTGGAGGACAAAAATCTTCCATGAAATAAAACAAGATATACTTTCATAATGTAATCAGTAGCTGCAAATAGTATGCATGCACAAGGTGATTAGATAAAGGGGATGAAGAATAATTCATTATTACAATTTCCATTAGTGGTATCAAAAGTAAACTTATAGTTCATATAGTAGGTTGCGTTACAATAAAATGCATTACTACATTTAAAGGTCAGGGTGTATAGGATGGAGTTTTATCCAATATCAGTCGGTTCATTTTTTACTAGCTGTTTTGAAACTTGCTTTACTGGGAGCACATAGAGTATTTTTTTGAGTTCGCTCTTGAGTCTTTTCATTCTATCACCAGGAAGCTATTATTACAAAACCTGTACATCTTCAATCTAACTTCCTTATCTCCTCTTGTTCCTCTTGGCCTCAGGTCTAATTGGTTCTCATTTCTAGATAATCCATATCAGAAACTTAGCATTTACCTTTTATGGCCGAAACTCAAGCATTCTACTTTACATTCTTTGTGCATCTAACCAACACTCATGTCCCCAACTCGGATTTCGAGAGCGATGTGAAGGCCCTTGCTGAGGAGGCCCTGAATTTTTTGTAGTTCTGTAAAATTGGCATTATTATGTAGTATGCAAGCATACTCCCTATGGAATCGTACTGTACTAATATCTACCAATCTAGCTACTTTCATTGACATGCTGTCCCTCAGCTTGGCAAACTTAAGTAGTCTTGCATTGGTGGCTTTTTGCACCGACTTCATATGCTCTGTCAAGTTCAGTGCTGCATCTCACTTGATATCTGTAGAACAGACAATTCGGCAATACCACCCCATTGGAGGTCAACTTCGTTTCACTTAGCCTTCTGAGCCTCGACTTGGTACCAACACAACTCGTCATGGTTGTGCTTTGATTTATATTCATTACATTCGCATATGAAATTGCTAATTCTGTGTATAGCTTCCTGCAATCCACCTGAGGCTGTTGCATCATTGAATATGGGAGACGTACAACATCAAGTCGTCGCATAGAGTATGCAGTTACAGGAGTCAATGTCGGTACACATGTCATAGATATACAATATAAATAAGAATGGGCCCAGCACAGATCCCTGAAGGATCCCAAATTTCATATTGATTTCACCAGAAACAATATTGTTGACCTTTGTTATCTGTTTCCTATCATGTTTACTTCTTGTTGGTCTTATGATTTCCGATAATACTACATGGGATGGTGGGTTGTCTTAAAGCGTGGTCTACAACACTGAAGACTGTAGAGGAATGGCATGTAACTGGGCCTTGGTAACTGTAGCGGCATCGTCAGTGACAGTATTCACGTTTTCCTTATTGTCGCGCCACACCCCGTGGGTGGCACTGTCGTCGCCCACAGACGCTGATCCAGGGGGCGCTGCGTGCGGCGGGCAATCCATCACCACCTAGCGGCGTCTTCTTGTATTAAAACACCCGGGTCTGACACGGGAATAAAGAGCTTAAACCAATTAATTACGCGACTCGGCCAATTAGCCTATAAGATTAGCCCTGGCTTGGCGGGGGTCAGCCAACCAATCAATTGTTTTAAAGGGTCTTTGTGGGCCCCGTCTGGGGTCGTTTGCCACCAGGGGGCATTCTGATCCACTGTCGCTGTGGCGCTGGACGATGGAAGGGAAGGGATAGATTTTATTTTTTTCTTTCTTCTCCCCCCCCTCGCCATCTTCTCAGGGTGATTTATACCTGAGGAATAACCTTGGCCTGCAGACAAATAGGATAATAAATAAGCGCGTGGCATTAGGCCTGAGGTGGGGGTTATAGGGGGCGCTCGTGTGGGGGCAATTGGCTGCGCTGTTGGTGCCCCGAGGGTGGGGGTTGGACAGGGAGAGGATCGTAGGCTGAGGGATCGGGGGTGAAAGGGGTGAGGTGATCCAAGGTGTGAGATATCCACACCTTCCTCCTAGACTCCTTTTTAAACCACTAGATGGTGTGTGTCCCATTGGTATTTTTACTCCAATGATGACCACAGTGTGGGAATGACAAATCAGTGAGAGGTAAAATTGGTATTCATGATGGTATTATAACTGAGAGTGTTATCCTCGAGAATCCAACATAAACACATTAAGCATCCACATTAACAACAGATCTAATTTGTAGAACAGCGCACAAAACCCCCACTTCTACAGATCTCAAGCACTGTCAATAATATCAAGTCCTTGTAATCCTCACCCCTCATGTGGCATTTCCACCTGCCGACGCAAACCACACCGATATGCAACCTGATGTGCAAGTCGGTCAGTGGTCCTCCTTGAAAATTCGTCTGTGCTATCAATCTTTCAACCCAAAGCACACACTCTGATTCCACCTGACGACCGATTACGTGTTCCATGTGCACCGATTATTCAATATGTATAAAACCTGAGCAGCCTGAAGATCAACCCTCCCTAAATTAACATAGACATCGGTGATGATCGCCACCGATTAATTCAACATGGTTTAACTTCGTCGGTGGCCTCAAAATCGGTCGGTGGTACCATATTGTGTAATGTTGGAGAGAAAAATCATTGACACTTATGGGTTTCACCTGACGATTATTGCACAACGATAATCTCATAGTCGGTCAACGTTGCTAAATCCCATAATTGTTGGTCATAATCGGCAGGTGGAAACACTGTCTAACATCTATGAAGCAACACACTGGCAACTATGCCCCATTCGTCACTCGGTACCTTCTAAAAAGCTGACAACATTTATTCTCCCTGGGAGTAGCTCAGAGCATCAAATGAGCGATTCCTTGTAGACACCGACAGCTTCCCTCGTGGAAATCCTTATATGCAAGTCAAATGACTGATAGCGATACGGGTCCATGTCACGCTATGAGTGTGTGGGGGGTGTGGGCTGGAGGTGGGGTGGGGGGTTAAGAGGAGGGGGAAGCAGTATCACCCTCCCCCCCCCCCACCCCACGCCATACCAATCTGGACGTCAGCATATGCATTCATTCATTGGTGTCGTTATTATGCTACACGGGCAAGCCATGTCAACCCATAGAAGGCGCCAGTGGCGACATAATCAAGACGGCGGGCGTATTTGTAATATTTTATACGCGCCATAATGACTCGGAGCGGGGTTTGGAGGGGGAAGGGGGTTAAGGGCCTGGCGGACAGATTGCCTCCAGGGTTTGTATGACGATGAGTACGCCCCATCTTGCCAGCGTCGTTTCTGTGGGTGTGGGTGTGGGTGTCTTGGGGCGGGGGGCGTAATTGTACCCCTTACTCAGCCCTCCTCACTGCCAATCCCCACTCCCCACCCCTTGCTGTAACCTCACACACACCAGCTCAGCACCACGATAAACCAGCCCGTAACATCAGGCGACGTCTTCTTCTTCTTTATGCCGGAGAAGTGTTAATTACGTACTCTGCCGATAGAGGGATTAAGGAAGGAATGAGCTCGTGGGGGCGGGGGTTTGTTGGTGTGTGTGGGAGAGGGGTGGGGGAGGGTAGATCGAGGTAATGTGTGTGGAAAAACACGTTTCCATACGTTGTATATGGGCGTTTTTTTGTGCAAGAATGTGTGTTTAGTTGTGATAGTGTATATTTAGGTGTGTGTGTGCATGTATATGTGGTTTTGGATGTAAATCTGATTTTAGATGCAATAGTGTATATTGAGGGATACCCATGCATAGGATGTGGTTCTGGATGTGCATGTGTGTTTAGATGTGTGTGTGTTCTTATGTATACATATGTCTTTAGATGTAGATGTGTATACTAATGTATGTGCATGTATATGGTTTTGGATGTAAATATGTGTTTAGATATAAAAGTGGATATTTATGTATGTGCATGTATGTGGTTTGGGAAGTGAATGTGGGTTTAGATATAATAGTGTATATCTAGGTGTGTGTATGTATAGGTGGATGTGAATGTACGTTTGGGTGTGTGCGTGTTTATGTATACTTGTGTATAGAGATCGGAGTGTCATGGTCGAGCCTACACTTAGGTGGGGTTATGAGGCAGTTAGGCGGGAGTGTGGAAGAAGAGAGTAAATCCTCTCTCGTAAGTGAGGCTAAAGTGGGGGCACTTCTCATGATCATAAACACAGGCAATTACTTTGGCTTCATTAGCGACCGTATCGGAATGAATAATCAAAATCCGAGAAATATTAGCACAGGGGTGATATTGGTAAGCGGCGACGGCCGACGGATTTATAGCCACGACAACGTGAGATCGGGGTCCATAACTCACCATCCCTTTACCCCTCCCCTCCCCGTCCTACGAGCACCCCTCACGAGCAACTGGCACCCCTTTATCCCCCCTTATTGCCCCTCCCTCACATCGCCTAATCCCCTCTTAGAACCCCGTTTCTCGC
The DNA here is from genome assembly GCA_950022655.1 of Alentia gelatinosa. NCBI lineage: Eukaryota > Metazoa > Annelida > Polychaeta > Phyllodocida > Polynoidae > Alentia > Alentia gelatinosa. The sequence continues at coordinate 17,558,751 of OX465585.1, read as the reverse complement.
TGCATGCAATATCCCGATTCCTGCGTAAACCCAGTCGGGGAGTTAATCTGGTCGCAAACTGTCGGGTATTAATTCACTGAGATAGTTTTCAATTACTCATGTTTTTGATACAACGCTCCGTCACCCCCCCCCCCCCAGCCCGCCCTTCCCGTGCCTTTCCAAAAGAACCTCTCACATCCCCTTTTACCAGTATCTCACCTCAGCAAAACATCCTCCCTCCACCCCACGCCCAAGCGCTACGAGGCATCTGAACATACTTACTCTAGGGAGATCTGGCATAAAGGTAATCCACCCATTTTATCACTGGGAGGCTGCACATGATTCTATTGGCGACAGTTTACTGCTCCGTGCAACGTGCGATTTGGGCGTAGAGCGGAGCTGCTATGCAGCTGGATAGTAGGTGTACAATAAGGCCCGGCGTCCACCTACTACGATAGAATCGTAGACCTCCCGATATGGCACCGATACAAAATGTCAAAATCGGTACCATATCGGGGAGGTGAAAAATCGTAGACATATGTCTAGACAAGCCAATCCACCATGCGTTGTATGGGTTTTTTATCGGTGTCTAATCGCAGAAACGTGGTCAACTGCCCCGATATTAGGTAACCTTCCGATGCGATTTTGATTTTTTATCGGGAGGTGCATCGTAGACCATATCGGTGCCATATCGTAGTAGGTGGACGCCGGGCCTAAACATGAAAAACCTCAGGAACCCGTATGATCAACAACGTTGACCGCTCCGCATCATACCAATCTAATCTGAGCAGGAATATTCTTACAAGAAAATTCAACTGAGACAGTTTTCAGTGTGTTTGGATGCCTTTAAACTCTCTTAGCTACTAGTGGGGACTTTTGTCTGCAACAGGTAGTCTGAATTAGGTAAATGTATGTCTCCTATGACGTCGGTTTCTTCTTTAAAACCTAACTGGTCACGATCTAATGACCTCCTATTGAGAGACAAGGGAACTAACTGATCGGTATTAGTTTATAGGGTTCCACCATCATCCACCATCATCCATCACAGAATTGTAAGTCAGCGCTACAGTAGTTGGGAAACAGCTGCTGTTATCAATTATGATAATCCATTGTTAATCATGAGACAACCCAAAATATTATCCATTGATAACTGTACCCGCCACCTAGTTGGTTTCTTTGCATCGGGGGCAAGATGGCTGTCTCCATAACGCAATAGCTGTCTCCCCTGCAGCGCATGGCGGTGGTACAGATGTAATCAGTGTGGGGTACCATCAGGAGCAGCTCCTCTGTGGGTCTCCTCTATTATACGTCGACTTTTAACGTATTTATGTCTTATACGATTTTATCTGATGTCTAATAAAATGTTTTATCAAGGGCAGCACAGCTTGTTTGTAATTGTAAATTAATTGTAAATTGGTGATAATTCCAACGCTGGCGCCCTCTACATTTTATACCTGCAATCATTTGTACCACGTGACTCTCAGTCCAGGTGACTCTCAGTCCTCTTCACACTTTCTTATACTACAGACGTCTCGACGACTCTCTCTCTGTGATACCATTTTTACCCACCCACCCACACCAAAGGGTTAAATTTTCAATATGTATTTTATTACAACTGATATGTATGATAATACAATTTTCATCTCTAGTCTAAGTCATTTTAATTGATTGAACACTCATGTACTCTTAACAAATGTTAAACAATTACACATCTTACTTTTAACGTATTTATGTCTTATACGATTTTATCTGATGTCTAATAAAATGTTTTATCAAGGGCAGCACAGCTTGTTTGTAATTGATAATCATGAGACAACCCAAAATAAAATCCACTGATAACTGTACCCGCCACCTAGTTTGTTTTCTTTGCATCGGGGGCACGATGGCTGTCTCCATAACGCAATAGCTCTCTCTCCTGCAGCGCATGGCGGTGGTACAGATGTAATCAGTGTGGGGTACCATCAGGAGCAGCTCCTCTGTGGGTCTCCTCTATTATACGTCGACAATTTGCTCAGTGAGCTGCTCTCAATGTCTGACAAGATGGCCTTATTTATGTCGATGTGTAATGGGAAGGGGCCCTATGCCTCGTCCCGGTCCCGCCGGCGTCTGACAGGACCTATCACCACTGCCCTCAGCCCTCCTTCACCACTGCCGCAAGGTGGCAGCACGTCTATACATCAAGCGGGCACCAAAAAGCACCTTGATCCTTGTTTCTCGGTTTTCCTGTCTCTTGGTCTTTTGTATTACTACGATATTGAAAGTAGTAATCAAATATCATATTTGCGTGTGCATGTTGTATGTGTGCATGTTATATGTACGGATCGATCTACATATGTAAGAATGTAGATTCGAACCTATGTTTATCATTTATCCTGGAGGCAAACGGAAGGGTCATTTGTGCCAATTTCCATTTTTTTTTTCAAAACTTTTATTTCGATGTCAACATATCAAGTGTATACATAGTATCAATGTACGTCTCGGAAGATCTTTGTTCATCGTTCAATTTACATAAGTCATTTTGTGGTTGTTTTAGTCTTCCTGGAATTGATCAGTATAGTTGACAGCGAAATCGGGATGGTTATCAAGTCTTGGATGGCTTGATTTTCATAACCTGCCCCACTCCAAGTAAAATAACAATTGAGAGGGGAGACATACATACATCCATCGTTATACCCTCCTGATTCCTCAGGATTTTAGTCCTGCTTTGCACATTACTACAACTAAGACTCTACCTATAGGTTGGGCTCTATTCAATACACAATGGTAGTACAGAGTAGGCATCACGTGGGAAAGGTCATTTATGATTGCACTATAAATACAACATAAAACATTATTCACATGGCTAGAAGATGTTTTTCTAAAAGGGTAACTCTATACTAGTTCTAATGCTACATCTACACCATGTCCACGGCTCCCCCTGGTGACCACGGGATTCTATGTGTACACCATGACCCAAACAACTTCTGGCAACCACTGTTTTGAGGCTGTCCAAGGACCCCGTATTGACCACAGTGCCATTAACAGTTGCCTACAGTCCCCTACGTCGCTTAAGTCTACAACGTTGTGCCTGCACGGTCGTCTACAGTCGCCTATTGTTTGTGGCAGTCATCATGCCCCATCATGCCTGATTATGAATCTTAATAATACCATGGAGCACTTTGGCTCACACTCTCCTGGCAGTTCCCGGAAACTCCCAGTGGCCAGGGTGAGCCACGATCTCTCACGGTTCCGCGGCCCATCTACCGCCTCTCCCCTAGGTTCTTCCCTTTTGGTCCCCGGTGCAACCCCTGTGCTACATGGTGCTCCTCTACCAGGCTTTACCGGGGCGCTGGGACTGCTGTGGACATGGTATTAACGTAGCATTAGCAAACAAATCTCACAGGTGTTATATATACATTGACATGTACTTTCGTTGTATGTAAGTTAGAATCAAGTGTGCGATATATTCTTTCATCCTGAAATATAGAACATGCAACCATAGTAATAATTCAGGCTGTGTTGAATTCCCAGTGCAAGAAACTGTATATGTATCTGCAATGGACCACAATGCCTCAATTGAGCAAACACAGGGATGTTATATTTTCTACCGGCATATCCATTAGATTCTTATCTTTTTGTAAGACTATATCTTTCTAAATATATGTTTTCGAGGAAGTCTCCCTCTGCTTTTCAACTCATGCATGTAGTAGACATCTATTCTGGGTCCCGGACTAAGAGCCGAGTCTACCCGCGGCCGAAGTTAACACATAGTCACACGCATTAAAAACCTGCACACATCACCGACCGACTAAAACAAGTCCAGCAGGGATGTGTCAACTCTTTCCACGATGTAGGATCCTCTTAAGAACATTTGTATACATCCCACATCCCACATCCCAACACGTGTCTTCTTCTCCTCATGAGCCACTCCCACCTCACGTCCAAACAGGGGAGCTGCTCTGTGAAGTAAGGAGCAGTTCTGAAGGGCAATAAGCAGGATTGGGGAACTCTGAACTGCGCGCGGAACCTCTGAACTGCTACAGGCAGCTTGAGGAAACAGAGTATTTTACAGTTTTGAAAATATCTGAGCAGTTCCAAGTTCATTTGAATGATTATGAGCTTTCCCGTACATATCCCAAGTGTTCTGCATAGGTAGCTATGATTAGAAGTAAGCATCCTAAACAAATAATGAGTAGCTCTGACTGGGATACATAACAATCTCCAAGTTCTCGTGAGCTTCTCCGAGGATCTCCAAACAGGTCCGAGCAGCTAGGTATGGGTTAGAATTTTTAACAAGTGTTGACCAATCAAAGCAGCTCAGAACTACTCTGAGTATCTCTGAAGAGCTCTGAGCAGCTTTTGCGATGTTTGAGACGTTACCAGCATCTGAGGACTCTAATATAAACATATAAAGACTATCTAATATAAACATATAAAGACTACAGATCGTTACTGAGTAGGGTGCGGAAAGCTTTTTCGCTAGAAAATAGTCACAAACGTCGCGGTAAATGTATATGATTTTTTTGGTAATAATTATTTGAAAGGTGGGTGATAAATACAACATCTCCATGATATTGATCTCCTCGCAATTGAGACCAGGTAATACTCCTTGAGATTACTCAGAGTATTAATATACGTGAACTACGCAGAGAATGCGGCCACGCAGATATAAATCATGATAATATTGAAGAAGAAACCAACAAGTTTTGGTCAGAGTCGTCATTTTCCGTTATATTTAAACGATATGAACGATACAGAGATTATCGACTGTGACCAAAACTTGTTGGTTTCTGTATTCATCCCACCCCTTTATACACTATTTGAATTCAAACATCACGACGTATGTGACACCATCGCCCATTCAGTATTAGTATTAGTTCAAATCGTAAAACTGGATGAGTTTTAATCTTGGCCACCGTATGCCACGACTGGAGTTTGGCATAGTGTCTTCATGAGGCGAAGCAGAGTCCGGAGCCAAAACTCCAGGAGTGGCATGTGATGGCCAAGATTAAAACGAATCAAGTTTTGATTTTATCCTACACTAACCCCTCAATTTTGGTATATTACGTGATAACAATTCCGTATGCCACTAGTGGCATAGAAAACTCAGTATGCCAGTCAGCGTGGCATACGGAAACTCAATGTTAAGCCTATGGGATTTTATATTAGGGGTAGGATGATAACTTTAAACCTATGGGACAAAACTGCCTGGGGTGAGATAATGTATATTTCCCAGCGGTACCAAAGAGCGCGTCGAGCAGTGCCCACCATGCAGGTCTATTGGTTGAAGGAGCTCTACAAGGCGTTGACACGTGTTCTAACAGAGAGCTGGCCGTGTATTAAACCAGGCGCTCACTCTGCTCCGATCAAAGCCAACACCAAGCAGGCCCGAGGCTGGTACGGAGAGCCTGAGCCGAGAGTCTCCTGTCAACGCCTCCAGAGAGCAGCTCTCAGAGACTTCTGTGAGCAGCTCAACATGTGGACCCTCACTTAGGTGGGAGGAGCTCTTGTTGGGGCAGGAAGATGAACCGTGAGACACTGAGGGACTCCTTCGGACCGGGGCTGGGCGCATGGTGAGTGTCACGGGCGGGGAATGTGTACTTACAGTATAAGGACATGGAGAACAAGGCTGTGCTATGTGGCGCTTGGCACTGCTCGGTTAAAAGGTGTGTAAACGTAAGTTAATCTGAGGTATAATGTACGCCAAAGGAAATGCAGATGTAATATGCATATTTATAATTTCTTACATTTATTTTTCGATGAAAGGAGAAATATGCCTCGATTCCCCTAATTCATTGCTATAACAGTGGCACCGACTATCAATGCTTCACTAAAGTGTAAAAAAAAAAAAGGATAAACCCCGATGAAAGATGAGATTCAACTCGGTAATATAGATAACTTATCCAACGCAGATTAGATGAAGAATAACGTTATCATTTTGAAATACAGGATATAGGTGTTGAATGTTGGACATACCTGGTATTTTATTTAGTTTCAGGTCTTGACAAGTCCAGGCTACTTCATGCAGTGACTAATGATTTTATCTCAGGGAGTTTTTGCACTATCTTGTTCTAGGTCTGTACCTCAAGGTGCCCAACATGGGTCATGTCAATTAGACGTAAACAAACGGGCAACCAGCGGCCTGCCCAAGTCTGTGATGTGAGAGTGAAGTTGTTCACAGTTCTCTGAAGTTCTCCAGACTCAATAAACCAGTTTCACGAGACCACCACTCATGTCCTCCCTACATCTTGACTCTCTTACAAAAATCTAACTGATCCAGTACATGAAGTCTATCTTCACAGTTTATATCATAGTTGGTCGCACACTTATGAGTTTCCATATGTTCAGAGCAGATTACTTACACACTGATTTATTTTCTTTTGTAATTGATTTATATAAAGTTGTGAATATATTAATCCGGCTAAGACCCTAAATAGACTGTTCAACACGGGAAGTACAGGGGAAGAACAAAGACTTATTTCGAAGGATGCTCTGTGGGAATACCACATACACATATTCATATATATTCGGAAAAGAGCCTATTTCACTGAATTAAGTTTAATTAAAGTGCTATTCTGTAAATATGAAGGTCAATGATAATATGCTACAAGGCTTTGGTTTTTTTAAGTGATCATAATAATTCGCATATTCATCAGTTTCTGTCGTTGTATCAGATTACTAACTTACCGACTGAGTGAAACTTCAGTTAAATAGTTGTAGGAATTAACTGCATGCTATATACAAAGATTTATGATAGACGAGATCAGAATTATGGAACGCATAAATACCAATTAATAATGACATGATAGAGAGTAGAACATGCACTAAATACATTTTCTATGTATGGGAACTAGGCTGCTCATATCAAATTGGTTTATGTAGATAATGAATTCTCCAGATTATATTTTTATTGTGTAGTCTCTCTGCCTGTTTTCCACTCATCTATAGTGGTAAGGTCACAAACATGCCACCTCTATTTGTCTACGCATTTGCATGCTCAGTAAGAACAAGTCTAGACACTAACAAAGAGGCTCCTAACATGTATCCATATCTTAACAAGCATGCGTCATGTCAGCCAATCAGCGCCAGCTGCTATATTCACCGCGGAGTTCTCCCGACAGACATTTTGCCGCGAAGCAGTTGTCGCCACACTTCCGGTCGGAGGAACGCAGGCGGAAGCCGTCAGGGCCGACGGAACGCAGGCCCCGCTGGCCGCATGCAGCGCCGGAATGCGACTAGCGGCCACATTGGCGTTTGTTGCAACGTCCACCATTTTGTAAACAAGCCCCACAAGGTGTGATGTTTGGGGTTGCTCCGGGGTTGCTCATTACGTTGCATGAGGGGCAGACATGTTAGGATTAGCACCGTCTGGTGTATGGGTGTGTATGTGAGTAGGTGTGGGTCTGATGGTGTTAAGTAAAGATGGTTTTAGCCGGCGTTCCTCTCTTACTCCAACCCATCCCCTGATATCTCCTCTCACTTTCTCCAGACCTCCTCCGACAACTCAAACGACAGCTCCAGCCCCAGTCAGACAGCGTGCTTAGTTAGTGTAGCGGCAGGGAGAGGGCCCGACACCATGTAGCCTTTTCACTTCTAATTATCGTCTGCTTCTGGGAACGCCGTCCAGGAACGCCACAGACAGTTGATTGGAGGGGCGGTTGTTACCGACGTGAAGGCCATCATATAGAGAGGGAGGTGGGAAAAGTCATGTACAACATCTACGCCTTAGTCTCTCTGCTCTAATACAAAATACAGATACAAAATTACCCAGATGTTAAATTGTAGACAAACCCTGGTATTTTGGTGCTATAGCCCTAGTTGTATTTCGGGTCTTTGGAATAGAGGTATTACAACTTATCGTTACATACAAGTTGCTTTCGAATTGCTGTATCTTAAACTTGATTTCTCTTTCTAATTCAACCTGCTATTCACAATTAAAGTGCCTGCATTCGGGATGATATGGAACTTCTATGGAAACTTTTGGAAAACGAAAAGTGATACTACATTTCCTCCCTTTTTACCTCTATTTTCACGAGTGAGTACAGTTATACATGACACTAAACATGACGTACATTATCAGATGACATTCCAGCCTCGTCTTCATTTCACCACCATGACGTATCAATCACTCAGCATGCGCCCGCGCCACCAAGCGGCGTCATAGATAACTACCCGCTATGTCCGACCCCTAATGACCCTGGCCTCCTTCCCGCTGTACATTGCCGCCTGTCGGAACCACACTCCACGCACATTATTTTTACTGAGCGATAATTGGGCAAGTTGAGCACTTAGAGACCGAAGAGTCAAGCATTAACCAGGGGGGGGGGGCATACGGAGTGTTGGGGTCCTAACACCTGGATAGTGTCCTATGCAGGCAGCTGGGCTGGTGAAGAGGGTGGGAAGGTAGAACGGGGTGAGAAACAGGGGTTAAAAGACGTCACAGGGGCGGATGCTTACAACGTGTAGACAGCAGTGTAATTAGTGTATCATTGGTGGGTCTCATCAGCTCTCTGCTCTCACCACAAACTTACTCTTTAAACCAAGGGTCAGCCCAAACCCAGACTAAAGCCTCAAGATACTCCCTGTATGTAAGTACCTTCTTGAAAATCCGGTCAAAGGTAAGGTGAATAATCAAAGATTCAAAACTGTTGAAATTTGCTCATTTAGTGGATTTCTAATTTAGCACCATCAATAAAGTACGGTCACAAGATTTGACACCCCACCCTATCTCCATCTTTTACACAATATATTAAATGAGAATGGGGTTTACCCTCCAATACCCTCACCGAGTATACCTTATGGATGATCGCCTTTTTTTTAAAATATAAAACTAAGGCCAGGGATTGTTATAGGTTCTATACATCTTTGAGGAATGTGTTGGTGTAGGCCTATGTTATTCTCAATGCAAGATTTATTTAGCTGAGAACGAAGGATGATGAGTATGGTATCAAATATGTATTCTTTACGCCAGAGATATCGGGGGAGTGCAGTGTAGTGCGTGATTTAATGGAAGGAGACGAAACAAATGAAATGGATAAAACCACTTTCCATCATATATAAAAATACAAAAATGAAATTGATTTTTTTAGACTTTCTTAACTGCTGTGGAATACTATGGTTTAATTGAAACACTTACAAAGACGAAATGGTATGCTTATAGAGCCTTAAACTCCCCTGCCCGACACAGCTGACACAACAATTAATTCACGACGTAATAATACCAAACCCATCTCCAATCACTTGCGGCTTTCACAAAGGTAAAGGATTGTGTATATGATAATACATTTTTCTTCGGCTCTGATCCTCTTACTCTCCGATGCCCCTCTGGATTTCCTTGGAGATCTTGAGCTTTAGATCTGGCTTACACTCTCCAGGCCAGACCCGGCAATGAGGCTATAGAGGTACATAGAAGGAGAAGGCTACTGTCTCGGGGGGTGTTCTATCAACACAAGGGTCCTCCTTCACACACATACAGGTATCCTAAGCAGTATGGCTGCCTCACACTGTGTCCCTCACTGCTTAATTAACATTTAAATACACCTGGCAATTTCCAACTACAACAGGCAGGTATTCAGTCCAGGTGGCATCATTTGGTTAACCTGTGTAGATCATCTCTTTGATGCCCCCGCCGTCCGTCATGGATACCTACTGTCTGCTCCCAGCTTAGCAACATCCAATTTCATCCAGTTGAAAGGATCAAAGCGGATCCCAGCCCTGCCCAGGTAGACACACCACAAAGGACAGGTGGGCCGGACTTCAAAGCGATCCTGGGGTGAACCAAGGGAAAGGGATTATGTTCTTGTGGGAGGATCTGAGAAATTGGACTGATCCTCGCCGTATTAATACAATTATCCGGTGGTCACGGGAAAGGCCTGCGTGGATACAGATGTAAATACGGATCTAAAAGGGAATAAGCTGTGTTGGGGGTGTGCTGTGCTCTATGGGTTTACCTGTAGCCCAGTCTCTTGACATCTCAGAAACCCCTGGTACCATCTTGACACACTGTGGTTAGGTTCTAAACCTGGAGTAAACTCGTGTTCTCTCCAGGGCGCCCCATGGAGGGGACTGTGTAGGTAAACAGATGCACTACCATGACAAGGTATGTTCATCCGCTGCTAGTCGGCAAATAGACATACATTATTTCCTGTGTGTTTCTCCTTGTGACAACAAGGATACATGGGATTTAAATCTACCTTAAGGACCTGATTGAATTTAGAGTGAGAGTTTGCTTGTACTTCTTTATTTCGTGAAGATCTGGGTCGGGTTAGTAGAACTGGTCTCGGAAAACTCATGAGGAAAGTAATGAATTGAGCTGTTGAAATGGTACCCTTTATTACAGTCCTAGACGGGCTTTCGTCATCAGACAACGCGTCTAGTCTGGCACGAGAGATGAGAACACGAGTAAATGCAAGAATCCTCCCTTGTATATAATTATTATGTCACCTTTATACTCCATTTATGTAAAAGAGCGAAAGGATATATCTATAAATTGTAACCACACGTAGAGTTTGATTTCATTTCCTTCAACCACACCGCATCTAATAAATATACATGTACGCAGAAGCTTTGTCATAATAGTTGGTTTGTTTAAATTTATACATGTACTTTAAAGGAAGTCAAGATCAGGGTCTAGATCAAGGTATATTGTGGGATATGGGAAGAGAACAGTATTGTTTTTGAACAATGGGGATATGTTATAGATCATTATGGAATGGAATCGCTAACTATATCAAATGACATCTGTATAACTTTGCTGTTGCTGGTGCCTTTATTTTCTAGAAATATCATGTATGCAATTTTACTCAACAAGATATAGACAAGAATTTACGTTTCCATGATTGAGTACTATCTTTAAAAGTGAAATAACATTTGGAAAGTTAAGTAAGATGAAATTGAGTTAATTTGAAAATGAAATGAAATATAAATGACCGTTCCAAAATAATTCTAGAAGAAAATGTATTTGTTCTATAATACAACAATGTAGGATCTCCTTTGAGCCACATATCTCATCTTTCAAATGAGGCCAATTTAAGGCCAAGACTGAGTCCCTTTCGGGAACTTTACAGGAAATCAGATTAGATAGGTACCAATGTGCACAATTTGACATTTACAACGTTATCAGCCATAGACGTTTTGTAATTGTTATGAGTATTTCACAACTTCTGTAAGAGAACATCCACTTGGAAAAGAGGTCATGATTAATCCAATATAATTATTTTACTCTTCTCTTCTTTCAAATTACATGTATATCTAAATAACAAAGTGTTACGATGTTCCCTTTGTTTTCGCCTTTCTCTTTTTCTATCACTGCAAGGTCATAAAGACATGTACACTAAGAGTATGATAATACTGCCGAGAATAATCATAACTAGTGGTTTAGACTCAGAGGGAAACTACATTGCATCAGCTTCTCGGTGAGAATTGACCCATCTTGTGGGGAGCGTCACACATCAGAGCAGAGTGGCGCAGTGGAAGCGTGCTGGGCCCATAACCCAGAGGTCCGTGGATCGAAACCACGCTCTGCTAAATGTTGTTTTCTATAAGTTTTTTTAAAAAATGTTCGTCATAACTGACCTATCCATCTCATAATTGCGCATTTATTCGAAGGAAAGAACTTACTTTTCTTTCATCACAAGAAATATCTTGCTTGATAGTGAATATACATTTAGCGAAATATATAGCTGTGTGCTTTCATAATAACCCGTAGCACTACTACTCCTGTGATATAGATACACCAGAAATTGGAGATTGCTACAATTCACAAACAGACCCTGTTCGTGGTTTGGGTATAACAAGGTGTGCATACTGCTTGCATTAAAATATCTATTACCAGTGACTACATCCTTCTACCTCCAGGAATCCTATAGCAGGCAACCTTAGATAATTGTCACTTTCAAATGAACCTGAGACATTCACTTCCAATGAATAAAGATTGAAAGTCAAGTATTCTAGTTCCTGCAATACAAGACTTTGAAGAAATGGCCACCCGATGCTGAACGTAACCATAGTAGAACGAGGTAGCACTTAAACGCCTCGAGTCTCACCTGTCTACCTCAGGTGGATTCCGCCCTGCAGGGTTACCCCACCTGACAATGACCAGCCCATACCTGTACAGGTAACAGTGGGCTCTTTCTACGCACCTGTAGCACCCCATTAGAGGGCTAATCACCTGTACAAAAACTCAAATCCCAAATTTGTTTGAAATTCAAATTACACCCATTGAAAGGCCTCTCTTTGGTATACCCCCGAAGCGCTGACTTGTTCCTCCCTTACACCCCTCTCCATACATACCCCCCTCCATCTCCTCACCCCTGGTCGTTTCTTATTGCTATGGTGACCGATTCTCACTGCCTGTTGTCGCCGAGTGGTGTCGATTTCATTGCCCCAGGTGAGAATTCCGGCGGTGGCGCTCCTAGCGGGCGGCATTGTGGGGATCCCTTTATATCAACACTCCAGATGAGAAGGATAGAGTCAGGGGAGGGGGGTCTTTGGCGGATTTCTCGGCTGAGTGGTCAATTTGATGACTTATTCAACCCAACACAAACAGAGTGTGCATCAAATACCTGAGACCTATTGCTAAATTACTATCAAATAATCTCCTCCGCACATATTCACGTCAGAAATTGCTCTAATATATAAAAGCTATTTTTCAAGTATTTTTTCCCCAAAGAATATATAATTTTCCTGTGGTTCCTCTACTATTAAGTTTTGAGTTTAGGTGAAATTTATAAGATAGCTCCTATATTTGAGTCTAATTTCAGAAAGCAGATCCTAGTTGAGAATTTCCCAGTAAGGTTTTACACTCAGTGAAGTCTCCGCTCCCCCATTTTTTCACTCACACGCCTCCCCTCCCCCACGTGCCCTGTAACCAGATCATCCCCTCCTCACAGTAGTAAAGAAAATAATGTTGAATCGTTAATTAGTTTCTCGGCGACAAAATTGCTGGTGACTGTAGCAACCACAGCGCCCTTTGAGGACGCCGACGCGACGTCGGGCGCGACACTGCGACAAAGACTCCGCGACAAAGACCGCTGATCGCCGACAAGAGGGCTCGGATTGCACTCCGGGGATGTTTCCTCTCCGAGCGCTCAGCCATGAGTGCAGAGACAGGGAAAGGGAGGTAAACAAGGAGTATTCACAGGTGAAAACATCAAAGGGAAGTTGATCTACCGCTGTGAGTGACGTTGACGCGCGGGTAAACTACCTTGTCACAACAGGTGTAAAACTATACGGTATGCGACACGGAGGACCCCGCGCACTCGACACCGGCGTAAATTACTACAGGGATAATGTGGCTTGTCTGCAGGGGGTAAAAGGGACACTTTTATACAACGAACAAGGTCTTAATTGTTCGTTTATATGAAATTGTTATTTGGATGTTCTAACAGTTATGTAACCCAAAAGAAAGACGCGACTGAAATTGGAAGTTATTTTCTTTACGAGTACAGATCCCCTGAAAGTGAAACATGACCTGGTTTTTGAATGTTTTGACTTAATTCTGAAAGTAATTATTGGTGAATATACTTTCCTGATTTAACCCATGAGAAGAGTGATCTCGTTCTAGGTATGACAACTATAGATATAACCGTCACTACACCAGTTCCACTGCTGAAACGCCTATAATCCGAGGCTCAGCAAGAATTTAACCTTCAGTTAACCAATCAAAATATGATATAATTAAATTTGGATACACGATTGAACATATACTGGGAAATAGAGAGAGCTACCTTTGTTTTTTTTTAAAGATCGATAATGTATTACAATTAATAACACCATCTGAAAATGTCTCAAAATAAGCACATCATCAAACAATTCATCGATTTCTTTTACGTTCATAAGTCACCATTTGATTATCTGATCTAGACATAACTTAAAAATTACTTTAAAATAATGTTGAAAACTGCAACGTATCTTAAATCATCACAGTATGCTGTTCTGTTGTTTGATAGTGTGGATAGCAGGTTTGGCAGCTCAAGTCCCATCCTTGCTCAGTATCTAACTTGCCTTCCCCATCTCACATACCTGATCTCGCTGTGATATGGCCTTGGCTGCTGCTACGTCGTGAAACTCCACAGATCCAATATTTGAAGCAAATATTTCCCCCTTTAAGCTATTGGCCCCGACGCTGCACGCCTGCCACGGGACACGAAAACACCTTGGTTCACCTTCAGGTCTGATTTGTCTAACCAGGGTAAAGTTGCTACTCGAACCTTGCTCACCCCAATAACAACTATGTATATAAACACTCACACATCAAAGACAACCCGCCTTTGATCGCCACCGACATGTTGCCTTAAGCCGCCTCGGCTCCAACACTAAAGATTCAAAGTTTGTATTTGGATCCCGTATTGTGGCTAAGTGACACTGTGACCTGCTGTCAAAGGCCCCAAAAACTACAGATGACCTTGTAGGGTATGAAAAGACTCAGTAGAGTTAAATAGTGGCCCTTTCGCCAGTCTGGGACCATGGAATTGAGTAAACCTCAAAGGCTTGTTTGGATATGATCCAGCGGTTTATTGAGATAGAGTCTCCTAGTGAGAGGATCCACACTGATATTCCAATGCTAAAGATCTCTGCAATTCATTATATGCGGTACATATGCGGTACATTTGACAATTATGTACTGCTGCTCCCATACCGCATATTTTCTGCACTGCACCCTATGTAGTGCACTGTCATGCGGTACACGTTGAAACATCGGGAGTGTGTAGGCTTTCACTTACCATATATTCTATGACACTTTATTTTAGGATTGATATTAAGATCGGATATATCATAAATATAGGACAATCCATCATGTTGTACGTGCTACAAAGCTCGATGGGAATTTACGTCATTCCCCATCTCGTTTTGTAGCATGTACAGCATGGTCCAATTGTTCTATATAAGCACGGTTAGAAAATGAAGAATTTTAGGGTAAAGATCTTATAGTCTTATTATCCATCGTATACAAAGCCCCCATTGAAAATGTATGGGGACTCACTAAACCACGACCCATTGTATAAAACCTGCCAGATACCATAACTGTGGTATACGGATTCAAACCTGTGGTATACGGCCTCCAAATCATGGTATACGGGAAAAATAGTCACGAGCAAAGAAATAGTTCCTGTTGTTATACCCATCAATATGGCAATTAATGGGTTTAATTCATTCAAAAAGGTGGATAATAAATACAACAAACGATGGTTTTGTGGACAGGCAGCTCTGTAAACCACTCGCGGTTGACCTCGTAATGCACTCGCTAGTGCTCGTGTATTACTACGCGTCGACCTCTCGTGGTTTACGGCCGCCTGTCCACAAAACCATCGATTATTGTCTATTTATTCGCATATAAGTCCCGATCTTAAACTATATAATCTTTTTCTAGATGTTGTGTAGCAGTGTAACATTATTCTGGCCTGCATCTTTGGATATGTATTCTTGACATTTCATCTAGGTGAAAGTCCCATAGGGAATACTTTTTTAAATGGAAGCAGGGAAGAAAATCCAATTCACAACATTAAGTTAACAACAGTTTACGCTAAGGTTTAAACATTGAAATACGTGATATCTATATGTCACGAATAAACCCTCTCTGTCCTTAGAGCTAGCAGCAATTGACGCTTCAAGGATACCTTCCCCATGGTCCATGATACTAGATAAACTCTAAAAGGCATATTAATATCCTTGTTTCTAGTTCTTGAGGCTATGGTGAAAAAACGAAGTACAAAAAGAGGTGGTGGTATAGGAGGAAGGCAGATGAGCCGCTCACGGAGCTGTAGAGCAGCTCAGTGGATCCTATTCATGTGTAAGATGAGTAAATAAGACGTTGATGCATAATTCAGCCACACGCCACCCTCATAGCAGGGGATGGGAGGGGGTGTGATTGCCAAGCGGAAGAGCCAGCTGTCTCTAGCTGGTACTCGGCCCGGGCCCCTCTCTCTCTCTATTGGGATGTGTCCACGGTTGCCTTGGTGATTAAATTAATCAAACTTAACACGGGGAGAGGCCGAGTGTTCATTCACGTGCCGCCGACCATTCTTTTGATGTGACTGCTTATCTCTGCTGCGAGCCCGGGCCACAGCATCAGCCCACCAAAAGGCTGCCTTAACCCTGTCCTGATCCCACTCCCACCACCGCTCCGCCCGTGAGCAACTCAACCCCATGTGGGACGCCTATCCACCAACAAACAACAAAATCAAAACAAATAGATAAAAACTGGTCCGCCGAGGTCACAATTCAATTATAATTTTTATCGTTTTCAAAACCCATGGAGCAAGCTCGTATTGTTCTGTTATCGCTATAGCTATAGGACTGAGTTGCTCTTAGTGGGGGTGGGAGCTGTAAGGGTTGGTTGTGGAGCAGTATATGGTGGGTAGTGGGGTGGTGGGTGGTGGTAGGAGTAGGCAGGAAGGGTTAAATCAATTGAATCAGTGAGAGCGGACCAGGCGGACCGTCTCATCTGCGGCATCTTGTTCGCCTTGCGAGCTGCTCTTTTTACTAAAAGAAAGCCCCGCGCGCCGGAGCGGCTCCGGGAAATTCATGAGTCGGTCGCCGTGTCCAACAGGCATGTTGATGGTTAATTGAAATGCTGACATATGCATTATCCGATGGCTGATTGGCTGGCACAAAGCGGACAAAGGAAGGCGGTGATTGGAAAGGCGGACCTGGGGAAAAACTAACCAGGAGGGGAGGGAGGCTGAGAGGAGGGGTGGGGGTGGGAACCTCTGGTTTGCCGACTCCTATCTCTAGCACGTCACAGAAGGCTGTGGTTTACTATCTACAACAATACCCTTTCTGTAGACAGTATCTGTATCTGATGTATATATCTGTATCTGTCAAAAGTATTCATGTTCTTATACACCTCATTCCCTATATACCCTTCCACAGAGGAAGGCTACACCTATTTATATTTATATCTAAATATAAGTCCATCAATGTAGGAATGTCTGAGGAATTGTATGATACATGTTCAATAAAGCGCCTACTTCCACGTGTTATCCGAGTCCATTTCTTCCTTAGCAGTTTCTTCTCTACAATGTCATATCTTTTTGTTAAGAAGCAAACAATAGTTAACAATAGATTGCCTTTGCATATTATACACAGTGGATATGTTCAACACAAATACAAAGACATTTATTGCAATAGATAAATATTTGTTAATCATGTAAGCCATTACATAACATTTTAACACTTTCGTACTCTTGTTTAAAGGAGCAGGAAATATTACATATTATTAGGTCTTTGAATAGGGCACCGGTGGTATTTTGTACTCCTCTTTATATGCAAGTCTTTTTTCTATTAACTGATGATTTGTCCGTTTCTGGCTTTGTCACCTGCAGAGATCCGAAGCGTGATGCCGTAAAACATAATTTGTCCAATATTTACTAAATTGTTCGAACGAGGAAATTTTAAAGCAATATTTATTGAATCTTCACAGAATGTAGGTGTGATATCACATTTAGTATTTTCATTGAATACAAATGAAAATATGTAGGGATGTGTATGTATCACGTAATTAGACACTCGAATTATGAATTAAGTGTCCATCCCTATAGCGGTAAAACCGGAGACACACCAAGCGAGAAACGAAGCGATTTCCGGAATCGCCAAATAAAAATGGCATGTATGTGAGCTATTAATTCATATTTTACTGGATTATTGCTTCTGATACGCTAAATTATTAGTGGGAGATATTACTTTGAAACAATATTCCACATGTATACCATTTTGTGTTGGCGATTATTGAGATCGCTGCCTTGACTCGCTTGGTGTGTCACCGGTATAACCTATACACTGCCACCAGTACCTGTACAGCTGTACAGCTGGGAGCTGTACAGAGACAGAGGTTTTTGAATGGGAGCTGTCTGGAAGCAAAGGATATAATGGGAGGTGCATAGGGAGGTTTAAACAAAGCTGCATAGGGATGGATGTTTAGAGAGGAGCTGTTCAGGGACATATGTCTAAATGGGAGCTATACAGGGATAGAGGTTTTTTTAATGGGATCTGGCTGGTTTTTGAATGGGAGCTGTCTGGAAGCAAAGGATTTAAAATGGGAGGTGCATAGGGAGGTTTAAGACAGAGCTGCATGGGGATGGATGTTTGGAGGGGAGTTGCATAGGGATGGAGGCGTGAGTGGGAGCTACATAGGGGTGGAGGTTAAACACTTCCTATCAAAGATTGATTTCTGACACACAAATCTCGGGTTCCTGTGTCACGCCAGTCTTTGCACTAGCTCAGTAACTATTCGGATGACTAACTCACTGAACGAAGATTGTAAGTGTTTGCGTCATGGAAGGCTTGCAGGAAATTATTTGACAACAGTTTGAAAGTCGCAGTAGGGGAGGGATGGTAAATGGATGTTGACGAGGGTCTTGTCCTGTTGGGGCAAGCATGATGAAAATTGTGGAGTGAGCAGAATAAAGAGAGCCTTTGAGGTGTTTAAGAAATATTAAAGCTAGAGATATAAAACAACAGAGTGGTCTAGAGGAATGAGAGTGGAGGATAAATTGTTGTTCAAATGGATAAAATATGGTGTGTGGGACATATTCACATGGGGTAACTCTGTGGAAGGTGGCGGGGTTGTGCACGGAGGTGGGGACAGCAGGACTTACCTGACTAAGCTCCAGGTGTGAGCGCCCAGTGCCATCTGCAGGCGGCGTGAGGAGGTAATGGGTGTTGGCAGTGTGCCAAACGTAATGGGAGTGAGGGTGGGGCGGGGTGTGGGGTTCAGGTAAACGGCGGGTGTTCGGGTAAGGGCGGAGGGAGTGAACGGGTGCCTCTACTTGCCAGGGTAAAGATGCAATACCCATTGTAATCCAGAATGCTCTTGCACGTCATATAGTCTGAAGCCTTGTCTGAAGATGTATGAAGTCAAAATTATATAGATTGAAAATCAAATATAAACAAACCAAGGATTGATGTAAATTTGCGGTCGCCATATAGAAGAGAATCGTCAATTTCATCCCCAAAAAGGTTTAATATATAGGCCTCAGATAAAGGTTCTAAATCTAATACTTATATGGTATAGAGGGAAGCTGTAGTAAAATTTTATGTCCGTAGTCAATTATTTGTTAACAGAATGGCGCTAGGTGCTCATTAAACAAACTCATTTAATATTTGCCTGTAATATCAAACTGGGACATGTGAGCTAATACACAAGCCATTAAGTGAGCCCAAGATGAAAGTTTACAAATTTATATACTTTGTTAGGTTTATCATCGAAATGTATCCTTCAGTGGTTCTTGCGAATCGGAAAGCAGAAGAAAATCAGGTACTAGTAGAAGTTTTCGAGGTTTTACAAGTGAAATTCAACAGAGGAGGGATACCAACGAGTTACAGGTATAACCTCTGTGTGAATGTGCCCACTGATGAAGTGTATTGCGGGGGAGGCAAGGGTGAAAGGCTGAGGGGCAGGTGGGAATAAAGATCATGCCATTTGAACAAGGCGCCATTTCGTGCTGGGTTCATCGCTGAAAGCCTGGTTAAGTGGTGTTGGGAAGTGTCCAAGACCCGGCGGGCACAGTGAGTACGTGCACTGCACGTGCAGTCCGCCGTGACACGTGCGCGGGTGTGAGGGGTGTGTGCGGAGACGTACCAGTGTCAGGCCCCCCGGTATGGTGTCATTGAGTGGTGTTGATATTGGTACTTTTACTGGTGGTGCCTGTATTGGTGACATGGTTGTGCACGTGTGTGTGACGTGCTTTTTGACGCTGAGGTCAGTGTGCGTGAAATCATGAACCATCGTGTAAGACAGAGAAGTAGACCAGTTCGCAGACTTTAGAGCAGCGATGCCCTTGACTTTATCTCACCCCAGATATTTTTTCTCCATAGACTTAACATTGGAAACTCGTATCTAACACCCATTAGATATTTAGGAAATATATCCAATGGGGGATAATGTCACAAATGTTAGCCCATTAGTCAATATTAAGGGTGAGATAAATTCAGAAACCCATTCAAGTTTAGGGTCAGAGCTTGATCCCATCTCATTTGAATCACATAGCAATTCACGCGGCTTCGCCTTGTGAATTACTACGTGATTAAATCTCGATGGGATACGAGCTCAGACCCTAAACTTTCATGGGTTTCCTCTATATTACTTCACCCCTTTAGACTTAACACTAGGAACTCGTACTCAATGCCCATGGAGTGCTGTAAAACAATTCTATGATATCACAAATGTTAGCCAGTGATAAAGGTGAGATAAAATCTGAACCGCACTCGATCCATAGCCATTCAAAATACATGTATACCATTCATTTTGGTTTCATAGACCATGTTTATTTTGGCTGCTACGTCATTCACTTGGCTTTCCATGTGAGATTACTCCTCAACTAAAACTCAAGTAATGTTTTCAGTCGACCATTGATACGGACGTCAATATACCATTTGATAAACCCAATCTCCCCATTTCAATAGAATTGTTCCACACCTTCATTTAGAAGACTAACAATATGGAAAACGGCGGGGAATCTTCAATTGACAATACACTCACCGAGGACTGCTCAGGCTGTGTTCGCATTGTGCCAACCGTTTGGGTTCGTTTTACACAGGTCTTGACCCCCGCCTCACGCTATCCGACCATCGTGAGGCACCACGCGGCACACACAGGGGGCCATATGGGAGCGGCCGGCGCGCCCGCCGCGCCCGCTGTTTGAAGTGTGAATTGGCCTTAATGAGCTCTAATTAACTCGGGCAGGGAACCATCTGGAGCCGGGCTGCAGGGACGGCGCCCGGAGTTTCTGTCACTCTCAATATACTGCTCGTGCCCCGGGATGGTTGGCGTGTGTGTCTGAACCCCCTCCCCGCCTCCTCCAGGGCTCCGGGTGCATCAGGTTGAAGAATAACCTTCGCAGTTAGCAGAGCTCAACCAGTAGGAATGTTTCCCTTTATTCGTAACATTGTTTTCGTTCCTATGATAAGACAATGGGCATTTATAATTAAGATCAACTGAACCATTCCTCATTTAAGCGTCGATTTCTTTCTTTTTATCATTTATTTCAGGCGTTTTTGAAAAAGAAACGGTAAAATAAGGAATGACTCGCATCTATATGATACTGCGTGGTCTACCATCAAATCCCGTTTTAAGTAGTTAATAAACAAATACCTATCAGTGTCATATGTCTTAGCATTGTTTCGTAACATCATTTTACTATAGGTACTATAATACTGTAACTATAGTTGGTAGTTTTCGCATTAACCACTATCCAATATATATCCAACATTATGCCTGCGTTATGTGCATTGATTCGAACAGTTAAAACAGAATTGAACATGTAAGGATTAGTGATTCAATTTGTCTCAGGTCAGAAGATGAGTTTTATGGAGTATGCACCTAAGGACAATTAAGCATTACACAAATTCATCGTGGGTGAGTACTGGAAATGGTATATGGTGTACTGGAAAGGGTATATGGAATACTGGAAAGGGTATATGGAATACTGGAAATGGTATCTTGTTCAGATGATGTGTGATGGCACGAATCCAAATACTGGGTATACTAAAGGCATTTCGTGGAATGGAAACTGGAATATTAATTCTCGATACCACCACCATGGATAGAACACAGAGCCTCTGTTTCAAGTCCCCGCCGAGGCGTTGTATAGCACATCTCCCTGCAGCTGGTTTTATTCGATACCCTAAAGCTGAAAGAAAACTCAAAACAGGACCATAAAGTTTTTAAATCATCGTTCTAACGTCCTAGTTAAGGATCTATGTTACCAGTCCTCGCCCGAGGAATTGCTCAATGATCTGCTCACAGCATAATTTTACTAAGTCCTTACCATTCATCGCTACCACCGAAATCCATAATGTTCCCGGTTACCTCTGGGTCGATTCTACAGTTAGTTAGTTAGTTACCTAGAGGCGTTGCCCTCTCAACGCAGGATATGCATTCTCTGGTGGATTTTTTTCTTGATGCTGTGCTACTTTTGCCTCTTCATGATGCGGCTGCAGGTAATTCTGCGAGGCGACATGTGGAGAATTTGTCACTTAGGTTGTAAATACCCCGCGTGTGGCTGTCCACCTTGTCACCGGCGCTCCAGCCCGCTGGTTCCGCAGTGTCACACGCTGTTTACACGGAACCAGCAGCGCCATTATTCGTGTTTGCACGTTGTTAACTGCGCATAACCCCGCCTAGCGGCAGAGAAACACACCACACAGCCCCGCGTTTCATTAAGGCGAGTCAGCGCGTTAATTAGAAATAATGGCGGTTAATTGGCGCATAGAGAGCGACGTTTTCCGCATGGCTGCACACACCGTTCCGCTTTATCAAAGCCGGCCAGTGCATGGTACCCCGTCTCTACCACACAACCAAAACAATCAAATTGGAATTAATCTGAATAAACATGGCGGGTCGCACGGCGAGTTAAGAAATGAAAAGGGGAGGTCTCATGCCTGCTGGGGCGTGTAATTTGGAGGAGCAATTACAGTATTGTAGGGCGTGGGTATCAGATGGCCAGCTGGGCGACTCTGCGCATAAATAACAGGTAATTTACCTGCTGCACACCTGTGCTTAACAGCCATGTAGAGCAGGGGGTTTGGAGGGGACAAGGCTGTTCACTGGCCAAAGATATACAAGTTATATTCTCGTATAGTCTTTATGTTTGTTTATATTATCATACAGCTGTGTACTCATGTCTCCTACCTTTCTCTACACTCGTTGCTCATACTTACTGGTCAGCTGTAAGAACTCCGTTCTGCACACTGTGCACTAACTAAGAGTTCGTTCACTTTGTACCACCTGACTTGTGGTAAATTGCATTTTTAATGATTTCCCATATTTTATGATAAGGAAACATAGTGAGTGTGTCTGAACAACATCTGTTCCTTGTTGTTTAGGTAAAAAAATATTCACCTCGCTCTTCGCACTTGCTGAATATTTCCTGCACCAAACAACACGGAATAACTTCCATTCAGCCATACTAACTATGTCTCCCTATAGTACCTACTATTTATTTCAAACACATGCGCGGCGCAAAATACAACAAACTTCGGCTATAGACCATCTTAAATTGTGTCTTTGGGGTGATTGACGCTTTGATAAATGCATTTTGAACATGAATGAATATCTAGGTGAAGGCTAGGTACGCAGGATGGGTGTCCGATTGTCGTGCCTCTCTAGTACTTATATGATATTTTTATGAATATACCTATATATACACACATGTATAGATGAAGATATTCCTGTCCTGTCTACTTGATGAAAATACATTGCTAATCCCATTTGTAAATGCAAGCATCTTATGACTAGTGGAGTAACCATGAGGCATTTGCTCGAACAAGAAGTAGCGAGAAAATAAAATTAAAAGTCAATAGCCCTAGAACAGAGACGTATAGATGTTCACCAATGTATATAGAAGCAAAGATTTGTAACGCTGTACCACCAAAGTTAAAACATTATAAGACAATCTGACTAATTCAAAATGAAGATGAAAGAGGTATCACATGAAGTTGTTGCCATAGTAGTATTTGATATGAATAAGTAAATATTAAATCGTCAGATTCTAAAGATAAAAAATGTTTTTAAAAAGCATTGGAAAAACTATAAAGGATTCGCTTGGTGTTTATATTGTTATGTCCTGTGAATCCTGTACTGTCCAAATGTGACCTCGATATGGAAGATCACTGATTAGAGTAAATATATTCCCTGCTTGGTCTAACCCAGAAACTTAACAAGAATCAATTCCCGTCATACTAAACGCCTTCATAATCCCAGTTATATTTAAACTCTAAAACAATTTTCTATCGAAGTAAACCTAGTTTGGATATGCAAAAGACAAATGCTTTAATGATACATAAACACGAAATCTAAGAATAATCACCTCCTAATTTCACGCAAGAGCGCAAGTTCGTGATATGGTAATAAGCTTAAATATTGATGGCGTCTATTTATGGTAGATATAGATTATGATGCTGGCAAATGCATGGGCAGTAAACTGTGTTGGATTTAAGGTCAAGCGAATTAATCTCGACAGCGTATGTCGTCAGTAAGGCCCGGCATCCACCTACTACGATATGGCACCGATATGGTCTACGATGCACCTCCCGATAAAAAATCAAAATCGCGTCGGAAGGTTACCTAATATCGGGGCAGTTGACCACGTTTCTGCGATTAGACACCGATAAAAACCCCATACAACGCATGGTGGATTGGCTTGTCTAGACATATGTCTACGATTTTTAACCTTCCCAATATGGCACCGATTTTGACATTTTGTATCGGTGCCATATCGGGAGGTCTACGATTCTATGGTAGTAGGTGGACGCCGGGGCTAAGACACTCAACCTTTATCTTCGGGATTTTGTTCACTATGTAGTATTGCCACTTTTTAAGATAACATTATACGTCAGTAATTATGAATGTTCATGTGTACATGCAGGCGGGCATGCACACTTTTTGATAAGTGGTTATGGAGATATCGCTGTTTTCCAGGTGTCTTATCCCTTGCCCTCCACTCCTGCCCATCATGCCCATCCACCATTTTAATATCGCGGCCTGTGTCTTGTTTTGAAGCGCCATCACTTAGGGTGAATTTTGAAAAGCCCTAGGGTTGGCCGGGAGCGGGGTGTGGTGGGTAAGGGAGGGTGGGAGATGAACATGGGACGATGAAACAGTCAGTCGCCAGCCGGGCGCATAGGAAAAAAGAGTTTACGGAGATGAGATGGTAAGCCTGTGGGAAAGAAAAAATGTGATTGGAGTGGGGATGTCGCAAGAAGTGTGGAATGGGGGGGGGGGGGGGGGTTGCGAATGGGCTGGGGTGGGGGTTGGGGTGGGGATGGGTGGGGGGGGGGGGGGGGGGGTTCTAGCCGCACGTAGGAAGCGCAGTTTCCCAATCTCACACAGGGAAGACAGAATATGATGAATTAAGGAATAGGACGTGAACCGGCAAATTCAGAGGGGGTGGGGTTAAGTGGGGTGGGGGAGCAGATGAAGTGGGGGGTTGGGTGGGTGGTTATCAAGGGGGTGGGGGTTACTGGATCTATCTCAACAGTATTTATCCACAGCCTGGCTGGGGAGGGTAGGGGATGGGGAGTTGGGGCCGGGTTAGAGGGGTATTGGGAAAGTGGGGTCGGGGCGTATGGTTGAAGAGAAAAGAGGGTGATTAATTTGGCTGCCTGTGAGATGGGTCAGGAATTTCGCCCGCCGATTTTGCCGCGGAGAATATGCCCCACCAATCTACGCTGACATGGCCGCCTTGATTATGGCCGCTTGTAACCGGCGCGCCCCGTCCGCGGGGACCCGGCGAGCGCCGGTCATTTTCCATCGGCACGCTGACAACTTGTCATCAGCGACACGCGAGAACGGAACCAGCAGCCGCGAGAGTTCACGACGCCGACGAGACGCCGACGAGACGCCAACGAGACGCCGACGAGACGAGACTTGAGTTAGCGAGCGGGTGGTAACAGAATTAAGGCTCGTTTCCATTGGCCGATCATTTGGAACCGATCTGCAGAGAAACTCTACTTATTATGTTGGACTTCCAATGCTAGAAAGGACAGTGGTTCAAACATGCAAGGCAGTGAAATATATACACAATATTACCATGATTTCGATCTGAGTGGCCGTATTCTCCACGTAGTTGACGCGAAGTAAAACTCCGAGCGAGAGCGATGAGTTTTACGTAGTGTCAACTACAAGGAGAATACGGCCACTCAGGTCGAAATCATGGCAATGTTGTATTTATTACTCACCTTCCGAGTAATTATTAGGAAAAAAATCTTGTAAATTTGATACAAGCACCGTGCATTGTTTATATAAATTAGTTGCTATAATGCCCGTCAGGTGGCCGAAAAAGCTATATTCTCCTAGGAGATTCCGGAGGTCCGTATTCTACTCAGTAGCGATCTGTAAGCTTCATAGGCTTAGTATGGAGACTCCGTATTAGGTGGGTAATAAAGACTATTATTCTGGCGAATTGCAAGAAGGAACTGCATCAAAATTCGTAGCCACTAAACAAAATGCCATGAGTTTTGGTTGCTGAGGCAAAGCTAACCGAAAAAAAGATTTAGCAAACCAAAATGAATGGTGTATTTTCAGTGGCTATGGATCGAGTGCGATTTAGATTTTATCTACCCCATATCACTAGCAAATAGGCTAACATTTGTGACATTATCCCCATTGAGTATACATAGTATTATATTTACAATACGCATGTGCGTTAGGAAAGAATAACAGAGGTGAGATAATACGCAACCTAGCACCGCCGACTGATTTTAGTCAACGACCGACTAAATTTAACCTCTGCGGTTTCATCGGCGATCCTAAATATTGTAGCAGAAGGATGCTCCAGCACTGACCAATAGAAACATACCACAAACCTCTGACCTCACTGATAAAATGGTATTAACTTTCAGCTCGTGGTCACCATCGACCAACATTTCGCACAATTCAAATAATCGGTGCCATTTCATCTGCCAATAGCAACTGGCCTTCAGTGAGCTAGTTGATGAGTGAGGTCTTTATGAGCATACCTCCCAGCCTGGGAGTTTACAGTGCAATTTTACCTTCTTTTTGGTATTGTCATTTACAATACTACCTTTACAGCAGTCGAGATTTTTTTAACAATATGGTAAGGTTGATTTCTTGGTCAGAGGTTAATGATCTTATGCCTAAATAGTTTCAGAAATTTACTCTGACCCGACTACCTACAGACCAGTAGACTTCGGTTTGTGTTTATCAGTAAAAAATAGATCAAGTTCGTTGTGCGATACACTTTGTCAATCCAGGGTTACAAATGGGTTTCTTAAGCCTAATCAGTTATTCGAAAGTCAGTAGCACTCGTGGGCAGGGTTGGCCTCCGCGACCCTTAATACTGCGGCCAGTTTTTAGAGAGTGCCCAGTTTTTTTGAATAACCCTAAAAGCTTCTTTACTGTCCAGGTTCCTTTGGCTGATGGGTAGATTATTCCATTCAAGAGCACCCCTATATAGACTAGTTTGGTGACTGAGTTGGCGAATAGGCTGTTGAGAATTGATACAAGTTCGTAAGTTGTGACTTTGTTGGTGGGATATTCCTGAATAGACTATCGCGAGAGTGTGCTGTGCTTGTTGGATTCGGTTGAATTGGTTGATGAGCGAATGAATGAAAACTGGTGAAGAATTTGCTGCATGGGTTGTATATCTGTTTTTGAAAGGATGATTAGGTAGGTTCTTGAGTGTGTTGAAAAGTAGGTCAAGGTTTGAATATCCGAATATATTGGTGAGTTAGGAGATAAGAGTGTGTTGTTTGGTTACTGTGTTCGTGAGTGGGTTGGTGTAGGTGAGTGAGTGGTTTAGTTGTGAGCAAAGTAGGGTGGATGACGGCGGCATATTGTTACTTAACACCACATTGGAATAATTCTTTTGGCGCCAGTTCCTGAAATTCAAACGCAGATCATAGGGTTTGATTACACCTAACATGTGATGATAATTGGTAATGTATATTTTCATCTCCTCTTAATCTACCATCACCGACTATTTAAATGAAAATTATTCTTAACTGAACACAGATAGGCCTAATCAAAACATAGCTATTCCCCATTCACTAGTCTCTTTGATATAATGATTTTACAATATCCATTAATGGTAAACATAGATTTTAGCAAAGATAAATAGCCGTGCTAAATTAGAAATAATCGAAGAAAGGTCTACATACATTAAATGAATATTTAGACAATCTTGGACAGCTCAAAGCTTTTCTATGGGGCGTAGGGGAAAAGAAATGCACTGTTTGAATAATGAAAGACTATTATTCGTGAAAGAAGGATAGGAAACGAAACGTCATTGATACAGAGGAAACAGAATAGGAAACGGCTGTTTTTCAGTGTGAGTAGTTTAAGGGCAGGGTATAAGATCGTCAGAGGAGGATTTAGGCAAGGATAAGGACGGTGAGAGGGCACCGGAGGTGGAGGTGTGTGTGTGTGTGTGTGGGGGGGGGGGGGGGGATGAGAGCAGAAGAAGAAGGGGAGGGGAGCGCGCGACCGTGACCTCGCGAAATGAGAAAAACTCCCATTGACGCCAGCTCTGTTTTTACCCGGGCTCATCCAATTACCTGCGACAGCGAAACACCGACCGGGCCCGGCAGGGGGCACGTCAGCAGCGCCCCCTACCCCCGCCACACCCCGTCCCACCCCCAACCCCCTCCCATCCCCGCCCAGAACCCCCAACCTCCACCACGCCCCACGCCGCCTGCTCCACTACCTCGCCTGCCGTCAGTGCCTCTCTACCTGAAGTTACTCTGAGCAGCTCACTAGTTTAACATCACAAGAAGCATCATAGTGTGCCCAGAGAGCGTGTACCTGCCTTGTCTGCCGAATTCAGCTTTGTGTGATGAACTGCATTAAACTGCACTATTTTCATTGATCATAACATCCCGATTCGGGAAATGCTTGTAGATGAAAGGTCTGCTTCGATCTATGAGATCATCAGGTATGTGAGAGCGCATACTGCTTATAGCTCTAGCCAGATATAGGTTTTAGGGTCTGTCAAAGAAAAGAGTTCAGATTCTTTGGTCTCGGGAGAAGTTTTTCGAAGTTTCGTGAACATGGTCTATAACCAGCTGCCCCCAATATAATATGATAAGACACTTGAGGTGATTTTTCCGTCCAAAATTCTTCTGCTACTTGTGTACTAGTAGTACCCATATACAGAGATCATTACATTCAGAAATATTTGCTTTTGATCAAGCATGCAGTAAAATGTGCCATATTAGAATGTACTGCCGAAGAGGGCATAGGAACCTGATTTCAATTCATCCGTGCTTTCATTCATGATGTACAGATTTTCTTAGCTATTTACTACATACCCATGCCGTATATACTGTAAATAGGCACCGTTTTGGCATATGACGTAAAAATAGTGTACGGACCGCTGGTCCGTACACTAAAATACGGACCACCTTGCCATACACGTTTATTAAAAAATTGGTTGTTAAACCAAATGAAATTGATTTTTTTTTAAATTTCGGGCATATAGTAAATATATAACGTCCAACCATGCTTGTACAAGTCACAGAACTCGATGGTAATTTACCGTTTGTACGGAACTCGGCATAAATGCCTCGGTCCGTACAAACGGAAAATTACCATCTCGTTCTGTGAATTGTACAGCATGGTCAGGACGTTCTATATAATTACATGAACATGTATATAAATATCACCTTGCCGGAACGTTGGAAAAGTGGGTGTCTTTGTTCTCTTTATCACTGGGCCGCTATCCATAACGATTATCCAACCGTTTCCCCTCCGCCTCCTTCCTTTGGACACCCTCCCTGGTCCCATTCCCCACGCTAATCCGGGATAAAATCACAACAATGAGTATTGATAGCACACATTTCTCATGAGGTTTCCTTGATCCTAAAGGACGTGCCCCGCGCAAAATGTTTTCTCTTTTCTTTCCTTTTCAATCGCCAAAATGCGCAGTACACAAAATAAAATAATCTCGTTCTTGGCTAACCATGCATGAACCTTTATTCCCAACCGGGGGTATCTTGTTTTATCCTGAAACCAGCTTTCGAGAATAACGCGCGCACGAGTTTCAGATCGGGAGATCGGACGAGATTTGAACTTCATGCTGACGGAAGCGGAAACGTCACATCACTTCCGGTTTTTGTGCTTTGAAGGTTGCGCGGGACGGGGTCGCGACGACGGCGGCGGCGGCGGCGGCGAATGAAGTCGGCAGTTAATTAGACGAAGCGGCCCCCGTGTAAAACAATGAAGTGCTCATCAAAGCGAGCCTCGTAACCTGTGTCCGACAAGGAGGTAAAAATAACCGCCGCAAATCAAATTGAAATTAAATCGGAGCTGAGGGTCTGGTCAAGCGGCGCCGTTTGAGGTCGCTTTGATTCGGCTTCCGGTGACTGGAGTAGAGTCCGCCAGGGGGCCATCTTTTGGCGTCCGCTAGTCCCTGGCTCCTAAATGCCTCGTCTCAACCCGCCCGCCG
Organism: Alentia gelatinosa; assembly: GCA_950022655.1. Classification (NCBI taxonomy): domain Eukaryota; kingdom Metazoa; phylum Annelida; class Polychaeta; order Phyllodocida; family Polynoidae; genus Alentia; species Alentia gelatinosa. The sequence continues at coordinate 17,528,890 of OX465585.1, read as the reverse complement.
AGAACCAGCTCCTATTCCGGCGTCCTTCCCGGGAGAATTGTCGTCTGCCTTTTGTCTGAAGTGTGACGTCACGAAAAGGGCGCGGGGCCAGGGCAGGTTTTGACAACGGCAGAAGTGTGACGTCATTGCGTTCTCTGATGAAGACGCCATTTTCCTTCAATTGCACGATTTGGCTGTTTTAGTTCCAGCCTTGCATTCCATAGGTTCTTTCTCTCGAGCCCTCAAGCCCCATGAGGGATGCCCTTTCGGTTTGGTAGTATATACGTAACGTACTTTGCCTTTCATGTACGTCCTAGGACGTAATTACTTTGGCCTCCACAGCGTCTGCGCTTACTCGACTCAAATTCACGTCAAGCATGACTTCACAAACTTGACTGACCTTTGACCCCGACCACAAAAGCGTCGAGGAACTACAAAGGTAATACGAACATCTACATGAAAGTACCGCCTTACCCTCTATGTCAAGTATATGTAAAAGTAAAGCATGATGGAGCCCTCTGTAATGCGCTCTCCGGGCACAGTTATCAAACCCTATTTCTCATACACACCGAAACCAGCAGCGGAGCGTGACGTCACAGACGCTGCATGTATAGATTGGACGTCATTGACGCCGACTCGTCACGCTCCAGCTGGCACGATGCCGCGCGCCCAAAAGATGCGAAAAGAAGATGAATGGGTCGAGATGAGAGACATCCACCAATTAGCCCCTGCAAATGACACAACCCTCTCAATTATTCATAACCCCTTGAATAACACCTTTGAAATGTTCCACAAAGCCTCCGTCAGGTAAGCCTATGCGAAGGAGGGGGTGTGGGTGCAGGAGGAGGGGGTTTGTGGCACCTTGACCCGAACCCCTGCCAGCCCAAGCACTTATTGTTCAATTACCGGCCATGCATTGCCAATATAATTAATTGCCTTGGATATTGGGCAATTACCATGCAAAGCTAAGGCGGTAAGAGACTATGAGATGAAGGTGGAGGGGGGCAGGGAAGGGCGGGAGGGGTGGTGCCAATAAACTTGTTGGGGAGTGGCAGGACCTGTATACTCCGGGCATGCCGTGGAGAAACAGATGTCAATGCTGCCAAATCAAGATGAAGGCTGCCAATGGACTCTACAGTGGCCTGAGGGCATATTGGGGGAGTGGATGGGAGAAAGCGTGTGGTGAAGAGAGTAGGGGGAGGATGTGCGTGGCAAAGTTCAGCAAAGTCAGCTGAACTTTCACTTCCTATGTCAGATTTATTATTGAAGAAGAAGCGTCATTGATTACAATGGTTTTCGGGTTTTCATGTGTGTGTGTCAGCTATACATGTTTATTCAATAGGCCCTACTGATTACTGATTGTTGTACTTTACCTGACAGAGTGAAATGTTCAGAGTTAGGCCCGGCGTCCACCTACTACCATAGAATCGTAGACCTCCCGATATGGCACCGATGCAAAATGTCAAAGTCGGTGCCATATCGGGAAGGTGCAAAATCGTAGACATATGTCTAGACAAGCCAATCCACCATGCGTTGTATGGGGTTTTTATCAGTGTCTAATCGCAGAAACGTGGTCAACTGCCCCGATATCTGGTAACCTTCCGACGCGATTTTGATTTTTTTATCGGGAGGTGCATCGTAGACCATATCGGTGCCATATCGTAATAGGTGGACGCCGGGCCTAAGGCTCTCGGTGCTGATGTTCAGCAGCCATGCAAATCATAGAGTTGGGCGCGAAGATAACGACGTGTAGATAAACGGTAAATGATGCTGATGCAAATGCCCTAAATATGAAAACTACAGAATGAATCTAATGACGAAATTAGGAAAGATAAACGCCTTATCCACGCCAATGTAATGTAAGATTACTTTTAGTTTGTCTCTGGTTGATCAATTTCCAGACTTTTCAATTCATGTTTACTCTTTTATAAAACGTTTTCGTTTTTTCATCGTATTATCAAATGATTGCGTAATGTTTAAATGAATTTCTCTAATTTGGTAGATATCAAATACGAATGTAAATAAGGTTTACGAAACCCTAACGAACACTCTGTTCAGCCACCTTTTCCTATAGTATTCTATTTGTATTCATATGCCATGTTATTGTATTGCACAATGAAATCAGAAATAAGATTATACTACAATATTTCTGTAAGCTACGTGAAATATATTGTCGTAAAACTCGTAATGAGTATCACACATTCCCTCTGTCCATACAAAACAATAAATGGTATGCGACATTTAATCATCCTGTCATCTTTCACATAATGTTTCTACATTTCTTGAAAAGATAAAGAAATCACATAGCATTATGAAAAATAGACATATTATACCAGTATACATGCAAATTACAGGTAGTAGTATAGGATGAGCCAGCGATGGATATGGTTGGATAGGTGAAACTCCCGATTAATGTATTTCCGAGACTGTGGGGAAGTAACACTTATCAGATTAAAAGCCTGGTCTGTTTTCCCTTTACCATACACCTTGCAATATTTCAGATTCATGAAAATTTACCTTTAATCGCCATTCGAAATCTAATTTGTTCCGTTCATGCTGACACAGCCCTGGTACTCCTCCACTCTGTTTACTTTCCTGCCCTCTCAATCATTACCAAGAACTAAGGGAAATTGCGTCGTACATGGCACATTCTTTATATTTTTCCAATTTTGTTTTATGATACACTGAGTAAAGGTTAGTTACAATAAGACTGATGTGCACAGCTTTACAATAAAGGCTTTAAAGGGGAGTATTCCGTGGTTTTGAACGTGTAATATGAGATCTAAAGGGGTTGTAACACAGGGTGCAATACAGGATTTAAAGGGGAGTGTTACTTGGTTTAACAGTGCAATACTAGATCTAAAGGGGGTGTACCACAGGGAGTAAGGGGTGTAGAAGTTGTCGCACACCCTGCAGAATCCATGTCCTGCACCCAGGGACTCCTGTCCTCCAGTACCACAGACATGGCGCTGGTACCCCGCCTCTACACGCGATCTGACAGTCCACAAAGGCGACTTGCCGCGCACCAGCGGGCACCAATTAATGTCTAATTAGAGAAAACATAGGTCCCTGGACGATGGCCACGTGAAAGGGGGTCTGTGGGTGCCCCAACCCCCGCCTACCAAGGTTGCCATTCACAGGTGTGTAGACACTGCGCAGGTGAGAAGGACAACTCCTGGGGGCATGCTGTTACACCTGATTAGTTTCTGCTCGTCTCAAGGAAACAACATCAGATTGGACTGATCCGGCCAGAGTTCAGGTTCAATAATACATGTACAGCACTACGACTCCCCATGGACTTCTCTTGTACAAAAAAGACGAAACTTCTCATACGGGCACCGTAAGAGATTAAACAAGCACTGAGGCAGAAATAATTCTGAAACACCAGAAGCCGCCTTTTAGATCCAATCTTGCTGTTTATCTAGTGTGAGTAGGATCAAACTAAACTCTTCTCGGAGAGTCAAATCAGTCGGAGAACAGTATTGACTCCTCGCGGATAAGGATTTGATCCGACATTTGATTCCGATATGATAAGATGATAGAGGGATTTGGGAATAGCCACTCGAGAATTTCTTCAGCCTGATTTCAGGATATCGGAGCGTGCAGATTGAAAAAAAGTAGAATATGAACATTGATTAGTGGAATTACTTATCTTATATTAGCAGCCAAAACCAATGGTAAGAAATCTGTCCCCATGTTGAATCTGGTTCTCCTGAACCTAAAGATGCGAAGGGGTCACACATAAAGTACGTAGTGATGGGATGATGGCGATAAAATCTTTGGAATTTTGCATACGACCCTTTCTTATTCTATTGTGTACAGGATGGAGAGGGTGGCTGGGGGTGAGAATTTTAAGTAGTTTTTTTAACGTACTTTATGGAAAGGCCCGCAATCATAATGTTCACTAAAATCATACAAAATCTCCAAATACTCGGCTAATATTGAGTTCATTCTATATTTGCTGAGAATGGTGAACATACCTGTATATCAGATAGAACTTTAGAAAATAATATAGAAAGAATCAATAGACAAAGGTTTCAGGTTAACCGCAATGGAACATGACATTGAGTTACGTGAGTTAGCTTTGGAAACGCCATAATAGATCATAATGATGAATGGATGACCCTGGATATGTGACTGGGAAACTCATTCTACCCTTTTAAGGACTTCTCTAAAAGGAGGCCTTTTATTACACTGACTGACACTACTCTAGATATCGGTCGTATTTCTGAAGACGTTTTGCACTCAGTAAATCATCCAGGGGCTAATAGACGTAAAAGGGATCGCTTAATGTATCCATGTTGAACTCCCCTAAAACTCAATGCTAAAACTGTTAACACCACCAAGTCCCATTGACGAGACATCCATTAACAGAATGCCAGACAAACTTCGACCGAATCCCAATAAAAACGGGAAATTAATGTTCTTGTATCGATATAGTTGAATGGTTTTGAGGACGTGCATTTGTTAAACCCAGTGGTGGGAATGTAGATGATATTAGCATAAGGTACCGCTAAGAGTGTGTGTGGGGGGGGGGGGGGGGTGTAGGACTTTGGGCTGGGATAGAGTCAGGTGGTATAGGCCTATCTATATATTTACACGTACTTATAGGCTCCCCTCTCTGGGCAAAACCTAGATCATCAGAATTAAAACTCACATCTAATATAATATTGTTGAATATGAAGAACGGTCAATGAATTCTTGCACAAACAGATTTCTCTCTTAATGCCTTTCTGGAGAGATACTCTCCTGTTTCTGCTTTCAACAATCTAACATGGCCAGTCACTACGACGGATGAAAAAGGACTGCTTATCAATTTGTTAAAATTGTATCATTAGAACGATCATTACCATTATGTAGGTAGGGAATAAAAGTAGAAATTGCTAAATGATCAAAAGATCATAGATCAGTATACATGTAGTTTATATAATAAATGTATGACCAGAGGAATAAGAGGGACTAAAAAACTATAACTTAGTGTGTTGTGTTTTTTTATGTGTTTTAGCTTAGTGTGTGTGTATAGGTCTGTATTGTTTTGTAATATTGATGTACCGTCAATATAATGAGTCTAGATTATCATATCGAAGAACACCAGGTGATTATAGTATGTCAGTTATGTTTAAAAAATAATCAGAAACATGACCTGTTTGCCACTAATCATTTGATGACTATGCGTCTTAAAAGTATGAAATTCTATTTCACCTCTGGTGTTTTTCTCGAAGACCTAACATAGGACCGCGCGTCTATTTGACGGTTTACTATGGTTTTCTAATCATGCATCATGTTATATTTTTATGACGTTCTTAAATCAAATCCAGGGGTGGGATAAAATCCGACACCACTTCAGTTGGTTAGACATGACTGTTGAATATGAAACACATACTTCATAAAGTAGAAAGTTACCAAAATTTGAGAGAGATCATTTTCAAGGGTTTTCTTTGTACAGAACAGTTAATACATGTATACTCTAATCTCACTGTGGAAGTACATCTGAGACCTGGTTGCCATGTCACGAAGTAAATACGTATTTCTAAATAAAGACAAGTTTCTAATTCCTAGTTGGACAAATGGTCATGTGTTAGGGGACATGAACCTCATGACCTGCCGCTCTTATAGTCTCTATTTACACTTTTAAGAGTTCTCACCACAATATGCCCACATTACCAACTGGAAAACAGAATAAGTCCACTCAAATAGAAAGATCTCCGACATAAATGGAAGACGCAATTGGAGGAGATAAGAGGTAAGGGTAATAATAGAAACCATTATCTTATTCATTTTCATTTTGTCAAATCTATAATCTTCGACTGGCTATTTTCGTCAGTTATGCCTGTCCATGTATACAACATACGAACTTATATATTAGTGTGCATATAATGATACGGACCTTGATATAATTAGCATATATTTCAAGACAAATGCCCCACCACAGTGTAATCGGGTAAGGTGTCTAGACTCGCCGAATTTAGCAATGCCTAAAACCAACCACGTCTTGTCCTCTTTACACCCAACATCTTGTGTATCGGCATCGTAAAGAGAAATCAAATGTAAATATAACTTCCCCATTTATGTAAAACCATTAATCAAAGAAAAGGAAACAGATTTTTACAGAATTATCCATTTTGGCGGCGGCGGGTATGTTGCGGGGTGTTTATGGAGGGGACAGCGGACAGATGGGGCATACAGGCAGGTAAATGCTCACACCACGTCCAGGTGTATCAAGATAAGACAAGTCATGTAGCAGGGGGCCCTAGACAAGGCGGCGACCAGGTACTCTCAGCCGCGACCACTGCCTCCCTGCCGCCTTTATATTGGCCACTTTACGCGGTCGATCCCTGGCGCTGATAGGCCTGGGATCCAAGCCCTACGTCTACCTGTCCTATGTCACCTGACAAAGCCCACCTGTCCGCCGACGCCGCCTCCTACCTGGCCATCTGGCCTCGCCATCTCATGCCCACCTTGGACTCACGAGGTGGCGCCTTTATAAGCGTCATGTTATCTGGCCTTATCTCGGCGCCTAATGGCGTCGGGCTAGCGGCGGCGCCTATGGCTGACAACATGTTGGGTCAGATGGTATCTGAGGACGACTAATCATCTGTCTAGGCTATTGATCACACCTGAGAGGGGGCAGGGCGTGTGACGGGGGGAGGAGGGGTGGGTGATGGGGGAAGGAAGGGTGGGCGGGGTGTTTGTGTAGTGGGTAAACATAAGAAGTGGTATTAGGTATGAAATCTCCATGAAACGTGCTCCACTGTCACAGAGGTGGGAGGCTTAGGGAGTGAGAGGTTATTACCAAGGTTAGACCATAGGCGGCCCAAGTGAAATATAATTTCAGAAATTCCCTTTACTGTTACATATAAACTGTCGATCTCCTCTCTCTCTCTCTCTCTCTCTCTCTCTCTCTCTCTCTCTCTCTCTCTCTCTCTCTCTCTGGCTATATATATATATATATATATATATATATATATATATATATATATATATATATGTTTATACATATATGTATATATATATATATATATGTTTATATATATATATATATGTTTATATATATATATATATGTTTATATATATAAATTATGCTGAAGATGACCTATATTCATTGACAGATACGTGGGGTAGTAAGCAGTCCACTTTGATGGCACATTAATACAATTGACTCGCCCATTTGTATATAACTAACCCTGTCAATAGCTGTGCAGATGTAATTTGCCTATTTATCCTATGACGTCTAATATGGACATCTCCACGTATAACAACATAGGATATCATATTTATGTATCTAAGCTGGGGCGGCATGACTTAACAGTGCACAGATATGGCCATGGTCATGAAAATGGTAAGATTTCTACCGGTTTGTAAGAGATTGTTTAGACTGACATTATTGACATGCAGCACGAATGCCATCTCATATTGGTACTGACATGGTGAACACCTGGAGACACTTTGCCAGGTATAGAACAGACACACACAGACGCACCAATCAGCGCATCGATGGTTAAAACCTCCATACATCAAAGCACCATTATCAGATCTGACTCCTCGACGCATTTCACAATTTGATCAAGGCCTCGTTTGAATCTCTGTTGCCTCTTTAAACATTCCAAACACCCGCAATAGGCGTCATCCTGCCGCCCCGCACACTAGGTGTCGCCCCAATCAGGCAGAGTACCAGACCAGCCGGGCCCCTATCTCACCTGCCCTATCTCACCTGTAGATCTCACCCTCCACCTATTTACTCACGCCCATAGAGGGAGCCACCGGCGACGCCTCCTTTTGGCGCCTGAGGGTCCTGCCCGCCGGCCACCAGGGGTCAGCTCGGCGCCGAAAGCCCTCAGCTCCTCTGATCTTATCGTCACCATGGCAACCCTGTCGCTAGTCCCACCTTTGTTTAAGGGGCCCCTTTTCTAACGACCAAATTACCGACAGCCTGGCTAATCCTCTAATAGCTCAGCCGGGAGTGGCGGGGATGCGGGGAAGTGAAGGGCACTGAAGGGTGGAGAAAAGGCCAGGTGTATGTGGCTGTCGGTAAGCCCTGTGTTGCGTTCTGATGTGACAAGCCGACTGACCAGTGTACATCCAACCCCTCCCCTCCTCTCCATTCTCCGCACTCACCTCTGACACTAGGTGCTGCGTCAGTAAACCCACCTACTGACAGAGATCCCCTGGGAGAGGAAGAACATGAACTCTGCTGAATAAAGAATAGAGGGAAACTAGTTCTCAGTTAAAGAAAGTTTAAGTTACGAGGTAAGTCACCGAGGTAAGTCACCGAGCAATTTTGACTTTCTTCTCTACGGGGATCGGTTTCCCTATTCTTATATACCTTCAAACTTGAAAATATATAACGATGAATATGGATACTACATTTGCATGACTGGACTTAAATTTCAAAGACGCCCGAAAGAGATTATTTTGAAAATAATTTACTTTGTCTGTTACTTGATATAACTGTTACATGCCCCACATTCATTTCTGATTAAAATCATATTTTGTTTCATATCCCTTCCTTTACACTGTACTTTAGAAATATTTTGTTGTGTGATATCTGAAGCTTTGGTGCAAATCTATTGCCCCATGCACTGGAGGACCCTCATCATATCATAATTGCAATATACATGCAATATACATGCAGAAAGAGCAATTAAATAGATATGAACCCAACAATTCTTTATTAAGCAAACAAAGATGCTTACAGGCATAGTCTGTAATCTTTCATCCAATATATGGTGACACCTCTATCAACATATTACATAGCCATATCTGTAATAATTATTGTTTAGCATACAAGGATATTATATAGATGCAACATGATAGAATTCGATGAAAAAAGATTAATGTAGATCTGCAGACACCGACGCAATATATCTTTATTCTTTAACATAGCCAATAATTATCTGACACTGCACTGATTGCTACTTTCTTTTTTTTCCACAAAATGTCAGCTCTTAATATCTGGTCTAGACAGGATTCTATTTTAATAGCTGAGGGACATTCTTTTCCGTGTATTATCCTACTCCTAATATAAAATCCCATAGGCATGAGTTTCCGTATGCCACGCTGACTGGCATACGGAGTTTTATATGCCACTAGTGGCATACAGAATTGTTATCACGTAATATTCCAAAATCGAGGAGACAGAGTAGGATAAAATCAAAACCTGATTCGTTTTAATCTTGGCCACTGCATGCCACTCCTGGAGTTTTGGCTCCGGACTTCACTCGGCTTCGCCTCATGAAGTCACTATGCCAAACTCCAGTCGTGGCATATGGTGGCCAAGATTAAAAGTCATCCCGTTTTACGATAGGATGGGTCACTAGAGACAACTATCATGTCCTCATTTGATCGGTTGGTCAAGGCATATTGGTTAGTGGTGAGGTATACACTCGAAACACTGAACTTGCTGAATGGAGCTGAATGTTGTGGAAGGGTCATGCAGTTTGCATACCCCCCCCCCCCCCCCCCCCCCCAGCTAATGACAAAGAATCTGGATTTGGTACATCATCCTGACCCAATTGCCTGAGATATGGACACAGTTTAAACACTTTTTGTAGTTTTACTCCAACCTCCTGTTCATTGGTTTGTAGTGTTACTATCTCAGATGCAATAAAATGTTAACATGCCTTCAAGGATATCATTGGGCAGTAATATTTCAAGAACCTCACCATAACGGAGAATATTTGGACATAAATGGAGTTGGAAACAAATTTCAAGTTAAGGGAACCTTCCTTGATCTTTGGGGTTTGAGGAGGATCATACCCTGACTGACTTCCATGTTTCTTGAAGACATCCGACTTAACCCAATGACCATTATATTGGAAAAAGAGAAAACAAATACATTGAATTCCTAGAATGTACAGATAAAAAACTTTCTTATTGCTAATCTTAGCAGTACTCCCACTGCTCAAAGAAAATGGAACCAACACTGGACCTCACAGAACGTCCCTCTCCCTTGATAGGATATAACATACTCCAGCATATACCGAGCCACCGGGAAACAAAATTACAGCCCTTGCAGTGCAGAATATTGAATAACCTCATCCCAACAAATAAATACCTCGTAATAAAATACTCCTGGTCGACCCTACATGCTATTTCTGCAACGAAACAGACACTTTACCTCACTTTTTCGTTCATTGTCCCTCTACCAAAAGATTTTGGGAAACAGCCCTGAGATGGATGGATCAGAAGGAACCTGGAAGTTTCACTTTATCCCTCAGAAATCGAATACATTTTATGGAATAGAAAACACCTCTACCTCTGCCCAGATTAGAAACTTCCTATTAATTCACATTAATTTTTTTGTATACAGACAAAAATTGTTCCATGACAATCATATGTCAATATATGAATGGAGCATTGAATCAAAAAAATCCTTACAGATGGAACTTGGAGAACAAAGAGGAGAAATTCCAGAAATGAAAAACGATGTTTACAAAGGATCTGATCAGTGAATGAAATAGATGGTTATTGAACATCTAATTCGTTCCAAACATCTTTGAATAAACACTGCTATATATATATATATATATATATATATATATATATATATATATATATATATATATATATATATATATATTTATATATATATATATATATATATAAAAGGACCTTATAATAGCATGGCCGATTGGTTGTTCCAACTTTCATCCATAACTTTTGTCTCAATTGCTGGGCAAAACTAAAAGCAATACCGGCACATCAGAATCATGCCATTGAATGATAGGCCTGTGATATCCGTTGGTTGAAATTTCAGCTGCATGCAATAGTTACAGTATGTGGGCTTCTGCTTCATTGGGCTAAGCTTTACGAGGAGACATATTACGACCAGCTGTTGAGGCCACTTTTTCAGGATTATCAGATTCAGCTACCAATTGCAATTTCTTGGCCATCACTGTCTGACTGTTTACCAATTTCATTTCATAGCAAATACACCAAGTTGGCTTCATTCTCATCAAGTTCAATAAATTTGCAAGTAGATTCCCCTCCCTACTGTTGACAACAGTGTCAAACTTATGTAGGGTAGTGCTGTATTGGCTCTTGTCATATTCCCCTTAGAGTTTCTCACCATTTGGATAAATCCCCCTTTTCAATAAATCAGCATATTTGTCTGTCCTGCAGTTTGATTTATCAAATATCTCTTAGGGATACCAAGTTTGACTTCATGTCTTCTTGTTAAGGACCACTCTATATTTTACTCATGAATTTCTACCAATGCAAGATAATAAAATATATTGTTGCTATCCACTTATTTAACGCACTTTTCAATATTCAGCAAAACATGAATATATGAACAGTAATTATCAACTATTCATTTACATCACAATTATGGTATAGATGTATCCACTGCATGAAGTGATCTTTGAGACATTAAATGTTTATTAAATCAGAAGGCATTGTCCTTTCAGTCACTAAAATATGAATTGAAGCCATTTAGAGCCATCATATTCAATCAGTGTTTCAGAGAAGGGGTACAGATAGGAAACCTGAATGCAGGCAATCTACACGTTGAGATTGAACACAAATTATACAAATCGCAAATGCACAATAATGGTCATACACACTAGCATTGCCCATTGCCTACTCAAGCCAAACCATTGGAGGATCAAACCACGTGATGCGTGCTGGCAGGTAACGCATGCGCACAGAGGGAACGCGCCGGTAATCGCGCAAAGGACGCTGGGCCACATTACAATCTTCAAGCGTGACGGACGCTGGTCCACATCACAATCTCCCGACGTCCATGTTGTGGGAATGAAGCGGTCAGCGTCTGTCCCACCATCGCGTGTCCCCTGATGACCATTTGCGGAACAGGGCGGGGCAGGGGTGCCCCCACCCTCTTTCCTTCACCCCTGGTTTAGGGGTCAGGGGCCAGCTATGCCTTATTATAGGTGTCGCTGTGATCAAAGTGTCAACACTCACCCCTTAATCACTGTGATTTCTCACCCCCGATCAAAGTCACTCCAGTGACGCCTGGCGCCCGACGTTTGAACTATACCTTCTCCCGACCACCGCTTGGCGGCGCTGGACGGGATATGAACCGCGCGCATGCGCACCTCATGGAAACAGACAGAAGTAAGCTGGACTAGATGGCGGCAGATATTCAGATGACCCTGAGTGACCTTCAGATTGACGTCCATTCTGAAACTAGAGGGAGCCACAGTGAAACGGGCACAAGAGATATAATACTCACTGCTGAAACACTACGCACATGGCTTCCATGCTTGAGGTATCGCCCAACAGTTTGAAGTCTTTATTACAATGTGCATGTGTGTGAACAGTATTGAATGATCCTTTACGGATAAACCTTCCCGGGACCAACCTTTATCCAAGAGGTTGCCTTCAGATTTTAAGGTAGTGTGATAAATAGACCAACACGAATACAAATTTATTCTTCTTCAGAACGGAATCGCCGAAGTATAGATAGATTTGCATTAATGACATACTCTTTGTTCTTTTACTCAACTGCTTTTACCATAGCCTCTTTGAAAGAATATAAATACATTTGTATCATTTTTAACAAGTGCGTCTTTTTCTTATTGGCTAATATCCATCTTGAAACTTTACTCTTACAAATTTGAGCAAGGCATGAAGGTAAGGGTATATGAAAGGAAAGGAAGGGAAGCAAACGGGGAAGATCTGGATGAGAAGGGCTGAAGAAACACAAGAATGAAGACATTGATGAGTCAAAGACAAAAGAAGGGAAAGAAGGGAGGGAATCATAGTCTAGGAGAGGGTCTCATATGTATTCCACAGAGCTGCTCACCACGAACAGGTCAATCAATATGCAAATGACAATGATGTACAAACTTTATTCTGTTTTGTTAACCTCATAAAAGTTACTATTATCAATTATGATACAACATGTACACAAATGCTTCAATGCCAAACTCAAGAATAAGAATTCTTCAAATGTTGGACGTTCAGTCATCTAAATTTGTGAGACAGTAATGCCTCACTGAACAATCTCTGGTAGGAAATTAAGTTTATTTCCCTTATTATCCCGATCTTTTAGGAAATGGTGTTTACTTTCTGGTACATGACAAGGTACTTTGGCATTTCGTGAGATGTGTTTCTTGTAATTTCAACTGTAGCACCTTACAATGTAGGAGTACGTTGAATGACTTCTACACACAGTAATAGACTTTCGGATCCGAAGTTTAACAGGTTGTTTTATGCCGTCTGCCGTCATGTGAATAGGGGGTGCACCCAGTTATTACAATGATGAAAATTCCATTCCAGTGTGCAGGAACGAAAATAGATTAAGCGTAAGAAAGTCAATAACAATTCAGGATAAATATTTTAGTGTCTGATTGATACGACGATCTGGCAGCTGCAATCACCATCAAGAGCAAAGGATAGTGCCGGGCAGATTAGAATTATGGCTTCGAGTTTGCAAACTCTAATCTGCTCATGTGGCTGTTTAAAAGGCTTTTCGTGTATAGCGTGGTTGTGAGTTTCTCCTTGAGCGTGCCTGAGCCGCGGCACAGGCGTTAACGAGGTGACATGAGAAGAGAAAAACAACAAATGTAGAGTTTGTCACCGCCGAGTCGAAAAGTCGTCTGCGGGACTGGTAAACAACCTGTCAGTTCCCGCCAAAACAAGCGCTACAGCCCCCGGACACCAGGGGCCGCTTTCAACCCGCCGTACTCACCTCCCTGTTGCGCCTGCGCGCAGACGAGCACAACATCCTGTGATGTCACCGAAGCGTGAGCTCATTTTCCGATGACGACGCAGCTTGGCGGCCAGCCACGCGCGGGGCATTCGGGGGCCCACTCTTGCGCCACTTCTCGCGCGCCAGATTTCTCGCGTGACATCTTCAGCCAGGAGCCAGGCGGACGAGGCAATCATCATGGACTGAGGCTAAATGCGCCAGTTTTTCCTCATTAAAATTATATCGAGGTAGAGGAAATTGGGTTGGAGGAAGAGGAGGCAGCGTAAAAGCAGGAGCAAGTTGCGATTGGTATGAAGGATGATTGCATGCCATTAGATATCATCTACAGTCTTAGATCCTTGAAGTAAATATCACATTGACCTACACCCTTCAAATTCTAATATTGTATATATTCATATACATAGAGTAGATTTCTTGTAGTCCTAAAAAAATGCTCGTAGCTATAGACACATAATTAAGAGACACGGGGGTATCATTAGAGTGTAATCGCCAGAGTATGAAGTATATAAACAACTACTATTACATTACATTGTGTCAAGATAATAAACTTAATATCAACACTCCTGGATATTTAGTTTTGTTGTGTCTCTTAGCCAATGGTGTACGTAGCTTCTAAATGCATCTTAAATGATCATACACATATTATAAGGTAAAAGGTTATATCGTAATCATTAAATTGACTTGTACTAAACCTATATATACAGAAGAAATTGCCTCACTAGCAATTTAAAAAAACTCCACTAGCTTTAACTTTTATGTTGAACAATTACACAGGTTAAAAAAGAGAAAATTCCTGTACCAAAAAAACCAGCAGTAAATATAATTCATAGATACATCTTTCCACTAATAAATTATAAAACCAGTTTTACTCTCTTAAAATCAAAAGATATTTATGGATGGGGTGTGGAAGTTCCTAAGGCTTGGCAGAAGGTGGTGCCTGTTGGTGGCAGTGGTGGTCGTATAACTGAGGGATGGCCCCGTCACCGCACCCTCCCTACTCAACTGTTTAATGGCTCGGGGGTGAGGGCCAGCCCCCTGCACGCACCGCTTTAATCTTGGCCGTTTATTCTTCACTGCATGCACACAGAGCGGCACGAAACCATCAAAAATTAATCCCCATACCACACCCACCTTGGTAGGGCCCCAGTTGGCCGCCAGCACTGGGGAGGGGAAGGATGGAGGGGTGGGAGTGTAAGGGTAGGGGTGGGGTACTACTCCAGTGTCCTGACAAGGCCCAGGAGAGGGTTGCAACTACCTTGGTGGCACCCACTGGAGAGATCTCTCTAAGCAGAAGCAGGTTTGTGCGAACAGTAACCTTATTTCCTGCTATTTTATGGGTTTTTGCTGGTCATGTACAAGCCTCCTAGGCGATGATACACCCTCTGGTTTTAGATGAAGGAGATTGTATCGCACAAAAAAACTACAAATATCAAGTTGGCTTAGGGGTGGTAAAAGACGTTCTGCCATGTGGTTGGAAAAAAACAAATTTGACATGAAGTCTACACTATACAATATCCCAGACATAAGAATGATACATGTATAGGCCCACACCAAACTCTAAAAAGAGGCACATAACTGATACGTTGTGTAACTGATCTGAACAAGATTGAAAAGACGTTAGCAACAGTTCTAAAATTCCTGCGAAACGGCGGGAATAAAGGCTTTGATGGCAGACAGTTCAAAGCTGGTGGAAGTCTGCCTTCTTCTAAAAAATAAGTTAGCAAGTACATGAGGAGATACATCTAATAATAACAAAAGAAATACCAGAAGAAATGATTCGGTTCTTACTGCAAGATATTGGCGCCAATTATTGACATACAAATGCCACGTTCAGACGACATTTTACTGGCGCCTCACAATATCTCGCCTTCTCTCGCGCTCTCTCGGCCGCCATTTGGCCTCGGAGTCATGAACGACTGGAATATGTCAATGTCACGACAACAATGATAAATGCACTTCACTTTGGATCTCACAACATGGAACAGTTTACGTCTATCCCCATCCACACCCCTTTTCTACCCTTTTCCTCTCAAGACGTTGGGCGACAGTGTGCCTTGCACCCGGGGACCTTCATGTCACGAAGGGTGGAGAGCACTTTTTTTTATCACATCCAGAGTACTATGTTCCTACAAGTAGCTTTGTTGTTCGCCGTACATTTTACGACCAGTTATCGCCATTTTTTCTTATTTTTGTTGAAAAATCTAGATTTTTTCAAGGCTTCAGAGTCAAGGGGGGGAGTCATTGATGACAATATATGTAGGCCTAATCTCTTCGATATTTCTTCTTGTAGGTCGTTTTGAGAGATTTATCAATGAGATTGATAGCTAGTTTCATTTGCCAAGCTCAGGAATCACCTTCTCCAAAAAAAACCATATAAATCGTCATTGTGATTTGGTAATTCACACAGAGTAGCCTACGTCAATTTCAATAGAAGAAAACACTTTAATAATGGAGTTTCAATATATGAATCTTTTAAAAGATGACAACAGTGCACACAATATTTACTCATAGTGCTCATGCATTTAAAGATAACTACTCTACCCGTTGATCATTAATGTCTTTAAGTCAGTACTCCGTCCGTAGTAACCTCACAGTTCTTGGACCTCTTTACATTAGGCGAAGCACCCTCCTCATGCTATAGCTATCAAGGTACACTGATTTCCATCATCGACTAATATATATCAGCTATTTCCAGCAAATATTCTCCATCTGCACCATCCTTTTCGTCTTATATTCCATAATTGTATATTTCAGATTACCCATTCCTGCCTCAGTTGGGATATACCTAAACGCATTGTAATCCAACATGTATAAAACGATCCTCCTCCCCTCCCTCAAAGGCTTCCCTACATTCTGAATTCAAACTTCGACACTGATTTAGTTAAACTTCCTGGTGTCACGTATAATACACAGTGATTTCTGAAACAGGAAGGGATGAAGAAACAAATTTTAGTTCCAAAATAACTATCTTGTCAAAATGTAATATCGAAACTAAATCCCCAAACCGGATGAATTAAGAAACACGAGTAAATAGAATATGTTGTCAGGTTGATTTGATAAGGAACAACCAAATTATTCGTGAGTGGGTTTGGAGAAAAAACAGTTTGCTACAAACCTCAACCAATATATTGTTGACGCAGGGTAATGAATGAGCTTTGTGAGACTATTACCCATTTGATATCGAGTTGTTTACGGTCCAAATACCCAAAGGCCTTGTGGTTTGCTTTTGTTACCTACTATATTTAAAACGGTAGAATTCCGTCGAATCCGCTTGAAGTTGCTCCCGTACATAGAGACATAGTGAACCCGACCTAGGCCTGGAGATTGAAGAGCCACGAGAGTGAGATTCTCGTGCAGTACTAAACTGTAAACTGCTTCTCTTTTTTGTATTTCAATACTGAAACATACGTTTTCTCTCATGATTCATTTTGAGCAATGCCGAAATTAAAGTTTAGTATTGTCGTTTTCTGATCTACTTTTCTCGTGAGAAACCAATGAGATCGCAAGATTTCGCTGGTACCCCTTTCGAAACTCCGCTGATTTACCCCACCCACCAACAGGCTAAGTATTTGGCCCTAATAGAGCACCTATCTTTGAGGAGCAATTTTTCTATATTTTTCGGACTCGACGAAGTCGCTAGTTTATGTTTAAATCGGTTTATTAGACACATTTTATCTATTCAGTCGGTTTTGAATTGTGGCTACAGCAGCTTAGAAAATACCTGGTGAAGTCTAATTTCAAAGACTTCAGTTAACAAATAAATTGTACATAACATTGAGATGAAATGCAGATGATGATGATAATTATAGTTATAATGGGATTTCCGCAGCTTCTGGCCTAAGATAGACTAACGTAGTCCCTAGGTCTTGTAGAAAACTGTATGTTTTATCCAGCGCCCTGTTTTGATTTACTGACTGTGTATTTTAGGGAGAAACTTTAGATGGGGTCTGAATGTAGTGTTTTAGGACTTCGCCTCAGCTCCTATGACTGCGAGTTTCATTGGCGTCTTCCTTTGCAACAAGGGGATTTCTTGTAATCTCCGTACAGGGTCAGTTTAGTTTGAATAGGCTTTATTGTTTCGTTCTTCACTTTCTAGAACTTCTAGTCCCAGAACTCTGGTCTCCTTCATTATGTTATAGCAGGTAGACGAGGCGTAACAAGTTGTGGTACACTTCTTCACCCAACGCTTTGCGACCACGGAATAGAGAGAAGCGGGAAATGGATCAGCGGACGACGCCGCTGTCGCATCTGCATATCCCGAATGTGGCGTTTTGATTGGTTGAGAGCTGTTTATGTTGATTTTCAGGTCTCACGTCGGTGAATAGAACAGTGCGGCGTGCGAGTGCTTGGTTCTATGGGAAGCCACGTGTTTCACATCTGGAAAAAGATCCCTATTATCAAGAGATCTTGTACCGGGAGAGATTCCAGTCCCAGTGGCAGTTTTTTTCGTGCTGCCTGCCCCATTACAATCGGTCACCATCCTGTTGTTAGGCTCTATTTGGTATTTCATACCAGACAGAGAATATCTCCGCATGTAGCGAGGATATTTATTCTCGTGGTTTCTACTCCTTCATTATGTTCATCAGTTTCTTGCCTGCATGATTCAGCCAGGTACACACGTCTCATATATGTGAACATTAGTTTGTCTCTACGACGATCCAATAGTAGAGTATTGGTTCTAGTGTACAGTACTTAGACAGAGTGCGCCATGGCACGATCCCCAGTCAATATTCACAGTGCCCAGTTATCTAACCTTTGAAGTTTTGCAAGCCAGACTTAATTGGCTCATTCGAGCAAGATACACACATAGTAAAATATTGGTAATATTTGTAAATGGTAATGTTTATTAGTAACCATAACAAAGACACTTTAAACGTAAACATAGACATTTATACTGATGCCAACAAATTCGCTACATTGAATCTGTCCACCTTACTGCATCTCGCATGAAATCATAGGGACCAGCAATCTGTGTATTTTTCCAGAATTTATCTGATTTTAGACTTAAAGTCAATTTGTATGAAGTTCATTATCAATGAATGTGATTTCTGCTTTCTAGGACTCGATAGGTTGCGGTTTACCCTGATTCCATATAACCCCCTGGGGACTTAGTAACAGGTAGATTATAAGATATTTTACTGTTTTCCATGAGCATGTGTACTACAGATAAAAAATAAAGATCATTTCTCCAGAAAAAAAAAAGAAGAAAAAAATGCATATAAGTGCCCTGACTCAGTGCCATTTTTGGTATCAATTGAGAGTTGTTCGAGGATGAGGCATACCATCCATGGTTCCTCCCGTAAGTTGCCCTTGGGGCATTTGACAGGGGGTGAATCAAGGGGAAGATTGTGGTAGGAATGCTAGGGGTGTCAACCCTCTGGAGTAGATTATAGTGTGACTGATATCAAGGCTGTTATCTCATTATCCAATTTGTGGGGCGTGCACGTGTCCGTGTGGAGGGCGCGTGAGTCAGTGTGCGTGTGTGTGAGTGGGTGCTGGAGGAAGGGTGGGTGGGGTATGCCCGGAGTAAGTGACACAGACAGGGTGTATACAGGGGTGTAAGACATGGCATGACACTTGTAGGCAGTGGGGAGACACACAGACACGCGGGGCGCAGACATCGTGTCGCCTTCAGAAGTAAGAATATACCACATTGGTGACTCCTACAAAGAACTCTGATCCTCTTGGTATGTTTGTGATTTCTTTCTCCGTAAAATTAGCTAGATGACGCAAAATACGCCCCTGGATAAGTGCACATATAATCCGATATATACAATGTAGATTTGACTTTTCTCTGAGAGTAATTAATATAAATAATCTATCATTTACCGCTGTTTTACTTTCATTTGCCACTGTTTTATTTCCATTTCAATGATTTTGCTGTACAGATCAGTTGTACCCTGAGAGAATACACCAGCTTTCCCATCCTATCTACAGAAGTCTGTGCTGGCCCTAAGTGTTTAGGATGTGAGCCGACATGAGGAAGCGCACAAGCTTGTATAGAGGTTTTTCTTTTTATTCTGTTGATTTTTTTTTCATGCTTCTTTTGTCTGGTAGTTGGTGTATCTGCTAATTAAAAACATGAGTTACACAGAACATGGTAGCAGACCTGACACAAGACTGGAACAACTCAAGGCAGATTATCGTTATGACGTAATACCTACAGGGTCACGTGATACTGGCGTGACGTCATCGGTCTGCGTTTGACGTAATTCTAGTCGGACCTGTCTGAAAAGAAGATAGGCCAATCGTTATGTAAACATGGAGATCTTGGAGCCGGAAACCTAAGAATAACTTATAAATCATGACCACATCCCTAAACACTGACCATGAGATGCAACAGGAAGAATGCTTTGAAGTTTCCACTTTCTCAGGGTCGAGAATGATTTGAAGTGCCAAGAAAAAAAAGTAAATACACGAATGCGGATACGATTATGTTTTGAATTCTTGTGTGTTCGATTATAACTCTTGTAGTTAATTTTCACTTCTTCGTTAACTCATTGATATATTCTGGAATTGTTTTCTATATAAATGTATTTTGCTTAGCATCTGTTGAAATTCAAACACTGGCCAACTGCCATACAGGAAGCCACTTGCTCGTGAAGCCGCCTTGTTCCACATTGGTGTTTTGAATTCTACCAGGAATATATATGCAAATGTACCACCCATTAAAGAAAGGATCGCTTCTACAGCTGACTTGCAGGCCCAAGTTTTATTGCTATTCAATTTACATTGCTATTCAATCTACATCGAAGTTGAGACGAAATGACATTAGAATTGACTCATGCTATGACATTCTAGATAAAATTTATATCTAAGATTTTATTGTATGATACCCCGAACTGAGAAGTGGAATTCAAATATGTGGTTAAAATCTTTTCCTGTTCACGTATCCCCGGTCCCTGTGGGGGGTGTGGGGGAATTCAAATATGATTATATGTCTTCATTCTTACGGTATCTAAGATAACACCAGTCCAATAGAAATGGTTTTTTAATGCTAAAATTGCGATATAATTATAAGAAATTTAAGTTACTTTTTAACAGAAAAAACCTCACTTGGAAATATTATCTTCACATTGTGAACATCCATATGAGACATGTTTTACACGTACATGTACATTTAAAGATTGTATCATTAATAGTGATTAACTGTCAGTATAAGGAGCAGTGACTTCCCCATTCGCTCGCGCGTGTGTCAAATATAGTCACTGAAATGTGGAGTGAAGGAACATGTTATAGGTCCTGTACCACTTGGCACAACCTACTCTTGTTTCCACTCTCGAGTCCGGGCTGTCGTGAAGCACATAAATTTACTGTCGAAGTATTTCTGTAAATAGCAACATCCACCTCTCACACCTCCCTCCTCAAGACATGCGCAGCGAGTTTTTCACACCCAGTTACACCGAGTCGGCTTATCACCCGCCTCGCCTCCTGTTCACTGTCGTGTTCCCCTATTATCGCCCAATAATGAATCGCGCAGTCACAAATCTCGCCACCAGAGGGCCTGGGAGAGAAAGCGTGATATTTACAGTTGAGAGGTCAAGGTCGTGTTAGCCTCACAGAAACGCTCACTTGTTCGACACAATCTGGGTGGGTAATGTTTCTAAAAACATTCCCCTAGACTTGTGCTTACACCAAGTCTATATATGGATCTCTTCTAGACTGTTTAGGGCAGATCAGAGTCTAAATAGAGAATATACTTGGTATTGAGATCGGTTCTGTAAGGTTAAAACAACCGAGTGAGATTAATGGGAAAGGAAATGGTTGTCAGTGTTGGAGTTGATTTAAGTGTGACTTGGACTGATTCAGTAGAAGGGAAAGAGGTGTTGTAGTTTTAAATTTCAGTAGAGAAACAGTATGTTAAGAGATTTGATAAGGTGTATTGTCTTAGTGAATGGTACCTTTGACACAAACCTCTTAGATATACCCAATGGCAATACCGGAATATAATACCATGTGGAATTGAATTTCAGAATTTAAAAAATGACGTTATAAGAGGATCATAAACACACAAATTTCTTTATTGATCACGATTATAATTAACCTGAACAGTGTGACATGTCTGCCGTTACTAACACATAAAGGTCCTGGTTATCGAGAACACTTCGAGTAGTACCAGTTGTTCATCCCAAGTGTTATAAATATGGTTTCATTGACAAATCACCAAATGTATTGCAGCATTTCCATCTACCGACTGGATGTCCACCGATTATTTAGTCACTGTAAAATCAGTTAACGGGTGGTGGCCCTTGAGATTTCGCGAGATTCATCGACCCCAGTGTCATCACACTATTTCCACCTGCAGAGGGTGGTTGTGGCCCCTAAGATTCGATGTCAACTCTCGACTGCAGAGCCGTCCCAAGGCGCGAGAAAATAGTATGTAAGGAGGTCAGGGTGAAGGTCAGGGTTTGCTGCGAATGCAGTCATTGGCTACTGGGTCTACTGTATTCCTTATATGGAATTAATGTAATGGGACAACTCCATGGTGTGCAACTGGACAGGACCACTGCCACACAGCGATTCACTTCTAGTCATCAAGTATATGTACCCAGTTACAAGTGATTGGTGAGGCGCATAGTCGTCAGGTGGTGCTAGATTGCGTAACATGGGGAAAAATAGTCGTCGGCCTCAAAGTTTTATCACTATTTCCACCTGACGATTTCTTTTTTATTACAGGAAGTTCGCATACAGAAAGTGTCGCGGTCTACCACTTGCCCATATCACAACTCTTAGTTTGTAAACATACAGTTTTGTACAATAGCCATTAGGTGTCGCTGCGTTAATTTTGATGAGCACAAAAGTGCAAAAGAACAAAACATAAAATTAACAGTACATCGAGATACAGGGTGTTTACTTTGACAGCTCTTTTACAAGTTGCCCAAATTGAGCCAAAAGTGTATGATGAACTGGGAAAATGAAATGAGGAAGGACAAGGAAATATTACACACCAGACATGCAAGGATTGGGTGTTGCTCACTCATTGTGATAATACGATTATGCACCCGAAAAGTGTCAAATAATCGGCAAGCGGTGCTAAAAGCCAGAATCGTCAGTTGGAAATACCCCAATAGGAGCACTCTGAGAAGGACCAGTTTGTCAACCCATACGTTACAAGGATGAGTAATAGGATGATGTTATCAACAGGTCTTTATTGACTCACTTTGAGAGGGACCACTTTCACATGTTTTCTCTCATGTTACCTACGTTTATAAACTCCTGGGTGGTGAGGCGTGTTGGAGGAGGACCTACTGGAGGAGCCGGGGATGACGGTACCAGGGACCGTGGAGGAGATATTCCCCTCACATCCTCCTCTGCGTATCCTACTGTGTGGTATTAAAGGCCGAGGTGCAATGGTCAAAATGTCCGCGTGTGCGTCTTGCATTGTCATGAATATGTATGTATGTGCATATCTTTTATCCTCACGCATTCTCTATCATTCTCTCTTTCTCTGTCATTCTCTGTCATTCACTCGCATTCTCTGTCAGTCTTTCTCATTCTCTGGGATACTCTCTCATTGTCTGCCATTTGGAACCCATGGTAGGTTTAATATGAACTGCCCTATAGACATTTCTGGTGTCAGCCATTTTGCAATAATTGTCCTATTGAATCATTTCCACTGTCAAATTAATGTGCTTATATTGGAACGATGGAGCTACAGAGTCCATATTATTATTGACACTCACGTCAGTTTATTGGTCGTAGAGAACCATCCTTTTATAAATTGTTACTGCGCCTAACGCATGTATACAAACTGGAGTGGCACTAGGAACAAATACCTTACCTTCAGACAATTCTATTCTTGAATTTTTCCCATAAAGTATGCACGCACTGAGGGAGCAAACAAATCTGGACATTTTTCTTGTGCCCCTTCTACTCCGTAGATGAAAGAGACAATGAGAGAGAAAGAGACAGAGAGAGAGAAAAGGGGGCGGAGGTTGGTTTCACAATTTTCAGACATTTTGCGTGCGCACTTTTTTTTTAATTTTTTTTTTTTTATACAAGTAAATTTTTTGAGACATTACACGTTCATTGGTCGCCCCACGATCCTCCACGCGATAGTCTAATACAAAAAAACAGACATTACAGTACAAAAACAGGACTCCACAGGGCAACTGGTATAGTGTAGTCATAAATGTACAGTTATTATACAATTTTCGTGAATAAATGAATATCTTCAATATGAATGAGGATGTGTTTCAGGGTCTGGAGACCAAGGTGGTTGGCTCTAGATTAGGAGGTTTTTATATATGATGTACCTCTTCTTGGATCTAGGCCTAGTTTAATGCTTCAAAATGTTACAGTATAGTTGCAGTAACAATACTGAACAGTGGAGATGGAATCACGACCTATTTGTCAATGATACAAGACTGGTGTTTGTTTACATTACAACGAGAATCAGCCTGTTATAACGTGTTTACTGTGTCGAGCTGGCTCTGGGCCTGTTTTACCAAACACCTCCCCCATTCGTCCCCCACTCGTCTCCAGTGAGTCTGCGTCCTCCTAATGGATACTGGAGTAGTGTATCCTGCCGCTAGAGACGCTCTGTCATCACCCTGACCGGCCCTGGAGGAGTCTGCTCACCCATCTCCTAACCACTCCGCCTCCTACACGCACCCTCAAGACCTCCACACCAGCACTCCGCTTACACACATTTAACTCTGTCTGCCATATGACCCATTCTTCTCATCATACCTCACCTACCTCCCATCGCCATAACACCCATTCCTCTAATCATACATCGTCTAGCTCTATCTGCTGTATGACTGATTTCTCATAGCATATATCTTCTAACTCTTTCTGCCGTAACACCCATTCCTCTCATCATGCCTCCTCTAACTCTGTCTGCCATAACACCCATTCCTCTCATTATACCTCCTCTAACTCTGTCTGCCGTAACACCCATTCCTCTCATCATGCCTCCTCTAATTCTTTCTGCTGTAACACCCATTCCTCTCATCATGCCTCCTCTAACTCTGTCTGCCGTAACACCCATTCCTCTCATCATACCTCCTCTAACTCTGTCTGCCGTAAGACCAATTCCTCCAATCATACCTCATCTAACTTCGCCTGCTGTAAAACCCTTTGCTCTAATCATACCTCATCTAACTCTGTCTGCCATTAGAGCCATTCCTCTTTTCATACCTTATCTAACTTTGTCTATCCTATGACTCATTCCTTTTACCATCTTTAAACGAACTTGAATAAAAAAAAGAAAAAAATCCTCTCATCATATCTCATCTAATCCATCTGCTGTAAGACCTATTCCTCTCATCTAACTCTATGTGCCACAAGACCCATACCTCATCATACGTCATCTAACACTGTGTGCCATAACACCCATTCCTCTCATCATACCTCACCTAACTCTGTCTGCCGTATGACTGATTTCTCATAACATATCTCATCTAACTCTGTCTGGCGTAAGACCCATTCCTCTAATCACACCTCATCTAAATCTGCCTGCCATAAGACCCGTTCTTCTCATCTAATTCCATTTGCCATAAGACCCACTCCTCTCACCATAACTCATCTAACTCTGTCTGCCATGAGACCTACTCCTCTCATCTAACCCTTTATCTCACCCGCAGTATTTTTGACATATAGGCATAACATTGTAAACTCATTCTTCATGCGTCTACAAGTGTTGCAGTCCGTTCTACATGATCTATATCCTGTGTGTCATCCATTCTTTTAGTGTTTATAGGGGCTAGATAAATACAGAAAGCAACTCGTTTTGGTCAAAGTTGTTGTTCTCCAGGTCGTTTGAATTTTACGATTTACACAATTGGCTGACGCCTCGTTCATAAAACTCCGCATCAGACTCGTGGAGAACAACAACTTTGACCAAAAACCTGTTAGATTCTTCTTTAGTCTATCTATGACAAATGCCTAGTTTGTATACATCACATCTGTGTATATACATATATATATATATATATATATATATAATATATAATATATATATATACAAACATAGGAACTATGTGTTTGATAAAAATTTGCGCTGTACTTTCTGGACAATGGAAGACCACTGTACTGTGAATTGATCCAATAAGAAAATATGTATGTTTTGATTGATTGTCTAAGCAACCATATCTGATTTTCGGGCTATTCCATCAGGTTGATACTGAATCAGTACATCTGCAGGCTTGAATTAACATTTTCAGTGCAGTGTTCATTATATTTACAGTAGAAGCCCCGGGGAAGAACACACTGTCAGGGGATCACCTCAGTTAGCAGACCACCTATTTCATGTGTATTTTACCCCGCGGTGCAGAGTAGAAGACTATTCTTTATCCTACCCCTAATATAAAATCCCATAGGCTTAACATTGGGTTTCCGTATGCCACGCTGACTGGCATACGAAGTTTTATATGCCACTAGTGCCATACAGAATCGTTATCACGTAATATTCCAAAATCGAGGAGACAGGGTAGGATAAAATCAAAACCTGATTCGTTTTAATCTTGGCCACCGCATACCACTCCTGGAGTTTTGGCTCCGGACTTCACTCGGCTTTGCCTCATGAAGTCACTATGACAAACTCCAGTCATGGCATACGGTGGCCAAGATTAAAACTCATCCAGTTTTACGATATTATTTCACCCCTGGTATTTTCCCCCATCGATATTGGGATCTGGTCCATGGAATATTGCAAAAAGAACACACCACTCAATTGAGGATGATGTCACAAATATTAGGCAATTAGACAGTGATAGGGGTGAGATAGAATAAAATCTGAACCGCACTCGATCCATAGCTACCTCTCCCTCTTTGCCGCGTTAATTAATCAATTCCTTTACGCAACGATATAAGGATCTAATAGATGAACTGCGACAAGAAGATATTCATCAGATTACTGTATTGTCGGTCAGTAGGTAATGGGCCGTTGTAACTACTAACTTTTTTAGATTTGTGTTTAGCAAATGTGACTTGACCCGTGACTATAGATTTAATGCTGAACATTTGTAGAACTTTTCCAGCTTGTATCTGATATTGGTCCGTAATCGGGTGACAGTTGGTAAAGTCCGAATACGCTATACTTACCTTTATGGACACGGTAATGTTGACAGCACTCCCCGTACTGTCAGAGTCACAATGAGATGTGACACACAGTAGTATGTGAAGATGACGGTTTGTCTATGGCTGTCAAACGCCCCCGCCTCATAAAAACCACCATCCCTTGTAACCATGAGGTCAGCAAAGCTATTCACAACAAAGACAAACTTGTCGTGAAGGGTTTTCACTTGGAAAGGTGGGTTTTTTTCTTCAGTATTGACGTTTTAGGAAGGTCCCACATTTTGTAGGTGGTAGATACGAATCAGTTGTCTCCTTACAAGGTATGAATATTAATTATTACTTAAATTCCCTGCCAGAAATTATACTACTTGGTTGGTTTTCACCAATCTTCCTATCCCGCTCCTCTGTATCTTACCTCGGCCTACAATTCATGGTTCATACCCCAACCCTCATCCCACCGCTCCCCTTGTCCCTGATACAGCATTTACCCCACGACTCATTCCATCCCTCCTCGCTCCCACTGCCGCTACCTTTCACCCTGCAACTTACCACACTCCACCGTCTTCAACCCTCACTACACCTCTTCCCTTATTTTATTTCACGTACCCTGCCTAAAACTTCACACATACCCTACCCCCACTCTACACGTTTTAATTCCCCTTCCCCTTATGCCATCCCTTACCGCCCTAATCAGCTCTCAGCCTTAATCTGACCCTCCATACACCCTCATAATTCACTCTACCTACCATATATTCTCACACGTCCCCTTGTCTCTCACCCTACACAGACCTCGCATATACACTGTCATCCACCACACCATAATTCTCCATGATCACATCGCCCCTGGCCTCACCTCCACCTTACTGCTCACATCTAAACCCTCACTTTATCCCTCACTCATCAGCACTTATTGCTCACTCTTCATCCCTCGACTCTTAATTCTCACCTCACCTTATACCTCACCCTTCACTTTATCATCTCATTGCTTACTCTTCATCCCTCACCTCTTTACCCACAGTTCATACCTCACCCTCCCACTGCTCCCCTCATACCTTACCTCTCACCTTCTCACCACTCACTGTTCAGCGTATACAACGCCCCTCATCTCCTACGCCTAACCCTCCACCTCACTACTGACCCCTCAGTGCTTACCCCACCCCTCACCTCACCGCGCACACTCACCCCTTACCACTCACCTTCTCACCCCTTGCCACTCCCCTCTCACTACTCACCCCTTACCACTCACCCTCTCACCACTCACCCCATACCACTCACCCTCTAACCACTCACGCCTCACCTCACCCCTTTGACCTCAAACCAACCTCATCTCAATCCTTACCTCACCCCTTACCACTCACGCTCTCACTCTTCAGCCCTCATCACGTTAACCCAACCTCACCTCTCACCCCTCACTTCTCACATCACCCTTGACCTCTCATCCCAACCTTCATACCTCGACCTAATCTTATCTCATTCCCCACATCACCCTTCATACCCTCACCTCACTCCTCACCCCATCCCTCAGCTCACCCTTCACCCCTTCACCTCTCGCCCCTCACCCCATATCTTACCCCTCATACTTAATCTAACCTCACCTCACATCTCTCCCCCCCCTCGCCCCTCACACCTCAACCCAACCTGACCTCACCCCAGCTCTCACCCCTCACCCTCACCCCTCAACTCAACCTCACCTCACTCCTCATCCCTCACCTCACCCTTGCCCGTGCCCACACCGGGCGGGGGCTGTTATCGCTCCTGTCATCTGGCGCCCGGGCGGCCCGGTCCTCCAGGCGGCCGGCGGCGCTGACGGCTGCTCCCGGCAGACCGTGGAGAGGGCAGACTGGCTGATTGATGGCAGTGCGGGCAGCGGCTACTCCCGGGCGTGCCCGGAGGACGGCGGGCGGCCAGTGGCGACCAGATAACACGGACGACTTCCAGATTGCCACCCCCCAAATTACAGGCGGGTAATGAGAGAGCCGCCGCCCTGCCCACCCCTCCACATCCCGTACTCACGTACCCCACCCCGTTATACAGTAATACACACCCGCACCAGTCCCGTACTGAACCCCTCTACACCCCGTATTCCCATACCCCACCCATCCACATCCCATACTCCTATACCCCACCCCTCCACATCCCATACTCCCGTACTGAACCCCTCTACACCCCGTACTCCCATACCCCACCCCTCCACATCCCATACTCCCGTACCCCACCCCTCTACACCCTGTACTTCCATACCCCACCCCTCCACACCCCATACTCCCGTACCCCGCCCCTCTACACCCCGTACTCCCATACCCCACCCTCCACATCCCATACTCCCGTACCCCACCCCTCTACACCCTGTACTTCCATACCCCACCCCTCCACACCCCATACTCCCGTACCCCGCCCCTCTACACCCCGTACTCCCGTACTCCCGTACCCCACCCCTCTACACCCTGTACTTCCATACCCCACCCCTCCACACCCCATACTCCCGTACCCCACCCCTCCACATCCCATACTCCCGTACCCCGCCCCTCTACACCCCGTACTTCCATACCCCACCCCTCTACACCCTGTACTTCCATACCCCACCCCTCCACATCCCATACTCCCGTACCCCGCCCCTCCACATCCCATACTCCCATACCCCGCCCCTCCACATCCCATACTCCCATACCCAGCCCCTCCACATCCCATACTCCCATACCCCGCCCCTCCACATCCCATACTCCTATACCCCGCCCCTCCACATCCCATACTCCCATACCCCGCCCCTCCACATCCCATACTCCCATACCCCGCCCCTCCACATCCCATACTCCTGTACCCCGCCCCTCTACACCCTGTACTTCCATACCCCACCCCTCCACATCCCATACTCCCATACCCTGCCCCTCCACATCCCATACTCCTGTACCCCAGCCCTCCACATCCCGAACTCATGTGCCCCTCACCTCCACACCAAATGAACTGCTCGCACTGCGTCACTCGACAACCACTGTGCCTCTCTGGTCTGCTGAATGATATAGTTATAATATATATATATATATATATATATATATATATATATATATATATATAATTTATAGTTATTTGATTTAACTGAGGTATTAACCATTAACCAAAGATATGAACTGTGCATACATTACCTTTTTCTTTCTTTTTGTGTCAGAGGGACGTAATGGTACTCAGTTTCGACTAGGTTCAACTAATTCAGCACCACTTATGGAGTTCTTACCTTTGATCTACAACAGATATATTTCATTCTTCTAATGAAGGAACAGGTTGTATCACTCCTGGAGCAACGGTAGTGCGCCTGACTCCAGATTGTGTCATGACTGACTTCTAACTGTAAGTCTTGTAACTAGTCCTGTAACTGTGACTCGTCAATTATATCACCCCCGGTATTTCTTCACCATAGATTTAACATTTGGACCTCGTACTCGACGCCCAAGGAGTATTGTAAAACATTAATGGAGCATAATGTCACAAATATTAGCCAGTTTGTCACTAATAGGGGCGCAATAAAATCGGAGCCACACTCGATCCATAGCTACTGAAAACGTGTCATTCATTTTGGTTTGCTACATAATCTCACTTGGCTTTGCCTCGTGAGATTACTCCAAAACCAAAAACTCATAGCTTATTTTCAGTGGATATGGATCTCGATGCAGTTCCTACTTAGTTACTCTAATTAATGAGGTTTCCAAGGGCACTCGCGGGTGTAACAGACCCATTGACTGTCACACTATGAGGTCTGTAGGCCTGTAGTCTTACATCGATGTTTGGGGGTCATTCGTGCCCATTATAAGAGCGGTTCGGTGTGTTTAGAGCGACTCGAGGCCGGAGCGCTGAGATCCTCCAGTAGAGCGGATATACGGGGCGGCAGTGAACTGAAGGAATCACTCGACAAACGCGGACAAATTGAAACGCCCGGCGCCAGTCGACAGAGACGCGCCCACCAGACGCTGGCGAGACGCCGCTTGTTTGGCGTCCGTGAACGCGCGCCAACATCTGGAATTTGTAGCCACCTCCGTGCCGCTCCGTGCTGCTCGACGGAGACGAGGGCGGGGCCGAGGGCGTCCTCAGGGTGTGTGTGGCGTCTGCTAAGGCAATTAGTGGTCGCCATTATCATCATTAGGTGTCAACTCAAGTTTATCTTTCGTGCGGGGAACGTGCGCGTGGCGCGATAAAGAAACGCAAGCAAAACAGACGACTTTAACGAAGAATCTCTGCACAACACAAACAAAAAGGGCGGGAAATTGAAACCCACCATGTTCGCCACAGCAGACGACTTTTTTGACTCAAGGGGAAAATATCAAGCGTGTCATAAGAATACAATTAAACGAGGTTAGATGGTGGAATGTGGATTGTGATAAGTGTGATTTGGTGGTGTTTGTGGCTGGGATAACGTCGGGGTTGATTGGCAGTGGAGGTTGATGTGGAAACGTGGAGTGGGAGGTTGGTCAGAGCGCCGGGTCGTGGTTATCGGGCGGCCTTGGCGGCGGAGACACGGCTCTGATAGGGTCTGGTATGTGTCTAGAGACTGCTGGCTATCGCTTACAGACAGCAGAGCCCCCGCACTAACCAGATTTGTCGCGCTGGTTGACTGTAATCTAAGCCGATGCCCGGTCTTACAGACTGGAAATATACAAGTGATTGGGGTATCAGTGCCACAGCCGCTGGTGGGGATGGGCGTGCCTACGGGCGATGCTGGAGTCAGAAAAGGGTTCAGATTGAGAGAGTTTACTTAAGTAAACTGGTACCAAAGCCTAGTCCCTTTATTCATCAAACTAGGTCTATATTGTTAAAATAGCACTCAATACTGAATCCAGATATGATGACCCCCCCTCCCTTTATTACCGTTTTAATTTAGCAAACATTTTCTTTTGTCTTTCTCTTGATATGTTAGTGTCGGATGGACAATTGACAAATGTATTAATGAACTATTGTGAACTTAAGGAAAACAATAAACAAAAGCTAGAAAAGATCTATATATGCCAAAAATAACTGTTCATTGTTTGCAGGTACTTATTTTAGGTATTGGAATCGTTAAGAATAGACAGTAATGGTGACGCATCTATCCCATACTCTTTAGAGAGCATCATGTCTGCTCTACAGACACAATAGATTGAGGGAAAGTCCCGGTTAGTTGTGTTCATACATGAAAACAATGAAGAAATGATGGAAGCAACATGATGCCTATGTAAATGTGTGTACCAAATATGTATCAGCGCTGACGTCATAGACACCCAGGCATGTATCAGTCAAGGATCTAACACAGAAAATTTGTACAGCGGAAAGTGCGGTTTGCCACCTGATCCCCTCAGTCCTGTAACGTGTTTATCTTGTCCTGCCAAGGAATCAGGTCTTACAATGTGGCTGTGTTGTGATTCTGCCTATAAATAAATACTCTGAGCATGTTGTGTAGGCGTTTTCAGGAAACTGACATCATTGACACAGTTATTTCTGTGTCTGCGAATGTTGCATTGTGGGTAGCATCATGGCCTACGTGACGCAGCTCCCTGGATGCAACATGCGCGAGGCGACTGCGCAGTGGACATGCTATTTTAATCGCATTAAGGAAGCGATGATCTGTGTTAACAAAGTGTCCAACATCCTACTCTCTCTCTCCATCTCAGATGTTTACATCGTCCCAGCTACTTAGTGTGATTCACGATACTAAATGACAGCTCCCTATTCTGTATCGTATTGATCAGGATCGATTAGGGTTATTGAGATTTGTATTTACTATGCGATACTATGGTAAGATGTTTTTTTTTATTAGTTTATTGCATCTCTCATTTCTGAGTTTTTCAGATACAAAAAGTAGTATTAGGATGGAACACAAACCCCCAAATGTGGAAGATAAAGGTTAAAATTATATCAAGTATAACTATCAGAGGATTATACGAATATAATCATACTATGACAACAACCCTGTAACTATCATTGATAGTATCATGGCCGGGTAGTATCTAGGTGTCTCATGGTTACGCATCTGGTCATCAATACGTCAATAGTTCTATTGGCCGTTTTCCTGAGATTATGAATCAATCTTCTATCTGCTACAGTCTTATTCAGGTGCACATGCAGAAAATTTTAAATCTTAAATTTTCTGTGTATTACCGTAATAAATGCTATAGGGCTGGTATTTATCTTTCTCGCCAAAACAATATCACTCGTTTGTTATATTTTCATGCATAGTCAGTAGAACTTATATGCTATATTTTGGAATCAAGGATACAAAGGAAGTCCATGGTCCGTACTATATCCTAAGTATTTTCTTGGCATATAAATTCAACGTAAAAATAACAGCGATGTGAAAGTAGTTCCTGTAAAAGTAAATGAACAAAAAAACTATATTTAGGGAAATTTCTTCAAACTCATGTCAGCATTGTTATTACATAAATAACATCATCCATGTGCAGGTTGTGGTAAGACCTCTGGATGTCAATAAATCTGTTTCGGATGAAGTTTTCCTTAGCTTAGCTGCTGTCAAAGTGCAGTGGAATGAGGATACACGAACCAGAATGTAGTATCATGTAAACGTGTGGTTGTGGTATAGGATGACTAGAAATAGCACAGAGCCTTGGGTAAAGTTGATGAACATCAAATAGCAAGTCCATATAATTCAATATACTGCTTGAGAACTTAATAGCTGCGTAGATTGGAGAATAGTCTAATTCAGCATCTCATAGATTGCTGATTTGTCATCATAGAATACAGGGATTTGTCATTTTAGAACCTCATTTCTTGAAGGGGTTTATTCTTGACCATAGCTCCAGGCAGTAGGATATAGAATCCATAGGGAGTGTGAAAGAATCAGAGATACTGAAAAGGAAATATTTATCTAATAGTCCAGATTAGCCATTATTCCACAGAATCTGAGGAAACAGACAACTGAATAATGAAATTCAGAAACATACCAATAGATGATGTCTTGGTATATCATAGAACAGTACGTGGTATCGAAACGATAGAGTAAGTAGGTGCATCTTATGCATTTATATATGTGAGAATGTGTATCTTATGCATGAATGTGTACATTTATATGGGAGAGTGTGTATTTAGGTGAACGTATTGTCTGATTGTGTAATGATGTGTGGACGTATGTGTATTAATAAGTGTGTATATTTAAGTGTGACTATGTGTATTTGAGTGTATAGATGTGTGGGATTATGTGTATAGATGAGTGTGTGTGTGTTCAGGTCAGCCTGTGTGTAAGGTCAGTGACCTTGGTCGTAGAGGTCAGTGGGGGGATGTACTATGACCACCACCACCAACCTGCCCTCCCATCATGGTCACCTCGCATGTAACACAAAGAAATCAATCCTGATGATGCCTCATCTATGTTTAACCAGTCCCATCAGCTCTCACCCCCTCCTGTACCCCACCCCCTGCCACGGCCCCATGTCTCGTGAGGGATCCTCATTCTCCTCCCCAGACTCCACCAGAGAGGGTAAAACCCCCTTCACGATGATTGGCAGTGGTGGACCGTGTGGACGGGGAACTTGAACTAACCCTTGTGTTTATAGCTATCGGCACGCAGGGCGCCTTTCATACAAATACGTGTATGTTTTAATCAGACCCCGCCTTCCCCTCTCCTCCCCCCCTGTTACCCCACGATATCCCTGACCTCCAGGCCTACTACTGAGGTGTGCTACGTGTTGCCCTGAGGGGGTGTTCAATTCAGACATTCAGTAGACATACGGGAGAGGGCAGGGCAGGATTACAGGGTAACAAGGGGTAGGAAGTTGTTCTCTAAATACCAAAGGTTGCTACATAATGACTTCACACGTAGCATTAAGAGTACATCTGTTCTCTCATTCTTATCGGGATACCGTGCATGTAGATAGTCCACTTTACAAACCCACGACTCAATCTCAAACTTATAAAAACATTTTATTTGTTGTGTTCCCCGCTAACATACAAAAGACAGTTAGGGTTTGGTGAACGCTATTTCAATGGATGAGGTATATTCAAGCATGATCCACGCAGAAGTGAAGATAATGAGAGGGAAATAGATAAATAGCGTAAAATCTTTGCCGTCGGATGGGTTTCCGAGTCTCAGCTGTCTGACAGCATGTTGGTTCGGCGTCATTTCGACGAGAAAAAATAGATAAATACCCATATAGAACGTCCTGACCATGCTGTATAAGCTACAAAAGGAGATGATAATTCACTGTTCGTACGGAACGAGGTGTTTACGCTGAGTTCAGTACGAACCATAAATTATTATCGAGTTTTGTGGCTTATATAAGCATGGTAGGTCATTCTATATTTACTAAATACCCGAAATTAATAAAACTGATTAATTGAATTTTGCCGAACAACTAATATTTTAGTCAACGCGTACCGAAGAGTGTTCCGTATTTATTGATTTTTTTAAATCAAGGTTTATTTAACAACAAATCGATACATTCACTCGTTTCCAAGCTTTCTTCCATGCACGTGTCACATATAGTGAGGACAAAGTACAGAATATACAGAGGTACAAGACAAGTTACATTTCACTCCACTCACACATCCATACTTTGGCCCAATTTGTCCTCTATGCATATGGAACACTGTTCCGTACGGTATTTTTACGTGATATGGCTTAACGGTGCGTATATACGATGTGGGTATATAGTAATAAGATATTTCAGACGTAGAAGCTTATGGCCTCTGGATCAAGTGCAGCCAACCAGTGCGCGTGCGCGCTGAAACAGAAGGAGGCAGTGTCGTGATTTACAATAATAATTCTTATGAATCATTCTGCACATGCATATATATACATGTATACTATATAGGCCTATACATACAGTGTATATAACACACATCAACATTTGCCTATAATTAAAAAATAAAGCTGTCGTCCTGAAAACCACAATGATGGCAATAACAGTAGTCAGTGAGGGTTCAGTACAAGTTCATGACGAGTAATCTAATACTATTAACACGCATGTTCACTCTCTGTATACAGACAAGTTGGACCCCTATCAGCAGTCTATAAGAGCGCATGTGCAGACTTACCGAGGGTGGTGTGTGGTGGAGGGGTCAGGGTACGAGCCTGAAGGAGGAGGGGGTGCAGATGCAGGGGCCAGGGTAGGGTAGCAGCAGGAGGAATAATATATGGGCTGAAGGAAAGCGGGGAGGGTGTGACGATAGGGGTGAATTGGGTGTCTGTGATCGGTGAAATGTACAAGATTGAATCCATCAGGAATCTATAAATCAACCGACTGTAGCTACGGCCGAGACTGGATGGGCTGGAACAGCATCAGGAGGAGGCCTCCACCAAGGACCACACAGTGGTATGAGTCTGTAATGGAAGAGATTGGAATATGGTCTTTTTTTTTTTTTAAATAGCTTTATTGCGTTCGATCACAACTGGATCGCTCTTCCAGCAACAGCATTAGTACAGTATGACAGTTAATAATTGATGATATGTACAATGAATGAGTGACCTCTTTGCGGTACTCGAGTTTTTCTCTAAATCTGTCAAGGGCGTTCACAATTTACTCACAATTGTACACTTTAAATACTCTCGGCAATATTTATAATAAGAGATAGCCCTGTCTATATTTTTCTTTATATATCTTATACTACAAGAATAAACAAATCATTATATAACAAGTGACCACTTCATGCAAGGCCGGAAAGAAGTTGGAGTAAGTTTGTCCAATTTTCACACCATAACTCAGTTAATACAAGGGTATAGCGGCCATCCTTACATTTTGACAACACTCCCTTTTTGAACAACGATTTTGAACAATTATTTTGTAAATGCACGGGTAAGGAATTCCACAGACATATAAAGAGGAACTTGTAGGTTAGTGGCAGAAAGACACCCACTACTCAAAGGACGACCATAAGTACAAAATGGTTGTCTCTCTCCGGGAATACACAACCGCGAGGCTGACCATGTCTTAGATACTTTGGCAATAGAATTTATCTAAATAACTGACATTTTCACTCATAGAGGATTACAGTAGAACCCCGCCTAACGGACACCCCGCGTAAGCGGACACCCCGCGTTAACGGACACCTTTGTTCGGAACGGTTCCTTCTATTAGATGTTTATTTTAACCTCGCGTAAGCGGACACCCCGCGTAAGCGGGCACTTTCGTCCGGAACGGAGGGTGCCCGCTTACGCGGGGTTCTACTGTATATCTATTTAAAGGATTATGAAATAAACAACCTTAAAAATTACCGATATTTGTCATCATTCTTATCTTGCATCAGGTACTTTCGACTAATCTTGTTACAAGTTTATTCAGTCTTTCCTTTGTTAAGGATTGTTTAATTTAGTGGGTTTTCTTTGAGCTACTTTCACACATACACGGTATAGGTGCGTGTGTGAGAATGTGCTATTGCCGGATGTGTCATGCCCTCACGCCACCAGGTGGAGTTAACACTTCCCGAACTAGACAGGAATCGATGTCTCCGTTGGCGATCGACGTCGATGGTTGCTGGAACCGCCACTTCGACTGGACGCGCCTGCTTATAAGACGAGGGATCACTTCCGGTCGGACAGGAAATCAACCTTCTGGCCACGTCCGATGCGTCGACGACGTCGCGCGCGTCAGTTGTGACGTCAGAGACGTCGCGTGTGGTGTGGTGACGTTGACAGCGTGATGTGGAGTAAGGGTGTAAATGAGGAAGGGGGGCGTGTCAGGGTTCTCTGGCGGAGAGGTGGGGAGAGGGTTCACGTGAGTAGATCGGAAATTGGGTGGACATGAGCTGACCAGTAAGTCAGACCTGTCAGGACTGTCGACAGAAAGTGACGCTGGAAACCGGGAAAACATGCATTCCGCCATGGGACTTGGGAACGCTTTCGATACGAGGTAGTCGTTACAGAATGAGGTGGTTGGGTTGCATATGGTATGCGGAATAGTGGTAGGATACAAAGAGCGCTTAACATTGCAAAACTATAGTCTATACCTTTGATTCTATCATAGTTCTGCTTGCAAACCCTATACAGATCAAACTGCTACAAATCGTGCATCTTATATGGTGTGGGCATGCCTTCGGTATTCTGTAGGCTTCTGGCTATAGAGCTGTACACACACGAGTTGAACATTGTTATCCAATTCATTTATTCATTAAATCAGCAATTGTCTGCATCTCATTTTCCCATTTCTCCTCTTTCGACCGGTCAATACAAAGACCTCGCCAATGAACAAATACATTGTGGAGGACAGTACTGAAATATTTAAGCATCTCAATGTCAACCTCTAGAGAATTAGCAAGATAAGCAGACACTACATTAAGGCTCTATAAGTGAAAACCAGCTGTGTGGTAGAAAAGGGCGCATTGAGTGTGTGGTTTGGGGAAGGGGAATGGAGTGGGTAGAATAATGTGTGTGTGGTGGGGCGGGGAGGGGGAGTGCTGTACAGAGGTTATCGTAGCGGGTGCCACGTAAAGGACTAGCTGTACGTCCCTAATGTAGCCATCCGTCTTGGTCCATCCACGCCCGCCTCTGCTTGGAGACAGCTCCTTATCTTGGACAACACTTGGCGGGATCCCCACACCGCTGGCCAATCGCAGCGCCGGACAAATTAAGTCCTGTTTTCTTGTAGCGCGTCCAGACCATGTGACAGGCGGCTGTCGACAAGGGGTCCACAAACTGGCCCGCACGGGGTACCCCCGTACTTGTCGGCGTCTCTCCTGATTTGGCTTGAAATCGTCAAAAACAGAGGCCCTCTTTGAGTTCATGGCACTTAACACTTGTGCTGTTGTGACTCATACAAAGTGTTCATTCTGTTATGTTCCCTTAATCTGACTCACGGGGGGCGCTGGGAGAGTGAAATCTGCTCATACCAACTAGAATGTCTCTCAAAAGCCAATAAAAAATGTTGAAAGAGTCACACTACTTTGTTTGCAGCATGCATGATTCGCAGACTTAAATGTAAAAATAAATCAGTTTATTCTGTGTAGGTACTTGTTGAACTTTCTCTTGCAGAGGGAGAGTGAGACATAAACAGGTGGTGTTGCTGTCGTCCCGACTTGACTATAGATAAGAGAAAACACTGATTGTTCTGTGTTTGGTGTCGACCTTCTTCCTAATCCGTTTCACCCACAAAGGCAACCTTCGACTCGGATTAACTGACTGTAGCACACGGAACACCTAAAAGGAGCTACTCCACTGCTACGAAATATAATCAGTCCTAGTGCTGGATTTGCTCATCTTTAGCTGTTTTATTTCAAATAGCACGACATTCAGATACAGAAACCTGGTGAAGTTATTGGTATATAACTAGATTACAATAGGATTATTATAATCTGATAATTCAATATCAACATACACCACTATGCAAATAACAAAGACATAGAATAATAGTTAATTACCACAAGGGTAGTCAATTCAGAAAGACCTTTTTGTTCATATATCTAAAGAAAGCCAAAGAACTTAAGCAGAACTGTCTTTAGAAACGTATTTTGAACCACTACGCCACGAGTTTGGATGCGTAGTAATCGTCACGAGGCGTATACGGAGCATCCAAAGGAGTGAACGTAGTGGTTCAAAATACGTTTCGAAAGCGGTTCTGTTTTTATCTCACCCCCAACACGGACCTTACAGTCCAATTTAAGCAATAATATAATCATGTATTGAATTGTTCAAACAATAGCGTCGGAACTTTTTTTTTTCCGCGACGTTCATTGGTTGCTATGTTGCTACGTTCTCTGCCACCACCATGGCGTAGTAGTGTAACTTTATGTAGGTGAGCGTGGCATATTTTATTTCAACGTTAACTTAATAGCACAACCTGTACCAGGGGTGGGATAAAGTGTTTTACACTATTCGAAAGAACTTACTTTTATTCTACAGTTCTTATTTAGAGTCTTTTTTCATTAATGTTTCTATGGAACCCGCTAACTTAACTGTATTGATATGAAATATGTTCCTATAGTAAGATATGTGGAATCTTGGATGGGTTTATCAACGGACATGTAGTTCTGAGTAGAATAGAAGAAAAGGTGAAAATAGGGCAGCAATACTGAAATTATAACTAGCGGAAAGTCCACGGTCTTAGTATAATAGTATAGTCAACATATAGTTGGCCAGAATACCTGCCATGGCAGAGGCCAATAGATGTACTTACGTGCTAAATAAAAAAAAAAAAAAAACAGAATAAAGAACTAGGTCAGACCAAAAAGAGTCTAAGGCATAATCCTGTAGTTCGAGTTTCCCAGAACCGAAGTTCAACTTAATGGATTAAAAACTGGAATTAGTTGACATTTGATATAGATCCGTTTAGAATAACACTTCCTGAAACGTTTCCAAATGCAGTGTTGAATATCCGGGCCATTACAAATCACAGAAGCCAATCCTGTGGAAATAGAATTCTTTTCGATCACGCACAAAGATCGCCTAATATCCCACTTGTATGGTTACAAGTGTCAAATATCATGGGAATTCATCACACTCGTGAAGTTACACTAATCACACTCACTTGATCGCCGATCACTGTTCATTTGATTGAAATGTGCTATGTGGAAAAACACCAGGATAGATATATATATAAAAGATATTTGAATTTTTGTAAATAAGAATCTTACCTGCTTATATACAGACCCTCGCTCTGACTCTCGCTTTCTCTATCATTTTTTTGCATTCTTATTTATTGACTCTGATCATTTCATGACACCAATTTATTGGCATTCACATTGATATCATGACATATGGTATTATTGTATGAGACCTCATTTTTTTTATGTACATGTCATTGCTTTTACTGTATGTTTATAAAGAACGTCATTTCCACATACGGTCCATTGCATTGCAACTTTAGATATGCTTCTGTCTCGATTATCACACACAGGCGTGGTATTTGGTTGCCTTGAGATCTCTTACATTTTTTCCAGTTTATGCGGAATAAGTCATTTCAGTCTTTCTAATGGTTTCACAACATGGTCTTTACTAAATTACTTGATTCAATATCCAAGATTTTCAATAACGTGGGCTAAGGTTCAGCACTACAATTATGCTGGGTTTTCTTTTGACTAGGCCCGTGTGCCCTTTGCTGAGTTGGTATAATCCACATATCCATCTACAGTAGAACCTCATGTAAGGGTCACCCTTCGTTCCGAGCAAGAGCGGCCCTTGACGCGGGGTGATCCTTTACACGAGGTGAAATTAACATCTTATAGAGGGAACCGTTCCGAGGAAGACCGTCTCTTTACTCGAGGTGTCTCCTGACAGGGCTTTCCCTTTGAGCGGGGTTCTACTGTATTTGAAAACATAAACAATATAATTTTTCCTCGCAGACATTTTGAGTACAAACGCACATGACCAAGAGGAAAATTCTGTAATGCATAAACAATATAGTTATTACATATATACATCACGGTCGACATATCTTTGCAATGACAGTGTACATACATCTTTACATTCCGACTACTTACTAATGCGAACTCATATATAGAAATATAAAGTTCAACAGGCAAAAGTCGACAGTAAGGTATAGATGTACTAGGAGCAAATAGAATATTCATCATTGATGAATGAGCGTGCAATTACTAGGACTAGGATCAAAACATATCGAGCAGCAGTGGGTCAATGAGGTATTTCGGTCTTGGAGTGATGGGTCATGGTCAGCTGGGCATGCCTCTAAGACCCTGAGACACTGGCACCCTGCTCTGTTCTCAATATCACAGTGAATAGCACACAGATAGTGAAGGGATAATTTTCATGCAGTACCCTGAAAGTCTATATGGACCCCTCTAACCTCTAGATGATGTATTTAGCGAGTGCAAGCACGCTCTAAAAATCATGTCGTTGGGTAAGGTACATGCTCATCCGAGTGGTACGCTCAACTTTAGCAAACCTTCAACAGGGACTTAACTCTTTCTGTCCGAGCCTGAATGGGGAGCGTGCACACTATAGGACGAGGCAGGATACTGCTATAAACCCAAAGGGGACGAGACTATCGCCGCAATGGCGTCTGTTTGTCGTATGTTTGTCACTTAGTAACCTGGTATATATAGGTTACTATAGTTACTAATCGAATGCCCACAGAGTATATTTATGAACATAGTATTTTTTATTTGTTGTGAAAAAATAGTGTAAATCTATTTATTATTTCTCATAAAACATAACGTTTGTGATGGTGACACATAAACAATGCCTGGAGGCATTCCTCGTCCCCTGGGTGGGAATGCCTGGAGGCATTCCTCGTCCCCTGGGTGGGAATGCCTCCAGGCATTGCTCGGACTGAAAGAGTTAAACTCTTTATATGCAAATGCACTTCGAGTCACTGGTGCTAGGCTGTTCCAGCATCTGGCTCCCACGTATTATCCTACCCCTAATAAAAAACGCCATAGGTTTAACATTGACTCAATGTATTTGACGGAGCGTTGGATAAAGTGTTATTTATGCACCGAGGTGAATAAAAGAACGGACCAATCAGGGACGAGATAACGAAAGTAGATCCGGCAGCATTGATAACTACTAACATGGATAATTACAAATATTCTCTGTATATCGGTGAGATGGGGTAGGATAAATACGAAACTGAACTCGAGTTAGCCTTGTCAATGTTCATACCACTCAGGTCAGGTCTGCTACTCACTAAACTCGGCTAACGTCTCGTGTAGTAATACACAACCTGCCCATCGTGGCATAAACATTGACAAGGCTAACTCTCGTTTGGTTTCTCCTAATTCTCCTGAGTGCAAACATGTATCTGACACGTTATATAGTTTATGCTGTGTAATAATGGCTCTTTCTCTTCCCGTTTCCCTCTTTGTCTCTCTTTCCCACAA
The DNA here is from genome assembly GCA_950022655.1 of Alentia gelatinosa. Lineage (NCBI taxonomy): Eukaryota > Metazoa > Annelida > Polychaeta > Phyllodocida > Polynoidae > Alentia > Alentia gelatinosa. The sequence continues at coordinate 17,486,475 of OX465585.1, read as the reverse complement.
AGGCTAAATACATTATATATAACGCCTACAAGCACAACATATAATGCATATCTTGTGACCACCGTGACCCGTCCAGTCCCTCCGCCCACCTCCACTACTTGTGTGACATTGTCCAGGTACCGCGTCACATCAGCTCCCTGCCATGTGATAACCCTGTTGAGGAGGCCCTGAACTGGTCCCCCGCTTCTCATACCGCTCGGCGTCACGTGACCCGGCCATGCCCACGTGATCAAGGAAACTGCTTGTTTCTTTGTTAGCATATTTGCTGAAGGATGATGAGTGTATGCGTAGCAACATCTGCTATCATGATTTCTTGTTGAAATGGGTTAGTGCTTTTGTTTCTAATGGGGAATAAGTGATACTATCATAAATATGACAAAAATAACTGTATTTTTCCATATGAGTATATGATAGTTGAACATCTATCCACAACCCAACCTCAGTCTCAATCATTGCAGGACGATATGAATATAAAACTGCTCTGCGTTTCACTCTTCTATTGTTCTATTTAAAAAAAAAATCATATTGAAGCACAATTGGCATAGATTGGTTTTACATGAATAAGTAGGAAAGGAAAGATACCCTCATTAGTGGCTTGGCTTAGATGTAGCTAATTTCTGCTCACGATAAATAATGTAAGACGATGACAGACACTGTGGAATTTAACGAGGTAAAAAAACGTCTGTCAACATTTGTTCGATCTGAATTTTGGGTATCTGTCACCCCAGGCATTCGTCACCAGGTCTATCGCCATACGCCCACGAGTACATCTGACATCCTGGAAGAAAGTAGGTGGATGAATTAAGTTTACTATATATTCACTTAGGATACAGGGATATCGTTTTTAAATTGCTTATTATGTATGTGTATAGGTTATCTCTTATAGATTCCTTAAGTCACTTCTATTGCCTCACGTTTTTTTGTAATAAAAATCGTTATTCATATCTGTCAATAGATGGATCTTCCAACGAATATTAAGAAAGAAACTGATGGGTGTTTGGTGTGTGTCCTCGTTCGCCATCGAGTTTGGAGTGCGCAGTAATATGAACGAGGCGATAGCCGAGTGAATATTCGAAAGCACCCCAAACGAGATGGCGAATGGGGACTCAGACCAAGCACGAAAATGTTTCTGATTTTATCTTAGCCTGAACAAATTTTCTGTTTATCAACCGTTGAGAATGAGTTACCGTACTCGCAAGCCTGTTGAGAACGAGTCCATAATGTTAAGCCTATGGACGTTTATTACAGGCTAAGATAAAAGGACTTTCTGGACTTGGCTTACTGTCGCAATATTTGTTATCTAAGTACCTGGCTGCATTTTGATGAATCCTCCTAAATCTGGTAAGATCTGGATGTCCATTTACCCCTCTCTGTGTGACCCTATTATCGCTCATAGGGGGTTATTACATGGAGTATGAGGTAATATACGGAAACTGGCTTACTATCTTCGTACGTCAAAAATACGCGGTGAAATTATTGATCACATACATCCCGATGCCGTAGGCAGAGAGATGTATGTTATCAATAATTTTACCAAGTATTTTGACGTACGAAGATAGTCAGCCCGTTTTCGTATTATTATATACCTAAAAATGGCGATATTTTATCTAGTCACGTGATCACATACCCCGTACGGCACACTGTGCCGTACGGATATAAATACGACATGGGTAGGAGAGGGCAGTATGTGTAGATTGTTTTTGCACAGGTATATAATAAGATGATATGCTGTTCAGCCACCTATTGACAAACATCCATGGAGACTATGAATCTAGCGATAATTTGGCAACTGAAGTCTATTGAATTTTAATAGACAGGGAGCGAAATATATAACAAAACACAGAATGAAGGGATGATTTTGTATGTTGTGAGAAATTTGATGGGTAGGGCCTACCTGTATTAGATGTAGAGAAAGATTTTCAAAGATTACTTTGTATAGTTCTCTTTCTGTGTCAATAATGCCACTTATCTCCAATAATGATGAAATAAATCCAATTTCTAAACGCTGCATTTGGGGTCCTGCATTTTTAACACAATAACTGATCCATATTTTTCATTGAATATTCCAATCTCTCGAAAATCATGATAAGATTTAATGCTATTCATATTTTACGTTTGTTGTAACAGGTGTGTTGTTCATTGAGTGTTCACTATAAACCTCTCATCCTGCCATCATCCAGGGTAGTTAATCTGATAAATGCCGATAACTCACAAAACGAGAGACCGATGCCACACCTTTGACGGTCTCAATGAATTCTACATGACCTGAATATGATGATAGATAGTATAGATATCGACTATAATGCATACAAGTATTATCCTCCACCTGGTATTTTTTCGCCATGCATTTGTTTTAAGAAAATAATAGCAAACGCTCTTTCACATAACATAGAGAATACCTAGCGGGTGTGGGTACAGTGACGTCACAAAATGTTAACCAATCAGCAAATCCAATAGTAAGTTGCAACCTAGTTTTCTGATCATCAACGACCTAGATACACAGTAGTTTATGTGATGGTGCTTCTTTTTTTAAAGGTTTTTATTTAGACTGGAGGTGTCAGCTTGGGTGATGAACACCCTATCTAGCTTTGATTAGACTGAATCTAAGGTAAGTTAATTACTTTGCCCTATAACGGCAGTAGGTTGCTTCCAAGCATACTTTAAAACATATGCATGTAGGCCTATACGAGCATCACTTTCTTCCTCGTGGCAGTCTCTTTTTTTGGTTATGGAGGCAGTCATCTTGTCCCCGATACCAAACAAAACACAAGATGGCGCTTGTAGTTATCCATGGACCCCCCCCCCCCCCTTTTTTTTTTAACGGCTTGCCATTATCAATGGATTATAACAACGAATAACAGCGGTTTCCCCCGACAACAGTGGCGCTATCTTACAAAATCCTGGTAGATAATAGTTGAACTAGCAATTACTCTGTGTCCTATACATTCATCACAAGACAAGACAGTGAAAAACAATTTCTGAATTGAGGTATTATTGTTTCTGGGTTTAAGGTGTCTGGAGGGATTTAGGAGGGGTCTAGGAGCGGTTCCTCTGCCTTGTGATGCTGTGTTAGGAAATAGGCTGCTGCAGGGAGAGGGTTGATACCATTTGTTTACACTAAAACATTGACAATGGCCAGAAAACCGTGAAGTATTTGAGAACTGTTAATTTAACTGTGGAGAAGGTTCACCGTTTCCTTTGCCACTCACCAGCGGCGCACTCACAACATACTTTTGACAAGAGAAGATGGTGAATAAGAAAATGGAACTGTACAATTCCTTTTTGAGGTAGCAGCGTTTATTGTACGTATACGGACATGGTATTTCTCCACAATGCTCAGAGTACAGAAACATAATATTATGTGAATTTATTCAACGTTTGTACAAATTTAGCATCAACTGTTGATATAGTGGTCTATTCCGCTGCGCCCTATTACCTATAGACTAACAAGACGTTTTTGTTAAATGTTTGGTCCTATCTAATTGAATTGGTTTGGAGAGAGGTGGCCTGCCAAGTGAACTGTACAATTTGTTGTAGTGTATTTCAAGGGCCATCAATTTAAGGCCTGAACACGCTTCCGACACACTACAGAACTTTCAATATTTCGACACGCCTACAAAGTACAATGCAGAAATTTAATGTGGTATTCTGACACACTGCGACACAGAATTCTTCAACCTGCCGACACTACTGCAATGCATAAATACCGGTTTCTAGCCATGGCAAAAGAAAAGAAAATCATTGAATAAACAAGTATAAAGACAAAAAATTGATCAGTACATCCGACGTTCTTCCATTCTTTGCCCGTGAAAATTTTAAGATGTTGGTACACGATAACTTACAACTTCAAATAACAAAGTAACTCAGTTTCCCCGTGAGCTCTTGAGATTATCATTTGGACCAAGTTTCTGCAGTATTCTTGCAACAGATCCACTTTCATGGGTTTCCTCCATGTAGACGTACATACTACGATTACAAACAGAACCAGGACCTGGACCAGAACCTACAACCTGCCATACTTATCTTACACTTCTAAGACCAGCCATCAACAAATAAACCTTCATCTACATCTGACACATGCGCCTAAGTGTAACACGAGTAATAAGGAGAGTATGGACATCCTTGGTTTATTACCGTGACAGTGAGGGAAAGCTGGATACTGTATTTCTGTCTGCTGTTAATGCTGTCACAGCGCCGACTCTGTGTGCTGTCACAGGTATGACAGTGATCGGAAACCCCAGTTAAATAATGAGGTGGTGACAAGCACTATTTACCCACCCCACTAATATAGTCACACACATCGTCGCCTCGCAGCCTTCCTGCCCATCCATCACCCTGCCTCCAGCCAGGAGAAAGTATCCTACAACGCCCCCTTTTGTCTACAAAACGGCGAATATTTACTGAAATTAATGTTCGCCTTCAAGTAGACATTCCAAGACTACCTCTGAACATAGGTGCTCCTCGCATACAACAAATATTTTCTTGTTTCAGATGTCGGACTAGACATCGAATCCAGTATAGCTATAATTATTTGTGCATATTATACTTGTTCTTTATTTTTATCTCACCCCAGATATTTTTTCTCCATAGACTTAATTTTGGGAACTCGTATCTAACGCTAATTAGATATTTAGGAAAAATATCCAATGGGGGATAATGTCACAAATGTTAGCCCATTGGTCAATGTTAAGGGTGAGATAAATTCAGAAACCCATTCAAGTTTTTGGTCAGAGCTCGATCCCATCTCATTTGAATCACATAGTAATTCACGCGGCTTCGCCTTGTGAATTACTACGTGATTCAAACTCGATGGGATACAGGCTCAGACCCTAAACTTTCATGGGTTTCCTCTATAGTATCTTATAGTATCTACACGCTTTTATATCTATTGTGTTTGTTATGTCATGTTGATGGAACTCAGCAAAAAGTGTAATTAATTGCGGGAGACACCCCAGGGGAATCACAAGTTCAAACCTGCACAGTGGGTGAGAAATGTATTAATAAGCACTGCTCTGGAGTTTAGAGAGCAAGAAAAAAAAGCAATTTATCCCTAAAAAATTATTTCCCCGCCAAGTGGGAAACATGCATGCCTGATGCAGCGTAGGGTTCAAATATGGCCACGTTCGGTCGTCCGTCATATTCATTGACAGCGGACTGACAGCAGGTTGACAGCTACTGACGCCCAGCTTGACAGCGATAGATTGGGTATTGAGGGCGTCGCGGTTGACACCTGTTGTCTTCTGCCCGGGAAATTGATCTGAAGTTAATTGGTGCTATCCTCGCGCCTGCCTCGTCCGCTTATTACCTTATCCTCCACCCCGGCTAGAGACAATATGAACGACAGGAGGGCGTGACAGAAAAGGGTTATAATTATCTACTCTTGCTTATTTACCAAAGGGGTATGCCGCTACTGATGATGGCATTATATCTTGAAATTGGGATGGTTGCAAGGGTTTAATTTGCAATCATAATGAATTTAATTTGGGAAGTTCTCTATTTGTGTAACAGGTGATTCGGGCTTTAGCCCCGTGCGAAATGGTCTAATTTCGGCATACATAACGAATTTTGGACAAACATAAAGATTTATTGAGAGATATATAGGCCAATTATTCAAAAATAACGCGCAAGGCCAGATCTTTCAATAATATCTAGTTGCCTTCAGAGATACTTTGTATGTATCTTTGTCTATTGAATCAAATCAGTTCTTTCCGAGACACTGTGTGGCATAAAGGATGAATACACTACATATCTCTGTCACCTCAAGATAATAGGGTAGCCTATTTCAGTAAAATAAAATTCATGATTTACACGTCCTTTTGGTGTCAGAAATAGTACATTAAATGGATTAAATATGATGATAGGGTGAATGTTGGTACATGGGGAACTTCGAAAGAAGAAAGGGGAGGTATTGCTACAATTACATGATATCAAACAACATTACTTGACCCAGTCATTGCTATAATATCATAGTATAGGCTATAACTAATATACAAAATATATGATTTTATAGAAATGATCATTAATATTGTAAATATCTAAAGCCATACGTGGCACAGTTCTTTTTTCAGTGAAATACATTTTTTCGGACAAATGTTCTAACATATAGAAAAAAACACTCTAAGAAGATTGTATATTGTGTGTTGGGTTTGTGTGCCAATTACATTGATAAGTCAGTTTGTAATTAAAACACAAACAGTGGATTTAAGGACGAGTGTATTTAATGTTCATACATGCACATAGTCGACGTCTGTCTATTATAACCATGCATGGAGATCCCAAACTTATGTGTTGATAACGGATTTATTCATAACGGTCGATGGCCACTGTGTAATATTAGCACAGTACCTGGGTCGAATGCTGCTCTTTTATAAACAACTAGAAGCTCGCGCCGCCACCGCCCACTGTTTGGTGTGACTGGTAAATCCGAAATACCGTGATGTCTCTACAATGTAAACGGTTATAGCACGCGCGCGCGCCACTGATACAATCTGTATCTTATACACCCATTCCCTTGTGGAGCAAGAATAACCACTACGCCTCTCCATCTCCTGCTGGTATGGCCACTGGAGCACTTCCAGTGGGTCCTTGTTTACTTTCCCCTGCGAGGCTACTGCAGCAGGATTTGTAGCATCTGAGCACAAGCCAAACACGCCCTGTTTACCCACCCCGCTGGGAGGGTCTTTGGGTATACCCCGCAGCCCTGGAGTTATCGTGATGAGGGGTGAGGGTGAGGGTCTTTCTGCAGTATGGGTGGGAGGCGGGCGAGGGATAGGTAATTAATATTATCAGAAATAAAACAGGAGGTTGTTGTACTAAGAGGGTGGCGGTGACGGGGGGATGTTTGAGGGGGTTGGGTTTGTTTAGGGATCTCTGCACAAGGGTATGTTTACACAGGGTTCTGGTGTTTGTGTCATGTCGGTATGACTACAGGTATTCCAGAGGGGATACATGCTGCTATTTCAATGGTGGCATCATTGTTATTATATAGTCAACAAATTCTTGGTCATGGACAGAATAATTCAAGTTAGTATTATAAACAATGCATATATAAATATGGCAATTACATAGTCGCCACTTTTCTCCTAATATCACGATAATTTGATAATAGTTTACCGCAATTCTACAATTTGAAGGTTTGTTTATTGGTTTTTAAAAAAAAATCATAATATAAAGAGAAGCAGATAGGCACAGAGACAGAGAGAGAGAGAGAGAGAGAGAGAGAGAGAGAGAGAGAGAGAGATAGAAAGAAAAAGAAAAAAAAAGTTTTATAGGAAGTTGAATGTATCTACTAAAACATAAGGACTAAAGCATCTTCCTACTTCATCGAAATGATGTTTTATAAGAAGGGTGACCTTGGTACGCATTTGTGACAGTTATATGTATCAGAGGTAAGAAGACACTGTGGGATATTGTAAACGGAATTATGGATTAAAGACCAAGCCATCGGGATGTTTACTTTAGCAAGTCGTTATGGATCCCGGTAAAAGTCATGTGATATGTTGGAGACTTTTGCATCCGACAGAAAGAGTGTTCAACACGGACAAACTGGAGCCAAATAATATCAGGTTTCACAAGGCTTGTCCTAACAAATATCCTCCTTGTTACAAACAAAATAAAGAGATTCTCAGGGGGTGTATGGTAACACAATGATACACTAACAAGGATTTAGCAACAACTTCCTGGACTGAATGTCAAGACAACGATAAAGAAGTGTGCCTTTGTTTCTCGTGTTGACATTATGATAAGCTGTGTTTTTGTATTTCTTTTCTATATTCAAGCTCGATTTTCCGGATATGAATATGAGATGTTGCATAGATATTCTATGAAACAATATAGCGACATGTATTCTCAGTAACCCTCCCACACATGAACAAAGTACTTATTTTACTTCTCTATAGATCTCTCTTTTCTTCACTGTTTGTCTGTGTTTCTATAGTTTTCACTCACATTTCCTTACGATGTACACCTTGTAGACTGGCCCGACAATTTCTCTCAGTCCCATCAAGTTTGTCAATCCTTGTCCCGCCTCTCATTTTGCATTCTCCTCTACTTATATCATGTAGCCACTCTTTATTTTTAAAAAGGCAACTATGTCCAAATAATGCTTAAAATATATAAAAAAATACATGTAGCCTATCATAGTTCGCTACTAACATTTTCATATATAACAAGGACAAGGTTTTTCGCTGCACATTTTGACCCCTGGGTTCGTCCATACATGCGTTTAATACAAACTTAACATTTCTTTTCAATTCAATAACGCATTCTATTAAGTATAGTGAACTATATCAATATACTAGAATATACAGTAATAGTATAAGTGAGTGGGTGGGAGGGTGGGTTGGGGAAGTGGTAGCTCGTGCCTCTCAGTCGCCTTGCGTCCCTGAGGTAATCAGTTAGCGGTGGCATGACACGGGATACGAAAATTAGCCTATCAGCACCGAGATGGCATCTTGGCCAAACACCGCTGCCCCCTGGCCCCGACCGGCTTGTTGACATTGTCGGCGCGGGTTGATAGGGCCTGCGATCGGTTTCCGACATATGCTTACCGTTATCAGAGAAATGTGTAGAGGGGGTCTTGGCGCTGCAGCTCTAGGAGGAGCGAGAAGAACGGGGAACTGTTTGAGTCTGCATCAATGCTCCTTCATCCGTACACCTTCACGCATACATGTATCTAGTCTATAGATCTCTGTGTGGCAGCTTTGTTATCCTACCCTAATAACATACGCCATAGAGATTTAGCATTGAGTGCTTGTATTTGATGGGGAGAGGCATACAATTTTTTTTTATGTAATTATTCATTCGATCTAAAGTCGTTGAGAGGGTGTAAGATAAATATCAAACAATCGTTAGTGTGAATCCATTTGGATTTAAGCATCTCAGCCCACACTGCTACTGTCCCCACTTGGGTCCTGCTTCGTGAAGATCACTATGTGAATGGGCCTTATTGCATAAATCCAAATCAACTCTCACCAATGGTTGTTTCTACTGGTGCCCTCACAGCCTGCAAGGTAAATCAGCAAAGCAGGATTCTGAAGGCATGTCTCATGTTTTCATTTTAAATTTTCGAAAATAGATTTTAGTGTATTTATTTTCCCATTCACTCTGTAAATATTTACACTCTTCGGTTTAAGGGCCTTCCAAAAATTATGTCAGTTTCCATACTCTTAAACATTCCATCTAGATCAAGTATCATTAGAAGTATTGTTGAAGCAAATATACCCCTTTGACACCAAGGCATATCCTCCTCTTCAAAGGCATTTAATACAATTTGTCTCTAAAGTACTAGGCACAATGAAAATAATAGGCCTACTTTTGCTGTTTATCTAACTCGTAGTACTGTTAGTGTTATACAACACTATCCGTATGTATGTGAATAGCAACATTCTGGACATTGTATGGTCAGAACAATCGTACTTTTTAGACTCGTTTAAAACTATCTAGATTGAGACTTGATCTGTGATCTGACTATACATGTATATGTAATACTGAAAATCATCTACATCTAATATCTCATCATCATAATCTATCTGGATATTGACTGTAATTCTGCACGCTTTTCTGGACTGGACTGAATACTAGTATTCAGATTGTACCAGAAAACCTCAGTGTGGCGAAAAGTGCAATTTAATAATATAAAAAAAAAAAAAAAATTGTAGCATCGATAAGAGAACACCTTACCTCGGTGTATGTGACTCTGTCCTGAGTGCATGTGACACTTTTACCACACAAATTACAGGTCTGTTGTCTCCTGGCATTTTACAGAGATAAAAACAGGGACTATTATGAGTTGACACCTGTCAGAAGCCTGACAGAGTTTCCCCAAGTACCAACCTCACTGTCCATCAACCAATTTACATGATTATTAAATACGGAGTGCAATCTCCCCACGATAGTGTATCTGTTACCGGAGACAGTATGGGCGGCAAAGTTTTCCTTGCCTATCTGATGGGCGTAGAGATGGGTCATATCTATGGAGGGATGGGCCGGGCGTGTGGGAGTGTCTGCCGGGACAGCCGAGTCATTATATACCGTCTTCTTGGAAACCGTATACACTTAGTATGCGATACAAGTCCCTGACAACTAACGGATCAGACACCGAGGTATTTTCATGGTGGGAGGATATATTGGCTGAGTGAATGTAGAAATAATATTTTCATATGCTTTTGTATGTTTCCTAACGGCATAGATTTATTGCTTTGATTCTATAGCCGGTCAGATTTGAGCTAAATGTGCATGTATCTTACTTCCATCCATATGATAGTAGACGTAGAATGGGATTTCCTTGTGAAGTTGGCTATTTAATGTACTCAGAGTTATTGATAATTTGTCGGATGAAAATATGTATTAATCAAGAAGGTATGGTTTTCATACACCACTATTAAGGATAACATATAGGTCAACAAGACCTTTAGATCGTTGCAAGGGAATTTTGACAATCATTTACTGATGTTATCACACCCTTTGATTCATTGCAATAAAGAAAATGATATATAGCTTATAAATCAGGAGATTGTTCATTAGTATTATCTCATAGTTGAAACCATTTTCGTTCAAAACATAATATAGCCCATATAATGTTGTACCTATAAAGACTGTCACAGAAATCCTCTTCATAGTTCTTAAGACCACACTAGAACATATCTGATATAAATAACAATACTATAAATATTATACAAAAATTCAAACGTTGAGTTTCATTACCTATACATAGGAATAAACGATATCCGTATAATCATTTATAGCTTTATTGTGTGCATATTCAACAATGGTAAACGTATAAATCGTTATATATGGTGCAGCCATTAAATATAGCCCACTAATACTAGTTTTATAACAAGATATGATGTGTATATCTACCACTGGTAAAATTAATTCATTTGAGTGGCACCGCATGCATACTTGTGACTTCCACAAATATTTAGAATTCGAATTGGATATGCCGTAAATCAGGATGTGCTATTCTATCGCGTCTAATATGCAAACTTGTATGTACTACAATCAAACATGATAATATAAGATAGAGAAGTTGAGGTGCACCATGACTGCCTCAACATGTTCAGGTAGGCAGGCTAATGTATCCACTCACCTGGTCCGTGCGGTGCTGCCACCTGGATGTGAGCGCAGCGGGCGGCGGGCGGCGGGCGGCGGGCGGAGGGAGACCCAGTCAGTCAGGTAGTCCCTCCCGGCCCGCACCGCCTCCGCCGCCGTCAGTCAACCTGTCCCTTTCACGCGAAATCTACACGGGCGCCAGCAGCTGAAATGTATCAGCCGGAATCTCAGGTGAGATGTTCATTTCTCTACCCCCCTTTTCCCATTGTTATGCTAATATTGTCTGTAGGTCTACACTGTTAGTGTTGAAAGTGTGGCAGGAAGGGGTGGGGGAACTTTAGACTTTTAGAGCGTGATAGGGGTTTGGTTTCCACAGAAACGTATAGTTGGTGGAGTGTATGTCCAGGTGGCCTATACTTTGCTGAAACGACTAGAGAGTCATATTTTACCAAATCGCAATTATACAATTTCAATAATAGTTGGTTTTGTTCGATCCAAAACTCCAACATTCTCTGTTAAAAGTCTGAAAATTATAGTTGTTTTATTAGCATCTCCCATGTATCTATTTCATGATGACAAAAGAGTGTGTTGCATATTTTGGTCGCTTCTATACACTCTATTTGGTATGTTTAAGATTTGTATGATTCTAGTGCCTTTCCAATAAGTCATGTTTATTTCGAGTAGATATCCGGATGGCTGTGTCAATATTCTGACCAGACAGTGAAACAGGTGTGTTCCGTGTAGTGCCAAGTCGTGTTGTTTGGCAAAACATGTGTTTGGGAGATCACCAAATTGCACCGCTGGAAGGTTACACCCTTCTTTTCCCACATATTTATTGATGCTACCTGAATATGGTATGGTGTCAATCTAACTTATGTTTGGTGAAGAAAAAGACAACAGTTTTTAATATGGTAAACTCTATTATTCACACCGATGGAAATCATTATCATGGATTTTCGAAATATAGTTGTGATGGCTGATCGTTAACTATATAGACATAGTTGCGTACAACTTTATAATATAATTGAGCATATAAGAAGAAATATCAATGATACATGGTATATTGTATATAAGAAAAAACCCTGCACTACAATACCCCATGTTATGTAGTTTTGTAATATTGCTTTCCCCATAAATACAAATGAAACCTGATATAGAAAAATCAATCGACAACCGTATGGTCGGGGAACTAGTATGTAGTCTAGTTGCCCCTTATCAGCCTTTATCTTCGGACGGGTGCATTGCCAGAAATCACTCTAGATTTCTGTGAATTGGCTCGGCGGCGCAGATAATTACAGACAATTAATTTCAGCATCTGCCGACGTTCCTCTCCCACCACTCACCGCCTCGTGTCGATTTCACATCTGCACATGTTGGTCGGGTCCCCGTCTGACGGCCGCCATTGTTCTCTGGTTGGGACGTCTCTGGACCTGTTAATTATTCCCGACAACCTGAAAGACTGCTCGGGTTTAAGGTGCGCTCAGACCAGATGGAACTTGTGATGGTCACTTCGTTTCTGGAAACCCAGAACTCAGGCATCTCTCTCCGGCCGATTCACCACTAGTTGTGTTAACGTCACCAAGGCGACATGAGGATGTACGAGCCTTTATTCGCTCACGAATTTCATGGGGTTGATTTCATGAAGTGGTTGATTCCACACAGAATGTTGATGTGGTTGATTTCAACACAGAATGTATCGGCAAAGAAATTGACAACTTTTAGACGGATATCGAGGTTGTAGATTCGCCAAACTCCCAAGTGGCCCGCGCAAGACAAGTATGCGGATATCCTTATGTGTGGTTTAATGCACAAATAGTCCTTATTCTACAGCATTGAGCCGATACCATATAAGCCTACGCCCAAGTCTTGTTTATGTTGAGATGTGGCCGATTTCTATCTCTGGTATGTACATGTATATGGCATATAGACCTACTCACATAACAACATGTGTTTCTTCACAACAAACGCGCAATAATACGCTACGTAAACACACACACACACACGCACATATACATATACATGCATCCATATATATACATGTATATATATATATAATATATATATATATATATATATATATATATATATATATATATATATATATATATATACAATTTTTGATAATGACAATTTTAGGGAGTCGGGTGAGAGGGATACGCCGAGATATGCGTAGTCGTATGAATATATGATATTCTACTCTGTGTATGGCAACCAATGAATATAGGCATATAACTGGTATGACTTACCGCTAATATTTTGTAGCAGCTATGCAAGTCTTCCCATTATTTTAACAACTTCTTATCATCTTGATATATTCAGAGATCGTTATGTGACAAAAACATCTTAAGTTGCACGACATATATGAGTTTATATCTGTAACCTATGCTACATTAGGAGTTATGCGGACCAGTATAACTATACGCATACAGATGAATATCAGATGATCAACAAGCACATAAATCACAAGTGATATAGGCAAACAGGTATTTACGGTAGTATTAACCATGGTGTCAAGTCCTATGGTTGAACAACGTTTACAACAAAGCCCCTGTCCGTATTTATCTACCAACGCATAAAGAAAGCCAATGAATATATGATGATGAAATTGTCATTTCATCTTAATACGGAGGAAGACACAAAGTTCACAAATAATTCTGGCTGATATACTTCCTTATGCTATGCCGGTATACATGTATATATGGGTACCTGTGTCTAAGTATATATGGGTAAATCATACTATTATACAAACTGTGTATTTTCTCCGCATACAAGATTTTAATTTACATACATCTGGTTGACATGGATGTATATGCCGATAAATTCTCACTATGCCACAACAATAAAAATATAGATAAAAATCAATAGTACCCCTTCACCAACGAGAGTCCAGGTTTATAATGCATCGGGCGACAACTGGGTACTTCTGTTCATTAGAGGCTCCGGAATTCCATCGCTCCAGACGATACAAAGTGGCAACCTGACAGTGGGGAACATCCCCAAGATAAATGTGAATTGTGTATCACTATTCCAGGGCGTCCACTGGCATGGGGTGGCGACAGGCAAGGCCCGGTAATCAGGATAAACAATATCCTGTCGGTCGCCGTCCGGATTATTGGGCTAATTGTCAAGGCTGGGGGTCAGCCCGCCGGCAGGAAGGAGGGTTGGGGATACTGTGCCCGGGCATTCACAACCCATGCTGGGAATATAGGCAGCTTATATGGGATAGACATGTACAATAACATTCACAAACTCGTCTGCTAACAAGAATATTGGTCTTAGAGAAGGCAATGTTGATATGTAATTTGGTAATCAAGAGAATCTTTTGATATCATGTACATGGGGAATATATTGCATGTTATAGGAATGATGATAATACCCATGGTCTTTTAATCCAACAAAAAAAGGCCTACTTCCAGGGATATTTCTGATACACATATCAGCTTAAATATTGTTCCGCAAATGTATCAGTGACTTTGACGATGTGCTGTATATACATGTATTACCAGAAATTAATAGAGCATTCTTCAACTAACACGTTAACAATGCGTTAAAGTCTTTATGATAAAGTATTGATTTAGAGAGACGAAGAGCAATTATGTAGCCTATCAAACTGCACAAAAAAGAATATTCCGAATAACATTTCTTGTAATACAGATAAAAAAAGTCAGTGATATCAGAAATAACTGTATGGTGAAAATTGAATATATTTATTATCATAGATACACATCTACTTATATGAATTGGCGCAGCTGTGTTAACTTATGAGAGGAACAGAGGAGCCTATCATACCTGGGATTTAAAGTTAATTTGGTGATTTATTATTTCTCATGCAGTACCTTATACATATGCATAAGCGACCATGTGTTATCTCTAAAATAAATAGACGAGTTTATAACAAAGAGGGAGTGCATACAGACACCTTCCCGTGTGGCTGCGTTCGGTCAGCGTTTCCCCGCTGGCGCCATGTCGCTTTAGTTCGCGGTTTGGCCGTAGAGGGCGGTAGCGTCTCTGAGCGCGCCCACATGGCAGAAGTCCGACAGGACGCATTCCTGACTGATTGTAAAAGTGACAGGGTCTCACAGAACAGGGCCCTGTTTCCGAAAAGAGCCTCAAGGTCTGGCATTGCCAATAAAGGCAGGGAGACCGTGCCCCGCGGCCGACCAGATCCGTGTGTGTATATATACAACATGGAGTCATTTCCCGCCGAGTTTTTATGGGTTTCTGTAGCTCTAGGTGGCAGAGTGTTAATGGAAGGGCGACCGTTTCTCCTTGTTTTGTGGGTAAAGGTAAAAGAGATGCGTCCCCCTCCCCCCATACATGCTGTTTCAAAAGGACGTTGTTGGCAACGACTTCCGATGCTCGGAAATTAGGATGTACATGATTGAAGCAGTATATATTTGTGGAAATGGTGGAACACAATAAAAGTAAAAGGGGATGTGAAACAAAATTTCCTAAGAAGCACTTATATGGTATTCACAAAATTCATATTGAAATCATGTTGGCGGATAATTTTCAAGTAAACATACATTGAATTTATATCTACTGTTGCAGCATCAGAATCACCAACTTTTTAGGACAATGTGAAAAATGTCAGCAGCTATACGCGCGCACAGTCTCACACACGCACGCATGCACGAGCTCATCGGATGCGGTGGTTGCAACTGTAGAGAGGGGCGGGGAGGGGAGGGCTAGGATGGGCGTTTCCACCATATTTGACTGACACATGTCAACCAACAAGCGACGTCCGACCCGCCATGACCACTGACCAATCAGAGCGCCGCTTGCTTAGCGGGGCCTGAAGGCGGCGGTGAGCGCTGATTGGCCGGCGGCAGGGACCTAATCATGTCAAGTAGCGGCGGGGGCGTGGCTTAGCACAGGAGCACGGACGGCCGAATAAATAGACGACCAAGGCCTGGCGAAGGCTACACATTTTCAGGCAGTGCCAGTGCCGCAGTTGAGAGTGCAGTTGGAGGGTTCGGCGAGGGAGGGACACAGGCTAAAACCTCTACACTGCTGTCACGAGGTTCTCTCCGGTTACATTCTTTATTCCTCTGCACTGAGTGACGCGTAGGATAATAGTGCCTACCCTTCACACATGCACAAGGGCGCCGGGCCGGGCAAGCCCCACCGCCTTTTTGTAGGCCCTGCACGCACAGCCCACTGAAAGGCTTAGCGTAAGCCGGTAAGGACCCCCAACATCCTCCGGATAGGGGGTGGATAGAGAGAGCTTTTGGAGGAGGGGTGTGTCACTTTGTTTGGATTCTATTCCCCACCCCTCCCTTATCCATGCACACACACACTGGAGGTTTTACCCATGATATTCCGGAACTGAAGGACTTCGCCCTGACCGACTCCGTGTCAAGTGTCTCTCGGAAGGGCCAACCCAGGAGGACCCCATAGGGTCTACCTACCAACATATTTATATATACCATAGCTAGCCACACACCATTGTGGTAGTGGTGTGTGTATGTGTGTTCACTTCATTCCCCAGCATCCAGTGACTTTATGGTAGCCATCTTCACCTAGGCCTACCATAAAAAAAACTACATTTTTATGGACATGGCTTATCCCCAGTTTGGATATCCTTCCGCCGCCTCGTCGCTGGCGTCAACCCAGGTAAGCGATCTGAACATTGTGGTGTAGACTTCTGTGAAACCAACATGGCAGTGACAGGCTGACCTGGCAGCGGTCACGTCTATTTATGTGTGTCACCGGTCGAAGGGGAGGCGTGTGAGGGAGGCTATCATAGCCTTCAACATCGCACGCGTACCCATTCATCCACTCACTGCCCCATTGTTGTCCCACCCGGCACCCATTTATGACATATTGCCCGCTTGAATTACTCTAATCTGGCTCTGGAGAAAGTAGCAATGGTCACCAGTGAGGGCAGGCTGGGGAATGCCATTGGGAGGATGGTCGTCGCCACACTTTTACATCAGTGACACAGTGGGGATGTTGTCATGGGAACTAACACTGAAACTACCATGTGTTGAATATCAGGCTTCAATCACTATCTTCACGATTTATCGCACTGACATGTCACCTATGTTACCATGGCCTTGGTATGGTTCTTAGAATCTACCATAGGGCATAGGTCAATATGATGAGGGTCATACACATATACTGTATAGGTCATATTGGGAAATGGTTAGGGATACATCACAGCCAAATCAGGTCAGAGAAAAGTTCATATTTGGTAGCGAATGCATAAAATATTCGGGTTTGGATATGATTGACACATAAGAGAGGGTCAGAAATCAATTTGGGCAAAGCCAGAGCTCTTGTTTAGCCAATCATGGAAGGCTATCGATGGAAATTGGGGGTATCTGTAGTGGGCCCTTATCAGGGTGACAGCTGTTGATGTCAATTTCGTGGCTGTCAGTGTCGATGTCATCGGATGCTTGATTGTCAGGTCCTACATAAACTAGGAGCCTCTCAGGTGTTTCGGATTAGATAAGTAGTCTCACATGAGGTCTTGGTCTTTGTAGTGCCACCAACTGACCCACATTCAAAGTACTTCTCTGTTTTGGCTCTCTCATTCCACTTCCTTTGTAGATTATAGATCATGGAGTGAATAGATAGGCAGAGCATATCTTAATGGTTCAATACACACTTGGCGTTGGATGTGAAATGGACTTGGGTCAATTCCTGTCACACGTCTGGTGTTTGAGATGTACGTCTGCTGAAATATAGCACAGCTGTCAGGATCTTACCACACCCACTGCTACAATGATAGGTCTATCTTCTCACAGATCTACTGACCTATTCGACCTTTATATACAGATGTGCTACCACACATGTATATATGATACTATATTGTATACCTATATTGTCCAGCCACCTTTGTCGACCTCTTTATTCTATTTATAAATAGCACCCATGATGAAAGAAAAACACATGTTAAAGGTAACTGAAGGTAATTGTACCATTGAAGGGGACAATATGTATCATTCATTGACAAGAGTGTTTTTTGGTACAAAATATCGCATGCGGTTCTATGGCAATTGTATTCTGGTAGTTCGCATCATCATGGCATAGGAGGTGGTTGTTAGAAAACATAACTGAATTATGGTCCTTTGTTAACTGATTACATTATATATGTCAATCATGCAACCACTATGCAAAGCTGGTAGTCACTAAAGCTTGCCATTGCCTTAGATACGATGTACCGCGGGCATTGTTATACACTTTAGTCATTCAAACTAGGCGAAGTAAAACTATTAATTATTTAATCATTAAACATTTAGCACCAGTCACTTCCCCACATGCAAGAGCTCCCCCATGCAACTTACTGTGCTGAAAACTTCACAACATGCAAGCACATCATGGCAATGCCACGCCAGAATATAACCCCTTTATAGTTTCATTGATGAAAAACACACTCGCAGAATATTGCCATTTCAATCATTTATGCTTGAAGTGGCAATAGGTTAAATACCTATATTTTCCTCTATTTTTGTGTCTATTGCAAAAAGCAATAGAAACAATTGCATTCTATTCTATATGGTGACATTTCATTATCCACTATTTGCAATAATAATACCCAAATATATACTTACACATTTATATATATATATATATATATATATATATATATATATATATATATATATATATATATATATATATAATATATATACATATACATACATGCATACACATATATATATGCATGCAATACTGAACACGCATACTTTTGAGCTACATGTACATGTAATTTGGTAGTGAAGTCTTCCAGATTTAACACATGTATATTGGTTGTATTTTTCAGTTATTAAGCATGTCTGCTGCCACCACTCCGCAGACCACCGTATCGACGTCATGTTGTGAGTCTGGACGGCCCATCATGACAGACCCACAGACCGGACAGACAGTCTGCTCCTGTCAGTACAGCTCGTCCTTGCTGCCCTACCCCCGCGTGGCCTCCCTGTCAGAGACCGTCTACGGCTCGGCATACGCCTCTCAGGGCTACGTTCCGTTCGGCACCGACCCCTCGGCCTTCTACTCGCCACTGGTAAGTGACCGCTGCACCAAATGGTGTAGATTTCTGTGCACCATGTATGCACATTTCTGTGGGCCGTTCATGATGTAGATTTCTGTTCACCGCGCAGGTTGTACATTTCTTTGCACCATGCGAGTTGTACATTTCTATGCGCTGTGGATTGTGTGCATTTCTTTCGGTTGGGGAATGATCCACTTCCAACAGGATATCGTCCTATTAGGAGTCTCGTGATCAATGGGGCCTCCTCCCTCTTCATACATCTATGCCAATCTCTCTCTGGATATAGGGATCACAAATAAAGTTTTATTTAGAAATATCTCCATAGTATGTGTTTGTCACCTGATTTCATGCTATTATAGACACATGGGTTGCTGGGATGTATTTCGCATATGAGACATGGAAAGTCTTATGAATACACTAAGACGAATGTCTTGTTCGGGTTTATGAATACTTTTTCTTCCCAATTTAGTTTTCCACGAAAATCACCTGTGAAATCTAGCTAGACGAGACTGACCCACTGCGTGACCTGATTAGGGGTGATTTATTTCCGACTCTGCTAGAGTGAATAATACATTACAAAAGGTGGTTCATTTCACACCTCCCACTCAATTACCCCGCTGTTAAAGGAGAGGCGTGAATGGGCCAAGCTAAACCCGTTATGGGGTAATGAGGTTGATTGGTTTCACAGTTAGCAGGCATTAGTATGGGGCAGGTGGAGAAGGTATTGGACGCGGGAGGGGGGGGGGGGACAACACTGGAGTGGATGGAAGCCCTTTGCGAATTGTTTGTTGTTGTTATAATGTAAAGGGTTAGCACAGCATTGAGTGGTGGCCGGGTGTTCCTGGTTGAAGGGAAAGAAACATTTGTAACAGTTTGACGCCTCACCCAAAACAATGGGGCTCTTTCACTACCACCAGAAGTTGTCGGGGTGGTATAAGGGGCGGTTGTATATCCCCCGCCCAATACCCCAAGTCGCTGAACCTCTGGGTGTCATCGTACTGTGAAGAGGGTTGAGGATGGTGGCGGTGAGGTTGGTGGACACCGGGGGTGGAGAAGGGGTGACGTGGGGTGGCCTGGAGGGGGTGAGTTGTTTCCCTTGCCTACGGCTAGGGGTCAGCACTGGCGCCGCGTCACACTTATGAGCGACGTGTTCCACACCTCGAGTGATTCATACCCCAAACCTCCACCCCGCACACACTCACGCGCGCGGCCGTTATTAGGGGGGGGGGGGGGCGCTACGAGAAGGATTGGGTGGAGGACGCTTAGGAAAACCACCCAGTATTGTTATTTCTCGGGACAGTAGGTTAAAGACAGTAGAGGGGTGAATGCCAAGGGGTATGGGTGCAGCGAAAAAAGGGATATGTGTTTTGTGTGGGGGGGGGGGGGGGGTGAGAGTCCAGCCCCCCGGGCTCGGGGAAGGGGAGACCGGCACGCGGCGAGGCGGTGACCGGGAGTAGCCCCTCGGGGTGGCGGTCAACGCGGCGCGGCTGGCCCGGTCTCCGCGTACACGGTGGGTTGGCCTGAGTTGATGGTGAGCAGATGGTGACCCGACCTGTCAGCATGCACTCTCATCACACGGACACTTGGCCACCAGTAGGCCATGTCCCTTCCAAATCTACCTTTTTTTGTTCTCCTCAAAATACACATCTCACTAAATCGGCCCTTAGAATTAAAGAAATCTTTCTGTTTTTCCATGTGTTCATATTAGCAGATGATAGAGTAAAATCCGACCCACCAGCCAAAAGATCATATCTCTCTCACTCCCTCGAGGAGTGAGCCTCACGGAAATGGAGATATTCTCGAAGAATGACGTCGATGTATTCTAAGAAACGTACCACATTTGATAAACTAGGAGCTCTCACGTGCGGTTGAGGTGGGTGGTGGCCGTGTTGGCGGCGCCGTCCGTCACCCGAGCCCGCCAAGACGCAGTTCCTGTCCGTAATCGGACAATGTCAATTTCTCTCGGCGGCCCCTGATCTGAAATGTACACACCACGGCCTGGCACACGGGATACAGCCGCCTAACAGCCCCAAAGCCGGCCTAAAGGCTCGCCTATAGGCTTGCCCTTTGGCCGTGAAATCTCCGGCCTGGGTCACGCCGCTGTTTTCAGAGCTTATAGATAATGTCTGCGCTGAATATGGTACTCAAGTGCTATTGTAGGTTTAGAGTTTGGCCCAAGCTTGGTCGATCTTTTGAATTCGAATTGGATATAATTTGCTCGGACAAATGACTCGTACCTGAACCTAAGGGTTGCTATCAGGGCGCCTATAATTTAAATGACTGTGTGTGCATTTCAGACACTAAAGTAATGATGGCACGACAAATATCGGTGAGGATGAGATTGGACTGAAATTAAAGGGTAATCTGATTTAGCCTTTTAATGCATCTACAAGAAATTGCCTCAATTCCCTGCACATTCTACCATCCTAATTAAAGATGCAGCTGCCGGGTGGGGCCTAATAGGCATTTGATGTATAGCCCAGTGATGTCGTAAGTGGGGCTTTTTGTGCGTAGGATATGCTGGAGGGTAGTTCATGGTGGAGTCCGCACCTATGTCTACAAGGAATGCTGGAATATGACGAGATAAAGGTTGAGATAAAGTATTACTAGATGAAGTAGAAACAGTGAATTCAGTTATATGTAGGCCTACGAGTGTGACAGTAGCATGGGATGTCAGTCGTGTGCTAGCATGAACAATGATAATACGGTACATGCGACTTATTTTGTAGAACCATACCACACTCACCTATACAAATGGTACCGTATATATATAAAAAGACAGTAGATGGGAACTAAGGATACTATCCCTTATTGATTCACACGGAAGTGATGGTTGACTACCTGTGCTATTCACACTGTGTAATATAACTGTGGATCAATAAATAGATCGTACACCAAAATATTTAGGTTTAACTCTTTTAGATATGATATACGAGTGTAGAGGAGGAGGGCTATACTACCCTGCGTCCTGGAGACTGGGAGGAGGCAGTGGGTGGTGGCCAAGGACGCCCTCCTCCAGGGCCGGCGCTCCTGTGACCGTTTTACGGTGTCGGTGGTGGTGGCCCCGGCCTGTCAGTCCCCATCAGCGGGCGTCGCGTCGGCCACATTCCGAGCCGGGCGGGGAGCCTCGCATCTCCCCCCGACCCGACGTCGTGGTCTCCCAACACACACAGGCGCCGACCCCACAGACGAACTCAGCGGAGGGCGAGAGATCTCACCCCGGGTGGGGGCATGATTAGTGACGGGCACACACACAGACACAGGCCGGGACACGGGATGGGCGGCCGAGCGGGCGGGCGGCGAGGAGGCCGAGTCACGCCGGGGGAGGTTGACGGGAGACACAGGGGTCGAGGCCGCGGAGCGTGCCGGGGACCCGCCTGGTCTTTTTCCGCCGCTCTGTACGTGATCGTCTCGGGTCGCCCGGCCGCGGCCGCCGCGTCGCCGCGACAGGGGTCCGGCCCTGTGAAACGTAGACGGACGTGTGTTGTCACCTTGTTTGTTACAGACGTGTACATTTCAGCACACGTGAGATGTATCATATTCCTCTGTTGCAACATGTGTTGCTACTACAACATGGTGCTATAGTCTTTTGGTGGTCCCTTAGCGTTACAACCACGAGGCCATCCGTGGCGGAGTCATATAGAAGTACAGCTAGGTCACTTAGAACTGACTCGCTGTCACACTCAATACAATAGCATTGAGTCAAGCGAATCATGTATTTGTATTTACAACTTCACGATTCCGCTGACTACAGCCAACAAGTTGTGCCTTCAATCTACACCGAGTTTGCGATCTGAAGTACCGCATACAAACTTCACTTTCAATTTACCCAACTATGCGTGCAAAGAACTGAAAGCAGATTGTTTGAAATGGATAGGCCTATACATCGTATACTTGTAGCTCACACATTGAGGCCCATTATCACTTAACTACATTTACATGTATATTACATCAAGTTTGTTATGCGGACAAAAATCACTTATGTATGACTGGCTATTGAGTTTTCAAAAACCTAGTATTTGGGTTTCCCTATACAGGCCTAATAGGCGTACTATCTAGGTGCCGGGGCCGATTTTATGCTAGGACGTTTGATATCGACAACACTGTTTGCTTTGCCAACCAATAGTGGAGTTGCTGCTATTGTGCCGGCGAATTGGAATGCTCAAATCCCAATTTGGGCCTAAAAGGAGCCCGAGGCAGTGATTATAAATTAACCAGGCGTTAGGCGCGGCCGCTCTGGTCCACAGCGTGTCCATTTCACGCCGCCTCCCAGCCTCCATCGTTAAGTGTGCAGTTCACTCGGAGATCAGCAGTGCAGTTCACTCGGCGATCAGCAGTGCAGTTCACTCGGCGATCAGCAGTGCAGTTCACTCGGCGATCAGCAGTGCAGTTCACTCGGCGATCAGCAGTGCAGTTCACTCGGCGATCAGCAGTGCAGTTCACTCGGCGATCAGCAGTGCAGTTCACTCGGCGATCAGCAGTGCAGTTCCCTCGGCGATCAGCAGTGCAGTTCACTCGGCGATCAGCAGTGCAGTTCACTCGGCGATCAGCAGTGCAGTTCACTCGGCGATCAGCAGTGCAGTCCACGTACTCTCCTCTACTAGTCTGACTCTCCTCTTATTCCTCCTCATTCCCCTCTTACCCTTGCCTTATGTTGCTCTCACTCTCCCCATACTTTTCCCTCATTCTCCCGTCACTCCCCTCTCTTCTAACCTCACTCTCTTCTTACTCTCCCTTATCCTCTCTCAGTCCCACTCTCCCCTTTCTCTTCTGTCGTTCTCCCGTCACTCTCTACTACTCTCCCCCTATTCCCCCTTACTGTTAACGTATCCTCTCCTTACTTACCTCTCTTCTAGCCCCATTCTCCTCTCTTCTAGTCTCACCCTGTTCTTACTCTCCGATTATTCTCGCTCACTCACCATTGCCATGTTTTCTCCTCATTCTCTCTTCTACTCTCCCCTTGTTCTGCTGCCACTCCCTCTTACTCCCCCCCCCCCCCCCCCCCCCACACACACACACTCCTCTCCCTAGACTGCACCCCACCATTTTCTCCACACTCTCCCCTTACTCTCCCCTTACTCTCCCAAACCTTTCCTCTCTCATTCTACCACAAAGAAGGGTGACGGCGTTTGGGACCGGTCGGGGTTAGAACCCTCATAACTGGTCCCTCTCCTTGCCTGGGAATAAGGCTCGTGTTTACCGGGATTTAAGCCCCTGACCCGGCAACTCCCGTGGGTCGAGGCCGCCTCTCAGCTCACTCCACACTAGAGAGGAAAGCCACAGCAATATGTGAACCTGTGATATTTTCCCACGTTACTTGGTTAGGGTTGTGAGTGGTTTGGGGTGGGTACAGATGGCGAGGTATGCCTCTGCCTGGTCAGAAGCTCGTTCAAGTGAAATTATGTTGGCGTTGATTAGAAAAACAATAACAAAGACCATCGCTGTCTGACCGAGTGATTTCTAATGCTGGGTGTGTTCTGTAAAGGTGGCATTAGTTCATCAGCCCCTTCACCCCCAGTGAACAGCCTAATCTTGCATGAGTTCCGCTTGTTTTCACCCAAACATCTAAACCATCAGACCTCACCCCTTTTAGTTGGAGATATTTAAAAGGCAATATACATCACATCCTATTTACATCACCACTGTTTCTGAAATGGTCCCATAAACTAATGACGAAACAGAGTCCAATGGATTGACGCTGGTGTAAAAAGGCTGACTTGGTTGTGTTTTTATAGGTGTAGGCTATACCCCAGTAGGCTCACCAATATACAGTTTGCCCAGGCTTTCTTTCTCTCTGCCCACCATGCACTTAATTCGCTGTATATATGGTTAGTCGCGTCGGCGCCGGTCTATGACAGTTGATAGTCTTGCTGATTTAATCTAGTCACACTCCTGGCCATACATAATTTAGACCGGCCCGTCGCCGACCAGTCAGCCGGCTAAAGGCGCGCCGAGGGCCGCCAAACTAATGATGCGCGCTGCGGTCTCCCCCCACCCCCGTAACCCCCCCCCCCCCCCCGCGCCCCACGCGCCACCACCAACCCAGCCAACCCACTGCCTCAGAGGGGCGAGTCAATGAAACAAAATCCAATTTCATTATTTCCCTCTGAAAAGCTAATTAGATGATCCGTTGTTGCGCGAATGAGTTATTGGTCGGCCCCGTTTAGGCACCCCCCCCCCCCCCCCACTTCTTCTCCACCACCACCACACATGTCCCTCCCTGCCCATTCCTCTGACACCCACTCCATCGCCAACACCCAGTACTCCGGTGTGATGTCTATGCGTTGCTTCGCCTTGTGTTTTTTGACTGCAGAGATGTTCACATTCACCGAGGTGTGGGGATAGATGTGTTACGAACACGGGTGTGGAATTTGTTAGTTGCCTTGCTTCTTGTAAACCATACCGACATGTATTGTTATTCATATGATTTCTTTAAAGTGTTTCAGGGAAAAAAACCGTTGTCGAATACGCATTTTTGTGTACATCGGTATCCTATATATTAATGTCTTTGTTATTGTACATAGGGTGCATGTGCCTATATAAATTACCATATGTTATAATATATAGAAAGGTGATCCAGGATTAATGAAGGTTAAATTACATACTACAAACGTAGCTAACAGATTGGTTAACACAGGGCTTCATAGATTCTATTTGAGAAGAAACTGTTAGATTGGCTGTAACGTGAAAGACGATTGAATGTTTTGGTTTTAAATCAATGTTTTGACATCATTCACACATGTTTCGCTAATAACAACCTGTATTTTCTCTTGTCAGAATCCTGCCTACGATTTGAAGGAGAGTAACGATGCCTGGAGGAGCCTTGCTCACCCCACCCCCTGCTACCCCTACGACCCGACGGGCATGGCTGCCGGCTACCCCTACGGACAGAGGTACGACCCCTCGTGACCCCTAACCCATCCCCACAGACAACCCCCCCCCACCCCCACCCCCCCTCATCTAAAGACGGAGCTAAGACTATTAGATATGGCTTCAGGTGGTTTAATTGATATATACCAGTCCCGATCGCACTCGATGCTAGGTGGGGTTAGTGTTGTGGTGTAAAATTATCAATACAGTGAATATTCCGAATTGGGAAGAGAGGTTGGCACATTGTAGCACAACCCGTCCATTTGATCATGCAGTGTAGACGTATAATGTGCATGATCTGTATAATCACGTCACACATAGATACACTGACACAAGGACAGGTATGAATGGGACAGAATCACTCAAGGGTTAGGAAGGGACTGGCCATTGACAGATATGAGCATATCGTTGTGATGTAGACAATGATAAGAGTTATCATATGACATGAGAGCGAAATACTGTATTTACAACCATAATTTGGATATCTGTCCAGTTATGATATTTAGGACACAGCCAGTACCTTCCTGTACACTTATATATGTGGACATTTTGGATATACATGTATTGATAAATATGTACACTGGTCTGGTGTGGATGCAACACTCTATAGGAAATTTTAACTGTTCTCCACCGATTGAGCTAATCATTTCTCATACTACTCTACCTGAATATATATATATATATATATATATATATATATATATATATATATATATATATATATATATATATATATATATATATATATATATAATGAAAGGCTTGCTGTATTAGTAACAATAAATGTTGTGAGTGGAACAAGAGAATGGGTAGCTCTACACCATGTTCATATGGACAGCAGATGGAAAACATGGCTGTACATTGGGAACTAAATTGACATTAACAAAACTGGGTGAGTAAAAGGGAGAAAGGATCGATTTAATCAAACTGTTGTACTCTGTATCTCTGAGCAAAATCGATCAAAGAATATAAATAACGTTATTTTTTCTGACACATTTGCCGATAATTCCAACCCCAAGTGCACATATATGACACAGCAGGTGACGGTTTTTTTCCCTTCCCTCTCTCCATTGTTTTATTTATTTATTTTTCTCACCCGGCGTAATTCGGTATCGATTCTCTTGAGCAGACAACAACCGACCCTGAAATGTGCGACGCCACAAAAAAAAGGCGGGAACGCCGAGGCTTGAAATGTATTTGCGCGGGGCTTAGGCGGGATGAGCCTATGCGCGTGGCCTATTCGACAGACTTTGCTCGCCAACAATGCTCATTGTCAGGCTGGTATTTGGCCAATGAACAACACCCCCCCCCCCCTCCTTTACCCAGCAGTCAGTTTGTGGCTTTTAGGCAAGTGAAACATTTTAGGCGGAAAGGAGATGGCATGTGTGTTTTTTATTGTCGTTTCCCCCGCGCGTGGTTAGAAGAACTCGTTATTGTTTTGGTATTCACATCGCGATCTGCCATCTAACCATGCACCCTCATCCACAATCAACCTTGGCTTGTTGATATAGAACTACAGTGGGTAGCTTTTCATAGCCTACTTTAACTTAGTATAAGGTACCTGCTAATATGATATTGTATGATAGAGCCTAGTACTATGCACACCTAAGTTGCAGGCCAATACGCTAATGCCCACTACAATTGCCACCAGGGAGCATGGTCATGCCCGGAGTGATGGGAAAAACAAACCCTGATATTCATTATGGGGCATTACCGGGCACCAAAGCACATCGACGAGTTGTTAAAATCCAATTTTGTCTCAATACAAATCACTCTTTGATTGAAATTAGCTCTCGTTTGCAGCGTCGAGCACACACACACACACTGGGTGAGGGAAAAAAGGACAGAAACACTCTTGGTGTGCTGCAGGAATTGAGCTTTTGTCCGGCCCGGCCTGCATTGTCATTCCTCCGGCCTCATACAGCGGGGGAGGGCGTGGGTGAGGGGTGCATTGTCTGCTGGAGTAGTTTCCAATACGCACCCCCAAAAAAGGCATGTCCTTTTCAGAGGTGTGTTCATTTGGCGGGCGAGGCGGCCATTCACGCCGCCGCTGTAAACACTCTTGTGTCGGGTCGTCAGTGTGTTGATTTCTCCGCCTGAAATGCATTAACTCTCCGGCCGGGACCTGCGATCGAATCCGGCCCCACTGTGCCCGCGCCCGAGGGAGGCGGGTCGGGGGGAGGCTAAGCCCACAGGTAAATTCAGTAACAATATACCCGCGAATTCCGCGGCCGCCGCCACTGTCTCCCCTTCCCGTTCCCATGTCCCTCTGTCAATATTGGGAGGAAAATGAAAATGGAGAGGCGAAAATGGTCGCATGTGGAGTGGTGTGCTAGGGATGGTGCATTGAGATAGGGAGTTGGTGGGGTTAGGTGGAGACTATAGGACATGGAAATAGGGCATAAGGCATAGCAAATACAATTCGTCCCGGATATATGTGTAGACATAAATAGCGTTAGTGGTGTAGGTGAATAATATATCAACCTGTTTTTTCTCCTACAGTGCGCTAGCCCAAAGAAAGAACGCTACGCGGGAGGCAACCAGCACACTCAAAGCATGGCTCCAGGAACACATCAAGAACCCGTACCCAACTAAAGGTGAGAAGATCATGCTGGCCATCATCACCAAAATGACACTCACCCAGGTCTCCACCTGGTTCGCCAATGCGCGTCGCCGACTCAAGAAGGAGAATAAGATGACGTGGTCGCCAAGAAACCGAAGCGATGAGGACGGAAACAAACTAGACTCTGACGATGAAGATGGAGATGGTGACAAGGACGCCAATGGCAACGTTGACGGAAAGGACCTCAAGGAACGTCTGGATAAGTCCAAGGACGAAGACGTAGGCTCAGTTAGTGATGCCGGTGAGTATACTAGACAATTTGCGTATTCTATTGATAAACTTGGTAAATCTAGAAGATTATGAAAGTTGAATATACAGTTATGATATGTGCTGTGCTTTTCATTAGGCTTGATTCATAATACATTTAGTTTGGATGAAGGATGTCATTTGTGAAATGCTTTCAAAATCTCACATTACTTTAGATGATTTGTTCTTTCCACAAGAATCTATTTTGTATTCATGCATTTTGATTTTTAGTAAAGTAACAAATATGGCTCTAGTTATTATCTATATTGTGAGATTTCAAAAATAGAATAGAGATATTGCTTACATTTTATTGTCTTTTGGGTGACTCTTTTGAAGTATAGACTATAGCTTGCCTAGGCGACTGACCCGTTAGTACGACCACCTATACGAGATAAAAGACACCCCTAGTTTTCGTGTCGTTAGATTCTCTAACATTTGTATATAGTCATATTCACATGGGTTTGCTTCCTTTCCCTGGTTGAAAGGAATCGATCTACTACAGCCAAGTCAAATGTATTACCAGACCCTTGTGCAACGAGCAATCAGATAGCCTACCCTTCAAACAGATCCCATTCAAGGCTCGGGGCTTGATATTCCTTCCCTTTTTCGGGGTGGGTAGGTGGATAGATAGATACCCCACTGGGTGAATGACAGGGGTTTCAAGCCCACCTCAAAGGCAGCACTGAGACCTAGCCGACTCGGTTCCCTTGGTGTGGCCGAGCTTTTTTTGTGGCGGGCCAGTGGCTGGGAAACGGCCGTTCAGTCGTGATTGACAATGTCGATTGGGGGCACTTCATTTGGCCGGCTGAGGGTTGGCGGGGTGGAGATGAGGGGGTGGGGGTAGTAGCGGTGGGTCTGTGAGTAGGAGAGGGAAAGTGGGGCGGGGAGAGGGGGTAGGAAGGGGTTGCCAGGCACGAGCGACCCATTGCCTTTTCTTCCTTCACAAGTAGCCCTTCCATCAGTAGCGCCAAATAGACGCCATGCGGCAGCGAGACAGGCAGAGTGGCCAATGAATTACCACGACACAACTGGTCGTGGGCGCCCACCCGCCACTGTCACGTCACCTCTCATTGGTCGACCCTCTTTTTTCCTTTAAAAACGGCGCTGTATTCGAAACATACCTGAAAAATCAGAGATCCCACAAAACCAAATACACAATTAGATTTCTAAATAAATCTTCAACAATGAGGACCAAAAAAAGTTGTGAACTCGAGGCTAGAATTGCGCTAATAGAAGTTATTGTCGTGGCTTTTGTACTAATCCGTTTGCACCATTGTGGACGTCGGAAAAGGAGGCTAGCCCCCGGGGTGGGGGGGGGGGGGGGGGAGAGAGAGACCGACTGGCGCCAGACCCACTCGTCGCCGAGACCGGGAGCACTTTAGATAGAACCGGTGATAGATTTCAGCGCCGCTTAGATACACCCGTGACCGGGGGACGATGGGCGGGGGTGGGGGCGGAGAAAAGTACATTTGTCGATTTCTATCTGACAGATGTGTCAATTATAGCGCTCGGAGGGGCGGGGGTTAAGACGACTAAACCACGCCCCGGTCAGTCGTACGTTTACAGAATACATTTTATTTGACCAATCAGAACACACCTAGGTATTAACCCCCACGGGACAAGTGTTCCGAGTACAATCGATACCTATCTATATAGAGAGTGGGTCGTTTCGTTCGAGTTCCTGATGTAACCAATTGCAGTAAAAGTGTTCAAGGTAGGCTTAACCCAACAATTTACTATAAATACTTAAAATTTCACAGGTTTCCTTAATTAGTGTTTGGGACTGACGCGACATATCCTATACGTTACAAATACACGTACAATGAAATGAAAGTGTATACGTGTTCGCCACATCCGAATTCGCAAACAGTTTACAAGGCCTCGTGTTGTTAACCATAATCCTCCAGGTGATTACAGTTAGCCATGACCTAACTTGGTCATCTCAACTGCCCAATTTGGCGAGGAGGAGAAACATGACGGTAGAAAATTACAGTTTGCTGGTTGTTATTTTGGTGCACAATTTGATCCGTTTTTGGCACGCGTGTTTGAGACCTGGCCGACATTGTGGATGAAAATCGTCGCACCTACAAACAGGCAGACGACAATTGGCCTACAAGCAGACGACAATTGTCAGATCGATTTCCACACGCAGGTCAGGAAACAGGTGTTGGTGGTCACGTGACCAAATGGACACCCTTCTCTGCACCTTTTATCGCCCAGGGGAAATTGCCATTAAAACAGAAACCGTTTCTCGTCGTGGTCTATAGGGGAGAGATCTAACCTTTTCATTTTATTTCTTCAAACGGAGAGAGGAAAAAGGATAGAATACAAGTGTGCCTATAATGGAATGGATACATTTGAATATGCCGTACTGTTATATCTATAAACAAACTAATAACTTGTATTGAAAATATTTATCCGTATTTCTCATTTCCTTTATAAGAAAGCAACTCGTGGGGATAAAGAGAACACACCTCATTGTTGAAGCAAAATGTAATGGAATTCAGCTGTCAAAAGACCGTCAGGGGGGCATATATCATAGCCCATGTTGACAGGAGGGGGGCCCTTATAATTCAGAAAATAGTTTAGGGCGGTGCCTCGGGTTCTTTGGCCCCGTTTTTCAGGGGGCGGGTGCCCCCGGGGGCCGGTGGTGTGATTAAAAACGGGCCGGGTGGCGGGCGCGAAGCCCCGGCGGAGACGCGATCGACGGCCGGCTGGCAATTGTCGCCAACCACGAGTGGCCATTAAATAATTGAGCGTATTTAGACAGCGGCCGCTCTGCCCCCCCCCCCCCCCCCCCCGCCTCCTTTCCATCAGCCTCCTAACGTCCCGCCTCTATCTCCACCTCGCCCCCGTCTCCCCACACTAAATCCCTCTCAGCCCTTCCATGCCAGACTGGGACGTTTATCCCCCCACCCCAACCCCTCTCCGCGTTGGGATCCGTAATCCCTCTGTACTCTGGGGGCTGGGTTTGGAGTGGGCTGGCAGTAATGCAGGAGGGAGAGGGGTGCAAATATTTTTGGAAATGGAAATATAGTTTTTCCCCCTTGGGTGGGGGAACGAGACAAGAGTGGAAAGACGCATATGGGTTCGGGGAAAGGAACATATTAGATGAGTACAAATAGTATAGACCTATATATGCAATGTAGGCTTAGAGGTAATTTTTAATGATATTAGGTGTGATGGAAATACTAAAAAGGGGACCGAAAACAACATGAGTTATACCCCCCCCCCCCTTCCCCTCTCAGTTATATTGACACATTAAATAGAAAGCCTCTCCAGTAAAGAAGAGAACACTTCATGTCTGACTACCTGGTTGCGTTTAAACGGCAGTAGACCTATTTTCTTTCTAATTAGCTCTAAACACTCCCTGGGTTTCATTACCACAAATTGAAAAGATGTCGGTTCCGATAGACTGCACAGTCGGACAGATTAGCCGTCGCTCCAGAGTCCTCTCTCCCGTTTTTTTAATCACCTTCTCCGAAATTAACAGTTGGGTCATTTAGCTGGCGACGCCAGTCAGCCAGTCGCCCTCAATGAACGAACAAAAAATGGGTCTGCAACAAAATGGGATGCAACAAGCATCCAGGCGGATGGCTGGTGTTGGCACAGGTCCACTTGGCTGAGCGGGGAGTGGCGGCTCAGCTCAGCTCTGATGGCCTAATTTGTTCGCTTCTTGTTGGCTCCACAGAGAAGGGATCTGGAAGTTATCAGTGAAGGTGCGCGAAAACAATGACTGCCAACCGCGCGAAATGGCAACCATGTCGATTTCAATTACTGAAATGTAGCCTTCTTGTAAGTTTCATGAACCTGATTAAGGGTTGTCCAGAAGGCATTTCACATCGTTCGGGATTACTTTTTAAGGGTTCTAGAAATCGATTCGGGAAAAGAATCTCTGGGGTCTGGTACAGGGATCCATACGAGTCTGAAATACAATTCAAACACAGATGAAATAAGATAATAATATCCCAAAAATCAAAGATGTAGATGATAAATGAGAGGGGTTTCTGAATATTTATCATATCTTCTATTGTCTTACACGGGTTATGCTACGTATGTGTGGCCTGTGTAATGATGAATATATTACTACACAAACATGGATACATCTAGTAGTTACTATAGGATGACTTAGTGGACATGTGTTACTCAGACTGACCACATTGTGTCCATAGCTCAGGGCCTATTCTGAGAAACTAGCGTGGAAATTTAACCTCTGAAAGTCTAGGGAAATTAATGAGAGTGAACATGTGCATCAATACTTGTTTGAGACGTACAATGGGAAGTTGCTCCGATTTTTTTTTCTCAAGAACATAGCGATAGAAATATATGAAATAGATGACCACATATGTCCAAGACAAGTCCTCCCCCCCCCCCCCCCTCCTCCGCCTCCGCCTCCCAGGAATCATACAGATCCTTCTCCCAGAAAAGTTATCTAGCATAGATGTTAGTATGATTTTAGCTAGTATATGTGAGACAAATTTGCTAAATTCTATCAAAAATCACTCCGTTTATCTATGGCATAATTTCGATACCTTTAAACCTCATAATAAACTTATCGCTTGCTAATTCTACTTGAATGAATTCATCAGACTAGACAAAAATCAGAGAAAATTATTCAGACCTTTTTCTTATGAGCACACTGATGTAGGCCTAACTCTCTATCTCATCGTGTCAAAGAGCCGTTAAAAAGAGATGACGTTATGAGAGCAATGGTAGTAGGACTAGAGAACACAATATACCCGTATGTCAGAGAAAGTACCCCTGTGTGAAATGTACCATCGATACGTGCACTTTGGGCGTTGAAATTAACATCACAACTACATCTGCCCTTTATGTTAGCCCCACTCGCAGAGCCCCCTGGTCGGCCCTCTGTATGCAGGGCCCGGACAAAGAGCCCCGACCAGTCCAGATTCAAACCCCATCTCGCCATTGGCCGGGGTCTGGGAGATTGTCATGTTGATTTCACTAATCCTGCTGGCTTGGCCTTATCAAGACCCCTCACACTGCTCCCGCCCGCTGCCCCCCGCCTGCGCCCGCCATGTGCATTTCGCAGCCATGTGCATTTCACAGCCATGTGCATTTCACAGCCATGTGCATTTCACAGCCATGTGCATTTCACAGCCATGTGCATTTCACAGCCATGTGCATTTCACAGCAAAAGTAATTTCATAGGCGTTATATCTTCGGCGATGTCCATTCCTCTATTGTTGTTGTTGTTGATTTGGCGGGCGGCGGGCGGGCAGCTGCCGCCAGCGCTGTTTTATGGTGTAGAGTCAGGTATGGTGTGCCAAACGATAGCCCGATAACCTAATAAGGGGCTACAGGATACTTGGGTGGTCGCTAGCCCCGAGGCTGTAGGAACCGGGAGGCCCGCAGGGGTGAGTTTTTAAGGAGAAAAAAATTCCACCTAAAATCACGTCAAAAATTAAAAATTAAATACATGTTTAAGAAAACGCCTATTATATTAAAAGATAAATGAATAATAGATAAAGACAATAAATGAAGGAAAATGATAATGCAAAAAACAGCTAATGAGAACACTGAACCACCTATAAGTTAAAAAAAAAACCAAATCTTTGCAAAACACAAAGAACATACAACACCATCAGTGGGCGTTAAGGGTAGGAAAACTGCACTCTCTGAGAGCTACAGTCCATTATGTTTTACCCGGCAATACTTTAGGGAAATTAAAGCGGCTTCTTTAAGCGAGATACTAATCTGAAGGCGGACCTTTAGAACTCCCAGCCACTGGGTCCTAATTAAATACCAACCTGCAAAAGGCAGCGCTTTTCAACTTTTAATTCATTTTAAATATTCACGGACAATACCTGCAGTGAAGTCACGTGACCTGTTTACACAAGATGGCAGATAAATGCGATCAATGTGGAATTAATGCAGGCCACTTTAGAACGCGACGGCCAAAATGTGGAAAATCTATATAAACTCTGGGCCGATGATTGACCCATTCTGGTCCCTAACAACTCTACAGAGGCCTATATCAACACGATATCTATTGCTGTCGTAATATTGTTGTTATTATCATCATTACCACCATTATCATCCCTCTTAGGTAGGTCCATTCTGCATGCAATGACTGTGAGTGATTTAACCCCTTTAAGTCCAGTGTACACCTTAACCCCTCCCACCCCGTAGGTCTGTCCTGGGTTGCAGTATAAGGCAAGCTGTTCTCTAGATCTCGTATGGGTGGGTGTGTTAGGCGGGGGTGGTGGGAGGGAGGGGGTGCAGGCATCATTAGATGATGCAGCGGCAGGGCGTTAAAAGCGTTTCCATGTCGGGCAGGTCGCCCGGCCCACATATCGTATTGACCCACTGATGTGAGTGTGTTTCTCTTCTCTCACTCTCCCCCCGCACTCTCAGACCGCGACCAGGATCTCAATGTGTGTGGAGACGACGCCGATGACCTCGCTGACCTCAAGGTGGACGTCGACGACCACGACGTCGGGGTGTTGTCCGACCGCCTCCCCAAACCCGTCCTCCCCGGCCTCCCGCTCCACCCCACGGGAACCGGAAACGGCGGCGCGGCGCCGACCATCGGGCAGCAGTCTTCATGCATGAACGCGGGCGCCAACTCCTCCTCCAAGCCGCGCATCTGGAGCATCGCCGACGTGGCCACTTCCGGTAGTTCTCCACCGGGGCGGGCCGGCGGCGGCGGGCTGGGCGGCGCGGGGTCGCCGACTTCCGGTGGTGGAAGTGGCGGCTTGTCGCACCTGGGCCACCACGCGACGTCGCATCTGCTTGGCGGCGGCGGCGGCGGCGGCGCGGCGCACCACAAACTGTCGGCCGGCGGAGACACGGACGCTTACCGGCCGCTCATCAACGGCTTCCGGCCGTGGGTGAACGGCACGTCGGGCGTGGCCGGGTACCAGGCCTTGCACGGACAGTCGACGACGGGCGGCGCGCCGCTGACGGCGGGCGGCGTGGGCGCCAACCCGGGAGGCGTGTCCCCGGCCCCCGTCAACGGCTCGCTGCTGCAGCCGGCGCCCACCTCCGGGCTGCTCCGGCCGTACGCCCTGGCGCCGCGCACCGAGGTCCACTGACAACTAACCCCGCCGTACGGGGCGGCTACCACTACCACCACCAGCTCCACCGGCAGCACGGCGACGGGGTACGGACTGCACCCGCACCCCCACCACACGCACCCCCACCACCTCACCAACCACCACCATCACCAACAACAACAACAACAACAGCATCAACAGCCATTGACTCTGTCCACTCTTCACCACGCCTCCAGTTCTCAGCAACAACAACAACACTCGAGCAACAACTCGCTGTCCACCCCGTCACCACCCTCCTCACCGGACTACCTATAGCAGTTGGTGACGTCAGCGCCGGGCGCGCCACGTGACGTCACGGCGACGCAGGTTCTAGTCAGCCCTGGAGGTGGAGGAGGTGGAGGGGGTGTAGGGGTGGGCGGGGGTCGGGCACCCCTGGCCCACCTACACCCCCGGTCAGCTCCCGACTCGCCACACAATCACCACTTCTCCCTACTCGCTATGTCACCAATGTCATCGTCATCATCGTCGTCATCGTCATCACTGACGTCACCACCGTCATCGTGGCCGCTGCCTCCGCCGACATAAACTGGTGAGTTGTTCATCCGCTACTAATCATAGTAATATGTGGAGTTTATAGTTAGAAGCTGTTCCATGGAACTAACACCAATTGACTCGGATGTTTTGGTTTCGCAACGACTTGAGTTGTGAGACGTAGGTCGTTGTCAAGAAGGATTTTTAGAATAGCCATGTTTTCGGGGTTGACAGGTGATGGCGTGCAGCGCATTGTCAGGTTCTATATGGTACACTATATGATTCTATATGATGTATTATTATATACCTATGCCTGAATGTCCCAACCTTACTGGCCAGCTGTACAGATTCCGTTCTGCACACTGTGCACGAACTATCAGTTTTTGCACACTGTACCTCGTGACTTGTTGCAAAATGACGTTTTTAATGATTTCCTGGTATATGATAATCAGAATTCATAGTGAGTGTTTTTGAATTGCATCTA
The DNA here is from genome assembly GCA_950022655.1 of Alentia gelatinosa. Lineage (NCBI taxonomy): Eukaryota > Metazoa > Annelida > Polychaeta > Phyllodocida > Polynoidae > Alentia > Alentia gelatinosa. Next base: position 17,449,648 of record OX465585.1, on the reverse strand, counting down.
TTCCTTGTTTCGGTCGAAAATCGTCACCTCTTTTTTCGAAATCGGTGAATATTTATGACACAACACAGAACAGATTTAATTCAGCCACGCTAACTATGTCTCCCTATATTGTGCCATGAAACCAGGCCGACGTAGAGATGTCCTCTTCTATTTCAATATCTGCATGTTCCGCCAGCCCGTTACTCATTTCATCTCCGGCGACGTGAAATGAAGGCCGAGGTGTCGATCTGAGGCGTGCTTTCTAATACCTCCCACAGCAATGTCCCCGTATTCCCAGCTCCTAATCTTCACCCCCTCCCTCCTACTATACTCCAAATTAACCCCCTCAGCTCCACCCCCCCCCCCCCCTCTATAGTTTTAACCCCCAATTTCCCGTCGCCCACTTACCACACCCCACTTCACCCATGGCGCCGGCGGTGACAATAATAACTACAAATGACATCTGTATGTATGTGTGTACAGTTCTAGGTGCTCCACTGAGTCCCTGAGTGGAAATTGACCCAGCCTGCATGCTGGATGTCGATCTCAACCACAAGAGCTATTTTTAGCTCGCCCGCCCATGAATCAAGTGCTTTCCTGGTGGTCGGGTAGAGGGAGGATGGGGGTGGTAATAGTAGATGAAAAGATGCCCCCGGTTCAGGCAATTAGAATTATTCTGTCAAAACCCCACAGATCTTCCTGCCCCTCGACACAGGCGGCCAGGGAGATGGGAACTGTATTTAGGGAGGCTCCAAAAATTGCTCGCTTTATCGAGAGTCCTCCGCTTACAAATGTCCCCTGGTTGAGGTTTTTTCCTCCTGTCATCTTAGAGGGTCGACCCCGAGCCCCAGCCAAATTAATGACATAATAGACAGACTTCTCTTGTAATCTTCTCCTGTCGATCAAGTGTTTTATGGTATTTTAGTGATGCCGGGCGGGGTTATTTTGGACTGTGTGTGCGCCTGGCTGAACATGTGTGTTATTACTTCCAAAACAGAAATGAAAGATGGGACTACTCACGAGTCAAACAAACCGGCAAAATAACCTTGCTGAAAGTGTCATTTTTAGTTCCATATTGTCTGGTAATACTTCGGTAATAAACTAGTTTCAAACCCCGTTAACATTTCACAGGGCTTCATTAAATGAGAAATAGTTTTCCTCTGGTGCAATTAATGTTTCTGATTAAAAACCATATTGGTGCCTGTTAATGCACTGGCGAAACGATTATGTCAATTACTGACAATGGTGTTCTTTTGAGGGGTGTTTTAGGTATGATTGATGCCAGAGATCGACTGAAAGAGACATCTTGAACGCACTTTATGCAAAGAGGAGGTGGGCTGTGTTGTATAAGAAAACCCACCCCACCTCAGTGCTATCTCCACTGCACTCAGTATACAGATAATAGAAATGTAGTCTTGGGGGAGTCGTGCCACTCCATTTGAATCCCCCACCTTACCCGTACTACTGGTAGACATCTACACAATAAGAAAAATAACAAAAGAAACAAGCTTTAATCCCAAGATGGGAATCCACACGAAATTCCTCAGAGATGGACGGTGCAACTGAAGCACTCTGATAGAGACGCAGTTACCCGTGTATTGTGGGGTTAGTTTAGTAGGAGCAAAATGTCTGGTATACTGTCATAACTATGGCTTCACTCGTAGTGTCGTATCATATCAATATCATCGAAATTCCTCCGATCACATCCCAGTTACCTTATAAATATTCACCTAATTTAGATTATTGTTTCTCCTTACGTTACCGGCTTTTTAGTGAGAAAGAAAGGATCGCGAAATGTAGCTGCCTATGAATTTTCTAAATTGCCGCGGCTGAGTGTTGAACTCTCGGCGGACTCCGCCTCCTCTCAGCTGGCCCTATCCCGGCAGACCAGACCCGACCGTGGAGGAAACTTCCCGCCTCGGTTCTCAGTCCCTGCGAGCCTCATAATCCTCCAGACATGATTTTCTACTGGCATGTGAAGTTATTTCCCCCGCTGTCCCCAGGGGCACTAAATACTGGGGGCGGGGTATGGAGGGAAGGGAAAGAAGTGGGGGTTAAATCCACAGTGGGATTAACAGCACAGTACAGAAGATGCTGTCTGTGCTTGTGTATTACTGGGAACTTTATAAAGAACATCTACAAGGAGTGGGGTTTCTGATTATCTCCCTAGTTTGCTGTACACACATACACATAGACTGTGATCATTCCTCAATAAAATGTACTATCGGCTTGTGGTTGATATCACCTATGATATATGAATGACATAATTCTCACGTGTGATTCATACATTATTCCATCGATAACAATTTTGATCAATTCAAAATATCTTCTTTCATAGGAATATCGAATACGTCCTGTTTAAAAGAAAACAATGAATTCCACCTTTTTTTAATTGGTTAGGTCTACATAAAAATACAGTCGGTTGAAACATTAGAAAGAAATTGATGAGTGTTTGGTCTGTGGCCCTGTTCGCCATCGAGTTTGGAACACGTCGGAATTTGAACGAGGTGATAGCCGAGTGAATATTTTAAAGTGCATCAAATGAGATGGCAATCGGGGACACATACCAAACACGAATATATTTCTGATTTTATCTTAGCCTGGACAGGTTTATCTGTTTATATCCCATTGAGTACGAGTTACCGTACTCACAACCCAGTTGGGTATGAGTTCCTAACTTTATGTCTATTGACATTTATACTATGTTAAGGTAAAAAAACGAAACCATTGTATGCAGGCCATGTTGGCGTATCACTCGCTGACAATCGTGCCTCTAGACCCTCGTCTGCCCACTTTCCTTCTGCAGACCCATTCCCTATAGACACCCCCGACACCCACCAGAGCCCCTCATCTCTCTTCCACACCGTTCACCTCGTCCCCTCCTGCGTGCAGAATCAAGACCCCCCCCCCCCCCCCCACACACACACAACACATCCGGCACACATACGCCAGGTGTATGTGTATGTGTGTGTGTGTGTGGGGGGGGGGGGGGGGGAGCTCCTCTCCGGGGCGCAGCAGGGTAAACACAGGCGGGGACTCCAACGTCCCCTGTGCGCCCTGAGCCCAGCCCTGGAGAGGTTACACTGGTCCCCTGTGCGTCTTCACGGAGAGAGGGTGTGGATAGGGCCTGCTTCTATTCATGTGGGGCTATAATTATTTGATACAGACTCACTGGTGTTAGGGCCTAGGATCAAACGTGTTTAATCACATGACACAAGTTAGGATTTACATAAGGTCTGCGATAGTTGAATAGACTTTATATGATATCGATCAGTAGATATAGGTTATGGGGTTTTGATAGATGCTTAGAAATTCTATGATATCTATAAATGGATACATTTTTAGTGCCAGGTATCATAGAGATGGATTTGTATGAATTTACACTAATATGCTCGTGTTAAAAGCCACCCACTACAACGTGGATCTCAAAGGTCAGGAACTTTAAACGATATATGAATTAATGTTTTTTCTTCATTTTCGTGTGTCATAATCTGTACATCATACTCATGATATTCTTTATCTTTGTCTGTTTTAGTCTACCTGATTTGCCGCTGCTATGGATACAGTCCCAGTCACGGTTGAAGGTCAAGGTCGTCTGAAGGTCAAGGTCATCTGAAGGTCATGCCGGGACATTTAGGACAATACTTTGTGACTCCCAAGGGCAGCTGGACACTTATAAGCTTAACTGCGGTCAATATGACGCCCAATGTGTTTGCCCTCATTTGGACAAAATGGGTGTGGCGGTGGAGGACATAGGATATTTGCATATTCATCAAAAGACAATGACTCTGGGCTTGGTCTCAATCAAACATGGGAGCCACCATTCAAAGCGAATGGCACTCCAAGACAATTGTGTATGTATAGTTATTTATATTGCGCTATGTTAAACAATCAATGAAATGAATGCGAAGGGTATATTGACGATTATTGTATATATCTATAATATATAATTGGAACTGTACATGGTCATGTATTGTCCATTGTGCCATATATTCAATGGCGGAATTTGTTTTCCGGGTTAAAGACAATAATAATGATTATTTCCTGCATAGATGATTATATTATGTAATGTATCCCTCAAATCAGTTGAAAGGAAGTTGAAGCATTGGTGTCGCCCCGATGTTGTGGGGGAGGATTATAGGATAATAAATTGAACTTTGTCTTGAATGGCAACCACCTCTCTAGCTGTATGTCGGAATATAATAAACCCATTAAAAGACACCGTTCTTTATATAATTGTATAAAGAATCTGGGATGGAAAAAAACTCCGTATTGTAAACGTATTGGAATGCGTCAAATCATTATGTACTATGTACAACCATGTTGCTCTATATATTTATGATAATTTCTCTGTGATATTTATTGGAAGAAATGGATATGACACACTTCATTGGGAAGACAGAAATCCTTCAGGTGTATTAGTTGTACTATGGCAAGCCGGTAGCTTGTACATCCATGGTATGGATTATAATTCGAGTGGCAAATGCTCTGCCAAACTGTTTGGAACAGTACTCAAAATATGTATTGGTTTCTGAGTTCTTTTTATATTGAAATACACAAACCTACCCAAACATGACTTCATGCCTTTGTTTCATTCTTAATGAGCATATTGAATTATGATCTTGTTGATTATTTTAGTAATTATAATTGCTTGGTTTAACATTAATTATGACAGTTTTAATAGACATATGTTTATTGGACGGACAAGGAAAGAAAAAGAAATAGAATATATCAAATATACATTGTTTTTCCATATAAAAGGCACTTTTTATGCATCGGTCTAGACGTTGACTAAAACAGCGGAAACTTGTAGACAAAGTAAAACGCCAATGATATGAAAATAAGAGATATATTTTTGATTTTTTTTTTCTTCAAATTTTCAAATTTTCCTTTATTGGTATTCATATCATCAGTTTACATTGTATATATATAGTGACTTCCTCTGGTTCATTTAACCGTATTTCTAATGTAAATGTTACCAACATGGAATGTAGAGTACACGAATGACTAACCGATTAAATTGCTATTAAATTAAGAGTTCATAAAGGATAGCGATTCAACATGAAAACTCATATTGAAAGTTCATCCTTATATTATAGTCTATTCACATGCTCTCTCTTTTTCTTTTACTATTTTTTTGAAAGAATAAAATAAACTTTTTGCCTAACTTACTGAAAATCAAAAGACATTATTGCTACCCTTTCGATGAAATTCCTTTTCTATCTTAATTTAAAATTCACATTCAGATAGCTGCTTTTTACCTTTAATCAACTGCGATCACCATTAAAGTTAAAGTGTTGCCAAGGGTCCAATCTGAATGTTTCAGCACAAAAAGGAGTACATCTTCAAATATTGGCGCATGATATATATCATAACACTATGTCCATTGTACATACCTAGGCTCACGTCAAATACTAATATGATTTTCTAATGTAAATGTTACCAGTACACGAATGATTAACCGATTAAATTGCTATTAAATTCCTCAAAATGTAATATAAAAGGCCAATAGTATTTCCGAATTCCCATCAAATATATCGGAGTGTTCTTTTAACTTGTGATTTCTTTAAAATAAAAAAGAAAATAATTCAGTCCTTCTATGGTCGTAGAAACAAAAATGAAAATGCTAACTCGACACACAGTAAATCTTCAGGTAGAATACGGGGTGGTCCACCTTGTTCACTGAAATTTCATTAGGACACTCCGGAAAAGTGACACAGCCGTTCAAAAACAGAGGACAAATAAAACGCCACAAGTCGTCGGGATCACGGAATAAATTGTGTCGAGCAGGTGCTCTGGCACTGAGTTTACCTTGGTCACACATCACTGATTTCCACATAATACCAAGAATAGCAATTATAATTGTAATTTGCTGTCGCCCGTTTTCGTAACGAACCACCCCTTTCAACACCACCACTACCACACTCTCCTTTCTGATGTAACCTACTTTACCCAACAAAAGGGGTCTCGGGATATCGAGGCACATTTTCCCACAAGTGTCACCATGACTACTCCATAGTAGCGAGGATTGCACATTTGGACTAGTCCCAAGAAGTATTTTGAATTAAATGATGCATAAAAAATGTCCATAAAATAGAATAATGACTGGTTGGGTGGCGGGAGGTGGGCGGCAGGGAGATGCGGTGGGGTGGGACGGGATGGAGGTGGCGGTTCTTTGCAGGAGACAGGCCTTTTCCCAGGGTGTGAGCCACGTATGGTTTGCTTTCATTGAATTGTTGCAAGGTACACAACAGAAATGGATACAGTGGATAGATACGATGTGTGCCAGTTCCACATGACTGCACGGGGCTCAAGGTCACGCGGCCGAGTTGTAAATAAATCAATGATTACATTGGGAAACTGACATGACACGATGTGGAACTCGTTCTTATTGGTAAAGGTGAAAAGGCCATTTCTCTGACATGGGAACCTGTTAGCACCAACAAAGGGCGGCCATAGAAACTACAGCATTCACACAACGACTCACACTGATATTAAACTTGTAGTGGGATCATTATTCGAATTCTTATCAGGAAGAGATTCGTTGATGACATACGCAATATTGCCCAAAAGAGTGAATTACAGTCATCACCTTCGCTTTTTTTCTATTGTTGATCTACTTATATCATAAGAGTCCTTTGTGCCCGAACATTACCCATAAATTGGATCTCATATTCAAACTTCCATGGCGTAAGGTCAGTATTTATGTTGATATGATAAACCCAAAAGTAAGCAGATACCACGAACTGAATACACATAACACTAGATTTAAGACAATAGAAAATATTCATCATGTCCGATTTTCTGTCCATCAAAATGCACGATTATTTCCTGAAGGGTAATATTTCATTACCTCACACATTAGATATACTTTCAAATTTGTATTATGATTCACTGAACCAGTCCCAAAGTATGACCATTAATAAGGTGGGTAAAACGAATGGGGATTATGAACAGAAAATTAACTTATAGAAATACTGCTAAAGAGTCCAGACTGAATAAAAGTAATCAAATCTAGATGTGAGTTTAAAGATCATCTTGATCTATAGTTTCTAAGTTTGGTCTGGATTTGAGGTCGACACAAAATATAAGTTTGAATTTTTCTAGCGTTCCAGAGCCCTCTTTCAAAACAGATGTAGTTTCGCAGTCTCTAACAATTGTCCACCACACATCCGAAGTTACCACGGTGTGACTGTGCGTCGTTGGCGGTCTCAATGTTTTGTCTCTTGTTTGATGTTTCTATCTGATGTTCATTTGGCTGACACGTCCTCAGAAAGCTACAACATGATAACACGTGCCGACCGGTTCACGTACAGCCAGACACCACCCGACTCGGTTCACATCTCTAAACCAAAACAAAAAGCACACCCGGCAGGGACCACCCCGGAGTTCCACGTCTTCTCAATTAATACACGGCCGGGATCAAGGAGAAAAACTGCGAAAATCAACCACCGCGGAGCACGTGTGAACAAACAAACACCCCGTGGGCCAGTCGGTCGCAGACCGGTCGATGGTGCGAGTGTAAACACGGTCTAATACGATACATTCAGCTGTGGTTGTTTCGGCGAGGACTCCGCCGGGCGCCAGGGGGTCGTTTCCTAAAAACGGTTTTCTTAGTCTCAGTCTCAGGCTCGACCATCCCGTGATATTATAAGTGAGCTCTGACTAGGACCATATAAAGGGTTACAATATAATTCAGAAGGCGAGGCAGAATTGGAGAATCAAGACATTTATTGTGAATGATGTCTGCCATGAATTTTTTTTTCAATACCTGGGTATGATGGCATAACTTTGCCTATTGTTAAAGGGAATAGTGGCGTATGAGGTGGAACCGATGCATTGTGGGAAGACACCTCAGCGTGGTACACGTAGTGACATTAAACTGAAGCCACTTGGGCACCTCAAAGAACTGCCAGCTATCAAAGAAGCCCAGCGTACAGCTAATTTAAGAAATTCACCAAGACTGGAAATGTAGATGTTATCAACCAAGAAAGCCTCTAAATGCGCAGTAATTATATAGAACGTCCTGACCATGCTGTACAAGTCACAGAACGAGCTGACAATTTACGGTTTATACGGACCGAGGCATTTATGCCGAGTTCCGTACAAACCGTAAATTATCATCGAGTTCTGTGACTTGTACAAGCATGGTTGGACGTTATATACTTACTATATACCCAATTTAAAAAAAAATTCATTAATTTAATTTTTAACAACCGATATGTTAATAAACGTGTATGGCAAGGTGGTCCGTATTTTAGTGTACGGACCAGCGGTCCGTACAGTATTTTTACGTCATATGCCGAAATGGTGTGTATTTACAGTATATACGGCATGGGTATATAGTAAAGAATAGTAAGAGTCGTCACTGAATTCGACAGATATTAGTTTATGTTTGTGTGCTAACTACAGAGCTTAAGTGTGTCCTGTTCATCCTATACTGAATCTATCCATCCACCATCTATCATTCATCAACTTGTAAGGAATCCCCATTCAATCATACCAGAAAGGTATCCTAATCGCGGAGTGACCCCCAATTCACAGAACTATCTTTGAGAGAATTAATTTTGCGGATTTTTTCTTTCTTCAAAATCACGCTCCCGCTTTTCAGGAAAATCGTGAGGCGAATGCCATAAACTACATGTGTATAGCTCCGGGGGAGAAAACCTGGCAACCAACTGAACTCTGGTCAGAAGCTGTAAATGGAAAATACAAAGAAATTGCAGACGACGTGGACACATCACTTATGGCACTAAAAAAACAATATAAACAGCAGTTATTCCTAAAAAAAAAACCTGTTGCGACTATGCACAGATAGGGACTATTGATTAAAGGAAAACCTCGTCCTAAATGAAATTTCCATTTACTTTGAAAAAGTCCATTAGAAGTCTATTAGAACATTTAAGAAGTGTAGATGAATCATATTATATATATATCCTTTTTTATCAGGGGCCATTTTCCGAGCTATTCCAATCATAGTCTGCATTGGCATCTTCCTGCCTTGTTTGTTGTGTGAGATGGCATTTATCTCACCCATCTTACAAGTTTAGCCATAGGAATAGCATAACAAAAATTACATACAACGATCACCCCCATAAAGTGAGAATACTATGCCACGGCCATGGTGGAGTGATGTGAGATGGCATAATAAGCAACTGGCCAATCAGTGGCCAGGATTCGAGAAAGCAGACAAGACATCAACATGGAAATTTGAATGTTCCTAACTGGATTTGCATAAGTGATTTAAATTATTCTGATATTATGATGCTATTCTAATGTCCCTGAAATGTCCCTGGTGAGATAAATCCAGAACCATACTTGAATCATAAAATAATCAATACCCCACTCGTTTGGATGCGCTGTAATTGTCCCTTGGCTTTGCCTCGATGGCGATTACTGCACATCAAAACTCATGTAGTATTGTTTATTTATATGATTCTCAATCCAGTTCTTTCTAAACATTGCATGCTTCAATGCCATCCTAATATCATACATTTTTATCTAACTACGATATGACCCCGACTGTTGCCTGGTGTAAAACACAATAGAAACCCTCCAACTTTCAACATATCAGTTTCACTTCCTGGCCGGTGATACATAGAAATAGATATACATTGTTCATGTAATAAAGATACCACGTTGGACAGGTTTATATCATTCTATGATGTATCCAGAACACGCCTACCATTTTATCAATTGCAGGACATTGAATTTGATATACCTTGTAGCTATTAAATCCACTTTTGTGACGTTCATAAGACCAGCTATATCCAAATTCAAACAAAGAATTTAGATTTTGCTTTTCAATTTGATATTTGGTTTAGCAGGGGATGTTATCCGCTATTTGTTCTGTGAGAAAGAACAAGTTAAAAGTATACAAGCGAGGAACAAATCTTCTGGATATATGCAATAACGTATTTTACGACAGTACATAATAGCGGAATGACACTATATGTAATGTTGAATACGAGGCATGATTTTTGTTCTCTTTTTTTCCAACGAGCTTCGCTCTTTTTAGTCAATCGTAGTTCTGAGATGAATACATGTGTCCATTCCATCGCCGAACAATTGCATTTCCATGTGGCAACATGCGACTTGCCAAAGATGAGTATAACAATAACTCTCAAAATTACATTATTAAAAAACCATGAAAGTATTTTTCTATAAGATTTTTCAAGGCCAAGGGCTAGAAAACCAAGACCATTTATAATACAGAGTCCCTTCTAAGCATGATTAGCCATATTGTTTAAATACAGAGAGAGTAACTAGAAACAGTGGATATTTGGATGATGTTACTTTAGGAATTGTCCGGAAAGGCGCATTTTGATAAATGGCCTATGGATTTCTATCCGACCCATATTTGACACTTCTGGCATCGTCAAAAGCATCAGGAGGCAATTACTGACCAGCTAATTGAATAACCAGTGGATGAGATATATTCATGAGGACTTACTGCATGTGGGACGATTGAAAAAGGCTGGAAATATTCTATTTGCACATGGTGGCTTGATGACACCCCTATAATTTTTGACACCACATTGAAAGAGATCACACGCCTGGGTGGAGCCCTTATAAATATTACACACCCCTCACAGCTTGGTGTCGACTTACTGGTATCAAACAAGTCTCGATGATGGTGGTCGACCATGTATTACTCTATACTTTGTCCCTTGAAAAATGGCAGAACAGTGTTAGCAATTAATCTCGAAGAATTAAAAAAAAACCACCATACCGTTGGATTATGGAAGACAACATAATAGAGTATTTGAGAAATGAAACGCATGTAGACTTATGGATATCAAACAAGTCTCGGAGATTGTAGTCGACCAAGTATCATTTTATACTCTGTCTATGGTAAGATGGCGGGACAGCAAAGAGAAATGTGTATGAATGACTAATACACCATTATACAGACAGAGTCATCGACTTTCATTCCCGGCTATTCTTCATCTTTGGTAAGTTAAGTGGACCACCTTTACACGGAATGGAATCCCTTGGTACTGTATGATGCTAGCACTCTAATAGTAACAGATAAAGCAAAATTAAAGACCTTGCAAAACAGTGCAACTAGAATTGTATCTAAGAACACTAAACCAACAAATGCTGTTGCTATCCATCGGTCACTCCAGCTGCTATTCTTAGAAGAGGGAAGACACGCTTATGTATTAATGTATATTTCAAAATGATAGATGATCAAGATATGATATTAGAGCACAATCAGCTCCACTGTTTAAGATAACCCGTCTTATAACTGGAGTATAAACCATACCAGAACACTTTTAATCAAATTTCGTGATCTCATTTTGAAATAATGAATTGAATGTTGAACTGCTATCTGTTTGTTATGCCTGTGTTATCTTGTACTGTCCGTTTTGTATGGGACGTTCACTTGAAAGAATATCACAGACTGATCAATGTGTACACACCTGGTGAATGTAATTGTCATTAATTTTCTCGTATGTAAAATCTAAAAAGAAAAAAAACCGGCATTAACAAATACGCCTATATAACACACATTGCATAGTTAGGTAGCCATAACCAATCAGGGCTTGCGTCCATGGTATTGTTCTTATCTCACGCTGGAAGTTGCTACGAAGGAAAACCCCAAGCTCCAACTGTAGGATCTGATTATCCTGTGTAATTTCTACACTATAAAACACCAAATGCCACCAAATCACCGTATAACCTAATGATCAAGAAGCTGTTGAGATATGAAAAGTAGGTGTCATAATGGTATTATTGCGTGACGATAACCATTTTTTTCTTTATTTTTGTTTTATTGCTTACAGGCGTCAACTGATAGCAGCTGGTTTTGTGGCCCATGCAGTGGCAACAAATAACAATTTCATGGACTAGTTATAGTCACAGTATCTGCTGATTTGGTTGTGAATTAACTATCTGTCCTTTGCAATAAACAGTACAAATGTATATTACCAGTGGACCTTTTATATATAACTGCATCGAGAATCATATAAATACACTTTTTTATCTCACGATTTGAGTGTTGTTCTGGATTTATCTCACCCCTTTCACTGTTAGTGACGTTTAAATCTCTTGACTTGTCTTGTCTTCTCTCTGAAATCCTTGCCACTGATTGGTCAATCGCATTAGACGTCGTCTCATATTCACTACGCCATGACCATGGCGTATTATTGTCACTTTACCGGGGTGACCGTTGAATATTTTTTTCTAACGTTATCCCTAACGTTATGGCTAAACTTGTACCAGGAATGAGATTAAGTAGAGACGGCCACCGTATAACAAAGGTTTCAACTGTAATGTACAGACAGATGAATGATAATTAAAGAAAGGTAGATATCGTCGTGTTTTGGCAAAATGTTCGTTTGATGCAGAGTTTTCAACAATTTATACAAGTTTATACGATTAAATCATTTTGAGTTCATTCCTTTGCAAAGTTCATTAATTCTGACGTAGGATTTGATTCTAATGTGATCAGATAGTTACAAAAGATAGTCATATCCATCCATGTCAGATATAATAATAATAGACAGAGCTCCCTAGTCTTTGCCATGTGAACAATAAAACATTTTTACATAAGACTCATGTGACCTGTAGAGTCCGGAGTCATGTCCCCTATTAGTGAAGCATGTCAGGAGGCATGTTTAGCATGTCTGATCACCATACTGACCGGGTCATCGGTCCTCGCGCGAACAAACCTACACACACAGGTCATGTCATACCGTGTATGATGAACAGCCCCGCCCGGTCCATTGTGATGTGCACTTCTCTTACACATAAACACTTGACGGCTCTGCACTCAGCCAACAACACATGAAAGCTACACCATAGGGGCCAAGCATCGGCCACCACCACCCGCCACCACCTACCTCAAGCTGTGAATAATTGGCCCGGCACTTCAGACCAATTTATTGTCCGTGCCTTACCCTGCAGGCTGGCCGGTAAGCCGCCATTGCCAAAATTCAGTCGCCCCGGTATGGGTGCCCTGCTGCGGAGCAATAATAGACTCGCCCGAGGGAACCTTTATAAAACAACCGCCCCATCGCTTCATATCTCTGGAAATTAACCTGCTGATTAGGATCTCAAATCATGAGTGCTTTTGGAAATGGGCGGGTGAAATAAATCGGATTTTTTTAATTTCTTTTTTGTTTGTGGAAAAAGTGTTGTGTCATGCTAGCGGATGGAGGCGATGCGCAGGCGCAGTTTCAGGGTAGACAGCTGCGCCCCCAGGCGGACAGACGAGGTGTCGGCGTGGCGGGAAAAGAGCAGACGACATTTGGATATTTTGACTGATAATTGGTTATAGGAGAGCAATAAGTGCGCTGCACGCCATGGCGCTGGAAATGCTCCACAAATATGAGACACACATTTGATGTACAGAGCACGTCATTTGAATGAAATAAAGAAGTTGAACTTTGTAGTTCAGTCCATTGAATACCCACATCACCGACACATGTATTACCATTCGGGGTTAGGTACATGTTTCTAGTGACAATTGGTGTATGAAGGGGTTTTGTTCTGCAATGCGACAATGTGATGGATGAATCGTATGGGACATGTTTGTTTTATAGCTGCTCTTTGTCTGGATATAGAAGAGGAGATGGGATGAGTTTGGCGGTCAAAGGGCGTACGTCGGTGGCTATCGCGCGACGTCGGCAATTGTTCTGGATATAGATACTAGTGTAATGGAGAAGTGCCGCCCGACGTCCTGGAGCGATCTCCAGACGTCAGAATCACGGGTCCACAGTATTCACGCGTGTCCTGACCACACACTCTAAAGGCAGTGCCATTTTGAGTTAATTTTTAAGCCGGAAAAAGTTACAGTTTGCTTCTAATATCCGTAAGTTTTTAAACGATTGTATGCCTAAATGTTTACCAAAGTTTGATGAATGTACATCTAGCTTTTGTCATTATTTGTATTCAAAACAATACTGCCGATTGGACTTTTCAAAATGAATATCTAATAAATTTAATTCTGTCCGATTCCTGCAACCGGCGATTACAGGACATCGGTTGGTACAATTCTCCTTGGTAGGCTGTGGTATAAAAGCATGTTTGGCGGATGACCGACGATGTTATATTTTCGTCGGGTCAATAGAACACACCCTTAATGCATGTGTACTATTGGCAAAGCATTGATGTTCCAAAATGTCATAATACTTTCTACAACACACTCAAACTAGGAACAAATAGTATATTCGCCATTGACGACTGAGCGTTGAATTCGCATGATTTAACAACCAAAAGGCTGGGGGTTTCCAATCTATTGGTTATTTGCCTTAACCCAAATGGGAACAAGCCTTTATAGGCTGCAAATATGTCAAGCAACTATGAGTTTATGAGGTATTTCAGCCTGAAGTTATTGGTCATGGTCAGCTGGGCACTCCTCTGAGAAGCTAAAACACTTGTCCTCCGCACCCTACCAACGTCACAGAGTTGGAATGCAGATAGTGAAGGAATAGGCTTTTGCTGCAAGCTCAGAGTCTATATAACCTCTCAAATTTCCCCAGCGTATCTGAGCATGTTTGCCTCTCTAATAACACACCAGAACCACCTATGGATTCTGCCACACTATGGCATGGCCATATGCACTAACATGGTGTATAAGGCCTGGCGTCTACTTACTACGATATGGCTCCGATATGGTCTACGATGCACCTCCTGATAAAAAATCTGAATCGCGTCGGAAGGCCACCTAATATCGGGGCAGTTGACCACGTTTCTACGATTAGACACAGATAAATGTGACACACAATGCATGGTGGATTGGCATGTCTAAACATATGTCTACGATTTTGCACCTTCCCGATATGTCTCCGATATTTGCTTTTCATATCGGTGCCATATCGGTAGGTCTAAATTTCTATCGTAGTAGGTGGACGCCAGGCCTATCACAAAATAAACACAACATAAACCCACTCTAATGCAGCCTTTGACGCATTCGCAGATGCTTGTACAGAGGATTGTGATGCCTGTTCGTTCATGAATTGATCACAAAGTACAGGTATCACTGTCCCTCTCCTCACCTGGCCTAATCACCCATTGTTTTGGCTCTCATCAAGTCATTAGTTCAACAGTTTGATCAGTGTTAATAAATGATGATGACATGGGCATACGACCAAAGACCGCCCCAAAACATGCCAGTATCGATGAATTATTTATCTGGAAAACTGCTTGGTCTTATCCGATATATTGCTGATTTTGCAGATAGGAATTATCGATCGACTTTATTATACTTGGTAATAGAAGTGAAGTCAATTATATGACTAAGTTTAGATCTCTGGCAGCAGATGCCGCCTGCCATGTGACGATAAGAAATGATTCAAACTTCTGTGGTTTGTAACTGACCTTACGGGTAATTATTTTGACAAGCAATTATTTCTAGATCAAACTTTTGCAGATAGAAGAGCAAATAACTAGGGCCGAACCTGGTGATCCTTTACATTATGATTTTCGAACTCGCAATTTATGAAAGGAAACACCGAAAGATACAATATGACAGGAATATTCTGATATTCTAGGATCAATTACTTGTTAGGTGATATCAAAATGTCTCCCTTATTCTTTCACTTTAGTTTAGTTTAATGTTGATCTATGACTTACAGTAATATGATAATCTGTTTAAGTTCTGAACTTTCGCACCTGTTATATTTTATGTAATCAACAAAGGTTCGTTATCACCTTATGGGAATGTGGTTTTTTTCCTGATAGTCAAACTGATACCTGCAAAAATGAGTAATCTTTCCCCGAGCTGTTTTCTTCTCCGTGACTTCTGGTCACGCCTTGAGAGAAAGGTGACCAATTAGACAAAATGGCGGCCGTAGAGTTGACGATGCCGGGGTCAGGGCTGACCATCCGGAGTTTCGTCGAGTGACCTGCCTTCAGGATGAAATTTACATGAGCTGCACTAATGAAACCGACGCCAGGTGAAAAGCCTTGTACAAATGGACAAGTCTTTAATTAGGTATCTACAAATAGGAGGTGTATTGTGAGGGTTGGTAGCAGGCTATCCCCTCACACTTCCTGGAACACACACGCACACAGACTGCAACCCATCTCTTCCCCATTTACAAATGACACTTGGCAACTAAGCATCTACCCGTGGTCGTATTCTACGCGTCGTTGACATGCAGTAATATCCGAGCAATTGAAAAGATATTGCACTTAGACAACTACGAGGAGAATACGACCACGCAGATCAGAATCATGGTAATGTTGTAGTTATCATTCAGCAATGCAAATTTAAGTCATCAAAGTAAAGAAAAAATTGCCGCTGATCTTCTCGCGCACGATTTTGATGTTTCAGTGGTTCTTTTTCCGTATTCGCCAAGGGAAATAAGGATGTTTATATTCTCCTCTTTACCGACCTCTTGGCTCTATACATTCATAACTAAAGGTTTATATAAGGTGGGTGATAAAAACATCTTCATACCTCCCAACAATGACATAAGACTCCTAGATACAAGTGATAAATTTAAAAACTATACCAAAGGAAACCTCACTGCCCTACGCCTAACCTACTGAGTGCTGTATTCTTCCATATCCCAACACCACACCCCACTACATTACATTAACATCACTAAGTAAAAAATGTCAGTTGACGATTTCTTGTATATTGTATATAGTATTATGTACCTATGTCTGTACTATGCGGTGAACTGTATGTGCCTACTGATATATATATTTCCTTTTCCATTACTGTAACACCTTGTACTAAATGTTACCTTTTATTTCTAAAAATATCCAAAACAAGACCGAAATTGAAACATGGCCCTGGAGCCTACTGAAAACAGGGTGACCTTCCACCCTAGTAGCTTACTCCAGAATAAAATCAACTAAAAATAAACAACAACAAAACACTTACAGCGTTTCCGAGGTACCGCCTCAGAGTACAGCAGCGACTACCGGACGGAGCATGCACGCTATTTGTTATGAGTAGTGATTATCTTTTCCTCCATACCCGACCCCCTTGACAATAACGGGGTGACCTCCATTTGACCACCACTAATCGCCCCTCTGATTACCCCAACACCTGGCACAAGTCCACCTGAAAAGTGAATTACACGACATGTGATTTGGTGTATGGCTTGCAGTTATATCCATCGTTAGTTTTGCCCGTATGAACGAACAGTATGTGCACATGTACAAAGAAACGATCTGCTTATGGATATCAAATAGGTTGTTATATTCTGGGAGGAATATTTCCAAACACCATCAAACTATAACCCATACATTACCCAACTATTTCTAATTATAGTGCTCTTGAGGCCTATATGATCACCCAAAAAGATATTTCACTCATGAACATATTGTTAAAAGCGACATTCGTATCCCAAATGAAATCTTCTCTATGTTAAATTTCAGCATTTTCTACATCTCAGACACACAATATTTTTTCACATATTGACTCAGCATATATTGAAGTTGAAATTGGAGACAAGAATACCTCATTGTTTTGAATATGTCCTACATATATGGAACTAAATTGGCTGGTCACCACTCCATTATTTCATTTTCATTGTGTATCGAATTATATTGGAGGTCATGCCGAAGTAGCAATTGTTTTTCCTATTCTTATCGTGGACGAGTATAGATGCTTATTTCATGAACACACTGTGAATATAAGAAGCTTCTCAAAACACATGTTTTACGATGTGGTCATTTTGATTTCTCACTCGGACGGAACTTGAATTATAAAGAAATAGGCAATATTATCCGCATATATATATATTCAACACGTCGGTATGATATGATCATTGAATATTATGTCAATTTGAACTTACTCTAAGGTTTTGATTTTGACACGTTCGATACATACACTTATCTGTAAATTTCATATAATATAACTAATATAACAAGTAGAAAAGTAGGCCTATTAGGTCATGATATTATCTAAATAATCATATTTTTAACTAAGAAGTTTGTGCTTGAAATTATGCTTAATTGTACCAAACGGTCACTCTTAAAGAAAGCTACTCCTATAGAGAAAGTAAGATTGCATTCCCATATCTGATTTATAATTTCTACCTATAGGTCATGCAATACTCAGAACAGATACAAAAAATACGTTTTATTTGGTTGAAAAGATTCAGTATGTGCGTCTTGTTGATTATACCTAACAATAAGTAACTTTATGAGTGATGGCGCGTTGACTTTATAATGTGCTGATATAAAAAGTTGCCTGAAGAAGTCTACTAAATGTAAGACGAAACGTTGCAAAGAACCAATTCTATGCCCCCCCCCCCCCCCTATCTCGATGTATAATTACCCCCAATAAATTCACCTTTAATTTAATCAGCTTGTCTGGTTTTCTGTGGATCCTATCAACGCGATGATATAAAAAGTGTCAGTATCAAAATCCCATATTGAGATTTCCACGTAAGGACCGCCCCGGCCCTGGTGGGCCTTTGTTCTATCAGACTCACTGACGGACAGACCGGTGTCCAGGTGGGCTGGGCACTGGTCAGTGGAGTGACCGGGCGCCAGACACTGCCTCAGGTAACTCCTACCTGGTGGTGGCGGTCAGTCGGCTCAGATGTGGGTCATTACTGTGGTCATTAGACCCCTGCTGTGTTATTGTGGGTCTAGCCACGCCCCCTGCACGCCTACCAGTATGATTGACGTGTCATATCGCCTACAGCTGTGGCAGGAACTGATGAAATATTGGGCGGTGATGATTGAGTGATGCCAAGGAGTATATATATGGCCTTTTCTTCACACTGGTATATGAGACGAAAGTGATCCAGTGCTGTGGCGTATTCACCAAGATCCAAAGAATCCCAATGAAGATTATGAAGGGTAAGTCAGGAAATGTCCAGACCTAAAAGGTATAATTATAGTAACGTCATTGATCAGAGAGCGAGATGCTGTCATTTGAGTAAAGTAAACTTCCATGGATTCAATATGTAAAAAGAACTTATTGTTAAACTACTTTCTACAGATACATTAAGGATTACCGAGTAATATTGGTTACATGCATCTAAGATATAAATCCCAACTGAGATACTTGACAGAGGTATATTTGAGAAAACGGGATGGCCCTTCGGCATTTTTGTACCATAAATACGTCGCGACCCGGAAGGCAGAGGGACGTATTTATGGTACAAAAGGCCTAAAATTGATGAGAAGCCCCACTTAATAAAACATTGATTCATGCGCATTCACTATGAACACAGTACGCCCGAACATTATCTATACTGCACCAGTAGCAGCGGGTAGCATTTCACAGACGTTCGCCAGAGGTATATAATAATAACAGTAAGGCCCGGCGTCCACCTACTACGATATGGCTCCGATATGGTCTACAATGCACTTCCCGATAACAAATTAAAATCGAGTCAGTAGGTCACCTAATATCGGGGCAGTTGACCACGTTTCAGCGATTAGACACCGTTAAAAAACCCATACAATGCGTGGTGGATTGGCATGTCTAGTCATATGTCTACGATTTTGCACCTTTCCGATATGGCACCGATTTTGACATTTTGTATCAGTGCCATATCGGGAGGTCTACGATTCTATCGTAGTAGGTGGACGCCGGGCCTAACTATCGCACTTGAGAAATATACACTTCATCATAGTCTAATTACAGGTATCACACTCTCCAGGTTTCTCACAACGTATACCAATCACCTGTCTACCCTCCACGTCCTCAGGTCACCATGTTACCTCACTAGTACAGGTGAGATCCGAGTAGACAGGTGTGAATACCTTTGAGCAATATCAGAGCCTTAGGCCCGGCGTCCACCTACTACGATAGAATCGTAGACCTCCCGATATGGCACCGATACAAAATGTCAAAATCGGTGACATATCGGGAAGGCGCAAAATCGTAGACATATGTCTAAACATGCCAATTCACCACGCATTGTATGGGTTTTTTATCGGTGTCTAATCGCAGAAACGTGGTCAACTGCCCCGATATCAGGTAACCTTCCGACGCGATTTTGATTTTTTATCGGGAGGTGCATCGTAGACCATATCGGTGCCATATCGTAGTAGGTGGACGCCGGGCCTAAAGCTGCACAGGTAGTTTCATTTTTACATACTGCATTGCTACAGATCCAGGTACAATCTAGATGTAGGTAATATTACTCTCTGGTACGGATTAAATGCTTGCTGAATAGAATTACTGCACAATTATTTTATATCTGTTTATCTCTGTTATGTTACAGATTCAATATTCATTCCAAGTACAAATTCTTTGAATATTTTCCAATCACCTCACTGGAAATTCATTTTATTATTTTATGGCAGACAATATTTTATGGAAAGTGATAATGAGCGATTGACAGGATTAGATTGAACAAAGATTCTGTACAAACTTCGCATACAACGCCACTGCTGATATGGGTACATTGTAGCCTACACATTTGTTAGAAGTCAAGCCATTCATATACAATATATTGACAAAGCGAAGAACAATTTAAAAGGAATATGAAAGATGAACATGACATTACTGGTGAAGTATTAATGGATCAGCGGTAGTCAGTGAACTTAACGTTCTCATATAAACCGAAAAACGCATCACAGTTGAGAGCAATAAAAAGGGAACTATCCTATCAAGCTTGCTATGAGCACTTGTTATCATGTCAATTTTCATTACGACACGTTATGGACACTCACAAAGCATGTTGCCAACCATGTCAAACAAAACTATGTATACATAGCCACTCAACTCCTTTTCATCCTCAACTACCTGATCGTATTAATCTGGGCACGGGTCAAGAGGTAATGTTGGGACAATACAGTTTGGTTTTAGGTATGATACTAGCCAAACATACCCCAAAAAGACAAAAACCTTTGATAATAAATTTATTATACATCTGTTATATGATGGTAAATCTCTATATCATAATAAACTATTTGGCATATAGTAGGAGGATTCGAAGTGAAATTCAGGCACGCAGACCTGGGCCGTACAACAGTGTACGGCCCAGTATGCCGTTCATGATTTTTACGATATAGGAAGTAGACGTGTATATGTATTAGAACAATGTGCACAGGTGAGTGACAGAGAAGTAAAGACATAGGGAGTCCTGGTTATTGTAGGGGTCGGGTTTGATCCTTCATTCATTCGATGCTGACGCACCCTCCGATCCTTTGACGTAACGTCGCCCAACAACAACTATATGAATCCTATTTGAATACATTTGCAGAGAAAATGTTCTTATACATGTATTAGCCTTTAAATGCAATACATTTAGTTCGCCATATATTATGATACACTAATAAACACCAGCACTATTACCATATATCTGTGCATGAATGTCTCATACTTACCGGCCAGCTGTACGGATTCTGCTCGTCAGAATATTACCAACTATAGACCATACTAACCATCCGTACCACGTAAATTGGTAAGACGATGAAAAGATGGCATTTCTAATTATTTCCAGGTATGTACAAAATAAGGACACACAGTGAATCAAAGAAAGATTATGAAATACCGAAACAATATCATCTGTAATAATAAAACAAAACAGAACGGTACCGTTGTATGTCTACTCATTATGTGAACTTTTTTTAAACTGTGCATGGAGGCGTGGTGCACGTCTACGGACCCTGGAGGAAGGCGCCACACGGTGGGCATTGTTTCTGTGCCCGACTGATTACACGCCCCGAGGGGGCTCTTACCAGCCTTCCGTCGCCTCCACTAATACCCCACCACTGCCTTTGTGGGCGCCAATTATACCCCACCGGGAGGATGGCCGGGCTGACGACCAAGACAATACTCCACCCCCTCGCCTGCGCCTACTGGAGGAACCACCGCCTCACCGTGGAGGAAGCCACTTCGGAAACACACACACTGTAACCCACCCCATTACTAGGCCGGAGGGGTAGGAGGGGGAGGGGTTGTTGGCAGGTATTGTTCTACATGTGTAGCCATGGCAATCAGGGCTGGGGGTGAGACACGGAGGAGGAGGAGGAGGGCGGGGGGTGGTGAGGTGGGGTGGGGTGGCTCGCTCCAGGCCATGTTGTGGAGGACGCGGGCATGGAGGAGGGAGAATGGAGCGTATATGAGGTCGTGGGTGAGGCTGGGTATGATCTATGGCGGGGTGGAGACACTGGAGGCGTTTGGAGGGCGAGGGGTGGAGCAGGAGGTATTCATGGGCCCAGTCTGTTCTACACCTTGTCTGATGTATGATTACAGCACTGTGAGCTGCAGGGCGGCAGGCAGCCCAGTCAGGGATACTTGTAAAACAATATTCTTTATGAGTTCCTGGTATAATGTCTACATCTACATGCGTTCTGTGGGGCTGTGTGCAGCGACATTAAAGGTAGTCATAGATGTGTTACACCTTTCAAGTGCTGATAGTAAAAACCTTGGTATTCAATTCGCCATTTCAGTCACAATATTCAGCTATCACTGCACTAGTATTTTTGCCATGAATTCCAAAATGTCTCAAAATACTAGTGAGAATCAGTAATATTTATAAGAAGATTTATGGATCCAGTTGTGTAATGTATACATGGCTTTTACATATAACTTTATTTCTATGAATGTAATATAGTCAATTCCCAAAGGTAACGCTTCATCTTTTTAAGCATAGTTGGAATCATTACAGGTAAATTATTTTCCCTGCCTTACAATATCTGCATCGTTATTTTCATGTTGTATCGCTACCTTTTACAATGCCACATTTTCAGTGACATAGGTGAAAGGTTCAATAATATTGTAACTGGATACTATAGAGGAAACCCATGAAAGTTTAGGGTCAGAGCTCGTACCCCATCGAGTTTGAATCGCGTAGTAATTCACAAGGCGAAGCCGCGTGAATTATGTAGCGATTCAAACGAGATGGGATTGAGCTCTGACCCTAAACTTGAATGGGTTTCTGAATTTATCTCACCCTTTACATTGACTCATGCCCCAGTCACACTGGCGTAAAAACGCCGTTTTCCCGTGTACGCACCTCTACGTGTCTATACGCATTTTGAAATCTACAAATGCGTTGTAAAACGCCGCAAAACGCGGAGATACGTAAAAGAAAGTCGGAATGCGCCGGAAAACGCCACAATGCGTAGAGAAGCGTAAAGAAACGTTGATGAACGTTGAGAAGCGTACTAAAACGTTAAAGAAACGCAACAGATACGTTCCAAATCCGTAGCTAATACGTACTCCCCACCAATTTAAATACGTAGAAGAAACGCCGAAATTTACGCCAGTGTGACTGGGGCATTATATATAATGGGCTAACATTTGTGATATTTTTCCTAAATATCCTAAATCCAATTCCATTGGATATTTTTCCTAAATATCTCATGGGCGTTAGATACGAGTTCCCAATGTTAAGTCTATGGGGAAAAAATATCTGGGGTGAGATAAAGATGACGCCATAGTAATGATGCGGCTCAAAAAGAATCTGGAGTAACACTTTCTTTCTCGGGTACTATTCTGTGATCTGTAAATTTATCGCAAACGTGGACCACAACTATAACATGGCAATATGTGGCGAACGGACAGAATCAGGATCAAGGGGCAGTTCTGATGCCAGCCGCCCTTAGACAAGCAATACCAAATTGAAGTTTTAAATGAAATATGGTTCTCAGGCTATGTCTGTAGGTTAATAGGACCATTTATTATCCACCTGATATAAAGTGTCCATGGTAAACGTATAGGGACTCCATATGGACATTCCCGGCACATACGGATATGTTGTATTCTCCGGGCCACAAAAAATGGCGCATACGGGAAAAAAATAGTGCACGTGAAAAAAAAGTCCATAGCTAAAGTTAACTTAACTCGGCATGCCACCAGTTGGATAATAGACTGGTTTCAGATAAAAAGGGTGGTATGCTCCTTGGAGTTGACCCTACGCCATATCCCCGAAAGCGCTCGGATATTACTACGCGTCAATTTCTCGGAACATATGGTCGCTTGTATCTCCAAGCAGTTAATATTGTGTATGTATTTAGTAATACAGCGCATAGCGCCAATTTGTCCTGAAAATTCTCATTTATCTAAACAGTGTCCATCATGTCAAAATAAAAACTCGATGAGGAAATATCATATATCATTATAGTCAGTCTAATAATCCATTGCTTAGAATGAGATGAATTTGTCTTGGACATTATCCTATCAGAAGAAGAACGCTGACGGGCAACAGTTAACAGAGTAGGGAGTACATAACCTAAGGGGGCGAGGTGTGAGGTTCGAGTCCCATCTGCTTTCCCGTTGTGTTCATCGCATCACCTTCCATGTTGAGGTGATAAGAACATGGTTGTTCATACAGAGTTAGAGGCCGTCAATCATTTTATCAAACGACTTTCAATATTTATCGGTTGAGATGATGCATTCCGCATTCGTGGGAACCTATAACAAGGGTAGCCCATAAGTAGTGTATCGAAAGCGAGACTTTGTGCGGGCACTGGCTTCACCATTCCAACAACAGACTACGCTCTGCAGAATTCACTTGTCACTAAGTAGACTTTATCAATTCACTTTGTAGACTATTTTACTCACGCTAAACAGATGAAGCAGGTAAGGGAACCAATAATCTGAACACACATAAGATAAACAATGATGAATAATAAACGATTTCGATAGAGATCTTTTAATCCTCGTAGCCATGTTCCAGGCCTCCATCACTTCATTTTGGCACCACCAATCACATTGTTCATGCCATCTTAACGCTCTACTCTCGCTTCGGTTCTTGAAGTACAAACTTATCCTTTCAAATTCAAATTTCACACTAACCTCTGAATAGGAAATATACTGTTACGCCTAGCACCTGGCTGGCACAACGTAGTGCGAGTAACATTCAGCCAAATTAAGTATAAATTAAGTAAAGAACATTATTGACCAGCGTAATTACTATACAAATAGAAAGAACAAAATGGGTTTATTAGTAAGAACAAAAATAATAGATATGAGTTCAGTTCAAAATCAGAGACAGGAAATGTTGCATCCACGCCAGAGACAGGCTACAGATAAATGTATACGACTTCCTGTTTTTCTTTATTGCACATATGTTATCTAATTCAGTTTCTGACATCTAACATACCCAAAGAAGAAAATTGTATGAAGCACACGAGATACAAATATAATTATCTTTCCATGACGTATATCAACGGAGTTAAGTAACCTTGCCTTGCCCTCGGCTATCTGAGAGCCTCATGTGGTGTTGTGAGTCATGATTAGTAAAGCGAGGCATGGCCCTATCTGGCGCCTCGCTACACGTGATTTGGCATGTGGGATATGGTGCCGAGGTAGCCCGTGGGTGGCCGCACTTAGTGTTGTGAATGTATGGACAATAGGATCCAATACTGGAGGAACGTAAGGTACAAACATCAATAGAATAGTCTAAATTCTAAGGCGCAAATCGCAAGAGTGAATGGTTATTTGTTCATGTTTCCTTTTCAAAGGTTAAGTTTTGGAATTCTAATTAGGGAGTATCCGTTTATACTTAACGAAGCCACTGACATGCATATCACTGACAAGCCGGCCACTGACAGGCAGAATGCTTATAAATAGGAAGGTCTATGTCTGTCAGCCACTGAGAGTAAGACGGCTGATAAGTAGGCCTCTGAAAAGCAAGTCATTGACAGGCAGGCTACTAGCAGACAGTCCATTAACAATCTGGCTACTGACAGGCGGGTGGCTGACAGGTAGTTAGCTGACAGGAATCAGGTCACTGACAAGCAGGCGACTGACTCTCAGGCTGGTCACTGACCAGGAACAACTGACAGACAGGCGACTGACACCCAATCTATCGACAGGCAGTGCACTGACAGCCAGACTATTGACAGGTATTTTGCTGACCAGCAGCCACTGACAGCAGATGGTTGAGAGACGGTTTACTGATCAGGGAGGACACTGATAACTAGTCCACTGTCAGGCAGGTCTCTTGCAGGCGATCCACTGATAAAGTTTCTCCTGACAGACAGTCCACTGACAGGCAGCACACTGTCAATACAGTACATTAGCTATTGAGTGCAGTGACATATCCTGTAAATGTGTGTGGAAGAAAAGGTGCATGTGCGAAATGATGCGTGGGTGAATGGATTTATAGATGTGCGAATTAATCATCCTATCAAACAGCGTATGAGTGTATGAATATATGGGTGTATGAGTATATTGATGTATGATTATATTTGCAAGGTATATGTGTGTATACATATACTGTTGTGCGGGTTTATTGGCGAATAGCGTACGAGTGGATGGATGTATATATATGGAAATATATACATTTAAGAGTTTAAGAGAGTATACTTACTGATATCGCCCTGGGAAAAAAGTACACTAGAAGAAGGTTCACTGGCACCAGCGATTCTCGCCTTCACTGAGAAAGCCACACTTCCTGATGGACGTCTCTAGTTTCCCATATATCACCTGTTATAAGTAATGATATCCATTTCGAACTAAGCTGTCTCTGTCTTTCTATCTCTCTCTTCTCTTCTCTCATGGGTCACTCACAGAGGCTCTTGATACCGTTGCTAAAGCAATACTCAAAGAAATTGCCAACACTGAAATCTGTTTCTCTTTAAATTTGCCTGCTAAAAAAATGAAATGTTATCTTCAGATGATGTACAGAAGGTACCCGGACACATACATGATAGTCTTTTACCTGATGACAATTGCCATGATGTGACCCTGGCAGTTGTTACGGAAGATAAGGCCCGGCGTCCACCTACTACGATAATAGTACCAAAAGTACCAAAAAGCTGATTACAGTCCCAACGCACCTCACGACGCACCAATGCAAAATTTGAGGTAAAAGGTAACATATTTATTCTTAAGTACATAATACAAGAAAATTCAAGCTAGATTACCTAATCCAAAGATTTCATAATTTTCATGATTATTTCCAACGTGAAAGAAATTTCCCGGCAGAATACATTGCGATATACACCAATTTGTCTGAGACATTTAAATATGATAAAATGTTGTAGACCGTATATTTTCATTGGGAACAAATCGACGACTGACGTAGTACACCTTTGAGGGTCCCATTAAGATGGTATTTGAACACTGATTTAAGGTTCTTCGAGGAGAGAATATATATATATCATAAGTCTGGAATAATTGTCGATAATGTCTACGTCATCAGATGGTGTTCTGTCTCCTAATCCGGAGAGACTAGCTTATTACCAATTTAATTGATATCATTATGAACTCCCAAGAACTCATTTCCTGAACTATCTATAGAGTTCGTTACCAATCTTAACTTGATGGCATTTGAGCTACTCTCTAGCTGCATGGAGTCAGCAATGCACTGTAACCTCACACACTTACTAGCTAGAGGTATAACAATAAGTCAAATAGACTTAATATTGGTTTATTTAATCTTCAGTCTCATTTGTCTTGTGCACCACATAATACCAAGCAGCGGAGCAATCATGATCAGCAGCCTTTCATTATGACCTTTATAAGTTGCCTGCATTATGCATGAATTCACAATAACAATTTCCCAAATCACAATTCATACCGTTAGAAAGATTGGTTAAATAGTTCTCACACAGGAAGTCGAGTGAATCAATTACAACCCTGTAACTATGTTTCAAACACTCATAGATCGTTCATAATATCTATGTCTATTCCAGGGTGGTTCACTCCAATCTAACTTTGTTCATAATCCTCCGGCGATGTTATCACTTTATTCAGAAATTTTTCCATAGTCTGATTTCCAAGTTCATGTTGTTATTCTGCTCCGTGTTTTCTCACATAGAGAATCAGTCTCATGAATTGCTGGTTACCCCTGATACCTACATGGTACAGAGAGTCCACACTCCTTGCTTGGAGTAAGTCTCCAGCACCCATTGGAGTGGGGATGTGCTCCTCTGTGCTGCGATTAGCAGCTGCGTAGGTTCTAGCTTCCAGGGACCTGTTTCATCACTAGTTTCGTGACATGTCTAGATGGCGTCTGTGACACCATATGGATAGATCACAAGATTGCAGTAGATGACACACGGAGTTTCACTCACTTCTCATAGGAATTAAGCAATGACACTTTAACACGAGTAGGGGATACATATAATCTATAATCGTTCCAAATATGAAGAAGATTATTTGTTGCTTGCACTGTTGGTGCCGCTGTTGATGTCTGTCTAGGCCTAATGTCACGAGACTACTGAAACAGGTCCCAGATCTTTCTTCCTACTGACTAGTGCTGCTTTTACATGTTACTTATATATACAGCCTGTTTACACAATGAGCGTTTCACACACCTCAGATCCGATGTGCCACTCCTCATCAAGAACTAAAGAAGAAACCAACAAGTTTTGGTCAAAGTTGTTGTTCTCCACGAGTTTGATGCGGGGTGATATGAACGAGGCGACAGCCGAGTGAATATCACATAGCATTCAAACGAGTTGCAGAATGACTTCTTTGACCAAAACGAGTTGCTTTCTGTATTTATCTCACCCCTATACACATTAAAAGAATGGATGACACATAGGATATAGACCATGGAGAACGGACCGCAATACTCGTAGGGGCATGGAGAACGAGTTCCCAATGTTAAGCCTATGGGCATTTATTCCAGGGGTGAGATAATGGTATCAACATTGCTCCTGCTGGTTCTCTATTCTATCTCTCTACTTGAGGCTTAGCTCCATTCACACTCTCCAACCATATGCGTTGTACACAATCACAGTGCAGTAGAGTAATTCTAGAAACGTTATCAAGTGCCGCAATTTCAGCTGACATTTATCGTAAAGAGGTGCATCGTATGGCCCAAAAGCTGTTTTCTACTCGCCGACTCTTCGCCACCGATCTGCAGTCGGGAATCACCGATTGATCTTTTTAGGTTATACTGATGCCAGATCAGTGAATGGAAACAAACATGCAGAGAAGTGTTCACCGATTAATTGTGCATTGATCATGCAATGAGGCCACCACTGAACAACTTGGTGAACGACTGACATAATCAAAGGTGTTTGATATTGTTGGTGATGGTCACCACAGACTACATTTTAATCATGAAAATGTATTTTAGTTGATAGAGCATCAGTTAAATCAGATTAACGTACTGCCCCATAGAAAAAAGCAAAGGTATATGGAGACATGGTTAGTGTGCCTGAATGAAATCTGTTCCGAGTTGTTATCGTCGGAAATATTCAACGAGTTCGAATAACGAGGTGAATATATGTCAGACCAAAAAAAAAAGGAATAGACGTAAGTCAGAAACACCCACTATGCCTTTTATTATAATTTACCTTGAAATCATTAAAAGCGCCGTGGTCATGTGGCACGGTGCAACATATGAATGTTTTTTCATTATTCAGTGACGGACGGAATCTACAGTGTTCCTGGTCGGTAAAAGTGAGACATTCGCTCATGGGCAATATATGATAATAGTTGACACGTATCAGAAAACCTATTCTGTTTTACTTATTGGAGATAAAGTATGCAGTGTGCGCTCCCTCCACCCTACCCCGACAGGAGCATGTATGAGTTGCAGGGGTCGAGCGTAACCAGCGGCAACCGGCTATCTGCGCGTCTGACAGAGACGCAATGTCGTCTGCGTAATTGGTTACATGGTGTCGGAGCGAACGTCGACTTGGGCTGGAAATGTAGGGTCACGTGACCAAAGAATGTGGACTTGATAAGGACAGGGTGTTGTGATGGAGAGCGTAGAAGGATCTGTTGGGGATGATTAACGTTACCTCCGACAGATCCCAGTCAAGGGCGGAGCTATGTTCCTCACTTCTGATAACCATAGAGTATGCACATACGTTATTACGACTAAATGGCATATTCATCATTGGTGAACGAGAATGGAATTATATATATATATATATATATATATATATATATATATATATATATATATATATATAAAAAGGACAATTAAAATGTTTGGTTGAATCCAGGCTGTGGCTCATTTACTGTAACCCACTTGGCAACCAGCCAACTGGCTACTTCTTCAACTACCTTTTTAGGGTCCAAATGTGTCAAGCACCAGTGAGTCAATGAGGTAGTTTCATTTCTAGTGATTGATCATGGTAAGCTGGGCACTCATCTATTGCACTAAGACGCTGGTCTTCTGCCCCTTACCAATACCACAGAATTGGCACGCAGACAGTGAAGGGATAATTTTTGCAGCATACCGAATGTCTATCCTCCCGCTAGCCTAGGGATCAAATCTGAGCATGTCGCCCGCTCAAAAAAATTTGCAGATAGTGTATTACACAAAGGAATCCGTGACCTGAGATTACTCACCAAAAGTCTAGGAGCCAGCCAAAGCCAACCTGGGAGAGAATTCTGAAATGAAAACCTCACTTATGGTCATGTTGCGCACTACACAGCATCCTAGACAATTGTGTCTTTTTCACAGAAATACGTCGGTTTCAAACTGTGATTAAAACTTACAAGGTGCTATATTGTTATTTGTTGTAATTGGTATTATTTCCCTGAATCGCGTAGAGGTCCCCATTGCATAAATCTGCAATAGTCTTATGTGCAATGAACCTGCTCAAGATCTTCTTTCCAGAACTATCCCAGAAATATATAATTCACACATCGACTCAACACTCTCAATAGTTTCATATTACTCACCCCATATTCGTCTCCCATATGTCTTGTCTCCCACCCCTGTATCTGCTCTTCTAGTTATCCTTAGAATTAGTAATTCTGAATTTCTTGTAACCACACTGAAGAAGTGCACTACATAGCAGCACCTGTGTTAGTAATGCATTAGTCAGGTGAAGCACCTAAGATTCGATAAAAAGCAGCCAGCAATAATTTCATCATTGTATAAATCTTTATCATGAAAAAAAATCATATTATTGAAAAGTTGCTCAGTTTGACATCAGTCATAGAATGTTATATCAAATGGTTCACTTTTTCTAAAATATAAACAGGAGCCCTAAATTTGTATATGTAAATAGGAATCCTAAAATACCTGTCCACGAAATAACTTATTAGTTTTAAAGTTTGATAGATAGTGCCTGGAACTGATACATTTCGCTGGTTCCGGCTGACAACTGTAGTCACACACATACCGGAGGCTGAGTACACCGGGTACCAGCCTGCCATTATTTAGGGACATCTCGATGTACGCAGTATACAGACCCTGGAGGAGATACTGAGGCGGGGCCTGAGTGATACGTGCATTCCAACCGTGGAGGAGATAGTCACGGCCACTGCTCCCGGGGCATACATAACTCCAGGCGGTGAGATAGCCCGTGGAGGAAGGCTCCAGTACCCCGCATACCTGGGACCCAGAGGAGGGTGCAGAAGTGATGACCAGGGGGTCAAAAGGTGCTGGTGTACTCCAGGGTTTATGAAGGTGTCGACTGTGATGAAGGTCACACTGAGCTTTGATCAGACAAACAAGCATACACACAGATAAAGAGAGAGACAAGTGTACAGGGAGAACGGATAGTGTGGTTCGGAGATGGACATGCAGTGAGTAATGCTGTCTGTGTTTGGAGATGAGCTTGTGGTTGGGTAATGATACGAAAGGAATAATTCATGAATCTTAGGGGGGCGGATCATATGTAATAAATGTGGGTCTCTAAATGATTCTGTAATAAATCATAAATCACTCCTTCCAGTACATGCCCTATCAGAAAGTAAATAAATAGAAAAAAAAGACATTAAAATCATTTCAAAATTACTTTATCGATTTATCCCCTATCATGATAGCACCATGGTGTTCATCATCCTTTATGTATCACCATTAAAACCAATCAAAATAGAATTATACCCATAATAATAACCTGAATCCCATACTGCGAACCAGATAGTCTCCTACCAGTGTCTGTGCCTTGTCAATAACTGCCACAATGATCAGTACTCCCTTGCAGTACCAGCACCACCCGCAGTAGACTCCAGCACCCCTCCTGCACCCCCTCCCCCGGGGGCCAGGGGCCCAGAGGGGGAGGGGGCTCCACTGAACCCGTGGGAAATCAGGGGTTCGTCCCCCCGGTAGGTGGCAGCACAACGGGGGGCTGGAGGAGGGAGTCAAAAATACATCTGATCGTGATTAGGGCCTTACGTTTGGGAGAAATACGTTAGCGTTGGCATAAAATCATGGATTGAGGAAACAAAAGTTTCAGGAATTTCTGCCAGGGAATTCTGCCTGGATATACGCCAATGGCTTCGTGACTGGATGAAGTTGTTTATGGTGATGAAAGAACAATTGACCAAATTAAAATGAAATAAATGAATGAGTGGTCATATAAAATCTATATCAAGTATGAAACGTACCCAAGCTCTAGTTATATATCGACTACATACATATGCACACACACCACAATTTACATTTTTGCCAACAGCGAAATATGTCCATAATCACTAGTAGAGCAACCTATAGAATCATCATTCATTTATATGGAATCACACATACAGTATTCAAACCTGTATTAGAAAGGCATTACTAATTTTACTGTATGTTCGGTTAATAGAAACGTTACACTCATCTTTGTTAATAGAATATGTGAGAAACCTCTTTATCCTACCCCTAATAAAAAACTCCATAGGCTTAACATTGGGTCACTGTATTCGGTCTGGAGTTCAGAAAAATGAAAAATATCCCTCTAGTGGGATACATTTGACAAATGAAGTCATTTGTGAATGTAGAAGTAATTTAGACAGGCAGGGTAGGATAAATTCTAAACCAAACTCGAGTTAGTCTTGTTATTGTTCATCGCACTTCGGCAAGATCGCGTATTACTGTTCTCGGCTTCGCCTCGCGCAGGAATATACGATCTTACCATCGTGCAATAAACAACAGGACTAACTCTTGTTTGGTTTCTCCATAGTATCTTGCAAATACCAAGTATTGACAGGTTCCTGGCGAAAGAGGGAACGTCACCGCTGGTGATAAATCTGGAGTGATCACTTTGGTGAAACTGCATTATGAACCCACTGCTCTCAACACTAGGCGGAATTTGACACTACGTTTCTACTTATTATATTAGTGGGATACGGAAGACTCCCAAAAATACTTACAGAGGCTGTATCTGGGATATAAACTGAGAAAAATGTATTGTGTTGCTGATGAGCAATTCCCTCATAGATTAGAAATGACAAAGGCACTTTTATTCAAAACAAATTGGTCGGATTTATGGGGAGGTCGCGTTAACGGGGCACACCGCTACCGGGGTTCTGAACTGCGATAGTGGCCCAGTGAAATGGTGGTGGTGGTAACTAGGGAATATGGTAGAAATGGTGTAATGAGAGACGTGGTGGTGGCAGTGGAAATGGTGGTGATTGGTGTTGTTATGGTGGTCTTAATGGTGGTGATGGTTGATGGTGTTTTACGTCGTATCAGCACCCAGAATAATGTCACGGCGAGATCAAATATAGGAGATGAGGGTCACTGAAGTTAAGGGTGTTCCTCCGGGCAGCGGTGATTCTGTTAAAGGCAGTGGTAATATATAAACCCTTAGTAGAATATCAGTGAAGAAAATCAGGTCGTTTTAGTTATTGTATTCCAATTAGTCCTCTATGGGATGTACCAGTCATCAAACCTTTTCTTCGTGACCTTTATCAAATATCCCACCAATATATAGCTTTTCGTTAGTGACAACTAACGTCAGGCACAAGATATTGATTGCATTCTTTGGGAAAATGCAATAAAGTTTCTGGGAAAAAACATACATATGAGTACAAGTTAATTGTACATTTCCTATTGCCTTTTTGATTTTTTGTAACTACAGAATCTATTGTCCTCAAAGAAGGTAATTTGGGTAAAAACATGATTGTCCCGATGTTCAAAGTTTATCTCAGTTGGTCACAAGGCGTGTAGGTGTGCATCCATCAAGGACAACACCAAAACAAAGACATGCAGTCTGTTAGACGTGCCGAAGGCTTTGTGCAAATCATCAATACCAGATTCCAGATGATGTATGGGGTGACAGAGACCAGATTAGACTTGCACACTGGCACGAGGAGCAATCGGAGTTTCACCCATGAGTTTGTTTCGCTTTGTGGCCATCCCCCATCCTAGCCAACACTACCGAAGTCGGGCCCGCCGATGCCTATCGCTCCTAGACCTGCCTCAGTGAGTCGGCAGATAGCATCGGTCTGCCTCTATTCCACATTGCCGACAACCAACCTGGCCCCCGCCCCCGCCCCTCCCCCGCCCCCGCCCCTCCCCCGCCCCCGCCCGTTATCTCCTCAGCCACCTCAGCCCCTCCGGCCACCCTCCCCCCACCCCTCAGGACGGTCGCTACCCTCGCTCCTGTTTCTCCGGTGGTAACCTTACTACCCATCTAGGTTCCACCCCTCTGCTCCACCCCACCCCATACTCCGCACCTCGTGGCCTGCCCCGTCCATTGCCCCACCTCTGCCTCACCCTGACTGATAAGATATCAGCTCTTATCTGCCCCTCACAACCTGCGGACCCTCCTTATTGTTTCTCATTGTGCTTGTTATCACCCACTGTGAAATCTATCATTTTTATCACATTTCATACATTTGCTTTATCATCAGCATATTAGTATTTTCCATTTGTTTCCCATGCCGGCTAAATCAGTACCATCGATTAATAATTTAAAAAAAACATGCTTCCATGCAGAATCTTTAAGTTCGTTGTTTTTTTCTCCTGAATTCTGTTTTCGCCGACTCAGACAAGAACTCCATTACCATCTGGTTCCGGTATTTTTCCTATGAGGGTATTTTGTACAAGGACCTGGATAAGAAAGGGAACAGGTCGTATTTTATTGGCGATGCGCATAGAATTTGCGGAATGATATAGAAATAGCAAGGATCATATTAAAGCGAAGCTATACAGAAAACAGAGGCTACACATCTGTGGGCATGAAGACCTAGAATTCGCAACCTACTGTTAGCCACAATACCGACTGATTCACATCTTTATGCTTGGAGAATGAATGATTTCTTGTGAGTGGAAAATTCTGGATGATCCGGTGTGGTAGAGATGTTAACAAGTGATGAGTAGTTCAAGGTTATAAGTTGCCATACCAGCCCAGGCAGACAAACATGTTGGATTCGAGGTCACAAGCATTTATCTATGACTGAAAATCCTATCCAAAGAGGATGGTACACTCATTAGAGGAAGAAAGACATTATCACCGAGGAACATACACATGAAACCATACTTCCTTAAACCAAGCAAAGTATGACTAATTTGACTAATAGTGAGAGCTAAGCTCATTTGAAAAAAACAACACAATGATTCCTAGGTGTATTGGGAAGTAAGGGAAAAATTGATAATGATAGATTTAGGAAGGGGACAGGGGTCGAGGGGTTGAGAGAGGGGTAGGAGTTTAGGGTGGAGGTAGGGTGAGAATGGGGGTTGGGGGTGAGGTATTGGAGAATGGGGACAGGGGTCTAGTATAGGGATAGGGGCAGGGGTTGAGGATGAATGAAGGGGATGGGGGGTTGAGGATGGGCGTAGGAGTTAAGGGTTGAGGATGGGGGTAGGGGAGGGAGTTGATGTCGGGGGTAGGGGAAAGGGTTTGTGATGGGGTAGGGAATGAGGATAGGGATATGGTTTTATGGTGGTAATATGGGTGATGAGTTGAAAATTAAGGATGTAAGAATGGGGATGAGGTCAATGGGGCTAAGGGTTGAGGTTGCATTATGAATAATGTAGAGAAGGAGACCCATCATCAACGAATATTCCTCATGGTTAAATGGAGGTGTCACAGCTCGGTGGGTAATGGGCATCCTGTAGGTTCCTTGTTTAGGGATCGAGGCCAGGTTGTGTTGCTGTGTTTCCTGCTTGTCTCTCGCCGTGGTATGTCTTCTGCTACGGCGTCTAACCTCCTTGAACCGAGCAGTCAAAATTTAGGAAATTCTCGATCACAGCGTTAAAGCCTACCCCCACCTACCACGATTCTGGTCCCGATTGGCCTTACGATGGCCTTCCCGACACCATTCCGATTGTAGGTAAGGTCTGGCAAAATCGTGGTAGGTGGAACAGGTTTCTGCGATTCCGTCTACGACAGCTCACGATAGGCTGCGATAAAAACGCTAATCGTAGAGGTCCCGATAATTTCCAACTTGTTGGAAATTTCGTAGCCTGTCGTAGGGTATGGTAGCCAATCGGGGAGATATCGTGGTCAGCGTTTATGTTATTGGTCCTCCCAAGGCGTTGCCACGCTCTACGATTTCAAACTGTTGGACCTATCGGGGACCTCCCGATAGGTCACGATTTCCCCATTTCAAATCGTAGCGATCGGGAGGCATGTCGTGGCCTATCGTGGTAGGTGGGGATCCCCTCTTACGATGTATCAAAGGAAAGGCAAGAGAAAGAGTGAGAGCAGAATATAGAAACAGGAGGTCCATATGTTTAGTATAGGGGGAGGGGGAGGGTATCCTAAAAGGCATAGTGAGATGGGTGAAGGTTACATGACTGGACTGTGTCGGGCGCACCACCCCTACAGACACACAGTCGCCGGACTTGTGTTTCATTACTGCCGACATACACTTTCCAACCCGTGTCAACGCGCCACCTCCACAATCACGGATCACCATTGAGCCTCTCCGTCACGCCGATAGAGGGTGTCCCGTCTTATCGTCGCGTTGTAATGGGTTCTAATGATGGCCGGCGTTTTAGCCGACTGCAAAGTGGCACCAAGCGTCGGCGGGCGCTGATATGTGCATTATGTGCGGGTGGGCGACCGAGCGATAGTCAGGCCTGGCCCACCACGGCGACGCCAATGGTGGTGTCCTTCTAACCAGCTACTTTTTATTTCATTGCCTTTAACTCTTACCTCACTTGTGACGCCATCTTTGTCCTATAGAACTCATCATCTGTCATTCATGGCTAGTTTCATATCAGAAAATACACAGAAAGACTATCTTGTAGGTAGCTAGACGTATTATTTCAATAAATTTGACAAGTGCTCACGACTAAAAAGAAATATTTGAATGCTTTTATTTTGTTGACTAAGACGTGAATGACGAAGTGGGAGGTGAACAGTTAACATCGCTCAGTGGGTCTTCTCTCTAAGTCACCACTTGTTGAGACCGCCCCCTTGTGACCTTTGACCTAATCACATAAACAGGGCGACTGGGAGCAGACGACATTTGGTAGAACGTCTCATTACCGCCACTTATCAATACGGCTCTTGTTTGGCGCCTTAAATAAAGCGGGAGAATAGGCGGGCCACCCCCTGCCTCTCGCTCATTCATCGCTGCCACCAGGGGCAGGTCTGTCGCCTTAAAGGGTGCATGGTACACACTATAGCCACACCAGTTTGCAAAGGAGACAACAACACAAAAAAGGATGAGATGCGAGTAGTATCTACCGGAAATACATGTTAGTGAGCGTTTAGCTAATGATTAGTGGGCCGCATGCTTCAGCGTTCCTCACAGATGGTCCATGGTGATTCTATATATGAGGTGGTTTTAACGTTGCATTATAGTGCCGATAAATCTTTGAGATTCGAAAACATTTTAAGTAGAATAGATCTTATGTTTCGCATGGTGTGTCTACAAAAGAAGACCGCCTTTTATAAAGGCCAATGCAAAGACGGCTATTGGAACGAGGCCGAGAGATATCCTGCGTCTGTGTCCTGTCTGCATCGTCTGCGTCAAGTCTGCGTCAAGTCTGCGTCAAGTCTACGCCAAGTCTGCGTCAAGTCTGCGTCAAGTCTGCGTCAAGTCTACGCCAAGTCTGCGTCAAGTCTACGTCAAGTCTGCGTCAAGTCTGCATCTAGTTTGCGTCTCGTCAGCAGTGTTTGTGTCTACTTAACCTATATCTGGTCTCCTCTAAATTCTTAATCAATACATCACCGTTGGTTGTTAAGAAAAAAACCCACCAAAGTTGTACATTTTCAGGTAATCTCTCTTAGGTCCTTGAAAAGATGTTTGTTCTGAGAACTGTCGGTGGGAGGGCATCAAGAAGGTAAAATTTTGAATCTCAAATGTAACATTAGGTATCCAAGGACTGAGGACGCACTCAATGACCACTAGCCTGATCCCCATGCTCTAATTAGCTGTATATAGATATCTGTATGTGTGACCTTACATTGACATATGCATATAGCTATATGTGCATATATATATATATATATATATATATATATATATATATATATATATATATATATATATATATATATATCCAATGTCACATTACATACAGTTCTCACCCCACTCACCTCACACCATCTATCTACTGGCCCCTAACCTCACTCCATACTCCACTTCGTACCTATTCACCTAATATCACCCATAATGGTCCCATGTGCCTTTACCCTGCTGTACGTGGCCAGGTCCCCCCGTTACGTCGTGCTCTGCTTATCCAGGGTCCAGCCCTGGAGGGCAGACCCTCTGAGGTTAGAACCAATCTCACCCTGGAGCTCCCGCATCTCTGGGTATTGAAAAATACACGAGGTTATGAAAGCTCAGATACAAACGTTAAAAAAAATCACACGCCGATAAAAATGAATTTAATATCAGAATCAATAGAGCTCATCTAATATTTATAATCCACATGGGCCCGCCTTTAGAAATCTCTGTTCGAGTATCAATCAGATCTGTGGTAGAAATAGGATGTGATGTAAAGTTTATCATCATAACGTTAGGGAACATGTTCTTTCCAAAGACGTTGATAACGTCTTCTTGCTGATTTTGATATCATGAGATTAATGATTCAGCCTCTTTTCCTGTATGACTCTTAGTTATCAGATTTGTAAAAGTGCACATTTTCATTAGAACTAATGGGAGCCGTTCTGTCTTCGGAAATCAGACATATGAGATAGGAAAAAGAACAAAAGATTATCCTATATGTAGGTGCTAGTCGGGTTTATTTCGTGTATTGAAATGAACAAGGAAAGTCGTAACAGAGTTAAATAAAGCATGGTATCTTTAATTAGTGATGACCCCATCGTAGCTCCCGGATCAAGCTATTGACAAATTACATTTACTTAGCAGTGTAGTGTACATAGACAATAATCGATGACTTTGTGGACCGGCGGACGTAAACCAGGAGAAGTTGACACGAAGTAATACACGAGCGTTCAACGAATATCGCTCAAAGTTGGTGACTGTAGATCGTATAGCTTATAATCGTCAGGTGGTGCCCGATTATATAGTATCGTCCACAATATTCATGAACCCAAGCATTTCCTCATGCATTTACATTTTTTGTGTTCCGATTTCTAGCCATTGATAGCTGAAAGTGTCAGGGGGTGAAAAATTCAAGAACGGCCGCCTACAATCGTCTAGTATGATCACCGAGTCAATCTCTACTCAGCGTTATATCTCTCACACATGTCCACGATTTGTGGAGTCTTGGACCTTATCACACCCCTTAATGGTGTATAATGTCCCCACAACGCCCCTAGCGGCCCTTAGGTGGCCACGGTGCGTCTTACCCATGACTACAAAGACAGAGGATGAAAAAGAAAATGTCAGGTAGGCGATTGATAATGAGTACTTGTTGATTTCAGTGTTGGGGATGACTTCAAAGGGGTATGTGTGGGCCTGGCAGATGGGGGTGTGGTGGGTGTGGAGCACGTGTGTATCCATCACCCTTCATGCCCCTCACACAGGCATGGTATGAGCCATAGGTGTGTGCTGAGAGTCATACCAATGTCTTCGGAGTACACACATCGCAGCTCTTAGTACCTCTGTGAACACCCCATCCCCACACCCCGGCCTTGGATAACGCCCATATGGGTGTTAAATATTCAGGTGAACCGCCCAAACAATAAGCCAAATGAAAGCTGGCCCTACTTTCTCACCTGGGTAATGGGTTGGGTCGGGAGGCCTCCACAGGTGCAGCCGAAGATGCCCCCACATCAAAGCACACAGGTGAGAGGCTACCTGGTAGGTGGTATCGGGCGCCCACCTGTCCAAGGTGTGCACATAATTAGCACTGCTCCTCTGAATCTCACCGCCATCTTTCTTACGACGATAATTTATCTAAATACCTCCATTTCCGTCAATGGGCAGAGAAAGGGAGAGCGGAATTCTGCTTTGAAGGAGCGGCATTGTTGTGCTTGGGTAAAGTCAGGGGTTCTAACTTTTAATCAATTACCT